>OX371003.1:15733828-18133828 GCA_947308005.1 Yponomeuta malinellus
AAAGAATATTCTTATTTTATCTGAAAGTTATTAATCAATAGTCAATCCATTTTTTTTTATACAATTGCATACAAATTTTTGAAAAAAAAATCTTTTAATAGTTTCATTGCCTACGTAACTTTTGTTTTTGAATTGACTTTATTTATTTATTTAATTTTATTTGATGTAGAATTTAAAACTGTATAATAGAATAAATGAGAAAATTGAAAATTACATATTACAATTTAAAATTACTTTTTCGTGTGATTATTCACTTTTTATAACCTTCACCAAAAACCTGACCCAGTCAAAGCTTATGCATTCGGAATATGCCGTTGCTTAGTAGTAAATCTTAAAATTTATTTTATTTCTTTAAAAACACACGGCGCATTCAGATATAGTAGGATATTCTAGTAGCCAGTTATTTGCCTACTTTATAGGTTAGCACTACCTATAGCAGACCGTGCTGAAAAAAATTATATTTGCGCCTCCAGCTTGAGCTTGGGTAGGCAGTCTTTGGGTTCTGGGTTACATATTAAGGTATAGTTGCGTTATATTCACTCAATTTTCTTCAAATAACCCTTTGAAATAGGAAAGAAATCCTATTTCATGATAATAACACGCCACTAATTGCTCGACAATCTCCAATTAAAAATCTCATGTCAATGGCATGTCAACAGTCTGTCGACATAGAAAAACGCGTTCTAGAAACCCAAAATGGCGCTAATCGTTGATTAATTAGAGACCCAAAGTACTTTTAATCAGAGATTAACAGTCTATTACGTAATTTTTAGGAAAAAATGTGTAGGGGAAACCAGGCGTTAGCTGATGATGATTATGTTGATGAATGGTTAACCTCGCATATGAATAAGAAATGAGGACTTACTATTCTAAATTATCTGAATCGCGATTTCTAAGATCAAAGGATCACAAAGCATACCTAATGCAAATGAGAATGAATACCTTACTACAACGGAAATGCATATGGACTCACCTTGAAACAAACTGAGCACAGGCCATCTGTGGACGGGTTGCCATAGAAACCACATCCGGAACGGCATAGCGCCTCCATGGGATTCGATTCACGCTCCATTGTTCCACAAAAATTTCACTTTCAATCCAATAAGAACAATATTAAGTCTATCGCTTAACTTTTGTCAAGAGTACGATTGCACTAAGAGTTTATTGCACTTGTTTGTCGAAACACTCGAGTCACACAGTCCGCAATGTTTTTAACGTTTCAATTTAGACGTAATTTCTCCTCGGTTTGCTGTCCGCGGCTAGTGGCTGTCCTTGCCAACAATTTCAAAGTGTTGTTGCTTTGTCAGGAGCTCAGAGGGCCCTGAAATCGAAACAAACCACCATTACACATTGGCAACAAACTCCACATCTGAAAACACATGGCAAAAATAAAGTCGTCACTTCTGAATCAATTTCAGAACTTCACGTATTTTAACATCGTTCGGTCTCGTTCTCTTGTGAGAAATCTGAAGACAGAACGATACTTCAGTATCACTCAGTAAAATTTTCAGTTCGGAAACCGGCGGTTAGGGCCAGCTTCTGAATTGAGAATTTCACTGAGTAAATACTTAAGTAACGTTCAGTCACGCTCTTTTCTGAGAAATTCGAAGAGACAGCACTACAGTTAACCATTTACTTAGCAAAATTCTCAATTCAGAAACTGGCCATTAGTCTGCTAACGCTATAGAAAGTGAATATCAGACTAGAGAACGCAATTTAGCAGAGGTAAAGCATAATATGCATAACGCGCCTTTGCGTAACAAGAGAGAGCTAACGGCAAAAGTGGAACGCGCCCGCCAAACGGAGCACCGGGCCACGTCACGCACTGCGCCGCCCGCAAGGTCGCTAGAGCTTTATGCGCCCGCGACCACACGGCCACCTGCTTGCTTCTTACAGACTACTCGGCCATGCCAATTCATATTACATTGACTACTAATAAATATGATATTCCAAGAATCTTTCCAAAGTTAACACTCACCGAACTGAGTGAATCACGGTTGAAAGAATCGCTCCAATCGGTTCAGTGCCTATCGAGATAAACGCAAACAAACAGGGTAAAATGGGAACCACCTTTTCGAAGTCTAAAGAAATAAAAAGTGGTCGTTTGTAGCGAACATTAAATATATGAATAATAAAGATGGCCTATGTGTGTGTGCAGTCGGGCGCGGTCATTAGCTCAGCGTGCTCAGGGGAGGGGTTCATCGGCCCCCGCACAGCGCGCAATGGGTTCACTCGGCGGCGGGCGTGCGCGCATCGCTCCCGGACAAGCAGTGATCGAGCAATCTCTATTCTACTCAACACCGTCAACAGACTCGATGACTTCCCGTTCCGTCCGCCCGACACCTTTCACAAATAAGATTCAAAATATTCTCATTTAAATTTTATTCGACAAACACGGTGGGATGCTCGCAATCTAAATTCGAAGATAATAAAATCGGAAATGATGACTTATTTTATTCAAAGAATATAAGCACACCAAAAGATCGAAAAGGTTGAGCGCTCGTTTGACCCAATTAAAACCAGAATATTTCGGTGAATCCATATTTGTATGGCTATGTATAAATACACGTAACGAATAAAACCGGGTCAAAGTCCAGATCTTGGAGTCAGTACTAGTGGAGGCACACTAAACAAGAATATGATGTTTTAAGAATATGCTAGTGAGCGAATATAATGTACTGCTCCGGAGGGCTTCAAACGTTTCGTTCTCTGAACAAAAACTGTATTTTAGACAAGTTGTAATTGACAAAATGACTTACTTACTCGTATAAAAATACTTGAACTTGCTATAAAATACATAACAAATATTTACATACATAGTAGCTACATACATTATATTTAAAAAAAAAACATACATACCTTAAAAAACAGACAACAGTAATAGTTATAAGAGACAAAAACAGATGCGACAACAGCAACAGTTTAAGTACTACGTATATTTAGTGAGGTGGTGACACTTTACCAATTACTTAAAACCAGCCATGTGCGAGTCGAACACGCGCACGAAGGGTTCCGTACCACTATCTATACAACATTAGACAAAGATAGAATTTAAGAACAGCGCCATCTATGGAAACCAACAAGAAGCGTTTAACATTGACATTTAACGACATGACACCGGCGCTGTGAAGGTTACATAGATGGCCGCTAGATGGCGAGCGCTGTCTTTAGACCACGTTTGTTGGTATGTGTGCATTCCGGCGCAGGCGAATGGGGAGTAAATTGAGTCGTGCACGAAATGGCACATGGTCATATTTGCGTAGGCCAAATATGAACCTTATACAGATTTTTTTAAGGCGCTCAAGTTGCTTGCTCCTCAGTGAGTTCAAGAAAACAGGTGTCAGCGTAGTCAAAAATTGGTAGAACTTCACGGTAGAACTGAAAAGTATCGTTACTCCATCGAACAACACTTGACAGCTATTACGTGTCAATCTTTTGGACCGATCTTGGACTACCAATTATAATTGTGTACTTGGGTTTTATTAGGATTAACCAAACCCACATGCCCTGCTCCAGTCAGAAATTCGCACAAGGTCGCAATTTATGACATTAATAGCTTCGTTTAATTCGTCGACTGTTGCCTGAGTGTAGATCTGAAGATCGTCAGCATAAAGGTGGAAGGAAGAAGAGAGTTGATGAGAAACACTATTGATGAAAATAGCAAAAAAAAAAAAGCGGAGACAAAACGCCACTTGTGGGACACCGGCAGATATTGTACACCAGTCAGTGGTGTCTGCGAATACGTTGCCGGCGCCCGTGTAGATAACTAGGAAACCAGTCAATCACTGTTGGAGATATGTTAAGTGAAGTCATCAGCATTGAAAGCGTTGGTGAAATCAAGCAGCGAACAGTCAACTGTCCGTTCTCCATACTTAAGCGCATGTCATCAGTGATCTTGACAAGAGCCGTCACAGTGCTATGACCAGGACGGAAGCTGGACTGGCGAGGGTTACGGAGATTGTTCTTGGTAAGGTAATTGCTCAGCTAGTAGCTTACTAGGCATTGCAGAACTTTAGGCAGGAATGGCAAAATGAATATGGGACGATACTTGGAAAAGAAGAAGAAAGAAAGAAGACATTTATTTAAATTGTCACAGAAACACAAAGTAAACACGAAGGTACACAAACAAAAGAAATAAGGATTAGTCTTTTTAAGGAGAGGAGTTACCTGAGCTTCCTTCCAAGCCGCCGGAAAAATAAACTTTGGCCTTTGCATCTGCGTAGTGAGATTATTTATACAGCGTCCAGTAGCACGCGCTGTAGTGCCTAGGACATTGTTTTTTAAATGGAGTAGAAAAATCGGAAAAATTGCAGGGGAAATTGAGAGCATTTGGTGATGACAGGAATGATGATATGAAGGATGGGTAACAGCATGTTACGGCTGATGCTGTCACCACCAAATGCGCCTGAGGTAATGGAGATGATGTTCTTTCTAACATAACAATCAGTAAATTGACTAAGATTAAAAGATGAAATATCAGGAGTTGGAAGCGAAGAAAAAATATTTAGTGTTTCTTTTTTTGGAGTGGAGTGAAGCAATTGGGCCACAGAAAATTAATATAATAATGGTCAAAATCAGTTTTGAAGGCTTTAGGAAAAGCCGTTCGGGGCTGAAACTTTAAATGTCGTGTTGTTCAAAGTAAGGCTGTGGAATTTTAAACTCAGTCTTTAAAAATGCGTGCCTTCATGAAAAAAAAAATGTACCACGGCAAGTTAAAAAAAACCGGCCAAGTCAGAGTCGGACTCGCGCACGAAGGATTCCGTACTATTGTCTAATACAACATTAGACACAAAGATCGACAAAAGTGGTAAAAAAATCACGTTTGTTGTATGGGAGCCCCCTTAAATATTTAGTTTAATTATTTATTTTCTATGCGAATATAGAACTAAACATTCTGTGAATAGTTTATTTTATTATAATAGGAAAACTTACAGCAATGAAAAAGATACATTGCAAATGAAATAAACACAGAGAGCCAATGACAAGTTTTCACTGGTAGAAATATTATAATAGAAAATGATTCACTCACTTCAAAACAAAAAGATAAATAGACACTCTAGAGACATTCATGGTCTCAAATGTAATTCATGGTGTACAATAGAGAACAAATAATATATTACGTAACAGTCAGTCAATCCATATTCAACGGTCAGGGAGTTGATTGCAAAGAGTTCCAGAAGTCCGAGGTAATAGATTTACGTACGATACTTATACTGTCGCAGAATAAATCGATGCTGTTGTTTACACTACAGAGTTGATTAAATGACCGGGCGGCCCTCAGAAGAATTGAATTTTGCCGGTAATTAGAATGAACGCGGGGAACATATAGAATAGACTTATTGCGGGAAGACAGACGTGAAGGGACTAAGATATTCAAATGAGCTAACAATTCAGAAGTCAATGAAATTTTGGGCAATTTTCATCAAAAATGAAATATCGCTAATATTACGACGAATATGAAGGGGAAGTAACACAAAGTTGGCTGTAGTCTTGCTTAGGGATTTTGAATTTAAATCTAAGGGAACGAATTAACTACCTTTGGATGCTTTCTAGTTTGGTTATATAAATATTATAGCATAGATTCCACACTTGGGAAACATTCAAGGTGGCTTGTGACAAAGGCGCAGTATATAATTTTGATTGATTTAAGCTGCCGAAGGTTTTTGCAGGAGCGTATGATAAATCCAAGTGCTCTATAGACTTTGTTGACGATACATTCAATATGGCGATCAACTTGCTGTCCATAATCATTCCCAAATCTCGTATTTCGTTGCATTTATTAATAGATATGGTTTTTAATGCATAGATGGAATTAAATAAATTTAGTTTACGGCTAAAAGAGATAGAAAAGCATTTGGACACATTAATATCGAGTTTGTTTATAGAGCAGTATTGATCATCTAATGTCTTCTTGCAGATAAGCTGAGTCCTGGGCATTATCAACAATTCTGAATATTTTTAAGTCGTCAGCAAACAAAAGTACGTCAGAATGCTTGAAGCGAGCTGAAATATCGTAGATAAATATTATGAACAAAAGCGGTCCAAGCAGGGATCTTTAGGAAATCCGGACGGAATGCTCATCCAAGAAGATGTAAATCCATTCAAAACGACTGCCTGAGACCTGTTCGTGACGTAAGATGAGAACCAACGGAAAAGATCGCCTTGTATACCAGCAGCAAGAAGTTTTTTTAATAGTAAATCATGGTCAATACGATCAAGTCTTTATCTTTCCTATAGTCTGTATACACGGCGTCCACTTCTAGCGTCTACCTGTTGCCGTTATATCGAGCAAACGGCAAAAAAATAACGTTTGCTGTATGGGAGCCCCCCTTAAATATTTATTTTATTCTGTTTTTAATATTTGTTGTTATAGCGGCAACAGAAATACATCATCTGTAAAAATTTCAACTGCCTAGCCATCACGGTTCATGACAGACAGGCAGACGGACGGACAGACAGACAGACAGACGGACAGTGAAGTCTTAGTAATAGGGTCCCGTTTGACACCCTTCGGGTACGGAACCTTAAAAATATCACAACCTTCGAGATTGCGACACCTTTTCTATGCTAAGAGCTAGATGCAAGAAACTCGTCGAGTTCTGCTACTCTTCGTTTATTAGCACGACAGAAGAAACGAAGGAAAATTGCTCACACTGTGCCTATTAAACTGGTGGTAAATCTGATTGCGAAAACTACAGGCCCATTAGTAAACTCTCATCTGTTGCTAACCAGCATGGTTTTGTTAAACGTACATCCGTTAAAAGTAATCTTCTCGAATATAATTTTCTCTCCTCAATTTTTGCCCAAGGGCGACTCAATAATACCGAATTAAAAAATGCCTTTGATACGGTGAACCATGCCTTGCTTTGCGCCAAGCTTTTGGGCTATGGTATCCACGGCTCACTACTACGATGGATCCCATCGTTTCTTGATCAAAGGAGTCAGATGGTTATTATCAAGGGTGTAACGGTTACGGAACGAAATAAATTGGCACAGTCAATTTATTAAATTTTCGGCCGCACTTTTTGTTTTTGGGGCCGCAAAGGCTTTCGGCTGTTTCGATGAGAAATTGCTATTTTGAGCGTCCGTCTCACAGTGCTAGCAGGATGCATTCTAGGGGCTGAACAAAATCACTTAAACCGAATATCTTTTTGATTAGCATGATTAACCCTGTTCCCCGATAGTACTGATCGTCGATGGAACTCTTCGCCACGTCACTTTACTTCACATCTGTCAGGTTGTGCTTGTGTCACGTCACGTTAATAGACGTGACGTGATGTATTGTAACGTGACTTGGCGTGACGCGGATGTTTTGATAACACGCACAACAAACATGACGTAACGACCGTGACAAAACAGGCATGAAACGGGAAAACGGGACGCGACGAGATTTTGAAGTGACGTGACGTGACGTAACATGGTGAAATTTCTATTGGCGAAGAGTTCCATCGGTAAAAATTTTTTCAGCAAAGCGTTCTTTCGGTGACCACAGCGAGCTTGTTTGAATCTGCATAAATGATCACTGTGCTTAGCAAAGAGTAAAATATACCAGTAAAATAAAATAGGGGCCACTAGTTAATTTATAACTTATAATGTATTTTATTTAACAAAACTAATTGATATGTAGCTAACACTTTATTATCCGAACTCTTTGCTTGTGATGTTTGAGACCAGATGCTGACTATAATTTTCAATAAACTCTAAATTTGAACGCTTTAAGGCGCTTTTATGGATTTTGGCTTTAGCTTGGCGTTAAGCCAGGTTTTCACTTGAAAAGATAATTACACAAAAATTTTTAAATAAAAACCGACTTCGAAACACTACAGCACTAAAAAGTTAGAACTAATTTAAATAACTAGAAGTATTTATACATGTAGGTATTGTAGAAGTATAATTTGGAGCCGGTGCCCAAAATATATGCGCTGGTCTTGAAACTAGGCACCGAATACAAATTATACTTCTACAATACCTACATGTATAAATACTTCTAATTATTTAAATTATTTCTAACTTTTTAGTGCTGTAGTGTTTCGAAGTCGGTTTTTAATTTTTTATTTAAAAAAAATATTTTTCAGTTTTTAGTGGGGGAGCGGGAGAAAAATAAATAAGTCCCTTATAACCATAATTTACCCTACTTAATTCGTTGCTTTAAAATTTGATGTTCTAAATTTCCATGTCCGAAAGTCTTCACCAGAACATCACCAAATTAACTTGGGACTACTTTTACACTATTTTATGAAACATACGGATATTACTAAAGGATGGGGCCCCCATTAGGGCTTTACTGCTGTCCATTGAAGAGTTCCGTAATCCATCTCTGAAAGTCTCCATCAGATCTTCACCAAATTAAAATGGGACGTTATACCTGTTCGAACAAAAAAAGAATTGTCGAAATCGGTTAAGATTTGACGGAGTTATGGAGGAAATATATGTATATATATATATGCATCGAATTGATAACCTCCTCATTTTTTGAAGTTGGTTAAAAAAAACTCTTTGCTTTTGGCCTCAAAAAATTACATTATTTTTTAATTGCATAATTCTACTAAGATATTTATTACGAATTCACGACGAGAACACCCAGGCGACAACTTTGAATACTTTTTTTTTTAATCTTAGTTTTTGTGACCTTGATGATAAAAATAGGGAAGTTAATTCGTACAAAAAGTGTATCTATAAATCCCTACTAAATTTAATGTAGTTGTACGAAGCAATTTTAAGCGCATATTATCCAGTTTTTATTTAATCTAAAATCATATAACTTTCACAGAAGAAAATGTTTTACCGAATTACGTATTTATTTATTTATACCATTTCTAGACTTCGGCCTAGGTTTTGTAAAATAAATTTTTATATTTTGAGGTCCACATTACAAATTGAGGGTTGTCACAAAAAGGTCACATCGAAATGGACCATGTTTCTTGTATGACAATCTTAAGGAACTGCTAGACGTAAGCCTCCCCCAATCCTGCTATTAAAGTAATAAGACATGGATAATAATAGCTAATAAGTAATGAAGATGTTTTTGAAAAAAATACTCGTTTTGACTATTTGGGCTCTAATTTGACTTAGAATTAAGGTTTTCAGAATTATTATCTTATCTGCTGAACCGATTTTAATCAGCCGATCCGATATATTAGGGGTTAAAGTATGAAATTGCCGTTTTATTGCAATAGGTTCTTTGAATTGACATAGAATCTTCATGGTTTGAGGTTTTCGAATGAAACTTTTTTCAAATGGTTTCTATGATGTTCTTTTTTTAAAAAATGTGAAACATTTGAATATAGACTTTCAATTGTTTTTGTTATTCAATTTAGACAAGAAAGATGGATACTGCGAAAATTCGAGTGATTTTTGAATACGAGTTCCGACGCGGAACTAACGCGGCAAAAACAGCCCGCAATATCAATGCTGCGTTTGGAGAGGGGTCTACTAATGAACGCACCGTGCGATTTTGGTTTAAACGCTTTCGTGATGGAAATTTCGACTTAAAGAACGAGCCACGAGGAAGACCGCCCACACAGGTGAATAACGATGAATTAAGAGAGATAGTGGAAGCCGACCCTAGTCAAACTACCCAGGAATTAGCGGCATGGTTTAACGTTTACTGTTACCTAAACCAAAATTGTTATTAACTGTATTGTTATACAAAGTGTAAATCTGCAATCGGGCCATATTCATAGAGAAAATAGTAAATCATGTTACCAGCTAATGCTCAAACACAGACTACTTACAGTCTCAAACATTCAAGGAAACCGAAGATAACAATAAAACTTCTTTTTAGGGTAAACCTAGTTTGGCTGCGTCATGGCTATGCACGTATTGGGAGGAGACCGAGACCGCGTTTTCAAGTACACCGAGTGAAAGAGACAGAGAATAACAATAAATCAGGTGATGTCAGATCTCCTTTTCTACTCTCGGGCTTACGACCGACAAAACCTGTATAAGAGCAAAATTATCGCCGAATCTTATTTGTTTCCTTACAGGTTTTGTCTCTGTGTTTACAGGTAACAAAAAAGTGAGAAGTTGATATCATACCTAGGTAGTAACTAGTTACCTAACTACAAATAAACCGGTGATTTGGCGTCGTTAAGTCTGAAATCACCATTACTACGTTGTACGGAACAATTGTTCGAAGTGGCCACCATTCTGCACTATGTGTAATCTCGGACGGCGACACAAATTTTGCAACACAAACACATTTTCCTAACAGTTTGAAGGGCTGAAACAATCCTTTGCCGCAACTCATCCGCACTGTTCACAAGTCTCTCAATGTCTCCCCACAAAAAAAAAATCTAGGGGGCTAAGGTCGGGGGACCGTGCTGGCCAGGCCACTGGGCCTCCGCGTCCATCCAGTGTTCGCCAGAAGTATCTAGCCGCAAACTATCGCCAGTCACTGCATTTTCCACTAACTCGACAATTGAATAGCTGTTCGCGGCGGCGCGGCGCGGCGGGCGCAGCGCCGGCGCGCGCGCGCATGTAGGTAATGAAAGAGCGGGCCACTGGCTATTTGGGGGCAGTGTTGCCAGATGCTGGCCGGCCAATGTCGCCAAAATTTTGAACAGTCGCCCTAAAATCGCCTAAGTTCTCGTATCCCAAATCGCCTAAATTTTCAGCTTTGTAGCCCAACATCGCCTCAATAAAATGATTTTTTTAAATTGTGGCGCTCATAGTTAATTTTGTACGCAGGTGTTTTCTAAAATTATCTCAATTAATCTTAAGAATTTAAAAATACTTTTGTAAGTATAATTACTGGTCCATCTTAGCAATTAATATTCATTGCACCCTTATACTGCTACAAATAAAAAAAAACGCAAAGATCAATCAACAGAGATACAATAAAATTACCCAATAAATACATATAATTTCTTTTAATTTCCCAAGTAGCCCAAAAGTCGCCGAAAATAAAATTGAGATAGCCCAATTGTTGCCCGGAGATAGCCCAAATGGCGATAAATCGCCTCATCTGCATCCCTGATTGGGGGCGCGCGCGGCGCGTTTGATCTGTGTGAGTTGCACAGTACAAATTAATAAAGTTGTGTTGTGTGACACTAGCCGCTCGGGGTGCGGATGCGCGTGTTTGCCAATTTGGCCCGGCTTGCACCACTTTCTTAAATGAGGCTTAAACCGCATTTACCTAAAATTCTTCATACATAAGTCGATTTAAATGATGACTTAAGTGACATTTACGAAGTGGTGCAAGTCGGCCTCAGGGATGAGCGGACATTTCGATGTTAGCTGGGCGTTGTTGTTATCGATAAAAATTGTGACGTCAGACAATGAATAGATGTTTTTTTTTATTTTATTGCTGATTTAGGTTCGCTATCAGCAGTATAGTCACCTCCGTGAATATGACGCGATTGCAGATTTACACGCTGTATAATAATATATGCTAAGTCAATAATACTTAGTGGCCCCTATTTTGTTTCTAGTAGTATAATTATATCGATTAGGCAACCGATCAACTAATTGTTTTTTATAACAATCGTTCATTTAAGTTTTGAGGCTATAGTTTTTTAGAATCGTGCGTAATGCGACGGTAGAACTAAAGTCGTATCTAAAGTATTAAAATGTATGTTTGGGAGCTTCAAATTGATATATTTACATTGTATGGTCTAAGAATGGTGCGTGACGCTCACCTTGTCTTGTCGTGAACGCAGATTTGCGTACGTACGGCAAGGTATGCAAAATGGAACACACGTATAATTATAATTCAAGGGCTTTGGCATTCACATTAAAAGTTATTCCAAATATAGGTATAATATCCGCTTTTAATACACTATGTTCCGTTTTAACACCAATGACTTCATGCACTTAGAAAAATGCTTCTCTGGTGTTAAAAGATTTTTTATTTTCGCTCGGAGACTAAGCAATTAAGTCGAAAAAGTAACGCACATAGTGGCAGTCCCTGGTCTCTGACTACCCCTCTGGGATACAGGAGTGAGTTTATGTGTATCATGTACATAGGCCATTTGTTCATTTTGAAAAAAAAACCGGAAACCGCCCACCGAGGGTTCCGTACAAATGTGTAGGTAACTACTTACATAAATTATAAATAGTTCAGAAATCAGGTCTCGCAGTTTCTTCAGAGCTTTTCCCGAACTTCGAAGACAATTTTTTTTTTATGATTTAATTAAAAATTTATAGTTTTCATATTTTTCCGTGTAAGTACTTGTAGTAGACGATATTACTTGCGAAATTTCGTAGTTCTAGGTCAACGGAAAGTACCCTATAAAGGGGTTTGAAGATTTTGGCATACTGGTCAGCCTCCATTTTGTTTTTTTTTTAAATGGCGGCGCACAATAATATCTACATACATCGACTGGGGACACTTCTGCAAATATAAAAATACTAAGGTCAATATGTCCGAAAACGTCACGTTGCAGAGCTAAATTGCAGAAAAAGAAAATCTTTTTCAACTTGATTTATTTACAATAAAACCAATAATTACTTTCAGAATCATTGTTTATTGGTCAAACAAATAAATATACATACATATAATATAATATGTAAATATATATATTCATTTGTTTGATCTTATTTTCATGAATGCATGTTATAACTTATAACAATATAATTATTGACCAATAAACAATGATTCTGAAAGTAATTATTGGTTTTATTGTAAAGTTTCATTTACAATAAAACCAATAATTATTAGACGACCTCGTGGCGCAGCGGTAGTGCATCTGCATACCATGCGAGAGGTCCCGGTTTCGAATCCCGGCTGGGGACAAAAAAAAACCCCAGGTCTTAGATGTTCACATTTTTGTGATGTCGTTGTTTCTGGTTCCCACGACACAGGGTATCCTAGTGTGGGGCCAGAAGCAATGTATGTGCCTGTATGTAAATGTTTATGTTTACGTTTATGTTTATATTTTGTTCCTAAGACTGAGTCAGTCTTCTTTTTAAGGGAACAGTACTTTTCCTAACACCCTGTATATACACTTAGCTAGTTATAATACTTCAAAGTAGGTTACTTTAAACTGTTATTAACAAATTTAGATGAGTCTTAGGAACAAAAACAGTTTGCACATGCACATAATAATCTAATGAAAGAGATTAAAATAAACAAAATCATGACATATTTACATAATTATACCACGTTTTGTATAAGTGAAATACATTACAATAAACACATAAACAATAAAAAGGTTAAATACTAAAATAATACTTCCTATTGAAAAAAATGTTCAAGTTGCCACCCCTATTCAAAGCTCACGTGCTCCGCGCATCTACAAACAAGTACCTACCTACCTACCTACGAAAGCTACCGTAATTGTAATCGCGCTAAATATGCTGCGATTTATAAGTAATCAGGATTGCCGTATTGAGTTAGTAGGATTCAACAATTATTTACTTATTTTTTTTTTTATTTATTGTTTTAACACGCTTAATGTACTTTATTCTACTTATAGAACATGTGGTTTAAAGGAACACAGTACTTTTTCTAACACCCAGTATATATTATATGCATAAATATTTATTTGTTTAATCTTACTTTCATAAAAGTATGTTATATTGACGGATAAACAATGATTCTGAAAGTAATTATTGGTTTTATTGCAAATAAATCAAGTTGAAAAAGATTTTCTGTTTTGCAAATAACGCTGCAACGTGACGTTTTCGGACATAGTGACCTTAGTATTTTTTTATTTGTATAAGTGTCCCCAGACATAGTATAGGTACATAGGTATTATGGTGCGCCGCCATTTTGAAAAAAAAAAAAAAAAAACAAAATGGCACCTGGCCAGTATGCCAGTCCCTCAACAAAAATCTTCAAAACCCCTTTAGATTTCCTTAAGGGTTCCGTTTTTTTTCCTCTTGAGGTACGGAATCCTAAAAAAAGATGTAGCATATGTCATTAATGATCTTGTAATAATACAAAAGAACATAACTATGCCAAGGCAAGACGGAAACGTGATGTGCAATTATAGCATTATACCAGCAATATAGACCAGCTCTATTGCCAAATTAACGGCGGCGGCCATCACATCGGACGATATTTAACCGATTGAAACAACCTGCCAGCTAAATGTGGGCGTAATGTTCTCTCTATCATCGCACACCTCTGCCGTTCGTCAAACTGATTCAATTCAGCCCGTCGCGACCACACGTACCTTGCACCTAAAATAAGCAGTTTTAGCTTAAACAAGTATCCCTCGTAACTTCCTAATCACGAGCTTCCTATCATCTCCAGCCTCTGTGAGGCAGTCTGGTACTAGCAGGAAAAGCAAGTTAGAAGGAAGCGGTAGTCTCCAGGTTACCAAGACGATAATAGAGCGGGTGTGTTGCCGCGAGTCAGGCGGCGGCGGCGGCGGCGTTGCCCTGCTGACCCACTTGCCGAGTGTTCGCTACGCAATTTGAGCGCGACCCGCGCGCTCGCCGCAACCCACGCCAACTTATTTGCTCACTCCGTGCAACCTAAAATAGCCGTTATGCAGCCCTCCCAAGACACATCGCGCTTATGCATACTTTTGTACCGGTACCACCCCATGACCCGCCTCGACGCTGTACGCCCTGAGATGAACATCATGTGCGCCTAATCCAATGCAACGCTTACTACTCTTTTTGTTAACTTCAGAAATGAGGTAATGTGCCTTTACTGAATGCAAATAGGTAAATCCGTTATAAGAGTACGAGTAAGACAAAGGATTCCATATTCTTTCATTTGATAGCATTGTTTGGATTCTGATAGCTTATGACTAATAAAAAATAAAAACCGACTTCAAAACATTACAGCACTACGAAGTTTGATATAATGTAAAAGACTGCCTTTAAATTCGAAGTAGGTATGTATACCTCGTATGTGCATAAGTTTTGAGACAAAATAAAAGTTGCATAACTTAATAATCAACTTATATTTCTAAGATTTTTAGTAAACATTAAGTAAGGCTTCCAACCGGTCTTTTTGGAAATCCATGGAGGAGGCCTATGCCCAGCAGTGGACTTCTTGTGGCTGAATGATGATGATGATGACTAAGTAGATAATAAACAATAAAATATAATTATTATTAAAAATGGCCACCCCTGTTTTTAATACAGGCCCTTAGACGATTTGGCCAGTCATCAATTACGGCACGAATCTTTTCCAGCGGAATTCGCTTTGCTTCTCGGACAAGGGCTCGCTTCAGTGACTCCAAGTGTAGGTGGGACTTTCAGCAGGCCTTGAGCTCTAATTTAGTCCATAAAGAGTAATCCAGGGGGTTGAGGTCGGGGCTAGAGGAGGGTCATTCGTTCACCGCGATGAAGGCACATTTTCCTTCAACCAAGCTTAGGTGGTTTTTGCCTTATGGGATGGCGCCAAGTCTAGCTGGAAAACCCAATCCTTGTTGTGAAATTTGAGACAGGGGTTTCACAACAGGCTCTAAAATTCATATGAAATTCCCCACCATACCATCACACTAGCCTGATGATGAGTACGCGAGACATTCCGTGCTGAAGCTCGCACATCATTGCAACTTTTGGCATACACTTTATTGTTTTTTCATTTGAACTTTTCTACGACAGTAAAGATTTTCTCATGGGTGAATAGTATCTTCCTCGCATCGTGTCTCCTAAGCAGGATTGGACAACGTTCGCGTCGCAATTTACGAAGGCGATCGTTTAAAAAGTGAACTTTCCTACCCCTATAACCCTTTACCATCGATAAAAAAAACCTCAATCAACGCTCAAAAAGTGTCCCGGGTCAAACTGTGCTTGAATTCATTCTAAGCACAGTTGCACTCGCAGTCACGCGCAGCTAGTTGTCGAGTTAAGATGCCGAAGTGCTCCGTGAAAAAATGCAAAAATAATACTTTATATACGTTGAAAAAGGATGGAATTTCGTATTTTCGGTAAGGAATAATTAAAACTTTTATAAATTGAAGCATTTGTAGCAAATTCACCTCCAAAATAACTAAAAACATTATTTTTAAGAAATTGTTTGAGCAAAAGTTTGAACTTGGCCCTACGCAGTTGTTTCTTTCTCTCATATTACGACACGTGTAAGTTAAAAGGCGACGAAAGATTTACAAAGTGGAGCAAAACAGGAATGGAGTAGCTTATTATTTATTAAACCTAATATTTAAAACAATATTGACAAATAAATATTTCTAATTGTCCTTATTGTCGTTTTTACACTTTCGTTCTAGATTTCCAAAACATGAAATCTAAAGAGAAAAATGGCGGCAAAACATAGAAAAAAAACTGTTCAAAACGGCCAGTTTATAATATATTAAATTTATTCCAAGGGACACAAAAATATTTAATTTAACAACAAAAAACTATGTCCGTATTGGTCTGTTGTGTATTGCTAATTGAAAATCCATATTTAATTTTATTGCAACGATAAGTTTAATTAATAACGATCTCTGAAGTTATAGTTAACTTGATTTGACGTCGAAAAGTGACATTGTACCTTTTTGTAAGTCTAATAAGATGTTCCAGTGAATAAAAAAAAAATCTATTTTAACCTAAATTGTTTTTATTCACTTAAACCTTTTTAATTTTTAGTGAAAGAACTACTAAATAAAAAAAACATCCCAACATTTTAATTTCAAACTAAAAATCTAATGAACAATCTGAAGGAGTCTCCATGTCTTTCACGACACGCTCCTGTTCCAATACGGATAGACTCTTAAGCAGCGTACGAATGATAGCACTGGAAATTCACTGGATATGAAACGTTATCTCTCGTGAAATAAGGTTGTATTTTGTCTGTGCATCTTTTTGTCCGATGCAAATGTGTGTCTAGTTGTAAATGTGTGTGTGCAGCAGAGACACACCTACCTACTTACTATTCGGACACTTTTTCTGTTGGAATTTGTATGCAATGATGTATCTAAGGTTTTTTTTATCGATGCCCTTTACCTTAAGATCATATTTCAGTATTCAGTTGACTGAAATGCGCGAAATATTAGTTTGCAGAGCGACTTTCTTCTGAGTGCGACATGGATTTCGGCGAAGTCGCTCTCAGATGATGTTGATGTTCGCAAGCGTCTTCACAGAGCGTGGCCGACTACTCCTTTGGCGATCTTGGAAAGAACTTGTCTCCTAGTATCGTTTGATAGTGTAATACACAAAGTTACGGCTCACACCAAAAGTTTTCACCTCACGGAAAATCTCCATTGGTTTTTTCCCCACCTTAAATAGCGAAATCACGGTCGCACGTAATTCTTTTGTTTCCCTCCATCACGAGAAAATTTAAACAAATGAATTTGAAAATCTAAGAAATTCAAAGGTAACATTCCAAATTCAAAATTGGAAAAATAAATAAATTGCAATTGCAGCCAGTAATATTTTATTAAATTTTTTAGGTTCAGTTTGTCTCAAAACTTATGAACACACGAGATACATGTAGGTATTGTAGAAGCATAATTTGTAGTGGGTGCCCAAAATATATGTCCTGGTCATGAAACTGGGCACCGACTACAAAATTTATACTTCTATAATACCTACAAGTATACATACTTCTAATTTAAAGGTATTCAATTATTTGTAACTTTTTAGTGCTGTAATGTTTTGAAGTCGGTTTTTATTTTTTATTTAAGTTGTTTTTTTATTTTTCAATATTTAGTGGGGCAGCGGGAGAAAAATAAACAAGTAGCATATAACCATAATTTACCCTACTTAATTCGTTGCTTTAAAATTTGAAGTTCTCAATTTCCATCTCCAAAAGTATTCACCAGAACATCACCAAATTACCTTGGGACTACTTTTACACTATTTAATGAATCATACGGATATATTACTAAAGGATGGGCCCCATTAGGCCTTCATCATCATCAACCCATTATGTCCCCACCGAGAGGCACGGGTCTCTTCCCTGAGGCCTTATTTACTGCTTATTGAAGAGTTCCGTTCTCCATCTCTGAAAGTCTTCATCAGATCTTCACCAAATTAAAATGGGACCAATGGGACGTCATATCTACGCGAACAAAAAAAAACTGTCGAAATCTGTCGAGATTTGACGGAACATAGCCAAAAACCAAAAACATAGGTACGCGGCGAATTGATAACCTCCTCCATTTTTTAAGTTGGTTAAAAACAAACTTGACCACTTTGTAAACGATACAATCGTAACGGGACCATACTATAAACTAGCGCAAGATAAATCCCTGAAAAACCAGATTCAGACAACAAAATAAGCTGCATATTCGGAGTATTATAGAAAACAATATCCTATCAATTCGAATTACAATTCGTGCCGATTCTTGGACTAGAGGAACTTGTCGGAGTGCTAACTGTCTAATAATAATAAAAACAATTTTGTTATTTTCTCACGCGGAATTATCTCTGCTACAACTTTTACCAGGTATCTTCGTCTCTGAAGTAAATAAAGAAGATGGGAAAATTTCCGAATAAATATAACAACGCGCGATGATTTCAGTTTATATCAACGTCTTGAATTTGCATTCTGTTTGTTGAATGTAAAGTACAATGTCCGCTGCCTTCGGGTCATTATGTAGTGGTGTAGAAGGCAGCGCAGAAACTCTTGACTGATAACGTTTTATACCATAATTTATAGTCAATACTATCAATACCTCCACCCTTCGCCTAATTTGATTTGAATGCTATCAATGCAAAATTAAGAAAATTCCAATTCTTTTAAAGAACCTTGACTTTAAAAAGTGTTCTTTTCAGAACCGGTTCTGCGGAAACCTCGGTAGAACCGGGTATACCATTACCTTGTTTTTATGTTTGCGTAGAAGTTATCACAGCGGAAATGTGACTGCGCCTGCGCTACCAAAAATAGACATCCAGGGCCTTGCGTTAACCTTCCACACAAGGAAATGAATGAAGCCCATCACTTAGAACAATTTAAATTCAAATTAATTTTTTTATACCAAATTACACAAAAACTGTGACTTATTGAACGTTACAAGCAAAACTAGGTGTCCATTTCAAATTCTAGATAATTTTTGAGTAAAAATGGACAAAAAACTCCAAACTTTGTCTTTTCAAACAATGTTCCTTAATTAACTGTCTACATATTATTCTAAAACCTAGTAACTATCTCTCTTTCTAAAACAGTTGCTTTATTGTTTGTTTATTTTAATATTAGAACTAAATCTAGAATCCTGTATTGCGCCTCTTACTTATTTATTATATTAAGTTTTACCTATCTGTGGGAAATGCTGAGGAATTGGTAAAATGTACTATATTGACTCTAATATTTTTTATCCTATAAGTTTGTAAATTCTGTTTTTTCTCCTTAAATAAAATAAATAAATACTAATGCATTGAACTGGCTTTAATTCCAGACATCTTTATTACTAAATAATCTTTAAATAACCAACAAAGTGAATGGACAGAACAGAAAGGACAATGACATTATTAGAATAAAGGAAGAAAACGCGTCAGTGTCAGCGCAGTGACGCGGCGACATCGGGCACGCACGGCAAGATGGCCGCCGCGCGCCAGCTGATCGTGCATACGCATCGCAGCTGTTCGCTCGCTCTGCTACCTCTCACTCGCTCCGCGCACCACAATGGAGGCGGGCCCTCATTGTTCCCAACACAATACTTTGCATACAATACTGAATACAACATTACAGCCACCTAGCTTAATAATAACTTCCTAAACTCAGTGACAGGTTCTCGAAACTTAGCAAAAAACGAGCTTAGGGCGAACGAGAACTTAGAGCGAACGAGAACTTAGAGCGAACGAGAACTTAGTGCGAACGAGAACTTAGTGCGAACCAATCCTGGTGCTTACTTCAAGATAAATACCCTCTTTGTGTGAATGAGCGGAGTTTTGTGCGCAGTACGCAGCGTTTTATAAACAACAACGGTGAATATGCATGACACATCAAGAAATGGGCTAGAAGACAAAGATAACAATGAATGCGAAGGTATATCAATATAATCAAGTGATTTGGATATGGCTATGTTCAAGGCATAAATTTAGAGATGGTTTGCTACCAGATTTGATGAATCCCAAAAGATATTAAATTAATTAATAATCTTTGAAAACTAGTAATAAACAGGCATTGCCTACTAATTTTTTTGCGACGTGATCGTTAACATGCCAAGAAAACTGTCTAAGCTAAATTTGAAAAGAACGATTATTAAATGGAACAATAATGCCCCTCCCCTAATCCAAAAATTAGGTTAACAAACAAAAAACCGAATGCTCTGAACACGTGAGGCCGTTGACCTTCTGACACCAAGGTCGGGGTGACGGCCTTCAAGCAGCCTCGTCTTGTCTAGTTAGCGCACAGGTCCGCGCCCAGGCGCTGCTCACTGCCTAGCCTCGCACAGGCACACTTCACACATTAATCCACAATTACCTTCACGTTGGAACACGAGATCATGGCCACGCGCAAACGTGACGCCACGAGAACTTCACAAACATCACACACAACACGATATTAATTTAAGCTATTAAAATGCACTATAACTAGACTTGCAAAGGTTTGTAAAGTAGTGAAAATGCACTATGAAACTTTGCGTATGTATATTATAAGACAGGCGGCCTCGCGGCAGCGAGCTCCGATTCTCGCGGAGTTCTCTAGAGTACTGAGGAGCGGCTGGCTCCGCGCGCCCGCTGCAAGTATTCGCGTGACTTCGGCACACAGCACGCACGCACCAACACAAACAAGCGACGCCGCCGCCGCCGCCGCCGCCACACGCCTGCCCGCTCCCGCTAGCTGATAATGTCGTGCCCGATTGCTCGACACGATCATCATGATCGTCTATACAGAGATAAACACATCCATCACACCTACAATCGCCACAGAATTACCAACAAAATATGATAAGTACTTCGCTCCACTTTTATTCCTCCTATGTCACAGGTTTTCATTGCAATGAAAAAAATGTATTGACTTTTGAACTTACTAACAAAAAATTTGTTGCCTAGTTCGACAAAGACAGCAAAAGATACGTAAATAATGGTCAAAATGTAGAGTCCATCAGAAGAAGATGATTATAAGGCGTTAATGCTTTGCCACTAATTAAGAAACAAAAATCTATAAAAGTGAAATTATTTTCACATTGCACATTATATCCTCAAATGGATCCATCACATTATAAGTAGAGCGATTTACAAATATCCACATCACGCAAGAAAATAAAAATACTTTTAATATCACCCCACAAAACCACAACCAAACAAGTTGTTATTGTAAAAATTGTAGTACCTACAACTAGGTTAAGAAATAATATTTAAATTACTGTATTAGGGTTCTGTACCTACAAAAGAATAAACGGATTCCTTATAGGTTCACTTTGCCGTCCGTCCGTCTGTCTGTCAACACCCTTTATCTCGCAAACGCGTGGAGGTATCGATTTTAAATGAAAATCTAAGACTCAGGTTTACAGTCCCTTGAAGCTGAGAAAAAATAAAACTTCTAAGTTAACGTAAAAAAAAGATCCAACCCTTTATGCCGCAAAGAACGTACATTTCGACACTCTAGGAAATAAAAATTTATAGAGTACTTTTCGTTGACCTAAAACTATGAAGTCTACAATCTGAAAACTATACATTTGTAATTAACCTGTTTTTTTGAAAAAAAAAACAAACAAAAACCATCATTATGGTGTTCCATTCAGAATTCTACATCGGGCCATTTAGAATTCTAAATATTAAATCATAAAAAAACTGGTTTTTGAAGTTCGGGAAAACCTCGGATTGCAAACGCGATTGCTGAACTATTTATAATTTGTAAGTACCTGGTCTACAAATTTGTACGGAACCCTCGGTGGGCGAGTCCGACTCGCACTTGTCCGGTTTTTTTAATTCAAAATGAACTAGTGGCCTATGAAGATACAGATAAACTGACGCCTGTATCCTAGAGGGGTACGCAGAGACCAGGGACTGCTACTATGTACCCAACTTTTTCGACTTAATTTGTACGCAACCCTACCTACAAATTTGTACGGAACCCTCGGTGGACGAGTCGGACTCGCATTTGCCCGGTTTTTATTACGTTGCTTGGCTTCGACATTGTTCGAACAACATACACGTTGCTCGAACAAAGAATGTGCGCAGCGAGAAACAAAGCCATGTGTCCGTATATTCGCGAGGCTGCGCTGGTGCGGTGGCGGCGGCCTCGTAGTACGTACAGACTAACCGAACGGGTGCAGACGAACGATTCATTTAGTCAATCAGGGCTCACTGTAAAGCCATTGGCAAATCCCAATTGGCACTAACAGTTCGTTCGCATTCGTTCGGTTGGTCAGTACCCACCATCAGACAAAGCCCGACGAACGGCGCGAGTCGTCGATCTCCCCCGAATTAGTCCTGGGCCAGGGCGCTGACCTCCGCCGCGTCACAACACAACACGCGCCGCCTCTGCTCCCGCCAACGCCGCCGCTTCGCCGATATAATAACCCTCGGCGAAGAGCCTTTCGCCCTCGGCTCGGGCGAACCCCTTTCGATTGATTAGTGAACTATAGTACGAATCATATCAAACAACGCTATACGAATTGCTGTTATTAACTATACTGATGGCCCTGTAAGGTTGATGTCTAATACACGTGGAGCGGGTGCGCGTCACATTTCGCTCGACACAGGCAAGAAGTACGGTTATCAAAATTCACGTTTCATAATACTAGAGTTGGCATTGTGCACGCGCGACTTAATAATTTCTTACAATTACATAGGTACTGTGCAGCATCTACAATTATGTAGGTACTGTGCAGCAGCTGCGGCTGTTTATAGTGTCATCACATGGTCAGTAATCTTGATACGGAGCCTGTCGATTTGACAGCACACATGTGATATTGACAGGCAACGAGGCCAGTACAGTGACCCTAGTGTTTGAAGAATTCGATCTAGGCGTACAGAGTGCGCTACACTAAGTTCTCGGCCGGCCCACACTTTGCAATGCAACCCATACAATACATGACCCAATTCGCGCCCTTTTTATGCATGCAAAAGAAATACATTCCGAAGGGTATGCATCCAACTACTACGGTTTCCAAGATGTGTTAATCGTCCGAAAATCATATTTTCATTTTAGGCACTCACTAAAAGGATACATCATAGGATCATCAAAAGGATAGAGTGAATTAGGACTTTTAATTTGGCGTGATTTCTTATCTGCACAACTAAACTTAACGGTATTTCCACTTGGTCGTACGATTTCGCGAAATCTTACTTCCTTTTAGTAACAAGATCACCATGAGTCATCATTAGTCACAAAACCATTTTCACACGCGCGCAGTCGCAGGCGCCCTCTGGTGCCTTGTAGGAAACTACAACACATTCTATCTCTACAGTTATTGGATTAATGTTACTACTACAGTGAGTAGCACATTTTTTTAATGGATTGATCTCGTAAAAGGAACGTGACTTCCTTTCGAACATTGACGAGCGTTTTGTCACTCACCTGGTGTTGCAGGGAGTTCCGAACTAGACAAATGTCCTTCCAAGTGCGAAGGCCCTTCTGTTCACAAGCAGGCGACACCACGTCTGTGCACTTAAGGTCAGCATCCACCGGCATCACAGTGAATGGTTACACCACCTGCATAAGATGATACCATTGCTAAACTGCAAATCCAGTGAATGACACTTGTTTTCTTCATAAGACCTAGTATATTTGCCGAACAGGCCACACAGTCGAATAGGGTATTTGATAAAACTGACATAGAGATAGAATCCTGTAGTCCTAAGAACTACAGTTGGAGTTTCCTTAAATGTTAACGCACAATCATTGAATAGCCAAAAGGTGGTACACCGCAAGAGACAATGTTACACAAAAGAAAAACATACATACAGCAATGTTAGTGCTCACATGCATAGGTTAAAAATAAGCTAAACAAAATTAAAAATGCAAGTAAAAGTAAAGACTAGTCTTGCACATAAGTCATACATAACACAACGGAATAAACATTTTCGAGAGGTAACTGTGCATTTACAATTGCCTCATTCCATGGTGACGGGTGTAACATTTTCACTTATATTTTGAACAATAATACCTATTAATTTCGAAAATGTCGTACAATTTTAACAATATGATAGATTGTTGTTTTTATATTTGTCAACGATTTTAATCACTGACGGGTGTCGCGTAAGAAAACAAAATTAGTAACTACAAGCATTGATTCACAGTATTTCTGCTAATTTATTAATTAATTAAAGTTGCGTACATCACTATAATAAAATTGTTATTAAGAGCAGATTTCAGATTTTTTTCAGGTATTGATTAAATTGTGAAATTTTGGTAATTATTATAGATAAAATAATCGATTCACTTTTGCTTGGTAAGTAATTTCGTAAAAATAATGTCGTATCAATTGGAATGAGCCAATTGTGCACAATACATACTGAAAAGTTTACTTCAGTAAAATACATATGTAACTACATACATAAACTCACGCCTGTATCCCAGAGGGGTAGGCAGAGACTAGGGACTGCCACTTAAATAAATAAAAAAGTAATATTTCTCTGTAGCCTACTACCCTGTGGTGGCTGAGTTAGTTATGCTTAATTACACAATTCAGTCCACTTAACTAGGACATTAGCTAACTACTAATAACAAAAATTTTGGAATCTGTATAATAATTGGACTATGTTAAGCAGAAGCATTCCAACCCACAATAAGTAACTTTCGAGAAAAATGCTTTTTTACCTGTTAGACATTTTATATTTGTAATCACTATAACATTAAACGTCTAAACAAAACATGGAACTATGTTATACATAAATAAGCGTTTTTCTCGAAAGATAAAAGTGGGTTGGAATGTTTCTGCATAACATGGTCCAAATGTAAGGTAACAAATGTAAAAGGAATGTGTGCAATATAAAAGTGAAAACTTATAAACAGATTTAGTACGACTGGAGCAGAGTAAAGGCAATTGCCTTTCAATCAATCACTCTAAGCGATAAGACCGCCAATTGTATACCACTACTTAGATATAAGAAACTATTTGTAATATCTTTCACCTGGTTGTGCAATAAAGTGTTCTCTATCTATCTATCTATATTGTTAGGGTAACCCGGTAAAAAATATTGTTAGTTGGCTCCTGTCACTGGACTATTTTGCAACTAAATTAAATACTCTCTTTTGATGTCAATTTTAATTTACCTAAATAGGTAATTTACCTCTTGTAAATGCCTTTTAATGCTCTTGGTATTTTACAAAATAATGTATGGTATATGTTGTATATTGACATTCATAATTATACCTCAAGCCAATCTGTGATCGATTTATTTTCATAAAAAGTGCAGTTCTGGAAAATTCTATGCCCTATCTAACACTATCATAGAAATTTGATCATAGGTGATATCCATTATGGGTTGTAATAATATTATTTATCGTTTACTTCCAGAAACAGAATGGGTTATGCAGAGAAATAAAAACTCCATGTATGAAAAAACTATTTCGATTTAATTGCCTAAGTCTTTTTACCTTTACCAAGTAAATTTAAGTTTATCTCACTCATGTGCTGAAGTGTTCAAGTTTACCCATGTGCTAAACATCAGACACAATCGCCATGTAAATACCTGCATAAGAAGTAATTCTAAATATATCTTGAGGAACTTCATGGTAAAACCTCAAAATGTGCCCCATAATTTTATTAATAATGAATGCCTATAAATAAATCATGGAAATGACAATTTAACTGTAAAACCAGCAATGGATATCACCAGAACCCCAGGTACATAATTGTAGGCTAGTGTAATAAGACCCTAATTCATCAATCAGTCTTGTGGCATATTACCAGACATAACACCGGAACATGAAGGATCACTTGGCGGTGCCGTTTATTGTAGTGGATAGTTACTAGGCATGGTTTAGGCCAACAATAACCCTACTTTTTCAGCACCACTAGAAGGCACATTTAGGTAGGGTAATAAGAATAAACCTAGAGATCCAAGTAGCTTCAAGTAGATATCTGTGTAACTTCCTTTTTTATGTACAATAAAATGTTCTCCATTTATCTAGCTTCAAAACCCTGTAGCTTAATTATCTCATTAACTATTTGTGGATTAGCTAGGTTGAGCATACATGGTGTAGGTGGTAAGCAAGCTCTATTAAATAAATTAGAAAAGGCACTTTTTTTTAACAGATTATGAATATGGAGATTTTGTAAATCTCAAGTAAGTACCTAATTTACCAGTTAAAAAATACAAGAATGTTAGCTATACTTTTCTGTTTATTGAGTATTGACTCAGTACATAAAATCACACCTGTATCCAGGAGGGTAGGCAGAGACCAGGGTGTGCCAATTCCCATGATCCTGACAGACCTCTTTTACTACAACAACAACCACTTACCTACCAGGAAATAAATTAATTTTCCAGAATCATATCATCATCAACCCCAGAATATTTGAGCATAATTGCACTGAAAAGACCATAGTATTAACCAAATCTATTTGTAGTATACTGCATAGAATATTTGCTATCCACAATGTGATAACTGACAAGTTTCTGTGCAGATATGATAAAACCACAATCAATATTATCTCGGTCTTTCTACAATATTATATTCATACAGTATGTTCATATTTAAATGTTGTGCTAAATGTAATCAATAATAAATTATACTTAAATATTATTTCTTTACCCAACCGACCCAACTTTTGTTACAGATGTAACAACCCAAAACACTCATGTCATTTAATACTTAAGTAGTAATAAAATTTAATCAGACTACAAAAACCAGCCAAGTGATCCCTTCGGGAAGCCAGCAGTAAAATTGGTGCACTGCTGGCTATCGGCAAGAAATTGTTTGGCTGGAGTGAAAAAATCTCCCAGCCCTGCTACATACAATGGCCCTAAAATGAGGCTAAGTGCTGAAACCACAGATCAAACAAACAAACTAACTAGCTAACCAGCCAAGTGGAGGTTGGACTGGCTATTACACCTACCTATTATGGTTCAAGAGGTTCAACCCTTTAAAGGCAAGAATTTGATGCTGCATAGTTTAGTATAGCACGAAAGTTCAAGGCTAAAGGACACAAAACTTTATAGTCCTAATAAAAACTGAATTTGTACAGACATTTATACTCATTTACTTTTTTTTATTTTACAATTTTCCGATGCTTCCGTACTTTAGCAAGTGCCATGGTCTCGGTAAACTGCGGTGAAAGTCGCCTTTTTGAAAGCATTTAAAAAACTATTAAGTTATGTTCCAAAAATATTTTGGCAATTTTTTTAATTTAAATTGGAAAAAATAATTTTATATAAACTCAAAAATATTGATTATTAGTTATTGAAATTAAAATTGGGTCAAAAGGGTCTCATGCACTGAAGCATTGGTTCCCATGCTGTAGCTCCAATCACAATCTCTATCTTTATAGTCCAACTGAAACCTTTCAGGTGTGGAACAGTGAAAACTAGGCTTGCAAAGCTATTAATCTATATGAATCTACCTCAGTTACATAGGTAATAAGTTTAAATTAAATAGATGTTACACAAAATTCTGTTCTAAAACTTCAACCGGTATCTAATCCCATCTCCAGCCATTCTAAAGAGATTATCAATCCACCTCCACCTTTTTATTTGGCAATTACTGTAAATACAAAAGTACTTTAAGGTTCTTTGTTATTCCCCACATTTAATTATTCATTCAATTTTGTTCATTCTTGATTGTAAAGAATTTGATTTGATTTATATAGATGTTACATTTTTATTTTCTTATTATTATTAGTAACTTGTATAAGACTTGTTCTGGAAATAAATAATTAATTATTATTATTATCAAATGTTAGTATGTAAAACAGCACTCAACTAATTACAATTACACTCTGAAGTCAATTCTGCCGTAAGATTGCTCCAAAGTCAAAGATGGAAAGGTGACCAGATTTTGTGTAGGCATGCACATCAATTAAAATCAAATTTCAATTGTAGGTTTCACTTAGATCTCGGATTAACGAATACTTTAAAAGAAAAATAAAAACATACTGAATCTCACGCCTGTAGTTTCATCATAGACGTAACGAGGAGGGTAATGAAATCTATGCGTAACTAAAGTATGACGAAAATTCACACATTTTATAGACCGTTAAAAAACAGTAGGTATTGGAAAGCGCAGTCGCTTCAATACTTTTAGATTACAAGGAGTGAGGAAACTACATAGGTAATTAACGAAAGTAGAAGGTAGGAAGTCATCATGCAAAAAAGTGTGGAGTAGGTTTCAAAAGGGAGTGTCGTGGAGATTGGACTTGGAAGTGCTGAAGACAATATATAGTTCAAAACTGGGACAAGCATATTATAATACTAATCCCAGGAGTAAATGAGGAACAAAGAAAAAATTAAGAATCAAGATAATTGGCATTCGTGAAGAAAATGGCGTCATATCACTGGTCAAGGAATAACGTACGATTTCATCATATGTTAGCACACAACACAATCACATTTAGCACAACTATTGATAAAAAAAAATGTCTGTATTGAATAATAAAACAAATTACTCACTTTGATTACGAATTTCAAAGAAAATCATCCAAAATATCAAAGGACTGATGACAAGGCACTCCACTCACCGTTTTGCAAAACCTACTAGTGTTGCCAGCCGAGTCTTGTCAAAAGTTACCTGAAAGAGACAAACAAGTAACTTTTTGTTGTAAAGTCACCTTACCAATAAAAACCTACCAAGTGCGAGTCGGGCCACGCGCAATGTAGGGTTCCATAGAAAGAGGGTTTTTTATCTGCTTTACAGAACTGTCAACTTTATCGAAGTAATTTTCAATGGATTTTTTACGAAATTTTTTACTTTTATAAATTGGTTGCCTATTACTCGTTAACGAGTATAACCTACTTACCCGTGAAAGCTTTTAAGTTCATTATATGGGCTACTATCCTGAATTTTTTCACGTTTCTAAAGTTACCCGTTTAGCCAAAAGCGAGGGGGAGGGGAGGGGGGTTGCGGGGGGGGGGGGGGGGGCGGACGGCGTGATAAAAATGTATACACATACCAAATTACAGCTTTCTTTGTACCACCGTTCTTTGCGCTAGGCCAGAGATGGACAGACAGACAGATGGACATGGCGAAACTCTAAGGGTTCCTTGTCGGACTACGGAACTCTTAAAAGGCATGCATTAGTAGGTAGGTATGCATTAGTAGGATAGAGAAAGACGTACCCATTTTTGGGAGTTTCGCTCACTATGTGAATGAACGAAACGAAAAGATGCCAACACATGCCGAAATGGTAAAATAAATGAGCGATCTGTCCCGTTTTAGATTTTTTCATGTAAAAAATCCTACAAATGACAAAAAATAACCTAAAGTAACCTTTTGAGTCGTGTAACCTAGAAGGAACGATACTTGGCTAAAAATCACCTAAAAGGTTACAAAAGTAACCTTCTGGCAACACTAAAACCTACCGACTAATGGGTCACGTGACCCAGCCAGTGTGACCAACAAAGAACACAACACCACAGATTAAAATAAAAAGTGTCTTCAAACGATCAAACTTAAGAGCGTGGAAACGCAGCAGTGTGCAGTAGTGGAAACTTAAACTGCGTTTTCAGCACACTTGGACCGAGTGACCATGCCGTATCTCTAATGTTATATTCTCTTTGCTCTATATATTCTGTGGAGCTGCCGTTCGTTTGCTGTTGGTTTGCTGTGTGCGGTGTGGTTTCATAAGTTAATTCGAATAGAACAGTAAAAGAAATCGAAATCATTATTAAAACGAATTATAACCATTTTTCGTCATGCCTACGATCTCCGTCAAACGGGACGTGCTATTCGCAGCACTTGGGAAAACCTACAGTAAGTCGAAGTTTAAAATCAATTCCTGATAATTCTGGATACTCCTATTTTCTACCACGAAATCAATCAAAAACTTACAGCTCTTAATCAGCCGATTGTATTTACAGCTGATGAGGAATTCCAAGACCTTTGTTTTGAATTCGGGCTGGAACTGGACGAAGTTGTAAGTATTCAAAAACAACCGCTTATTCGATTCTGACAAACCTCTTCTACTTCATCAACGTTCGTTCACGCACGCCCGTTTCTTCTTCCACTCACATTCACTCGATGTGTTTCTTTCGTCAATCTTACACCGTCCTCTTCATGTCCAAACGAACGGAACTATTTATTACTTATTTTAATACCTACATAGTAACTTATAGTAAGTCCGTGTAGCGCCGGATTAAGAATAGCGTCACTCCATTTCCTTCCGTGGATGTCGTAGAAAGCGACTAAGGAAATCAATTACCAGGAGACGGGCAGCAGCGTCTTCCTGAGATTCCAACCACACTGCGATCGCCAACCCATCTGCCAAGTGTGGCGATTATGGCAAAACCCTTCATGATTATGAAAACCATGAAGGGGGCCTATGTCCTGCAGTGGGCGTTAAATGGCTGATGATGATGATGAAGTTATAATAACCTCACCACACAACTTACAGACCACAGAGAAGCAAATGTTGATGAAAGAGCAAGGGGAGCAGGCTGGTGCTGACACATCAGAGGAAATTTTGTATCGAATTGACATACCTGCTAACAGATATGACTTACTCTGTCTAGAAGGTCTAGTTAATGGGATCCTGGTGTTCCAGGGAAAGTAAGTTTTATTTTATACCAAATGGCTAGGTTGGATAAATAAAAATGATTGACAAGTTTATTACTAATTGTAGCTTTATGAAACAGGCCTGGACCCTGATATAATAACCATGATGCCATAAAACATTCGCTGATCACTGCACTGCCATCCAACCCTCAAAAGATCAACACATGCCACATAGTCATATTAGCACTTCAAGGTGAATGTTGGAAATGTGAAACAAATGAACCAGCAACACTCACAAAACAAATATGACAAGAAAAATAGGAACCACCAGGGAGTTCCTACTTTTCTTTGAGTGGAGCTAACCAAGCCGTGGGTACCTACATGATGTTTTCCTTCACCATTGGTGTGCAGTGGTACCCCAGTGCGTAGAACAATTAATTGACTAGAAGCGAGAGACCCAGGTTTGATTCCCAGTGCGGGCATCTAACGACGACTATGTTTATTTTCAAAGTTATGTATGTCTGTGAATTTGTAGTAGCAATACTAACTTCTTTTTCACGGTCAAAAGACTTATTGCTGGCAGAAACAATTTTATTGCGAACCAAACTTGATTGTACATTAGTTACTGACACAAAATAGGCTCATTCACAGTTGAGTTACAGAAACCCAAATTGTCACCAATACCAATTACATTAGGTGCTGTGATTTCAGTTGGCATTACTCTGGATTAAAATGAAGATTTTAGCATACCATAAACACACATTCTACTGTAGGCCGCATACTAAGAAAGTATGGGTCATTCCAAGCGTGTGTAAATAATATAATCTAAATTGCATTTTCAGAATATCTCCACCGCAGTATAGACTATCGCGCTGCGAAGACCACCACTCAATGCACCTGACTCCTGCCACGAGCCAGATACGGCCATATGCAGTGGCTGCTGTGCTCAGGAATGTGTCATTCACTAAAGAAAGCTATGATAGCTTCATTGATCTGCAGGTATTATTCTTTTTGGACTCCATATCTGAAGGATGATACAGGACTCCTTGGGGTAAAAACATTTCCTATTTTCCTAAATCTGTAAATGCAGTTATACCTATCTGTAAAAATGAAATGAAGTGCATTGTATATTGCGCTTTAATATCTTGTATCTCTCTCTGTCTGTCTGTCCACAGCCCAGCTCAGAGACGGTTAGTGCTAGAAAGCATTCATCATCATCATCATCACATATTAAAGCCACCGACAGAAGAAAATCTTTAAAAAATCTATTTTATCACACCTCCCATACATCCCATAATTAGGGATGCAATTTTTTTTCTCGCCTACACCACACTAGTGGGGCATCGTTGGATAGGTAGTTTCAAAATTTCTTTGAGTGTTACGGCACTATCACGTAGCCGTGATAGTTTTCCATGTCATGTACGCTTTACAAGCTAACAAGTAATAGGTGACCAACTTTTAAAAAGAAGACTTCGTACAAATTCCATTGAAATCGCTGAAGTTATTAGTTCTGTAAAGCTGGTAGAAACCCCTTCTTCTATGGAACCCTAAATTACCCTAAACTACACGTGGCCCTACACGCACTTGGCCGGTTTTTTAGGGTTCCGCCCCCAAAGGGTAAGGGACCCCATTACTAAGGCTCCGCTGTCCATCCGTCTATCACCAGGCTGTATTTCATGAACCGTGATAGCTAGACAGTTGAAATATTTAAGAGGGGCTCCCATACAACAAACATGATTTTTTTGCCGTTTTTTGCTCGATATTAATAACGCAACAGGTAGACGCTTGAAATATTCAAATGTTGTATAGATAATGGGTACATTCTGTTTGTGTACTATAAGCCTCCCCGTGCATCGGTCGGATCATCTCTTCACCTTTCTTAGGCCGACCTCGAGCTGTTCACCCGCTGACAAGGCCAGGTTACTGGGTGTCACAGGTTTGGGTGGGTTTGAATGACATGTCCAGCCCGTCTGGACGCCTGCGTCGATTATGCGTGCTTTAGCGCATGGTGTAGTTTTGTGAGGTGCCTTGAGCTGCTGATAGACTAGTTCTAGTTAGTCCTGAGATTTCGGCACTTAGCCTCATAGTTGGGCCATTGTACGTAGCTAAGGTATATATAGGTATAGGTATAAAATACCTCAGACACTAGGGTTCCCTCACGATGTTTTCTTTCACAGTTAGCGAGTGGTATTGCTACTACAACTGCTTAAATGTACGTAACTTAGAAAAGAACGTCATTGTTACATGCCGGGATTCCAACCCACAACCTCCCGAATGAGAAGCCGGCGTTCTACCGCTCCTCTACCATCGCTCTTGCTAATAGACTTGAGCATTCTAGCGAATGTTGAAAAAATAAACGGTTGCGTTTTCGAGAAACGACAGTAAATTTGCTTTGAGCTTTTTTCCGAGCCAAGCAATTTTGTCATTGTACCGTGGTCAGGTCAATTTTGTCATTGTACATTATGATGAGTATGAGAGCATTTCCTAGAGCGTTCGCTAGAATGAAATGTGGAAATGTTCGTAGCGATGTTTGGCTCTATGCTTGGCTCTGTTCATTGTTCAGTTCTACAAGTTTAGAAGCAGAGAATGCTCAATGTTCTGTTTCAGGTGAATGCTAAGGTCTATTACCACGTTAATACAATACGAGCATGACGAGCATTTACTAAAGCGTTCGCTAGAATGATCGTTAAAATATTTATAGCGGTGTTTGGCTCTATGCTTGGATCCGTTCGTTGTTCAGTTCGACAAATTTACAAACGGCTGCCTTTAGTTTACGTGGGACAAATATTCTTTGAATTATATTTCTCAGGACAAACTGCACCAAAACATCTGCAGAAAGCGGACCCTCGTAGCTATTGGCACACACGACTTAAACACCATACAAGGGCCATTTGTGTATGACGCACTGCCACCCAAGGACATCAAGTTTAAAGCCCTAAATCAGCAGAAGGAGATGACTGCACCTGAACTTATGGAACTTTACTCAGTAAGAATGTTTTCTTTTTCCCCCAGATGTCATTACATCACCATATTCATAGGGCCATATTATGCTACAGTGTAACTTTTCGGCTTTTCTTTTGCTAACGTCCGTCCTTCCCGAAACCAACGTATTCTCTGCATAATTAGAAACCATGGAATTCAACGACTTATTGAGGTTAGGTAAATTTAGGTTCAAAGTCGCATTTTTTTTGTATAATTTTGCAGAAATACTCGTACATCTATTTTATTATTGTATACCAAATTTTCTTCTCGAACCGCCTTATTGAAATGCTTAAGGTGTTTTTAAAACACATATTTGAAATTTCGTCGTGATCGACGAAACCTTGGGCTTTCATGCTTTGTATCACGCTTCATGTCATAAGAACGCTAAACAAATCGCGTCCCTTGCGCGTTAAAAACATCCTCCATAGGATAGAGGCCTGCATCTGCTATTTTATTATTTATTTATTTCGCTAATTCTTTTATACTCATGTTTTTCCCAGATTGTAATGAACCACAAATCCTCATGTAAATTACTAAGCCTTAGTCAAATTTTGACCTGATAAGCAGTCACGAATATTGGTGAGCATAGACCCTAGGACGAAAAAAAATTTAGCCCTAACTAAACACTAAAATTGTATAAGTACATGTGGTACAGGTATGCTGGCCAACGGCCAGAGGCCACCCGGGGTCTTGGGGGCCCCAGGGCACATCACCGCCTAGCCCCTTGGTAGCTACGCCACTGCTGATACGGCATGTTTTAAGTCGGTGGAATCCAAAATAGGAGAATGTTCTCAAATCGACGCGTATTTTTTTTAGGGTGTGTGTATACATATTTATCACGCCGACAAAGTTAAACAATAAAATGTTGTAAATTATTTTTTTTACTGTACCTCCCAGTAACATGAAAAGTGGGGATGATTTTTTTTCTCGTCTATCCCATCATGTGGGGTATCGTTAGATTGGTCTTTGAAAAATATTGTGGGTGTAGGAAGACCATTTTTCGATTTAGGGTTCTGTTTGCGAAATATTAAGCTTTAAAGCGCAATTTTTGTCCGAGTAGGGTGTCCCCCTCCTCTCCTGGCTAAACGGTTGATTGTAGAAACGTGAAAAAATTCAGGGTAGTAGCACATATAATGAACTTGAAAGGAAAAGTATCACGGCTAAGTAGGACTAGTTAACGAGTAATAGGCAACCAACATATAAGAAAGTAAAATTTCGTACAAAAACATTGAAAATGACTTCGATGAAGTTGTTAATTCTGTAAAGCAGAAAAAAACCCTCTTTCTATGGAACCCTACATTATGCGTAGCCCGAAACGCACTTGGCCGGTTTTTTGTTATGTTCTCGCATAACTCCGATATTGATTTCGGTCTCTGGTCCACACTACTTTTTGTCTGGGAGTTCCTACTTACCTGGACTGAACTGGGGCTTATGGAAGGACATAGATAACTTCTATTTAAATGATTTCAAAATATAGAAGAAGGTTCATACTCGTAGTACCTAATCATCCGCAAGAACTAAAACTCTTTAATTGAGATTCCACTAAAAGGAACTCATGAGCTTGATCTTACAATCACTTGAATTTCCAGAATCACGCCCAACTAAAGCAGTACTTGGGTATAATCCGCGACAGTCCGGTGTACCCGGTGATTAAGGACAAGAATGGAGTAGTGCTCTCCATGCCGCCCATCATCAACGGCGACCACTCCAAGATCACGCTCCAAACCAAGAATGTCTTTATCGAATGCACCGCCACGGACTTAACTAAGGTTAGTTCGAACTGATCTGAGGCCTAATTATGCGCACCAAATTCTGTCGGAATCCTGATGTGTGCGACAGCAATTAGTATGGAAATCAGAAATTAGACGATTGGAACCGCGTGTTTAATCAGCAAGCTTGCACCCGCCGCGCCGGTTCCGGCGCGCATACGGCGAGCTTGCACCTCGCGGGCGACGCGTGGTTAGCGTATTGACGGCTAGCGGTAGCCTAAATTCGTGGCGTAGCTATGCTGCAGCTTTGTCGTTGCTGTGTCGTAAGACATGCGCAAAATATTACATCATATATGATTCGAGGAATTGAAATATCACAAAATGATATCATAATCATATGGAACATCACATTGAGAATAAGATGTTATCATAATCACATGGAACATCACATTGAGAATAAGATGTTTACATGATCTCATTGTGATGTGATGATTGCTGAACCTTTCGCGCCATCGGCGCTATGCACCCGAGTGTGCCCGATCGATTCATTGGAAACAGCGGGATTAGACCCGATTATGGAACTCGGGGATCACCATTGTTTGGTGTGATGTTTAGAATAAATTCAAACAGTATGTAAATTGAGCCTTGAGATATAAGCGAGTAGTATGCGAACCCGGGTTAAAGTATTTTGATGTGATATTGGAAATGTACGTGTGATATGTAATGCTTCCTCCTCTAGTGTGATATTCGATATGATATTGTCATGATTGTGTGATATTGCATTTGTAATATTATGTGTATCACTTACACAAGTCTACTTACTGTGCCATGACCGAGAAACTGCATGAATTCGGTACGTGTTAGGCAGGATTTTTTCTCGTTTGCTTCTGAGCAAGCGAAAAAAAAACTTAACAATTCGATCACAGCTATTCTGATAGGGAGTTTTATTTTGTTTTACTATTCTCAACTAGATTTTTATTAGTAATAAACTCAAATAAAGATATAAACATCGATGTATCTTCTTCCAGGCCATTGTAGTTCTAGACACAATTGTGTGTATGTTTTCGAAGTACTGCGGTAAACAGTACGAGGTCGAGCCGTGCAAGGTGTATGCCCCAGACGGGACCTACCAGCTCTATCCTTCGCTCGAGTACCGGGATGAAGTCATCAACGTCGAGAAAGCCAACAACTACATTGGCATCCAGTAAGTACATGTGAATATTTTACGTTACTTTATTGCACAAAAAAATTAGAACCCACAGTTTCAATTTGCAAAACTAAATTGAACAATCATTCACCTCTATTATGCGTACCAAATCCTGTCTGTATCCTGACAGGAATTAGTTAGACCAGTGTTTTTAAATCTTAAAGACGCGACCCCTTTAAAAGCAAAAAAATTCTAGTAACCCCTCCAGCCCCCCAAGACCGTATTGAAAGTATCAGTAATTTCAAAGATGATGTAGTTAGACTACAACTCCGTGTTACCATATCCTTTTTACCAAATACCGGGACTTAAATGAAAAAAAAGTGGGATCAGTCCCACTTTAATCTTTCAGGGCTGCAACATAAAATGCCTGATCAAAAATAAAAGATGATCAAACCAATTTGAACGTTAGTGCGGCGGAAAAACTAAAAGGTCTGTCTTTAAAATTTTGTAAATCGACGGTGAGAAATTAATTAGTTCCGTAAAGACGGAAATCATGATGGTGCCGAAAATTTAATAGACTGACGTTTTGGCATTTGGCGTTGGATTGACATTTTCATTTCGATGTCTCAAAACTCAGCGCCCTCGAAAATAAAAGAATAAAAAAAACAATTTTAAAGTCCCTCAAGTCCGTACCAGTTCCTTGTCTGTATTGGCAACCTCGAAAAGCAAGATAGCCGAATTGGTTGCCAACCTCCGATAGGAGACGGCACATAAGGAAGAAGAAGAAAGTCCTTCAAATCCCGACCGTTCCTGGTCGTTTATTTTATTCTACCACCACCGCTCGTCAATTTTGCCACTGTCTTAACTACAAATCTTGCATTTTACCTGGCTGGCGACCGCAACCCCTCGAGCAAGACGTCGCGATACGACGCGATACGTAGCGACGCACAGATTGAAAAACACTGAGTTAGACGATTGGAATCGTTCAAGATGTGGTGCGCGTAATGTAGGATCTCACGTATGTAGCGTCCTTAGAATCAGTGTGGTTCTAGCTTCAATGTGCTTCGATATTTAAAGTGGCGCACTCCTGTGGTCGCGTATAATTTTGAATTGAATTTAAAAAATCTTGCTTGCACTAAAATAACACTTGTTTTACAAAAGGGAGCTTAACACTAGATAGTATTTTCTTCCAGCCGAGTCGATGGGGGTAGTGCGAGAAAAAATATTGGAGTAATACAAAAAAAATCATAGACTGGGTGATAATTTCTTCTGTAAGATTATTATACTTTCCAACTGGGGGCTGCCGTATTTGTACAAATGACCTCAGTCTGGGTGTATTTCCATGTTTGTGATGTCCTTGCCTGGTTACCATAGCACAGGGTATCGTAGTTTGGGACCAGGTCAAGTGATTGTGTTGTGTGGAAGTTACTTACTTACTTATTACTTTACATATACTTAAGTATCAAAATATAAAACGACACTTATTAATTGCAATCCACATACATATAACAAATATTACATACATACATACCCTAATAATATACTACGCTCCACCGCTATTTACCAATTTTCGATCCACCCCCAGAGAAGACGGCGACAAGATGGCGGCGCTGCTCTCGCGCATGTGCCTGTCGGCGCGGCGCGAGGGGGGCGCGCTGCGCGTGCGCGTGCCGCCCTCCCGCCATGACGTCATACACGCCTGCGACTTGTACGAGGACATCGCCATCGCTTACGGGTAAGGGCTTATGACACTGTCAATTAAAGAAAGGGACTGGACAACTAGTAGATTCTCGCTTTTACAATAAAGCGGCCCGTATTGTGTCTGTTGGCAATTATTGAAAATGGCAGGGAATGTCATTGTTGACACATGATTTTTAGCGGCGAATCTGTTGTTATTGGATGTTGAGTATTATGTTAATGATTAATAATATATGTAACACTATGAAAGTAATACCTTATTTTGATTCTTATTATATTTGAGAGAGAGGCAAATAGATATTCAACAATAATTTAATAGTTTACCTAATAAATAAGTAAATTAACGTAACGGGTCGTACCATTATACACCTACTTGTGCTTGCTATGTTCAGCTTTAGTAGTGGATGTCACAGTAACAAAGATTCAATAAAGTGAAAGTGAAAATATTTTATTTACCACAATATTTCTTGAAAATATTTTTCTTTTATTCACATGTTTGGGTAAACAGGAACGATATAGATATAGATAACAAGATATAGTTACACATTTATTATTATTACCTATTATTAAATTCTTTATTGTGCTAGAAAACAAATGTGCAATTGGCGGGCTAAATACTAAATAGGTAGTATTTTATTCTAGCCAACCAACATGTGACGAGGAGGTGGGGGTAGTGCCAAACGGTAGAATGATATGTGGAGTTTTAAAGTTAAACAATATTAACATGTGGAATAATAGAGAACTTGCACAAAAAATGTGTCAATATAATAGGCCATGTTAAAAGATAAATCAACTTAGTAAACATAGAATATTATTATCCTAATTTGTTTTTCTACGTATAATACTTTTCGTGACGTAACCCGTCGAAAACTTATCAATATTTGAATTATCTCGTAAAATATAAGTATGTAGGTGCATAAATTTTTTATGCACCTACACACTTATTAAAAAACGTTTAGAATTTATTGAAAAAACTAAATGTAATAAGTTTTTTCTTATTAGAGTAACTTGATTTTTCGCGTTTTTTGGTAACCCCATAAACCCGAAAAAAATTTTTATCTAGTTTTATTTTTTTTACTTTTTTATTTTTTGTGTGTTTTCTGTGGTATACAAGCAATTTCACTCCTCTTTAAGTTTTACGCAAGTTTCCCTATAAAGATACATAATATATTTAATGGGTCTAATCTCGATTATTTATTAGGTAAACTTAACTAAACTAAAGACCATAAACCGAGAGACTAGTTTGATAGTTAATTTGCACAACTGTTGCTATAGTCAGGCTAGTACTCTTATTCTCGATATTTTAAAAATACTACTTTTGTCGATGACCTAATCAAATTAATTTTAAAAGTGCCATGTAAGTACCATACTTCGGGGAGGCGTTTGGCTACTACAGGTGAAGTCTCTGGATTCTACAGACTAGAACTAGTGAGGGCGCAGGTGAAAAACTTGGATTAACGAAACTTAAGAGAGAAACGTTTGTGTGTTTTCTGAAGTCTAAAGTGGAAGTCTTTAACAGTTTTAAATACGTTGTAACTGGTGTAGAGCTTGAAACTAACAGGGAAGTAAAGTGCTTTTTACTTCCTATCTTAGTACTTAGGGAGTTTATAAAAGTCATCTATTGTGAGGATTAATTTTATAAGATTAGCCAATTTTTACAACTTAGCAAACCAAATAGTTTAGTCGATATTAATTATCGATATCGACTACATCACTATTTATAACCTAACCGTGGTAACCCTTTTCCTGTCACTTAGTTCTCAAACTAGTCTCTCGGTTTATGGTTTTTAGTTTACCTACCTTAATTCCCGACGATTCGCCAGCGTTGCAGTTGCCCTGGTCGGCCGGTGAAAAACTAAAAGCATTCAATGCTAAAAGTTTACCTAATATATATATAGGTAATCCACATGTCTGTAATTGGGAACTTGCGTCTAACTTGGATTGGAGTGACATCGTTTTTATACCATAGAACAGTGTTTTTCAAACTGGGTGGCAACCCCAGGGGGGTCGCGATGTATGTTGCGGTCGCCACCCAGGTAAAACTAAAATGCAAGGTTTGTAGTTAATGTTGCCAGTGGCAACATTGGCACAATCGCCAATTTGGCGGTGGTAGAATAAAAGACATGGTCAGGAACGGTCAGGATTTGGGGGACATAAAATTTATTTTTTACTTTCGAGAGCGCATCTTAAAACTACGATATCGAAATGAAAATGTCATTCCAATGTCAAATACCAAAATGTCAGTCTATAAAATTTTCGGCACCATCATGAACATTCATTTATCTGTTTTTACGGAATTAACCTCTTCACTCGCACCCCCAATTCACCCACTGACATTAATTGAAAGGGGTGTCATGGCGGCGCAAAAAAAATAAATGACCAGGTTGAATAAATATCAAATTATTATCTAACCAATTTACGGATTTGTTTGAAATAAAAACAATTATACTCTAGAATAATTACATTACTAAACAATAACAACTTTATAAAAATTCAGACACACAATTTTTTAAATTCAGAGTACGAAAATGCAATTACTACAAATAAGGGCCTAGTGTCCCAAACTTTTGTGTGTGTGCGAACTATTACGTAACTTTAGGAAAAGATAATTTATGTAACAAGGTGTTGAATATACACCTATTCATTCTATCAAGCTTGTTTTTTCTTCCCATATAAGATTTATTACCAAAACAGGATCAAACTTTTTGCGAGAATACTAACATTTCCTATTGAACAGTGTAAGAGGGACAATTTGAATTTGAAAATGTACTGTAATCATGGGTCTTTACGAAGTGAAACTCACTTTTATTGAATGAAAATAACCTATCTTATTGGAATCTATGCTTTTTTATAGAAATATTCTACAAAATCTAGTAAAAATGAAAAATATCGACTGCATTATATTTTGTACCAAGGTCACAAATAAAAGGGTAAATGGAGAAATAAAACAGTAGACTCATAATGAAATATTTATTTTCCTTTTTTACACTATTTACAATAAATATTCAGACAAAAATAAAGAATAAAACAATAAAATAGTATTTTAGTTGTTTTGTCTTGTTTAGGAGGGATGGGGTAAGGAAGAGTTTTCATTGGGCAAGAATCGATAAAATGCGGGGAAAACAATTTCCGATAAAACGCATGCAGAATATTTATTACCAACTTGCTATGAGTGAAATAAAAAGGTAGCCTAATGCGTCACCCGGCAGCAAAAAACAAGTCCATAAAGCGTCGGAGCTCAAGTGGCGGCGTGTGCCGCGCATTGAGTATCAAGTTCGGCGTCAAGTAGTTTGTTTATACTAACCGCCAGTAAGTAAGTATCTAACCATAACATTGTTTGTAATAGCCTTATTATACGTTGTTAGTGGTGATTGACTTAACAATTACCTGTCATATTTTATTACAAATAAAATTAGCTGGTGATCAATCGTATTGCTTCTGGTGTTAACTTTTACTACACCAACAGCGAATTTTCTCACGATGTTTTCCTTCATGTGGTAAGTCTAAAATATTGCAAAGTTGTAAAACTTGTCATTTTGTCATAAATAAGAAGCGATAAAATTTACAAACATTTTAAAAGAGTGAATTGAAACATTCGTAATTTGGCATGAGCTGAATTATGTCCTAATAGATTTATTTGTAGGTTTAGAATGCACTTGGTATGTTTATTGCAAAGAACACGAAATCAAGAAAACAATAGTATATTTCATTACAAGTGCGGAAAGGCTGTCATTGCAAAGAGTTCCGACAAATGTCTACCCTACCCGAGCCGAGGCGCAGCCGAAGGCGAGGGTTGACAGTCGGAACAAGTTGCAATACGGTTCCGCACGTGTACTGAACGACTATTTTTAATACAGTTGCGAAAAAATGAAAAACTATTTGCTTTTTTCTCTTCTCTCCATGCAGTATTCGTCGTATGTAGATATGTAGCGACTTTTTGACTTTTCCGGTAAAATGTTCTCCGAAGCATTTTGTGCAAATTATACTGCGATCCGATGGTGTTAATTCAAAAAAACTAGGGTCGAAATTACTCATCTTGTGCAACAAACAACTAAACTTGCAAAGAAAATTTCTGAAAAATGGCGCCAACCGTAGAATATAAGCAGAGTTTTTTTTTTTCTTCACCCATTCTGGTAGGCAAAGGGAACTATGCCCATACAGCCAAGTCTTCAGTAGAAGTTTTTTATTGATATGAAATGAAAATGAAATTTAATGAGATGAATAAATTAAATGAAACCTAACCAAACTCATTCAATCAAATAATTAAATCTGATATTGAAACAAATTAGTAGCTTCTTTTTAGAAATATACGTATTTGCATGAATCATAAAAACTTCTATGATTTTTTTTCGTAAAAACTTCATGGTTGGTTATTCTTTTTAATAGACATTATTTTGACAGTTGGGAAAGAGAACGCACGAGTGCGGGAAAGGTAAAAAAAAAGCACGAGTGTGTAATAGCCCACATCCCGAACGCTATACGTCCCTGCAATACGCCACTTTTTGAGCAACTGTAAAACCTTTCCCGCACTCGTGCGTTCTCTTTCCCAACTGTCAAAATAATGTCTATTAAAAAGAATAACCAACCATGAAGTTTTTACGAAAAAAAAATCATAGAAGTTTTTATGATTCATGCAAATACGTATATTTCTAAAAAGAAGCTACTAATTTGTTTCAATATCAGATTTAATTATTTGATTGAATGAGTTTGGTTAGGTTTCATTTAATTTATTCATCTCATTAAATTTCATTTTCATTTCATATCAATAAAAAACTTCTACTGAAGACTTGGCTGTATGGGCATAGTTCCCTTTGCCTACCAGAATGGGTGAAGAAGAAAAAAACTCTGCTTATATTCTACGGTTGGCGCCATTTTTCAGAAATTTTCTTTGCAAGTTTAGTTGTTTGTTGCACAAGATGAGTAATTTCGACCCTAGTTTTTTTGAATTAACACCATCGGATCGCAGTATAATTTGCACAAAATGCTTCGGAGAACATTTTACCGGAAAAGTCAAAAAGTCGCTACATATCTACATACGACGAATACTGCATGGAGAGAAGAGAAAAAAGCAAATAGTTTTTCATTTTTTCGCAACTGTATTAAAAATAGTCGTTCAGTACACGTGCGGAACCGTCATTGCAACTTGTTCCGACTGTCAACCCTCGCCTTCGGCTGCGCCTCGGCTCGGGTAGACATTTGTCGGAACTCTTTGCAATGACAGCCTTTCCGCACTTGTAATGAAATATACTATTTCGTGAATTCAATGTTTTCTTTCAGTCTCTGCATTTCTACGTAGCAATACTACTTATGACTCTCAATCGATATTTTTTGTGTTAAAATAAAGATTAAACATGTCAAAGAATATGTCAAATACAGTTTATTGCGCAATAGGACATCGGTTCAATCCCTACCCGGGACCAACAATTGTGTGACGAGCCTATTTATTGGTTTTCGGATTATATAAGTTTGTCTATCAGGTGGATAGTATCCATAGCACAAGCTTTGCTTAGTTATCGTGTATGGAAATATCCCAACAATATTCTATTATTATTAATGCTATCGCGAGTTATACTGATTATAATTTTTATAACTTTTACATTTTAGGAGTATGGAGCTTTGAAAATTAAATATTTTAACAATACTTTTATCGAATTCACGTCGAAATGGTCTCGCTATTAGTACACAAAAAGCAAAACATGACATAGACAAAAGACAAGAACTGCAAGAGTACATTATTAGGTTACTTACAAAATGGTGTGTCGTGTGATCTTACCTACCCATCGAATAAATGAAAAATGTTAAACTCCACGTGTTCCATTAGTTCGATAGGCAAATAAGATTTTCAGCAATCTAGAAAACAAATTTAGATTGGTCAAACAAACATGAAAACAGAATGTGAAGGAGCGGACGAAGTATGTCTACTTTTATTATCTACATGCACAAATCTTACATATAAATTACTGATACCCATCAGTCATGCGTCATCCTCTCTCAAATATACAACATAATAGATGAATGGACGACAGCCGAAAACCGTAACCAAACAAAGGCAAGGGAAATCAGAGTGGCGCCGCATCCTCGAGCAGCAGCAGCGCCGGGTCCCGGCGCGTCCGGCAGCTGCTCCACCCGAAAGCGCGGCAGCTCGTCGTCGTGAACAGACCTGTAAAATAAAATTAACCTGAAATCTGTTCCATAGATACACAAAAACATGGCATGGGATTTGAGCAATATAAATATTGATTCAACTTACTGCGGGCTGATATTGCGCAAAATTTCCCTGCGCACTTCGTCATCCTCGCTGCTGCTACTGGAGAGCCTGCTGGAAAAAATAAACAGTTAAAAAAGTCTTACTTCCGCATAATCTAGATGGAAAAAAATTATTAAGTATTGTACCTAGAGGTAGAAAGCGGGACGCTTAGTGCCTCCAGTGCCACTAGCTCCCAGTTCTCCTCCTCCACCATGATGTCCATTGCCTGGAAGAAATATAAACCTAAAATAACGGAACGAACAAGAAATAATACAAAATTAATATTTATATTTATACAGCAGTGGTAGCCTAGTGGGTAGAACCTCGGACTAGGAAGCGGGAGACCCAGGTTCGATCCCCGGTGCGGGCATGTAGCTATGACTTGGTTTTCTAAGTTATGTACATAGTAGTAGCAATACCACTCGCTAACAAAGGAAAACATCGTGAGGAAACCTAAGTGTCTGAGCTATTCACGTACACGCGCTTAAAATCGCCAATCCGCGGTGGGCACGCGTGGTGATTAAGCCCATGCTCTCTCCCTGAGAGAAGGCCTGTGCCCTACAGTGGGACGTATATAGGCCGCTTATGTATGTTATGTAATATTTATATAATTATTATAACATACCATCAGGTTTCCCACCCCAGTCTCCTCCTCCTCCTCCAGCCCGACCTCCAACTCCTCCTCGCTCTCATCCTCTTCCTCCTTCCAATTGCAGGTCGAGTATGAGTTTGAAGACCGAGCCGCAGGCGAGGACTTCAATGATACGAGACAGGCAATTGCCTTTTCGGCCGAAGCATATATATATAGTGCTTTTCTTAAAAAAATACAAGGAATTAAAAAGGGGCCTTTTACATAGTAAATTTTTCTTTTGATTTTGCTGGAAGCAGGTTTGCCATCGCTAATTTAGCTTCCGATCTTAAATCTGGTGGAGTGCCGTCAATGTTAATTTCATTTTCACTTTCAGAATCATCGGAACTCATTTTAATTATTTTATTAACAAAATTACAACGAACTCCGCTTTACCGCCAATTTTTATTTTTATTTTAAAGTTTGTGCCGAAAGGTCAACGCATCTGTGGCTATACAGCCACCAGAACGCAACCTGTACGATAGATAAAAGAGTTCTAAATTAAAACTGCACACCGTTTCATACAACATTGCCGGCGCGCTCTTCGTTCCAAATTCAAAGAATGCGCCGGAAAGTGATTTTGGTTTTTCAGTCTACGTAAATATGATACTTCAAGTTTTCTTTATTCAAAAGTAATGACAATATTTCGGCGCATGTTTAAGAAAATACATTTTTGGGCGTCATTATAAGGCAGAGGTCTTAATTTTGAGGGTGCTGGGTTTTTACAGAACTGAATGAAATTGGCACCATCAATTTAGTAAATTGTTTGGCGCGCGCGCGCCTATAAGACAAATCTTTTATAATCGAGGGGGGCAAGTTTTTATGAAAATTCTTCTCAACTTAGCCTCTATAAATTCCTCCATAAACAACTCCATACATTTATGGAGCCTAAATTGACAGATCTTGTGTTTTTAGAGCACATCTATCAAAAGTATACAGTTTTTTATGCATCCATTAAAAATGTTAGATTGTGTGAGCGCGACAGCATGCCAGACGTAACAGCAGCCTCCGTTTCCCAGGTACAATAACATCGAGCTCCGTCCGACGGGTGTGGCGACGTCCGGCGGGCAGGTGCCGCTCAACAAGCTGACGGAGCAACTGCGGGCGGAGTGCGCGCACGCCGGCTTCACTGAGGCTCTCACCTTCACGCTGGTCAGTGCATATCTCAGGGTGTTCCGCTTTCTCCCTGCTCAGAGCATCTCCCTGATACAGCAACATGCCGCTTCGCTTTCACTATGGTCAGAGCATATCCCAGTTAAAGCAACATGGCGCTTCGTTCTTACACTGGTCAGAGCATCTCCCTCAAGGTGAAGCTCCGCTTTCACGACTGTCAGTGCATATTTGTAAAAGGGACGGGATTCTTACCACAATTGTTATTGATGAATAAGCGGCTGTCACCTTCATGCTGGTCAGTGCATATCCTAGGGAGTTCCGCCTTCACTCTGGTCAGAGCATATCCTAGATAAAGCGATATGGCGCTCCGCCTTCACTATGGTCAGAGCATCTCCCTGTTACAGCGACATGAAGCTCAGCTTTCACGACTGTCAGTACATATCCCAGCTAAAGCAAAACGGAGCTCTGAATCACGTTGATCTGTGCATAAACCAGCTATAGCTAAATGGAGCGCCGACTTCACGCTGTAAAGTACATACTCCAGCAACAGCAACACGGAAAGCCGCCTTTACGATGGTCATTGCACATCCCTCCTGCAGCAACTTGGAGTTCCGCCTTCACGCTGGTCAGAGTATACCCCAGTTACAACAACATGAAGCTCCGCCTTCATGCTGGTCAGAGCATATCCCAGTTACAACAACATGGAACTTGGCCTTCAGGCTGGTCAACGCACGTAACACAACCCAGCTACAGCAACATGGAGCTCCGCCATCACGCTGGTCAAAGCATCTAGTTTGGCGGAAATGAGACTATTTAAAAATATATGCACCTTTTACAGAATAAACAATTATTTATTTATTTTTTATCATCATCATCGTCCTACGCTTGTCCACGGCTGGACATAGGCCTCTCCTATTGCACGGTTAAAGCATATCCAAGTTATATCCGAAGCTCCATGTTATCATGGAGATTCGCCTTCACGCTGGTCAGTGCATATCCCAGGTGAAGAGGTGTTTTTGACCAGCAGTGGATATCAATAATGATTGTAGTATAGGTGCTGGGCAAGCCTACTCCAGCTATAAAATCTGTGCCAGCCATTGCATCATCTTAGTAATCACCCTGACGATGTATTTTTTTTACTCATAATGACTTTTATTTACCCAGGTGCAAAATACTATCAATTCATGTGTTGTAGCTAATCAGTAATTCCCCTTTTACAGTGTTCCCGCGAAGATATCTCCACAAAACTGGGCACGAGCATCGAATCCGTACCGGCGGTGCACATCTCCAACCCCAAAACACTGGAGTTCCAAGTGGTCCGAACGACTTTGCTCCCCGGACTTCTAAAGACCTTGGCGGCCAACAAGAAAATGCCACTGCCGCTAAAACTGTTCGAAATTAGCGATGTGGTGATCTACGATGATAAAGCTGGTTAGTAGAACACTTCTTCACTTTTTCTTGTCCCCGCCAATGCTGAGTATAGATCTCTTCTAATGTATGTCATTCGCTTCGATCTTGGGGTTTTCGCATCCAGTATTTTCCTGCCATGTCATCTGTCCATCTTGAGGCATGGGTATGATTCCTTGAGCAACTGTGGACGACAGTACGTGCATTGATATTGTCTTTATTGCAAAAAATAGCTCTCCTCGCCTTTCCCTCAGCGTACATTTTATATCATATGTAATGTCTGTTAAATTTTTAGTGTGCAGTGTGTAAAGTATATTATAATTATTATAAACTAGCTGCGGCGAACTTCGTACCGCTACAGAATCCGTTTATGCGATTCTTGCACAAAGCCATCTATTTTCAAAACACAGCGTTCGCTCGCACAACGCCATCTATTTTAAACTTAAATAAATATTATCCTACGGGAACGCATTACCGGGAAATCAAGTATGCTATGTCTCAATTCAGGTCTGTACGCCAAGTTTCATGTAAATCCGTTCAGCTGTTATTGCGTGATTGAGTAACAAACATCCAAACATCTTCACAAACTTTCACATTTATAATATTAGTAGAATAAATAAACATTTTGCACATTTTTAATGTTTGCAAAAATATGCTTTTGGCAAAATACTGTTACGACGGTGGATAGGAGGTAAAACTGAACGCGTTTTTCCGTGCCTTGGAGGCGTTTTCAGCAGGCTGAAATACCGTTTCAGGCCGTTTCAGAGGGTGCTCTGTCACATACTAGTTTATCAAAATTTCACCCAAGTTACCATGGTTTTCAGGCGCCTGAAACATGTTTTCAGTCCGTTTCAGGCCACCCTCTATCCAATGGCGCGATAACCTGAAAACCCGTTTTCAGGCATTTTCAGGACCCCTTATGGGCCCTTGAAGTACATTTCAGTATATGACGAAATTTTCAATAGGAGTGAAAGAGATAGCACTGTTAGAAAGGGATAGCTATAGTCCGAACATTCCGGAAAGGTGTGAGAGACATCACGATTGAGCGAGACGGCAGAACCTTCCACGACTTGATGGAGTTTCCGAGAACATCTTAAACAGTATATAAGCGGGGACGACGCGTGCCGCGAGTCAGTTTTACTTTGGAAGCGGAAGCGAATCGAAGTACAAGCGAAGGAAGAAGTACCTACTACGAGTATTATCGGAACAATGCAGTGTGATTAAGTGTTTGTTTAGAGAAAAGTGTTGTAACGTTAAGAAATAGTGCGGAAATAAATCCTACTCTTATTCATCGGTGTATAAAGTGCTATTCCGATCACGAACCCACCCCTAGAACGTAACAATACCTTACAATGTTATGTGAAAAGACTAAAGCGACATCACATACTAGAGCTGCAGGGCCGCCTCTAGCTCTACGGTACCTATGAGTAGACGCCCTATTGTGTAACTTTTTATTAGATGCAGTAAAATGACGTTTCAAAGTGTAATTCCGTAAAATAATGTTGACAGCCTAATCTCAATAGGGATGTGATTCAGTTCACATAAAATCTAATCGTTCCATAACTGACTCATAATGATCATACATATTTATATTTATTATTCATGTAAATAAAAGGCTGTATAAATATGGATCCTTTTACACATTGTAAGGTAGTAGATAAAGGTGAAGGGTTGTTGATGAAACAATAGTTATTTAAGATACACGTGCGGAAAGTAAGGTTTTATGCGAATAAGTGCCAAATTGAAAACACGAGCGCAGCGAGTGTTTTCATTGGCACGCATTCGGATAAAAACCTTTTACGCTCAAGTATCTTACAACATTTTTCAATGCATTTTGCGAGGAAATACAACAAAAAAATAAGTATAATAAAGAAAATTTATTATAAATACCAAATTAATTGTTGAAATTGAATGTAATTTTTTTTTGGACAGCAAAATCTCCTTGCATCTTTGTAATTTTTTAAATTTTATTACTTGCACCATGCACCACAGAGTCAAAAACTTAAAAAAAATACTTTATTTCACGCGTGAAATAAAGGATTTCAGTACTGTTTTATTTCACGCGTGAAATAAAGAGTCGCTTTCCGCATAATTTTGTTACATAAAAAAGAAAACTTTACGAGCAACTGCATTGAAAAAGTTATTATGAACTTTATAACGTCCGATTCGTTTTATTGCAAAACAGAGTATAGAAATAAGGAGTAAAAGAAGGTGATAATTTAGTGATTCGCCGGCATTCTACCCAAACTCAAGCCGAATGCAGTAGTCGTAATGGACAACGCGCCCTATCACTCTAGGAAAATCGAAACAATCGCGAAGATGTCGTGGACGAAAGCACGAATTCTAGAGTGCCTGACCACTAAAAATATTGCATTTGAACCAAATATAGGCCACTCTCAAAAAAATATCCAAACATACAAACCTCCAAACCTCCGTCATCTTCACGAACTTTCACTTTTGTAATGTTCGTGGGATAATAGGATTTTATTATCTCGCAAAGCCCTCAGACCATATTTATCAAAGTATACACTTCTTCAATCGTTAAAAATGTTGGAGGTGTACCAACGAGAAGCAATGCTAGCTCTATTCATCATCGTCATCAGCCATTTGACGCCCACCGCAGGACATAGGCCACCCTCATGGTTTTCCAAGCTTCCCGGTCTTGTGCCGCCCGCACCCAGCGACTCCCCGCCACCAGGTCGGCGAGTCTTAATACGGCATTCGTTTCCCGGCGCAGAGACGAGCGCGCGCAACGAGCGGCGGCTGTGCGCGCTGCAGTGCGGGCGCGCGGCGGGCTTCCAGCTGGTGCACGGACTGCTCGACCGCGTCATGCTGCTGCTGCGGCAGCCCTGGAGCCCCGCGCGCGGCTACGCGCTGCGCCCGAGCCAAGGTAGGTACGCTTAACTTTGTCTGGAAGAGATCACTTTTGGTGATAAGGCCGCCATCTGTAGTCTCGCTTAGGTTAAAAAATATCTGTGTAATTTCAATTTTTATGTACAGTAAAGTGTTCTCGCCGCACTTAACTTTTTTCTAGAGTCCGCACCACCACTCAAGTCCATTGAGTTAACACATTTTCGTCCTTATATCAATGCAGACGAGTGTCTTCTCCGTGGGACATGAGTGATGACGCGTGCTCTATCTATCAAACGCCGCATGGTAAAATATGGAGAACCTGTCACTTTTTTCTACATCTGCATTTTTATGTTTGTACCCAGTCCTATTTCACAAATAAAGTATTTGTATTTTTAACGGGGACCCCATAGGCAGGACCATGAGGTTGACAGGCATGCTTAGTTAGCCCCATGTGCTTCATTGAGGTTAACCATTCCTGACCTCATGGCCCTGACTCTGGGGCCCTGCTAGATAGATACACGACTACACTGATTGGCACTGACTGAAAATCAGCGCTGAGGGCTCCCTCCCTCAGCATAACGCTGAGTCAGCTGCCTTTTGTGACAACTTAGACAAACCACAGGTTTTAGAAACCTATTTAGAGGCTAAAATTCCACCCATGCCGGGACTTGAACCCGCGACCTCTGGCTAACCGTGTCAGCACTCTCCCAATTGAGCTAATGGGCAAGTGAAATTGCCTGAAATTTCGAGCCTCTTTACAAACTTCTCTGTATTACGTACAGGCAGCGACATCTGGCCGAAGCAATTTACATCACTTGCAGCCCCGAGTCACCCACTTTGCAGTTAGGTTTTAACATCGGAATGATATCGTTGTCATCATTCAGCCACAAGAAGCCCACTGCTGGACATAGGCTGTCGCCACGATAAATATTATAACGCTAATCGAAAGCATGTGCCAAGGTATAAACGAACAAACATAGGCGACAAAGGATTTGGGTTACACGGGATTAGATTGAGAATATCTACACATAGCTAAAGTGCAGTATGTATATCCTCTTTATGGGTCACATCATCCAACGCGTCATCTCTTTAACTCTCTCCTTTCTCTTAGTCACAATGAACGAGGGGGGAGCCACTCTTGGCCCCCCACAGGCCTCCAAACCACCCCTCATAGCCTGCCTCGACCTCCGCGTGGAAACTCTGCCACAAAAACAAGATGATACTCTGCTCGTTCAAGATTTACACTCTCAACTCTTTTACCATCTCTCTCTCTCTCTTCCTCTAAATCTCTAGATTCATTATTTCAGATACAACATAAAACGATCTCACCAAATTGCTCTTGTGCACCACCCTTTTCTCCACACGTCTCACTCTCGTCCCGCACTTTTTCGCCATCTTGCCTTCATACCCCCACTACCGAAAAAATAATCCAAACTACTCACAGAGTATCCGGTATCATGACATGCATTCGCGATGATTCGCGACACTCCCGAACGGCCGGAGAAGTCAGAGCATGGCAATCAGTTGCCGCGTCCATTCAGCGATCTTCTCTCTCGCTTTAATGGCCGCGGCTCTCCTCGTTCTGCTCTCTATTGTCTCTACTTCTTGGGCATTGTAGGCTTCCACGGCCGCATCTTCATTACCCAACTCAGTCTCTCTGTAATGGAACTCTACACTACCACAGTCCTTACTTTGCTCTTGGCAAGGAATCTCTGTTCTAACACTAGTTTTGTTCAAGTCATTGCTAGAGTCCTCGACTTCTAACTCGTGCTCAGGGTTACTTTTGTCTAACTCTACGTTATTATTCTCAACTTGACTTAACAACTCATCCCCGTCTGTTCTCAGTACACAAAATTTTCTATTCAACCTCTCCATGCGGGCATCAACTGGTTCCGGATTCTGTTCCACTGCAGTTCTTAAGTCCTTTTCCGCAGGTGGAACTGTCTCAGCCATCTCGGGTGCATTCGGTTCTGCTTCTAAAGGGTACAGGTGTCCAATGGAACGCGTAAATTCGGTGGCTCCAACTTTCACCTTTGCAACTCTGCACTGACCGTCAGATCCTTTCACAAGTGACGTAATTTTCCCGACTTTCCAGTTCACTCTGTTTTTAGAGTCATCTTTGATCTGGACAATATCTCCTATGCATGGTGACTTTTCTGAAACTACTCTGGGCTGTCGGTAAGACTGTTTGTACTTCTCACGTAGGTTTTGTAGATATTGACCAACGAACATATTTTTAAATTCACTTATTATGATTAGGCCTCTTCGCCAGCTCTCGATCAAGCCCTGCTTGGTGACTGTGCAATATGGCAGCATTACACTGTCTGATTTCTCAGTAACTAGGCATTTTCCCAATGTGAGGAAATCTGCTGGCTTCAGAATATAATCTAGGTCTGAGCTGACACAGGTCAGAGGTCTTGTGTTTATTACAGCTTCAACTTCTTTCATGATGGTTGACAACTGGTTGTCTCTCAGGAGATGTTTCTCTAACGTTCGCTTCAGACAATGCTTGACAAGACCAACCAGACGTTCATAGAAACCACCATGCCAAGGAGCTAGTTGTGGAATGAATTTCCATTGAATTTTTTGTTGTATACAGTATGAGCTAGACAATACCTCGGAAGTCAACTTAAATTGGAGAGCATTATCTGACACGATAAGCTTGGGAAGTCCTCTGGAAGGGATAAATCTTCTAAGAGCAAGAAGACATTCTTCGGCCGATAAGTCTCTCACTATCTCTAGGTGGATTGCTCGCACTGCCAGACAAGTAAATAGACAAACCCATCTCTTCTCTTTACTATTGCCTGTGTTTACAAATAGAGGTCCGAAATAGTCTATGCCGGTATATGTGAAAGGTGTAGTGTAGTTCACACGTTCTGCTGGCAAAGCTGGCGTTTGAGGTACTTTGTATGGTCCACCGCTATGTTTAATACACTGAGGGCATTTCTTTAAGATTCTCTGTACTTGCGCTCTTCCTTGAGGTATCCAATATAACTGCCTTATGATGCTCAAAGTATGGGCCACTCCCACATGATAGTTGTTAATGTGAGCTTCTCTAATGATTTTATTTGTGAAATCGCTATCTTTGGGGATTAAGATTGGGTGCTTCATATCGTAAGACCATTCTGTATGCGTCATACGACCCCGACATCTCAGAATACCATCAACGTCAAAGAAAAGTCCTAGATTTCTTGTCAAGTGTGTTTGTTTTCCTTGAGTTTCTTCAGGAAAGTATTGAGCTTGTAATCTGCGAATTTCTTTAACACTCTCATGAGTCGCTGTGTCCAGATTTACGGTGATGTCATCTTGCTGATGCAGTCTATCAGAACGAACATCTTCTTTGTTTGTCAAAACTTCTGGAAGCATGGCGTCCAGACCCTCCACGGCCACACAAGCCGAGCTCTGTAAAACCGTCTCATCTGGCCAAAATCTCTTTTCTTTGGTGAGGAATTGTGGTCCATGGAACCATAAATCTTGTTTATGCCAAAGTTCAGGTCTGGTTGCTATATCGGCTGGATTTAACTTTGTGTTAATATAGCACATCTCAACAGATGTATTTCGCTTCACCTCCTCAACTCGTCTTGCCACAAATGGTGGAAGCAACTTATTTGATTTTATCCAGCTGAGGACAATTATACTGTCGGTCCACAAGTATTGCTTGGAGATCTTCAAGTCTATGCTGTTCTTTACATATGCCAGCAATCTACTTCCAATGACGAGTCCAAGCAGCTCTAGTCTTGGAATTTTTAAACTTTCTTTCTCTTGAATAGGGGTTAGACGTGATTTTGACATCATGAGCTCTATTTTTATTTGGTGGCCGTCATCGACTCGCAGGTACACTGCTGCAGCATAGGCGTTCTTCGAGGCGTCCGTAAAGCAGTGTAGTTCGTATGAGGCTTTAGTAGTTTTCGTGCTTCCGACGTAGCGCGGGATCTCTATCTGTTTTGCTGTTCGGAGGTTATCTACTATATTGTTCCACTGTTGGTTAAGCTCTACAGACAAAGTGGTATCCCATTTATACTTTTGTTCCCACAGCTGTTGTAAAAGTATTTTAGCTGGTAATATTAGGGGTGTTACATAGCCACATGGGTCGTAGAAAGATGCTATGGTCTTCAGCACTCCTTTCTTGTTTTGACTGTTCTTCAGCCCTTCCTCTTTGAAAACTTCTTTATTTAGATTAAGTTGGAGAGTGTCTTTTCTCACACTCCATATCAACCCTAAGACTTTGACTTGTTCAGTTTGGGTCATTCTGTGTTGTTCAGGAATTTGATTGATAAATCCTTTATCATTAGAAGTCCATTCCCTGATGTTCATCGAAATATCTTGAAAAACTGATCTTGTCTCCAGGTACAAGGCACAGGCTTCACTTCTGGAATTTACTCCAGTAACTAAATTGTCTACATAGCATTTGTCAGCTATTTTGCTTAACAGGGCATTGTTTGTTCTTGACAAATGGTAACGAATAGTGGCTGTCAGCAGGAAAGGGCTGGATATTACACCAAATGGAACGCGACAGAATCTCAGATGAAGGAGGTTTGCATAGACACAGGTTGTTTGGGATCTTTTAACCAAAGAAATCTGGTGACATCTCTATCTTCTGTTTGTAAGCCGACTTGTAGAAACGCCTTCTCCACATCTGCAATTACCCCTATTCGGTTTGTTCTGAATGAGAGTAGCAATGCTGTGAGATCTTCAAGCATGCAGGGACCTCGGAACATGCATTCATTGAGACTATTTTGATTTTTCATCTTAGCAGATGCGTCATAAACGATTCGGCTCTTCTTTCCTTTCTGCTTTACAATATGGTGCGGTAGGTAATGGACTGGGTGAGATGTCTGACAGGGTGTTGTTGGTTCTATAGTCTCTATTACAGCAGCATCTAACTGCTCCTTCAGGATTGTCGAATATTCTTGCAGTGTTGAGCGGTCCAATCGTTGACAAAGGCCTTTTAGTCTTCCATAAGCTAGTCCAAAGTTGGTGGGTAAGTCAGGTGGATATTGAGTCCACGGCCACTTCACAAAATATCTGCCCTCCTGATATACTACAGTTTCATTGAAATGCTTTACAGCATCTTCTTCTCTGTTGGACTTTGGGGAGTCAGTAATGCCGATACCTTCCAGTGTCCATAGGAACTTGATGTCTATGTTCCTCAATGGAAGGTCTGGTTCCGTAAGATATGGACAGCTAGGATCACATTGGCAATATGTTATGATGGATAGAGTATTTTCTTCGTTCACCATGCTAGAGCTTCCTGACAGCATCCATCCAAAATCTGTGTTGATCATGTATAGATTTTCTTCTATCTGTATCATCTCATTTCTCATGAATGAAAAATAATAGTCATTGCCTATCAGTAGGTCTATACCTGTACCCGTGGTATCATCATCAGCCATTATATCTACAGAAGTCTTTACCTTCGGTTGAGTAGGTACCCGGTCAGTTATGTGTTGAACAATATTAATTCTTATAGACTTTTGTGTTCCTCTCTTTGTGATTAGATTGATTTGTGCTGAAGGACTAGTTGTCTCTGTTGGTTTCTCTGAGCCAAAGGTATAGATCATGAGGAAATCTTCAGTGTCTGTATCCAGTTTTAGTCGTCTCGCCATCCGTGCCGTGAGGTAGCTCCTTTGACTTCCAGAGTCAAGAAGCAATCTGCATGCTTGATGCTTGTTATTGTTCTTTATTGTTACCGTTGCTGTCTGTAACCAAGATTTGGTATTAATGGCCTTGGAGGTCGTGTGCAACACAGGTTCATTATAAGTTGTTTTCTTACTAGATGCCTGAGGGCATAAGGCGCGGTTATGCGCTCTAGTGCAGTGGTAACACGGCTTTCTTTGCTTGCAGAACTTGGCACCATGACCTTCTTTGAAGCAGATGAAGCACCTTCTGCCAAGTTTTGCTTTTCTCTGCTGTAGACTTTCCACTACAGTGCATTGGTCGTTGAAATGATCTCCGCCACAGAAGATGCAGGTTTTTCGGGATTTCTTTGCTTTCACTGCTGAGTCGTCACTTTCCCACTTCCTCTTTCGGCTGGATGCAACAAAATGGCTCCTAGAAGGAGCTCCTTTTTCTTGCCTATGCTTGAGAAACTGTCTTCTATTTTGAACTGGTACTCTGTTGCGAGGTTCCCTGCTATTGATACCATCCCTTACATATAAAGCTTCTGTGGAAGCTGAAGGGGCTGCAGATTTGTTTTGGTTTACTTCGGTTTCTATAGAGAATACTGACCTTTGGGAAAGTTCCATTGCTGTAACAATATATTCTAATCTGTTTCTGATGGACCTAACACTTTGATCTGGTAAGTTCAAATTGAGTTCGTAAACTATCTTGTCTGGAAATTTATTCATTATTGATAGTCTGAGGTGGTTATTGTCTATGTTTTCTCCAAGGGACTGAAGAACCCTAAGTATTTTCTCGATCTTATCCAGTGTCTTTCGACACTCCGATGGAGTGTGTGAAGCCTTTTCCATCTTGTTTAATTGTTCATAGTGTGCGTCGATTTGGAAGTGCTTGCTGCCATACCGTCTAGTAAGTGTGTCTATGGCAATATCGTAGTTGTCATTAGTAGTCGCTAGTCCTTCTACGGCCTCCAGCGCTGTACCTTTGAGGAGGGAGAGGAGATATAGTAGCTTCTCTACCTTTGGGATCGCTTTGTTATGTACGCTTGCTTGAAACTGGTCCCAGAAGTCGTTCCATTTTAAAATGTCACCATCAAACTTTGGAAGCTCAAGGCGGGGCAGTCGTGCATGGCTATCTGAATTAGTGGTAGACTGGTTGGGGTTGTGATTGGCTTCCTGCAGCATACACTTCACCTCTACAAGAAATTCCTCACCCTCTGTCTCCAGATTTGTGCAATGTATGACTAGGTCTTGTGGAATTCCTTCTAGTTTATCGAGACAGTGAAGAAGATCAGTTCGAAGTCTCTTAATAGCTTCTGTTAATGTGACTTGTGCCCTATTTATTTCCGACAATGTAACTCCATCAGTTTTGAACCTAGCAACCATTTCCTTTGTTTGGTTGACAGCTTCTTCAGCCTTCTTCCTTACGAGGTCTAGTCTAAGAAGCAACGCCCGTTCCATGCTGACCTCTTGACACCGACTGTAATTGCGTTTTAGTACCTATTACAATATTTCCTCATAATTTCAAAGTGGTTCCTGATAAGTTACAAAATATATCCACGTACCTTTATTCCTCTTAGATGACCGGTAGGCTATTAGTGAAAAGCGCTGCGTTTGGCCTCTTAAGAGCCTTGCCCTGTGTTCGGGCCACGAGGATTCAAACTGGAAATTAGGTTTTTTTTTTTTGTATTTCTCTAACTTGCTAGGTGGTAGATTCGTAAATTCTCTATGAATTTCTGATCTAACAGGTCGGATTCCACAAAAGGCGCTGGCCAGTCAACAACAAAACATCAACGTTCGAATTTTACAATCCTTCTATTACCTACTATGTACCCAACTACGCCGCCACACAGTACCGGTAGGGACGCAAACTTTCTTGCTAGTTCTCATTGGTTTCAGTACGTAGTAGGTAATTCTGTTTACACATAGATTTAGATTGGAAATCAATTTATAAGTCATAATACTCACGTTTTAATGGTTTCCTCGAGAAAATTTCACAAATTAGGTATCCACAAGTTCACATAAGTTCCCAACCAGCCGGGCAAAGGTAAACGAGCGAAAAAGAAAATGTCGGTTGACGGTCGCGAAAAATAAAACTTCGTTCGTTCTACGAGAATATTTTCAAAGTACCTAGGTAATTTAGCCGTTCCCTTCCAAACTTGATTTCGTTCATCGCACCCTTCACACTAGAAACGCTTCTATGCGCGATCACCCTCGCCGTCATTACCTACACGCTGTGTACGAAAGAGACAGAAAGAGTAAAAAACTACGTCACTCGTGGGCGAAAGTTTTCTAGTGTAGTAAACCGAGAAAAGAAATAGAATACATGCAAACCGGAACTGCGAATGACTGACCATAAACAATAATAGTTATAGACAAGACAGTCTGTTTTCTATACTCAATTCCACCTACATGTTACTAATCATCTAATACTCTTTACTGTCCATAACCCCTTTTAAGCGTAAAAGGTTAGAAACCAAAAATTAAGGTAAAAGCAGTTTCATTAAAGGTTTGATTTATACATGTAGTAAATAGACTGACTTCTCGGTAAGAAGAAATAAGTTTCACTTTAGATTTCTTACGGATTTTGAAAGAAGAGAGTTCTACATTGAAAACAAATAACTCAGTTTAGCCAACTGAAATATTGTTAATTCTGGTGCGTGGGTTTACAATACAAATTATTGATGGATTTTGAAAATAGGTTTCAGAGGAAATTATTTCGAAATCTGCAAATCTATGCAACTGCAGTGCACTTAACATAAATTATCTACTCTCTTTATCGCAGATTGATGATCATCATCTACTAACTCTGTCTCCAAAATACTTTAGATTCTGTTAGGTAACATTATTAAAGGAGTGTACCTACTTGACTCGAACAATCGCAACTCTCGATTACGGTCTAAACGGTGTAACGTCGTTTTCTTTCTAGTAACCACTGCCTACTTAACCTCTTAATAACAGTGTCACGACGTTTTCTTTCTAGTGACCACTGCGTACCTACTTAACTTCTCAACAATGTCACGTCGTTTTCTTTCTAGTGACCACTGTCCACCTGACCTCTCTAAACAGTGTCACGTCGTTTTCTTTCTAGTGACCACTGTCTATCTGACCTCTAAACAGTGTCACGTCGTTTTCTTTCTAGTGACCACTGTCCATCTGACCTCTCTAAACAGTGTCACGTCGTTTTCTTTCTAGTGACCACTGTTCATCTGACCTCTCTAAACAGTGTCACGTCGTTTTCTTTCTAGTGACCACTGTCCATCTTAACACCTCGCATCACACTTTCACTTTCTATATACGGTTTGTGGGTAAAGTTGTACCGAGTGATTCATCGCTGTCTATCAATTGTCTCTCGATCCCAGCTCCTCCACCATTTTGTCGCCACGATAAATATTATAACGCTAATCGAAAGCATGTGCCAAGGTATAAACGAACAAACATAGGCGACAAAGGATTTGGGTTACACGGGATTAGATTGAGAATATCTACACATAGCTAAAGTGCAGTATGTATATCCTCTTTATGGGTCACATCATCCAACGCGTCATCTCTTTAACTCTCTCCTTTCTCTTAGTCACAATGAACGAGGGGGGAGCCACTCTTGGCCCCCCACAGGCCTCCAAACCACCCCTCATAGCCTGCCTCGACCTCCGCGTGGAAACTCTGCCACAAAAACAAGATGATACTCTGCTCGTTCAAGATTTACACTCTCAACTCTTTTACCATCTCTCTCTCTCTCTTCCTCTAAATCTCTAGATTCATTATTTCAGATACAACATAAAACGATCTCACCAAATTGCTCTTGTGCACCACCCTTTTCTCCACACGTCTCACTCTCGTCCCGCACTTTTTCGCCATCTTGCCTTCATACCCCCACTACCGAAAAAATAATCCAAACTACTCACAGAGTATCCGGTATCATGACATGCATTCGCGATGATTCGCGACATAGGCCTCCTCCATGGATTTCCAAAAAGACCTGTTGGAAGCGGCCCGCATCCAGCGCCTTCCTGCCACTTGGATGAGGTCATCTGTCCATCTTGTGGCTGGTCGTCCTACGGAGCTCTGATGTAATTCCGTCCTCTCCTGGTGCCTTGTTATTCTTGAGCTGTTTCAGGGCCATCCTAATCTCATACAGGCTGATGTCCGGAATATCTTCGGTATAATGTCGGGTCAGTTTGGCTCTCGGATCTTTGTTCATACCTACTGCTAACAGGTTTTGCGACTGAGGTGTATAGCTGTCCGTAGAAACTCTCAATCTTCCTCAGCACCTCTGATTTGTTCTACGCTATACTGCCGTCCTCTCTCTTCAGCTTCGTCAGCTGACTTTGCCCAATAGACAAGTCTTTTGCGAACACTTTGGAGCCCTTGTTCCGCTCTATAGTCTCTTTAATACGTGCGGTATTAAAGGACCGAATATCGTGCCGCATAGACTTTGAGATGTGTCGATTGAGCTGCCTATATGACTTAGCATCCTCGGAGGACTGCAGTTGCAACGCGCGACGTTTAGCCATGAGGTCGAGAGTATAGTTTGAGAGCTTTTGTGGTCTACTCGTACGGTTGGGTCTACAGAACCTCGAGCCCACTGTACGAACAGTTTCTACAAACCTGTTCAATTCAATTCAATTCAATTCAAATATTTTTATTCATTGTAAAAACACAATGTTTACTTAATGAACGTCAAAGTTGCTAGTTTCACAATTAATGGATTATGTGGAGAAGAAACTAACAAAGAAACTCCACATTTATTCTTTTCAAAACACGTTTTAACTTAATTAACAGAGTTTTCAACTTAAAATATTAGTCATGAATGTGTTGAACACTAGTCACAATCGTCCTTTAAATAATATTAATCTACTGTTTAATGCCAAACATCTTTGTCTTCTAAATAATCCTTGATGTTATAGTAAGCCTTTTTGCACAGAATGTGCTTAACACATTTTTTAAATCGCGTTGGAGGTAACTCTAATATATCTTGAGGAATTTTGTTGTAGAACCTTATACAGTGCCCCATAAAGGATGTGTTAACTTTTGCAAGTCTAAATAGTGGAAATGACAATTTATGTTTATTTCTAGTATTAACATTATGGTGGCCACCAACATTTTCGAAGTCTTTGATATTTTTTCTAACGTACATAATATTTTCATAAATGTATTGACATGCAACTGTTAAGATGTTGGTTTCTTTGAAGAAATCTCTTAGCGAATCCCTACTACCTAACTTGTAAATAAATCGGATGGCTCTCTTCTGCAAGATGAAGATAGTCTCAATGTCTGCTGCCCGGCCCCATAGTAGTATACCGTAGGACATAATACTATGGAAGTAACTAAAATAAACAAGCCTAGCAGTTGCAACGTCAGTGAGTTCCCTAATTCTTTTCACTGCATATGCTGCAGAGCTAAGTCTGTGTGCTAATTTTACAATATGTGGACCCCATTGTAGTTTTGCATCGATTGTGATGCCCAGAAATACAGTATCATCTACAAATTCTAATTTTTCATGTCCAATTACTATGTTGTTCTCAACTACTCGTACGTTAGGTAAGGAAAACTTTATACATTTTGTCTTTTTAGAATTTAGCAGCAGATTATTTGCTGTGAACCAATCTAGTACTTGCGAGAGAGCATTATTTGCATCGTCAAGATTATTTTCTTGTCTCCTTATTTTAAAAATAAGTGACGTGTCATCAGCAAATAACACTATCTCAGACATTTTTTGTACCATAAACGGTAAATCATTTATATAGACTAGGAAAAGGAGCGGCCCTAAGATAGATCCCTGCGGGACTCCTGATTTTACAAGTGAACCCGAGGATTTAATACGATTTACGTCTGCTTTTTGGACCCTTCCTTCTAAATACGATCTTAAAAGATCTAAACCTGCACCCTTTATTCCGTAGTGTTTTAACTTTAGGAGTAGCGTTTCGTGGTCTACACAATCAAATGCTTTTGATAAATCACAAAATATGCCTACTGCATCCTTGCGATCCTCCCACGCGCTGAAAATATGTTTAAGTAACATAACTCCGGCGTCTGTTGTATTCCGCCCTTTAGTAAAACCAAATTGCTGGCTATGAAAGAGTTGGTAATTGTTATTGATCTCGTCCACCGATGCGGCGCTCTCCAGGCACTCAAAGCGATTTGACAATTCGAGTTGAAAGTTCTCGAGGTTCTGGATATGGGCACGAGTAGGTCGGAGCGTGGATTTCATGACACGAGACCTCTCAAGTTTGACATTGATATTCAATGTGCCTCTTACTATTCGATATCGTTGTACCTACATGTCATGTAAATAGGTTTTTTAAAATTGTCTTCAGCACGGGTTAGTGCAACAAAAATAATATTTTATGACAAAAAATGATTTCACCTTTTTTTGTGAATACTCCAACAAATTGTGTTTTCCAAGAGCAACAAGAGCAAATGCACGAGGCACTATAAAAAACACCCAAATCGTTTAACTCAAAGTTCCCTCGATTTCTCCAGGAACCCATTATCAGATCCTGATTTGATGACCATGGTACCACGGCGAAGTCTACCCTTTCAAACAAAAACAGAATTTTCCAAATCGGTCCAGGCGTCTTCGAGTAATCGGGGCACGTAATTAAAAACTAAAAATAAAGGTTCTGATGAATTGAAAACCTCCTAGTTTTTCAAGTCGGTTAAAAATTTGCGCTTTTAAGCTTAATATTTCGCAAACGGATCCCTCATGCTGGAACATGCTTTTCCCACGCCCATAATATTTATCAAAGACCAATCCAACGATACTCCACAATATCGAATAGACGAGAAAAAAAATCATCCCTAATTTAGGTGTAGGTGAGGTACCATAAACAAAACCGGACAAGTGCGAGACGGACTCGCCCACCCGTACAAATTTGTAGTCTCGCAGTTTTTCCGAGCTGTTCCCGAACTTCAAAGATTTTTTTTTTATAATTTATTTACAAGTGTATAGTTTTCAGATTTTTCCCTGTACTCGTAGTGTACGACGATATTACTTGCCAAATTTCATAGTTCTAGGTCAACGGAAAGTACCCTATAAATTTTGATTACCTTGAGATTGTCGAAATGTACGTTTTTTGCTGCATAAAAGGGCCTTTACTTTTTTTTTCACTAACTTAGAAGTTTGATTTTTTCACAGCTTCAAGGGACTGTACACCTGAGAATATGGTTTTAATTTCAACTCGATACAATACGATTAAAATCAGTTAACGATTCGGCTTTTCTCGGATATCATCGCCTAAATCCGGAGACGGAAATGACACGAAATACATTACCGCGATTTCTTTTAGGTAGCATTCAATTTGAAGTATCATAAACGCAATGTATAGCACCTGCCAAGATGACATTACTAACCGGTAGACCTAAGAAATTTATTATGCAGAAGTGATCGCAACGAAGGAAGCTCTTTAAATCTTTCATGAAAGTTATGTATCATTCGTCGTATCACGCAATAATCAAAATCATCCATTTTTAAACGATATTTTTTTCCGGGCACTTCTTTGGATTGTTGATCTTTAGGTGACTGATCTGAGAGCTCGTCGTTTTCCTTCAACATTTTTAACACGCAGCTTGTCAAAACTCCGGTTGCGACAAAACCTGTCCAAAATTTTTTTATGATAATTACTTTCTCCTTTTTTAAATAAATTAGCTTCTTTCCTAAAATAGTATACATTATTTACAATTTCACGAGATTGAGCAACATTTTTTTTACCACGCTTTAAATTTGTTGAAGCCATGAGACATAACTTATTGTAAGTAAATTTTGATAAAATTTGATAGAATCGAATATTTTCACGAATGAAATTAGCGTTCATAAACATAAATGTATCACATACGTCAAACTGTTTTTATTGACACTAAGAAGTCATACTATCAAAATAGTCAATTATTTTTCTCATTTCAATATAAAGGTTGTGTTAGTTTTGAGCTACAAAGGAGGTTTTGTTGCTCATATCGTTCTTGTATTGTATTCAATAAGACAACGAGTAATAATTAAAGGTCATATCTGTAAATTGATAACTCTATGTGACAGATGAGGGATTCACGACAATTTACCGACGTTGGCCGAATCGTTAACTGATTTTAATCGTACTGTACCTGTATGCGTTTCTGAGATAAAGGGCCTTGACAGACGGACGGACGGAAAACAAAGTGATCCTAGCTATAAGGGTTCCGTTTTTCCTTTGAGGTACGGAACCCTAAAAAGGGTTTTAGAGATCTTATTGTACCGTTTTATCGACTTAATTGATATGTATAATAAGAACCTCGCGCACTTAAACATCAACAAGTGTTTTGTCATTACATTTACAAATAAACGTAACAAAATTATTAACAACTACACTCGGGATGGACAAATTCTTCAACGCAAATCAGAAATTAAAGATCTCGGTATAATTTACATAACTCACAATCCGTGCTCATATTATGTACATTTCGTCCAGAGCACTATATCTATTAGGTTTTGTCAATAGATCCACTAAAGCATTTAAAAACCCTCAAAGCTTTCTCATAACTTTTAATAGCTTAGTAAGGAGTATACTGGAGTATTACTCTGTGATATGGTCACCACATTATAGAGTTTACTCTGATACAATTGAAAAGGTGCAAAGAAAGGGTCTTAAAATGTTATGTTACCGGTGTGGCTGTGGTCGCAACATGCCTAGTTATGAAAGACGTTTGACATTGTTTAATATATCTTCCTTAGCAGTTAAACGTCAGCAGCAGGATTTGGGTTACCTTCATAAGATCATCCACTCCACCCTGGCCGCCCCTGCATTGCTCTTCTATTAATTTCAATGTCAATCCCGTATCAATCCACAGCCCGCGGCACCCCGTTCCTTTTACTTCGCAAGTTTTCAAAAATAACACTTTATTCGGTTGGTGGGTAAATTCTATAACCTTTTGCTACGAATGTGTCGCCTTTTTAACTCACAATTCCCAAAGATATGGATATTTACAATAAAAACTTTGTCTCATTTAAACAATCTCGATTAGCTTTGATCTCTTGTAACAGTGTTTAAGTAACTAAGTGATTTTGTTGAAGTATTTCTTTACATTTAGGTATATCTCAAATTTGTTAGACTAGTTTAGTTTAAGTCGTCTTGTTTTGTAAGCTTGTTTACATTTTGCTGAATTTATTTTTGACATTTTGAGATTTTTGAGCCTGTGCTAAGGCTCTGTTATTTATAATACCTATTTTCAGGTTAATTTGAAAAAATATAATAGATTCAGAAATAGTAACTTTTCCCCTTCGTTTTCAGACCCAACGTACTTTCCTGGCAGATGCGCCGATGTGGTGTTCCGCGGCCAGGTCATCGGGAAGGTCGGCGTCATTCACCCGACGGTACTAGCTTCCTTTGACGTCACGAACCCGTGTTCTGCTCTAGAAATCAATATAGAACAGTTCGTGTAAATGTTACAATATTTTAAATATACTTAAGATATAGACTTTTGTAGTTGGGAAGGTTGAGAGGTTTTAGTTGGTTTTTAGCAGCTATTTATTTGCACGGTGGTACGTGCTTACTGATAATAAGGGGCCTGTTTTATACAACTACAATAGAGCTGTAAAAGATTGATTGTAAACCATAAGTTATAGGAGCGTAACGCCAACAAACTGCACCGCAGTTTGGCGTTTGTAAAAAAATGTAAAGGTCTTTATTAAATAATAAAAACAAAAAAAATCTTGGTTTACTATGATAATTTGATAAACATTGCAAAGCCGATTAACTCACAAATTCAAAATTAGGAAGTCTCGGCTACGCAATGTGCGTCGAACTGTGCATAATAGACTATGAATGGTAGTTTTTTGAAACAGGCCCCAGGGATCTAATTCATAGAACTATAATTTCATGATTTACAATTGAAGAAGAAGAAGAAGAAGAAAGACATTTATTATACCAACAAGATACATCACAGAAACAAAATAAGCACATAAGTAACATAATATGCACAACACAGAAAGAAAACTAAATACACAACAGACAAAACGAATAAATAAAACGAATAATTAACCCACAGAGTAACAAGGAAGACTCGATCACCCAAAGTACATAATAAACAACTAATTGTAGTTTTATGAAACGCGGCCCTGGTGGTCGTTGTAGGATGATGAGGTCAAACCTAAAGACTAGCTGCAACCCAGAGAAGTTCACTGCTTCGCGCGTGGGACAGCCAATGAAGTAATTATGTACCTACTCACTACGTACAAGAAGATGGAATTCCACTCAAATTTTATGTCAACTCATTTAGTCAGCGAAGAGCTGACGAGCGCTTTCAGGCTAATTTGGGCCCTCCGGACCGTCGAACCACCAAATATCACCAACGGTGGTCAGTTGGCACTCCAATTTCTCAACTGACTAACAGTTACCAAATAACACAATGATACTCCCACCCGACCGGCGCGGATAACGTCATCAGCTTGCGGTTTGGGAAGGTTCGACCGCTTCAGGTACTGTGCCGACCGCAGCGCGGCGCGGGTGGGTATGCGAGGTTGCACAGAACTTCATATTAAGAATTCGCACGCAGCGCGTGCGTTGCGGCCAGGAGCTCTATTTTTGAATCACTCGTATCGCGTCGAGCGCTCGATTTCTACTGATTTTCGTTCGACATCTGAAATTCCGTATTTTTTAATCACTCGAACTGCAACGAATGGTCCTTACCACTCGTCTCGCATGGCGATCGGTAGATTAATTGTCAAAAAACGATTTCGACATTTCGTTAGAACACAAACCAAAATGACAGTAGTAGTGTTTTGTGACAAAGATTTTTTATTTAAACAGCCAATAAAACAGTGTTTTACGTTCCGTTTCTGTTACGGTAGTTTCCGGTTTTTTTAATTTCTGCGTGGAATGGATAAAATACAATACTTCAAATTGTACTGGCAACACTTCAGGCGAACGATTCAAAAATACGGAAAAACGACATCATGCGACTTAGAAGACGAGTGTGACTTAAGTCGCATTCGACGATACAATTTCATACGAGTGATTCAAAAATAGAGCTCCAGGAGCTCTATTTTTGAATCACTCGTATCGCGTCGAGCGCTCGATTTCTACTGATTTTCGTTCGACATCTGAAATTCCGTATTTTTTAATCACTCGACTGCAACGAATGGTCCTTACCACTCGTCTCGCATGGCGATCGGTAGATTAATTGTCAAAAAACGATTTCGACATTTCGTTAGCACAAACACAAACCAAAATGACAGTAGTGTTTTGTTTGTAACAAAAGACAAAGATTTTTTATTTAAACAGCCAATAAAACAAAGTATTACGTTCCGTTTCTGTTACGGTAGTTTCCGGTTTTTTAAATTTATGCGTGGAATGGATAAAATACAATACTTCAAATTGTACTGGCAACACTTCAGGCGAACGATTCAAAAATACGGAAAAACGACATCATGCTACTTAGAAGACGAGTGTGACTTAAGTCGCATTCGACGATACAATTTCATACGAGTGATTCAAAAATAGAGCTCCAGGTCTGCGTTCACCTTATGAATTCGAATGCGGCGACTGCGGCGCGTGCGGTGCGGCCAGGTCTGCGTCCACCTTTCATTGATAACAGTAAACTTAAGGTGATCGCCCATTTGTCAGCAACGTACGCGCCGCATTTCTTGATAGCCTCGCACATTCGCGTTGTACGCGCCGTACGCAAATCTTTAGTATTTCCAACAATTTTTGCAATTTTTTCTTACTTCTCCGGTGTGAAACGGTGCAGTGACATTGATTGAGCTATGGAAAACATGTAATAGCCTGCTTATTGCCATTGAGTCCGGATGAGGCAACACTGAGTACCAGCGCGCGCCGGCGCCGTACGCGCCGCGTTATATGCCGTGTCATCAGAATGCTTTCTTCATCATCATCAACCCATTATGTCCCCACCGAGGGGCACGGGTCTCTTCCCTGAGGAAGGTATAGGCCATACTCCACCACGGGGGCCAAGTCCGGATTGGTGGAGGCTTGTAGACTAGTGGCTCGTCTACTGTCAGAAGTTGTCAAGCCGTCCTAAGGCCTCTGACTTGGCTTAACGACTGCCATCTATCGACGGCAGCCGGCACCAACAGCTTAACGTGCCTTGCGAAGCACGGAACCGCTCGGAAAAATGCCACTAGCGTTAGGCATAAACGGCGACCCATCCATGCACTGAACGCGCCCTGTGTTGCTTAACCTTCATGATCGTTTAAGATCACTCAGGCAGCCGCGGCTACGAGCGATTCACATCATTGCATGCAACGAATTCCAAAATGCGGACAGGTCGGCGCGTGCGGCGTATACGTTGCTGACAAATGTGCGATCACCTTTACACGTTGGAAAGTAGTTTGAAGACTTCAAGGGCTGGCTTCTCACGGGGAGCGATATCACAATTTACAGTGAACTTGTTAAGGCGATATTACACGGTTCAATCACACTGAAGCAATGCCATTAGACATTGAACGCAGCCGTTTATTAGGAAACCATGTGCTGGTGCTGATGGACAAACTTCTGCGTAGGTACCATACACCGTCGCTTTTCGTGGTTCTCGAATATGAGTCGGTACAATATTCGACAGATGGACTTGGAGAGAAAATAGGCTTACCTACAGCTAAAAAAGTACAGTGAACTTGTTACACGCTGAAAAGTAGTCGTGCAGCCGTTTTGTTGCCGACTGCATAAACTGATGCGTACGTATATACCGTACTTTTAAGTGATTTAAGAATAATAATATGAGCCGGTCGGTGCAATATTCGACAGATGGACTTCTAGAGAGAATAGGCTAACAGCTAAAAAAAGTACATCTTTATTATATTGGAAAATATATATTTCTTACTCTTTTATGTAAACACTTGTAACGTAAACAGTTCATTAAAACGTTTTATGTCATCAATACGAATATCTAAGATACATTTTTTCAATGAGGCCCTTCTCCCACTAGATTACTTCGTCAGGAAACTTTTGAGACCCCATTTTTATTTTCAATTGATTTTATGGTTCCGTACATTCGATAAAAAAACGCAATCATTATAGAATCAATCTCATATATGCCTGCCTGTGTGACGGCCTATTTGGCGTCTAAGGAGAGGTGATCTGCGCAAAGCAGGTTACTGCTCACTGAAGATAACTTGCACACTATGGGACTTACTGACAGCCTGCATTGTCGGGATGCCTCAAAAAGGAAACAGGAAGCTGGGATCCCTTCAGGAGGCCTGCCGTGACCTCAGACTACTGCTGGCTTCAAACAGCTTTGCTATGTACAATGGTTCAACTATGAAGCTAAGCGCGAAAATCTCGGATCTAAGTAGCAGCCTATTTTATCCGAACCTATTGGATTAAAAAATAAATAAAAGGACTTACTCTTGGATTAACCACTCAATAATACTTCTAGGGACTTACTATAGATTACATTAATACTCTCAAAGGCGTAGTAGCGTTATTACTTAAATGAAGTTTGTTAATAAACAAATTCTAGGTTAAGGCGATACTACACGGTTCAATCACATTTGAAAAGCATTGAACATTAAAAAATGCGCCCGATCGATCGTTCAATCTCCGTGTTTAGACTTTTAAATCGCATTGAATGATTGTCTGCGGCAATCGCATTTGCATTTGCAGAGATTTAGCTTATAATGAAAATGCGCAATGGCATTGCAATCAATATTGCACCAAAATTTAACCGTGTAATGTCGCCTTTAGTTCATTTTGGGGTCGTTCGTTTAAAATTCATCATGAGACGTGTGGAAGTGTCGTATAAATACATCGAAATAAATGTACCAATATAACAAAATGCATCTAAACACTCATAGTTAACAGGAAAATCTGCCTGCTTGGAAAACTTTGCTCCATGTTAGCCAAACCCAGTTTTAAAGTCTACCCATGCAAAAAGGAACAGTACAAAATCCTCTTTATGCAAGGTCGACCGGCAATTGACCTGCGTTTTTCAAAGGCATGTCCCGTTTCCCTCTTTAGTTTTCCACTCCTCTCAATCTTGGGCACAAATATAATTAACATCTCTAATGCACCCCGGAAAGTAATTGAGTGGGAAAGAGCCTCATGACATACAGAGAATATTTTCGGCTTGTAATCAATATTACAGAACAATAATTATGGTTAAATTCTCAAGGAAGCTCTAACTAAAGAAATGGTGTCATTTTACAGAAAAAAAAGTATTTTCTGCACATTTAACCTTAGTAATGGTTATTACATAAAAGCATTACTGTCTATTTATCACCACACAGATTAATATAGGTACAGTCAACAGCACATCAACCTTTTCATTTTAGTTGCAGTCCCAGTAGAGTACATGGATGTAAAGGTTAACTCACTGGCAACTGTACTTTATTAAAATATGTATTGCTTAGCTCTCATTATTATTCACAAGGCACCTGTTTATGTAGGTACAGTTTACTGTAAAGGCGGATAAGATCAAATGAGTTTAATGACATTGCCAGAAAAATTAAGCTAGAACTTCATAAGTTACTTTTACAGAAAATTATAATTTTACTGTGTAAAAATTATTTTTTTTTTTTGTTATTATGCAAGCACATCCATTATTTAAACAACCTTTCTATTATATTTACCTATCTATGCAGTGTTAAGTTTCTAAAAACAGAAAATACTTAATGCAAGTAGGAGTGAACAATAAAATTAAATCTACTTAGATTCAAATATATCGCACAAAAAAAACATAATTTATTATGACTAACTTAAGTAGGGACAACTAATCTACCAACAAAATATATTGTTATGAAGAGGTAAATGTGTTTATTGTGAACTTTCAGTGTTGTAGTTTTCTTTTAGTAGTTACAACAATGTTCCTCGGAGTCAAATAACTTGTGCTCACTCAAAAGTTGGTGGACGGAAATCCAAACTAGTTACATTCATTGCCTAATTAGTCTAGCAATAACTGTATTTTGAACATTTTCTCTAGTTCGCTCCGTCTGAAATCTGGAGCGTTTATAAAGGGGCAGAGGTAAAATGACAGTTCCTGTAAGTTTGGAGCACTTGCTTTGATCACTTTAGCCACTTGTATAGTGACATGCAGACACCTGGACAGGCTCAGGTAGGTTAAATTCTGAAATATATTATTAGAGAAATATGCAAGCAATGCACTTGTGGAAAAATAACCATGTCGTAGCTTCAGAGAATGCAAATTCTTTAATCTATACAGGTGCAGTAAGCTGGAGTCAAAGAGAGTCTTGCAAGTCATGATGTGAACCACTTGCAGTGCCTTGCAGGCAGAGATGTACTGCATGATGTCATCATTCAAAGTGTCACCATAAATATGTAGTGCCCGCAAGGTACACTGCTTGCTTCTGACAAGAGATTCTAAAAATTCAGCAGGGATGTTTTTCATCTTCTCCATGTTAATACTTACTAAGTTGTTACACTGCAGCATGCTATACAAACTGTTTTGTGTCAATGCAAAATTTGAAAGAATGAGAGTTTCTAAGTTTTTCAATTTCTCAAATGGCAAGTGATACACAAAATTTCCATTGGCATTTTCTGGTGTTTGTACAATAAGAGAGTTGCGGAAACTTAAGAATTTCAGATTGGGCCAGAAGCCGAGGTCGTCGAAGATGCAGCTGTCCACTTGGGATATGCTTATTTCTAAGTGAGTCAAGTTAGGACAATAGCTTATTAGGGAAGCCCGAACTTGAGAATATAATTTAAAATACTGCAGTTTGACATTTTTCAAATACTTTGCTACAAAAGGCACAATACTTTCACTAATACTTATGTAGTTCTTCATGCACACAATGATACGGGTGTTGTCCCACACACAGGGTGTGAGGCATAGCTGCTGCCAGCGCAGGCACACCTTGGCCACAGCCAGCAATGACTCAAAGTCGATCATGGAGAATATGTAGATCAGTATTTCATTAGGCAGGTCGTTTATAGTTATTCCATTGCTGTTCTGTAACTCTGTTAACACTTCTAGGTACACCATGTTTCCACAACACCACCCACTGTAGAGTAGCCCTGCAAACAAAATGAGCCTCTGGTTTAAAGCAAATAAACAACCGATGACATGCATTGAGGCTTGGTTTGAATCCGATATAAGAAAAGGTCACAAATATTCATGAACCTTGAACAACTTAACATTTGGACCAAAGCTACTTGCAACATATTAGTCATTTGCACAGTATATTTTACTAAATAAGTAGCCAAATTCGTACCTGGGACAGAAACTGCTTCCAAAATGAGTTAAATGAAGAGTACCGCTTAGTAAAACCATAATTTGGAAACAGAATTTCACAACTCCTACAATGCATAGAAATGATTCAGAATACGGTATTCTTCACGCGTGGATGTTTCCTTCATTGTATAATATGATTTAGGGTTTCTAAAACCTGTTTTTGAATTTTATTACCTTTACAAAAATAACTTTCATCATTGATTGGATGAATTTTTGATACTATTTTTACGTGACTTTTTTTGTTTGACATTGTCTTGCCAAATTCGTTAATCTGTGGCATCTCTGGTAGAGGTGAGCGTTGATTCAACGAACTGTTTTAAAAAACCGTTTTTTCTCAAACAACAAAGCAACTGCTTTTTGCTAAACTAAGAACCCGTTTCAAAAAGAACTACATTTTTCCAAACCTGTTGACTAACAGTTTACTTCCTTACCCCGTTAGAATAAGAACGAAATCTAACATCAATCGCATCGCCAAACCGTTTCTTGTAACGCGTTCTAATTCAACGGAGGCAAACGAAAATACACGGAAATAGCCGAAAGAATGGAAGCGCGCGTGCCGCGTGACCTTGATGCAACTCTCGCTTTTGGTCGATAATGGAAAGAGTTAGATCCAAATAATTTTATTGTGTACTTTTAGGCAAATTTCTAGGTGTGTGTATGAAAGAGACACAAAAAAGAAAGAGTGCAATTTTGTTAAGAACAGTATTGTTTGCGTTGACTGTTCCAGATATTTGAATTCCACTCTTGTCTTAATAATACGGTCGGAAATAAAACGGTGCGATTACCAATCAATGTTACGTAATTTGTTTTGATTTTTTGTTTTAGTAATTTTGAATTGCTAAATCAGTGACACGTGCGCGTGAAAGCTCGAAAAGCTCGGTCGTTAATTAATTATTGTGTGGTGTGGTTCGCTCCATGCTAATAGTGTCAAGTTGTAAATAGAGTTCATTGTTTAAAGTTAAATAGGTACGTACTTAATATTAATACTAAATAGTGTAAAAAATAATATTTTAAATTATCGTACATAATAAAATGGCGGCGCGACAAAATCTTAGTGTTTTATGGAACTGTTTTGAAAAAGACAATGGTAGTGGTCAGAAACAGGTAAGTATAAAACGTTTTTCCCGTCGTTGATGCAACCGCTCCTCAAAGCCTTCTCTGGTTAATGTCTCAACCACAGAGAATATAATCACTAGTGTCGCCAGATGCGGTCGGCAGTGCTTAAAAAACGCGAATTTTTAATTAAAAACGGGTTAAGACTCGCGCAGGAAGGGTTCCGTACCATTATCTATACAACATTAGACAAGATAGATTAGGTATATTGACAACAGCGCCATCTATAGAAACCAACAAGGAGCGTTTAACATTGACATTTAACGTCATGACATCGGCGCTGTAAAGGTTACATAGATGGCCGCTAGATAGCGAACGCTGTTTTAAGACAACGTTGTATGGGAGCCCCCTCAAATATTTATTTTATTCAGTTTTTAGTATTTGTTCTTATAGCGGCAACAGAAATGCATCATTTGTGAAAACAACTGTCTAGCTATCACGGTTCACGATATACAGCCTGGTAACAGACAGACAGATGGACAGTGGAGTCTTAGTAATAGGGTCCCTTACCCCTTTGGGTACGGAACCCTAAAATGCAGGATTCCATATTAGCTACCAAAACAGAGGTCGTGAGTTCGATTCCCACTGAGGGCCGACGTACATTTGTACAAATGGCCTCAGTCTGAGAGTATTTCCATGTTTGTGATGTCCTTGCCTGGTTACCACAGCACAGGGTATCCTAGTTTGGGACCAGGTCAAGTGAGTGTATTGTGTGGAAGTTATTATTATTATTAATTGTTATACATCGATTTTATATAGGTACCTACTCACTTCATGCGCTTACTGTGTTATTGGTGTTTTCTATTGTTTATTCATGCAATAGATAATCTGTGACTCCAATAAACGTGTGTAAGGTAAGTTCTTATTATTGTTCTAATAAGAATCAAAATTCCCAGCGGGACTTTCGTGACAGAAGTTAATTTTTATTATTTTTCGATCCGGAGGTTAGAGCAGATTCGAAAAAAAGTGTGCAAAGAAGCGGAAAAACGGTACCTATATCTCAGAACAAATTGTTCTGAGATCTATATGTTATATGTGGCAACACTGAACACAGAACAACACAGATCCAGTGTTGCCAGATGGGGATATTGAATTGAAAATGCGGTAGTAGGGTGGATCGACTCAAATCGTCATTCTTAGCACTTTTTTGGGTGTTTTTTTAAACCTGAGTGCAGAGCTATTTTGTATAGAGTTATTGTTTGGTCCTATTGCACATATTTGTGTAGGAGTCACTAGAAAATAACCTTTAGTTCAGAAAATAATCATATATTTGTAAAACGATGGTGCTGCTGACAATGATGAATGGTGATATATAACAATGATATTTTTGTAGGATAGAATTACTGTATGTTACGAGCAATGACTATTTAGTCTAGTCAAATCAGGATCAACCTCGGAATGAGAGATAATAAGCTGAATTATCGTATACAAAAGTTATCCCAAAAGTTTAGTAAAATCTCGTGTCTGCGTCGTAACTTATTAACGTCAAAGTTACAAAAAAACGGGTTTTCGCGATTACCTCAATTACTTTAGCTCCAATGATGTTATAACATAACATAAACTCACGCCTGTATCCCAGAGGGGTAGGCAGAGACCAGGGACTGCCACTTGCTCCGATCCTGACAGATCACTTTCGCTTCCTCAACATTCATTAGTCGTTGCATGCACGTACGCCGGTTTCGGGTACTTTTTATCTTGCCCTTTGCTAATACATCCCCTATTTGGTCGAAGTACGTCCGTCTGGGTCGTCCCTTACCAGCCCTTCCATCCACATTCGCTCGATATATTTGTTTTGTCAATCTTTCTTCCTTCATCCTCTCCACATGTCCAAACCAACGCAACATTCCTTTCTCAATTCTAGTCACTACATCCTCTTTCAGTCCACAACGTTCTCTAATAACACTATTGCGTATCCTGTGCTACCCTTTATCCTGATGTTAAAATTCATTATAAAAGTTGAAGAACATCAAATTTGCGACAAATTTTATTTTCACATATTCTCATACGCTCTAGCGGTTTTGAGAGGGCGTTGAACGCGCAGTGCTCAACCATACATAATGTAATACAAGGTCAACCGTAAATATCTGTAAATACTACCTTGAATTTAGAACAATATATTTATATTTGTATTTGTTATTAATACATCTCAAAAACGGTGGAGCACATGAAAAAAGGTTTCAAATTAATTTTGTCGCAAAATTTACGCCTTACAATTTCTAGACTAAATGTTTACACTGGAGCAATAGAAACCGAAATAATCTTTGTATTGTTGAACTTTTAAAAACTTATGACGCAGATACGTCATTTTGTGAGACTTGGGACAACTTTTAGAACGCCACTATGAAGGTATATAAAAATTTAAAATTCAGCTTATAATCTCTCATTCTGAGGTTGACCCCTTTTTTATACTGCAGTGACTGGACTAATTCTTAAATAAAATTGGATTTAGTGAATGGGCCTCTGCTGGCATTCGAAAAAGTAGTGACACGCTTTATTCACTATATAAGAAAAAGACATACACATAATATGACCCTAGTTTCAAGCAGTATGTTAAAGTGCATTCGAAATTATGTAGGGTTGTCTGCAACAAAGCAAAACGCGGTTATATAAAATCCTTAAATTTTATAATAAATTGACTATTATAAACAAGGAAACATGGAAATCCAAATCAGGGGCCCGCTAATTTTCCCGCAAAAGAGATGACAAATTAATAACTTCTAATGAAGACACTGATGCGGCTTTTGAACAATTTACAAATGTTCCAATTGTAACGAGGGCTCCTTTCCTTTCCTAAGACACTTCTGGTTTTGCTGGAAGTATTTTGAAAGATCCGTGCAATCACGATTTGTTATTAGACTATATTGAAGCCCATACCGTGATTAAAGCGTATAACTGCATAAAAATATGTAAAAAATATATGTATAGCTACATAAAAATACTGAAGATATATTTATTTATTTATTTTTATTTACATAAATATTGCAACATTACAGTAATTAGGTACACCAAAGCGTTACTGATATGTCATATATCAGTATTCAATTCAAATATTATTATGTCATATGTCAGTATTCAATTCAAATATTTTTATTTATTATAAAAACAAAATGTTTACTGAATAAAGGTAAAAGTTCTTAGTTTTACATTTAATACATTATGTGGAGAAAAAGTCACCAAAGAAGCTCCGTACTTATTCTTTTCAAAAAAGTTCTAAATTAATTAATAGTGTCCAGCTGAAAAATGATTACTCCTGAATGTGTTGAATATCGGACACAATTTGTCCTCTAAATAAAATACCTTTAATATTAATCTACTGTTTAACACCGGACATCTTTGTATTCAAAATAATCATTGATGTTATAGTAAGCTTTTTGATTGAGATTTTTTTTTTTTCTGATAGATTGTGCCTTAATCTACTGTTTAACACCAGACATCTTTGTCTTCAAAATAGTCATTGATGTTATAGTAAGCTTTTTGATTGAGATTGTTTTTTTTCTGATAGATCATGTTTTTTGCTTTTTTCGAATTTGACATCAGTGAACCTATCATCTCTGAAAGATTTGCCTTTACTGCTCAGACTCGTCAAGTTAATAATGAACAAAATACAAAAATACATGAAATTGAAGAGTAAAACAACCCCTATGATTGTACAGTACCGTTCTGAACAATCTTATGCATGCAAATGAAAATAAAACCAGGACGTTTTGTTTGCTAAATCATTATGTTTGTTGATACCAAACAATCATTGGTATCAACGTAAAATATCATTGAGGTCAACACGAGTTCTCAAATTTGGGCTCAACATTAATATTGCATACAATGACGGTAATGTCACTCACGAAAACAAAACATTTATGTCGCAATCTATTTCAAATACCATCAGCAAAATAATTCGTTGTCATGATCACGCATCACCAGACGACAAGTCCACTTCGCTAAACAAGTTGCATTAAAACAGTATACGAAGCGAGATATTAGAAATATTACAATGACGATGAAAAAATCTCTTTTTGGAGAATCAATCTGAAAGACTATGCAAGACTTTCGGCTCTCTCACGGTATGTCGGCCAACTAAGAAGCCGCGTACGGTATTATAGCCACTGCGAAAGAGCGAAGGCGGCTTTCTGTTTTTCCGTAAAATCGAAAACAAATGTTGTTTCCAACAATGATGGTGATTATGAGGACATTTTTCGATTGAGTGTTTTAATTGGTTGTAGTTGATATAAAGCAATCAAGTTTGGTTCGAAGAAAGCTTGTATTGCATATTGTAAATGTCCATTAATGGAACCTGAATAAATTAATCAGTGAATATTTTACAACACGTAACACGCGTGTGGACCTCATTTAGGCTTCCCAAAATCTGTGATTTTTCTCGTTTTTTTAAGTTATCTGCTTTTACCAACATCATAAGCCCAGGAGAATACTTAGGAGATTTCCATAATGTATCTAGGGATTTAAATTAACAATTTTGGTTCTTATATACTCAATCGATGAAGAGAAATATTCAGCACACAAAATGCTCCGTCCGCCCTAGTAGAGGAAGTACAATATTTCGATGTCTGAATGATCCTCATTGAACGTGAGGTAGTAATTTTTAGCGTTAGTTAGACATCTATGTTTTTATCTATCACTGGAAATCGGGTAGAAATCAATATAAAAATTATCTACTCTAACCATATGCCTCGTGTTAGAGGCGAAACCCGTCGCAAAGCATTTTTTCACACAAGTGTTGGTGTCTTTAGTGGTGTGTTTGTGTCTTGCTTCTGCTTGAAAAAGTGGGAGGGAGGGTGGTGCATGAACTAACCGCATGGCTATTTTAGGGGAATTTAGCAAAGTCATTTTCACATTTTAATGCCATTATGGATATTATGTTCCGCAAAGTAACGCCTGCTTCCATACAATACAATACCTACCAATTCATTATTTTTTGCACATTTGAGTTGTAGAATATTTTATTTATAGCTGGCAATGTTTATTTGACATGAAATTTGTAATAAATAGAAAAAGCAGGCATAAAAAACGTTCCTGCTTTGAATCCATTGAGTTAAAGTATGTTTGGATCCGATGTTTTTTAGTGGTTCAAAACCTTCGTTGAAACTAGAGTTTTTACGGATTATTTAGATTGTTGCAGTTGCAGTCTTCCGCTAAGTAATTTGGTCTTTAGACTATATCCAAATTTTTAGAACAATTCAAGCTTTAATTTTTTTTTTTGTAAACGGTAGGTACCTAATCCAGTTTATTTTAACAACTAAAGCTTGAATTTTTAATGTTAATGCGAGTAGTTTTTCACAAAAAGGGGTGAATGTTTCAGGGGGTCCTTCGGGATAGCTGTTAGAGCAATAGAGACGCCATTAGTGATAGATAATAATTAGTGACGAGTACAATAGTGACCGTAAATGGGCAATAGGGTCAGGGTTGTGCCCCCTAAAGAAGGAAGACGAGGTCGGTGCATATACCTGAATGACCTTATGCGAATACCGAATATCTCTTAGATATTCTGAGTATTAAGTACAACACCCTGCTCGACACACCGCCGATGGCCAAAATGTTGTTTACGAGGGACTTGTGAACGAGAAACCCGACACCACCCTGGGACTGTTGCTCGCTCTCCCGGTAGTAGAGTAGGTTACCGGATTTCAGGGTTATCGTGCCCTCGCCCTCTCGACGGACTTCAGATAACCCTAGGATATTCCAGTGTAATCTACCCATTTCCTCTTCCAGCTCAATTACCTCAATGTGCGAATGTTGTGTGGTTTTTTTGTTGTCTTCCATGAGGGTATTTGCCATACTCGCCACGCTTGGCATGGGGGTTGGCGAGCGCAGTACATGGCAGTTCCGCAGAAGGCGCTGCTGCCCACCTTCTGGCAATGTGTCCCTTAGCCGGTTTTTACGGCACCCACGAGAAGAGATGAGGGGGTACAATTCTAAAGCCGGCACCCCACGGCGAGCGAAAGATTTACTTGTACCATAAAAAAAAATCCATGGTGCATCTACTCATGTGGACTTGTCGGGTATATCGTCCTCCTTATTGTCGTCACATTAATTATAAAACGTTCTGACCAAGAAAGAAACGGAATGATGAAAATAAATGACGGTTTGAAGAATGTGTCAAACCTCAAACCAAAGGTTGTCAACACCCAAGTGTGTTGCCAATACGTAAAAAAAATTGTGTGTGCTACGACTCTCACTGGTGTCTTTTTAAATACTTTTCTTTTATGAGTAATCTTTGATACAATAAGGTTTTTGGTCACAGGAGTCTACTTTTCTACGGTAAAAGAAAAATCTAATTACCGAGTTTAACTTTATATTTTGTTGGGGTAACACTGTCTCATTTTTACCATCTACTTAATTGAAAAACTGACTTTACGCCTTTTTCTTATCTAATTTAAATATAATTCAATATTATTTATTAGGACACCACACTTCAGTTACGTTACAGGCGAATTCTTGACGAAAACACTAGGGTTTGGAAGGGAAGACCTCGAAGTCGCCGCTCAAGACCATAAATAAATGGAACAACAGGATATAACTATCTGCACTGCACCTAGTCTGAGACTGACGGTGTTATTTACAAAAACACGATTATTAAAACACCCCTCACAGGCAGTTTAAAATAAAGTCTGCGTTAAAAGGAAAAACTTAATCACCGATTATTTAAACTGACTCTAAGGAGTGTTTTAGAGGAATCGTGTTGTTATAAATGACATGTAAAACTTTTAAAGTCCTGCCAATATGTAGAATAGGTACAAGGATTTTATTGGAACGCGCTTGCAGTTTCATTACATTACAACGTTCTTGTCATGGTATCACTAGAAATAAACAGCCTGCCATTGAGCTTGCATGTTTTAAATTTTTATTTTTAGGATATTATTCGATTACGTATATATATCCAGGTGTGGGCGGCACAAGACCGGGAACGGCAAGCTTGTAAAACCATGAGAGAGGTCTATGTCCTGCAGTAGGCGGCAAATGGCTGATGATGATGATGATGTACCTATATCTGGTTCCGTAGACGTCGATTATTTTTATTCACTTTAAAAATTTACGAAAGCGGCCGAGCCCAAACCCTGTGTTTAGACTCTGAAAATTATCAATTATCTCGAAAAAAATAAATAAAACAGAACTTTTTTATAAGACAATGCCCATTTGCGCCATAATATAAGTAGCTGACCGTCGGTCGTCGCGTCACGCTGCAACATGGGGCTGCTCGCGATTTGCAATTGAACTCAGTCAGTCAGTACCTTAGATTACGACCTTACGGTCCTAGGTATTTATAAAAGCACGATTCCTTAAAACACTCCTCAGAGACAGTTCAAGTAGTCTGTAGTAAAAGGAAAAACGTAACCACCTGAACGTAACCAATAAACTGCCTCTGAGAAGTGCTTTAGAGGAATCGTTTATAAATAAGACCTCTAATATCTACTTCTAGCGATACTTATAAAACCGGGGGAAGGTAGGTGGGGGCAGGGGTTGATATTGGGGGTGGGAATCCGGGAGAGGGTGTGCTTCCCGGCGGCAGATACCCGCCTGGTGTTTGCGGGGCAGAAGTCGGAGATGGCGGTGCAGGGGTTGGTGAGGGTGGTGCCGGCGTCGGAGGTGGCGATGCTGGGGTCGGAGGTGGCGGTGTCGGAGTAGGTGGGGGCGGTGCTGGGGTTGGTGGGGGAGGTGCCGGGGATGTAGGGCTCGGAGAAGGAGACGGGTTAGGGGGCAGATATCCCTCACTCGGCACAGGAGCTGGTGTGGATGGACTAGTATACTCAGAAATCGACGGACTGGGGTTATACCCTGGCGTAGATGGGTTAGTGTAACCTGTGGTCGAGAGGCTAGGCGTGAATCCAGGCGTGAAAGGAGAGCTGGGTATAGGCGGCAAATATGTATTCGATGGAGTTCCAGGTAGGCCGCCCGAAGTCGTCCTGCTTGGGCCACCCGGCGAAGTTCCTTCTTTAGGGGGCAAATACGTTGGAGCGTTAGTCGATGGCTGATAGCTTTGCTGAGTGGGTGAGCTGGGGCTTGAATATCCTGCTGTTGATGTAGGTCCCGCTGTCGATTGTGTGTTGTAGTTGTAGCCGGTCGAGCCCGCAGGGCCTGCGGCGTTGTATCCTCCGGGAGACACTTGTGGTCCAGCAGCTGCTTGTGTTCCAGCTGTCGCCATGGCCGTAGAGTAGCCAGGGCCACTAGTGCTCGCGACAGCGTTGGCGTTCCCTCCGATGTTGACGAATCTCCCGTCGTCGCTGCCCTGTGCCGGAGCGGGGTACGCATAGTACATTCGCTGCGGCTGCTGCGTCCTGTCAACATTCGGTGCTTGAGTGGACACAGTGCTTGGCCGAGTGGGCAACTCAAATGATATACTCGGCCTGTCATACACGTACCCGGCTTGCCGTTTCATCCGGGTGGTTACTTGCACGTGTACAATGTTTGCGGGAGGAAATACTGGCACAGGAACAACCGGTTGGCTGTTCAGCACCATAGAGATGAGCAGTCCTAAAATTGGCGACACGTCTGAATCCATTATGCAGTCGAAAGAATATTAAAACGAGATGACAACAGTTTCTTTAGTTTTATAAAGGTTTCTGAGGAAGTAATTCGTTGCGAAAGGTAACCGTCTCCGAATACCTAACCCTTTCAATGGCGCTTGGTAAAAGCGATTCATAAAAAACACGTGATAAGGTTATGTTATTATATTAGGTAACGTGCGAGACATGAACATTAACTAGATGGAAGCGCGATTTAATCTAATTAATTAGCAGTTAGCCCGCAAAAGAGACGGTTGGCGATATGACTGTGGCTTGCGAATACCTCGATCACTGAGACATGGTTAGCGACTTATGAAGAATGGTACAACGATAAGCACGCATTGCTGTAACAAGAGTAGGTAGGTAGGTTTAGGTTGTAGATAAGATTTGGTCATACCCATAGAAGTTGGTTAATCTAAGGGTCATACCATACCGTCTTGATAAGTTTAAACCTTTGAAGCATTTTTGCCGTAAATACCTACCGCTGCAGCAAAGGGTTGATGAGAAGGTACCAGGTGAGAAAACAAAGCTTTTGCGGTTTTATTAAATTACAAGGAGATTGAATTCTCTAATTGTTTACTAGAACACTAACCACGAGGTGATTATTTATCATTGCAGTTTCATAATCCTCAACCTACCTGCAAAAGTAGGTACCTAAACCATGCATGCTTCCGAATCCGAATCGTCCAAATATTGTAAGCATAACATAAGCAGCCTACATAAGTCCCACTGTAGGGCACAGGCCTTCTCTCAGGGAGAGAGTATGGGTTTAATCACCACGCCTGCCCACCGCGAATTGGAGATTTCAAGCGCTGAGGTATGTGAATAGCTCAGACACTCAGGTTTCCTCACGATGTTTTCCTTCACCGCTAGTGAGTGGTATTGCTACTATAACTTCACAAATGTACATAACTTAGAAAACCATCAAATCAATGTCATGTCAAAGGTACATGCCCGCACTGGGGATCGAACCTGGGTCTCCATCGAACCTGGATCTCCGCTGTAAGCATACTGCACCATAATTTACTGTAGTCCTTTCTTCCTGTAGCTAAATCAAATTTTGGGACATAAGGTACCAAATTTTTTTTAGTTAGGTACTTGCAAATTGTTATCACCGTGTTACCAACTAAATAAACGTGCCAGCTACTTCAATACCTACCACTACACACATCCCGTTACAATACTGCTATCACAAAATTCAGGATATAGCCTTATCCATCCAGCCATTATCGCCAGGCCCGACAGATGATTCAGTTTATCAGAGTCATAGAGCTTATTCGCTAATAATGTCGCTTGGAGTGCGGTGGTGGTTATTGCTGTGGCTCGGGGCCTTACCAGCGGCGCAGGCGGTGGTAGGCGGAGCTCCCGCGGCGCCGCCGGAGCCCGATGCGGCGGCCGTCTTCGTGCAGCGCCATGAACGCAGCTGCCGGGTTGAGGGCTTGAAGGACGATAGAATTGGCTATTACAGCTTCTTGGGCATAAGGTACACTCAGAAAACTAGCGATCAAATAACGATTTGTCTCTGTTCTCAAATTCTCTCAATATTACGCCCAATCCTCTCCATTTCCGACATGTTGGTAGTATTGGGGTAGTTGGGCAGAATCAGCGCGTACCTAGTATGTACAGTCGGTAGCACATCAACCTTTACTTGTGTGCACTCTACTCAGTTACAGGCGACTCTTCAACAAAAATTTCTTCGAAGTGCCATGTCTGGATATCTCAGTGGTGTTGTGCCAAGATCCTGATATGAAGGATCCAGGTTCGATTCCCAATTTTAAAGAAAAAGGTTTTTTAAGTTAAAATGTAATTTGTATGGAAGGGTTTTTAGGGTTCCGTACCTCAAAAGGAAAAAACGGAACCCTTATAGGATCACTTTGTTGTCCGTCTGTCCGTCCGTCCGTCCGTCTGTCAAGACCCTTTTTCTCAGGAACGCGTGGAGGTATGAAGCTGAAATTTATATCAATTACTCAGGTCTACTGTCCCTTGAAGCTGTGAAAAAATCAAACTTCTAAGCCAACGCAATCAAAAGATACAGCCGTTTATGCCGCAAATTTTCGACACTTGCAAGGGAATCAAAACCTACAGGGTGCTTCCCGTGAACTCAGAATCTTGAAATTTGGTACGAAGCAACGTCTTATAGCATAGATAAAGGAAAAATTACGAAATCCATAAATTTTTAGTTACATCACATAATATATATTTTTTTAATAATTTTAAACTTACTACCCATTTCCTCATAAACGCGTAGAGGTATTAAATTGAAATTCATACCAAATACTCAGGTCTATAATACCTTTAAGCTGTAACAAAATCTAACTTCTATGTCAACGCAATCAAAAGAAACAGCAATTTAAGCTGCATATTTTGAAACTTGCAAGTACTCGCAAGGGAATCAAAACCTAAAGGGTACTTCCAGTCGACCTAGAATCTTGAAATTTGGCATGAAGCAACGTTTTATAGCACACATAAAGGAAAAATTCCGAAAACCTTAAATTTTTAGTTACATTACAAAATATATATTTTTTAATAAATATAAACTTATTACTTTTTTCCTCATGTTTTGCAATAAAAATACCATAGTTATGACTCGATTGTCGTAATGAACGAACTTTGTAAACCTTGCAGGTTTGTACGGAACCCTCGGTGCGCGAGTCCGACTCGCACTTGGCCGGTTTTTTTATGATTAATATCGGAAAAGTTATGCAGCAAATCATTCTTATAAAGATCATAAGTTATAGTTGGAAACCTCTGTTTTAAAGTACATTTAAATACTTATTAATTTGTGATTTCCTTGCCTGGATACCGTAGCAAATGGAAGATGTGCTAAACAGTCGTGCCGAGAAATGTTTTTGAGTGTGAACGATTATTTTGAAAAAGAAAAAGAGCATTGACTGTTTTTCTGACCCTACAAGTCATCACTGTCTCGTAACGCGACTCCAAAAGGTCGTATAACCGGAAGCTAAGCAGCTCACTCATCTCGAACAAGACTGACGATTCATCCATCTCTAATAGTTTGACTTTTGTCGGTGCAGCTACGGTCACAGGCCTAGTTTATTATGCGCACCATATCCTGAAGGATTTAATTTAAGTTTGACATTTTAGGTCAAGGATGTAGTTCAGTGCCCCATGCTCTGCACACTTTTCTTCTAATCAGGTAAAGTACCTTTGCCGAATGCTTTCCCTAGGTTTACAAAAGTTTTTTTTATTCCAGGCCTCGGTCAATAATTCGGTCCAATAGTAGGTAGATTACCTATAATCCGAATTTTCAAAACTCAATTGATTCGTTGCAAAATTCCTCAAGATATATTAGAGTTACCTCCAACGCGATTTAAAAAATGTGTTAAGCACATTCTGTGCAAAAAGGCTTACTATAACATCAAGGATTATTTAGAAGACAAAGATGTTTGGCATTAAACAGTAGATTAATATTATTTAAAGGACGATTGTGACTAGTGTTCAACACATTAATGACTAATATTTTAAGTTGAAAACTCTGTTAATTAAGTTAAAACGTGTTTTGAAAAGAATAAATGTGGAGTTTCTTTGTTAGTTTCTTCTCCACATAATCCATTAATTGTGAAACTAACAACTTTGACGTTCATTAAGTAAACATTCTGTTTTTACAATGAATAAAAATATTTGAATTGAATTGAATTGCAACTTCCATTTTAGCAGAGACCGTCAGAGCCGAGCGATACCAAACAAGGCCAACTAAATCAGGTATACCTACGGGTTAACGGATGTGTTGGTTGAGATATCAAAGGATGTTCCTTTTTCAGTTGTTGCTGGTTCCTTATCCTATCACAAAAAGTGTGCATTTTAGGCAAATCCCAAATACTATCGTACCATGTCCCATTTAAATCATTTTGTAGGTACCTACCTACATCCAAGCGGCAGATGTGATAAAGGCGATACATAAACCATTTTAAAACAAAAAAAATCGCTTGATCGTTCAATCTCCTTTACACCCTTTTAATCGCATTAAATGATTGTCAATATTGAGTCAATGGCATTGAAATCGTTCGGCGAATTAAATTTATTTTCAATCAAATTGCGCAATCTCATTCAAATTTGTATAGACGTCTCCATGCAATTGAAGCAATTAAATTGAAATCAATATTGAACCGAAATTGAACCGTGTAATATCCTTTGAGGTTGTCTCTTTGATTCTACCTTGATTCTGTTCGAATAGGTATGCCGAGCCGCCAGTGGGGCGTCGGAGGTTCCAGAGACCTCTACGGCGATACCTAATGGGTGATGTGATGGCCAAGACGCCTTGTCTACCGTGTCCTCAGTACGACCGTTGGGGCATGGTCATTGGAAACGAGGACTGTTTGTGCTTAAGCGTGTATGCACCTAAAATGCCTAGTAGCGAATCTGGTATGTATAGCCTTCTACTACCCCAAAAGTTTAATCGATAGAAGTTTGTGATATCACCATTACTAATCTTGGAAAAGGTCCGTCCTTTGTACCTTTAGTAAAAACCGCTTCGACTCTCTGGGAACTGGGTACCGGTCTTAGGTATTCATAAAACCACGATTCCTTAAAATACTCCTCGGAGGTAGTTTAAACAGTTCTACAGCATATGCAGTTAAAAGAATCCGGGAACTAACTGATGTCGCAACGGCTTGTTTATTTTAGTTACTTCCATATTTATATGTCCTATGGTATACTTTGTGGCACAGTACGCGTCGCTTCGTCCTGCAGAAGAGAGCGATCAGTGGCCTAATTACGCTCACCAAATCCTGAGCGATTCCAATCGTCTAACTGTCAAATTCCATACTAATTTGACAGTTAAACGATTGGAATCGCTCTGGATTTGGTGAGCGTAATATAGGGGCTGATTCATAATAATATATAAGCTAGGCAGTAGAGATTCGTTAAGAGATTTCTTTAAAGAAACTAACATCCTAACAGTTGCTAGTCATATCCATGAAAATTGTATATACTTAGGTTAGGAAAAATATCAGTAGTAGCTTTAAAACTGTAGGTAGCCGACACAATATAAATACTAGAAATAGAAATAAACTTTCGTTCCCAAAACTTAGGCTGGCAAAGCTTAATAAGTACATCCTTTCTGGGTTATTGTATACGTTTCTACAATAAGATCCCTGGGGATATAATAAGCTTACCAGAAACGAGGTTCAAAAAATATGTAAAGCACGCTTTGTGCCAAAAAAGCTAAGATTATTTAGATGACAATGATGTCTGGAAATAAAGCCAGTTTAATGCAGCCAGGTTTTAGAATATTTATATAAACTTATATAAGGACTTGAAAAGACTAAGTTTGGAGTTTTTCTTTATCTAGATAAATGATCTAGATTTTGAAATGGCCACCTAGTTTAACTTCTAACGTTCATGAAGTCGCAGTTTCTGTGCTACTTTGGATAAAATAAAATTGATTTAATTTAGTCTGTGGTTAAGGGCAAAACGAAACCACAGGTTTATTTAAACTGTTTCTGAGGAATATTTTAGAGGAATCGTGTTTTTATAAATAACATCGTTAATCTACAGCACACCAACATTTTACATGAGTGGATTCCACAGTAGAACGCAACTAAATTTTCTTTTTGTTGTTTTGAGTATTGTGTCGTCAAATAAATGAATTTTCTTCTTCTTCTTCTTCTAAACTTTGGGCGAACAAGTGTAAGGACGATTAGTAAAGTGTATTGACGTTTTTTTTTTTTTTTGCAGGCTCTCCAGTAGTTTTCTTCATTCATGGTGGAAACTATAAAACCGGATCAGCTAGTCCTTATGGGGTGAGTCCACAGGATCTGTGGTTATAGTAATAATAATTATGGTTTTGTGGCGAGCATATGTCAACTCTGCGCGCGCACTACAAACTCCAACATTCCTGCATCGCGCAAGCAAAATGTTTCACATGACATACCATAAATATAACGTCCGACGAACATCAGTCGGACCGGCCGTTCCCAGGCATACGATCTGCCTGGCGGGAAATTTCCCTTCATAGTGGAAGAGCACGATCACCCGCTCTTCCCTATAGTGGTGACCCTCGACAGAACAATGTCAACCTTCCTTCGCTCTCGCAGCACCCCACATACAATCAGTCTCAAAGCAAGGCCAGCATCCTCTTCCCTCTCACCTCATCAGTACCACTACAGTCAACGCACCGACTACTGGTACTGATGGTGATCTCCCCCAACCCCTCGGCACGGCAGCCACACAGCAACAGCGCACGTTGCCAGTGGTACAGCAGCCTTCACCGGTTCCTACCACATGCGCGGACCCCATGGTACTGTCGCCGGTGAAGTGACTGTTAGCCGCCGAACACCCTCAACCGCTAGTCGACTCACTGACTCAGCGACTCCTGGCACTTGCAGGCTTTAGAGCACAGACTTCGATTCCTATCAGACCTAGCTATGTGTAGCTACGGTCTTGAAGGGGAGTGATGTGGCGAGCACATGTCAACTCTGCGCGCGCACTACAAACTCCAACATTCCTGCATCGCGCAAGCAAAATGTTTCACATGACATACCATAAATATAACGTCCGACGAACATCAGTCGGACCGGCCGTTCCCAGGCATACGATCTGCCTGGCGGGAAATTTCCCTTTATAGTGGAAGAGCACGATCTTCCCTATAGTTTTCTGCGTAAAAGCTTCTATTTTATCTATACAGGCCACGACAGACGCCCACTGTTAGGCATAGGCCTCTTCACAATCACGCGAACTTGTAAAAGCTTACAAGCTGAGAAATAAATAGATAAATCATTTATTTACACTTGCACACACACACACACACACACACACACACACACACGCACGCACGCACGCACGTACGCACGCACGCACGTACGCACGCACGCACGCACGCAGGCACGCACGCACGCACGCACACACACACACACACACACACACACACACACACACACACACACACACACACACACACACACACACACACACACACACACACAAAAGTACAAGCATAAAAAGAGTACAGTGGGTAGGTGAAACCACAGGGCGAAACACAACAAAGAGACACACATAACAGAATACAGCAAATTAATCACGGCGTCGTCACTCACACAGCAAAGCACACGCTTTGTTATATAGTTGTGTTGTCAGTGGCCACCTCGTGGCCATGTTGTAAATAATTTTTAAATATTTTTTTTATCAAGGCTTATTTCTTGTCCTAAAGTGGACCTATCTAAAGTTTTACGCCTATTTAATTAAAGTCGAATCCATAATATCTCCTTTTTATTTTTTGTTAAACAATATAAGCCGTTGCGACAAGTATGATTTCTTCAGGCATTGTTGCCGGTTTGTGTAGTCTGCATCATCGGCCATACCATTGCAGACATATTAAGAGGCTCCTAGACGGGCCATATTTTCACGAAAATGTATTGCTGCAACAGTGTGGCTGGCAGCGATAGATAGACACATCTTGCAACAAATGGCCCAGCCATAGATTGCTTGGCCATCAGTTGCAATAAAATATTTTGGTGTTGGCCGGGCAATTATTTGTCAATAGTGCGGCCACAAATTGCAAAAAAAACATGGCACGTTTAGAACAGTAAGTATCTAATAGAAGCCCCTTCTAGTCTAGTTCTAGTTCGACTGGAGATTTCCGCGCTTAGCCTCGTAGTTGGGCCATTGTACGTAGCAAGTACTGAGGAATGTAAATACCTCAAACATTAGGGTTTCCTCGCGATGTTTTCCTTCACCGTTAGCGAGTGGTATTGCTACTATAACTTCACAAATGTACGAAACTTAGAAAACAAAGTCATTTTTACAAGCCGGGATTCGAACCCCCACCTCCCGAATGAGAAGCCGGCGTTCTACCGCGCCGCTACCACCGCGACTAGAAGCCCCTTTAAGATAATTTCATTTCCAGGGCCAGCATCTTGTGCAGAAGGATACCATTTTAATAACAATGCAATATCGGCTCGGCTCACTGGGATTCCTCAGCACGGGCGAAAAAGACGCTGCAGGCAATGCCGGTCTATTTGACTTGCATGCTGCTATGAACTGGGTATGTTGTAGAGGCTGGCTTATACTACTCCACCTTGACGAGCACTCGATCTTGATTCTTGAGTGCGCTGTCAAATTGGTGATTTGTTTCATATCCTACTTCCTATGCTACTAATATTATACCTAAATGTGAAAGTTTGTGAACATGTTTGGATGTTTGTTTGTTTGCTTGTTACGCTTTATTGCACAAAAATTAATAAAATAAAACTTAAATAACACGTAATTGTAGATGTACAAAGGCGGACTTGTTTCAAAAGAAATAGAAAGAAAAAGAGCTTTGGATGTGATGTTTGGATGTTTGTTACTCAATCAACGGTTGAACGGATTTGCGTGAAACTTGGCGTACAGATAGACAAAGACCTGAATTGAGACATAGCATAGTTGTTATCCCGGTAATGCGTTCCCGTGGGATAATATTTATTTTAAGTTTAAAATAGATGGCGTTGTAAGAATCGTATAAACGGATTCTGTGGCGGTACGAAGTTCGCCGGGACAGCTAGTATATTATATATAAGGTTTCGATAATCATCTTGAAATGGGCACTCAAGAGAGCGATCTAAGTGGTTAGAGCGATATACTTGTATTAATTCTCAATCCAAGATTAGACGAGTCAAATACCTAGTTTGAAAAGATCTTTTCATACATAGAGTAGATTGTTACGTTACCTTCTTAGTACCTACCTATGTTATGCGGCAGAAGTATTTTTCTTCAAAAGGATGAATAGTATGATATAAGGCCCTTTCCTTTCGATCCGTTGGTTAGTAGACAGATACGGTGTTTTTTACAAAAATACTCCTCATATGCAGTTTAAAAGATAAAGATAAAGTTCTTCGTTAAAGTCTATTTGAACAGCAATTGATTGAAAGAAAACGGCCAATAATAATCCGATATCATGCAGGTAAACGACTACATAGAATTCTTCGGTGGCGACCCGAAGCGCGTAGTGGTGATGGGGCAGGGCTCCGGCGGCAGCGCGGCTTCGCTGCTAGCGCTCTCCGGCGAAGGGCGCACGCCGCGGGCGGTGGCGGCCCTCTCCGGAGCCCCGCTGTCGCCGAGCGCGGTGCGGCCGGACCCGGCGCTCCATGCTCGCAGCTTGGCCAACCATACTGACTGTCCTTCGACACCAGCGGAGAGGCTGCTAGACTGCTTAAGGCAACAGCCGGTTGAGAACATTATAAAGGTTGAAAACTTATAAAATGTATAATTAATTGCTTATACAGGGTTATACTCTCTCTCTGAGAGAAGGCCTGGGCCCTACAGAGGGACGTATATAGGCTGCTTATGATATGATATTTCTGAAACATGACAGTTAGTATTTACCATTTACACAACTTTCGTTCTACGAATTAATTTTTTTTCGTTAAATTTTCTCTTAATAAAAAAAAATAAGGTTTTTCTGCTTTGGACTTTTATGTCTGTTTGATAGTGTTAAATAGAATGGGCATTCTTCTCTGCAGGACTGGAGCCTAATTATGCGCACCTAATCCTGAGCGATTCCAATCGTCTAACTGTGAAATTCCATACTAATTTGACAGTTAGACGATTGGAATCGTTCTGGATTTGATGGGTATTACGCGCAGAAATTATGTCTGTTTCATCATTATCATTCAGCCAGCCGCTTTCCAAAAAGATCGGTTGGAAGCGGCTTGCATCCAGCGTCTTCCTGCCACTTGGATGAGGTCATCTGTCCATCTTGTGGCTGGTCGTCCTACGCTGCGCTTGCCGATATTTGGTCTCCATTCGAGAACTTTTCGGCCCCATCGGCCATCAGTTCTGCGTGCTATGTGCCCCGCCCACTGCCACTTCAACTTACTAATTCGCTGGGCTATGTTGTCGACGACTTTCGTTCGTCTACGGATCTCCTCATTTCCGATTCGATCCAATTATGTCTGTTTGATAGTGTTAAATAGAATGGGCATTCTTCTGTACAGGACTATCAGCCCCTATATCTATATCCCTATACACACCAAATCCTGATTCCAATCGTCCAACAGTCAAATTATTACCTGGAATTTGACATTTAGGGGAATGGAATCGTTCAAGATTTGGCGCGCGTATAGGAGCTGATTGACCCTGTATATTTTGTACGAGTATATGTATCATCAATTCTTGATATAATTTTCAGGCCGATGCCAAGATGCACATGGACGTAGTTGATACAATGAAGTTCCTCGACGAAATGTCTGGACGTTCAGGTGAGATGGAAAAACCAAATCCTAATAACCTTCAGCTTTAATCTAAAGCCTTGTTTATACGAAGTATCACTGGCAGCCAGCACTGGCTTGGTATTGACCTTGTATAAACAGTCTTTCATGCCAAGCCAGTGATCGCTGACAGCGCTGGCGAGAATAGAGCGCCCGTCTACTTTTCAAGCCAGTTACCTCCGCCAGCTAACCCCTCAACCCCCACGCCAGCGTTGCGGACACGTGTAGACGTGCACACGACAAGAAAGATGCAGGTTGACTGGCTTCATCTAAACAACACAAGCAAAGCCAGCGGTGGCTTGTCTGTAGAACTGGCGCTAGCGCACTGGCTTCGTATAAACCAGTATTGCAATGCCTGGCATATAAACAGTTTTTCATGCTAAGCCAGCGCTAGCTGATAGCGCCGGCGAGAATAGAGCGTTCGTCTATTTTTCAAGCCAGTGACTCCTGCCCGCTAACCCCTCAACCGCCGCGTGTTGTAGGCAAATCAGTTTCGACTTGGGGTGTGCCGCGTGTTTAGACACACGTTGTAGGCTCTGCCTAAAGGCAGAGCGCAGACTAGAGTCACGACAGTTTTAAGACAGACGAAAAAAACCGGATGCTCCCAACATCCCTAAATAAGACGCTACCAACGTCTGTTAACTAGGATGCTACCAACATACAAACATAAATAAATAATAAGCACTTATTAGAATGCATAAATCGGTCATAAAGAAAATAAGAGAAATAAGTCAAGCATAGAAAAAAATCCATACTTTCCATTTAGGGAAAATTTATAGTAAATTTCGTGTTGCGAGTTGAGTAAATTGCGAGTGCCAAAATAACATATTGCTCTAAATAAACTAAATTTTATTAATTTTGTTACAAACAATATTTAATCACAAAATTTCCACTGCGTAAATTAATATAAATATGATATTAAAAAATTTCCGTTGGAAGAAAAATAAGCGACATCATTGTCATTAACTATTTTTTATTGAGAAATTGATTCAGAGCAAAATAGCAAAAATTTCCACCAAAACAATATATTTTAAATTATTTCCACTGCGAGAAATTTCTTGTTTTCAAAGTGATATAAATATCCATATAAATCATATTGGGAATAGGAAACTGCTAAATATTTCCACAGTGAGAAATTAGGTACTTTTAACTAGTTTCTTAAAATTAGACGAAAGCGCTATTTCCACTTTTGGCCATGCTACTTATTTTTTATATACGTTTTTTATAATTTATTTAAAAAATATGGACTATTTTAAGAAACCAAATTTCGTTATTTTTGAATTTTATTCATTATTTCTATTTCTAATATTTTTCTAAAATTTTGTGGTGTGTGACGTCATCAGAGCATGATTAAAGATATAGTCTTTGCCTACATAAAAAAAAAACAAATGTCATTAACGTCGGTTGATTTGGTCGGCTAACCATGTTGTATTCTGTGGGCTAACCTCAAAATAAAACCGAAGAACGACACTCTGTGAAACCGACAATTCAACACGTTTCGTTTTTCTTTTTTGTAAGGCAAAGGATTAATACTCAAACTGCCTTTGCTGACGTCATACAAAAGTCATCTAAGGTCAAAGCTTTTTATTGAAAATCTTAACAAATATAGACTTATTTACAAATCTGATAAATAGAAATTGTACGGAAAGCAAAATTCTCGAAATGGTTTTGAGATTTCCGTTCATATTAAAAAATGTAGCATGGCGAAAAATAGTAGCCCGGATATTTTAATAGATTAGCCGAAAGGAGGTAAAAAGCTTCCATCCCTTTTCCAAAATATTGATTTTTTTATTTTATATTAATTTTTTAAATATTGTTTTTTGTAAAAAACCACTTGTGGGCTGAAAAACTCATGAGCCATTGCCATGAAACTTTAAAAGACAAGAAGCAAGCAGTGTTGCCGTACCGAGAGAAATTTCCCTTTTGAAAGGAATTTAGGCTTGAGACGACGCGGCTCGTAAGAAGGGGAAAGTTTCCCTCTCCCATTAGGACGTACGGCTTTTATTCCATTGATTTTAAAAATAATTCACTTATTAATTACCTATTCATACATTTATGTTTCAGTTGTTGTGCCATTGCAGCTTGAAGTAATCTAAAATGGCGTATGTATTTCAAATGGGATTTTTTTTCTTGTAGGGAACCCTAAAAAACTACCTTAATCATATTGAATAATATTGAAGAAGAAGTGAATACATGCCTCTATAGCCTACGAGACGTGGGAAACTATAACCATCAAAGTGTCAACACTGATGTCAACGCGTCAAACAAACGTCAAATTCACAGAAAGATCCAATGATTGTCCAATGAGGAAGGAAATTAGGTCTGTGGAAAGATCACAGATTATATTCGGATGTAAACATGACATTGACAGTTAGTTTTTTTTCTTACTTCTAGGCAAAGGTATTGCAGCTCTTCAGCCCACATCCTTAATATTTGATTTATTTTTAAAAAATCTCTAAATCGAATGAACAAAGAAATAATAAAAGTTGGTTTCGTTGTAAGTTTTTATGGCTTTATCAATGGACATTAAAATTTTTCACCTGGCTAGAAATGAAAACATGTCAATTGCAAACAAAGTGCAAACAATACATTACCGTAAAGATTACGTTCGAAATAACGTATTAATACTATTTCTACCCTGAGAAATTACTTTTTACGAAAGAATCACGTATTTCCATATTGGCAACATGAAAAATAATGTTTAACGAGCTGTTTCCGCTGTAGAAAATTACTTCAGTTCAAGACATACGATTATTCGTAAGGAAAATATTAAAAACAACGTCGGTAACGTGCGTTAATTTCCACCATGAAAAAATTTTAAACGAAGTAGGTACTTACTTTTCTTGCAATACGGAAGAATGCATCGAAGCAATAATGCAAACGAAACTTTAAATGAATGAAATAAGAAATTGCAAATAAAGCGTAAATTACTCACATTGAAATGATGCCAAGCAACACGTGGATGTGAATTCTTGTAGTATCCCACTTCTGAATTGTGAAGATATGTTTCCTTCCAAAGAATACAGTAAAAGTGATCCAGCTCGCGCTTCTGACCTTCCCAACGAGGTAATCGATGCACCCCGCCATACTTTGTCGCAGTGATGCCAACCTAACGACCGGTTACTTTTGAAGAGTGACAACGACACTTTCCAATTCTGCAGATATCATGACACAATTTTATTGAATACTTTTAATATCGTGACCGGTAAAGCAATTGGGAAACAATATCAATGCAAACTAGGTAGGTAATAGCAGAATGATCAAATGTTTTCATTAAAATTGTTCAAAATCATGACATTGGTAAGGTTACTCTTTACACCAAAAGTTACTTTTTTATCTCCTTTTGGGATCTTTTGGCAAGACCCGACTGGCAACATCACGTAGTATGGGTAAGTTCCCTAATTAACGGCATTTTCCCTTTATTTTGGCCCCCGCATGAGTCGTGCGTGATTTACTCCATGAGGACTCCTCATTGAGGAGTGCTTGCCGCGAGAACACAATTATACACGTTTGGAAAATGCCTTCTATGTTCTTAGATATTGTAACAACTACTCACGAAAAGTAAAAAAACTGATGGAATCACTTTTCATCGGAATGTTCTGTTCCGCGCATTTCATACACCTACATAAGATAAGATAAGAATATTCTTTATGGAAAAAATGTTACAGAAACAGCAATGACAAAAGAAAAGATACAATTGGCGGCCATATTGCCAATAGCAATTTCTTCCAGGCAATCCGCGCATTTCAAAGAAAAGGAAAAATACAGGAGCCAAACAGGACGAATTTTGATTTACTATAATATTTTTGAGGTTACCTTTGTATTACAGTCTGTACTGTATTCCTTTCGCGGTGTACAAAACTTTGCTTTTTTCAGTTTTGGTATAAACTATAGCTTTCCCTTTTTTAGTGAAAAGCATTTCATGACGTTTTTATGTTGAATTTCCATGGAAAAATCCACAAATAAGCAACACATAAAACCAAACAAACATTGTCGGGGCAAAACTCAGTGGCGCCATCTGTAATTAGTTTCGTGTTGCCATCCCCGTTGAAGAGAGTGAGGCTTCTGTAACACTGGCTAAGTCTATAAACTGCTGTCCGCTGACAGTGATGTTGACGTTGTTCAGTGTTCTGAGGTACGCATGGAACTATTTAGGACCATGACTGTTCGACACAAATTTTGTTCGGTATGTCCTCTCTATACGTAGGTAGTACTTTAACAGGTAGACGCTTCAAATATTCACAGAATATTTAGTTGTATATTCGCTTCAAAAATAAAATAGTTAAAATAAAATACATATGCAAAGAGAGCTCCCATAAAACAAACGTAATTTTTCTCGAATTCTGTGTCTAATGTTGTATAGATAATGGTACGGAATCCTTCATGAACGAGTCCGACTCGCACGTGGCCTGTTTCTTTTTCATATAACAGATTTTAAATACTGATCTACATTGAAGTGTTTTTTTTTTGTTGTAAGTTCTACTTAATTTTGGATTAAACGAAATCTCTAAATAAATAGAAACATAAATAAGTTTCAATTTGCGACGACCCTAGCGGTACTCTGTGAAACTATGAAATTATCATAAAAAGGTGACCAACCTTGCCGCTGCATATAGTGCGCATTTTGTTAATTTTAAATATGAATCCCTACATGTATTGTAAACCTTCCAATTGACGGGGTTTCCCTTTACTGTACCAAATTTTTTTTTTTATCCCCCCATCTCGGAAAGAGTATTTTTGTTCTTCGATATCTGAGTGCAAAAGCCGTTTTTATCCGCTAGAGGATAAAGTAAATTGAATTTAGAACATCGAGTGCACTAAGTTTGTAAATTCAAAACATCATTAAACATATTTACTTCTACCTCCATGGTGCCGAATTTATCATAGGACTTTTTTAATTTGTTATAAACTCAGACTCGGAACCTCCTTTGTGTTTTTTTGCATTTAGGTAGTCATTTTCTCGCTGAGGTAGGATGAAAAGTTACGTGTTGCACTCAAGTGCAAAGATTTTTCACCTCGTGCTCTTGTTTTGAGCTCTCAGCTCTTGCTCTCGCTGCGCTCGTGATTCAATTTTAGAATCCTTCGCTTGCTCTGTCATCAGAATTGAGCACGCGGTTAAAAAGCAACTTTGCACTCTTATATAACAAATAACTATTTTGTGGGTGGAAATTTAGTTGGCAAAGTTACCTACCACAAGGCAGGGTCAGGTTTGCCTCTTTTGTTTTTAGGCGACTTTTCCTCCCATCCTTCGTTTTTATTCGTGTCATTTGTGTGTTATAATAATTTAATAGCTATGTCGTCTACAACAAAGACAATAATACTGTACCATAGTACTTTTCTGGTTGAAAAATTTGCTTGAATTTTTTACTTGTGTCAAAAGTGGCAAAGTTGCCAGGTTTGTCTTCCTAATAGTTATTTAAATACATTTAGTGAATAAAATGTTTTTTTACCAAAGGAGCTGGCGCTAGAGTTGAAGGAAAGGACGATCTTCGCGGGCTGCCTCCACTTGTGACCGACGCACCAGCTGAGTCCCTCAACAAGAAGCTACAGCGTTGCCCCATGCTCACTGGTGTCACCTCCGCTGAGACATCCCGGGCCGTCCATGGTTTGTTCAATCAACAGATTATGTGCTAGCAAAAAAATTATTACGTTCTTACAAAAAATGGTAACGCTATTTGCGGGGCTCCCGGAAATCGATTTTATTTTTATTTCGATTATTTGTTATGCCAGCGGGTCAGACGTGAGTCTTATCGAATTTTCTGCATTATGAAAAGTAAGAACATCGTTAGCATGACATAAACAATCACAAAAAAAAGGTTATTGATTTCTGCATGTGACTCAAAGAGCTATGGAGAGAGCTATATTGGGTATCTCACTCCGAGATCGGATCAGAAATACCGAAATTCGAAGGAGAACAAAACTGACCGACATAGCTAAGGTCATTGCCCGTAAGAAGTGGACATGGGCAGGCCATATATGCCGTAGACAAGACAAAAGATTGGGCGTAAAAGGCCTAGTCTGGAGACTTAGAGATGGGCGCAGAAGTGTGGGCAGGCAACCAATGAGATGGACTGACAATCTGGTCAAAGTGGCAGAAAAAAACTGGATGCGAAAAGCCCAAGACCGAAAGGCGTGCATTAGAAGAGACCTACACTCAGCATTAGGTGGCTATAGGTTGAAGAAGAAGAAGACTTTATTATAAATAAGATCCTCATCACATACTATTTGACTCCCGATCTTCTTTGCCTATTTTTGTTAGATCCTATACAAAAATCTCACATAGATACATAAATATTTTTATACTACACCTGCTTGGAAAGTACCTTGATACTTTATCAAATTTACGGTAGAAAGTACGTCATTGCATATCGAACAAATATGCGGGGAGAAAACGCATCTGAGCGGGAGAGAAAAGTGTATGAAAATCCATTTCTTACGTGGTTTTTCTTTTTTAATTTTCGGTAAGACTGCGCCGGTAACCTAAATATCAAAAGCCAAAAAGTTTTTACAGTGAATTTTTATCTCCAAGTTCGCAAAATGACACTGGCCACTAGCTGTGTGTTGGATGGTGTCGGGTCGGGCTGGCAGTGCGACCCTGCGGCGGCAGGATAAACAATTTGAAAAAAGAACATGTGAAAATTGCAGACGCCATTGGCGTTGACGCCATTTCCAATTTGTGTGTTGTTTGATGGTACGTTTACACGCTTGCCAAGCCTTGGCAAGGATCGACAATCGCAAGCATGTAAAAAGGGCGTTTGGCTTGGCTTGCGTGGGCTTGTGCCTGCTTGCTTCCGATCCAGTCGAGTGTCGGTTTTTTTACGCAGATCAAAGGGCGTTTGCGGCAAGCGCTTGCGATGCATTTACATGTTGGTCCGCGTTTAGTAGCCATTGTGATCTCGCGGCGAGTACACGTTTGCTTGAACTTACAAAAAATAAATAAAAATATTTTAAATATATTAAATATTTTAAAATAAATAAAATTATTTCACTTTGCTTACATTTCAAATAAAAGTACGTTAAACCAAATGCAATAGCCGTCACAAGTTCGGTGTCCGCCATGCTTGGATGTATATTGCAGACTGACGCATTCACAAGCGTATAAACGCCTTTCAAACGCCAAAAGAGATTTGTGGAGGCTTGGGACTGTTTGCAGTTTGCCAAGGCTTGGCAAGCGTGTAAACGTACCATGAGGATTCAGTTTTCGTAGAAAGTAAAATAAAACTATCAAGCAGGTGTAGTATAATATAAAGCACTATGTATCACTCGAGAGAAACTGCGATTCCCGATCTCGGGTGTTTTAAAGCCCTCGCCTACGGCTCGGGCTTCAAACGACACCCTCGACGGTAATCGGTCACTTTCTCCTCTCGGTGAACAATTTACTATTCTCTTAACATCATATATTATGTACCTATATCTAAATTCCAGGAAAGTACGAAAGCTTCCTCGTTGGCAAACTCAAGTTAGTCAAGGACTTCATAAAGAAGGACTTAATCGGTGGTCTGCGTAACGTAGTCAAAGGTGTCGAGGGCCTCGTACCATTGAAGGCAGTGCAGTCTGTGTTACCTGTGGGAGACTATTACGAAGCGCTGTTTAAAAAATCTGCTAATGCTGTCGATGGACTCGCAGAGATTGCTGAAGCTACGGGTAATTTACATAATAAGTTAATTTTTTATTAGTTCCTTTGGCTGTATATTTCAAGGACAGACAATACTGCTTCAGGATTCTTACAATTTGCCCCTTGTTATTCTTAGTCCCCATCGTAATAATGAGAGCATGAGACGGAAAGTTAATAAGAAAAAAATCAATAGGAGCCGGTCGGTTCCCAGATGCCATTCTCAGGTAGCTTTTATTAAGGGGAGCTGTTTGTGCTCAATTCCTCGTAAGAAAGCTAACTATTGATTTGTAGATATATTTAAGGGTTGTAGCAAATAATAAATGTCTCTCTTTCTTTCAAAGGCAAACTACGTTTGATAAACATAAAACAGGAGTTTAAAGAGTACGTACTGTATTTTATTTGGAAAATATAGAATGACTTACAATACAAGGATCTGACTGATCTTAGAATTACATTACGGTCGTAATAATATCAACAATCTTATTCACAATCCTGCCAAGGAAGTAGCCTATTACTTCCTTGATAGCTATTAAGAACAGTTACAAGTACCTACGCCACTGCTATTACCGCTACGCCACACGTATCAGGACATACAAGACAACAGGTACCCAATCTTACTCCCGAGTACCTACCTAGCTACTTTGTGTTCCAGCTGACGCCCTATTCAACTTCCCTGCCTACCAGAGCGTGAGAGCGTGGAGCACGAATGCGCCCGCGTATCTGTACAGCTTCGAGCACCTCGGGAACCTTACCCGCGGCTCTCACTTCTTACCTGGTGTCGCCCTAGCAGGTGAGTAGGCGACGCAACGCTACTTCGCAACAATCCTAGATAGGTACCTATTTATAGGTTAGGTTAGGTTAGAAGAAATATAATTTTAACCACTTTTTGACTCCCCCTAAAAGACGTTTTTGACTTCAACACTCCCGCTTGCACCCGCATTCAAACTTTAACATTTCATTCTTTTACAGTCAATAATTTTCGTAAATTTACACTAACAAAATGTAATCATGAAAACGAAAAATGTCCATAATATCCGGGATTTAATTTTCTGCTGCTGATGAGTCTACATTTGTAGACTTTTTCGCTATTTGTTATTTATCTCAAGTTTTTACATTTATTAATTTACAATCATAAAAAACCGGACAAGTGCGAGTCGAACTCGCCCACCGAGGGTTCCGTACAGATTTGTAGTCTCGCAGATTTCCGAGCTTTTCTCGAACTTCAGACAATTTTTTTAATGATTTAATTATAAATGTACCTATATTTTTCAGTTTTTCCCTGTACTTGTAGTATACGACGATATATTTTGCCAAATTTCATAGTTCTAGGTCAAAATTTTGATATAAATTTTGATTCCCTTGAGAGTGTCGAAATACACGTTTTTTGTAACATAAACGGCCGTAGCTTTTTTCTATGTTGACGTAGAAGTTTGATTTTTTCACAGCTTTAGAGGACTATACAATACACCTAAGGTTTTAATTTCAACGCGATACCTCCGTGCGTTCTCGAGATAAAGGGTAAGACAGACAGACAGACAGACAGATGGACGGACGGACAACAAAATGATCCTATAAGGGTTCCGTTTTTCCTTTTGAGGTACGGAGCCCTAAAAATGTTACAGTGTGCTAAGTATCTAAGTAAAAATTATAAGTACCTACTTTTTCAACCACAAAATATGAAAAAATAAGAATTGACCGGACCCAAACTGTAAATCTGGGTGCCTCCGCCAAGTCGAGCAAAAAAGCGACACGGCCGTACCATCCCTTTTCTTGAAGCAGTTCAGGCCATTTTCGACCGCCTATAACTTCGTGGTGGATAAAACTAGAAGCCTGAATTTTCAGTTACATACCAATCAGGCATTGTATAAAAACGGTATATTTCAAATTTCATTCAATTTCAACCAGTAGTTTTTATAACTAGTCAAAGTTCTTAATTTTGGCACTCACTGACTGACCGATCATCAAAACTCTAAGGCACTTCTAGTAGACGTAGAAGCTTGAAATTTAGAATACAATTAGTGTTTAGTGTATAAATCAAAGAAAAACTATATTATTTTGCATTTTTGGTCCAGTTTTCTAGATACACCAACTGCATAAATAATTCCATGTAAATATATAGGATTACAAAGTTACATTTGCATCTAATGAATCAGTTTACCTGAATGTGTATAATATAATGGAATAATAGGTGTAGATAGGTACCTACATATAATAATGTTCAAAGTTAGCTTGTAAAATGGTCAACGGAATGAATGAAAACCGGCCAAGTGCGAGTCGGACTCACGCACGAAGGGTTCCGTACCATTATCTATACAACGGCAAAAAATCACGTTTGTTGTATAGGAGCCCCCCTTAAATATTTATTTTATTTTAATTTAATTATTTATTATTGAAGCGAATATAGAATGAACTAAATATTCTGTGAATATTTCAAGCAGACGCCTATTGCCGTTATTAATATCGAGCAAAAAAACGACAAAAAAAAATACGTTTGTTGTATGGGAGCCCCCCTTGAATATTTATTTTATACTGTTTTTAGTATTTTTTCTTATAGTTGCAACAGAAATACATCATCTATGAAAATTTCAACTGCCTAGCTATCACGGTTCATGAGATACGGCCTGGTGGCAGACAGATAGACGGACAGACAGACAGACGGACAGACAGACAGACGAATAGACAGACAGACGGACAGTGAAGTCTTAGTAATAAGGTCCCGTTTGGCACCCTTTGGGTATGGAGTCCTAAAAAGCAAGAATGGGACATGTCTTATGAAGTTGTATCAAAATTCCGCAAAGTACCTATTAAGTAGACTAAATTTCCCGAAATTGCCATGAACGAACACTAACAAAAAGAAATCAGATGCCCTTAAATAATAACTTGTAAAAAAACCAAGTCTCGCAACTCAGTTCTTCTACCGTAAAAAGTTGTGAGATCCAAGTCAATCTATTTATTGAATAAATTAACCGACTTGGTATTACGTGGATCTCACAACTTTTTACGGTAGAAGAACTGAGTTGCGAGACTTGTTTATTACAAGTTATGTTTTACAAGTTAAGTATATACATTCTTCTAAAATATTTCTCCATCGTCTTGTAATAGAAAACTAGTGATGGAGATGTTATTTCATTCACCAACACAGATGACTAGCAATAAAGCGTCGATGGCAAGAAGTCATGTACTTGCTATTTCCACAAACTACCTAAACAATTTATCATTAGTCGTCGATAGCATAACCAACACTTGAGTAACAAACGTTGTATTTATTGCAGAAGGTGAAGACGGCAAAACTGCAGCGAAGGCCAAAGGCCCAGCGCATGGCGACGAGCTGGCTTACATATTCGAGCCGCTCGACCAGGAAGGCAACCCGCTCGGCGGCGAGGTGTCCCCGACGGACGCTCGCGTCAGAGACTCCTTCGTTAGCCTCATTGCCAACTTCGCTCATGACCTTAGCCCTATGGAGAGTACAACCAAATCAACAAAGACGCCTCTGCTACCATTCTCAAAGGACAACGACCAGTTTATAAAGATCGATAAGCAAATAACTTTGGAAAAAGATTTTAGGTGCGCATAATACTGTGTTTATATGAAGTTTTATCGACTTGATGAGGAGACCTCGCGCAAGCTGTGAAATCACTGGGCCCAGCATCGAAGTACATGTAGAATGCTACATCATCAACAAGAGATAATGTTTGTAGCAGAGGAGGAGGAGGAGGAGGTATTCTGTTGAAAGTGGGCTATTGCGGCTGCTGTATTTTTATTGTCACAAACCCAGATGAGCAATATTTGAACTTAGTTACGTCTTTGACATTTTCTTTGTGCAATTTCTCCATGTGACGGTGTGCCCGACCAAACTCCACAATATAACTGAAAAAACAAAATGTACATAGTTATGTTTAGTTTATATTGTCATTTCTCTCGTTACAGGTTCTGCCAAATGGGTCTTTGGGGTGATATGAGTGAGAGAATCACAGGAGCATTGTGCAAAGGTGTTCTCGATAACTTATTAAAAGTAATACCCAGTGTGCCGATCAAAAATCCTGTTGAGGCCATCGTCCCAGGGGTTTCAGGCGTGGCTCCAGGACTACCACTCATGCCAAGCGGAGGAATATTCACAAGCGTTTCTAAGCCGCAGAACAAAGGGAAGCTAACGCCGTTTGGAATCTAGGAACGAAGAGCATTTTCGGCAAATACCTAATAGCTTCCTATTTATAATTTTTTTTTTTAAGTGAATTATTGGTTTTCTTTAACTTTCTATCACCTTAAAAAGAGCCAGGTCAGGGTACAAAATGTTTAAAGGAGCAGTTATATCTTTAAGAGATTTGTTCCAGCTAACCTTGGAGGTTCGGAGAAGCCGTCAAGAAAGGGTCTACATATACGTGCACGAAATAAAGTTCCAAACCTAAACAACAATATGTTTATATGTATGTAAATATACCCAAAATTCCAGTAAGTTAGGTTTTTTGTGTTTTTCTTAAAGATCCACCTAGTTGGAAACGATTTTTTTTATTTGCAAATACTGTGGGATCTAGAAATTACGTGCAATTTCGTATTTTTCGTATGGTTGGTCCATAGTAAGTTGACAAACGTAAGTTTTAAGAAAACCCTAAAATGCAAATTGATAGAACAACAAAGGGCTTTGTAGCTGCTAGCTTCTAGAACTTCTAAAACTGACACAAGTCTATTTCGGTCAGAATCAAGAATGACATTTTAATTTTAATGGGGAAATTCCATACCAGTCACGCGCGCCGGTGTAAAAGGGTTAATTCAATGATATTTAAATCTATATTCAATGAAATTTTAATGATAATTGTAATGTGTATTGTAATCAATTTATTAGCTCTATATTTAAACAATTTTAATTTGCCATTGAAATGGAACATTTTTATTATTATAATTAATTTTTCTGTAAATTATTATTATTTGTGTCCTGTCGTTAGTTATTTTGTGTGTGATTAATTTTGAATTATCTATTAATTAGTTTGTGTTCTTTCTAGCATAATCGTAATTGTAATATCTATAATTTTAAAAAGTTATTAAAAGGGACGGGCTGAAAACCAGCGCCGAGACTACGCATCCAGTCTCGGCAATAAAGCTGAGCCCATTCCTTTTTACCACAAACATTGTGAATGAAAGAATTATTATTATTTATTATTTTTGTGTGGTAAATAAAATATTTTCACTTTCACTTTTATAGTAGACCACAATATCTAGACCCCTCGTCAAGTTACCCGTACAAACACTAAAAAACAACGAGTAAACAAGGAGGTAAACTAACAAAATACACGACAAACTAAAAAACAAAAAAAATTACAAAACAAGCGTGAAGAGAACATGTGAGGCAATATATTGTGTGTGAGGCATATAGAACCGAAGGCAGTCAGCACAGAGAAAATAATCACTAGCAGTCAGGTACCATACAATAATGTATGGCATCCAGCCACCTCTGACTCCAAACGCCTTAGGTGCTTCCTCACGCCTCATATTGCGTTTTGTTACATGTTCAAATCCTATGTTTCAATATAAAAATGATTAGGTGGTTGCCAACTTTGAGTCTAACAAATATAGTATTAACTTTATAGTAGATGGCAAAATAATAATGGTAAAAAATAGTAAAAAATAGCGGCAGTCGTGCCACGCGATTCACGGACTTAGACTTGAAGAGCGAGCTTTAGAAAAAGATTAAGCTTGGGTTCCGCTTTAAGCAAAATATATTAGTTTCGCCTACTATATATTTTTTTTAGAAATATTGTATTTGAGCCCCTAATATAGTAGGATGCTATATTATATAGTAGGGTTGGCAACCCTAATGAAGGCATACCCAAGAAACGCAGATTTAAACATACTTTTTTTTCTCGAAGATCCCGCCGTATATGGGTTCGATTTATTAATGTATGTTATCAAAATAAATAAAGCGCAACCTACTATGAAAGGATCTTCGAGAAAAAAACCTAAATTACTGGAATTCTAAGAATGGTTCGAAGTTTTTATTAGCACTTAATGGAAAAAATGAGGCTAAGTATGTTTTTAGGAACGCAAATCAATTTGCCAACTAGTATGCCAAATATTTACCAAGGAATATTTTTTCTCGCTCGTAGCCCCGGCTGCCTGAATGATCTTAAACGATCACGAAGTTAAGCAACACAGGGCGCGTTCAGTGCATGGATGGGTCGCCGTCTATGCCTAACGCTAGTGGCATATTTCCGAGCGGTTCCGTGCTTCGCAAGGCACGTTAAGCTGTTGGTGCCGGCTGCCGTCGATAGATGGCAGTCGTTAAGCCAAGTCAGAGGCCTAGGGCGGCTTGAAAACTTCTGACAATAGACGAGCCACTAGTCTCAAGCCTCCACCAATCCGGACTTGGCCCCCGTGGTGGAGTATGGCCTATACCTTCCTCAGGGAAGAGACCCGTGCCCCTCGGTGGGGACATAATGGGTTGATGATGAGATTTTTTCTATTCCACTGGAGGAAAAAATGCCGGTTTTTAGGGTTCCGTACCCGAAGGGTGCCAAACGGGACCCTATTACTAAGACTTCACTGTCCGTCTGTCTGTCCGTCACAAGGCTGTATCTCATGAACTGTGATAGCTAGGCAGTTGAAATTTTCACAGACGATGTATTTCTATAACAACAAATACTATAAACAGAATAAAATCAATATTTAAGGGGGCTCCCATAGAAAAAACGTAATTTTTTTGCCGTTTTTTGCTCGATATTAATAACGGCAACAAGAAAACGCTTGAAATATTCACAGTTCTATATTCGCATCAAAACTAAATATGTAATTAAATTTAAATAAAATACAAAATGTTTTATTAAAAAAAAAAGACATTACAAGCATGGTTTGCGTTGGTAACCGGGTGAAGGTTTGACATTATGATTCCTTCTGTGAAAATATATTGAACATAAAAGGAAAAGTATCACGGTTAAGCAGGCTTTACTAGTGAACGAGTAATAGACAACCAACTTATAAAAATAAAATTTCGTACGAAAGCCATTGAAAATTACTTTGATGAAGTTGTTACTTCTGTAAAGCAGATAAATAAAGCCCTCTTTTACGGAGCCCTACATTGCGCGTGGCCCGACACGCACTTGGCCGGATTTTTAACGGCAGTGCACGGTGCTTCTGATCCTTTGCGATCATTGAGTTAAAGTACTTGTATTTTATAGAGACGCCCCATCCCGAACAAGTGTCGCACACAATACTATAACCAGTGTTACCAACAGTGATATTTAAGCGCAGCCCGGTAAAACTGTTCAACAGATTTTATATCGCTTTCGTGGATTCAAAAAATGTATTCACAGTATTAATGTATCCCCGCCAAAGTAGTCTTTCAAATTAGGTACGTTATTTGACTCGACAGAAATCGTTTTTTTATTTTCACTGATATTTAAACCGGTCAACTAAACTCTACATAGTCTACATAGTCTACATGGTAACACTGAACAACGTCAACGTCACTGTCACTGTCAACGGACGGCAGCTTATAGACTGTAAGCCAATGTTACAGAAGCCTCACTCTCTTCAATTCTTTATACACGTTGACAAGCTCTGACAAATCTTGCCGATAAAGTGAATAACACATCATCATCATCATTCAGCCACAAGAAGTCCACTGTTGGACATAGGCCTCCTCCATGGTCCTATACGTCCCACATTAGTTTTTCTACCACTCATTAAGCCTGCATACTGAATGCAATACAATTGAAATAAATATCACTATTGCTACCACAAAAATATCGATACTATCGATAGTCTATTCGATATTAAAGAGCAATACTATCGATACCTAGTAGGTATCGATAGTTCATTGGTTGGCAGCGACGAAACTATCGATACTATCGATAGTATTGCTGTTTACCGATAGTATTGCAGTAGAAGAGACGTCGATACTATCGATAGTATCGATAGAATCGATTGACTATCGATATTATCGTGTTTTGTTTAACTATCGATAGGCTATCGATAGACAATCGATATTGGCCTATCGAGCGCAACACTAGTGTCAGTCAGTCAACCACTCAGAACGTCATTGTTAAAAAGGAACAAAAAAAAATTCGAATATTTATTTTTCACTTCTCATGCTCTAAAAGTTCGTCTTTATGTCGTGCGTAGGCGACATAAAGTCGCTTTTTATGCTCTAGAGCATAAAGTAAAATCTTCGTCGAAGACCAAGGCAATCGCTGCAACAGCCACACGAACATCTTTAACTTCATACAACAACCTCTTTATTTTATTTCGTTTCGTTCGTATTCTAAGACCAAGGCAAAGATACCAACAGCCAAAGTACACAATAAAACTTCATGAAATAAACTTATAATTTGTATTTCGTCTCATTTATTATTTTTCACTTCTCATGCTCTAATGTAACTTTCAATTTTAATTAAATTAGCATTTACTATATTTACATGTTGCTGTTTCATTTCCTCGCAATCGAAGTGAAAAGTAGAGTGTACAACTCGTCCATAAAACCCATTTTACACTCGACTTTATATCTATCCTCGCTCGCAAGCTCGCTCGGATGGATAAACGTCTCGAGTAAAATGGTGCGTTTTATGCACTTGTTGTACAATCTACTATTATATGGATGACCCAATTCAAGAAATCACTAAGTCCAATTTTGACGGTTTTGAGTTGGCAACACCAGCTTGCAGATATTTTCATTCTCTTTCGAATGGTCTATTTGAGTTTTTATAGAAACGTCTCTAAGTGTCATTTCCAAACTAAAAAAAAAAAAGAAAACTGGGTCTTTCAATTCATGAAACCCCTAAGTCCAAGAAATCACTTAGTCCAGGGAAATTTTCGAAGAAATTACTTAGTCCTTTGATTCCTGACTCTAAGTCCTATGGCAACACCTGTCTTGGTTGTCAATTATTTGAAAATTTTTTCATAACGTTTTTTCCAACAAAAAGTTTTTGCGTGCTTTCAAAGTTTTTGTGGGAAGTTGTGGAATGAAGTTAATATGTTGCTTTTAAAAGAAAATTTTACGTAAATACTACAGTGAATTCAATTAAGTACATAAAATATGGAAACAGGAGACTTAAGAGGTAAGGTGTCCTGTTCAATGAACAATAACTTATTTTAAAGAGGTTTAGCTTCTTATATTCATGACTTAATATTGATTCAGGCTAATGCAAGAAAGCGGTCTCCTTGAATCCAGTAGAAGTGATCACAACGATGATATTGGCGATTATTCTGCTTCATCTGAGGATGAATGGATACCGGATACTGCAGAGAGAAAAAAAATTAAAGTGTTAGCAGACGTACACCTACCCACATGCTCTAAGAGTTCACAGGTAGCAAAACGCACCCAAATCTACGACGATATAACCAAAAACAAACAGCAAATTGGCAAACCAATGTCTGCGATGTCCATGAAAAACCAAGATTTTGATCAGTTTTCACTATATAAGGTCGGTTTCAGCAGATTGATCAACGAAGCGCCTGATTATTGCTACGACGCACCCTTGACGATTAAAGCTGCAAAAGTGAAATACGTAAAGCGGTGGCTTGAACATGTTCCCGAAACTGAAAGATATTTTTATGAGGATCTATTTCATGATAATCAGGATCCTATAAGCGAGGAAATTGACTCTGCAGATGAAGTTGAGTAATACTCAAAATTTGTATGACTGCTGTTCTAGGTCCTGCAATAAAATTACTAAGTCCTTTAATTATCCGTCTAAAATCACTAAGTCCTTGGTTTAGAAATAAGTCCATTTTTTTTGTATGTTTGTTACGAGTTTCGTACTAACATTTATGTTCTGTTTGTTTCACTAAATAAAACTATTTGATTTGTACTATGGCGTGTAATTTTTTCAGATTTTTTAAGCGACACGTATTATTTCAGCACAATTTTTAAACCTAAAAACATCAATATCTCAAAAGTTACTTTTTGGACTAAGGGATTTCTTGAATTGGGTCACCCATATTTATTGGAGGTGGTATTTTAGCATACGATTTACGATTCCATAAGTTAAGAATCACAACATCTTATTATACAATAACTTATGACAATGACAACTTAACTTGGTGAGGCTTGCAGTTTTAAAGTAGGTGCTTATTTTGTTTTTTGGTGTGTACAATAAGGAGTTCTAATATAGGTACTTAATTCTATCTATTCTATCCAAGAATCCTTGATTCTATCTAATGCTAGCAATTCTATCCATTAGAATTTGTAGATTGAGGTAGGTATGGAATAAAACTCGGTTCACCAAACGATGCCATATAGACGCTGACTGGCCGCCTACTTACACCAGTAAATTAAGTGCGGCCGGAGGCCACCACAAGAAATTTCTTACTGCAAGCAATTTCTTCCAGGCAACCATAGACGGAGACAAGAAGTTCTACCTCAATGGTTCTTCTACTCAGGGAGGCCAGTGAATCTGTCAAGATATCACAATCTTGTGATGTGTTATATTCTGGCAACATTAAGTTAAGAAAATATTCAATAGAATTTTCATCTTACTGTAAAAGGCATACAGACTAGAATGGCCTGTTGATTTATTGCAATGGTATATGCGTTGTACTGTTTCCACAGAGTTAAATTTCGGGTCTCCTACCTAACATCGAATGACCAATAGCCGAACAACTGATGCCCGCCACGGATGGTTTTACATGTTCGCATGTCCGATTTGTTAATTTATCTAAGCATCAATAGATAGCCCATTAACTTCAAATCCCGATCGTTCAAAAGCCCGAAAAGGCGTGTCCCACGCACCAACGCCCGAACACTATTGACCGAAAGAAAATGATTTTGGTGATTAATCAAAAATAAATAACATTTTTTTCGGGAATAATCAATATAAGCATTTACTTACACAATGTTTTTCGAAAATAATCAATATATATACTTACCTACATAATTTTTACAAAAACGCATAAGTACTTACTTATCGTGTCAATAAAATTGTGTTTATTTATTTTTAATTAAAATCACCAAAATAATTTTCGTTCGGTCAATAGTATTCGGGCGTTTGTACGTCGGCATGTCTATGTCAACTCCGCCAACCGAACATGTCACCATCGAATCTTCATCCAAGTGAAACACATAGTCCACTTCATCTGTCTTCTTTTTCTCGACTTTGTCTTGCCTTGGTTGTTTAGGTTTAAAATCTGTCTTGCTATCAAACACCCTTCTTTTTTATTTTGTTCTGCAGTGTTCTCTGTAGTGTCCGATAAGATTACATTTTAGACATCTTTTGTCCCTCGCTGGACATTTCTTGTCATACTGGGAATGTTTCAGACTACCACATCTCGAGCAGCTTCCTGTGTTAGTATGGCCGTTCTCTCGTCCATTGTACTTCTTCAGTTCGACTTTATTAACCTCAACATTAGGTACTTCGTTGAAAAGCATTTTTCTTGTCGAAATCTTCTAATTGTCTGTTGACAGCTTCAAGAGCATTTGCATCCGCCATTATCTGGTCCAATGTATCTCCGGCCGATAGTATTTTTTTCCGCAAATCCGGCGAATTACATTTTTCCACTATCTGGTCAATCAGGTGTTCTTCTGTGAGCCCGAACAGACATTTTCCTGCCTGATTTCGCAGTCTAAGCAAGAATTTTTCGAATTTTTCATTATCTTCCTGCTTAATCAGTCTAAACAGATGCCTTTCAAAGATTTTACTTTGTTTTGGGGCAAAATATTCATTTAGTTTAGGTAGTCAAAGCAACCTGGTAGATGTCAATACCTTCCCCTTCTTCTACGTTAGCACCTGGTAGATTATAGAAGATCTCTTGCAAAGGCAACCCTCCAGTGTGCAGAAGGGTAGCTCGTTTTTTGATTGGTGTTTCCACATTGGATGCTGTGAGGTAAAGTTCCAGCGCCCTTTTCCATTTTTCCCAGCGCACACCAACTGAAGTTGGAACGCCCTCACAGTCGAAACACTCTAGGCTCGATATTTGAGCCATTTTGGAACAACCTGGAATGCAATGAGAATATACTTGGTCTTGTTTATTGATGGATGGCCCTTTTAGTTATAGTTTTGCATGGCCCCCTTTTTCACTTGCATGGCCCTCTAGCATTTGCTTAGTAACTCTTTAGCATGGCCCTTATCTACCAATACTAAATAGGTAGAGGAATTCTCTATTTGGACGTTTACATGAAAACATTATGTCAAAAGTAAGTGTCAAGTATTTTTTTTCTTTTGCATGGCCCTTTATTTACCTTGTAAACAACAAATTAATAGCATGGCCCTGTTGACATCTTCTGTTATTGTACACCTGGTGTTTTTCCAAACGTAGCTGAATCAAACCTCAATCTTGTTAGGTACCAACACCAAACGACAATACACAGAATCGCTTGTTTTCTGTTTTTCCGTAAAATTTTATCATTTTACTTACATTTACCTTCGTCGCCACTTGTAGAATACTCAGTTATTGTGATAATATGAAATCAAACACTTGCACGGATAAATTCAGTCGTTTATTTTCCGCGGTGCCATACACAGAGTCCCAGTTCCCAGATGTGTCATCTCACTATACACTAGGGGAAACTACTACAATATACAGTAGGGGAAACTACCATATTTTGCGTAAAGCGGAACCCAAGCTTATCTTTTTCTAAAGCTCGCTCTTTAAGTCTAAGTCCGTGAACCGCGCGGCACAACTGCCGCTATTTTTTACAATTTTTTTACCATTATTTTGCCATAATATAGTAGATATTTTTAGAGGTAATAGTGTGACGCATCGCAAATAAAAAGGTTCTCAATACTTTTGAATTACATGATTTATTCAAACAATCACAAGTTTCTTTACAAAACAATCTATCGCCGGAAGGACTTGCATCATCCCGGGCCCCGCGCGTTTTTCAACTCCCTTCTGTCAGAGTGACATTAACATAAGTCCTGTCACTCTGACAGATGTCGTATCGCGTTTACGAATATTGCTGGATATTATCACATTCTAAATGCATAGTTATAAAATTGTGTAACAGCTCGGCCATCCGTTTGTCAACGAGTCCCATCGGTGAACTAAGCAAAACAATCCAAAGTAGACTTTAAATATAATTATTTTACTCATTTACACTGGATAAGTGTTATATTCTGTTATTGCAAACTAAATAAAATTACCTTACATAAGAAACAACATGTACAAAGACGAACTTGCTAGTATGAAGGATAACTTTCAAATCTAATTTTAACTTAATATTGTTTAGAACCTTATACATACGTATTATTTTGTTATTTATCTGTTATCGTTATAATTAAATAAATCGAGGTGGATACATTCTCAATTAACTATATAATAATTATTCTAAAATCAATCATTCTTACTGCACTTAGGTAGGTGTACCTATTTATTTATTTAGAAGGTTTTTCAACAGCAACACACTTTATAATATGTACGGAAACCGAATCACAGAGAATTATGCTACAGAAGTCGACATTCAAAATGCCTTACAAAAAAACAAGAACTTTGCACTAAACTTTAAATTCGCGTATAGTACCTATGTAAGTAATCTTAGCTATTATGCAATATCGTAGTCGTATTTCTAGGTAAGGCCTCGGCAAGTTATCGTATGCCAGCCTAGCGCATCACCGAGCCATGTGTGAGGGTCGGGCTATCATTGCCGGCTACTTCCTTCGCCGTACGTCAGGCTCCAGCCTCCCGTACCGGCCCTCACTCGTCTTATTCTAGTTTAGTCAGGGGTATTGCCGCGGCAAGTTGTCCTATGCCAGTCTCTACGGCAATACAGAGTCGTGCGTGAGGGTCGGGCTATCATTGCCGGCTACTTCCTTCGCCGTACGTCAGGCTCCAGCCTACCGTACCGGCCCTCACTCGTCTTATTCTAGTTCAGTCAGGAGTATTGCCGCGGCAAGTTGTCCTATGCCAGTCTCTGCGGCAATACAGAGTCGTGCGTGAGGGTCGGGCTATCATTGCCGGCTACTTCCTTCACCGTACGTCAGGCTCCAGCCTCCCGTACCGGCTCTCACTCGCCTTATTCTAGTGTAGTCAGGGTTATTGCCGCGGCAAGTATACCAGTCCCTGCGGCAATACAGAGTCGTGCGTGAGGGTCGGGCTATCATTGCCGGCTACTTCCTTCACCGTACGTCAGGCTCCAGCCTCCCGTACCGGCCCTCACTCGCCTTATTCTAGTGTAGTCAGGGTTATTGCCGCGGCAAGTATGCCAGCTACTTACTTCACTATAAGAGTGACTCCTACCCTTCTCATATCTATCCTTAACAATTCAATCGAATGGTTTAAAAACATTTGAACCGAATCCAGTGTTACTACGTTTGATAATTTCATATTATGTTACCTATCGTTTTCTGTAATAACTCAAGGTTCGTAAAAAATGGGTTATTACACTTACGTACCACTTAAAATCACATTTTTAAGTTAAAAACCAAGAGCTAAGATTATGTCAACATACCACATGAATCATCAGTTAACTATCACAATTCAGTTTCACTTTAATCATAGTAGCGCTCCATGACACGGACGTCACTTTTGTACAACACAATGTACCTACTCTTTATGGTTAATCTAAGCTGTATCGCATGTACAAAAGGGCTACTATAACCATTTAGATGGCAAAGAAGTTTGTAATGAAAACCCATATAACTTCTAGGTTTTTCGCATAGAAATTTCAACTCTTTAGTAAGTCCTAAACTTATTGTAGTAGACAGATAGACCATAATCTGGTGATTCTGCGATTTTCTCACGTCTTCTACCATTTTGGCAAATGCTGAAAGCTTTGTCATCGCTTTCACAATTCTTTTATCATTTTGGCAAATTGAAAGCTTTGTCAGCGCCCTCCCACTTTTTCTATAGTTTTCGCGAATGCTGAAAGCTTTGCCAACGCTTTCTCACTTCTTTATGTCCTTCACAACTTCAATACACAGAAATACAGTCATCCTCAGTGTTAATTATCTCCAGAGATCGAACCAAGAGTCGCCATGAGACATGACGTCAAACGTTAGGTTGAATAGTGAGTGCCTCGCACCCATTCTGTACTAACATACCGCGAGTACTAAATATTGCTCTGCTTATCTCATAGTCTACCCTGCCTTGCCTATCAGCTATGATCCAACCAATGATCCGCTACCATATCGTTGCTCAACGGCGGCGCGCTGCGCTGTGCTGCCGCTGCGTCAAGCGCTCAGTCGTGCGCTCTGCTACGGCGAGCGCTCCCGCGCTCTACTACTGCGGGTGCTCCCGTGCACGCCATGGCTGCGGCGCGCTCTTTCTCTAGCGCCTGGTTGCGGCGCGTCATCCATGTCTGTAGCGCGTGCTAACTAGCACGCTGCAGTTGCGGCACGCGCTGTCTCTCGCGCCTTAGCTGCGGCGCGCTATCCTGCGCACTCCCTTGCGCGCTGCTATGCCCCTCGTGTCTGCAGCGCGTGCTGAATTGCACGCTGCAGTTGCGGCACGCGCTGTCGCTCGCGGCGCAGCCCTGTATACTTGGGCATAAGGGTTCACCAGAGTGATCAATTAATATAGTTCAAGAATATATATTTTTTTTCAGTTATAACATTCTAAAATCTTTAATTACTATCCTGTGCACATGGACTTTGATACAGTATTCGACAGCACAAATGCAACATAAAAAGAATGCGTCTGAGCTGTCTTCGAAATATTCATATAAAATCTTGTTTGAAATATAACTCTCTGTTGAATGTCCTTCTAGTTCTTACAAGTCGTTCTCCCTCTCTTGCTAATCAGAACCAGAGTAAAAGTATTCCTTCTCTCTAAATAAGTCACTTTGCTATAAGTATTTATTCACCTTCATTTTTCCTTAAGCGTAGGTATAAGTAAAAACCTATTTAGAGGCTAAAAATTCCACCCATGCCAAGTGTCCTCAGCACGGATTAGTGCAACAAAAAGAATATAAGTAGGTATAAGTATCACATTTATGTTGTCTACTTCACACACTTGATCTCCTTATCTATCTACACTGACTACTCATATCTATTTCTCCTCCAGAAAACTCTCCAATATGAGGTTACCTCGAAGAACGGACTTTCCGTAATATAGGTTTTTACCTAGTACCTTTCATGAATTGGGAAATTTCGTAATAAAATTAATATTTTATTTTTATCATTTATAAAGAAATTATCTATTAACAAAAAGGCTACCAATTCATGTTTACTTTGTGTTTCTGTGACAATTTAAATAAATGTCTTCTTTCTTTCTTCTTTCCAATTGTACCTTTTCTTTTGTTGCTGCTGGTACTATAATATTCTTATCTCTTTAACAAAATAACTCATCCCGTCAAACACTCAATCTTGTTCAGCCAATGCATAGATGATAAAAGAATTTAATAAATGATGGATTTTGTGGATTCTTGCTGCTGCTAAATAGTGGTAAACAAAAAGTGCAATTGATGTTTCTGTGGCTTCATCTATAATTTTGTTTTTTTTTTTCTTATTTGTTTGTTCTAGCAGTTACTATAAGAGGTAAAAACAAATAAGGAGGTAAATGGGTAGTTTTTAAATTTTGATAATTTCTTCGTCAGCTCAGTATTCTGAGAAAGCAGGCCCGAGTCAGAATCAGACTATTCACAATCAAATTATCACTATAAATCATTATGGTATTTCATATTATGCATTTTGGTCACACTCTGGTATAAGAAATACAGACTTATCATTATTTATTAATCCACTAAGCAGCATTAATCCGATTTATCACTTTCTTGCATTTGTAAAATGTTTATCGAGTCTGTCTTAAATGAGTTCACTGGAGTAACACTAATTACTGTCTCTGGTAGATTACACCATGCATCTACTACTTGAGAGATTCTAAAAGAGAAGATGAAATGTGAATGATTTTGACTAGTTAATTGGAGATCTTCAGGGTGATTTGTATCATCTACATTGCTCTGATCGAGATCTACCCATCTCTATTGCCCAATATTGGTCTGTTATGTTTAATGTAACATTTCTCTGTCAATCCACTTCAATAAGTTCAAGACAATACATTGGTCACTCAATCAGCTTTCAGATAATCCAATATTCAATTATTTCAAATCTGATCTCAGGGATTGTTAACTGAGAAGAACTATTTAGACCTATGTTGAAACTGTATCTTTAACTTTACTCACCAATCAAACTAAACAAAGCTATCCTGTGCGCACTGTCCACACCATGAACCCTTCGCTGCTACTCACTGCTCTAAGCGGCCTCCACGCCTTACACTGCAAAGCCCACAGTGGCGCGGGCTTCACTGCTCACGCTGCACTGCTCACGCGGCGCGGTGGTCCACACTTCGCTTGTTTGTTTTCCATTTTCAGCCCTCGTACATAGTGAAATAAAAAGACCAATTTTAACATACTTGCTATTTTAACTTTATCTATCAGTTGCCAAGCAAATTTTGTTTGCATTTTCACTTAGGGGCTAGATTTTCAAAGAAGAAACTGATATTATCTGTATTGTTCTATTCTATTTCTTGTTGAAATGGCACCTAGCCGATGTCGACAAATTCTGCTAAGTCACGTCTTGACTACATGTTGTTTTACTTACACTTTCTGTGTGTTGATCCCACTTCTGAGATGTGACGCATCGCAAATAAAAAGGTTCTCAATACTTTTGAATTACATGATTTATTCAAACAATCACAAGTTTCTTTACAAAACAATCTATCGCCGGAAGGACTTGCATCATCCCGGGCCCCGCGCGTTTTTCAACTCCCTTCTGTCAGAGTGACATTAACATAAGTCCTGTCACTCTGACAGATGTCGTATCGCGTTTACGAATATTGCTGGATATTATCACATTCTAAATGCATAGTTATAAAATTGTGTAACAATAGCTTCGAAAATACTGTATTTGTTAGATAAAAAGTTGGCAACCCTAACCACGCCCATAATAGACAATTACATTAAATAAGCCCACCATTCATTACACGCACCGTGAGCCGAGCCCTAAGCCGTACCCATTCGTGGACAAATCCGTATGAATATTATTTGGTATGTACCAATTAAGGTTCTATGCAAATTATTGGCTCATATAGCGTTAAATTATAATAATATATATGCGAACAAACACGTTATACATTATACATTACCTCTCTACAAGGATATGTCAAACTTTGACAGAGCTATATTCGGGTGCGCCAAAGTTGACCGAAGATTCCTACCTCGATTATTGTAACTCCGAAAATTTTGTTACTACAATTTTTCATCCTAACAATCACTATTAATAACTACTCTGTTCCGAATGTTATTAATTCCGAATAATCCAACTTCATAATGTCGGTAACAATAAACACCTATTGTACTACTATTTGTTTTCCGATATTTTCTCAAAATAACTGTTTTTTACACTATTATTCGAAATCATATATTTGTTAGTAGAATTGTTTTTATTCTAAAATCACCGAGATCGACATCAGGGCAGTAGGTAGGTTAGGTTAGGTTAGAACATGTAAAAACAACAAAAAAATACTGTTTTCAGAACGAAACCTTCCTACCTATAAGTCAGAATAGGATACTATTAGGTCAATGACGCTACGGAAATTAACATCTGGGCAGTAGATAGGTTAGGTTAGGTTAGAACATGTAAAACAACAAAAAACACTATTTTGGAATTAAATATACCAACCAAAAGTCAAATTATGGTACTGTTAGGTCAGTGTTCCTACCGAAATCAACATCTGGGCAGTAGGTAGGTTAGGTTAGGTTAGAACATGTAAAAACTACAAAAAAACACTACTTTGGAACTAAACATACCAAACAAAAGTTAAATTATGGTACTTTTTGGTCAGTGTTGCTACCGAAATAGACATCTGGGCAAAGCAACAACAAAGATATCCCCTACCCTACCCTCAAATAAGAATTATAACTTATCGATAATATGAGTAACAATATTATGAAAAACATGTTTATGAATGACAACATTATGGTAAAAAACACTTAGGAGTTTAGATTAGTTTAGTAGTAATATTAGTAATAAAAAAAATCGGAACCCAGAGTGTTATGATCTTCGTCGGTAGTACTAGAAATTGTATGAACGAAAAAATTAGGAACCAAAATTTCCGGAAGAGTGATCATTCGGAGTACAAATCGTTAGTAAGACCATTTTCGGAAGTTAGAATTTAGTTGAGCCAATATGGACCCGCTATATTCACAAAGAAAAACTACGACTTTCGCTAATTTGTTAGTCATTAATTACCGACAGCTTAATAATCAAGGTTAGGTAGTGACTGTAGCGTTAGTGACTTTAGGAACATTTTTTCAAATATTTAGTGTTTCTTGGGTTGAAACTTTCCAATAGCTTCTAAAACGAAATAATGGACAAAAGATTGTTATTTGTGTGCTATAGATTATGTTACACAAACGTCAGTTACTGAGTAACAATCTGTCATTTAGATTTTAAGTAGTAGTTTTTCTTCAGAATTCGTTCTGGCTAAATTTTGTTTTGCGAAATACCTACCTACTCGATCCGTTGCGTCATCCGCAATCTTAAGGGTTTATTTTTGTTTGTTGAATAACTCGTCTATTTTCAATTTCACACGAAAAATGGTTACCTATTACAAAAGTAGTTAACAATGAAATTTCCCACAATTTTGGTTTTCGTAAGTTTTTTCTAGGATCAATATTGTTCGATTTATACCACAAAAGAGAGGGTGAATTTTTGTTTGATTAACAACACATTTATTTTCAATTTTTACATGTAAAATTGTTTCGAAGCAAAGTTGTTTAAAATTCAGTTTCGTAAAATTTTGGTTCTTATACATTTTTTTCATCAGATCGATAAGTATTTTTCGATTTATACCCGAAAAGAGGTGGGGGATAATCTTATTATTGCAATATCACCTTTATATTAAAACTAGGGGGTGAACCCCCTGCGCGCTTCGCGCGCCAACCCCCAGCCGCTCCGAGCTTCGCTCTCCGCGGCGCTCGGCCTAGGGCCTCGCTAGACACTTGGGGTAGGGATTTGATAAGCGGGAACATGTCTGGTCTCGGCCTTCGGCCTCGGCCTGAACGGAGCTCGTCCTTCGGCCTCGCCGTGGCAGTGTTCCTGGGGCCCGCTTCGCGGAGCTCGGCCTTCAGCCTCGCAAGTTTGTCCCAACTGGCTTTTGCGTTGTTGTTTGTTCGCCGAAAATGTATAGTCTCGGCCTTTGGCCTCGGCCTGAACGGAGCTCGGCCTTCGGCCTTGCCGCGGCCGGGTTCCTGGGGCACGCTTCGCGAAGCTCGGCCTTCGGCCTCGCAAGTTTGTCCCATCTGGCTTTTGCGTTGTTGCTGTTCGCCGAAAAATGTATAGTCTCGGCCTTCGGCCTCGGCCTGAACGGAGCTCAGCCTTCGGCCTCGCCGCGGCGGAGTTCCTCGTGCCCGTTTCGGCGTCGCAAATTTGTCCCATCTCATTTTTGTTTAAAATTTGTACTCAAAGTCGATTTTCAGTACAAATCCTCCATACAAAATTTTCTCATTTTCAATCGTCGATATCTCGGCCGCCATCTTGAAAATCCAAAATGTCCGATTTTTCTCATATACCTGGGTCCTTTGACAACCCGATGCCGTTTAGGGCACGTCTCCAGCACGTGCCCAGTTGGCTGCCGACTTTTTTGCGCAGAGGTCGATTTTTTGGATGGCCATATTCTCGCCCCTATTTTGAATTTCGAACGTTCAAAATTAGATCACGAACCAAACGCTCGTTTCAAATTTCATCTAAATCGGCCGGTAAACAAAAAAGTTAGCCCATTCCCCTAAGAGAAGGCGTTCGAAATTAAAAAATCGGCTATATTTCATATATTTTCTACAACTTTTTCATACATAATTTTCCTCTAGCTATTGTCGTTACGGAGAAAACGTATGGATGAGTCAGTCGGTGATGGTTATAAACAAAGTAAGTAGATCAATATCAAATTTCTTACATTTTCGTTTTTTACAAATTTTTTGGTAGGATCGATATTATTTTTGGATTTTTACCCGAAAAGAGGTGGATAAAATCTTATCATTGCATTCACCTTTTTTTCAATCATACATTAATGTAAAACATTCAATTTTCTACAATTTTGGTTCTTATCTTAGGACGACCAAAATTGTAGGAAATTTAATTTTAAACAACTTTGTTTATAACAACTTTCCAAGGGGTTCCCTACGTGAAATCGAAACACAAATGATCGATTTTCATTTCACCGAAAACCATTCATCGATTGTTCCATTGTTCGATGCCTTATTAGTACCAAGCTTTAATTCCCCGATGTAACAATTCACCGAAAACCAACTTACCGATGTTTTTTTCAACTACACTACACTTAACCGACTAATCATTTTGTCGAATGTAACATTTCATCGATAAATCAAGTAAAGCCTTACAGTAAATATTAGCAAAAATTCTTGTTGGAATGATTGCTATCATATTTTGACTAGGCGTCCGATTACGGTATGAACAAAAAGTTGTGGGGGTACTGTGAAATATGTTGCTATGTTGCTTGTCATGAAAATCTTGAGTGAAATTGTTATTCGTGTGCATTTAAGTGATTATTCTTAAAATAACAAGCCTTGGTTTCTGAAACATTAATTACGGTTATTTATTGACAATGACAAATGCATTGAGTGATTGTGTTATCAAATTAGAAAAATCTCAGCGCGGCGGTGATATCATACTAATAGACGGTTATAAATTTGTTCTAAATAAAAATTACATGACAAAATATTATTGGACCTGTATCGATAAAAAAAACAAACAGTGCAAGAGTGTACTAATTACAGAGTGCGGTGGAAGTGGTTCTTCTCATTCTCCTATTAAAGGTATGACTGAACATACCCATGCACCCAGCGCTGCAAGACAGGATTCAATTGTTTTAAAAAATAAATTAAAGCAATGTGCTGCTAATAGTTCGGATGGTCCTGCAAAACTTATCAGGAATAATTTAGAGAGTATTCCGAGTACAAGTGCTTGCAGTTTGCCCAACAAAAATGCTTTGAGACAAATTGTTTATCGCGTGAGAAGCAAATCACATCCAAAGGAACCAACCTCATTAAATGACATTGAGGTACCATCAGAATACACTGTTGAAGGTGAAACTTTTTTAGCCAAAGATGTAAAGTACGGAGACAACAAACGCTTATTATTATTTTGTACCAAACAAAATATAAGACTGTTGCGTGATTCTATTATATGGTTCATGGATGGAACTTTTAGTACATGTCCTGAATTGTTCACGCAGATTTATAGCATACATGGAATAGTTGGAAGTGATTCAAATAGTAAAAAGACCATTCCTTTGGTATATGGTTTACTGGTAGATAAGACCGAGGAAACATATATGGTATTCTTTAGAGAACTAATAGCTTATGCTGAAGAATTAGGATACGTTCTGAGCCCTCAACACATCCTTACTGATTTCGAAATTGCCGTAATAAATGTGGTTAAAATTTATTATCCAGAAGCCAGTCACAGCGGATGCCTCTTTCACTTAGCGCAAAATTTGTGGCGTCAAATTCAGAAGTGTGGTCTTGTGTCACAATACGGTAATAACAGTGATTTTGCTCTCAGATTACGCCACATTGTAGCCTTGGCTTACCTCACTCCCCAAGAAATACCCGAAGCCTTTTCAGAAATAAAAGATAATGTTCTACCGGAAGAAGCAAGTTCAATAACTGAATGGTTTGAAACATATTATGTGCTAGGTAAGATAAAACGCCATACCAAAGGTACTACGATGAAAATATCAAGATCACCACCACTATTCCCACCACAGTTGTGGTCAGTTAATGCAGTAAACAGCCTAGGACTGCCCAGGACCCAGAACAATGTTGAGACCTGGCACAGACGATGGAATTATTTGCAAAATAATAATAGCCACGGTGTATATGCGACCATACGCAGTTTCATGAAAGAACAGGTGACTACAAATCACGCAATAGAAAAAGCGCTAGCCGGTGTAGATAAAACACCTCCTAAGAAAAAAAGGAAACACAGGGCTGATGCTATACAGAGGATTTGCGCAGAGCGTGCAAATATGGAGCTTATACCATTTTTACGAGCTATCGCAAATCATTTGGAGTTGTAAATTGTGTATTTATTAGTTTTTTGTTGTTGATCCACAAAGTTATTGAATTATTAATAATTATTGAGAATATGTAAACATTTTGTTATATTTGTGTATAAATAAATAAATTAATTACAACCTGGTAGTTATTCCATTCATATCCATATCTGTTACCTTTTCAATTTCCACCCTTTCAATATTGATAAATACTAAGGTAAAGTTATAATATTAAAATATTTAAAAGAACTGTACAGATCTACTCGATTTATCGATGAAATGTTACATTCGACAAAATGATTAGTCGGTTAAGTGTAGTGTAGTTGAAAAAAACATCGGTAAGTTGGTTTTCGGTGAATTGTTACATCGGGGAATTAAAGCTTGGTACTAATAAGGCATCGAACAATGGAACAATCGATGAATGGTTCTCGGTGAAATGAAAATCGATCATTTGTGTTTCGATTTCACGTAGGGAACCCCTTTCCAAGTAGGTAAAATAAAAAATAAAAGAGTTGTTAATGAATTCAATGAATGTTTGTTATGATCGTAGAAATCCATTTTAGGCAAGAATAAACAAATACCTGAGCTTTTTTTTCGTTCTTCAAAGTTAATTGATCTTTAAGAACAAGCCTATTTTCCTTTTTTCTTCCACAAAATCGGAGAAATTTCTATTTAGTAGGTATAAAGTAGGATTCTATAGAATGTCGATGAGTCGTCATAACTAGATGAAATTAATGTAATGCGCTGAAACGCGTTTTGGAGTGGCGTAGTGAACTCCCTATTTTGCTCCATTTCTTAATTAAGAATATTTAAATATTATCTGCGTACCAACTACCAGAGGTTCTTAAAAAAATAGTTCTTTCCCTCTCCACCTCCAATGTTATAGTGCGCTACGTCTTAACTGTGTATGTTTGTAAAATAAGTTATGATATATTTTTTCATTTAATACTTACATAACACACTGTGCATTGATATTTGGTACGTGAATTAAAAAAAAATATATGATATTTTCTTTAAACAATGGTTGAAATTAAATAAATACTATGTTGGGATTTTCACGAAGTTGCATCTGTCCATATTGTGACGACACAGCGCACGTCAAGTTGCGTCATCATTCCGTGAACAGCTCTGAAACTGGGAGGACTAGTGATGATAGGTAGTGCGGTGACTTGTTAGAAACACTTTTATTTTTCAAATGTTTCTAAGATTGCAATCATAAGTACAAAGTTATAGGATAGGTGCGTTGTCATGTTTCTGTTGTGCGTCTATTTGTTTTCTGTGTACAAGTTTTCTAATTTACTTTTCTTCTTTTAGGTTTTCTTGTGTGACGCCGCCATCATGGCGTCTGACGAACAATTTTCATTATGCTGGAACAATTTCCACGCAAACATGTCAGCAGGTTTCCACGGCCTGCTGTCGCGTGGTGATTTAGTGGACGTAACGTTAGCAGCAGAGGGAAGACTATTGCAAGCACACAAATTGGTCTTATCAGTATGTTCTCCCTTTTTCCAAGAGATGTTCAAAATGAACCCCACGCAACATCCAATAGGTAAGTTTCTACGCTGTATTTTTCGTCATATATTTTATTGTACCTACTCTGATAGTTGTGGTCTAATATAATTTATTATTGTTTCAGTATTTTTAAAAGATGTTAGTCATTCAGCGTTAAGAGACTTATTACAGTTTATGTATCAAGGGGAAGTTAATGTTAAGCAAGAAGAATTAGCATCGTTCATTAGCACAGCGGAACAACTTCAAGTCAAAGGTTTAACCGGAAATCAAAACGAAGAGAGTTCCACGCCATCAAAACCAAAGCCGACCTCAAGGCCAGGCCCAAGGTCGTCACAACAAAGGCAATCTGTTATGACTAAGTTAGAGACTGATATAGATTCTAAGCCCTCCTCAACTCCAGTAGCAGTTAAGAGGCCTAACAGGCCATCAATAGCATCAAACAATTCTTCATCGTCACAGTCTGGACCTGTGAAACGAAAATGCGTGGACCCACTAGAAGCTGGTCCCTCTGGATCTGCAAAGGAAGAATTTGTGACGATACCTGATGAAGACGAAAACAATGCTGTGGCCCCCAAAATGGAACCGGAATTCGTAAACGAAAGTATGTGGGATGACGATGATGACGGTACCAACAATGACGATACGAATTTTGGCGAAGACGACTCCAATATGGAAATGACTGGTGAGTGCTGTGGATATAGTTTCACCGGCGATCCATAATTACCCCCTGGTGTTCGTAGTGTAACGTTGTTTAATTTTTTTCAGGCTTTGATGGTTCTGCTACTGGCGACGGAAATATAACTGGCGGTGGAGAAGGAGCTGTAGGTGATGCACAAGGTAGGTTTGACTCTATTATTTCAGGCCGGTCTTTGCAAGGTAGAAAAATGTACCTTGCAGAGGCCGTGCTCCAATTTACGCAGTTAAAAACAAGTAATGATATTTGACACATCTTGTTTTTAAGTGCTTAGTAATTAGGAATGAAATTTGTAAGTTAGCTTTAGTACTTACGTATTTCTTAGTATACTTAATTTCTTGCCCTGTTGCAGATTGGTATGCATTTGGTAATGTATTGTGTACGGTAACAAGGTGGTAGGTTGGTCATGTCGGTACCTAGGTAGAGCACACTGCGGTAATAACTTGGAGGTAATGTAAGTAATTCTGTTGGTGGGTCGTGTAAAGGTAAGGTCTCGAGGTTAAAGGTATTTAAGGTAACGTTTTCAAAAGTCCTGGTCGGTAAGGTTCAGGTTTCTGGGTAATTTCATGATTTTTAGCTGGCGTAGTGAATGACCGGTAGGTATGAGGTTAACTTTCGGTAGGTATGAGGTTAACTTCTGGTAGGTATATGGTAATTCTGTAGGTGAGGTTAGCTTCCGGTAGGTATGAGGTTATGTATGCGCTGTAACATGGCATATTCAAAAAGTTACGTTCTATGATTTGAGTTTGGGGTGCGTTGACTGCTCTGCCGCGGCGCATTTTTATATTAAGGTTCAGATGACAGGCGCTTAACGCGTGTTTCCTACATAGGTAAATTTTATTTAGGCGATTATCACTGCCACGCACCACGCTGCATGTTGCGTTTCGACGCACCTACATGAAGCACGTGGATGCATTTTGTGTTGGACTGCGCGTGTTTCTATACAAATTGAGGTACTTACAATCAACTAGAATACGCATTCACGCGCCACGCTGCGTGTTGCGTGGCAATGTGATAATCTCCTAAGCGTTACACATTGCTAACGCGCGTTTTAAAACGCGTCGACCGCTGTACGGCTAACGCGTTCATATGAACTACAAAAATAGCGCGCGTTAAGCGCCTATCTGAACTTAACCTTGAATTATATGCGTCCGCGCGACCGAGCGGTCGCAGATTGCAGCGACCGCGGCCAAGTCATTTATTTGAAGCGGCCCGAGCGTCCGTTCACCACGTTCTCTAGTGTTTGAGGTGAATATACGTGACAAAATGAAAAAAACAGTCACTACAAAAGAGCGCCCCGTCCGCTTCAAATGCACTGATACAACACGTTGAACTCGTACGAGCGGCCGAGCCGCGCGTCCGCGCCGCTCGAAGGCGCGACCGCGCCCCTATTTAAAATCTACACACAATTTCTTGTGATTTCGTGGTGTAGCGGCTGGGTCGCTCGGTCGCGCGGACGCATATAATTAGAGCCTTAGGCTGCCTACGCACTGGCGACCATGGTCGCCGCGACCTGGCCGCGGCGGCCAGTGAATTCTGGACTTTATATGGCAATCGCTATAGCCCCTACGCACTTAGCGGCCAGCGACCAGCGGCCACCGTTGGCCGCGGCGTCCAATTTGATGCCACGCGACCAGCGACCAATCGTGGCCGTCGAGAACATCACTTCTGTATTAAAATTCATCAGTGCTACCGCATCGGCCGCGGCGACCAGACGTGTAGCTAGCTACAGAGTGATTATTTTACAATGGCCAATTTCGACACGGAAAGGTTCATAATTGAAGTTGAAAATAGAAGAGGCTTATGGGATTTAGCATCAAATGATTACTCCAATAAAGATGTTAAGCGGCAGTTGTGGCTTGAAGTGGTCGATATATTTGGCGGTGAATCGATGGAAGATAAAGAAAAGGCAGAACTTGGTTAGTATTTTATTTTATTATGCCTAAGTAAGTAATAATGCGATGAACTACAATAAACGCAGCAGGTGCTGTAGTAGCATTCGACACGTATATGTGACATGAGTGATTTTTTTTAAAGTTGTTCCGTTCATTCAAAATCTAAGAAATTTTAGCAAATAGGTAATTGTCAAAAGTATAACTATTTTATTTCTACTATTTTTCGCTTTGCACATGAGTTTTGACAATTATTTGCTAAAATTTCCCAGGTTTTCGTAATGATTGGAATAACTTTTTAAAAAGATTACTCATACCGCATGTGCGTTCGACGCCATTTTGTTTACGGCGCGCAATGGCGGCTCGCGGCGAGCAAGTGCCTCAACGCACAAACTGAGCAGCCGTCGTAGGTACGCACCCATATATTTACAAATTGTGCCAGGGCAAGCGACCATCGGTACTGAAGTAGTTTGCGAATATATCTCGATATTCGGTTGATGTTCTATTTGCTCTATTAGGTAAAGATGCAGGTATTTCTAATAAAGCCTCTGGTACAGTTAACGTGTCCTTGAAATCATATCCGTCTCTTTCTCGCACAAAATTATGAAGCACACATAGAGCTTTTATAATCACAACTGCAAATTCTTTCTTGACGTTTAGGGGTCGGTGAAGAATCTGCCATTTATTGGCTAATATTCCAAATGTACATTCAATATAGCGGCGGGCACAAGATAGTCGATAATTAAAATTAGTCTTTACATTATTCAAGTTTCTCCCAGCATACGGTCGCATCATATGTTCCGATAGTGAAAACGCCTCATCACCCACTAAAACGAACGGCATTGATTGGCCATTTTCTTTGATGGGGTTATTGCTCGGAATATCGAGATCATTATTTAAAAGCCTATGATAAAATACAGAGTCTTTGTAAATTGACGAATCACTGCATTTGCCGTATGCTCCAATATCTACGTAAAGAAATTTATAATTTATATCACATATTGCAAGTAACACGATTGAAAAATAATTCTTGTAATTGTAATAAAGAGATCCCGAATGTTGTGGTTTGATAACTCTAATGTGCTTGCCGTCGATGGCTCCGATGCAATTAGGAAATTGGGCGTATTTTTGAAAACCTTCAGCCGTTTGAATCCACTTATCTCTGGTCAATTGTGGCATCACAATTGGTTTTAATATCTCCCATATTGCTTCACAAACATCAAATACTATTTCCGATACTGTAGGAAGCCCTATACGGTATTCATGACTTATATGAGATAAAGAACACCCAGTAGCCAAATACCTGAAAATAAAATTCACATTAATAAACATAATATTAGTAATATGTACCACATTTATTTATTGATTTACAGGCATTACTCTCCAAAAAAGATGGAAAAACCTTAGAGACTGTTTCACAAGAGAGCTGCGCCGTCTTAAAGATGTCAAAAGTGGTTCTGCTGCAAAACGTAAATCACAATACACCTATTTCAACCAATTACTGTTTTTGAAATCAGTGCTGGACACAAACGCAACAGAAAATAGTCTCGAAGAGGCAAGTCAAGAAAATGAAAGTGCAAGATCAGAAGATCTTGAGACTCAACAGTCTGCATCAAAGTCGCTTAGAACAAAAAGGAAGAAAAAAATACCAAACGAAGAATCCGATACAGACCCTCTAATTTCAGTTCTGCATAAGACCATAGCGACTACACAGAATGATTCAAATTGTGACAGACTGTTTCTTTTATCCCTCCTCGAAAGATTTCAAACAATCCCTGCTGCAATGAAGACCAAAGCGAAAATGGAAATCATGGAAATTATAGAAAAATACCAACCGAACTGTACACCTACAACAGCGCGCATAAACTATTCAAGTAATTTCAATACTCTTAACGACCAAGAATATGACCCGCATCGACCGAGTTATTCAGGTTATTCTACTACCAACAGGATATCAGATGATTCAAATTATGTACAGCGATACTCATACTCATTATTCTGATATTTCTCAAAATTCAGAAATGATAGACCTATTTCCCAATTTGAATGATTAATTGTTCACAATTGCAATTTTTTAAGTTATGAAAATACAAATAATTTGATTATCTACTTCAGTTTTTTAATATTTAAAAACATGTTATAAGCAAGCCCTTTTCCTCTCCTTTTCAAAGTCGTAAAGTAGAATACTACTGAACAATAGTTCATAAATTTTTTAAAGTGGCAAAACCTTGGTCAATGAATTATACAGGTTGTTGTGAAAAACACAACAGTGGTGGTTTAGGGTGATTCAGAATCGAGTCTTGTATAATTCAAATTTACAAAAAAATCCATTTAGCAGTTTAAGTAAAAAAAAGGCCCTATCACATTATTTTTATTTTTCCTGTACACAATACTCCATTCCGAAACACCCTTTAAAATATATCACGTATTTTTTAAACATTCTGTATTTAAAAAAGAAAAAGCTTACCTTATTGTTATTACTAATTTTTCTTCTGCTGGAATGCATTTCCGATAGTTGTTACCAGTTCCAGTAATTTTTGGTTTTATTGTATCCAGTAACAGGTTAAAAGTATTCGTTGACATTCTCATGTAATTAAAGAATCTCTTCTCATACATTTTTAAATCCAAAAAATGAGTATAATATAATCCTTTAGTCTTTCTCTCGCAAAGTAATGGATGCACCCAAAACTGTCTTTTACGTGAAATCTTCCGTTTTCGTTTTCGTAGTAAATACACAAGCACAGTTAGCGTGATTATCTTCTGCACGTCCATCTTGACACACCCTTGGAAGTCGACTGCAAATTTTTCGGCCGTCCACATGTCGCGCTTGCCTACGCACCGGCGACCATGGCCGCGGCGGCCTGGCCGCGTCTATGGTCGCCAGTGCGTAGGCAGCCTTATTCCCAAGAGACCGAAGCGAAAAGTTCGTTGGTGGATGAGAAAAAATATATATGAATAGAATGTAATTCAAGCAAGTACGATCCATGTTTTGTGCCGCGCGCATCAACTAAAAATACAGAGATCCGCCCCAACTAAGCGCGCAAAACGCATTGACACCTTTGCCGCGCCGTCAAAAACCGACATGAACTGGTTCGTGCGCGCCAATGTTCAGTTGCTACGCGCGGCGGCGCAGTATCCATAGTGGGCGGCTGCCGCGCGAGCCAATGTTCGATGGTTTGCCGCGCGAAGTCGATACCTACGCAGCTTAAAAGTTACATGCCAAGTTTTTGTAAAAAGTCGTCAGTCTATTCCCAAAACCGTGAATTTGTCATAAAATAAATAAAATAATTTTACAGTCCACAGCACAAAGTTGTTGTAACTTATGTAGACCAAACAGGTAACTAATTTATGTAGACCAAACATGCCATTCATCATCAGCCATTTGACGCCCACTGCAGGACATAGGCCTCCTTCGTGGTTTTCATAACCATGAGGGGTTTTTCCAACTATGAGCCCAATTGCTTCAACGAGCGCGTCAACTGATATAGCATTTTAAAGTCAACTTATTCGGAGAAACCGTCAGAAAAAAAACGCAAGATATTCAATATTACTCCAAAACCGACAAGCGCTAAACCAAGAATAAGCTTAACAAGTAGTAACAATAAAAATAAAATACTGAATATAGCGGAAAGTATAGCTATAGCTACGGATTGTGGTACAGAATTCATGAATTCCACCTTGAATGAAGTTTGTAAATTGTTGAATGTTGAGAAGCTAAACTCAACGCCTTACCACCATGAAAGCATAGGGTCATTAGAAAATTGGCATAAACATAAACGAATTCAAACAAAAAACGATTCATTAAACTGGAGTACATGGATTCAATATTGGTGTTTTGCTTATAATACATCTGTAAATACCAGCACAAAGTATTCACCATTTGAACTAGTGTTTGGTAAACCATGTAATATCCCTAGTAATCTTGTAGATAAAGTTGAACCACTGTATGTATACGATAATTACCCATTTGAATTAAAATTTCGACTGCAAAAAGCACATGTAGATGCTAGAAATAATTTAATAATAAATAAGACTAAGAGAAAAATTTGTTATGATAAAACAGCCAATGTTGTAAAATTTAAAGATAAAGATAAAGATTATTTATTTGTCAAACATGAGGTGAAAAGGTTGTTTCATTGTAATAAATATGTCCTGTGCATGTTTTGTCCTTCGGGACTTACAAAATTCTTGAGAGAGCACCTTCCATTAAATTTATGTAAAAAATTAGATTATAATCATAATAATATTAATTCATTAGTAAATACAAAATCAATAAAAAATAAAACAATTTTATAGTCAAGATGATTTAGTGCACACAAGGTCAATCAAAAAAAAAATAATAATAATGTCGGAGTTGTAGTGAATAATTAAATTAATTCTATATATTCATTCAGTCAGGAATTCCATTAAATTATAATAACATTTTTCCAACAACATTTTTTTTCAATTTAAATTTGAATTGGTCTATGTTTAATTCTCGTAATGATCTTGGTATTTTATTGTAGATTGTAGGCCCCATACAAAACACACTCTTTTGCATAAGTGCAGTGTTGGCTCTACGAATATAAACTCTACTTTCGTCCCGTTGTAAGCGAGTGCTGACGAGCGAAACTGGTTGGAAAATATCAGGATTGGATTTAACAAATAGTCCCACCTCTAGAATGTACATTGAGGGAAGTGTCAGAATATTGTTGTCTTTAAAATAGGATTTACAACTGTCAGTCTTTTTTAATCTAAACATTGCTCTTAGACACCTTTTTTGCGCCTTAAACGCTATATCTCTATCAGTTGAGTTACCCCAGAATATTAGGCCATACCTCAGCACTGAAGCTACAATACCATGGTATGCAGTAATTAGAGCATCAGTATTAGTAACAGGAGCAAGTTTATAGAGGAGGTAGGCCGATGAGCTAACTTTTTTGCAGAGTCCCGCAATATGCGCTTTCCAATTTAGATTTTGATCCACCGTCAGTCCTAAAAATTTTGTAGTCACTACTTGTTCAATTTTGCTATCTTCATAATTTATGTCTAAATTTACTGTTGGTAGCCTTTGACTAAATTGCATTAAATTAGTTTTAGTTAAATTTACCTTTAAGTTATTATTATTTAACCAATTTATGATAGATTGTAGAGTCTGGTTTATGTCATATTCGTAAGAATTTTCTTGGTCACATTGGATTGTTACAGTGCTGTCATCCGCAAACAGAGTCATTGGGTGGGCTGTGGCTTTGGGAAGGTCATTAATGTAGAGTATGAAAAGTAACGGTCCCATTACGCTTCGCTGAGGAACGCCGTGGCAGACTTTACGTGACATGAAAGTATTTTCACGCTTAGTTTTAGAATTTATTGTTGAAATTTCTGTGTACTGTGTCCGATTTTTAAGATACGACTCTATTAGTTTCCATACATTTCCCCGTATGCCATATGCTTCAAGCTTTCGCAGTAAGATAGAATGCTCTACATGATCGAAAGCCTGCGTCATATCCATGTATAACGCAGAGACTGGAACTTTTTTATCTACGCATGTCATGACTGTATTTAAGAAATCGTAAATGGCTAAATTAATCGTCTTGTGTTGCCTAAACCCCTTTTGTTCTTTAGTCAATAAATTATTATGTTCTAGATAGGCGTAAATTTTTTTATACATGTGTTTCTCAAAAATTTTTGCAAATATAGGAATAAGAGCGATTGGTCTATAAAACTCCATTCGTTTTCTATTTTCTTTTTTAAAAAGGGGTTTTATTATTGCTTGTTTCAAGCTGTTAGGATATATGCCTGCTACTATACTAAGATTAATCAGGTAACTTAAGTGACTACAGATTTCCAGCGCTACATGTTTTATTATTTTTGTAGAGACGCCATCGTATCCAACGCTATTCGTATTCTTTAACGATTTGATTATTCTCCAAATGTCGTGTGGTGTACTAGGCTCCATGAACATTGATTTACAGCAACGTGTAATACGGGACTCTACTACTCGTGATTGTGTGTCAGTATTATCTATGGGCTTAATTTTGTCAATGAAAAAGTCATTGAATGCATTTGATATGATTTGTGGGTCTGTTATGGTCTCATTGTCAATTTCTATTTTTGAGATAGAGTCTCTAGGTATTTTTTGCTTGGAACTGTTTATTAAATCCTGTACGTTATTTGAAGCTTTGAGTTTGAGATAGGTAATCTCCTTTTCCGTGCCAGTCGACGCCGCTTGAACTCTAATCGTCGCACTTTGCTAGTCTGTGACACTCTACCAACCAGGATGCCTTCCGCGTAGTAATGATTTCAGAACGCGCGACGGCGATCTTGTTTGTCATTGGCATCGAATTTTCCGCTAATGACAGTCGACAAAAAATACAAATATTCTAAAAAGTGTGATATTTTCGTGCTATTGTGTATAAACAACACGACAATTAGTATATAACGGTGTTACCGTTTGTGTTATAAATATTCTGCTTCTACGAACGCAGTTTACAAAAATGCTTGAACCCCTAAAAAAATTTTCAGGTAAAATAATGGAACAGTTATTGAGTGGTTAATATCTAACACGTAAGTATTGCATTACTGATAATGTCAATTGGTGTTTTAAGACCACGTCAACAGTGAGTATCTTACATAATATATCCTACTCTTGTAGATTTTGAGGTTATAATTCCGACAATGAATAACTTTCATTTTGTTGAAACGAAAGTTATGGTGTGGTGTCGGTGCCCTCGCCGATTTTCAGTACCCATTCGATTATCGGTCAAAGGCGTGTAAATGAAGATATTTTAATCTACTGTCAATGTTGGCAAGCAGCGTTGAATAAAATATTTGCAATTTTCAGTTCGATTTTGATTCTTTAGCTTCCCACGCAGTCATGTTGCGTTACAAGAGAAGTTCGTGAGACTTGAGGTTAATGACACCTACTAATCATAATTCCAAAGATGATTGAGGCGGTACTAAAAGAACTAGTCTATGACCGATGGCTGGAAGACGAGAAGTTATCTGAAAGACATCAGTTTTGATAATCTGAACTGGCAAGGTTGTACGCCAGACCTCGCAGGTCTCTGGCAAACAATTACACACCCACGCAGGGTACATGGAGCTACATACTGTATACAACAATATTGTTTACAGTCAATATCAACCCTCGCAGGGTTATTAATTAAATTAAATACAACTGAGTTGCCATAGAGCTGCCCACCCTCGCAGGGTATATAGAGCTACATACTGTTTAAGAACAATATTATGTGCAGTCAATATCAACCCCCGCAGGGTTATTAAATACAACTGAGTTGCCATAGAGCTGCCCACCCTCGCAGGGTATATAGAGCTACATACTGTTTAAGAACAATATTATGTGCAGTCAATATCAACCCCCGCAGGGTTATTAAATACAACTGAGTTGCCATAGAGCTGCCTACCCTCGCAAGGTACATGGAGTTACATACTGTATACAAAAATATGTGCAATCGACATCAACCCTCACAGCGTTATTAAATACTGACTTGCCACAGAGTTGCCTACCCTCGCAGGGTGCCTACTATAATGGATGCATCTATGCTTGCTTTTTATCATCCCTTGCAGGTTATTGATTACAACTGAGTTACCATGGAGCTACACATACCCTCGCAGGGTACCTATTATGAAGAACATTAAGCTAAGTTGGCAAACAATCACATAGCCTTGCGGAATATCAACCCAAGCAAATCACATACCCTTGCAGGGTACTACCTATGAAGGATTTTAAGTTAAGCCAAGATGGCAAATAATCACATAGCCTCGCATGATATCAACACAAGAAAATCACATACCCTCGCATGGTACCTACTATGTGTAATGTGCCAGGCTCTACATCAACCCTCACAGAACCCTGATCAGAGTTGGCAAACAATCAAGTATCCTCGCAGGATATCATGTACAAACATGCATATATGTGTTAAGCAGCAGACCTCTTAGGGTTATAAGGTGAACAGAGTTGGCAATCAATTGTATATCAATCAATATCCCCGCTACCTTTGTACAATACACCTATAGGTACGTGGTAAGTAGCAAACAATCACGCGCCCTCGCAGGGTACAGTGTAGAATAATACTCAGATATGGTATATACCTATCCACTGTTACAGAGTTTTACAGTTGACAAATATTCACATACCCTCGTAGGGTACTATCAACAACTATGCATGGTACCTAATATCAACCCTCGCAAGATTATAAAAAGTCAGACTTGCTAAACAATTAAGTACACCCTCACGGGGTCTGCGTGTGTCGCCTAAGCCTGAGTGCAAAACAATTTTGGGGAATATGTAAAATGTTTATTAATTGAATTTTAATGATAAAATTACAGTATCCTTGCCAACACATGAATAAACCCTCACGGGGTTATTAGCATAACTTAGTTGGCAATCACATACTCTCGCAGAGCACTATTATTATACACAACACACTGATGTGTAGTTATTACTTCTATTATCATGCCTCGCAGGTTATATAAGAAGCGGTTCATCGCTGTTCGAAGACGTAGACACAGATAGATGGATAAGCAATAACATGTAACCCTCAAAAAGGGGGGGGGGGGGGCGGCAACAATTATCAACATATCATAACGATGGAAACTTTAGAGTATAAGCTAATTATGTAGTTCCATTTTATTTGTGAGAAAACTTCTACCTACCAAGGCTAAAGGAAGATGGCGTGCTGTAAAAGTACTGTTAAACAATGTTTCCTATCTTATGTTCCTTGTGACCAAAAGTAGCAGCAAATACAAGTTGAAGATCAACCTTTTGTTGCAAAGTAATCCGCAGCATTACTGGGTTAAGCTTACCTATTTAAGGGTCAATGTCCTCTCAACGGTACCATTACTGTATGGTTATCTTCTAAATACTTAATGGTTCAGGATAATAAACCAGCGAACATCCATACCATGTTGAATACACGGTTTTCGTCCGATCACCAAAGTTAAGCAACATCGGGCGTGTTCAGTACTTGGATGGGAGACCGCCTGGGAAAAGTATTTATCATTTGTTTTACAATTCATTTCTTGATTTGTCCAGTACCTCAGGTACTATATTCGACTGGTGCTTAAAAGGAAGAAGTTTCAAGTTACCCTAACTGGCTCAACTCTTTTTGAATTTGGATCCTATTTATATCCCCTGGGGGTGAATGTAACCTATAGGTATGGCTGTGGTCTATAACTATGTAAATAACTTCTATCAGAAAAGTGAACCTGCCTGGAGTATAAGCTGTACTGCATAACAGAGGAACTGTCAGTATTTATGTTATCTGCTTTCTTAGGCTATGAGACGCAAGGATGGTTTTATCTTACTTAGCGAACAAAATGGGACAAAGATGAAGCCTTTGATGGATTTGCTGGACAAGCTCAGTCAGTACTACGTATACCTTGAGAAGGATGATCCTACATCACCAGCACCAGCCTTGGGCCATAAGGTCCCAAGTGGGAGCAGTATTGGAGGTATGCCCCAATCCAGTGAGGTGTACCGCGAATATGTCCTACCCGAGTAAGATATAAGCAAAGATATATCTCAAGTGGTCATCGACATGACTAACCTCGAGTAGATAATAATATGATGAATGGCAACAGTTTTGAAAATGGTTGTCTTGAACTGTCTAGCATATAATTTGATATTTTTGCCTTATCAAGTTTTCACTTGGGCGAAGATTTTCAAAGAAGTGGCTTGTTCCTTGTCATAAAGGGCTATTTAATGCAGTTTGTCAGCAAGTCGGTTTATATACTCTTTCCAAGGCACCCTTACTAAAAGTTCCAGTTCCCAGGCAAAAGTTCCCCTTTGCTAAATTGAACAATATTCTTTCTGATCGACTTCTGACTTCTAACGTTAGTAGTACTTAGATAAAATAAAGGTATTATGTTATATCCGCACTATACAGGTAATGATACTTAAGTTAAATCTAAGTCTACTCAAACAGTTTGGTCAATAGTCCTGCGCTGCCCTCCTGGACTCGGCACCATGGTGCGGCGCATCCGACCCGCCATGAAGCTGGCTCTGTATGTCTTAGCAAATACACATCCTCGGCCATAAAAATGGAATCTAGCGTCGTCACTGTGAGGCAAGCTGTATATATACGAAGAGTGGGTACCTAGTCCCAATAACTACCGCAATGCGACCGTAGTGGCAAACTATGAACCACCGCCCTTGAGGACGCAGACCATATTGAGTTTTTTGTATTTTGTTGAGCAGAGCTAAAAACAAGAACGAGTGGCTCTTTTTCCACTTTAGTTATACAATTCCTAAGCAGGTTTACATGAACCTTTAATAAACGCCTGAGAGACTTGTCGGGAGTTGGTAAATGTTAGGCTCGCATACCTTTGCCAGCAATATGTATTTAACACATTCGTGGACGTCAATCTACACTTCTTTTGCTATCGGTTGCTGAAGCAAACTCTACCCGGGAACAAAAATCCCGTCTGCAATAAGTGATTAAGTTTCTTCCACAAACAATATAGTTGTTGAAGTACATAATTAGTTAATTAGCTATCTAAATAATTCGCCAGACACAGCTGCCTTTCTCTAAATCTGTTATGGCAGACATAGACGACGCTACGGTTTCCTGTGCTACTGTGTTATGTTTGACTCAAAAGCCATAGCCCATAAGTAATCGAGTTGAATGTTATGCCAAAGCCAAAATCTGAATCATGTCAATTTATTCAGGTCCTTTGCAGGTTCAAAGACAAACCTGTTATATAGGCTCTACCTAAACATGTTTGTAAGTATAGAAAGCCCATCAAAAGCTACCTATCATATTATTATTACAACGCAGGTTGAAGGCCTACTATTTTATCAGCAGCTGGCATAATATTGCAGGGTCTGGATCAACTGTAACTTCCAAAATAGTCTGTCAAAGAATAAATGTTTACTTGTTATTAAGTTCATTAAGTTATGTCACTCTGGTCACAAGTGATATAATTATTATTCAATTTTATTAGAAAACTCTAAGGATGATAAGGATGCTTATATCAGTGGAGAAACCCTGTTGACTTTTTAACAGTTCTATCATAGTAGATCGATCGCATAAGCTCCGAATCCTACTATCCCATATATTTTATGGATTGATGTGTGTACACCTACCTATCTATCCTTTGTATATTTGTACGTACCTGCAAATTGTGTTATTGTCCTGATTTCAGAGAATTGGGGTAAAATTTAATTACTCGCACTATTGGGTCTGTGGATATCTATTGGAATATTTTACATTAGTACAGTACCTACCCAGCTTTGTACTATTTTGTATTACACACACACAGCTAACTGTGAATCATCTCACATTGGCATACTCTACCACCAGGCGATAACAAACACGTCTCAAACTCAAAGCTTCAAATAACGTACAGGATTTAATAGCGGCGTTTTACCTGAAATAAAACGCTTATTAAATACTTACCTTATTTGAAGCTTATATTTAATTCCTGCCTGTGGTTTTCGACACAATGACAAACAAGATCGCCGTCGCGCGTTCTGAAATCATTACTACGCGGAAGGCATCCTGGTTGGTAGAGTGTCACAGACTAGCAAAGTGCGACGATTAGAGTTCAAGCGGCGTCGACTGGCACGGAAAAGGAGATTACCTATCTCAAACTCAAAGCTTCAAATAAGGTAAGTATTTAATAAGCGTTTTATTTCAGGTAAAACGCCGCTATTATTTGCCATGTGGCCTTAGACTTATTGTCAGCCGTTTTTATTTTATAATTGTTTTGGGCACGTTTTGTTAAACGCACGATTTTCTTAAATATGTTTGTATAGTTTTTAAAATTAATTTTATTTACTTTATTGCCTTCAAGTCTGTATAACCATAGTAATTTTCTTTTTTTCCGGCTGCAAGCTTTTATGCCACGCGATAAAGTGGGAGCTTTAATTTTAATTAAGAATGAAAATAGCAGTAAATTAGATGAACTGTATTTAGGACCATTTAGAATAAAAGAAATTTCCGGAACTAATGCAAGAATAGATAGACAATAAGGACTATTTAGTGCATAAGAATAGGTTAAAATTATTTTATGAATAATCTTTTCAGGGGCGGGGATCCCTACCTTTTCAGGGGAGGTGTGATAGGCAAATAGCACCATCACGCCACATGCCTTCACGTATCTGAAAGATAGACAAACTCCTCCCAAGACACGTAGGATTATTATAGATAAGCTAGTGTAAGACTAGAATAAGTGAGTCAAGAGACTGGAGTCTGTGAACCGACGTAACTACGCACTAATTAAAATGTGATCAACCGTTCCTGTTGTTTCTCTGCTGCGCCGCCGTCCTGCAACCACTCCCCCCACCACTGGGCATACTTCACATGTAATTTTTAAGCTGCGTATCGACTTCGCGCGGCAAACCATCGAACATTAGCCGGATCCACACAAAACGATCCAACGCGCTCCGATCGCGTGCGGCACGGAGCGTTTGGTGTGGACGCGCCTCGCGCGATCCAAGCCGCAAAGTTGGCGCGCGCGATCCATTTGTTATCGGTTTTTTGTCCTGCCTCAAAGGAGCCTCAGGCTTTTGGCGCGCTCGGTGTAGACGTGTTGTGTGACTTGTGTATGATTCGGGCGATCGGGCGACAGATTGTTTGTGAACGCTATGAACAATTCGCAAAGTTGTCGTTTACTATCACTGTACAAGGACCGTAAATGTTACACGGTGTGAGAGAAGATGCTCTAACTAACTCTTTGTAAAGCAGTCCCATATTCTAACCGGTTGTTATAGATAATTTTCAGCCAGTACCTACTTTCTTTTTTGTTTTCCTTCTTTGTCTCGTAAATATTTTAAAAAATATATGGGTTGTTGCTGCTACGGCTATTTGTCGCCGGCTACGATGCACGTGTGACTCCATAGCGAGATGGAGTTCGACTGACTGCATCAATGTGGATCGGCTGGAGCGTCTTGGAGCACCCCGGCAGGATCGCTAAAGAGCTACGAAGATTTTTGTATGGGGCCTGGCATAGTTCATAGTGGCGCCCTCTATATTTTTTTCAATATCGTGGAGCATGATGAAACCTAGCTAGATCGATAGAGGACAAAAAAGTAAACAAGAAATTATTAAGGTCACCATGTCCTAAAGTGGCACGTTTAGGAGTTATTGAGCTTTGAAGTTTTTTATGAGATTTTTATAAAACTTAACTTTTGAATCATTTTTCACTAAATACTGGACTATATGCTTGGCACCTGTGACTCGTTGCCGATTCTTGACTAAATTGCTAAATAAGTCGTAGAAAAAACACCCAGTTTATTATAGATACCGTATATTAAGGCACCCGAGCGTAGCGAGGATGCTTACAATGCGAGGGTATTACGGGAGCTTTTACCAGAGTTATAAATCTGCTTTTCATCAATCCTATCAGGTAAATAAAAAAAAAAAAAAATCAGGTACCTACTAGACATAGCTACCCAGACTTTAAAAAACATCAAAGTAGGTTTGAATCCCCGAGAAAACTCATATCAAGTGACAAATTCAGTGATGAAACTCAGTTTTGTGGAAATTCCATACAAACTTCAAAGCTCAATAACTCCTAAACGTGCCACTTTAGGACATGGTGACTTTAATAATTTCTTGTTTACTTTTTTGTCCTCTATCGATCTAGCTAGGTTTCATCGTGCTCCACGACATTGAAAAAAATATAGAGGGCGCCACTGAGACTATGCCACTAATCTTCGTGGCTCTTTGCAACTGGATCGCATAAGTGTGATCCATGCTCCACGCTCCACGGATGAGGATCGCGGATCGCGGGATCGCCGATCCAAGTGAATCCGGCTATTGGCTCGCGCGGCAGCCGCCCACTATGGATACTGTGCCGCCGCGCGCAGCAACTGAACATTGGCGCGCACGAACGTGCCGCGCGACGAACGGTTTCTGACGGCGCGGCAAAGGAGTGTCAGTGCGTTTTGCGCGCGAAGTTGGGACGGATCTCTGTATTTTTAGTTGATGCGCGCGGCACAAAACATGGACAACGACAACTGTCGTAATTACATTCTATTCATATATATTTTTTTCACCTCACTAGCTCGTAAAAGCTCTGTTTATCATTCGAAATCTGCGTGGAAAATCGCACTTTATCCGCTAGCGTGGAAAGTGTTTTTAAAATTCGAATATTTTTATTCAATAAAGGTTTCGTACAATAAATTACATATATATAGAACCTCATTGGTTTCGTAATAGTTTATATTCTCTGCAGCCAGTCCATTGATGATTGAAATGCAAATACTTATTTCATGTCATGCGCCAGCCTCATTTAAAGAATCGCACTGGCCGGCAAGAAATTTGATTAGAAAAAAAACTTTGAAATTTTCTTCTCTTTATTGAATTCACTTTACTTCCATTATTTTGGTTTGTTTTTTGATAAAATCGAAAGAAATCATAAAATATGAGTGAAGCTAGCAGCGATGAAGATATAAATTGAACACCTGCAGAATTAGTGCAAGCGGTACATAATGCCGAGTTGAGTTTTCTTCCGGAAAAATCGCGCGAAAAATACATAAAAGCGTACGATTTGTTCAATGCATGGAGACATTCCAAAGGCGCGAAAACGTTTTCGGAGACAATAATGCTATCATACTTCATCGAACTCTCTGAAACAAGAAAATCAAGCACACTTTGGAGTATTTACTCGATGCTTAAAGCCACAATAAAAACAAACAGTAATTTAATATTTATTAAAACTGTTTTTCTTGCACCTAACATTTTCCTCGCTTTAGTGAGGTGAAAAGTTGTGTGTTGCGCTCGGCAGCAAAGTTATTTAGCGTCTCGTACCTTTGAAACCCTCGCTACGATCAGGATTCTATATTTGAACCACTCGCTTCGCTCGTGGCTCAATCCTAGAATCCTTCGCTTGCTCAGGTTTCAATACAAGGTACTCGCGCCAAAAATTAACTTTGCAGCCTTGCATAACAAATAACTATTCTCATCCAACAACGAACTTTTCGCTTCGGTCTCTTGAGAATAAGATGATAAATATAATGATAAAAGCAGCAGCTGCACGTTACCGACATACCTCCATAGTCGCCGCGCACTAAATGAACACCCGGTTGATGGATCGACTGCCACGCGCGGCGGCCTCGCTACCAGCGACTTGTGCGCTAAAATTGGCTCGCGAGCCAAAACATAGGTTTGCCGCGGTCGAACAATGCTCACGCCGGCCGCGCGAAGTCGATATCGATACGCAGCTTAGTTCAGTTAGTTGATGATAGGCGCTTAACGCGCGCTAGATTTTTGTATAGTGTCCATATGAACTCGTTTTAAAACGCGCGTTAGCATGTGTTCTCGCCAGGGCCAGCCGTAGGATACACCAGGGGCCCATCAGCTGGTGCCCTATACAAACGAAACGGTCTCTCCTGGCGGAAGCAATCGGACATTAATGCACGCCGCTAAACTTATATCTAACTTAAACCTAGGTACCTACTCACCTCGTGGATTGAGCCTGGCCGGGCCCAACTGCCAGCCAAATGTGCTGTTGGTTTGAGTAAGTGTCTGTGTGTGTGTGTGTGTGTGGGTGCTGGCTGCGAGTTCTCGATGGAGCCTGCCGTCCTTGCTCTGTCGGCGAAGCCCACCCCGTCCACCACGCCTTGTCCCGTCAGCCACTTGTAGTCCACACCAAATCCCGAACACCTGATACTAAACTAAACTATACAAAAATCTCGGCGCGGTACAGCCTGCGAGATCAATGTTTAATATTATTCCCGTTTGAGGAGCGTCTAGCCGCGACGACGTCCGTAAGCCTCCTCCCGCGACGACCCCCGGTGGGTCCGCGCGCGCGCGCAGGCCCACCTCGCCCGCGCATCCGAGCGCACACGAGTGCAACCGAATGCTTCTTATGCATTCAGATCTATTCTAAACAGCATGTGTACGGCCTGAATAAAATTTACCTATGTATTTGTAAACGCGCGTTAAGCGCCTGTCATCTGAACTTACCCTTAATGAAAATACGCCGTGGCAGAGCAGTCGAAACGCACACTAAACGGTGTCGGTTCGACGAATCTTGGAACGTAACTTTTTGAATATGCCATGGTAGAGCGCATACGAAGTTAACTTCATACCTACCGGAAGAAGTTAACTTCACACCTACCGGAAGAAGTAAACCTCATACATACCTACCGGAAGTTAACCTCATACCTACCGGTCATTCACCACGCCAGCTAAAAATCATGAAATTACCCAGAAACCTGAACCTTACCGACCAGGACTTTTGAAAACGTTACCTTAAATACCTTTAACCTCGAGACCTTACCTTTACACGACCCACCAACAGAATTACTTACATTACCTCCAAGTTATTACCGCAGTGTGCTCTACCTAGGTACCGACATGACCAACCTACCACCTTGTTACCGTACACAATACATTACCAAATGCATACCAATCTGCAACAGGGCAAGAAATTAAGTATACTAAGAAATACGTAAGTACTAAAGCTAACTTACAAATTTCATTCCTAATTACTAAGCACTTAAAAACAAGATGTGTCAAATATCATTACTTGTTTTTAACTGCGTAAATTGGAGCACGGCCTCTGCAAGGTACATTTTTCTACCTTGCAAAGACCGGCCTGAAATAATAGAGTCAAACCTACCTTGTGCATCACCTACAGCTCCTTCTCCACCGCCAGTTATATTTCCGTCGCCAGTAGCAGAACCATCAAAGCCTGAAAAAAATTAAACAACGTTACACTACGAACACCAGGGGGTAATTATTAGAGATGGGCCGACTGTGACTTTGGCCGACTGGCCGACAGGCCGACCAGTCGGCTACAAATTAGCCGACATGTCGGCCGACATGTCGGCCGGGCCGACATTGTTTTCGGGGGAGTTCGGGTGACCTCGGCAACGCTCGTGATCACGTCGCGACATGATTTTTTGTTTATATATAATGTTTTAGTAGATAAGATCTTTCAGATTCCTAATCGAGACTTATAAATAAGACTGATTAAATTCGTTATGATTGAGCCTGAGAGCATAGAGGCCAGCTTAGATCTAGGGTTTGACTGTTGATTACTTTTATCCGTATATAATTTTATGAAGAAGAAGAAGAAAGACATTTATTATACCAACAAGATACATCACAGAAACAAAATAAGCACATAAGTAACATAATATGCACAACACAGAAGGAAAACTAAATACACAACAGACAAAACGAATAAATAAAACAGGACTATAGATGTAGCCTGTGGTGTATCTACATTGCCACAAAAGGCAGCTGACTCAGCGTTGTGCTGAGGAAGTGATCCCTCAGCGCTGATTTTCAGTCAGTGCCTACGGTAACCCATAATTGTACTACGGAGTGCGTGCCGTGGTGCAGTTAAAGAATTAAGTCAAATTCAATAACATACATACAATAAAGTAAAAAAAATAAATAAAATATCGTCATAAAATACTTACATATATTATTAGTTTTAAATTAATATGACTGATCTGATCTCGTAAGAAGAGTATCTTAGAAGTGGAATATCTTTAATATGGTACAAACTAATAAACGATTACATAACAGTTAAAATAAATACGTATTTCAGTTACCCTAATCCGTCGGCAGTTTTGGCCGACTGTTCGCCGACCAGTCGCCGACTGCAAATATGGCCGACTAGTCGGCTTAACCGACTGGTCGGCGAACAGTCGGTGCATCCCTAGTAATTATGGATCGCCGGTGAAACTATATCCACAGCACTCACCAGTCATTTCCATATTAGAGTCGTCTTCGCCAAAATTCGTATCGTCATTGTTGGTACCGTCATCATCGTCATCCCACATACTTTCGTTTACGAATTCCGGTTCCATTTTGGGGGCCACAGCATTGTTTTCGTCTTCATCAGGTATCGTCACAAATTCTTCCTTTGCAGATCCAGAGGGACCAGCTTCTAGTGGGTCCACGCATTTTCGTTTCACAGGTCCAGACTGTGACGATGAAGAATTGTTTGATGCTATTGATGGCCTGTTAGGCCTCTTAACTGCTACTGGAGTTGAGGAGGGCTTAGAATCTATATCAGTCTCTAACTTAGTCATAACAGATTGCCTTTGTTGTGACGACCTTGGGCCTGGCCTTGAGATCGGCTTTGGTTTTGATGGCGTGGAACTCTCTTCGTTTTAATTCCGGTTAAACCTTTGACTTGAAGTTGTTCCGCTGTGCTAATGAACGATGCTAATTCTTCTTGCTTAACATTAACTTCCCCTTGATACATAAACTGTAATAAGTCTCTTAACGCTGAATGACTAACATCTTTTAAAAATACTGAAACAATAATAAATTATATTAGACCACAACTATCGGAGTAGGTACAATAAAATATATGACGAAAAATACAGCGTAGAAACTTACCTATTGGATGTTGCGTGGGGTTCATTTTGAACATCTCTTGGAAAAAGGGAGAACATACTGATAAGACCAATTTGTGTGCTTGCAATAGTCTTCCCTCTGCTGCTAACGTTACGTCCACTGAATCACCACGCGACAGCAGGCCGTGGGAACCTGCTGACATTTTTGAGACGAACGTTGACATGTCCATCATTTCTTCATATTTAAAGCTGAAGCAACGTTGTTGAAGATGTATGCTCGTGCTTGACTTCAACTCGTACATAGTCAGTAGTTTGTTCCGCATCTGAGTGGCCGACTCACAGGTGGTAATGTGGACCATAGCACTTTCTGACAATCTACTTTCGGACTTCACTTCCGCGCCGTGCACGACTGACAGCAAGTCTAGCGATCTGAATAGCACCGTCATTTGAAACTTCCACAGACTCCAGTTGCGTTACCCCTCGAGTTTGAAAACCCGCACCGATCCCGCCGATGTGAGCTGATCCATTGTCCTGGGTTGAGCTCCCCTTTCGTTGTAGAAAGCAACAAGGTTGCGTTTGTTGCAGTTCTTTTTGCCCCAGTACCGCCAGCCTCCAAAACGCTGCTGCTCGTCCCTTGTCACTGAGCGCCTCTCCAACGAAAATCTGCTCTCCTCCCAAAGCAGCAATCTTCACCTAAACAGAGTTGCGATAACGACTGGGCCCATAACCAGTAAAGATTTGTTTCTTGCGAGCTGATGCATTTATTCGATTCGGTGAAAACACAGAGAAATGTAAAAACGTGCTTACTACGCTATTTTCAAACAAGACAGTGCTACATTCAAACCCTGAATTCATCCTCTTCAGAGTTTCACAAACATTTTATTGCCTAACTACAACACTAACAAGTCACCGCACTTTCATCACTAGTCCGCCCAGTTTGAAAGCTGTTTACGGAATGATGATGCAACTTGACGTGCGCTGACACTACGTACTTTCGCTGGCCAACTTATTATTTTCATTAAAGAGAAACATAAAGAAGGTAATTAATAAATTACTCTACTTACATATTTAATAATAAATTTTCAAATATTTTGTTTAGATCAATATTAATTTTACAGAGTTAAATTTAATTATAGGTAAGATTTTTTTTTCTTTTCCTAATGGCAAATCGAATCGGTCCTGTCTTGGACGACTACTTCTGCCGAAGATGAGTCAGTCATGGGAGTGACACAATCACTGTTGACCGGTTATTCAAACTGTAGCCGTAGGCAGGTGGGGGACCTAAAACCAAAGAACAAACACAAACATATACCAACATCACCAATTATTAGAATATGAACGTCTAATAGCAGACGTTTACAGTTTAATATTGTTAGAACAAATAAATGTAGCCAAAGTTTTAACAAAGGGACAAAGTCAATAGGTCTTTGGATAAAAGGAGGCAACCGGTCATAAAGGGAACATGATAACTTCGATGCCGGTTCGGACAGTTGAAAAATATGTGATCTGGGGTTCCCTCGTCGACGCCACACTCGGAGAGAGAGCTGTCCCTGACTCGAATCTTGGCTAAGGACACCGGAGAGCAAATGTGATTAAAGCGGAAGCGGCATATCGTAGATGTGGTTCTTTTGTCAGCTAGGCGAAATTTAAAAACCGGCCAAGTGCGAGTCGGACTCGCGCACGAAGGGTTCCCTACCATTATCTCTACAACATTAGACAAAAAGATCGAGAAAAAACGGCAAAAAATCACGTTTGTTGACCCCCCTTAAATATATTTTATATTTTAATTTCATTATTTATCTTTGAACCGAATATAGAATTAAATATTCTGTGAATGTTTCAAGCGTCTATCTGTTGCCATTATTTATACCGAGTAAAAAACGGCAAAAATATTACGTTTGTTGTATGGGGGGGCTCCCATAAAATAATTGTTTTATTCGGTTTTTAGTTTGTTATAGCGGCAATAGAAATACATCATCTGTGAAAATTTCAATTGCCTAGCTATCACGGTTCATGAGATAAAGCCTGCTGATAGACAGACAGACGGACCGTGAAGTTTTAGTAGTAGGGTCCTGTTTAGCACCCTTCGGGTTCAAAACCCTAAAAACCAAGGTCTACCGGGAATAGAGGGTTGAATATCTCCATAATGTATGCCCTTAATTTTTCGAGAAGTGTTCCATAACCCGCCCCAAGTACTCTGCAATCTAGGTTGAGCGGTAGCGCATATGTCTTGTGGGTACAGTTTATGTGCGCCAGTAGCCTCCTTGGCATAAAAATCGGCTACTTCATTCCCTTTAATGCCACAATGGCTAATGATTCAAGCCAGCACAATCTTGAGGTTCTGAGAACTGTATAAAGCTTCTCTAATTTTGAAAATTACTTCCAACTTGTTTTTAGTCCGGAATGGATTGAAGAGAAGATCTGTGAAAATAATACTTTAAGGAATTTTGTGAGCTTCAATATATTCTATACCCTCTAGTAGAGCTAGGGTCTTGCCTGAGAAAACTGAGAAGAAGGGAGAGCATTTAGCGTTGACTAGTATACTGTATATAGGTATCCATACAGCAGTAGGTACCAACGCATCCCTTAGGACTAAGTTTTGAGGCATCCGTAAACACAAGCAACCACTCGTTCCAGTCCGACCCTGTTATTTGATTGAAGATAGCGTCTGCAGTCGGGGAATCCTTCTCAATCCCAAAATTTAGAATAAAATTTAGAAGAATAATTAGTATCGCATATCGCAGTATGCGGTTGGAATCTCAGGAAGACGCTGCTGCCCGTCTCCTGGTAATTGATTTCCTAAGTCGCCTTTTACGACATCCACGGAAGGAAATGGAGTGACGCTATTCTTAATCCGACGCCACACGAGTGTCAATATAAAATTTATCTATTCCAGTCCAAGACAGGGTTAAATTTCTTGGAGTTATTCTCGACTCACTGTCACTGTGTGGTGTCACCTGTGTGGTGGGGTGGGGTGCCCACCCGTACACTCAAATATTTTATACAATGCTTTGATAAGAAGTCACTTTGACTAAGGAATTTTAATGTTGGAACCATGTAGTAAGTTAGCACTTTAAACCTTGGATAAAATCCAATGTCAATGTTTACGCATCATTATTGGCGCTATGCGTTCTTCCCCTATCAAAGTTCTCCAAGTGGAATGCGTTGAGCCTCCTCTCCATATCCGTAGACAATACTTGGCGGATCGATTTGTCTTTGATCGGTTTGTGCAATACTCTCAACATCCTCTTCACTTGACTCAAATAGGGAATGCCGTCTAAGCCGGGAGAGAAGCCAGTGAGATGGCTCAGAACCAAAGTTAGTTCAGAAAGAGAGAAGGGGTCGATCTGTGGCTTGGGCCCTTATTATGAAGCAGCGACATTATCGGTAGGGTCGTTACGTCGCGCTTGAGCTCGACAATTCACTCGAATCTAGCGACAAATACGGTTCTTTTTTTTAGTTGTTGTTGAGAGTAGTTTCCATAGTTGAATAGTAATAGGTATTAAAAACCGGCCAAGTGCGAGTCGGACTCGCGCACGAAGGGTTCCGTACCATTATCTATACAACATTAGACACAAAGATAAAAAACAGCAAAAAAATCACGTTTGTTGTATGGGAGCCCCCCTTAAATAATTATTTTATTTTGTTTTTAGTATTTGTTGTTAGCGGTAACAGAAATACATAATCTGTGAAAATTTTAACTCTAGCTATCACGGTTCTTGAGATACAGCCTGGTGACAGACAGACGGACGGATGGACGGACGGACAGACAGACAGCGAAGTCTTAGTAATAGGGTCCCGTTTTTACCCTTTGAAGAAGAAGAAGAAAGACATTTATTACACCAACAAGATACATCACAGAAACAAAATAAGCAGATAAGTAACATAATATGCACAACAACAGAAAGAAAACTAAATACACAACAGACAAAACGAATAAATAAAACAGGACCATAGATGTAGCCTGTGGTGTATCTACGTTGCCACAAAAGGCAGCTGACTCAGCGTTGTGCTGAGTACGGAACCCTAAAAAGAACCGTATTTATTATAAACTTCACCTCTGTTCTGTGATAAACTTAACATCGCATAAACATACTTGGTTTATTTGTCGGAAGAGTCCGACCGAGCTTAATTAATCATGGAGAGTAGAGACCGCGCGGCGCGCCCGCGCTGAGGTGTGGGGTGCGGAAGGGACGGGCGGGCGCCGGCGACTGCTGGCTGCGGGGGACTCCCGCGCACGCCTGTCGCGGAGCTTGTTGTTTCCTCGTCGTCAATGTCACTAGGCATGTGACCATTTGTGGCAGATTTCTGCCATTTTGGCGGATTTGGCTCCAAAATATTTGCTGTGGCAGATTATGCTGACGATTTTGTTGGGTTATGGGCAGTGTGACGCAGTGGATAATAGCGTAGTAGCGTAGGAAAAGGCACTGAATTATGTGATAATAAAATAAGTCTGTATTTTCATCACAGTTGTGACACGATAAGTAAAACAGAAAAGTCAAAGTAACATTAGACGCAAATAAAACTTACGGCCAGTAACTTGTAATGTGCCAGACCTCCAACAAACACCGCCTCAAATTACAAGTTCTTGGTCTGACCTTACCAAACAAATTAAGTTCCAAAATAACAAAACAAAACTGAAATTCCTTCAAGTACTAAGTTAAAAATCAGCAGGGCTTAACTCCCAAGCCATGAGTACACTTAAAGTGTTTAGCGCTTGGCAGTGGCTTGGTCAACACATCTGCCAGCATGTCTCCGGTAGGTACATGGCTTAACATAATATTCTTATTGTCCCTCAAACCCCCCTAATAAAGTGGAATTTAATGTCAATGTGTTTACTCCTGGCATGGAACACCGGGTCCTGAGCAAGAAAAATAGCAGCGCGACTATCGGCATACATTGAGATAGGGGCATATTTGTTAAATCCTATTTCCTCTAATAAGCTTTGTAAATACAATCCTTCCTTCATCGCCTCTGCTAAACTCACATACTCTGCCTCACAGCTGGAGGTGGCTACGGTTCTTTGTTTCCGCGAGCTCCATGATATGCATGCACCGCCTAAACTGAAAGTATATCCCGAGAAAGATCGTCTATCGATGGAGCACCCTCCCCAGTCTGCATCAGAATAGCCTTCAATAGACTTACCCGTCTTCTTGTATACCAATCCATAATTAGATGTACCCTTTAGATAGCGAAGAATACGTTTCGCGGCATTCCAATGCTCTATCTTCGGGTTCGTGGTAAACTGAGCCAATTTTATTACAGAATTGCTTATATCCGGTTTGGTGCCTACACTCAAATACATTAAGGAACCTATAAGTTCTCTATAGGGCCATCGCTTTTGCTCAACATTAGTTTTCTCTTCTCGTTGGCTTGCAGATGTATTAGATACTTCCATAGGGGTTTTACAGCTATTACAATTTTCCATTTCGAAACTTGCCAAAATATCTTTTGTGTATTTCTCTTGTGACATAACAATGACATTGTCAGTTCGCTTAATATCTATGCCCAGAAAATATTTGGCCCGACCGTAATCCTTTAACTCAAACTCTTTTCGTAACTCATTTTTAAAGCGAATGATACGACCTTCTTTTTCTGACGCCACCAGAATATCATCTACGAATACCAACACCAATAGATGTTCGTTATTTTGGATCCTTGTATAAAGACAAGGCTCATTGAGGCTCTGTTTCAGTCCCATATCTTTTAGCTTCTTGTCTAGTTTTATGTTCCACTGCCGGCCTGCTTGCTTTAGTCCGTATAAGGATTTTTTTAACAAGCAAGTATCACCGCCTGAATCAATGCTATCCAGCATTACTTCTGCATTTTTAACCACGCGAGGGTCCTCCTCTTTACTATGAGCAAGCTTCATCAGGCACTCTTTTAATAGTCTAGGTGTCCGCATATATATTTCCTCATCAAGGTCTCCATTCAAGTAAGCTGTATTAATATCTAACTGATGTATTTCCAAGTCCAATTCCACAGCTAGAGCCATTAACATTCTTACAGAGTCTAGTCTAGCTACTGGTGCAAATGTTTTGTCATAGTCGACTCCGAAGCGCTGACTAAATCCTTGTGCTACAAGTCTAGCCTTCTTTTTTGTTGTTTTATCCACATTGAGTTTTGTGGTCAGGACATACCTACAACCAACAACATTTCTGTTTTTAGGCTTTTCTACTATCTCCCACGTGCCTGTATTTACTAAGCTTCTTACTTCTGAGAGAATTGCTTCCTCCCATTCAACCCTTTCGTCACTTTGTAGAGCATCGTCGAGAGATATGCCTGCCACCCCTGCAAAGTCGACGCAATCTGTGAACACATCATCCGATGATTCAGAACTTTGTATTTCTGATTCTTGTTGTTCAGTAGGGGTCAGAGATGTTTCTGGCTCTGAACGTTCGGGGGCCATGATTATATCCACTGGGTGTGGATCTTCTTCTACCTCTACAACTCTATAAATTTTTCTTGGACGACCTACTTGTCCAGTACGCTCTATCCTCGGCCTACCGACTCCCCTTTTTAAAATCACTTGTGGAACTATAGTATTTTCTACATGATCTGTCTCCACGTGACTGATTCTGTCTTCCGTCTCAGTCTCTACGGAAGATGTCGCAGGTTCTGGGTTTCTCAAATCAGTCTCCACAGAAGATGTAGCAGGTCCTGAGACTCTCGTATCATTTCGTATAGGTCTAGACTTATTATTATCTTTTATTAGGTCAATTTCTATAAATTTCTTTTCGACTTCATCTCTATTCTCAATCTCCATCATAGTCTTGGGTGCATTTGTAGGTACAGGATTCTTTATTCCCAGTGTCTCGTGAAACTTTATATCTCTCGCTGTAGTAAATCGCCTTTCTCCGAGTATCCAGACCCGAAACCCCTTTGAAGTCCTTGGATATCCTACAAATATCCCAGATATTCCACGTGCAGCGAATTTGTCTTTATTTGGACTTTTATCTAAAATATTGACTTCAGTTCCAAATTTTCTAAGATAACCAATCTTGACAGGTTTCTCAAACCACTTCTCATAGGGTATTTCTCCGCCTAAGCTGCTAGTCGGACAGCGGTTTCTAATATAACAGGCCGTATCTACAGCCTCGGCCCAAAATACCGTTGGCAGCTCACAGTTCAATAACATGCATCTCGCCTTTTCAACGAGAGTTCGGTTCATCCTCTCCGCTACTCCATTCTGCTGTGGCGTGTGGGGAACCGTTAATCTTCTCGATATGCCCTCCTTACGTAGAAAATCATCAAACTCAGCACTACAATATTCCCCACCATTGTCTGTTTGGAAATATTTAATTCTCGATCCTGTAAGGTTTTCAACGTGACTTTTATATATTTTAAAAGCCTCCAAAGCCTTTCCCTTGGTACTAAGGAAATACACCTCACACCAACGAGTGCAATCATCAATGAAGGTGATGAAGTACTTGGCACCTGTTTTAGACTGGCACCTCATCGGGCCTACTATATCAGAATAAACTATTCTTAATTTCTCAGAACAAGGTCCTGCTGAGTCGGAGAAGGTCGATGCATGCATTTTACCCTTTGCGCAAATTTCACAGTCACGCAAGAAACGTACATCATTTTCACCCACATGTTCCCCTATTCTATTCAATAACTTAGCAACATCTCTTCCATTTAAATGCCCTAAACGTTCATGCCAACAGCGTATATCATCTACTTTATCATTTACTATAGCATTAGCCGATTCGCACTCCTGTAGGCAGTACAGATTACCCCGGCGAAATGCTGTCAATATAACTTTACCACTACCATCGATTACAGTTGCTAAATCACGAGTGAAATTTACGTTGTGTCCCTTATCAGTAATTTTAGCTACGGAAATCAGATTGGTTCGCAAATCAGGTACGTATAGTGTATCATTGAACTCGATTGTCTGTATCGATTGTTCACCCAATGCCGATAGTCTTACTACACCCTTACCTCGGACCATAGTGCTTAAATTAGTAGCCAAATTTAGCTTTCCATCGGCATGTTCAAGGTTACCATAAAATTTTCGTATGTCGCCGCATAAATGAGAAGTACAACCGGAGTCAAGCACCCACTGATGTTTCAATGATGCAATAAGATTAGCTTCTTCTAAACCTGTAACATTTAGACAAATTAATCCCTCATCCACATTAATATTAGCATTAAAATTATAATACGCATTTACATTATTTTGACGACAGTCCGATGCTTTATGCCCGGGGCGATTACAACGATAACATCTTATCGACTTCTCCATCAGTTGCCAGTTTTTGCGATTCTTATCTCCATTTCTCAAACTTCTCTGGTCGTGGTATGGAAACCTCTCATTCTGACGAGCATACATCACTTGGGTTCCACTATTCTCATTCCTAGACTCGTACTCCTCTAGTATCTTCACTTTTAACACCTCTGGCTTAGGGAGATCGTCTCTACTTTCTATAGCACAGCGAAAGTTCTCAAAGTTTGTTGGCAAACTGTATAGTAACATAACTGATACTAAGTCTTCATGTATCATGACCTCCATACCTTCGAGTCTATCTACAATATCAAAGAAGATACCCATTCCTTCTCGTATGTCACCAGAGTCACCCATTTTATGTAGTATCAGTCGCTTTAGTAATGTAGCCTTCTTGGCAGGTCCACGTGAAGCGAATACGGTATGCAGCTGGATCCAAACTTGATTCGAAGTGGTACAACCTCTTATGTGTCGTAATTCTGATGCACTTATAGAAAGAATCACATCGGCCTTTGCCTTCGTATCTTCACTCTCCCATTTAGATATAGCTACTTCATCTGCCAGAGGTTTCTGCTTCTTACCACAAACATAGTCCCAAAGTTCAGACTTCACCAAAAGGGCCTCCATGTGGAGTTTCCAACTCTCAAAATTCTCCTTGTGGAGAGGTTCTATGCGTAAAGTAGACATCATGTATAGTCAGGCTCTAATTCACACGAATTGCTTTACAAGTTTAAATTTCCAAGACTTGAAAATATTACTCTACGCTACATTCCTGGGCCCATAACCTTTGTTGGGTTATGGGCAGTGTGACGCAGTGGATAATAGCGTAGTAGCGTAGGAAAAGGCACTGAATTATGTGATAATAAAATAAGTCTGTATTTTCATCACAGTTGTGACACGATAAGTAAAACAGAAAAGTCAAAGTAACATTAGACGCAAATAAAACTTACGGCCAGTAACTTGTAATGTGCCAGACCTCCAACAGATTTACTAAAATGGCAGATTTTGGCAGTTTTGAAAGATTCGAAGGGAACTTGTATCGGTTTTAATGTTCAATGAAGTCATCTTCAATCACCTTAAAATTATTTTTAATTTTCCTTATAAGTATATTTGGTACAAAATTATTTTACCAAACTGGCAAACTCCGATTCACACCCAGATTAAGTATACGGGAATTCCCCGCTTATTCAGTTTTTATACAGATTACGTCATATGATTATGAACAGTAATAGATCTCTTCTAAATTTGCCGCTGTCAAACGCTTTGTGTGAGAAGTATTCTCCCGAAATCAATATAAGGATAATCATTACCACAAAAGAGGTGATAAAGGAACACGGAGACTGTGAAGCAACTAAAGACATGATTACAAATATGTTATCAAAATCTATGTATACGGAAAATGAAAACAAAAATTTTGAGGCCAATGTAGATACAGCGTACTTATTGTACTGTAATTATCAATACAGATGTATCCCTCATCGTCTGACGATACCAAAAGTGACACGTAGATAGGCTATTAATTGGCATACCTGTTTTCAAATAATAGTGACCAAGTGCGAGCACGACTTTTGTTGAGGGTTCCGCTCTATTCTGTTTTCAATGGGAATTTACATGTGGGGTTGACTCTACACCACATTCACTTTCAATGTTCGACCTGTGAACACCTTGCGTAGCTGGCAGGCTATGATTGAGTAACCAGGAAGTAAAAAAGTTTAGATTGTAAATTGTTTTTTCTCGCTCTGTGTGTGAAATTTTGTGGTTGTGATAGGTAGGTAGGTACTGATCTAATTAGTTTATTACTTTTGAAGCAGATGCTGTAGTTTTCAGTTCCATTAAGTTATATCAATTAGTCAGTGATAGCTTTAGGTACCTACCTATTTACTGTGAATTTTTTGATTGAAGAATGTTGATTAAATAATTTACATAATGTATTTAATTTTTTTCGTTTCCTTGAAGGTGATATGAAGGCATATTTTTGGCATTTTTGGTGTCATGTTTGGCAGATTTTTGGCCCAGCGTGTGACAGATTCTCCACTTTTGAGATGGTCACACTGCTAGGCATCAAGGCGCAAACACAGTTCACGATATCTTTGGAAAGTGTGCGCAACACAAAAGTTAACTGGAACAAAGGTAACCCTTTGTATTACAGTCTGTCTTCCTTTTGCGGCATAAAAAAACTTCGCCTTTTTTAAGTTTGGCTTAAACTATGACTTTCCCTGATTTTGTTAAAAGTATTATATGATGACCTTCGTATGTTGAATTTTCATGAAATAATTTTCTTTCTTGAATTTTTGTCGGAAGAGTAAGTGATTCAGAATTCGAGTAAGTGATTCCGGAATCATGTTAATGAAATTTGCGCATTGAAACCAGACTGTTTTGTGTAACGTTTCATGTGGAGACATTGTTTTTTATAATTCGTTCCTAAAAAAGAAACTTCGTTAACTATTTGTATAAATTTTGAAGTAGGTACACCGTAGACACTGCAGCACATAATAATATTTAGCCTCGGCTTCGGTAGATGGAGCCACTTTTATGCTTATCATTCATTCTCTAGCAAAGAGGTATGGATTTATCTGTGTGTCGGTTCGAGTTTGTCATTTACAACAGCTTTGTATTTTCCATGTTGAAAAAAATTGTTTTGTAAATTTTTGCTGTTTTTCTGCTTTGTAGTAGAACTGTTTGATAGATAATGCTTAAATCCATTACGTGTTAGGTACATATAGTTTACATTCTTCCACGTAGGACAGTGATTTACAGAAGGCGGTGCATAAGCAGCCTATATAGGTCCCACTGTAGGGCACAGGCCTTCTCTCAAGGTGAGAGTATGGACTTAATTACCACGCGTGCCCACCGCGGATTGGCGATTTCAAGCGCTGAGGCATATGAATAGCTCAGACTCTCAGGTTTCCTCCCGATGTTTTCCTACAAGTTAGCGAGTGGTATTGCTACTATAACTTCACAAATGTACATAACTTAGAAAACAAAGTCATAGGTACATGCCCGCACTGAGAATCGAACCTGGCTCTCCCGCTTCCGAGTCCAATGTTCTACACAGAATTCTGTATGTACCACCTGGTCAACTTATTACCTTTATCGAAGTTACATAATGCTTGAAATTGAGCATCATCATATTTTGCTCTTATTTACATTTTGTTACTTTTGCTAGCCCTCTGAGGGCTAATGAGCCATCTTAATAATAACAGCACATGTATTGCTTTTTAGGAGATAAGACTGAAGAGACTTATATGGTGATGTTTAAAGAACTTTTGGCATATGCTGAAGAATTGCAACCCACAGCATATACTTACAGATTTTGAAACGGCTGTTATAAATGTCGTCAAGATATATTTTCCTGAAGCTATTCATACAGGTTGCCTTTTTCACTTGGCCCAAAATTTATGGCGGCAAATACAGAAGTCAGGTTTAGCTTCAAGGTACGGGAATGACAGCAACTTTTCTCTCCAACTTCGCCACATAGTAGCTTTGGCATATCTTACTCCTGAAGAGATACCGGACGCCTTTCAACTCCTTAAAGAAGATGTTTTACCAGAAGAAGCAGAAGCTATCATAAATTGGTTCGAGATATATTATGTACAGGGAAGGAAAAAATCACAAATAAAAGGGACAAGGTTATGTATCTCACAAAACCCACCATTATTCCCACCACATTTGTGGTCCATACATAGAATAAATGAGCTTGGCCTGCCAAGGACCCAGAATAATGTGGAGGCTTGGCATAGACGGTGGAACTACTTACAAAATAATAACCGCCATGGCCTATATGCCACTATACGGAGCCTTATAAAAGAGCAAATAAGCACTAATCAAGCTATTGGAAAAGCACACGCCAGCGTTGATAAAACTCCGCCTAAAAAAAAAAGAAAAGCGCTATCCGATTCTATTGCGAAGATTTGTGCAAACCGTAATAACATGGAGCTTCTTGCTTTCCTAAGAGCCATTTCTAATCATATAGAATTGTAATAACAATAATGTAACAGTTTTTTTTAGTTACGTGAAAATTATTTTTTATTTACCATTAATGTTCTGTTTATTTCTTGTTTTATGATAATTACCTACCTATGTTCGAGACAATGATTTAAGAAGCCCTTTATGATTTGTAAAGTTTTTTTTTATTTGATCATTAATAGAAAATATATAATATTCTTTCAATAATGGGCTCTACTCAATAATCATAATTAGAAGATGATTTCTAATATTTTTTGTTATGTTTTTGTGTGATTTTTCAATACAATTACATTTTAATGAATAAGTACTTTATTTTTGAGATAAAACTTGGGATTATGATAAATATCTGTACAGGACAGTACTATGGACAACAGTAGGTATGTGCTTCGAACCAACATACCATCGAGCTAATAAAGGGTAAGGCAAAATAAGGTACCCACCAGGGTTACTAAAGAGGGTTACAGAGTACAGTAATGCGTTTCGAACCAACATAATATCGAGCTAATAAATTTCCGAATTAATGAGCAATCGCACTTGAGATTTTCGCAACAGGGTTTTTCGGACAAACGTTACATCGCACCAATAAAGCATCGATGGGATAAAACATCGCGCTACTGAATTATCGACACATCGTGTTCGATATAATAAAAATCGAATCATCAACTTTCGCAGACAAGTAGGGAACCCCATCAACTTTTATACGCGTGCACTCTATTCAGTTAGGTTACGGGCGAATTTGTAACGAAAATTTACAGCTTGACGTGCCGTCGACTGTACTTAGGTAGGTACAAAAAATACTTCGTGTAGGTAATAAAACTGGTACATAAAGGTACCCGTCTTTACCACGCACAAAAGGTTTCATGGCTAGGGAAGCAAAATAAAAATAATGTTTTGAACATGGTCTTTGTGATTTATGGTTCATCATGGAAAACACGGTGAGACGCGGCAATACGCAATGTACAATGCTGAAAACTTTAGCGTCGGCTTCGGTAGATGGAGCCACCTGTATGCTAAGCTAAGCTTCCTCTGTGGCTAAGCTAAGCGTCCATTCCTTAGAAGAAAGTGAGTATTTTAGAGAAACGTGAATTTATCTATGTCTATTTTATTCGTCACCGCAAAAATAATAAGTATAGAAACCTCTGTGATATTAAAATAAAATTAGAACTATGAAATCAGTGTAAAAATGCATGCAACTTACGTGAAATGAAACGCTGTATGTGTGTGAAACTGCCCTAATCTCGTCTCTTTCACGCCGAGTGTTGTCTATGGTTTTATGATTGTGTCAATCAGTGTTGGATTGTTTACTATTTTTGGATATTTACTGGTGTTTTCTAATATTATGTATAACTAAATTTGCATGCTTTGTAATTACTTTGAAATATGTGGCTTTCGTAATTTTATAAATGTGAGAAAAGTTGGTTCTATTAAATTACATACGTCTTAGCAACCTTGAACGTGTTTATGTGAAATGTTTTAAAATTTTTCGATTTTTTAAGTTCTCTGTGCGTAGATATTATGAATTAAGTGAGTGTGCGTGTTAATTTGGATGAAGTGCAATATCTGAATGATTATTCAGAGCTGCTGTGTTGGAGGATTTTGGTATATCAGGGTTGGATTGTACCCACAGCTGCGAAGCCAGGTATGTTTTTGATACTACTTTAAAATAAACCACTGAAAACTAGAGAAAAATCTCTCATAAATCAGGCCTAACAAAGTTTTTTACCAAGTGAAGAGATGATGAATAATACAATGCTTATAAACAACATAACCTTAAAATGTTGGCAAAATACAACATAAATGTCACAAGTTGAAATTACTGTTGATTCTGATATTCGACTGCTCTTTGATAACTGTGAATGTTTTACAGCTGCATTATTTAAGTCGTGTTATAATTTTATTTTATTGCTACAACTCGTCACTTTACATACATACTACATAAGGCGAAATCATTCCCTTTTCGCATCTTTCACAGAATTATCTAAACACATAATGGACGTTGAGTGCCAAATGAATTCATCAATGAACTGATCCAAGAATCTTCATTATCATCATCATCATTCAGCCACAAGAAGTCCACTGCTGGACATAGGCCTCCTCCAAGAATCTTGTAATTGTTTAATTCGGCATTTAATTTTTTTCCAGAATTATCAACATTTATATATCATTACACTAAGGGTTGCCGTATTGAATAAAACTGTCCATTGAAAAGGTTTATACATAGCAGTATGTTAATAAGTATGTGTGTGAGGGCACAGTGGTTGTTGAAGCATTTAATTTTATTATTTGACTGTGTTAGACATGTACATTCATTTTGACATAAAAGAGCGAAGTGCAAAAATTGAACAATCACTTGAAAGAACATTCATCTTAGTGGACCATCGGATTTCGCCTTTAGCCTGTGCTATTTGTTCTCTCACCACTTAAAGGGTTAATCAGTTTTGCCATTATTGTTTTCGACTGAGAAGAGGATACAGATAATAATAATAAACTTCCACCTAACAACACTTCAACCTTACTTGACCTAGTCCCAAACTAGGATACCCTGTACTATGGTAACCAGGCAAGGACATCACAAACATGGAAATACACTCTGAAGGAGATCTATTGTCACTATTTTGTCGAATGAATTACTGAATCACTAACAATGCTTATCAAGTAAGTAATTCCGGAATTGAGTTAATGACAATGCTGGATTGGTTCTTTCTGCACCTTTCATCTTCAGAAAGAAAGAAAAGTAAAATGTCTAAGAGCAGAATAAACTCATGTTTTTGTTTAGTACAGCTGGTTTTCTATGGGTAGTTGGAGAGACATCTGAGTAAAATATTTAATAATTAATCATTATAATTTATTTATTTATTTATTTGGTTTATAACAGTTGCAACATCCTTACATGCTAAATGAGAAATGATATTGTATTAAACTAGATGAACAACTAATTACAGATAAACACCACATGCATAGAAAATAAACAAGTACCTTTAGCTAGTATTACTTTACTAATATATATCAGCAATCCGGTATACTCACTGACTGATTGACTGACTGAGTGACTGGTCAATCATCTATACATCTTCTCAGAAACTATAGCACCTACGAAAAAGTCATTTATGAGAAAGTTGTAGGAAATGCATGATATACAGCCATCCTATGAAGTTGATTTTTTAATTTCGAACACCTTCTCTTAGACGAATAGGCTAACTTTTTTCTTTACTGGCCGATTTGGATGAAATTCAGAATGGGCAGTCTTTTTGTGATCCAATTTTGAAAGAAAGTTTGTTCGAGTGTTCGAAATTCAAAACAGGAACGCAAATATCGCCGCCCGAAAATTAGCCATTTTTCGACCTCTGCGCAAAAGAGTCTGCAGCCAACTGGGCATATTCTGGAGATCTGCTATAAACGGCATCTTACTGTCAAGGGATCCAGGTATATGAGAAAAATCTGACATTTTGAAATTTAGTTAATAATAATAATAGTTATAATATAACAATAAATACCTATAATGTTTAAGTCACTTAATTAGATAAAAGAAAAGAAAAAATTGTAAAAGTGGAAATAAACTGGGCCACTTTCTATATGTACTAATAATATTATGACAATTGTATAAGTAACTAAATGTCCTTAGAACTTCGTACCGTCACAGAATCAGTTTATACGATTATTGCACAACTCCATCTATTATTAAAACACAACATTCGCTCGCACAACACCATCTATTTTAAACTTAAAAAAAATATTATTCCACCGGGACGCATTACCGGGATATAAAGTATCCTATGTCTCAATTCAGGTCTTTGGTTATCTGTATGCCAAGTTTCACGTAAATCCGTTCTGCCGTTATTGCAAGGTTTGGAAGGTTTCATCTATTCCTGCCACCCTAACTCCTCCAGGCATGCCAGCAGCTTTCTAATATCACTGCATACCTCTCGAAATGTCCCTGGGTTTCCGAGGAGAGTCACTAGTTGTCTTGCCACCCCGTGCACTCCACCAGCACGTGGGAGACTGTTTCTTCGGAGTCCATGCAAGCTCTGCATATTGGACTGTCCGTAACACCCATGGCGAAGAGATGTTTATTAAAGTGACTGTGAGCCGTGAGAGCACCTGTTATCAGGTGTAATTGCACCTTAGTAAGACACAGGAGGCACTGGGACAGGTGAGGGTTTTTGGCTGGCATTGCTGCTCTGGCTTGCCTGCAGTCCGTGCGAGAGGTCCTGTCATTATTGTGTAACCTGTTTGTATCTTTATTTATCCATGTCTTTAGTTGGCAGAAGGGCAGCGAAGTGATAGGCTCAGGTCCCTCCGCTGTGGTCTGGAGCCTCCTCGTGCAAGCTCGTCTGCTGCAGCATTGCGTGAAGAGATGGTTATAAGTGTGTGGCTATATAGATGGATATAGTCACACACTTATATCCATCTTAATATCCACTGTCAAAGATTTTCCTGTCTGTGCCAGGAATACATCAAAGATGCTTCATTGACATGACATTCTTAAATATTATGTTGATGATATTTAAGAGTGACATCAGAGAAATCATATTAATCCACTTTAATAAAAAAAAGAGTGGTAATCAGATGCTCTTAAGTTATTATTTTATGGTATTTTCAAACGATTTGCTTCCTTTATTTAAGTACTATAAATTTTTATTTTATAGTTCTTGAAAGTATAAAAATGTACCAGACTTAGAAAGACACTGAGTGTTTTTCTTACTTATTAGCAAACTTAATTTTTAGTTTCTAGTCTCTTAGCCAAGCGCTAATAGTATTTTAGGCAAATAGACAGGTTGCTTTTTTACAGATTTTGTTAAAAGTATGTCTCAAATATCTGATTGCATACCTTAAAACTCACGTTTGTATACCAGAGGGTAGGCAGAGACCAGCGATAACACTTGGACTCACCTGTTAGCTGTCAAGTCATACGACTTTTCATGAATATGCTGCTGTGTATAAGGTGTAACACTTGCCACGATTCTGACAAAACTTTTTCGCTTCGTCAGTATTCTTTAGTTTCAGGCCCAAATCTTTCAATCATGGAAATTGTGATTTTTCACAACCCAGGACAGAGAATCTAACGCCAAAAACCTAGGACTAGATAACATTTCCTCCGACGGCAAAATGCTATGTATATTTCTTTTGATTGGTAGTGCTCAGTGGCATTTAGGTTCACTGATTTATTTATCATGTTAAAAACACGACACAATTAAATACGGATTGATTGAATGATGAGTGCATTCAATCAATCAGTATTTAATACACTAAGAATCTCTTTCACCTAAATGAAATGAAATTTATTGGCATTATTTAAAGTAAACAAAAGTGAAAATCTTTCAATCATGGAAATTGTGATTTTTCACAACCCAGGACAGAGAATCTAACGCCAAAGACCTAGGACTAGATAACATTTCCTCCGACGGCAAAATGCTATGTATATTTCTTTTGATTGGTAGTGCTCAGTGGCATTTAGGTTCACTGATTTATTTATCATGTTAAAAACACGACACAATTAAATACGGATTGATTGAATGATGAGTGCATTCAATCAATCAGTATTTAATACACTAAGAATCTCTTTCACCTAAATGAAATGAAATTTATTGGCATTATTTAAAGTAAACAAAAGTGAAAGAAAAAATAAATAAAAATAGCCTTTATTTCACTGACATTAAATTTAATTGAACTGAATTTAATAATTGAATAAATTATAATTTTGTTCAATAACAATCTGGGGGCACGGCAGTGCGAAAGTCGAGCAAAGACTATTTTCGACCCCCATAACATAGTTGTGCATAAAACTAGAAGCCCGAATTTTCGTATGTATGTATTTGTATAAACACGGTATATTTCAAATTTCATTCAATTTGAACCAGTGGTTTAAGAATTATAACTAGTCAAAGTTTCTTAATTTTGTCACTCACTGACTGACGGACTGACCAATTATCAAAACTCTAAGCACTTCTAGCAGACATAGAAGCTTTAAATTTAGTTTACAATTAGGGTTTAGTGTATAAATCAAGGAAAAACTAAAATATTTTGCAATATCGGTACAAATTTCTGGATACACCAACTGCATAAATAACTTTGGAATTCCATATAATATTACAAAGCTACATTTGCAGTGAATGAATCAGTGTACTTGTGTATGTATAAATATAATAGAATAATAGGTGTAGATAGGTACCTAGATATAATTATGTAAAAGGTAACTTGTAAAATGGTTCAGGAAAAAAAGTAGGACTATCTACAAAAAGAAATGAGATGCCGTTAAAAACGTAACTTTTAAAATGAATATTTCGTTATCTTTGCCGTTATTAATATCGAGCAAAAAACGGCAAAAAATTACGTTTGTTGTATGGGGGCCCTCTTAAAGATTTATTTTATTCTGTTTTTAGTATTTGTTGTTATAGCGACCACAGAAATACATCATCTGAGAAAATTTCAACTGCCTAGCCATCACGGTTCATGAGATACAGCCTGGTGATAGACAGACAGATAGACAAACGGACAGGAAGTCTTAGTAATAGGGTCCCGTTTGGCACCCTTCGGGTACGGAACCCTAAAAACCAGGTCTCGCAACTCACTTCTTCTACCGCACAAGGTTGTGAGATCCATGTAATACTAACGGCCAGTTTCTGAATTGAGAATTTCGCTAAGTAAATAGTTAAATGCTTCAAATTTCTCGGAAAAGAGCGTGACGGAACGCTACTTAAGTATTTACTTAGTGAAATTCTCAATTCAGAAACCGGCCCTAAGTAGGTTTATTTATTCAGTCTCTGCTTAGGGGTCCTTCTGTCTTAAGCTATTACGTAATTAGCTAACCTAACAACATCTTATAGTGACCATATCAATATTAAAAATCTTTTATGTTTTAAATAAAATATTTTTAAATAGATTGACTTGGCAATCGCAGTAAACCATCTAATTTAATGTAACACGTATTACTTGTGAGATACGTTGTATTTTTATGCTATGGTCAATCTAAACTATTTAAACTGCACGTTTAAGAAATTGTGTTTTTATACATAACACTGCAACTACTATGAGTGTTGTTATCCTAGGATCACGGACCTGGGACTAGTTAGCATTTCTGCCAGAAACGGCCGTTTAAAACGGTAATGCTATCTAGTTCTAGGTTATTTGCCTTGGGAACTGGCCATGGGCCCTAAAAATCACTATTAACGCGATTGAGAGATTGCACAGACAATTTTTGCGAATTCGATCTGTAAAAAAGATATAATTTTTTCCTCAGTGGGGCTAGCGCTCCCTGAAGCTCTTCAAGTGCCGTGGTGGATTGTTCATAGTAGTCATAGTATTACTTAAGACGATTTCGCAAAAAAATATCTGTTGCATACAAAATTTACGAACTGTCGCATTATAATGTGGAACAGCTGATAATTTTTTTGCGATTTCCAACTTTTCGCTAATTGCAAAACTTGTTCATGTTTAATAGTAGAACCCCCCCCCCCCCCATTTTCTTATGTATTATAGAGATTTTGTTACACCGGGTTGTATACGGGTATTATAATAATGTTCTGGATTAATACAACATCCGATTATTTTTAAATCATTGACAAAGTAAGACGTTGACTGCCTCGTTGGTCTAGCGGTAAAACGCTTTACTAGCACAACAGACATCTTAAGATCGATTCGCACTGGAGGGCGCCGTACTTATATAAATGAGTTAATGAAATTGCAAAGTAATAAAGAGTACGTATAGTATGCAATCAAGAGTATTAATTTAATCTAATCTAATAGTGAACTTACAGTAAAATATCTCGAGAATTAGACGGCAAAATGTCCCCCAAATTTTCTGTATATTTTTTTACTGTGACTGTTCGCCTTCAATAACTACCTCTGTAGTCGTTTATGTATAAAGCCGCGTCTCCTGCAAAAAAATCTAACAAAACATCTAAAAAGACATGTTGTGTTAAGCTACGCCCCATTGTTTAAAATGTGGTCAATGGGGATGGCAACACGAAACTACTTACAGATGGCGCTACTGAGATTTGCCTCGACAATGTTTGTTTTGTTTTATAAGTGTTGCTTATTTTCGGATTTTTTCATGGAAATTCTACATAAAAACGTCCTGAAATACTTTTAACTAAAACAAGGAAAGCCATATTGTATAGCAAAACTAAAAAAGCAAAGTTTTGTATACTTACCGCGAAAGGAATACAGACCGTAATACAAAGGTAACCATAAAACCATTTTTTAAACATTTCTAGTAGAAATAATCGCATGCATTTAATTAAATACCTCTTTACTGGCTGATTTATTCATTATAAAGTGTAAAATGTTAAATTTACTTAAGAAAGTTACACAAAAACATTGAAAATCGTTGTAAAATTATCCACACTATGAACCATTATAAAACCATGAGCTCTCTTAATTTCAATCAACAACTAAATTGTCCTATCAGAAGTATTTATCTATTCGAATCTGCCCAGTTCAATGCTATGGGCTGGCTCTGGGATAGTTATCCCTCGTGGACCCGTTAACGGGACAAAATAATGGGACTACGAGAAAACACCCGTAATTAAATGCTGCTCCTTAACTATTTTGAGTTACGGGCTTAGGCCCTATTTAAATGTGTATAACAATGTATGAATATGATTTTATTACATAAAACCCATGTTTACAAGTACCCAGGAACATTGTTTTACTTCACTTACAATTGCAGCAATAATAGCTGGCTTTACATTTGCTAAATGGGTTGAATCATTGATATCAGGATTTGCATTTCTCGTTAAATAGTTTTAACAGCTTTAATAGTACCTAAAGACTGCCTCCAAGTTTAAAGAGTGTGAAAGATGCGGACCTGAAAACAATTAAGAATGATAAAACATAATTTTTAACTACGATTCTGGCTGGCTGAGGCTTCAATATGTGAGGTGGTAGATCTTTCTAGTATGCAAAGTTCAATAACATTGGGTGTGTACTAATTTTACCGTTTTGGATAAAATCATATGTGCACACGACAGCACATCACGCTTTAAATCGATCTAATTTCAACATGCGTTGGAGACAAGATCTGTACAAAGTCCAAAAAACAATACGTGACCACGTGACGCGGTGTTGCCGAATAGCCAAAATTTACCTACTCAGTTCTTTATATTCTATAGGTACAGGAGGCTTACCACAATCTCGAAGTTAGCAGGACAAAAGCAGGGCAGTTTATTTTCAATGTTCAAAATAAACTGCTGATATAGTGTACCATGAGCCGAAGTAAGTAGGCCTGCAATAAACCTGCTAAAAAAAAAGGTTGTCTCTGGCCTGTTTGCCTTAAATGTTGCGTGCGTTCGAAAACCAAATATGATAATTTGCCGGTAAATACCGTTTTTATTACGAAATAAAAATAAAACATTTTGATTGTGAAAAATGTAATAAAAAAAACATTTGTAGCAGCACTGCTCATTGTGCGGATAAAAGTTGAAAACACGTTATGGAAAAATAAAAAAAATGGCTGCGGAAAAAAATTTTTTCTTAAGTTCTACATTACTTAAAAATTACGTTTTTTAACGTGTCTCGAAAGTTGTTTTTGTTTACGTCAAAATATGTTTGAAGAAGTTTTTGAATTGATAAAAAAGGTTTTTGCTAAACTACGATTTTGAAGGAAATGAAGTAGTGTCGCGGTGTCGGTTCAGACTACTTTCAGCAATCCTAAAGAGTTACGAGGTTATAAATTATCAAGAGGCGGGCAGCAGCGTCTTCCTGAGATTCCAACCTCATACTGCGATCGCCGACGCGCCTGCTAAACGTGAAGGCCTATGTCTTGCAGTGGGCGTCAAAAGGCTCATGATGATGATGATGAAAAAGTTTTAATACCTAAAACAAATATTTGCAATGCGACTAAAGTTCGAGCCAATAAGAAGTTTCTATGACTTGATATAGGATCAAATACCCAGCAATGGGCAGAGTTGGGCTGACTGAATTATGATGAAATATAACTTATTTTTTATTATGAATAAAATAAGATAACACAACATATTTGTTTATTTTCTGTCCACAAAATACATAGAGGAATAGAGCTCATCTTCGTCTCCACGGATAAATCTGTGGATTTCGTTGGCACCGGTAACAAAGCTCTTATGTCTTCGCACAGATTTACCACTAAAACCTTAGAAAGTCGATACCTCCGAACATAATACAATTCGTCGTAAACTTCGAATGGATTAATCTGCAGTCGTATAATTTTACGCCACGCTTTTTCCTCCCTATTGCGAAAAACGTATCATCCTCCAAAACCATAAAATTTCTTCATCACTCATTTTAATACGTTAATTAAACAATAATTCGCTTAGCAGGGTTTTAACAGTTTTGCTGCCACCCTCGCACCGGTGCGTGTGGAGATAGCTCAAGCAAGAGGCCGGCCACGCACCGGTGCGTGCTAACGCCTAGTAAAGTTCTTTCAGTGATCATAGCGCCGGCATTGGGCCAGGAATATTATTTTTGGAGCGGCACTGCGCTTGAACTTTAAAAATTTCGTTGAAGCATTGTGGTTTTTTCGTATCGTGAACGGTTTTATTTTTATTTGCGACAAAGATGGACTCTGAACAAGGCCCTTCTGGATCTAAAAGGAGGCGAAAACAGGTGTTTTATATTACGAGAGACAGTGATATAGAAGAGAATGCATATGTGTATAATTAAAAAATAATAATAAATCCTGTATTAAGTTCAAAACGCACTGGTGCGTGCTAGGCACTGACAATGAAAAATTCATTCCTAGTGCCTAGCACGCACCGGTGAGTGTATTTCCCCCTCTCACTAAATACCACCCCCCCTAAGGTTAATCTTCTTAGTACATGAAGGAAGTATATAATAAACAAATTTAAAGTTAAAATTCACTTTTTCCCATACTTGGCCTCCTGGTTGAAATTTGGGGGTTGTTCAGGTGGCAGCGAAGCTGAAGCTGCTCGAGAGTAACGTATAAATAACTGCTAAGAATGACAGTTCAGCAGCGCTGCGAGCGCGCGAAACTGACCTTATAGTACGGTAGCAGCGTTGATTAGACGGTGAACGTCTTTATAGTTAACAGCGCTGCGATTGTATGGCTCATGGTACCATTAAGCAGGGCAGTTTTTTATAAGGCTTAAAAATAACTTCTAATAGTGCTTGTGGTAAGCCTCCAGATTATCCAGATTGTTTTATATTGAACAGCTGATTGTTTTCGCGATTTTAAAGTTTTCCCCTTAGTAAATATAGTTCATATTGCAATACCAATTGTTTTTACTATTCAGCCGTTCAATGAAATTTTATTCCGCAAGTGGTAACTTTAGATAGCTAGAGAACACTTTATTATGGAATAGCTGATATTTTTTTCACGATTTCGAAGTTTCCCCAAAGTGAAAGTTGTTCGTATTGACGAGTAGAACCCCCCATTTTCGGATGAATGCATACGGGGAATTTGTTAAATGGCATCTCGGAAATCTACGTTCTTGGGTCAAACCAAAATGAGTATGAAAATGAGTACAGAATGAACATTAAAAAATATTCAATTACAGGCATAAATAATAGTTATTTAAGATACACGTGCGGAAAGTAAGGTTTTATACGAAATTGGCACGCATTCGGATAAAAACCTTTTACGCTCAAGTATCTTACAACATTTTTCAATGCATTTTGCGAGGAAATACAACAAAAAAATAAGTATAATAAAGAAAATTTATTATAAATACCAAATTAATTGTTGAAATTGAAAGTAATTTTTTTTGGACAGCAAAATCTCCTTGCATCTTTGTAATTTTTTAAATTTCATGACTTGCACCATGCACCACAGAGTCAAAAACTTAAAAAAATTACTTTATTTCACGCGTGAAATAAAGGATTTCAGTACTGTTTTATTTCACGCGTGAAATAAAGAGTCGGTTTCCGCATAATTTTGTTACACAAAAAAGAAAACTACGAGCACTGCATTGAAAATATAAACTTTGAAAAATAAATATATTTTCAATGCAGTGCTCGTAAAGTTTTTGTTTTAATGGTATTTGCTAAAATTTGGCATACAGTTAAACTATGTAGCACTATTCGTTTAATAAAATAACGCAAAACCTAAAAGCCGTTTCATTGGTGTCCGTTTAGACTACTTACAATAGTTTAAAATTGACGGTACATTTTTTATTTACATACATACATACATAAACTCACGCCTGTATCCCAGAAGGATAGGCAGAGACCAGGGACTACCCCTTGCCACGATCCTGACAGATCACTTTCGCTTCCTCAACAGGGAAGGAAAGTCCTCTTCCTTATTTTTTATTTTATCTCACAAATTGACAAGTTACAAGATTGTACATATAAAAAACCGGCGTTTACTTGTTGCCGTTATTAATATCTAGCAAAAAATGGCAAAAAATCACGTTTGTTGTATGGGAGCACCCTTAAATATTAGGGGTTAAAGTATGAAATTGCCGTTTTATTGCAATAGGTTCTTTGAATTGACATAGAATCTTCATGGTTTGAGGTTTTCGAATGAAACTTTTTTGAAATGGTTTCTATGATGTTCTTTTTTTAAAAAATGTGAAACATTTGAATATCGACTTTCAATTGTTTTTATTATTCAATTTAGACAAGAAAGATGGATACTGCGAAAATTCGAGTGATTATGAGGCACCCATTTTTCGTATTTTTTATTTTATTGATTTGACGCAAGTGAGTCAATATTGTGGGTAAGGTAACGTTAAACCATGCCGCTAATTCCTGGGTAGTTTGACTAGGGTCGGCTTCCACTATCTCTCTTAATTCATCGTTATTCACCTGTGTGGGCGGTCTTCCTCGTGGCTCGTTCTTTAAGTCGAAATTTCCATCACGAAAGCGTTTAAACCAAAATCGCACGGTGCGTTCATTAGTAGACCCCTCTCCAAACGCAGCATTGATATTGCGGGCTGTTTCTGCCGCGTTAGTTCCACGTCGGAACTCGTATTAAAAAATCACTCGAATTTTCGCAGTATCCATCTTTCTTGTCTAAATTGAATAACAAAAACAATTGAAAGTCGATATTCATTTCGATATTAAAAAAAGAACATCATAGAAACCATTTGAAAAAAGTTTCATTCGAAAACCTCAAACCATGAAGATTCTATGTCAATTCAAAGAACCTATTGCAATAAAACGGCAATTTCATACTTTAACCCCTATTATTTATTTTATTCTGTTTTTAGTATTTGCTGTTATAGCGGCAACATCTGTGAAAATTTCGACCGTCTAGCTATCACGGTTTATGACATACAGCCTGGTGACAGACAGACAGACACACAGACAGACGGACAGCTGAGTCTTAGTAATAGGGTCCCGTTTTACCTTTTGGATACAGAATCCTAAAAATGGAAGAAATTATTTCGGCATTTTGAAAGGGAAAGGGATGAGGTTTAATTTATCGATACTGATGAAACGTTGTCCAGGTTTTGCATTATTAATAGCGCTTTGTACAAATTATTCCCGAACCTTGAACAAAGTCGCGGGCACAACTACTCTCTCAATATATTATAAAATAGACATATACCTATGACTTACTTTTCTAAGTTATGTACATTTGTGAAGTTATAGTAGCAATACCACTCGCTAACGGTGAAGGAAAACATCGTAAGGAAACCTGAGTGTCTGAGCTATTGACATACCTCAGCGTTTGAAATCGCCAATCCGCGTCAATAGTCATACATCACTCGAGAGAAAAAAAAACATTACATTAGGTAACTTATCATGACGTGGACAGTGTCTACTTCAACTTCAGCGTCGACGTCGAGTTCAATAATTTCTCCAGATAATTTTCGCATACGATTCGCATATAGCTCAGGGTTCAACATTAATTGATAGGTCAGTTGAACACATTTGTAGAAAACTTGGCTCACAACACACTATACCTACATTTTGTCGAGTATGGGTATGGGTTTTAAATTTATACATTTTTTTTACGAAAGCTAAGCGTGATTTTGCGATAACATCAATTTAAGTTTTTAAATGTAAAGGTTGATAGCGCAACGGTGAGGATCCGTGATTGAGAAGGTCCTCCGTGCCAGATAGAATTTCCCTAGATGTAAGAGAAACGTTGATATAAATAGTTCTACCAATATAAATAGGTCTACCGAGACCACAACACTTGCAAAAGTACCGAAACGTCGGAAAAATGTAAAATGAAAAATAAACGAGTAAATATCCGTGCAAATTCAGTTTTCGTTATGTCTAGTGCCCGTGTTGACCTTAGAAAATACTATAAATAGCCCACTTCAATCAATAAGCCCATAATCATGCACTGCTGGACAAAGGCATGTTTGTGATGTCGTTGTTTCTGGTTCTCACAACACAGGGTATCCTAGTGTGGGGCCAGACGCAATGTATGTGCCTGTATGTGTCTGTATGTAAATGTTTTAAGGCGTCCTCCACGGCACGCTCGGCCGTCCTCCTCCAGCCGCTACCAGCAATCTGCCTCAGACCGTCGGTCCAGCGAGGTGATGGGCGTCCTACGCTGCGTTCTCCACTCGAGATGGCAGAACGCAGCTATCGGTTGTGGAAACCAGCCCACTGCTATTTCAACTTACTAATCTTATGTGCTAACGGCCAGTTTCTGAATTGAGAATTTGGCTAAGTAAATTGTTGACTGTAGTGCTGTCGCTTCGAATTTCTCAGAAAAGAGCGTGACAGAACGTTACTCAATGAAATTCTCAATTCAGAAACCGGCCCTAAGTCAATCATTTTCGTTCTTTGGCGAATTGTGTTATGAAAAATCGCTCAAATTTGGAAATTGTCTATAGAGTTATTTGATTGTTATTTCGAGCAATTGGTTGGCATTGGTTTACATCTCGGGCAAATTCACCTGGTACGAGCTGAAAGTGTAAGGTACGCCCTATGTTACACGCTGATTAATTGTGTTGAGCCTGTACAATATTCGTAAATTTCTGTAATGTCTGATATGTCTGTTATTTTCTGTATAAAGTCATGTTAAAATTGGCCTAATTATGTTGGCTGAAAGCTATTATGTTTTACTCGATTAAAATTACAATCTATTTTGGTATTGAAGTTTTATTTCGGAGACTAGTACCCTAATTTAGTTACCTTATTTATTTTCTCCAATGTATGCAGTCCTAGGCATTGAAAATATTTACAAGCAGGTAGGCTAAAGGTCACTGCGAATCTGTATCACGTAAGAGAATATTAATCTTGGGAAATGACCAAGGATACCTGATAACCAGTCAATCATCAGTTGTAGGCCCAATCAACAACGGGAAGGGAGACTTGCACTTCATCCAGACGAAGAGTGGTCACTTGCAGCTGATATACGAGCCCTACATATTCGTGACGGACAGCGTGAGGAGTGGCCGCACGTTCTGGCGCTGTATGGAGTACGGGAAGCGTTGCCGGGCCCGCATCACCTCCAAGAACAACGTGCTGCGGATCACCAACCCAGTGCACAACCACGTCGAGACGCACATGCAGAAGATATCGCGCAAATATGAGCAGAGCGAGGTGGTTACGTGCCCCACTGTGTAAACGCACTTTTTAGATGAATAAGCATTAGGCGTGGGTCATTACCTGATTTTACTGATAGCTATGAGGAATTCGTCACTATATATCAAAACACATAATTTTAATAACTAGATTTGTTGAGGGTGGCAAGGAAGGGAGCCGGACTTGCATCCGCCCTGCATGTGGGGCTCGGGGGGCGAAGCCTCGCGCCATAAAAACAAACTTTACCCCAGAACCTGTACTTAGGTTATGTCGGGTTGCCTGTGAACTCACACAGCGCACAGTGTCGCGAGTCAATACAAACGTTTATCAAAAATATGTTTTTATTAAATTTTATATTAATTGAGGAAAAAACTTTATAAATCATCACATCTATTGAAATATCATTGTTGAAAAGATGTCGAAGGTACAGGTGAGCAGGGGGGGCTCATTTAAGTCTAAATATGATCTGTTAGACGTATTTGGCACTTTCCTGTTGCTCAAATGGCTTAATACAACGCCCTCCAATTTGAAGTCAGTGTCTAGCCAAGTCTCATATTTTTTTATCATCTTATCCTTACTCCTCCCACAAGATTTCCGATATTTGCTTAAAGTCATAATAAAATAGTTAACCGACTTTTTTACACTCAATTTGATATCGGTATTTGCATTCTCTAAGCCAAAGAACGTTAAATCAAACAGAAAAACAGCAAGTATTTTGTTCTTGGCAGCAGCCGAATTCCATTCTTCAAAACAAGCGCGATTTTTAAGTCGATTATCTAAAGTAAAAAAAAATATATCTTAAAGAGGAGCAACCAGAAGCAAATGAAAATTGCACAGTAGCAAAATAACGTTGTCAGGTACATTATATAAAAAAATTAGCGATACATTTTTATACATTAAACTCAAAATCATGTTGGCTACTAAGTAAATTTTTAAGGTTAAATTGTAAATGCGTCTAACTCACCCATTATCTTACGTAGGTCACTATTGTTTATTGATTTGTAATCACAAAGACTCGAAGAATTTAATTATGAATGAAAATTCGAAACGTGTAACTAAAACAGCACCAAAAAAATTAATTTAACTTTTGTAACAGCAACTATACCAAACAGCAATCATAGGTATTAGCCAACTTAGGTGTCAGTCGACAGCGATATTTGAAGATGACATTAGACAAAACTACCCTCAATAAAGGCTCGAACTAATGACCTTTGAGTTGCCATGTTAAATATCAGTATAGTTTGAGATAAAAAAAAATATTTATCATAAAGGGACGCGACACTGTGCAGCGGAGCGAGCGAAGCGAGCAATCAATCAATTTGAAATCTATTCAATCAATCAATTTAAAAATCAATTTGGTTAGTTCATTTGGGGATTTCATTCAGCGGCCCCATATTCTACAGTCCCTCCCACTAATTCTTTTAACACTGTTTAACGGTTCAACACGGTTTATTTATATCTAGCAATTCCTTACTTACCGTTATTCCTTCAAGCAGACCATAACCATTAAAGAAAAACATGTCTGAATCGAGAAATCGATGCGCATAGAGATAGTTCATAAAAATAGAAAAACACTAGTTTGTCGTTTGTGTTGAAACTAGTTACATATCGGTTACATACCGCGTTACTATTTATTGCAAATAGTTATGTGAAATAATGCCCACGCCTAAAAGCATTTACACAGTCCATTTTGTGGCATCAAGCTATAAACTGTGGATAGTCAGTGATGTGGATTATGTTAGCATTAACTTTTGATTTATGTTTGCGATTTAAACGTGTTTAAGTAAATAATTCAGTCTAAACCAAGTACACTAAATTCGTACAGTTAAATTTGCATTGTCCGAGTTAGTTAGGTACTACCATATCGTTATTAATTTTCCTGTGTGATGTAGTAATAATATGATGGCGATTAGGCCTGTTTCGTTCCTGATAGCGTCGGGCGGTAGCACCTATTCAGAGATTGAAACAAGGCCATTTTGCAAAATAATTATAATAAGTATCATGGTTTTATCATCGCCATTTAAGTCTGTAAATTAGTTAAAAGATAAATTTTGTGATGAAATAGGTATTAAAAATAGTAAGTAAGCGAGCTTCAATAAAATTTGTAGAAAAAACATACCGTGGCACTGTTAATTAGTATAACATTACAGCAAATGTGTTAACTTGAACTAAATAGGTACCTATGTACCTACTCATGCACCCGCGTCGAAATAACTTCTATTAGGTAGTTATGAAGTTTCATCACACTAATGGCCATTTACTTAGTAATCAATCCAGCAACAGATAAGCTTACACTACTACTGACAGTTATTATTGGACGTAAGTTGCATGGAAGAACTTTGAAATTTTCGGCTATCGATTATATGTATAAAACGGTCGTAAAATAAATTCGAGACGACTGCATACGGGTGTGTGTAGTTGCAGGATATATTCGTGCCGATACACTTTCTGTCGGGGCTTTCCGGGGAATCGATGAGACGGTTGCATCCTGGAAAATTTGACAGGACGAGGGCCTCTCTGGACACCTAGAACGTTACAGAGGAGGTGCGCTACACGGTGACGCGACGGGGCGCCCCTGCGCTGCTCGTCAACGAGTTCGTGTTCGTGGCACGCAAGCGTCGCGGCGCGCGCGTCTACTGGTCCTGCCGCCGGCGGCGCTCCGGCTGCCCGGCGCGGGCCACCACGCGTGCCGGCGCGCTTTTGGCCTGCTCCCCCGGCCATAACCACGGCCCTGAAACACCGCTTCTCGATAATCACGCGACTATAGAGAGTCTCATTGACACGATTATTGACGATTAATCTGCCAAATTACGGATAATTATAAAATACTTCAACGTCAACTTCGTCTCTTATTACACGATATAAAATAAACTATAAGTGGGGCATGTGTGGTGTCGGTGGGTGTGAGTGACGGTGCAGGTGTGTTTCAGTGGAGTTCGTGATCTCGAACCGCGGCCGGCGACACATGCGGCTGGGCGGTTTCTCCTTCTACGCGGAGAAGGTGTTCCCTGAGAAGAACAAGGTGCGGTGGCGGTGCACGCGGCGCACGTGCCGCGCGTACGCGCATACGCTGCATGACCGCATCTTTGCGCTGAGCAACGTGCACTCGCACGAGCCGCCGGCGGCGCCGCAGGCCGCCGTGGCCACCGCCGCCGCACAGCGCGCCTTCGCGCAGGCCGCGCTCGCGGCACACGCTAAGGCAATCCTCGACGAATGAACGGCTTTGTGCCGCCTGAAGCCGGAATTAAACGCGCGAATTATCGCTCGGCACGAACCAAAAGAACGCTATGTATAAGCACGTAATGCAATAATATGGAAACCATATTGCCTTCTGTTGTTTTGGGTGTGCTAGTGATAGCCAGCGGAGATGAGTTATAAAGTACAGTCGACAATAGGTCTTCCCTCACATATCGCGCAATATACTTTTGACTGAATTACAACTTTCCTTTGTTAGGCAAAAACCTCGTAGCTTTAGTTGTAATACCGTCATTCGTATAATTCCGGCTTCGAATACTAAAACCCTAACTAATACAGTTATGTTCTAACTTAATGTGACTAATATTAACAGCGTCGCACAAGGCATGTGATGGTTTTTAGTGGTGTGGGGCGAATCACTAGTCATTAATTTAAGTACAATGGCTCAATGAATCTGGATCATCCGGGTGATGGGCACTCAAATCTTGGCCCGCTTAGACAATTAGAGTTTATCTAGTTACTTCTAATTTAAAATATCAAATTCTGGTCATCTGTAAAATATTCCTACTATTCTTTTCATATTTTAAGTACATAAATAAACTAGTCAATAGAGGTATTACTCAATAGGCGCTTATAAAGTTTTAATGGATCACGAAAATTACATTATGAGTAATTTAACTCTACATAAGACTTCTTTTTGGAAAGGCGGTTGTTAAACGGGTGAAAAAAAAAAATACAAATTACCTAATTCAAATACTGGGCTCGTGTAAAAACAAAATAATTTTAATGAAAACTGCATCAGGATTGAATATTTTATACTTGGACGAAAATGATACGGTGTTGTTCTCCGCGAAAGAAAAGTAAAATTCGCGAGTTAAACCCGCACTTTGCCGACTTTGTTTAGTGATCAGTGATGTATTTAGGTAATGTAGCTTTAAATAATGTATCTTTCTAATTAACTATAGTTCTCGTCCTAGAATCAACAACATTAAAACCGGTGTGATTTTTTTCTTAACACGGCCCTTTTCCTAGCATGCTCTGACCTAAAACAACCGACTCTTGCTTTTCTAACGACTAACCGACGAGTTTCCAACGAGGGCGTGGGCTAAGCGGTGTTGCGCTTTGTGTTGTGCAGAGAAGTACGTGCGGCTGTGCATGGGCCCGGGCGGGCGGCCGCGGCTGTGGGTGAGCGGGCGCAGCTTTTACGCGGCGCACACGATGCGCTCGGGCGTGGTGCGCTGGCGCTGCACGATGGGCGGCTGCGGGTGCAAGGCTTACACGCAGTGGGGCACGCTGCACAAGCTGGTGGGCGAGCACAACCACGCCAGCCGCGGCAAGGCGCGGCGCGCGCCCGCGCTGCCGCTGCGCCCCGCGCCGCTGCTCGTGCCGCGCCCGCCGCGCCTCGACTTCGACAAGTTCGACCCCACCACGTGGCCCATAAGGTTCTAGTCCAACTACCTCGTTGACCAGGGGGGCGACTCTCTTAAATGCGTTGTTGTTCTATAGAGTGATTTTAGTACGGCAGGAATTGTTTGATGACTATTAGGTAACCAATATTATTCGAATGGTATAACTATATTTTATTTCCGAGAGTTGCGTATTTATTTGCGCGGGTTATTAAATAACTTTGTACTGGTATTGCTCATTAGACTACGAAATAGAGACAAGTAACAGCTATAGTCGTACTTTTATTATTCTATTGAACAACTATGTGTTTATTAAACTGTAGACCCTGACAAACACTGTATCCAGTAGCTTGGGAATCCCTCCAGGGATCGACTTTGTAATGTAGTGCGATGACATTTATGTGTTTGTTTGTTTGTTTGTTTGTTTGTTTGTTTCTTGATCTTTCTTCCATTGTGCCAAGGTGGTTTTCCGTTACGAATTTATTGTGATGTATTTTATCTATGCCAAACTGAAGATATTTTGTTTTGATGGAAAACCATAGGGAGGTAACTTAAAGTTAATGTGATAGTACAAGCTCATTATAGGAAATGCCCTTTTTATATGTCTATAGGGAGGTATTTTGTAGAGAAATGATCTCATTTTTTATTGTTAATTTAGTGCCAAAAGGTTTTTTAGAATGTAGGGAGTTTATGGATTTCTACGCTTTTGTGTAGAGTATTGTGAACTTTTATTTTGAAAACTGTGTCTTCCTTTCAGATTATTTACCTAGTTTTTAGGTTATAGTGTTATGATTGTTGAAAAGCAATTTTTTTTAATTCGGTTTTGTAAATATGTATTTGAAGGTTGAATAAATAATTAAATCGAACCATTTGCTCATAAATAAATAGGAGTCATCTCGTAGAGGTTTTATGGATTGATCGATCAGATTTTTTAAAATAATTAATAATATATGTTGATGTCCTTTATTTGTGTGTAAAGTGAAATAAAAGTTTTTAAACATTTTCAGATATTTCATTTCAATAAAAAAAATCTTGAATGTACATGTGGTTTAATTGGCCTCAACCTGGTTTGGTTTCCTCTCTACTAAGTATTTAGGAGAGTAGTTAAGCTATGTGTAGTTAGTATAATAAGGCAAAGGCTTGCTCGTTCATACTGACGAGTGCAATGTTTCAGCGCGCTTCATTCGCGCCGGTAAAGGGCGTCTGCTGCTGCACCGCGGCTACACGTTCCGGCTGAAAAACAACCTGGCGCACGGGCGCAAGCAGTGGTACTGCTCGTCGCGGCTCACGTCCCGCTGCCTGGCCGACGTTAACACCGAGGGGCCGGAGGGCCACGAGCGCATCGTGCGCTGCCGCTACTCGCACAACCACGCGCCGCCTAACGTGCGCCGCTTCGCCGACGGGCGCTACGTGGTGCGCACGCCGCACCAGAGCGGGCACCGTGCGCCCGCGCCGCTCGACCCGCACCATCAGCTGCTGCAGCTGCAGCACGCGCTGGCTCTGTACGCCGCCACGGCCCACGCCTCGGCCAGCGCCGCCGCCAACAACGCCGGCGGCAACCCGCAGCCGTCGCCCACCGCGCTGCCGCCGCCGCCGCCGCACTCGCACTCCATCAAGCCGCTGCTGGTCGACACGCCTTGCACCGAGGAAGACTAGGCGGCCGCGGTGGTGCGCGTGGAGGAGGGATGAACAACGATGCAGTGTAACAGAAGTTTTCGTTTCGAGGTGTTTTGAGGCTCAGCCCATACATTATGCGCAACAAATCCTATCGAATGCCTGACCTGACTGAAGCGGTGGTAGCCTAGGGGGTAGAACATTGGACTCGGAAGCGAGAGACCCAGGTTCGATTCCCAGTGCGGGCATGTATCTATTACTTTGTTTTCTAAGTTATGTAGTTATAGTAGCAATACCACACGCTTACGGTGAAGGAAAAACATCGTGAGGAAACCTGAGTATCTGAGCTATTCACATACCTCAGCGCTTGAAGTAGCCAATCCGCGGTGGGCACGTGTGGTGATTAAGCCCATACTCTCTCTGAGAGAAGGCCTGTGCCCTACAGTGGGACGTATATAGGCTGCTTATGATGCCTGACGTTTTGACGGTTGAGTGTTTAGGAATCCGTCAGGATTTGGTGCGCATAATAAGGAGGCGTGTATGACATCTTGCGACGGCACCTGATTAAGACGTTGTTAACAGGTAAATGCCCAATTTTCCGGCTCATGTACAACTTTTGATGAGAGGCATCTGCCTGTACTGTATCGCACGTGAGCCTTCAGGTTGAGTGTCGATCTTGGATATTTTGGTGTTTTAGTAACGGGTGATTCATTTGGAGTTACTTTTTCCAAAACTAAAAAAAATATGAATAAAACAAATTTATCGGGTAATCTTTATTATAATACAAAAGAACCGTTCCTTACATTTACTTTTTAAAGATTATTTCTTTCAAATGTTGTCCGTAACTGCGATTAAGGTGGTCCATTCTGGAGTTCCAGTTTTCGATGACCCGACCGAGCATTTTGGCGAATAACGCCAGTAATGTTGGCTTCCAGTTGATCAATCGTACGCGGCTTTGGACTTTACATAACCCCACAGAAAAAAGTCTAAGGGTGTGATATCACAGGATCTAGGCGGCCAACTGACTGGTCCGAAACGCGAAATTAACTGTTCACCAAATTTTTCTCGCAACAAAGCCATGGTTTCACGTGCTGTGTGGCAAGTGGCGCCGTCTTGTTGGTACCAAAAGTTCTGAAGATCACGGGCTTCAATTTCAATTTCGGGTCATCGAAAACTGGAACTCCAGAATGGACCACCTTAATCGCAGTTACGGACAACATTTGAAAGAAATAATCTTTAAAAAGTAAATGTAAGGAACGGTTCTTTTGTATTATAATAAAGATTACCCGATAAATTTGTTTTATTCATATTTTTTTTAGTTTTGGAAAAAGTAACTCCAAATGAATCACCCGTTACAACGGTGTTCAGGTGGAGTCGTGACGTGCTACGTCTGTATAGGCTCGTCTCTCGCGTTTCTCTTTTCTCACGTTTCTCTTTTCTCACAGCTATGAATCGCACATAGGTTATGAATAGCACCCCCGATTATATTTAATCTCGGAAACGAAACTACGGCTATTCAATATTTTTGGAGAGCCTATTGGCAAACGATTTAGCGTAAATATTCTAGATTAAATATTATAGTGGTTAAGATTAATAAAAAGGGGATAAGGTGTGGTATAATTAAGATTCAGCGAAGGATATTGTTGGTTTGAATATCGGTAAATGGAATGTATGCATGTAAAACATCTGTTAGACCGAGCTTTAGTGTAGGCTGGAAGTCAGCGCGAGCTAGCGCGCGCCGTAGCAGCAGCGCGACTCGCAGGTTGTAGGCTAGGGGCCTCGTGAGGTCGATCGTTGTAGGTGTGGGTATATTTATTGAATCGATTAGTAAAAATACATTATACGGTGTTAAATGTTTTGGAATATAACAGCAGGCTCGTTCGGATGTCATGTTTAAGCGATAGATGTGTAAGATGGTTAAGATCCGGCTAACAACAGATTTGCGTTTAGTTTGACGGTTAATGAATCGATTCGAAAGCACCCCGAAATGTAAAGATTGGTCATGTGCATGCAGTTTGGTACAGTTGGTAAGGCCGGCGCTCTGGCGTCGGCAACGTGTCGGCGACTGATCGGACGACTCACTTCCGAGTGAAGCAATACTGTCCCCACGACTGTACTTAGTAATACTAATTTATTTTGAGAATTTTCACTTTTACAATGTTCATAGAGTTTATATGATCAAATTGCTACTTATACAATATTACATAGCGTCCGCCTCTTTTATTACTATAAGTGTTTGCTGTCGTTGTTGGATTTTCAGAATATTATTCAGGGCTGCGGTAACGAATGTGTCCACTAACAGCCAGCTCTGTGCACCATCTTTGATACTTGACCGATGTCTCTGGCATTCACGATCATTACCCATAGAAATGTGAAGATGCTTGGACCATAGGATATTATTGCGGTAATGGTGCAGTGAACGCGGAATGGGCTGCGTGGGCAGTGTCGAGGTCACGGTCGAGTGATCACCGCAGCCATGGTGTACGCTCTTTGGATCGATTTTAAAGTACTTAAGCTCAATCAACTACCTCTTTACTTTTTATACGGGTTTTACAGTAAATAGAATTAGTTTAATTATACATGTTATTTTAGAGACGAATGAATACTCAGAAGCTTTACTTGTGTAAGGTGTGTAGGATAATGTAGGCTAGGATCTAGTGTAGGAAGGTGGCCGGTGCGGAGTCGCAAAGGGTCCGGCGCATCTCTATTACCTATATTGAAACTCAACTACCTCTTTACTAGTTTTAAATTTGTACTCGATCGTTGACGGCTTATACGTTTCTTTTTGACTGTTGTCTGAATATATTTTATTGATTGTTTTAGTAAAGAATAATTTGTTGCTTATCTTAATCAATTTCGTTGTAATTAAGAACGTAACTATTAATTAATCTGTACGACTCCGAATCAAGTACAAATTTTACTTTTTACTTACTAATTTTAATTGTTATTTAGATGTCTTAGGCTTTAATAATTCGTTATTTCTGGGTGGCCTGCGTCGGTGTTGTCTCTACATGTAGCAGTGGGGTTGTGTCAAATGCACGTTATACTTAATTATAATGATGGTAAATGTAAGGGAACAAAATAATTATACCTACTTCATAAACGAAAGGCACGACACTGTTGTAACTTGTAACTTAATATGTAACTATATTGCGAGTTGTACGTCCGTGTAGTTATTAGTCAACACTGAGGAGCCGCGGCACATTGCTGCTCCATTATTGTAATGTTTGATGTCTTAGTATAAATCTATACTTACACTATTCTACCTCATAAGCAAGTAATCGTCAATTATGTAACAATACATACAATAATTTTCTCGAATTTCATAATGAATTTCTCTAATTTGAATAATTTTTTTATGTAATTTCTCACAGTTAGACGCCAATTATTCTCCATATATTTTGAGTAACACTTGTGTTTCTTGGCTTATCTTTATCCCTCTCCCCAGTTAAGGTCGGCGAAGAAATAAAAATGTGAATTTGTATTGACCTATTTTTAATAAGTCGCCTCATTTAATTTATGTTCTTTGAATCTCTAACTCTAGTGTCTATGGTCTAGTTAGTACGATGTTTGTTGGCGGCTCCGTGCTTGTCCGAACCAGTGGCTTTATCTGTCTATCTAAATACTTCCCTGTTCACGGAATAAGTACCTGGGTACACCCTAATTACGCAACCCCAATCTAAGCCATTTTGCTATCGCTTGATGTACCTAACCACATCTGACTTTTGTGCAGTATAATACACGTGTAGTAAACGTAAAGTGGCTTAGTAATTATCACTGTGTCGCTTAAAGGGGCGGGGCAATATTGCGGGACAAGAAAGCCCAGATTGTAATGCTAGCTCATCCAATATCGACTACCCCAGGTGCTTGCTCCGTCAACATGTACGCTCTTCGCCACTCTATAATTTATCGTTTATTCATTAATTTACCTCAATAAAGTAATTTTTGTGCTCTCATACAAACCTATTGTCCAGTGCATTTTAATAATAGCGTAATTTTATACCTACCATTTATTAAATAAGATTTTTGGGTTCATGTAAGGGGTATGTTTTGTGAAATCATATTAAATTGTCCTTCAAAACCGCTCGTTTTATTTTTCTCTTATTATCTGAATCAATATCGTCGTGTACGTAACCTCCAGTCCTCTGATCGGTTTGGTTTCACACAGGTAACTAATGCAACATTCTGATAATTCAACTTTTCGCAGGTATAAAATTCCTCAAGTCGCGACGTGGTAAAGTGATAATGATGGTGAACACTTTTCCTTTCTGCGAAGAGTCGAAGCTTCGCGACAAAGTCATATGGCGCTGTACGTCGAAGAAGACCAACTGCAAGGCGCGGATCCACATGCTGGGCGCCAGCGTGGTGGCGGTAAAGGGCATGCACAATCACCCTCCCCGCGCCCTCTGCCTGCCCCCCGCCGCGCCTGGCGCAGTCACCCCTCGTCGCATCAACTCTCGCAAACCTCTAGACGGGCCCCCGCAGTCCGTCACCACCCTCCCGCAAGCGATTCCTTCCACTCCGGCCCAAATAGAAGCCCTCAGCGCCCTAGAGTCTAAACCTGAATTACAATGACTGCTCAAAAATTGTATTAGTTAGGTAACTACGCTTCTCCCGTTCGAAGTAGTTATCGTCGATAGCTATCAAGTCTTATGTTTAAAGTTGGTTTTTATTTACTTTTGGTATGAATAGCTTATTTCGTATCGTTCATTATGAAGCAATATCGATAGATTTATGACTACTTAGTTGGTAATTGTGATATGCTAATCCACCGTTTTAGGGTGGTGGCGAATGATGTTTGTTATGATCTCTTCACAGCATTTTTCGGTGTGTTTCATGGGTGTTGTATGGTATTATAACTTACGAGATATGTGTTGGATCGCCACCACCATTATGAATTTATTTTTCTTAGATGGTTTTCCTGGTGCCTCGGAGCTAAATCTATTTAGTTGATTGTGACTAGGCTTTAAAGGTAGTGGTGCATATTATTTATAACGGTTAGCATCTTCTTCAATGTAATTTGCCGTTGATTAAAAAAAAGTTTGTCCGTTATATATTTTTAATGACTTGATCTTTTAATATTTTTGTACTTACTACATTTATCACCATCTATTATCTATTTATACATAGGTGATGCATTTCCCGTATATTATTATTATAATAGTAAAACTATATACTTATAAATAAGGAAAAAGTGCCTTTGTAAACATGGGACCAATGTCAATTCCAAAATTGATGTACTGAACATTCCTTTTAAAATTGTTAATTAGGATTTACATACACATATACACTCATATTTTTATATTGTACTCGTTAATGTTAAAAGACATTGTTAAAAATAATTGAAGAGTATTAAGTAGGTAAGATAAAATAAATTTAACTTTTCTAATTTACTTACGATTTTCTTATTTATATTGATAAATTAATAATATTGACCATTTCCCTTAAAATATCTGTCAATTTATCTGACTTCTTCGGGGACCTCTATCTATTCAATTAAATAAATGGTCCGTTAATATTTGTAGGAGTGTCAGTGGCATACATACCGACGGGGCGTGGTAAACATCGGCTGATTGTAAACGGCTACTCGTTCACGGAGAATGTCCGCAATAATTGGATCTGCATGCGGCGTAAGACCACCAATTGCCGCGCCACTGCGCGCACCAACAAGAAAGGCGAAGTCACTTGCTACGACAACGAACACAATCACGAGAAACCACGCTTCTACAACAAAACCACCAAGAAAATGGTGCACTTGTAACGCCTACTCACCTGGGTTATTGATTCAGGTTCAGTGATGTTTTTGACTTTATGAAAATCCCTTAACTGTTTGATTATCTAGCAATAGGTACTTTCAAACTTCAGAATCATCAAAATTGTGTTAAGTATTTAAATTTAATAAGAAAAATACGTAGTGTGGGAATCGGAATGTAACATTTTCACTGACCAATTGTGCTTTCTATAAGTATAAGGTTTAGGTACCTAGTTTGATTACCAGAAAGTCCAGAAGTTTCTTTCATTATTATTACTGAATAGTTTGACTTACTTTGATTTTTAGTTGTGTTTATCCTGTCCCATTGTCACCACACCAGCATTCCAGGTTTCCCATTATTGTAGAACTAAATTACTGAATTGAAATGGTACTTTCAGAAGCGTTTTTCTTGCCGTCGAAAGCAGGGAAGTCCGTGCTCATATTCCGACAGAACAAGTTCTGGATGAACAACCAGTACCGAGACAAACTGAACTGGGCATGTCGCGACAAGGACTCTCGGGGCTGCCTCTGTCGCGTGCAGACCACCCTGGACGGTCGCTTCGTCAGGATCAAGGGGCAGCACAGTCATGCCCCCAACTTCACCCCGGAGAACTTCGACTTCCACCCGCCTACGGAGAAAGTCATCAACGCCATCAAGTCCGAGAACTCCGCAAAGTTCAGTGCTTTTACATAACGATCAGCCTTTAGACTGCGGCTCAACAAAATCATTCCACCGATAACTCGTAAGTTAATATTTCTTAAGACAAACGTGGGACCTCGATTACTAGTTAGAAAATTTCCAAAAAAGTGTTTGAAAGTCTCAATTATGTAAAATGTGATGGTTTTACTTAAAATTATATTGTAAGTTTTTGGCCAGTGCCAGCATTCCACGCTCTCATGCAGGTTATGGTAAGTATCAAGTGTAAGCTTGTGATATTTTGGTAGGAAATAATTTTACAAATATAGCGCTAGTGTGACAATTTTTCTTACAAAAGTTTCTTATGAATCTCTTACTAGACGACTAATAGATAGATTAGGATAATGTAATCTTGTAAGAAACCTTTGGATTTACCAAGAGCTTCAATGTGCTTTAAAAACTGTGTCATTGATTTTAAGAAATCGAACTGAATGACAATACTTATTTTGTATGATCTACTTAATTAGTTATGGTAAAAATGTCGTAGTATATAATGTTCAAACTTAATAAAAAAGCATATTTTTGCGAAATTTCTTTCTTTTAAGCAATTTTTGTCAAACTGTCATATTTTTCCGCCTATCAAACACGCTTTAGGGAATCTACAGCCACTTCAGTTGTATAATTACAGCGATTTGGTGGAGCGTGTCCCGCTACGGCAACCCCATGCTAGTGATGGGCGGGGAGCGGTTCCGGCGCATCGGCAAAGGGACTCGCAACGGGCACCTCACCTGGCGCTGTATCAAGTCCGACACCGGTTGTCGTTCCTATATCATCACCCGAAACTCGCGAATTTTAGCTCTGGGGCACCCCCATACTCATTACGTCACTAAACGCAAGGACCGTAAGCCAATAACTAGGGACATAAAAATAGAAGGACAGTTGAGTAGTGCGAAGAGGGACAATAAGAGGAAAAAGAAGACTAAGAGGACGGTTATAATCAAGAAGATCAAAGCAAACAAGAAGCTTGATCTTCCACCTATGGCACCACCAATTCTTGAGTATCCTCTGATGAATGAATACATTTGTGATACAATTATTAAGGAAGAATTGACTATAGAATAGGTAGGTACCTATTTCAATTTTATGCTTCAATCGATCAATAATTAACGGAGTACTTTATTCTATTTACCGTACACAAGCTAAAATGCCGTTATCTCCAAAAATCTACTTTCGAGTTATGCGCGAAAAACCAGAGAAATAATAAAATTATTTGCTACTTGAAAACTATACATAATTCTTCTCTGATTTTCTCAGATATTTTTGAGTGCTTTAAAATAGCTTTACCTTTAATTAGTAACGATAAATTCAGCTTAAAAATAAATTTTTGGCGTTATTATTAAACGCAATTATTATTTACTAATTAAACTAACATAACATCATTTTTTACTTTCTAGGGTTCCGCACCGAAGTGGCACCCTTCGGGTGCGGGACCATATTACTTAGACTTCACTGTCCGTCCGTCTGTCTGTCTGTCTGTCTGTCACCAGGCTGTATCTCATGAACCGTGGTAGCTAGGCAGTTGACATTTTCACAGATGATGTATTTCTGTTGCCGCTATAACAACAAATAAAATAGAATAAAATAAATATTTAAGTGGAGCTCCCATACAACAAACGTATTTTTTTTGCCGTTTTTCCCGATGTTTGTGTCTAATATTGTACCTATAGATAATGGTATGGAACCCTACGTGCGCGAGTCCGACTCGCACATGGCCGGTTTTTTATCTCTGGAAGTATAATAGTTAGAAAAAATTGGATTGGAGGGATCGATAGAGATTACTTTTCTGATTAAGATGTCATCAAAAAGTCAAAATCGACTGGATGGTCGATAACGGCATTTTAGCTTGAGGACTGCAGCTATGGATTCCACTAATATTTTTTTACTTTAGGTCTTCGTCTAAGTTTGACTTCTATTACAAATTGTATTATTGTATCTAGGTACTTTTTCTTTGGTTCCTTTATATAAAAACTTATTCAGTCTACTAATTTGAAAGTCTTAGAGTTCTTACCTATTTTTTTTATTCCTCCTGTGTTGCTTGGGTTGTGTTGATGCAAAGTTCTTTTTAAGAGGCTCCAGGTAGTAACACTAGTGCCACCGAGGAAACAAAATCATAACTTTTTTTACAGAACAAATTTGCAAAAAATGCCTGTGCAATCTCTCAATCATGTTAATAGTGATTTTAAGAACCCATGGCCGTGAACCTAAGGCAAAAAATCTAGGGCTAGATAGCATTAACGCTAAAAACGGCGGTTTTTTGGCATAAATTATATCTAGTCCCAGGTTCGTGATCCTAGGTTCTTTCTCGTGGGTCCTAAAATCACTGTTAACATGATTGAGAGATTGCACAGGCACTTTTTGCAAATACGATCTGTAAATGATATGATATTTTTTTCATTGGTGGCGCTAGTTAGCCCACTGGATCCCCTTAATACTTAGATAATGTAATCTACGACTTGATTTACTTATTTTGAGATATTTCATAATTTTTAGTCTGACCTAGGAATCTGCTGCTGACAAAGTTCTAAAATACAAAAGTTCGACAAACTTAACAGTTTTTTTACATTCGATTATGTAGCATTTAAAATGCAACTGTTTTTGTTGTATGTATATTTTGGTGATTATAATGAATTTACTGTGAAATTAAGTTGTGATTTGTGGTTTGCTTTGGCCAAAGTTTTTGTGAAATTTTCGACCTAGTCCAATTCCAGTTAGAAAAGGTCTTCAAGGCCGATTATATTTAGCAATAAAGAGTCGCATTTTTTCTAGAATTATGTTTGTTTTATTTGTGTAGGTTATCCGTAGTATTAGACACAAATAGGTTTTTCTATGTTGAGGTAAAGACTAACAACAGAACGCTCAGTTGCAGACGGCGCTGCAGCGACGACCGCAGTGGCAGCGGCGGCGGCGGCGGCCGCTAACACCGGGCTGGGCCTCCCGTTCCCCTTCCCGTGCTTCCCGGGGCAGTTCCGGTACTGCCTGAGCAAGCGGGGCAAACCCGCCATCGAGGTGGGCGCGCACCGGTTCTGCTTTAACGGGCGTGCGGCCAGCGGCAAGGTCTGGTGGCGCTGCTCGCGCAACCCGCGCTGCCGCGCTGCCGTGCACACCTTCGGACTCCGCGTCGTGCAGATGAACAGCGCCCACACGTGCGGCGTGCGCGCCACGCCTCTCAGGCCCATGTTCTGAATACGCAGCCCACTTAGAGGTTCCTCCCAGTTGCCGTTTAGAAGCGAAATCAGACTGTTCACTTTTTTTTGCTTTCTGTCTTCGGAATGAATCATCCAATAACAATAAACCCCATAAGTGAACGAATCTAATCAATGTGGGGATCGGTTTATTTGGCATTTTTTAATTTTGCAGAATGAAAGGACAGTGAGACGCTCTTTCGGATTAGGTCATTTAATTTTGCCTACCGTATTGTAAAACACAATCGATTGAAGAAAGTGATTAAGGCTGGGTCCTCCGACATTACCCCTAAAAAACTAAAAAAAAAAAATATTATTTATTTATTTATTGATACTTTTATTGCACTTAAAAAAAATCGTTAAAATTTTTTTTTAATGCCATAAGCATTTTCTACCAGTCAACCGCAGGAGGTAAGGGAAAGATCCTATCTGATTCCATCGGTCATTATTTTTATGATTTTTTAAACTTTTTAACATACAAGAAATTGCAAACGTGAGTGTAAATTATCACTAGATATGGTTTTCTTTGAGCTGTACTGAGTTTTGGATATAAAAGATTACCAAAATGACTATCACGCTCGGTTTCTAGAAGAGCGATCAAATGTTAATCTCATGTTAATCTCACGTCAAGCTAATTTCAGCCAATTACGTGCCGGTATTTTGAATTAATCTTAGATTAATCTCTTGTTACATTTGAACACTCTTTCAGAAACTGAGGCTGAATGTGTTAGTGACGTTGGTTGTCAAAATTCTATTAAAAGGATTTGTATTTCTGTAATTTCAAAAATGCCTACTTTTCCTCCAACTGTTCGGTCGCGCAGCGCAATAAGTCCCATACAAATCCGTGCGCTCGGCCTTAAGCAACTCTGCGTGAGCGGGAGGCAAATAGTTGTTCAAGCGATATTTTACTTTGATGGTGTTTAGAATGAACGTTCATTTTGAGCACGGCCTGTGGTCGAGGAATGAAAGTGAACGTTCTTCTCTGTGAATAGTCTGATTGATGGGTCATCGGTGGTTGAGCGGAAGCTTCCTGCCGGCGACATTGTACTGGTTCCGATCACCAGGCATCCCGACTGTTGATGGTAGTAGGCACGGATCTTGATCTCCTGATTAGTCGATCGAGTCTTTAGATGGAAATGTAATGTAACATGTTGGTATTCGAAATTGAACGTAAATCTTGCTCTCGTGCCTTTGCCCTGGTGGTCGACGCTCTCTGTGTTCGCTGTAGTATAATTAAGCGATTATTGCAAATGTGCATGTATTTTATAATGTAACTATTCTCCAAAGAGATTGATGTATACGCTATGTATTTGTATTCAAGTACATCTTGAACTTAGGTATTCGCGCTGTGTAAAGTATACGATTTTTACTCTAGGTTAGTTTGTATAGTGTTCGCCGCGACTACTATTTGAGACCGATACTAAAGTGGAATTAGATGAGCTATATCGGTTTCCACAGCTTTTGATACTTTCAGATCACAGAGGAGTCATGTTGCGTATGTCGCAGTGTTTTGAATCAGCAACCTCTATCGTGTGTTAATTTACTAGCACCTTTCCCGAAATCCCCGTGTACTCTGCATTATTATGAACATTTTTTCCAAAGAAATCGACGTCTTAGGAGTTAGGTTTTAGCATAATTGCATCTAGTATCGATTTTTATCGATCATTTCTTCCCAAGGAACCTTATTGTTCTAGCTGTATTTGTTTAAAATATTGCGATCTTACACAAGTGTCGCGGTGGTTTGTACTTGCGAATCCGCGGCATAACAACACAGATTTTCATTGAACAATCTATTCTTTGTGAAGAAAGTTTTGGCGTTAGTTTTTTAACACCCTGTAAATTTAAATAAAACGAACCTACTTAGCCCTCCTCCAGTTTACAGACAAGACATCCGTAGTTAATGTAGCCACGGATGTTTGATCTCCAAGATTCTGCCAAGTTATTTGGTCGAGTTATCACTTACAGCTGTTTTCAGTAGTTGAGCAGACGGAGTTTAGAAGTCAAATTACTTTTGCTGCATAGTTTTCCTCCACCGATCAACTATTGCAAACGGCTTAAAATCTCATAAGACGGTTATGTAGGAATTCCGTGCGACCGCCCCAATGTCTCCCTGTCTGCTCTGCATTGCACTGATGTCTTTGGTCTCAGCTGATCTTCCGCGCGCGGCGGGCCTATTTTGTAGTTCGTTGTACAAAGTGATAGTTCTCTTATGACGACCTAAGTATTTTTATACGTTGTTTTTTACAATTATTTTTACAACTTTATTCGTCTATTCTATAGTAACGTTGGTTGTTGAAGGGGGTGTACGCTGTACGCTCCCGTCAGATTCGGTTGCGATAGCAGACTAGGGTTTCGTGGAAATGTTTTGAATGTTGACGGCTGTGGTCGTACGCGCATTAGGCGCTATGTTTAACAGTAGAAAATTGCATTTATTGAATCACTGACTTTATTAATTAAAATACTCATTGTATACGCATACTTACTTATGTTAGAATAAGACTATTTTTTTGTTTTTATAATTATGTGATATTTTTTTACTCAGATTGATGTCCTCTATGCTTTTTGTTAGGGTACTTAATTTTTTATTTCTTCATATTTTTACCTGTATCCAAGTCTTTCCTAATATGATTTCGTAACCCTTGGTAGTGTTGTCGAATTTAAATTGAAGATTGAAACATTGATCTCATTTCTATATGCGACATCTGAAACTCAAAATATTAATCGTACGATACCTAGCTCATTATTTCTTGAATAACGTTTGTAGACTTACCATTACCTACCAAGCCAGAAACCAGTTCGATTACCATGAATATACGTTTTAACCTGTGATTACATCTCTGGTAATATTTTGAGATATGCGCAAGTGCATAGGCTTATTAGGGCTCGGTGCAGTAGTAAGTTTAGGGAAAGGGAAGGCCCTCACGCGTGACAGTGACTCGAGCATAATGACCCGATATGAGGTCTAAGCTTGATCGTATCTCGGAATTTACAGTGTTAGTAACCAACAACAAGTATTATCGTCTTAAGTATTATTTTAAATTGTGATAAGATTGTTTTAAAACACATATATAATTATTTTAATGATGAAAGTATTATGGATAGAGGTAGCTGTAAGCGAACGAGCTGGGAATGTATAACGCTGTGTAGTAAAGTACGGTAGTCGGAATAAACTTGTTCTCTCGTGTATAGGGTACAAAGAAATTATACTGCAATGATGAGAATGCCAATGCGTTTAATTTTCACTTGCTAAACACATGCTTATTAATAAACATGGGCGTAGCGTGCTCTAGTTCTTTCAGTGGATCTTTTAATAATCCACGTAGTTACAATTGATTTTCATTCAATTTTATCTAGCTCATGATCACAATGACCTACTCTAGCGACTTTGTGGTATTGCTATGTATAATTCAATTTTTTTGAATTTATGATTTAAGCTTTCGTTTACGCTTTTCTGTTGCAAGAATATGAATAGAAGCAGCTTTGTTTTACTCTATTGATATTCCTTCGGGGTGCGACAATGTAATCTATCTTGCTAGTTTTATTCCTATAGCAATCTGAATTTGACAAAGTTTTGCGGCGATGGCCCTGTCGTCATGCTTTCTGGTTACAGCGAAGCCACCGAGGGCTGCCCGAATGCTACTTCTGCATTGTTAAATAAAGATTATTAGTATCCTGCTTATATCGAAATAAATTGATCACCGACCAGCTGGCCGGCTGGCCGACAGCAATATTACTATCTAGTAATCTAGTAGTATTACTAGTGCTAATCTTAGCACGTATGGGAAATCTCTGCCGTGCTGTACCGTTTGTGTTTTGGGATTTCCTGTTGTAGAGCGTATATAATACTGTTTAGTCGTAGTGTGATAATTGAACTTGGACTGTTGACCGCATCTATCAAAGCTCAACGTGTAGATAAGCTATCTAACTGAAACCGGTAGTGATTTTTAGGCAGTGCCGAGAGATCTTAAGAGTGATGACGGTCTGGTGATACCTGATCTCATACAATTAGTGAAAACGTAAAGGGACCATAAAGTTTATTATTCGCCGGGTACCTACTACTTGTAATAAGGTCTATTTCTGTATGGTTCATATTTCAATACTCTGTGATTCGTCAGTAAGCCTACTAGAAATACTGGATTATTTTACCAAGATTTGGAGTAAGTCGACTAGATTTAAACAAAAGAGTTCTAGAAAATCTTTGCCAAAAGTTGTTTGCAGAAATACTCAAAATTAAGGTACTAATTGTCTTATAATCCTTGATTAATATGTATTACCTAAACAATCAAGTCTCCCAGTTTTGTCTTTAATTTCCAAGTAGAATAGCCCCGTAGCACTTGCGAGCAGCCTTTGTAGAAGTCCTCGAGTAAAGGCGATGTGTCTGACCGGTCCATTACTGCAGGCTGGTTCTACATCCGGTCGGCGCGCGGCGGGCTGCACCTGGTGGCTGAGGGGCACATCTTCTACGAGGACGGCGGCTCGCACCCGCGCCGGGTCACCTGGCGCTGCGCCCGCTCCTACCAGAAGGCAGAGCGGTGCCAGGTGGCGCTCTGTCTGCGAGACGGGAGGCTAGTGTACTTCCGAGGCTCGCACAACCATCCGCCGACGTATAATCCGACGAAGCACGAGTCTCGGCGCTTCGAGGTGGATCCCCATGGCAAGTACAAGATCGTAGTGAGCACGGCGCCGCGCACGGCCACGGCCATGCCGCTGCCGCTGCCGCCCGCGCTGCCCGCGCCGCCCGCCGCGCTGCTGCTGTAGGCCTGGCGCGACCTCCTGGTGCGCGGCCTGCTCGACCAACGGCAGTGACCGCGACGGGAGTGTCGGTAAACCAATCTCAGTGACGCTCGTAGATGATCTGACCAACGTTCTGACTGTTCATATTTCTAGGTACTTTTTATATTACAGACACTTGTTTTCTCAATGTATCGCCACCAAAATATATCTCAACGTGGTGGTGATACATAATTATTATAATCGTTAATATTTGCGTTTGTTGAAAAGAAGTGAATTCAACACTTTCTAGGCCTTCGGTTGGACATCGGGTTTTGTTACCATCAAACGATAATAAATCCGTTTTTACGCGACTGCGAAAGCAAATGAGGGTAGAGATTTTTACCCGTTTTTTTGTAGTTTCATGTTCCACTGTGATCACGCACCCACTGTGACCGTTTTTGACAGATGTAAATTAAACGTATCGTGTTTTCTTTAGGGTTTTAGCTTTGGGAGTGTCTTTCCGTTTTAATTTAATTTACGAAACGCTTCTAGTCTGATGCAAACTCTTAAAATGCATGAAAGGTCTCACGTTAGTGTAGACTTCAGAATGATGCCCTAGGGGCTGTCTCTTCGAGAAGGCCGTGCATCAGATTTGATGCAATAATGCAGCTCGTTGCTTATGAAATCCACGAGCTTGAATACTTATGTAGGGATTTTATGAGGCCAATATTAAGGTTACTAGTGCTTAACTATTTCGTGCAAGGTTTAAAGACTTCCGGAGTTCTTGCCATGCGTGTTGAGATGGCAGAATCAACGCTTCAACGGGCCTTGTACCGATGCCTTAGCGGCTATCAATATTAATTGAATACTCTATGGCGTATATTGATATTGTAATAACGTGAATGTGCAATATTATTCTCTTACCGGTGTTTAGAAATTATGTATACAAATTGTATAGCTTTAAGAATAGTGTAGCCGTCTTGTTGATGCTTTTTATAAAATTCTATTTATTAACCGCTGCATAGGATCGCGGTACGACTGATAGACGATGTTACTCGAGGTACTCCAATATTTATTACGTAGGGACTTAAGTATATTGATTAAGTAGAACTAGCTCTTTGTAGATATACAACAAGCTTATGAAAAAGTAATACGGATCATAGATTTTTATATAGAGTCGATACATTCTATAGAAATGTAATGTAGAGTATATAATATCTACTTATCTATATGGTAGTGACTGCATACCATCAATATTTAATTGTAATCGTTTAGTCATTCCTTATTATAATTTTGGTCCCGAGTTTTATGAGATAGTTACGTACCTAATTGTGTAATAAATGTAACCAAAGATAAAAAAGCCTTCTTGAATTAGTTTGACTTTCAAAATAAAGATAGAATCTTTAGATACATATTTGCTCTAAATCTAGTCTTTTTACAAATATTTCATTTCAAACACGTACTCATTATTTCATGAAGAGGCTATTAATTAATTAGAACACCTTGATATGATATGTATAGTTGTATACCTACTCGTACAGTAATCGGTGATATACCATTTTTTTTTGTATTTTCAATTGAATCTCTGCTGGTTATTTTATAAACTCATATTATTGATTATTGCATTTCATTCACACTAACGTACACCTATGTAACTAAACTCAATACACTTCTTCTCTCAGTTAACCACAGTCTAACAATACAACATGTTATTGAATTAACACAAAACTTGAAAAGTTTCTTCAGTATCGATAATTAAACCACTTCCAAGAAGCAAAAGCGAAAAATTCTCAATTTTATTTTTGTTTTTCAGTCAATTTCAAGTCAAGTTTCAAGATTGTATCAAAAAAATAAAAAAGTTTTGCGTTATTAAAATAACACTGGGCGGTTTGGGCAAAAGTAAGCAAAACTCTTACCCCCCCTAACATTGCTTATGCATTTTTCCTTTAATGTATGTATTCAAATCGTCAATCGTACTGAAACAAAACAATCCGCCAATGGGCGGAAGAAATTTAGACAAGTGAATAGCGCGCGGTAATTCCCCTACTCGGTTCTAATCGAGTGCTTAAACGTATCCATTATTTTTAGGAATCCCTGAAAATGCTTCAAGCTCAGACAAGTAAAAGCAAAGTTGACTAAATTTTGTAGATTAAAGGCAAAAAAAAATGCCTACTGCTGACGTAATCACCATCCAGACCCACCCATCCCCCATGTCATCAAAAATAAGGAAAGCTAAGACCCCCCGCTCCCCTATAGTGCTTACGTAATGGCCTCTTTGCATAGTCCCTATCACTCACTCTGCAACCAAACGCTTCTGAAAGTTTCTAAGATCAACAGCTCTGCTTAAATGTGTGACTTCGCCAATAGCAGGATCGGAGTGTGTTAACGAGGGTCCGCTACTGAAGATGGGTCGCCATTGGTACGAGCTGGACTCGTGCCACCAGGGCAAGCGGCGCTGGACCTGCGCCCGCGGCTGCAGCGCCAGGCTCTACACGCAAGGGAAAAAGATAGTCTTCTCCGACTTCAGACATTACTGTAAGATGAAGACGAATCACACCTTGTAGCCGGCTAGCGTTGCCGCGCAAGAGAAAACTGGTTGGTTGAAGCTATTTGGGCTGCGTTGGCAGCTTGTTTGACGTTCGCAACGTTTTATCAGAAAGTATAGTTCGTGTACGTTGTTGAACCAATGTGATATGAATTAGCTAGTGTATTATATTGTAAAATAACCGCCTGTTTTTTAATTGAGAATTTTACTCAAGTAACATAAGATAAGAATATTCTTTATTGCATACCGGAAAAAATACTTACAGACAGCAGTTACAAAAGAAAAGATACAATTGGCGGTCTTAGTACTAATAGCAAGTAATAATACAAGTACAAATAAAAACCCGTTCTTTTTTTTTCAATCTGAAGAGACAAAATTAATTCTAACTAAACGACGCATCACAAAATGAAGCAAAATCTAAATTATTATTCAAGTGTTCTCTATATATCTAAAGTATTACGAGTACTTAGTGAGATTCTCAATTCAAAAACCGGCTGTATGTATATTTGATCTTTCTACCTCTTGCTAAGTAGGTATCGCTCGAACTGCCTACTATAGGTACTAGTTTTACGGCTTTAATTTATCCTTAATAAGAATTAAGATGAGAATACAGTCACAAAATGGAATTACTTATGAGTCACTATAAAACCTTAACCTTAAAACGGTTTAGGCAGGTGATTTTTACCGTAGTCTAATGAACTTGAAATAGTTGTAGTTAGTACAGTCAGCGACACGCGGTAATGTGAGGGCGGCATTTCTGATCTATAAATCGATCTAGAGTCACCCGCTATAAGAGCCACGGTGAGGCAGCCTCGACCGTCGCCTACTGTACAACAATCGACTCGACCAACTAGATTTTAAGAGTTAACTTTTAATTTCCACCATCTCAGTTGTTACCACTTAAGAATCTCGTAAGCGTAATTTATATGTTGACTGTCTGTTAAGTTTTAGCGTCTAGGGAGAACCGAAGTCTGCTACTAAATCATGTTGAATAAAATCATGCCTTAAAAAAGATCTCATAATCTTTATCTTCTCAGGTAATGTGATTTCCTCTCTTCCTTACTAACCATCGACCTATCACTAACATCTATCGGACTTTACAGTTCAGGTGATATACAATCAGAAGGGCTACCCGAAGATCCACCTGGACGGGTACCACTACAGGCCTCACAACGCGTACCGCAACCAGCCTAAGGTGCTCTGGTATTGTGTGGCGCGGAACAAGTACCAGTGTTCGGCCACACTGCGCACGTTTAACCGAGAGCTAGTGCAGGTGTCTGGCGCGCATAACCACGCGCGCTGACCCGTGCGCACGCGCGCGCCCCCGCCGCTCCAGGCGGCCATGGAGCGCGCGCGGCAACTCTCCCTGCCGCACCTGCGGGACCTCTTCCGCTTGTACGGCGAGCGACTGGCCCTCAAGCACCCGGAACATTCCTAGGACACTTCGGGACGAGCCCCCAAATGGAAGGCCAAGTCACCGATCGTTATGGATTCGGCAAATTCCTAAATTAGACCCTTTAAGGTGATAGAAATCTTGTGTCATATATGTAATCGTCTAATAGCAACTTGGAAAGTTTCTATTTGTACTGTTATACGTTTTAGATAGCTTTTTATCGAAGAATTCGGTTAAATTTGGTTGTTGTGTAAAAGTATATCTCAACTAAATGTGTAATAAATTATTATTCAATTTACATGCTATTTTATTTTCAAGCTTAGTTGGCGTAGATAGAGGTTGAGTAGAACTACCCAGTAGAAAATCCGTAGTTAGAATGCCAATAGCGAGAATCAGGCAGGACGCTGCTCGCAAACGCATGCAACTTGTGCTGTGCTGTGCTACACTTTTCCATACACTAACTTGTGTTCAAGAGTGTAGTGCCAGGTTTTTACTCTCGAAGCCCCCGGTGTTAAATCGCCGGGTGTTTCAAAGGGTGTGCCTGAGCACAGTGCGACTTCGTGTCATCACCCTAAGGCTTGCTCCAGCTCCAGCGATCTACGTGCCGTCGCGGACGGGGAAGTCCCTCCTGCTCCACGAAGGGTATACTTTCTACCTGAAGAACCTGCAGGCGCACGGAAGGAAGCAGTGGTACTGCTCATCGCGGGATATGGCGGGCTGCCGCGCTGACGTCATCACAGCCCCGGCGATGGCCGGCGCAGGGGACGTACTGTTCCTGGTGCGCGGGCGCCACATCCACGGCCCTCCGAGCTACTACTTCACACCTGACGGTAAGTATGTGAGGAAGAAAGACGTTTATCACAGGTACAGATAACTTGAGAGCTGTTGGTCGGTTAGGGTCTATTTTTGTGATTTTATTTGTAATGTTTTAAATGTCTTTTGTGATTATTCCCCGGGGCCTTTTTGATGTGATCGTAATTTGTTTTAGGAATTATATTTTTAATTATTTTGGATAGGTTTTTTTTACATGTTTTTTTTAAAAGTATTTTAAATAGAAAAATATAAAAAGAGTTCCTATTGACTGTCTTTACTAGATAGAAGCAGATAATAATAATGTAGAGTATGGTAGAGTATCCGAATTTTAGGTATTTTGCAATTTAATATTTGAGAAGGTTAAAGCTGATCTCTAATATAGTTACTGAAAGAACTGTGTTATTTTGTCAATTACAACTTCATTTGTTAACAGAATATTTTGTTAAGTTAATGAAGAAATTATTGAGTAGTTACTAGTGTTTCTTAAAACTCTCTTGTAATACACTATCAAAAATAAATTGTTAATTGAGCAAACAGCATTTTTCCCCGTTTTATTTCTAGCGTTTGTTCTAAAAATAGATTCGGTGGCGCGGGGATGGGGCTCCGGGTGCTGCGTCAGTGTTGCCACGTACAATTATATTTAGGTTCAGATCTCCGATACTACAGTCTACGTAGTATTGGAACGTCGAGAGAACGCGCGGCTCGTGACGGATCGATACGCAGCGAGTTATGAAAGAAGAAAGTTTAGCGGTGGGGGGCGGGCGTGCCCTGGAATGTACTACGTTACTACAGGCTACGCATTTCGTGTCCTAATTCTGGCGTTGCCTGCCCTTCGCCTGCCTGCTCCCGCCGCACACTGGCAAGCGCGTCTGTGTGCGTCTCCGCAACGTGGGAGCTGCGCAACGAATGTATTACGCAATTCTTTATAGAGTTGTAAACAATATACAGCGATATACCTAGGTACTTGTGTCCTCAAGACCGCGTGTAGGACGCTACAATGACTGCTCTAATGATTTTTATTGCAGTGTGTGTTGTAGATCCATTGTATTCAGGTGAATTAGCATTTACATAATTAACTCGGTCAAAATGTAGGGCCAGGAGGGAAAATGCTTAATTAATTGGGTTCTTTCTTCGCCGCGTGAAACCGGAAGAACTTCCATGCGAGTTCCGGTCGATGAGAGGTGCTGTTAAGGGTTACAGGTGGCACACAAACGTGGTACTTAGATAGTTATTCTACACGTAAATGCTTGGTTGACTTGCGTTGCGTGCGACCCATATAAAATGACTAAGTAGGTTAGGTACCCTCTTCGTGCGGTACTTAATAATCATAGTCAATAGCATTTATATTGATCGTATATTTTTGGAATTCCCTAATGGCTTTCACAAACTTATTTGTAGACTCGAAAACATTTCCCCAATTAAACTATGCTGATTGATCTCAGTCGCTAGCGTGATAAGTGAAGGTTGTAGAGTTAGAGAGTTACAGATAGAGCAATCATCTTCCCAATCCAACGTTGTTTACAATCTGTGTTGCCTAATCGCGTTTGTAACGGGGCCCCGCGCCGCCGACCGCGTCTATGTATGGGTAGAAGCTCTAGGCCAGGCTAGTGCGTGCGCGGTCGATAGCCCCTGCACCGGACCGATTCTCCCAACACGTGGCTGTTAGGACTGTACCCTAGCCGTCCCCATGGGGCGCTCGCTTAGCAACGCCACGGTTTAGAACAGTTGTAAGTCGTCAGAATGCGACGAAGGGCTCGGCGCGCGATCCCACCCACTCGGTGCCACCAAGCGCGCTCCACGGCCGGGACATGCGCGCGCCAGCTCGCGCACCACCATCAATCGATAATGCCTATTACCCCAGAATCTCTCAGGATCCCCCCGCTTCTCTCCCATTTCTCTCAGGCTCCCCCAAAAACGTGTCATCTGAATGCAATAATAAGGTCCTATTTGAGTTATTGCTTCCAAAAGTTATTACACGGCAAAGGCGAAGCCTTTTGTCGTTTAGGTTTCTTTGTGTTGTATTTGTAAGATTCGTTTTCGCTGTGCCGAAACGGAAATGTAATTTGAACTCGTTATGAACTTTTCACTTGCAGGAATTTAGGGAGCTTCTTAGGGACGTTTGGTAGAGTAACAAAACCAGTCGTAGATCTAAGTGTAATTATAGTGACTTGATAGGCCTTTTTGTAATCAAGACGTAAGTATCTACCTATATCTAAAAATCATGATCACCGACTATGTGTAAATAAATATGTACCACCATACATCATTAGCAATCATTGGCGTAGATAGAGGGGTGAGCCACGCCCGCCCAGAATTGTCTAGTGCCCACCGCAGGTAGTTGGGTTTACTGCATTGCATTGGGATTTGGTGAGTTATAACTTTCTAGACGCCAGGCCCCCTGGAAATAACTCTAGATACGCCAATGCCAGCAATATTTATCATGCAGTATTGGACGCGATGGTTGGTGGTTGTAGCTCGGCGGCGGGAGACGCGGGTGCGTTGGCGGAGCCTCGAGTGGCGGCGGCGCAGTGTCTACGCCGTGCACGCGCCGCGCTGCCGGCTCGCGCTGCAGCTGCAGCGGAGGTGCGACTGCATGCTGCGACCAGACCTGCGCGGCTAAACGAGCCATGGGGTGGTGTGGGGTATGTAGGATTAGCATGCTCGAGAACGCTTTGCGTGGACTCGAACTGCGGGATGTCATGGGCTGAAGTTAATTGCTGTGGATAGCATTCTTCATTGTGTCGTGCTATCGCTATGGTTGGCCGACGAAACCTCAATCTATGGTACAAAATAAAAATTATGAGACACATAAATAGACATGTTATGCTGAATATACCGAAGTATTCCTAAATGTTACCAGGTTCAGTTCACACGGTACACTATGTTATGTACTATCTAGTACAGTCAGAGCTTAACCGTGAAAAGGTCGACTACTGCTGTCGGCTGTACAAAGGCAAGACTATACTCTCAACGGGTCTAATTTGTATTGTTTATTTGGTAAATTACGGTAATGGTCTATATAAATATGCATAAGTATCTCGATAGTAAAAAAAAAACTTGCGTGCGTTTTGCTTAATTGCAGTTTTCTGCAAATAGGCAAAGCGCATCCGAAGCTCTTCGGCCGTTGCGGTGCTATAGTCTCCCCAAGCTTAGAGTTAAGTGGACACGGGACACACGCATGGCATATCCCGTGGCATGTTATTTTAGTTATTACAATGAGAAGGAATTAATTTATTTACCTGCATATTAATGAAGTTAACATTTGGATCAAATAAGGGGTTTGCCCAACGCTTCCTGTAATTTGTTAAAGAGTTAATCCGATCCATATTGATAGTATTAACAGCATTATATCTCAGTATTCCTATGATGCATTTATCCAAGTAGGTAGGTACAACACAAAATGAATAATATGAATAAGTACTCAATATTTATATTTAGTTAAACAATATTGTGTTAAGTATGGCAGCTTTATATCTAACATTGGTATATTTTTTTGTAATAAATGTCGTTGATGCCATACTAGGTATAAAAAGGCTAGAATACAATATGTATACAATACAAGGTGCATCCAAAACCCCTGACCTTCTCTAAAGAGGGTGGCTGTTTAGGACGTGATATTTGTCTATAATGGTATACTATACTATACTTTGTATAAATATGGATTTTTGTTCTTCATTTTTCATCTTAAGCGCTGTTTGTAATACAAAAATTTTGTAAATAAAAAACTTTTATTTACAAAATTTTAACAATAAGTAGGTATGTTTTGGTTTCATTACTGTTAAAGAATTGAGCGTCCTCATTTTGAATAACGAGATTTAAAATAAAAATGCATCGCAAATGTGTAGTTGGAATGCTTCGCTTAACTGTTGAAGTAATTTATTTCAAAAGCCACGTCTAAAGAAATGCCGATGTTAAAATTTATGGTGGTTATTGCAGCGTGGGGCATTAGACACTTTTGAAATCTCTACCTGCACTTCCAGGAAGAAAAAAAGGCGTCTAGACGTCCTGTTTTTAGAAACTTTTTTCTGTTAGTAAGGGCGTTTTTGTTCCACATCCCTTCAAAAGGTTCTAGCGACTAGGGCGTGCAGGTAGTCAACGGAGCTATGACATTGTCGCTTTCAAGCCAACCTAAACTGCAGAACTTTTTTTTCAATAATAGGATCAAATAGTCCCGGGCCCAGCTGCGTTCCTAAGCCTGTCGGTGTCAATAGGATACTACCTGCCTGTCTCGTTGTTATGCTAAGGACGTTCCGGTCCAGAGTATGTTCGACGTAATAGTCTGAGCATTACATATTACAATAATTATTTTACGAGTAACTAAGAAATAGAATATAATCAATCCAATAACTCTTCGCCAGCTCTTACCTCGAGGAACATATGTGCGAGTATTTAACCTGAGCCCCGATTCTGTTAGCGCATTATTGTACAATAAATGACTGATACACGGTCGGGTCATCTGACGTGTTTTTTTATGCCATTATAAGTGTGCGCGCGTGGACACGGCGCGGCAATGAAGTAAAATCGCAGCGTTCATGCTGTTATGCACTAACAGAATTTAGACCTTGTAGCTATATATGCCTATAACGAACTTGATATTGGTTCCCCAATTTGATTAATAACACGCACTCTAATGGGCTCATTGGCAGAACAGAAACCAAGTTAGGTTATATAATACTTATATTCAAATATCTCCGAAAAAACCAAAACTTCGAGGTTTTTCAAGTTATTAAGGTAGGCATTTATCGAGAAAATATCTGTTAAGCAACTGACACCTACAATTATCAGAGAAACATTTTTATTAAGAAGACCACGTGTAAGTATATTTCAATGATGACTAGATGGGTATCTAGATGGATTGAGCAACGCCATGCGCGGGCGCAATGCTCCGGACGGACCACGTGCCTAGTCTCCTCTCTGTGTCGGCCACTCAGGCAGACAGTTACGGTGAATAAACTATAATTAGTGCGTGCAACAAACAGCTTTTTATCTGACAGATAATTGAACTCATAAAATGCTACGGTGTAATACAATTTTTAGTCATAGATCGTAAATGAAAATGTTTCAATTCGGTCAGTCTTGGTTTGTAAACTATTTTGCAACTCTATAAGTTAGTACAAAAAATTAAATTAAGTGGATAAGTCACTAATTATCGTGCTTCTAAGTAATGATATTTTTTTTGTATTGACAGATAGATAACGAAATTTTGCCCTAAATTGAATTGAATGCGAAAGCCATTTTGCTAAAGTTTGAACTTCGAGGAGCTTTTATTCGAACAATTACCGAATAATGTAGGTCTTGCAGACTGCACCTGAGTTCGCCTTTTAGGGTGCGGAAATGTTAGTTCAGACTAGAGTATTTTTCGTCAACGAAACTAGACCGTCCATTACCGTCCATCGACTAGTCGATCAACTAGTTGAATTCGTCGACTAGTCGATACGATAACGGAAGGCGTTCAATTCAATCGACTAAATTCGCATTCACGAGTCACGACTGAACTTCAGACCCACCTCTGGTCGCTCGACACTTTTTGTCTGAAGTTGTTAGAACTCCCGGAACCGCGACGAAGCAGGGTCAGAAAGCGATGCATTTGGTGTTACAAAAAAATTACCGGTAGCGGAACTACTTCAACGTATGCCCCAGTGAGAGCTTCCTAAGTCGGGACTTTTGCCCCCTTGTCATCATCAACCCATTATGTCCCCACCGAGGGGCACGGGTCTCTTCCCTGAGGAAGGTATAGGCCATACTCCACCACGGGGGCCAAGTCCGGATTGGTGGAGGCTTGTAGACTAGTGGCGACGAAGCAGGGTCAGAAAGCGATGCATTTGGTGTTACAAAAAAATTATCGGTAGCGGAACTACTTCAACGTATGCCCCAGTGAGAGCTTCCTAAGTCGGGACTTTTGCCCCCTTGTCATCATCAACCCATTATGTCCCCACCGAGGGGCACGGGTCTCTTCCCTGAGGAAGGTATAGGCCATACTCCACCACGGGGGCCAAGTCCGGATTGGTGGAGGCTTGTAGACTAGTGGCTCGTCTACTGTCAAAAGTTGTCAAGCCGCCCTAAGGCCTCTGACTTGGCTTAACGACTGCCCCCTTGTATGCAATGTTATTTTGTCTCTGGTTTTAAAGAAGCATATTAGTACGAGTAAAAAAAGAGTTTGTTGTATTATTTCTTAATATGCAAATGCTATTGAAATTGTTACTGTTCACAACAATGATGTATTTATTTACATTTTAGAATCAAGCTGTCAGTACGACAGATTGTAAATGTTACGTTTAATTAGCGAATAAAACTACTTATATTGTTAAGAGACAAGTACCTAAGTGGATACATAAGTACGATTTACGTGCTATGACTAGAAAGTTTTATAGTATTGCAGGTAACATTTTTATAAGACACATATTATTACAAAAAAACCTCAGATCTTGGATGTTTACATGTTTGTGATGTCGTTGTTTCTGGTTCCGACGACACAGGGTATCCTAGTGTGGGGCCAGAAGCAATGTATGTGCCTGTACGTAAATGTTTATGTTTATGTGGATATAAATAAATCACTTAATAGACCGAGCCTATCTGGTTTTATTGTTCTCCGCTGCTAGTCTCCTTTTATAGATAGATAGACAACATACAATGTATAAAAATCTTATGTCTCAGTGTTTTTTATCGAGCTCCTCTGAAACGGCTTCACCGATTTTTATGACATTTTTGTGTACATTTCGTAGGTCTGAGAATAGGTCGTAAGCTAATTAATATGGCAAAACAACGTTTGCCGAGTCAGCTAGTAGGTATACACGTAGTTTATATCATGAATCTTCTTATTGAACATTATAGTAAATTTCATACAATTTACACTTTGTCACGTAAAGAACAGGAATTTTGAATATTAATTGAAACATTAAAGTTAACAAGATCGTAGTTAGGTTCGATTCAATAAGTCATAGCCGAATCTCAGTGGCCCTCTTTATCTGACTGTGTCATATCATGTTTCCTTATAGGTCTTGCTACTTGGCCTGCTACTAACTTGGACCGATGACTGATGATGTGATGTGGCTTAGCCAATTTTATTCATGACTCATTTTGCCTAATATGCTGGTGGTCCAACGGCCCTAACGCCCTGAAGGTGATTAGATGACGAGCACGTGATCGCTGAATGGTAAGTACCTACCGCATGTTCACTAGCTTTCTTTATATTTTATTTTTGTTCATTAAATTGGTGGTACCTTTTGAATTTTTTTTATAATTGTTTGTTATGTTATTGTTATGCTACATAAAAAAATAATAATGTAAAACAACAATGAAGTTGTTAAAACGTGGAGTAAATTTTATAGAAGAGTATTTGCTCCGTCAACGTGTTACTGTTACTACAGTGTTGGTTAACATTATAAGCCTCAAACTCGTTTAGTAAGTACCCAAGCCGGGAAGATGCCTAATTACGTCAAGCCTGGTATGCTAACCGCTCTGCGATGATTTCTTGAGAGACGTGTGTACCGTTCCGTGAGAATAGTGACGTTTTTACGGATGCTATCTCACAGAACTGGAGCATTCACTACTATAATTATAGGCACCGTTAGCTATAAGCTATTGTTAAACCAGATGCTTGGAATCGCTACAAAGTCCCACAGATTCTCCAGATGCGACATGCGTCTTATGTATTTTCTGTTTGCCCCGGTCGATATGTTTGCCTACACAAAAAGATTTGGAATGACAAAAGTTTGTCGCTCTATCTAGAGTTGTTCCCTTGCGCGGTTGCAGCCCCCATCACTCCCCCCGCGGCCCTAACACACGCCCTAGCTATGACCTATATTCCGAGATGGTAGATCATGTTATTTCGTGCGCTGAGAGATCTCGCCGCCTCGTGTAGATTTGGAAGCTATAAATAGAACAGCTAGCTAGCTACAGATTGTTAGTGACTATGAAATCAATGATTTAACCGTGACATTTAAACGTTCGTTTGCGTAATCTAACGAAGGGCAAAGGGCCGAAGTTCTTGATCTGAGTTTTTATACCCATCCTGTTTGTCTTCCAAGATATCTAGAATTACATCACCGTTCTGCTGGTTTTAGAACGAACAAATTATTCAGATTTATTCTTGTGATTATACAGCGTAGGGCCAAGTGTGTTGGGTATTTTCCACTGCGTAGTTTTTTTTTCTATAAGTGTAGGCTGTTTACCTACCTAAACTAATCATTGACTTGAGGCGTGAAACTAGATATAAGTTACAATGGATAACAAAATCGGCTCTACATTTTTTGTAACCGGCTTTTTCGGCATGTGTAAGTCAGTGGAATAAATTAAACAGATATAATTAATTTCGATGATACGCAAGCGGCATCGTAAGTACTAGCCGGCGCGACCGGTAAGTCTCTAAAGGGCCTAGTATGGGTTGGATTATGCGCGTTCGGAGCTCTTCATGCCCCGATGGCTAAGCATTGCTGTAACGGAACGTTAAATTTTGTGTTTTTTTTTAATATTTGACGCATCTTGGAGCGCGGGAAGCGCCCTCCTATGCGGGATCTCGTGACGTCTCGAGCGCTGCACTCCACGTTGTGACGTAGACCCAGCGTTGCACTTATTGGCCCAGAGATGGCGCTCTCAGTCCTTGAAATCAGACGTAAGGTTCTTACTTTTCATTTCTTTATAACAATATTAAATAGTTTGCTTGAAGATTTTATTCATAACTACTTAGGTATTCGATATAAGTGTTACTGGTGTAAAATATGTTATTAACGTTATTATATTATAATCCTTAATTTTTGGAAGTTTCCGATATATCGGACACAGGTGGCAGCACTAGTATTTTAAAGTGGGTTTAGTAGCAAACAAGACTGTTATCCAATAGAACGAGATGACTCAGGGCAGCTAGAATTTTGTTTACGAGGAAGTAGGTACTTAGGTAGCTAAATATTGTTTTTCAATTTAAGATCAAGGCGAGGCGGACATTGAACTCACTACATGCGTTACAATACCTATCAGCGGATCACTCGTTTTAGACATTATGTCAGTTTTATTCTCTAAAATGGTCTAATTGACAAAAATGTTTATCATAAATTATAACAAAATCGGCCAAGTGCGAGTCGGACTCGCGTACGAAGGGTTCCGTACCATCTATACAACATATTTTGAATATTTCAAGCGTCTACCTGTTGCCGTTTTAAAAAAAATATATTACGTTTGATGTATGGTAGCCCCTCTTAAATATTTATTTTATTATGTTTTTAGTATTTGTTGTTATAGCGGCACCAAAAATACCTACATCAATTGTGAAAATTTCAACTGTCTAACTATCACGGTTCATGAGATACAGCCTGGTGACAGACGGACGGACGGACGGACTGCGGAGTCTTAGTAATAGGGTAATAGTTACCCTTTGGGCAAGGAACCCTAAAAACGACAAAACTGGTAAAATACGAAAATTCGTGGAACGGGTGGGTGGTTTGAATTGCCATAGAGGTTTTCATTATCCGGCCATTAGCTTATGTACATATTGTACATATTAGGTAATTTTATAGATTTCGTTTTCCCGAATTTTAACTTTCCGTCTCGTATCTTTAGAATGCAAAACATAAGAACCTTTCCGTCATACAACCTACACGTCACGTGAGTGAAATTTCTGTCAGAATAATATATTTCATAACTTGTATTCAGAGTTATCTGACAAGTTCGCATCTCCTGAAACATACCAAAGGGAAACTTGGATTAAATTTAAATTGGAGTACCATTGCTTTTATACCATAAAATACATAGAAAAACTCAGGTTTTTTTTAAATGAAACCAGAAAAGTATTTTTTCGGAGTTTTCGGGTTAGCAAAAAATGCGAAAAATCAAGTTACTGCAATAATATAAAAATTTATAAGATTTAGTATTTTCATTAAATTCCAAACGTTTTCAATAAGGGTGTAGGTGCATAAAACATTATTTTACAAGATGACTCAAATATTGATAAACGCTGTGTATAAGTTATAGGCAATGTGTATAATCCGGCATTGTATAGAATGCCTAGGCATTGTATACATTGCCTAAAACGTTAAGGCAATGTGTATAATACGATTCATTTCATACATTGCCTAGGTATTGTATAAAATGCCCGAAGCGCATCAGGCAATGTGTATAATGAACGACCACGGGAAGGAGGCGAGTGCGCGGCGTGCGGGACTACCCCGTAAACAAGTTGCAACTCGTTCGTTGTGTTAGTACGCAGCACTCCTTTGTTTTATGCAGACGTATTTTTTTAGTTTATGTATTGGTTCTAAACTGAGAGGCTACTGATCAGCGGTACTTACTAATGAAAGAAAGGAAAGATAAGGCATTATACATGTGAGGGGCGTTGCCTCCTCAACAATTGAAACCACCAGAAGGGATTTAGCAGGATGTATTTGGTATGCGAGAAAATTTTGTGTCAATAAGAACGAGAGACTTGAAAACCACTGACTCTTGACAGATTAGCCGCGTGGCGGCGGCGGGAACATTCCGCCGGCCAGCACGCGTGAGGCGCGCGAACGCTCCATGTAGGATGCACTACATCACCCCCCTTGGAGAGAGTTAATCCGGGGGAAAATCCTTAAATCTAACTCTTCGTCCTGACCGCGTTGTGTAGCTGCGGCGCGGGATGGTGGGAGTGGGTGCATTCTGTGCGTTCTTTGGTGCTGCAGGTGGTTTGTTTGCTTCTGTGGGTGGGACTGAGGAGGGTGGAGTTGGATGGTCATCGGCGAGTATGTAGGCCGGCTTGACACGATCCATAGAAACGGTCACTGGTCCTCGTGATGAGTCGACAGTGACTGTTTTGCTAGTCCTCTTCAGCACATTGGTGACCCTTATACGAACCGCAGAAACCAGGATGGCGAGCGGTGATAATAACATCCCACCGACTTCGACGGATTCCGACGACTCTGCCTTCGCGGGTGTGTCAATGTCAAGCCTAGAAGACATGTTCGCGAAACTGCAAAAAATGATGTCGGCAAAAATCACCCAAGAAATAGCGCAGTTGAGTATCAACTGAAGTCTTTTGTACGTGCACGTGTTCACGAAATTCAAGAGAGCACCAGAGGTAATACCTGGCGTTATGTGCCGTCGCGAGACAACCCAGCGGATCTTGTTTCCGCTACATACACATTGCCTATAACATATACATTCTCTAAGGTGTACGTGCAAGGTGTGACGTCATAGTTTGAGTCCGATTTGTATAGTGCGTTTTTGAACCACGTTACTAGAATGAATTTTCGATAGGTCACATTATGAAAAGTATTAGTCGCAGGGAAAAGAAAATACCACGAAAATACTTTTTAACATGGCCTCTCCAATTATATTTCAAAAAGTTTTAGTGCAAGTCCTCCATTAACAGAACTAACACATTTACAGGCGCGTGGTTCGTCCGTTCTCGTTGTGGCAACCCGATGCTTATCTACGAGAGCTTTAACTTCATCAGGGAGCGCTCGAACGGGCAAAGGATCCGCTGGGTCTGCGGGCGCAAGCGCCGGCTGCACTGCATCGCTACCGTCACTACCGTGGGCGGTGTTGTCGTCAAGACTTACGGAGACCATAACCATAGCTAGCGAAGGGAGGGCTCTAGGTCCTAATTACTTGTGTGCAATAAAGTCTTATCTATCTATCCTAGACTAGGATGAAGCCCTTCATATGCAGGTGTTGTTTGCGAAATGTTGAATGTGATCACTGCGAATGTTAAGGCTGCGGTTACGTTGGGCACACTGTCTTGCTCGTACAATCTAGCATTTTTAGTGATTTTAATAAAATTGGTATACTTTTTTATAAAGGTGGTGGTTTGATAAGTACAATAAAATTACGGACATTTTAAATATATTTTTGTTTTCCTATACTTACTTAATTTTTGATTACATTTTTAATTTTAGTCTCAAAATTTCTCAATCAAAAGCTAGGTGCAGAATAGGAAAAATATATCACGAATGTCCGTAGTTTTAATATTTATTTATCAAAACCTCAGATGACTTTTATCAAAGGTACAGGTACTCATTTTTGTACAATCGTTAAAAATGCTCGACTTGTTGTTCCTTGTTATTTGTTATGTAATGCCCTGTTAAATGATTTGTGTGGAATAAAGTATAATAAATAATTAATGAATGTTAGATTGTCAGACGTTAATTTATGTTAGATGCCAGGCGTAACAATCAAATCAGCTGATAGCCTAACACATTGCTTTCAAGCGTAATGTAAAGCTGCATGGTTTTACGCTGCAACGCTGAGAAATTTTTGCATGTGGTATTTTAGGAACTAGTTCTATGGTCTTTGTCCTACCATCATATTTATGGTCTTTTCTTTTTTCTACTTTCAAGCGAGATAACTAATACCACTTGCTGATGGTGAAGGAAAACATTGTCAAGAAAACTGGAGTATTTGAGGTTCATACGTGAAATTGGCATTCCACGCGTTGTGATTCAGCGCATACTCTTTCAGTCTTAATGACCGCTTTAATTTATTGGAATGTATGGTAATTTCACTTCACAAATAATGTTTTAGTGAGATCCTGTTGTCAAAACAATTTAAACTCCATATCAAGAGAGGTTTTGAAGGATTTTTCTTTCTGTGAAGGTTTATGCCCTGCAGTGGGACGTCTATACGTTGCTGATAATGTCTCAGTTGTGATTTTTATAGAGGAAGAGAACTTTTCTAGCAGCCTCAAGATAATTTATTATGGTGGGTGTTATAAACTTCAATAACATTGTTATTGGAAAAGTTGCTGTCAAAGGTTCCTCCACAAAAATTAACAGCGATGTGTATTCGTAAGATACGTATTAATTGCAAAGTTTGTTTATGAACCAATACAAAACAGATTTTATTCCTCTTGTTCAATTGTTCATGGTGCCGCCTATTTGCAGTTGTCTATAGGTACTGGACGAACTTAGTAATAGCGATTGACATTCCGTCCAAGAATTGTTATAGTTAAATTTGAGTCCAACTGCGATTTTTGGGTCCATTATATGTTATGAAATGCGATAAAAATGTTTAGTGAAGAGGAAAATATTTTATTTATTATTTAATAACTGTCCCATCCCACTGCCCCATTAGGCCCTCGCCCTGCAGAAAGATACCCATATTATGGAGGCTACGTTAAAAAATGTACCGGAAAAAATGCGTCGAAGTGGACAACAGTGATAGCATTGCACTCGGAAGTTAGACATTTTACTTTTCAGGGAGAATGCTACACAATAAGAGCTTTTAAAATGAATGGCTTATTTTTTTGTAATACGTAGCTAAATATTTACATACGTATACCACTTAACATATTTATAGTATGTTTAATGACTCGGTCTATCAAACCTAATAAACAATCGCGAGTAGATCCGTTAAATCTATAACTAAAATATTTATTGATATTAATATTTCTTGAAATTGTTACTCAAAAAATTTAGTTATTAAAAAATTATAAAAACCACTTCACATTTTATAAACGATTTTAAGATGGAATTTTAATTTAATAAAATGTGTAGAAATATAACGTTTTAGTATGTTAATATCGAATAAGGTAAGTATTTTAATATGCGTTTTGTTTCAGGTGAAACGCGGCTAACATTGATCTATACATATAAAAAATCTGTAAACTTTGTGTTTGTCTGATAATTATATATCTGTCTTAGGTACTGTGCGCGCATCACGCAAAAACCACTGAATGGAATGAGAGTTGTTATACAAGAGTGCAAAGTTGCTTTTTAACCGCGTGCTCAATTTTGATGACCGAGCAAGCGAAGGATTCTAAAATTAGAATCCTGAGCTTTAGCGAGGGAATCAAAAGAGCACGAGGTGAAAAATCTTTGCACTCGAGTGCAACACGTAACTTTTCATCCCACCTCAGCGAGGAAATGACTAAATGCAAAAAACAAAAAGGAGGTTTATGATAAATTCCGCACCATGGAGGTAGAAGTAAATAGGTTTAATGATGTTTTGAATTTACAAACTTAGTGTTTAATTCAATTTACTTTATCCTCTAGCGAATAAAAACGACTTTTGCACTCGGATATCGAAGAGCAAAACACTCTTTCCGAGATGGGGGGGATGAAAAATATATTTTATATGTCACCGTGGGAATCGCCATATTGCGATGTGCCTAAATAATTCCACCTGGTCACACGGGGTGCAATATTGTGTCTCTTTTTGTAAGTCTCTTAATCGTTTTACTAATAAGAGTTATAAAAATAAACTGCTAGTGCGATGTAAGTAAAATTAGTACTGCACATATTTAAAGGTGATAAAAGAACTGAATGAACTATTAAATTTATTATTTAGAATAAAAAAATTAAAAAGTAAACATTCGATATTGCCAATCAATTCTAAGCACGATTAAACCTCTATTGGTGTCCTCTAAACATATTAGTTTCTTTGGGATTCAGCGTGACGTTTGTGAATTAAAAACAAACTACGTTTGTAGTTGAAACACTTAGTAAGGCGCCTTCTTAAACCTACAGTTTTTATCTGAATAAGAAATTCACATTTACGAGATTTATCAAATTTTTCTTTCGTCTTGCGTCACACTTTTAAAAATGTATTAAGAAATTAATTGTTTATTTATTATTATTAAACAATTACGTGAATTTTTATAAATTAAGAAATTAAAAGAAAGGGTGATTCCTTACGTAACCTCTTAACTGAACGGACCTGAGCGATTCAACCTACTTCGAACTTTACTGTCAAATACATACATATTTTGACACTTCGGAAAAGTGAAAGTGGATAACCCATTACAGTCCGTAGCACGGCAGGGCCTATCGCTGTCTCAATTTTCAAATGCGGCACTTTCACTTTCACACTCTAACTATAAGTGCAAAATCAGGATATCCGTCCTGGGGCGCTACTACATAATTCCTCCACTGTATGGAGTTGTGTGATTTAGCCTACTGCGAACTGTCGAATACATACATATTTTGACACTTCAGAGTCGGCGAAATGGTTAACCAGTTAGAGTGGACAGTTACGTGATAGAGGGTCTGGTTTGGACTGCAAAATTATTTCTTTATCGTCGTGGGATCTTCGCTGATTATAAGATTTCGTTTTAGGATGTTTGAAACTTGACTGCTGGGTGCTGATTGATAGATAGATACAGATAGAGAACACTTTATTGTACATAAAAAAGGAAATTACACAGGTATTTCTCAATCTAAAAGTACAGACGGCGGCCTTATCACTAAAAATGATCTCTTCCAGACAACCTTTCGACTTAATCAAGCGTCGATTAATTGCTTTATTCTCATTCGTCCATGGCAGCATTTACGGTATTTTACACTCTTTAACCTGTTAGATTTTAACCTTGAAAAGAACAATTAAAAACCATTGTTATGGTGGCCCGATCGAGTCCTTTAGAATTCTACAGATTAATTCGTTTTTACGGCCCTGGATCCAAATCCTTTTGAACCTAATCGCCTTTAGCAAATTGGTCCCGCGAACCTCGTAGCGAAACACTACGTTTGTTGCATTTCGCTCAGTGTGTCAGTAGTTTTCTATTAACATTTCATGCTTGTACCGCTGACATTTTCATTTGAATAATAAAAAAAATGTAGACAACTAATCTGTCAAGAAGTCTAGGACATTTATGTAAGGACTTAGGTCCAGTTTCTGAATTGAGAAGTTCATTAAGTAAATACTTAAGTAACGTTCTGTCACGCTCTTTTCTGAGTAATTCAAAGAGACCGCACTACAGTTAACTATTTACTTAGCGAAAATCTCAATTCTGAAAGAGGCCCTTAGATATTATGTCATTGACCAATCAGAACAAAGCAATAAATAGCGAAGATCCTAGGACGATAGATATATACTTAAAGAGTTCTCTATTATTCGTCTCTTCCCTAGAATATTAGCTAAGATCCGCATTATCAGAAGATCATACGACATTATTAAAAGGAAGTTTTTATACCAGACTGAAGTGGGAAAACTTTATTGAGATGAAAGTTTAATTGTGGAGCGTACTCTCAGCGTGATCACTCTTCTTCCTGATATTTTGGATTTCTCTTTGTCGTATTTCGTTAAGTTATCTGTGCTCGAGAGCCATGATTAGGTGTACCTGAAATCCTTAATATCTCAGCAATGACGAATGGGAACTTAAAAGAATAAATAACATAATAAAGATAATCTATTATTACAAAAGTGACAATAATGTGTTAAAATAAGTTATCTCTATTATGTTCCTTGTTTTATTAAGATTTCCTTCCCTGCTGAGAATATACGATTTCGTCAGTTACCGTTATTCATTGCTAACGAGTGTATATTGGTTTTCTTATTTTTGCAGATTATCCACTGGGCCTGGGAAAGATTCGCGGTCAGTTGTTTTCCTTTCGAGATCTGGAAATTGTTCTGCATAGTTGCTCGAATGATTAAATACAATTTCTTGCATTACATAATTAGCTTCAGGCTAATGGTGTTGGTGTCGTTTTGGATATACTATTAGTGGTCGCTTGGATATACTATTAGTGGTCGCGAAAAAGCTTTAAGCTTAAGCTTATGTTTAAAGGTTTATCATCTTATGATCGCGAAAAGGCTTTAAGCTTAGTTAAGAATGGGGAGGTGGCTGTGAAACGGTTATGGTAAAGTATAGATTGCGTGACCTCGGATGTCAACCGAAACTATTTCAGCCTGTTAGTTTGGAAACTACAAGCTCAGTACCAAGCCATGCATGCCGGAATTGTTCCATGTATTTAACCAATTAATGAAGACAATAATATGTAACTTTGTGTGCTTCCATACTAACAAAGTATTATGTACTTACTTATACTAGATGGTTGTAGTCATAAGAAGGTTAACCTATGCCAAAAACGCCTATATATGAACAAAAACAAACATTCAAATGCTAGTCATTTAATTCGTAATATTAAAACGATGGGAACGGTTCAAGTGATTGTATAATGTGGAAGTTATTATTATTATTTATTTTAGTGTATAATTAGGACGACCAACAAATACGTCACTGGTACAAGCAATAACATGTTAAGAAAGGAGTAGGTACATGTTAAGATTCACTTACAGGTTGCATTCAATGAGTAAAAGGTAGGTAATAGTTACAAATCACTAAAAGTTACAAAAAAAGTAGGTTAAATTTAAGAAGCAAGCGAACTGATCAATAAAATCGATTTTAAATCCTTAAATATGAATCTTTTATATTCTTTTCCTTACGCTTGGGGAATCTAAGAATATTTTACGAATTTTATACTCCAAACTAGAAAACTATCACAATGGATGTCCACATTATCCTCTATGTTTGTAGTTCTATTGATAAGTTTCATCGTCCTCGTTATCTATACATATAACAAATCTGTAAATTTTGTCTCTGTCTGTTATATGCCTGTCTCACTCTTGTTTCTTCATGCTCGCGCAAAAACCACTGAAGGGAATTGAATAAAAATTATCATTATATTCTTTTTGTTGGGTTCAAGTCCCGGCATGGGTGGAATTTTTAGCCTCTAAATAGATTTTTAAAAATTATCGTGATTATAGCTTAGACTCCCGTGTAACATTTACCTCACGCTTATTCCACAGGAGGCGAGAAACTTCATTATAAATATCATCACTGTAAATATCTTCATAACCTAGTTAATTGTATCCGACACTATAAAAAACCAATACTCCTTGACTTCTGAGCTTTCAGGGCCGAGTTTATAGTTTATTATGAAGATTCGAGGTACATTGCATAGCAGATTCGTTTTGTTAATTTGTGTATCAATCGACTATGCATTGTGCATACAATATGCAATGTACATAAATTGACATAATAAACATTAACTTTATTATTATTAAATTCTTTATTGCATAGAAAACAATTTCCATACAAAGGCGTACTTAATGCTAAATAGCATTTTCTTCCAGTCAACCTCGGGTTTGTGGATAGTGTGGCTTGGGCAATGCACGATACATACTATAAGTACATAAATTACTTAAATACAAGAAAAATAAACAATAAAAGTAGGGGGGTCGGGGGAGGGGTCATAATTATATACCTACATGGTCAAATAGATAGATAGATGTAATGAACTTTAGTTCTATGAAACAGGCCCCAGGTGGTAACCGAGTCAATCGTTGCTATGGGAACCTGTCAACATACTACTGCGGGCACTGGCGTGACGATATAGTTTCTTTTTTCGTATGTCTCTTAATTATCGTAATAACACGTGATACAAAAAATAATAGCTAATTAAAAAAATATTATAACATGTAACTTCCAATTTCAATGAAAGTATGGCTAGGGTCACTATATTGTACGACGAAATATTTTACGGCCAAATATGTACGGCCCAATACATTCACAGATTAATTAATGCACATATAAATCCTAATCAACATTTTAAAAGAAATCGATTTTTTTTTACCACGGTTTTCACTTGACTTTTAGATAATAACTCAATATGTCTCCCTCTGTTTCTTTGTGCGCGCGTCACGCAAAAACCACTGAACGGAATTGAATAAAACTCACCATGACTATAGCTTAGATAAGATAAGCATGTTCTTTAAGGAAAAACGCAAACATAACACATTTACAAAGATACAGTACAATTGGCGGGCTTATTGCTTATAGTTTAAATTCCCGTGTAAAAATTAGGCTGCATAACATTACGTTTAAGTCCTTCTGGGGATTAGAAAATCACTATAAGTCGTGAGGTCATTAAATAGTGGTCTTATCACAATGACGGATAAAATTAACTAGGTTATAAAGAACCACCGAGTATACGCACTACCCGCTGGAAATGTCTAAATTATGTGCCACCGTGGGAATTTCTATATTGCGGGGTGCTAAGGTAATTTCGCCGGATTATACGGTGCACAGGACGTAGTACAAAATAGTTTCACTTTTTGCATGTTTGTTAATGGTTTTACTTACATGCATTGCAAAAATAAAGCCAATGCAATATAAGTAAAATTAGTACAGCACATATTTAAAGGTATTTTGTAAGGTTAACACGAGCACTAGACATAATGAAACTGAATTTTAACGGATGTTTACTTTTCCATTTTACAATTGTCCGACGATTCGGTACTTTTGCAAGTGCCCTGGTCTCGGTAGACTGAGGTGACAGGCGAATTTTTGAAAGCTTTAACTGTTAGTTTACTATCCTGCGATCGCCAACCCGCCTGCCCAGCGTGGCGATTATGGCAAAACCCCTCATGGTTATGAGAACCACGAGAGAGGCCTATGGCCTGCAGTGGGCGTGAAATGGCTGATGATAAGATGATGATGAGAGCTTTTAAAATCACTGTGTGCGCCTCATTTTTCTGAAGCTGCAGAAAATCGAAATCTTAAAACAATAAAAAATGTATGAATTGAAAATATTGTAACACTATTTCTCTTTTACGCCAAAATAAACTATGTTTGATTATTCGTGCTGTTACAGTACGCACTATGCGTACGAATGATGTATTTTTTTGATAGAGTAAGTACTTAAGTAAGTATTGCATGAGAAAAAGTTACGTTTTAACGAATATGTTCGGGTTGCTCATTCCAATGTAATATATCAGTCCAGGGGCCTAATTATTCGAAATCCTGACATTTGCGATGGCAAATGAAGTTTGGAATTTGACAGAAGACTGAAATCGCGCAGTATTTGGCGCGCGAAATATAGGAGCTGTCATTATGTTGGTATTACTTAAATTACCTATGTGATGAAGGATACAATACAATTTTGATTATTTAATTAATTAATTTTTTCCCTTCTTATTTTTCTTTTATAAAAAGTGGGTTGTATTGATTGTGGATTTTGTTTTGTTTTAGAATTAGGTGCATTATATTCCCAGAGGGAAAGGTAGATCAGCTTTATTTTCATTTATATATACTGTGCGTGCATATCAGTATGAATTATAACCATCATGCCTTACTTACTAAATATGTATACCTAAACATGCGTGTTTACAGACAATTGGATTTTGCTTGATACATAGATACGCTCATTTGAACCGAGATGTTTTGTTTACGTCTGCGTAGATGTCACCGCCGCTGAGTAACCCCACCGATCTGGAGGCTTCACTATCCTGCCAGAACGAGTTCTATAATTATTATCATTAGGAGTCACATTTGCGCATGGCTCGGGCTGTACGGGACTGGAGCTGATGGCGGAAGGCGGCGGGGCGGGTAGTCCTGTGACTGTGACGTACCCGCTCGACCTTGATCTAAGACAATATCGTCATATGTTGTGTTGTTGTTTGCGGATTGAGATAGGTGATCCCGGGAGTAGCATTGCGAGTTGAGTATAATATGCCTTCTATTCCTACGCAGTGTATCTCCCGAATGTAAACGCACCAAGTAATTGCGAGGACTAAGCAACTTTTGTATGGTGCCATTGACCCAATTATTGTTTAATCTTATCTTTACTTCCTGACCTATTAATATGTTCTGTAATTCCCTTGCACCTTTGTCATAATAGAACTTTTGCTTACGTTTTACGGACTCTAACCTAGGAAGAATATTGTTTTGTACTTTTGGCTGTAATAACTTTGGGGCACACGGGACAATGCTGCGTAATTTTTTGCTATATAATAGTTCTGCTGGTTAATGTATTTCTGTACTTATAGGAGTGTTTAAGAATTCTAATAATGCTAACCTAAATTCTGAGCCATCGTGGGACGTCTTTTTTAAGATGTTTTTAATCGTTTGTATGGCCCTTTCCACCTGGCCGTTTGACTGTGGATACATCGGCGAAGAGGTGATGTGTACAAACTTCCATTCGCGAGAGACATTCTAAATGAGCTTGAAGAGAATTCGGGGCCATTGTCCGACATTACTATTGCTGGGATGCCCTGTCTACTGAAAACAACTTTCATATTTTCTTTATAATTGTCTCAGAACGTAAATCTTTTACTTTAATGACTTCCACGAACTTGCTGTAGTAGTCTACCATTAATAAATACGATTGACCGCTAAAATGAAATATGTCAACTCCTATTTTGTGCCAAGATTGTATCGGTAAGTCATGCGGTATAAGCGGCTCTTTGATTTTGTTTCCTGTGAGTAATACAAGCATCACAGTTTGAACTGGGCGAACCGAACAGGACTACAGGAGAACAGACCCAGCGGACCTCGTCGGATGTCAAGAAACCAAAAAATGCAGCTGGCCTCGCCCTCATCGAGCCGGGTAGCCGCGGCCCGCGCTAGAAACAACCCACCGCCCGCGTCCCCGCGACGCCGCCCAGGGTCTTGTTCCAGATGCGGTACAGAGCACGCGCGAAAGCAGTGCCCTGCGTATGGTCAAAAATATGTCAAGTGTAATAAGATGAACCATTACTCGCGAGTGTGCCGAAGCTACGTGTACGCAGTTCAGGAGGACTCCACCGATCAGGTACGATTCACAGACAATTATGATAGTGGCGATTGGACGGCGAAATTAGAAATATTAGGCAAAAATATCCAATTTAAATTAGACACTGGAGCTGATGTAAACATAATGCCTCGAGTAGAGTTACAAAAACTGGGTATATTAGCTGAGAATTTAATACCAACATAATGACAGGAGCAGTAGACATATTCGCGTCGGGCATAGAACAAAACTATGTGGCGTGCATTGGGGAGGCTCCCAAAGGCGCGCCATATTTTTTTGGCTTGGCCACCTTCATCCAGCCGCTACCAGCAATCCGATTAGGTCCGGTGAACTGGTGGACCTACAATGCTTTTGGCAATATTCCGCTAACAGATCCGAATAACAAATCACTGCATTATATTGAGCATTCTATTCTACCTGAAACAAAATTGTGCATACGGGAGACGACCTGGTGATGTAAAATAATACAGAATTTAATATAACCGCGCGTTCAAGGGATGGTCTCAGCGGATTGAATTTCGAACGGAGATAGACCATGATCTGGGTACACGGTACAAGACTTAAATATTAACCCACGGTAGTAGGTTAATATTTAAGTCTTGTAAGTTGTATGTACTGCATATTTGTAAATATTTTATGTTTGTTTTTGTGTACAATACAATCATATGCGGAGTTGTGATCTTATTTAACTGTTTATTAAAATATAGTTATCAGTTATTTCCTAGTGGGGGGTGAATTGACATGATGCTATATTTTTATTATGTTTTTGTGTTTCTACAAATTTTGACAAGAAACTGTTGCAGGGGACGATGCTATCTGGATACCAACGCGTAGTGGCAAAAAGTACCTTATAATGCTAGCTGGGTACACATTCTCTCAGATCAACTATGGTCCACATTGGGTTTGTTCGTCGAAGGCGCAAGGCTGCCTCGCGCGGGCCCGGCGCCTAAAGACGGGGAAGTTCTTCCTAATTCATGCTGATCACTTGCACCCGCCTCCTAAGTACCAATGCCACAATGGGCTTTATGTTAAAGTTTAAGAGCGTTTATGACGACGGTATCCCCTTGATTATTTATTTTATTTTAATTCTTTATTGCACTAATTACATTGTAAGTGTACAAGGGCGTGCTTAATGCAAGATAATATAATAATTTTAATAATTTTGTATTTTTTTCTTCAATTCTATCCATTTATTTCAAATATAAAATTTGTATAAAGTAATTAATCATCTTATTCTAGTATTAGTTAATAATAGGGGTTAAAGTATGAACTTGCCGTTTTATTGCAATAGGTTCTTTGAATTGACATAGAATCTTCATGGTTTGAGGTTTTCGAATGAAACTTTTTTCAAATGGTTTCTATGATGTTCTTTTTTTAAAAAATGTGAAACATTTGAATATCGACTTTCAATTGTTTTTGTTATTCAATTTAGACAAGAAAGATGGATACTGCGAAAATTCGAGTGATTTTTGAATACGAGTTCCGACGCGGAACTAACGCGGCAGAAACAGCCCGCAATATCAATGCTGCGTTTGGAGAGGGGTCTACTAATGAACGCACCGTGCGATTTTGGTTTAAACGCTTTCGTGATGGAAATTTCGACTTAAAGAACGAGCCACGAGGAAGACCGCCCACACAGGTGAATAACGATGAATTAAGAGAGATAGTAGAAGCCGACCCTAGTCAAACTACCCAGGAATTAGCGGCATGGTTTAACGTTACCTTACCCATAATATTGACTCACTTGCGTCAAATCAATAAAATAAAAAATACGAAAAATGTGTGCCTCATAATCACTCGAATTTTCGCAGTATCCATCTTTCTTGTCTAAATTGAATAACAAAAACAATTGAAAGTCGATATTCAAATGTTTCACATTTTTTAAAAAAAGAACATCATAGAAACCATTTGAAAAAAGTTTCATTCGAAAACCTCAAACCATGAAGATTCTATGTCAATTCAAAGAACCTATTGCAATAAAACGGCAATTTCATACCTTAACCCCTAATATTTACTTACAACGCGCTGTCTTTGCTTGCCACTTGAAGATGAATAGTTTTAATGATTGAATGAAAATGTATACATTTGACAAATGTAGAATACATAGGCACCTGGACATCAAATTAAGGACATTTTAGACATGATTTAATTTTTATATTAACGTACGTAGTTTTTGATTGAGAAAAATGGTTTATGAAGTTCAGCACTTTTTCTGTATAAAAAACTAAGTACATATAGGGAGATTAATTTTTTTTAACGCTGGCTATTGAAACCACTGCAAATTAGGGCTCGTATCCGCAAACTGGTTATTTGAAGGACATTGGCTTGGAATTTCGGGTCATATCTGAGCCAAAGGATTTCCTTCGCTGTGCAGCGCGGCAACACGGCCACTGTTGTAGGGACATTTAGGTCAGGGGCCTAATTACGCGTCGTCTTACTGTCAAATTCCATACTAATTTCACAGTTAGACTGTTGGAATCGTTCAGGATTTGGTGCGCGTAATATAGTAGCAGATGTAGCTCGGAGCGTTTTGTTTGGTTAGTTTTTTTTTATTTATAAAAGATATTGTTTTAACTTTATATTATTATGTTAATTTTGATATTCAAACCTGCGGGTTAATTTTGCATCGGGTTTGTTTTTGTTTGTATTGAGTATTAACAAAATCTAGGTAATATAATGCATTATATATGGATTTGGAGATACGATTAAGATTTCCGTCATTTTATTTTCTAATGCTTATTTTTTCAAAAGTATAATCAAAGTGCTACAATAATTGAAAATGATTAAATGTGCGAGCGAGAGGGAATGCAGAAAAGCCCTTAATTTAAGTGATTGTAAGGACAGATCGTGTTATGTACCGTTGTACGTAATAAGATAAGTACTTATTCTCATTGCTGTAGATTACAGTGCGATGACTAGTATTGTTATGGTTTGTGTTATTTTTTATCAAACACACAACTTTTTTTTGCAACGTACAATGTGTTTTAGTTTTATTTAAGTATTGAAAAATATTCCTCTTAGACACCACGCGGAGGATTTCAAAATTACCAGCTTTAAAGAAACTGCATTGACCCGTTACATCTGTAAAATGTCTGATAATTTACACATACTTAAAGGATTCCACAAACCAAAGCGGTTGCGGTCGCGGTGACAGTCATTTACTGCAGCAGTATTTGTTCTGACCGCGAACGCAGCAATCATTTGTCTAGTGGTCAATTACTTAATCGCATCAATGCAAATACTACTGAAGTTAATGACCGCCACCTCCACCGAGACCGCGACTGCTTTGGTTTCCGAATTCCTTGAGTCATGCGTGAAGGGTGGCAACGTGGTGGCAACGATCAAGGTTTGTCAATTGCTAACAGACTTTTCTCAGACGAGACTTTTTGTCAGAATTTATAAGTCTAGCACTCCGAAAGATAGCATGACGGGCAAGATAGTGATGATAACGATGAAACAATCGTTACATTGTCCAGTTTCTAGAAAAGGTAATAATATGGTGATGTTATAGACGAAGCGGTAATGATTCCGACGCGCAGTGGCAAGAAGTTCCTGATAATGCTGGACGGGTTCACGTACTCGCAATCTCACTACACTACCAGCTGGCAATGCTCGTCCAAAGCACTGGGCTGCAAAGCCCGTATTCGTCGATTGGCCACGGGAGAAGTCATTCGAATCAATGTGGAGCATACGCATCAGCCCCCTAGATATAGATTTAGAAATGGCGAATATATTAAGCTGTAAATTTGTGTTTAGTGCTTAAGAACAATACTGATTCCCAAGTCAATCATTTATAGAGGTCCTAGAATACTTATCGCTTGCTATCGGGTTTGATAAAGAACTATTACAACGTGCCGGCGAACGTGCGGGCGCAACGATACAAACTAAAATAAACCTTAAATACTTTTGAGGTTAGAATCTATAGTAAGAATGAGTTTATTTTTTTACTTGTTTTGTAGCCTAACTTTGTAAGCATGCAAGAATTATTTTAGATTGGAAACGTATCGCCCGCACTTCGCCGAATGATTGTAACGTGGATAAACCTTAAAGCGGCCGTGCCACAGAGGCTGATAGATGAATTTGGTGACCGAGGGCTACTTTGCCCAGCAGCTGGGCCTCGCTATTCAGCGGGGTAACGCTGCCAGCCTTTTAGACACCGGGCGGTTGTAATCTGGGCTCGATTACTATCCTAAATGAAATTAACAGTTTACCACTTTAATTAATTTAGATGCAACAAAATTACTACATGTATCCGAAAAAGAGGGGTTCAACGAAACGAACAACTTTTACTATGGTGATAATGGTGACAACTACAAAAGGGCAAGAAAAAACAGCAATTCCATAGTAAAGTTATCACTTAGGTACGGAATTGAATTGTATGGAACGGCTGAATAGAAAATACCTTGTGAATTATTCGTTGTATTTTGTACTAACCTGAACATAGATTGGCAAAAGCTGGTATTCAAAATTGTATTCCGATCCCTAACGCGCTCGTAAGTGTTGTTCGTGCGCAAGAGTGACAGGAATACAATTTACGTGCCAGCTTTATCCAATCTAATCTATCTGTGTGCCAAATATACTTAAATATACCATCGGTACAAAGTCCGAAATGTGAAGGTTGATCGACAAGCCGATGGACCGAGTGCAGAAGAAAAACATAGATAATATAATTAATTTATTATACTATGTACGTAGAGCGGTGGTGGTAGCCTAGTGGATTGAACATTGGACTCGGAAGCGAGAGACCCAGGTTCGATTCCCAGTGCGGACAGGAACCCTATGACTTTGTTTTCTAAGTACATAACATTTGTGAAGTTATAGTAGCAATACCACTCGCTAACTGTGATGGAAAACATCGTGAGGAAACCTGAGTTATTGACATATCTCGGCGCTTGAAGTTACCAATCCGCGGTGGGTACGCGTGGTGATTAAGCCCATACTCTCTCTCTGAGAGAGGGCCTGTGTCCTACAGTGGGACGTATATAGGCTGCTTATGATGTACTTATTAAAGTAGGTAAGTGTCCTACTGAAGCAAATATTTTACTGACGTCCCAGCCGTACCAACATATACAAATAACTAGTAAAGATCTTCTCCAGCTACAAAATATTTTACAAATCGATGCGATTATCACGTGTATTTAATTTTTGTTAAAACGGACAGGAGACGTACGAGTAGCTTTAGTTACTACTTAAAAAGTAAATGTAAAACTTGAAAGACAGGCAGTAATAATTTTCATATTGCCCGGTAAATGGTTAGTTAAGTCAATTGGTATTTGGTTACTAGTAATAATGAATATTTACCGCTGATGAAAAATGAAGAAAGCGACATTCGACCGTTATCCAATCCCGAAATCACGAGTTCAGATACCTTACATTTGTTGGGTTAGTTACTCATTTATTGAAGTTGGTACAAGTACATATCGAACACGTTTTTTAGACTCAGGACCAATCAGCAGCTCTATGTATTAATACTAAGAGAAAAGTTACATGTCTTGTAAAACACCATGGATTAACTCATTTATTCGTATCATACTTCTTACAGAAGGTAAAGATAAAGTAATCTTAATACCGTCTCGCAGAAAGTTTCTGATGATGGTGAACGGGTACACGTATTCTTGGGTGCATGCGCACTCAAAGCGTGCGGCAACCGCAAGCGCCAGCGACGAGTAGTAACATCTCGGTGCTAACCGATATTTTCCAAGTGTTGCTGATCCTAAATATCAATCCAAGTCGTAATGGTATCGAATGCCACTAAAGCACTCATCACATTATGAGATGTTACATTACCTAATTTATGTTTGGTGGTTTAAGCTGTATGAATCATAGAAATATAATAATAATGAGGTGGCACTGTATGTCACACTTGTGGCATTATGGTCACAACTGAATGAAATTTTTAATTTTAATCTGTGACCTGTATCACTAGCAAAAATTACCATTATCGTCGGCTGAGTTGCTAAAACAAAAAAAAATATTCTTGAATGGAGCTTGCGGCGCTTTCTTTCTCCAATTTATTTTGTAAGCTTAACCCATAAAAAAATTGCAAAAAAATTTTAAAATTGCAGGTCTGGCGCCAATAACAAACCCAGAACACCAAAAAAGATATGGTGAGAGATTTAAGGGTACTTATCCAGAGAAATATGAAAAAAGAGAGACGCTCATTTACAGAAAGTAAAAGAGAACAAAAAGAAATAGAAAATATCGGAGCTTACTGAAGACGAAAAACAAACGACAAGAGAAAATTGGAGAAAGTATACTGCTAAATACCGATCGAAAAAGCAAAACAAACTCTATGCAACCACAACAAAACGTCAACAAGACAAAAAAATAATCCTAATTAACTAAGACAGGACCCATATATATTAAAAATATACCTAGATCAATTACAAAACCAGTAATGACACTGGAAAAAAGTAGACTCCATTTCAGAAAATAAAAATTCTACAAAAACACGTCTGCACGAATGCTTTTTCCTGATTAACACTGCCAAACACAAACCCCAGAAAGATTACGTGTTTCGTCGTCGTGCTAACTTAAATGAAGAAGTAACTCATAAAAAGAAGACAAAATTGTTTCTTGACAAGTTGAGTTCCGCAAACGAATTGGATAAAGCCAAGCTTAAACGAAATATGTTGGAGTTGAATGTGTTGTGAAATTCTTTAAAACTGAACTACAAATCAGCCATTTAGAGTGAGAAAAGAACATACAAGAAAAGTTTTGACGGATTCCTTAACACAATAATAACATTATATTATATAAAATTGTTTTTGTTTAAAAGTATAAACTTCGTAAAGCTTTCAAAAATGACTATGGGACTTACTGGAAGAATAAGAAAACGCAGAAAGATAATTAAGAAGAAGAAAGAAGCACTTATATGAGAAATTCACGTTTTTTGTAACAGGGATGACATTTTTAGATATGCAAAGAATATACTTACCGGATAGCAATAATAAAACCTATTGAAAAAATACAAAAAGCGGGCTTGCTCCGTCATAAACCTTTTAATATGTAGGATCTAAAGTTAGAAAAGTGAGATACAACTGCATGCATAAAATATGCCAATTTCAAAATTGCTAAACGATACAAAGCCGGCATTATTGACAATACCGACGAAATTGTGGCGAAGACATCCTGTAATTTAAGCTCATGTATGTACAATTTAGTTTTTGTTAGTTAGAAAACAACAAATGCAGCTGATGTTGATTCTGTTACCACTTCCAAACTTGGTTCCAGTGGTCCTTAACAAAAATTGAATACCAAAAAAGTGACAAAGGTGGAAACGGATATTGATTTCCAAGTTTAAAGACACCTGAGAATAAGCTTTCAGCAAAATATCCTTAAAGAAGTAAACAAAATATAAAAGATGGAGAAGAAGTTTTAATGTGCGACTTTTCAGGGATTATTCCCTATAGATCGAGTGGCTAGATCCCTAATGGATCCAACGACATTTTAACTTCTCTATAGATCCATTTTTTAAAATTTGTTTGTGAAGAGAAAGTAATCTCGTTGGATCTATTAAGGATCTAGCCACTGGATCTATAAGGAACTAAGGCTTTCTTTCAAAGATCTGCCGATCCAGACATCATACTGAAATACAAGGTATGCATTTTGGTTCTGTGCGCAATCAAATTACTCTCCATACTGGAGTATACGTGGAAAATTAGAAACCGGCACCATTTTGCACATTATTTGAGCTCACCTATTACCAATTACATCCCGCGATTTTTTTCATTTACCATGTGCCCTAATGGTTCCAGAGATAAACCCCCCTATGGTATTAGGATTTCGTTTACACCCTTCCGGGACGGAACACAAACTCGCGTCTGTATACTGAAGAGGTAGGACCACGAGACCTTTTTTTGCCACTTACATGCAGCGACTAACGAATGTTGATGAAGCGAAAGAGCTTTGTCATCACAGTGGCAAACAGTAGTCTGTCTATTGTAGACTACATTATTTTATCATGTTATAGAGGGTGAAGCGATAATGATACCGACGCGCAGTGGCAAGAAGTTTCTACTAATGTTGGATGGCTACACGTATTGGCAGGTGAACTACAGCCAGCGCTGGGTGTGCTCGAGCAGCGCCAGGCAACGCTGCAAGGCCAGGCTGAGGCGCACGGGGACAGGCGAGATCTTGCGCGTCGATGACCATCACACGCATCCGCCTAAGTACGCGTTTAAGGATGGATCGTATGTTAAAATATAATACTATTCAATTATTATGGTCAAGGCCAAAACCAGTGGATTAGCTCAATAATTAGTTTGCCGGGCAAAGGCAACTCAGCTGAATCAATCTTGCTAATTTGTATAGAATAACTTGAACATTTTGCATTTCCCGCCGCATTAGCATTGTCTCACATTTACTTTTTTCATGTTTTGGATGATATTGTTAACACTGTTGTCGTTCAAGCTCGATGTCAGGACAGGTGTTCTGTTAGAGAAATTACTGTATTTCGGTTCGTATAAATATAATATGTTCTTTTGGCTCAGAATAGATAAGGATTATTATTATTATCATTGTTCTTCATTAATACACAAGCACCTTTAAGCTGATGACCATAACAAACTGGTTAAAGGTCTTGCAGGATTATTTATAAAAACACGATTCTTTAAAACACTCTTCAAACGCAGTTTAAGTTGATCTTACAATTGACCACAGACTATTTAAATTGCATTTGAGGAGATTTTTAGAGGAATCGTGTTTTTATAAACATGGTTTTTAGACTCTGCGGGAGATAGGCTGGGCACCTGCCAGGCAAAAAGATAGCAAGTGGACTAAGGACTGTTTCTTATAATTCATATGCCGTGTGTGGATAGCTGAAAAATAAAAACCTATTTAGACTGCTCAAAGAAAAGCCTGGAAATTTTTCTTTTTTTATGTCTTAATGAGATTGTTAGGTTTCCGTAGTCAAGGAACCCTTACAGTTTCGTCGTGTCCGTCCGTCGGTCGGTCGGTCTGTCTGTCTGTCTGTCTGTCTCTCCGTCGGTCTGTCCGCGGCTTAGCACAGAGACGAGAAGTACTAGGAAGTCGAAATTTGGCATAGATATGCATATTAATTCCTATTCCGTGTGGCGCCGGATTAAGAATTCCGTGTGGCACCGGATTAAGAATAGCGTCACTCCATTTCCTTCCGTGGATGTCGTAGAAGGCGACTAAGGAAATCAATATCCAGGAGAGGGGCAGCCGCGTCTTCCTGAGATTCCAACCGCATACTACGATCGCCAACCCGCCTGCCAAGCGTCGCGACGATTATGGCAAAACCCCTCATAGTTTTGAAAACCACGAAGGAGGCCGGTGTCCTGCAGTGGGCGTCGTATGGCTGATGATGATGATGATGATGCGTATTAATCACACCGACAAAATGGTAGGATAAACTGTTTAAAATGAATATTTTAGTGTAGCTTCCCTACACCTAAATTAAGGATGCATGTTTTTTTTCTCGCCTACGCCATAGTAAAAATATTATGAGTGTATTAAAACCATTTTTCGATTAAGGATCCGTTTGCAAAATATTAAGCTTTAAAACGCAAATCTTTTGAGTAGGGGGTCCCCCGCGCTCCTGACCCGCCCTTTTTGACTGTAGAAATGTGAAAAAATCAGGACAAAATCAGTAGCACATATCATGAACTTAAAAGGAAAACTATCAAGGCTAAGTGGGCTTTACAAGGTAACGAGTAATAGGGGACCAACTTATAAAAGGACAATTTCGTACTTTCTTCTACGGAACCCTACACTGCGCGTGGCCCAACACGCACTTGGCCGATTTTTCTACTAGTTTATTGGTATTATGTGAGAGGTATTCATAGTATTAAATACTTGTAGTATTAAATACTATAAGAGGGAGTTAGACATGAATGCAACAAACGAAAGATCTCTCGTGAACTCGCTATCAAATGTAATAGTTTGGCGAATTTTAATGTATTGTGCTATGTATTTTAAGTAAATTATTATGCAACAATTTTAGTCAATAAATAAGTAAAAACATAGTAATGTGTTATTTTACTGAGTTGACATGAAAACGGTAAAAAGCAACTGTAAGGGCAAGATGAAAAGTACCCGAAACCGGCGTGCGTGCATGAAACGACTAATGAATGCTGAGGAAGTAAAAGTGATCTATCAGGATCGAGGCAAGTGGCAGTCCCTGGTCTCTACCTACCCCTCTGGGATACAGGCGTGAGTTTATTTATGTAACTGTAAAAAAATCCGGATTGAGCTGCGCAAGTCATTGATGTAGTAAGTAAATTCCAAAGTGTTTCCATTCTAAACCCAATCTAGAGCCAGCACTACCTTGTTATAAGGATAGGTAGTAAGTCTGGTCAGATAAAGCATTGCCGAGATTTAAGAACACATAAAAGCACATAAAATTGTAACAGAAAAAAATATTATCAGCGTCAGACTTATTTGACAGATAAAATATAAGAATCGTCGTAGGACAATAACGAAGTGCGGAATGGATAACTTGCAGAAATAAACAACATACTTTTTTTACTTCATAAGCAGCCTATATACGTCCCACTGTAGGGCACAGGCCTTCTCTCAGAGAGAGAGTATGGGCTTAATCACCACGCGTGCCCACCGCGGATTGGCGATTTCAAGCGCTGAGGGATGTGAATAGCTTAGACACTCAGGTTTCCTCACGACGTTTTCCTTCACCGTTAGCGGGTGGTATTGCTACTATAACTTCACAAATGTACATAACTTAGAAAACAAAGTCATAGGTACATGCCCGCACTGGTAATCGAACCTGGGTCTCCCGCTTCCGAATCCAATGTTCTACCCACTAGGCTACCACCGCTACCAGCCTTGGTTTCTGCAAATAATGCTATTTATAATAGATGACGAAAAGTAATTCTAGTCACGTGGTACAGAAACACTCCATACAAATCGGGCCGTGAGCTGTGTTACAAGTTGCTAACGACGCTTTGCAATGTTTAAAGCATTTGTCAATATTTGAGTTATCTCGTAAAATAATGTGTTTATGTCTACTACATTATTACGTTTAGAATTCAGAGAAAAAAAAGTGTTTTAATATTAGGCTTTCCATTGGATTTTTTTATTGGGTGGTTCACGAAACTGAGCGTTATATTAGCGTCAGCTCATGGCACAGTATGCATAAATGTACATACTAACATATATGCACTGAAGTAAATAAAAAAAAATTGACCTTATTTATTCTAACAATCAATACATAAGTATAAAGCTACGCATTGTTAAAGATGATACTAAGCGAATACAAACATTGCAGACATCCAGTTCATCCCAACGGAGAAAGGCAAATACATACTGGTGCTACGCGGCTTCACGTACTCCCAAGTCGGCGGTCGGTTCTTCTACTGTTCGTCGAAGCACATGGGGTGCAGGGCGCGCGTTAGGATGGCCTCGGGCAAGCTGGTCGCGTCAGGAGACGCGCACAACCACGCGCCTCCATCGCACGCTCGCTGCGGTAACGGAGCCTTCGTGCAGCTCCGACCGCGCAACCCCACCCAGCCCATCACCCCCCTGCTCCCAAACCCCAACTCCCTCTTCGCGCACCATGCAGCTTTGGCTCTCCACTCCCTCAACCTCCCGAGGATAATGCCTAAAATTGATCTTTGGCATCGGACGCCCAATCCCAGTAATGAGGATAAGAACTAACTAAATGTGATATTGACGGTTTCATTATATTGGCTGTTGGTTTATGCAGCGCGTTCTCAAGGTAATTTTGTTACGACGTTGTTGAAAGGATGGTTGTGTGGTTGAAATTGTTTCCATGTTGGAGGTTACAAAAAGGTCCTACTGTACTTTACTGAGGGCGTCGTTCTATTAGGACCTTTCTGTAAACTCCTATTTTTGTAAACTATATATTTTGTTTTAGCCTATTCGATGATCTCTAAATTTCTCAAAAGTATAATTATTGTATTGATAAGCTTCCACGCATCGCTCGTAGGTTTAAGTAGATACTCTTAGCTCAACCCTTTTATACGTAATACAGTGATATTTTATAATGATTCTGAGCCTTATAAAGTTGCTAGGATTAGTGATTTATCTACGTGACGAAGGAAGTGCGGTATTCGGAAATAACGCGTATATTTAGTGCCACAATATTTGATTTCAATGTGGTTTTGTTTGTAAATAACGACTATTTTAATATTTTGATGTAAGCTTATGTTACAGTTTATGTTTATTTCTTCATCTTGATCAATTATATCACGTTTAACTTTAGCATGATTTTATTGTCCGTAATCTCATCCTTACGATCTCATCTCTTTTAACCTTTACAGTAACCTGCGTCTAATTTTTTTATAATCGAAAATAACCTATTTTCAGAAAAAGTTATATTCTGCAAATCCATTTTTGGAAACACTTGTCTAATGGTCGGTCATCATAAGTTCTGCCGGAAGAGCGCTAAGCCTACGTACAAGGGCGCCAAAAAGTTCTGGCGGTGCAACAAGGTCGGGACAGGGTGTCGCGCCAGGGTCACCACTTTTGAAAACATTATTGTCTCATTGCATAATGAACATAATCACTAAAAGACTAAAAGGCTACTTTTACTTCTAGCATCCATCCATCTCTCTGGCGTGTTGTAACCTTTTTTACTGTTGTAAAAGAATGAGTATACTTTTGATAAATGTGGGCTGACGTGGCATTGTAAAATTAATTCATGGTAATTTCAGATAAATTTTTGTTATCTTATTTTTTGGTAAACTTCGTTTTTCATTAAGAAAATTGGCTTCTAAAATTACGAAATTTTTACACTAGTTTGCTAGTAAAAACGAAGCATACAAAAATCAAAATATCCGTAGTTTGTTTAAGGCTGCCTTAGGTCACCTTTTTCTAATTTAAGGAAAGAGCAGTATTGAGATAAAAATGCGCTTCTTATTCAGACAAAGATTTAGTTAAATACAAATATGCAATTGCTGCCACTTGTTTATTTAATTGATTTACAACGTTATGCCAACAAAATTAAATGAGTGGTTGGATCTCACTTTTTTCCGATTTTTTGTTTCCATGTAAAAACAATTATAAATTCCCCTTATCCATGCTTTATATTTTCGCTGTTTTCACGGTAAAATTCATATTACTAACAAAATATTATTTTCAGTTTTCTCTGATCGTGATATTGTACCAGCGAAGGATGATATCATCGCTGAATTACTGAATTCAACATTTTTAATGAAAGAAGAGCTGGGAAGAAAAGTCATTCTCGAAGAACCGAAAGCACACACGTTAGCAGAACAAAAGGCATATGAATATGTGATATCAACACAAAAATATTCAGAATATATATTAACTAAACACAAGTCCCCAGAGCCAATACCGGTATTGAGACTACCAGAACCTATCAGCGAAATGGTATCATCTCCGGTTTTACCTAAACGAAAGGCACCCGCAACTGCAGTATCAAAACCTAAGGTACCTAAATTTGTGTATGGGATACCAAAACCCAGGACATCAAATACTATGGTTCCACGACTTAAGGCGCTAGAACCGATACCTGTGTCAAAGCAAAAGATACGAAAACCCATGCCATCGAAATCAAATACACCAGATTCTGCGGCATCTGCGCCAAATGCACCAACATATATAGAACCGCCACAAAATCTACAAAAATACGTTGAACCAACACAAAACGCGCCAGAACTTATGGTTACACAAGAATTACCCGCGGTATTACAACTGAAGTCCGATGTGACACAAGAAACTGCGGTACCTATCCCGGTATTCGCTAAAAATAGCGCAGGTTTTCCTATGATTGTTATCGGCAACGACCGTTTCTATAAGGGGGGATCTCGAAAATCAAACTCTGATAAAATTCGATGGATTTGCAGACTGAGCCGGAAAAATAAATGTCGTGCGACAGTTGTCACTAGACATGGCACCATCATAAGTACTGCGAATGAACACAATCATACGTCTTAAACGTAGGGTTTTGTAAAAAGAAAAGATCTGATCCCAAATTGCGTGCGGAAGCTTAGGAGATAGTTTGTTTGCCATATGGAGTTATTGTCATTATTATTATATGTAAGTACACTCATAGTCATTATTTGTAGTAGTTAGATAAGATAAGATAATTGTTTATTTTAACACAAATAAATTATTATTTTTTACAATATCATTGTGCCCTGACTCCTGACCTAGGCGGGGACCTGTACCTCAGGAGCGAGTGCTATCCCAAAAGGTATGATACAATGATATTCTGTGGGAAATGAAACATATAAAACAATCAATCAACAAAGCAAATGATAATATATCTTATGTATACTTTCTTGGGAAAGAATGTTAGAAATTAACATAAAACTAAAACGTATGACTTTACTACACTAGCGTATTTGACTAGTGAACACTGCGTGCGTAATAAACTGTTTCTTTGTGAAACCAATTACGAAGTATGTTAACTTCTGAAGTAATTGATTCGCTCTTAATGCATAAATACATCTATACGGTTACCTCAAAAATGCATAATTCCTGAAACACGTCAATTAAAGTTTGTCATTTATAAACTTGAATCATCATCATCAACTCTATCTTCATTTACTTTTTCCTATACCTTTTAATTTTTTTCAATTTCATTCACTTTTGCACTTTTTTTCACCGTTTTCTTGCTTCATAATGATTTTGTAGTTGTAGATAATGCTTAACACCTTATGTGGTAATGTTTTACCCGAGGCTGCGACATTAGTAGAGTGCGTATAGTGCGAATATAATAAATTTATGTAAACCCCGGCATTTCGTAAGATATAAATCCGAGAGAAGGAAACCCACTTCAAAAGTTCATGTAAAACACAGACTCTAATAGAACCGTGTTATGCAGACATATTCCAATCCACAATACGTAACTTGCGAGAAAAACGCTTTTTTTAAGTACTTGATTAATTTGTTCCATGTTTTGGTTCAGACGTGTTATATTTGTAATCACTATAACATTAAACAAAAACATGGAAAGAAACAATGTCACAGGAAAACAGCGTTTTTCTCGAAAGTTATTTAAGGACGGTTGGCATGTTTCTGCGTAACACAGTCCAATTGTGGTGTTTCAGGAATTGCGCATTTTTGAGGTAACCCTGTATATGATGGAGTGTTGGTAATTTCAGGTAGGTCGAAACAAAGTCAACCTTTATATACGTGCATTCTAGTCAGTTGCAACGTAAATACAAAAAGCTGCTGTCGACTCTACTTCCAACTGTCACCTAGTATTGAAATATTGTAAGTATATAATAAGAACATTTTATTGATGCCTAGAAGAGAATCATGTTGTGCGGCTTTTTATTTTAGTGTGACTGTGTTTTACCAAAAATAAATATTTCAGGAAATCCTATTTTCGTTTTTCTCGAAAATTTTACACTTGTGTTGAATTCTCGAATTATAAGGATGACGGGAGTGTTCATTGGTAGCTAATGAAGCTGTATTTAGGTCGAAAAATTATGATTTATCTGGGTTGCTGAGACATAGGGCCGGCTTCTGAATTGAGAATTTCACTAAGTAAATACTTAAGTACCGTTCTGTCACGCTCATTTCTGAGTATTTAGAAGAGACAACACTACAGTTAACCATTTACTTAGCGAAATTCTCAATTCAGAAACTGGCCATTAGTAATTTAATAGTTTTAAGTACGGCTAATCCTTTATAGGATTCTGAACAAAGAAGAATCAACAACCCGACTGCTGAGCATTAACTTCTAAGCAGGTGGGACCAACCTAGGTAGCAAACTGAGTTATGTTGTTGAATTTGGGTCCCGTCTGCTTAGTAGTTACTGCTCAGCCGTGGGTTGTTGACATTTTTTTTATTTTTGACTTTATGATTTTTATTTTTTGTTGGCTCTATGCTGATTTCATATAGCTTATAACACTCGTGCAAACACGACAAATCGATTGAGATCATATTTATCAAAATCTGACCATTGATTAAGGATTTATGAGCTTAAGCTCAGAATCGTCGGAAACAGGGACCCTTGCTTCATACAGTTTTATATAAACTTCAAGACTATGGCTTGCGTAAACTATTAGGGCTTCGTGAATAGTTTGTTTGCAAAAGTTGCTCAAAATGCTTAAATGTATTGAAAAAATAGAAATAAAGTTATAGAAAACTCAAAAACTTTTTAAATGACAGATTATTAAATTTTTTGGTAAAATTGGTTTTAGCATATATATATTGACAGAATTGTTGATTACAGAACCCAAGTTTGGGCTGTCGCAGCGTGGGAACCTGGTTATCCAGATCGGTGAGTGGCGGTTCAATAAACATGCGGCCTGGGGCTCCAAGGTGCGCTGGACTTGCATAAAAAAGAAGAGCGGCTGCAACGCTTCTATCACCACCGTAGAGAACATCATCACAAAGACCCTGGGAAAGCACAATCATTGAAATCGTGATGTAGTGAAGTATTTAGCGAGAAATCAGCTCTCTTAACATATGTTGTTTACATATTTCATCATTAGGAAGTAAGCCTAAGGTTACGTAGTTTATATTTTCCTTCATTCCGTTTATAATTTTAATTAATTGCATTGCCTTTTTGTATATTGGTTATTTATCTTAATTATAGTGAGATTTATCAAATCAGTTGTTATTATTACACTGACAGTTAGACTATTTCAATTATCGACACAATTATGACTCCTCTCTTGTACTGCTTCTTTTGTTTGTTTTATATCTAACCAACAGACTATTTTCAGATCTGAAGCCGGTATTTGCCCAGTCGCAACGCGGAAATCCAGTGATCATGATCGGTCGGTATAGGTTTAACCGAGTGAACAAGTATGGTGATCGCACGCGGTGGGTATGCGTCAAGGCGAAAGCTGGCTGCAGGGCGTCTCTGCACACCATGGACAACGCCATCGTCCGCGTGTGGGGCTTCCACGATCCTCTAGCCCATACTAGCGCGAACCGCTTCTAAAGCTGGTTTTCTGTCGCCTCCACGAGATTTAAGCGTTGGTCTGTATCATAAAATGACCACGTGACGGCTTTAATGAGTTAATGAAATTGTTATCTTCGTCACAGTAGAGTGAGGTTGAATTTTATCTGGCGCATCTTTGGCCAATATTTTTATAGTTTCTGCAAGTCTGGGGCTCGTCAACGTGACCAAGGTGTACATTCGCCGGATTTTTTTTGTAGTGAATTGTTTGTCGGTCTTCGACAGAAACGGTGCTTTTCCATAATAGGATTTGATGTTATTTGTTGAATGTGAGAGGTTTAAGTGGAATAGCGAAGTGAGAATGTGGTTGGATGAAGTGGTCGATTTTAGTTTCGAAATTTTAGTAATAGATTTTAGCTGAGTAATACATGACATTAGTCTTTTAAGTAGGTTAAGAGATATTATTGCAAGTATTGAATCAGCGTATAATACCTACAAATTAAGTCTTAACTTATTTTAGTGCCTATATGATATCAGTTTTGGTGGTGGTATCTGTGCTTTAGTTCACTTTTATATCTACTTAATGCATTTTACACTTAATCATCGACATTGTTTTTAACATATTATATTTTGTAAATGTTGCATATGAAATACAAACCTGCCATGGGTCTAATGAAAATTAAAATAATTGGTTTTGTCTCGTAACAATTGAAGAATTAACTGCCAAATATTACCAAATGCACAATTTTTGTGGGTTTTATCAACTACAAATGAATTCGAAACAAGACCGATGCTAAGCCATGTCATTAAACCCACTGATCAATTTAATTTGTCAGTTTTCTTTACATCCTCCACCGGCATAAAATACAATTGTATACCTTAATCACAATTATATAAACCTTTCCTCGACCTTACTTATTCCGCTGGCTCAGCGACCCGAGGTGGCTCTTGGCATCCGATGCAACAAGTCGCCACTTATCTCTGTCCTGCGTGATGTTCTGCCAGTGTCCTGCTTGTAGCTCACGCAGCTCCTTGGCCACTTCTTGATATCTTTGATATTTTGGGCGGCAAACCGATTTTTGGCCACTTGGTTTTTTCACTGCTCGATCCACTCTCATCTTTCGTGAGTGATCGACTTAACAGTTTGAGTGGGATTTCGTTTCTCCGATGATGTTGGGAGGTCTTTCCGGTAGGTCTTTATTAATCTATTATTATTATTAATTATTATTGACAAATATTACGATGAACGTGAAGACGAAATCTCAGGTATAGATTTCTCATCCTACTGATTATTTTGGAAACTTTCAGTGGATATGGACACATTAACGTTAGTCGGCGGGTCGACGATGCTGAGAGTGAACGGGTACTTTTTTTCGAAGGACCGGGAGAGTGGGCTCAAGACCCGGTGGCAGTGCGCGTTCAAAAAGCGATTCAGGTGCCGCGCGTGTGTCTGGACCGTTGAAGGCGTTGTTATAAGGAGCGTGACAATCCACAGTCACCCTGTTATGAAACCTTACGGGACTCGTTATGTGTTTGTTTAAGCTTCACATGGATTTTATCTGTCTAAAGTTCTGTGAAAGAGTAAATTTTTATCAATATGGGGCTCGTGTTGTGAATTAATTAAATTTGAGGAATGGCAGATCCGGCGGCCCCATCGATGGTCAATTGTGTCTATAAAAGTTGCGAAAGGGAAAATGTATTATTTATTTATGGTTTCACTTCAAGGTTTGCTTATCTCAGAGCTTCCTTAGAGTTTCCTTGTCCGATGAGTTCATTGCAGATGTCTGAAAGTCCATCCAAAATACCCCCATGGGCCAGCAACGTACGGGCGCAATATCAAACAAAAAGAAATCTTATTATATAATTTTAAGGTTAGATTCTATAATACTGGCGCCAATAAAAGTTCTCCCACGTTCGTCTTCGAAGGTATTTAAGCACCCATTTAATGTGTGAAGAAATGGACCAGAGCTTAGGGTTTCGAACAAACGATTGCAAACGTGTGGCGCCGGATTAAGAATAGCGTCACTTTATTTCCTTCCATGGATGTCGTAGAAGGCGACTAAGGAAATCAATTACCAGGAGACGGGCAGCAGCGTCTTCCTGAGATTACAACCGCATACATACTGCGATCGCCAACCCGTCTGCCAAGCGTGGCGATTATGGCAAAACCCCTCATGGTTATGAAAACCACGAAGGAGGCCTATGTCCTGCAGTGGACGTCAAATGGCCGATGATGATGATGATTGCAAACGTAACTTAGCACTTCGAAGTAAATGTTCTCCCATAGGTACCACCCTAATAACTGCTAAGTTATATTTGTAATTACCAACAAACTTTTTCTTGATATAATTTACAAATAAAAAAATTCCGATTTTTTTCTTTTACTTATGCTCTGAGACCTTACTTCTAACTAAAATCACGAAATTTGGCAAATGTCAAGATTCCAAGGCAACGTGACGTACCCATAGGTGATGGTTTCTATTGGTGATCACCAAAACCTATATATAGGGGACTGCGAAAGGAAGTAAGGGTTGTTTTTCGCGACTAAGTATATGTTTCTCTACGACCTATTTTGACAAATGAGCCTTCATTTTAAAGGTATTGGCGACGCGGCGGCGACTGACACTTCATGTCAATGACGTCAGAAGAAAAAAAAGAAAACTAGGCTGTTATGGTGTTATTAAAAAGACACCAAATTATGGCAAACCACATACAGCGGCGGGACTCATGGCTAAACGTGCCAAGGGGTTATTCAAGAATGGGGAACTTGCGTCTAACTTAGATGGGAGTGAATTTGCTTCTGTACTATAGAAATCGTATAAAAAGTTAAATTTTTTTAAAAATAAAACAATAAAAATATTTTTTTCTGGATTTCGGGATCACAAAAAATGCGAAAAAGAAGTTACTCTAATAACAAAAACCTTATAATTTTTTTATTAAAACCTGAACGTTTTCTCCCAAACGTGTACATGCTTAAAAACATTACTTTACAAGATAACTCAAATATTGATAAACCCTTCATACATTATAAGGCGTTTCGTGCAAGTTGTGACGTATAATTTGTAGTCGGTGCCCAGTTTCATGACCAGGACATACCTATATTTTGGACAGCGATTACAAATTATACTTCTACATTACCTACATGTATACATAATTCTAATATAAGGTATTCTTTTAAATTATTTCTAACTTTTTAGTGCTGTAGTGTTTTGAAGTCGGTTTTTACTTTTATTAAATTTATTTTATTTTATGCAAGTTCTCCAAAGGGGCACGGGAGGTGTATAAGCTTTGCTTACTTACGAGTTGGACTGGGGGCAGGGAGGTAAATAATTACTAAAATTCTGCTTACGTAATACCTGAATACTTGATGGCTCCTAAAACAGAAAAGTACGTTTCCAGGACCAGTGTTCGGTACAACGAAAGCGGGCAACCCTGTCATCCAGGTGGGGCCGTATCGGTTCAACCGTGTGAACAAGAGGAAAGGCCCTAAGGTCCGCTGGACCTGCATCAAGAACCCCGCTGGCTGCCGAGCCTCGCTCACCACTCTCGACGATATCATAATAAAGACTCAGAACGAGCACAACCATTAATTCAACTAAAGTAATACATTTTCTTATCTTTAGTTGCTAAAATGACTGGTAGAAAATTATTTTATATCTAGCGTTGTGTAATTACGAATTTATTAATTATAGTGTGGTCATGAATTTCTCATATAGACAGAGCTTTCTAGATAGTGACATTTGTAACCTGAATCTGACGCGAACGATGTCGCGGGTGTCTAGTCTTAAGATTCTTACGTGCGCGCTGTAGCGTCAAAATTTCACACAAACGTACTTTAGTTCTAATTTCCAATTTACAAGCCGGATTGGAATGATACTGCAAATAACACAATGTCGAAGTTTGCAAATGGTTTTTGTTGAAAAAATATGACAAACAAAGAAATTAGCAAGTTTACGTAAATGAAAAATCCTCGCAACTCGTTTACGCTACGACCATTTTAAACATCGATATATCGTCGCCATGCACAAGTAATTTTTCCCTACATTACAGGATAGACAAAACACTTTCAAATTTAGTAAACAGTTTTTGCGGTGTTAATTAGAAAAAATATTTACGTGGTGTTATAATTGTTTGAATAACGGCCGCCCTTGAGAACTGAAGTTTGAATCTTATACGAGTAAGTTGATCGATTCGCGCTTAAAACCTGCACCCAATGGCAATTTCGAATGTCAAAAACGTCAAATTGTTTCAATCCGCGATGGGCAGGGATGATCAAATTCTATCTCTGTGAGAATGGAGTTAATGCTTTAACCTATAATTTATTTATAAATTGAACGTTGCATGTAAATTTCGTTTATACTTTTCTGAAGTATTCTTATACACTAGTTTTTTCCTCTGTCTCGACGATATAATGGAAATAAGTATGTAGTTGGTTTTTTTAACTGAAAATTACATAATGACATAAGAATACAATAGGGATAACAATAGATAAAATAGGAATACCGCAAAGATATATTAAGTGTATTGTGATTTGTAAAGTATTTTTGAACTGTGTTAAAAAATATAAGTCGTCTCTTCCGCAGAAATTTATTACATTTTACTATAAAAGTTGTAAAGTTAGGTTTGGGTTGAAATGACGTTTAAAAGGCTGAACGGATTTAAATGAAATTTAGCGTAGATGTAGACCGTGGCCGTGATAGTAAAATAGGATAGTTTTATACAAATCCCACGATAATGATCTCGTGGTCAATGATAAAAGTCGAGGTTAAATATCTTGTGTGGTACCTATTCTTGTGGGGTAGGTACCTATATATATGTACACACCTCCAAGCTCTATATAAAGGACGTTCCAATGCGACACAAGGTAAACGAAGGTACTTCAAATATCGTAGGATATTTTGCTTCATGGAGACGTTTTAGACATTTGATATTCGTAAATTAATCGTAAAAATGTGTCTTAACTTAGTCTTATTTTCAGCTTCAAATACGTTTCTTTTTTTGTTATACTTTTAAACTCACCGTGTTCATTTAAGATACTTTGTTATTTAAGAGAAATTATTCCGTATCATTTACCTTTTCTATAGATATAATAAAAATACGGATTTTTTTTCACCTTTGGTCGTCTCGTTTCCCAGATTGCAGTACCTACCACTTACTTTTAAAAATAAATGAAGGTATGTCGCCATAAAGCAAGATATCCTCTCTATATTACTTACTTAAAGTACTTTCCCTGTGTCGCATAGCCCAGTAAACCAGAGGCCTAATTGTGCGCCCCAAATCCTGTTGGCATCTTGACGTTTACGATGGTAATAAATATACACTTTGACAATATTAAGGAGCCAATTACAGTCGTTCAGGAGAAATATAGGAGCCTTATATTGTAATGGCTAGTTTAGAGTAGTCTAATATAAAAAAACTAAACAATCCACACGCGTCTTATTACACTAACCAATAACCAGCTTCGCTACATTCGTTTGGGGCCTCCAGCCAGCCTGGCTCCTGCCGGAGTGGCATATCGCAAATAAATATAATGCATGTATAATTAAATGCTCCGTGTGGCGCCGGATTAAGAATAGCGTCACTCCATTTCCTTCCGTGGATGTCGTAGAAGGCGACTGAGGAAATCAATTACCAGTAGACGGGCAGCAGCGTCTTCCTGAGATTCCAACCGCATACTGCGATCGCCAACCCGCCTGCTAAGCGTGGCGTTTATGGCAAAACCTCTCATGGTTATGAAAACCACGAAGGAGGCCTATGTCCTGCAGTGGGCGTCAAATGGCTGATGATGATGATGAGTAATATGCGACCAACTTATAAAAGGAAATAAAAGGAAAACTTCGTACGTATGTTCGTTGAAGTTGTTAGTTCTGTAAAGCAGATAAAACACCCTCTTTCTACAGAACCCTACACTGCGCGTGGCCCATCACGCACTTGGCCGGTTTTAAAAAAAAAGTAGCGTTGTGCAATAAGGGGATCCATGAGGTTCACTAACGCCACCAATGAAAAAAAAAAAAAACTTTTTTTGCAGATAGTTTCAGCAAAAAGTTTCAGATCAATCTCTCAATCATGTTAAAAGTGATTTTTAGGGTCCATGGCCGGTAACCCAAGGCAAAAAACCTTGCACAGATAGCTATAACGCAAAAACAGCAGTTTTTGGCATAAATGCTATCAAGTTCCAGGTCCGTGATCCTAGGTTCTCGGTCGTTGGTTCTAAAAATCGGTAAATATTAACATGACTGGGAGATTGATCACACACTTTTTCAGTTGGACCCTCAAAGAGAGTCCAACTCACACTTGGCCGCTTATTATTATATTATTTGTTGTTAGGCTGCACGATAATCACACCAAGTTTGACACTTTTGTGATTTAGTAATATATTAAACGGGTTTAAACCCGTTTAATATATTATTTCTATGTATGAGCATCGCGTGTCACTAAAAAATACTCATGTGATTTAATTGCATTATACGTAGTATTAAAGCAAACAGAAAAACGCAATAAACGTGTATGGGGACCATTGCGTCATTATTTCCCATAAAAATCGGTTGTACTTGAATTCCGCTAGTCGAATATTGTTTTTCAGGGTGTTACTATGATAATACCAGGCACGGGAACAGGATCCTGGTCTTCCGCGGTTACCGGTTCACTGAGGACCGGCGGTCGACAGGCGGGCCGCGCCGGCGGTGGGTCTGCAACCGGTACAAGTACGGCTGCCGCGCCTCCGTCATTACGGTGGAGGACAGCGTCCTCAAAATTTGGCAGGACCATACCCACTGAGGTCCAGTTTCAGGCTAGACTTGTTGGTTTTAGATATATAGAGAACACTTTTCGAACTAAAACTTTCGTGAGCACTACACGTTATTAACTTAATACCGGAAACCGTTTTAACACCGTATTAACTTAATTCCGACCATAAGTTATAAGAGCGCAACGCCAACAAAATGCACCGCAGTTTGTCGACATTTGTAAAAAAAAAATGTAAAGGTTTGTAATGTGAAAAAAAATCAAGTAAGTTTATCCGGTATTAAGTTAATAGAGAACACTTTATTGCGCAACCAGGTGAAAGAATTTAATAGTACAGTCGACAGTACATCAACCTTTATATACTTGCACTCTAATCAGTTACATTAAGGGAGTCTTTGCGGCAAAAATGTAAAGGTTGACCTGCTGTCGACTTTACATCCACACAGCTCTTACTACTTGCTACTTTTTGTGGAGCAACATTGCGCCATAATTGACAAGGGAGCCATTTCATAGAATTCCTGGGCCTAGATTCTGTTAATGCATTGTAGTAACATGACAACTGCAAGAACATGGCGATTTCATTTCCATTGCTGCTTTAAGTCTACGCGGGCACACCCATCAAACCTTCTAGGCGTCAATGGTACGAAAAAACACGTCACGTGACCCGACAGTGTAGCTGTCCTTATACTACAATGCACTAACAGAATCGAGGCCCCCAGTACGAGAATTCGATGTACTTTGCATAGCCGATTAACCCAGAGATTAACAAGGAAAACTAATTTTATTGTACTAATCGGCACGCAATGTACCTATATTGAATTGTCACACTAAACTACGAATTTTAGTTTAGCCTCTCTTGGGCCCGTTTTATGAAATGCGGCCACGAGAGGTAGGTTGTAGGTTGAAAGAAATTGAATAAATAGTTATTGTTCGATCGATTTTGGTTTTTAAATAAAAAATATGTATGAACTACTTAGTTCTATTGACTATCTTTTACTCTTTACAGAGTCCTTAATATATCTACGTGTCACTACAACATCTCGTTAATTTTCCGACGACTTTGAGGGTACTGCAGAGTCAGACGTGAAACGTCACTTAAGATGCAATTTAAATTGACATTTGTGTGATAAATTTTAGCTAAATGCTACCTAAGTCCCATTAAAGAAAGTGGTCCAAGTTAATTTCGCTCGCTTAGACTAACATATTCAATGGAACTAGGTCTGTGGAAAACAAAAATGTCTAAAATGACCATGATTTATTTTCTTATGGCGTCATAGCTCGTATTAGCCTGATTATTATATCCCCTCTTAATTTTAATTAATTTTTTTCGAATAATTATGCGAGAGAGAGGAAATGCTGAGGATGAAAATGCTCTTAAGTTAATCTTAAACTAGTACATATTTAAGATTAGGAAACCTATATGTATACGGAAAAGGAGAAATTATTTAAGACCAAGGTGCACAGAGTGCGCCAGGCGAAGTTCTCGGCCGGCACAATTTTAGTGTTTCAAATAGTCAAATCTGACACCGGGGTAAGCCATAAAACCATGAAGTAAACAATAAGACGGTTTAATCAGTCATTCAGCCTGTACTCGTCCATTGCTGGAGATAGGCCTTGGGGGAAGCCTATCTCCAGCAGCACCCCACTTCCTTCTGTTCCCGGCCATTCTCATCCAGCCGCTGCCAGCAATCTGCCTCAGATCGTCGGTCCAGGTCGGTTCTACGCTGTGTTTACCGGTTCGTGGTCACCACTCGAGTACCTTTGAATTCCATCGACCATCGGTTTTTCGGCTATTTAAATTGTTGACTTTGACTTTGCCCACTCAGTAAAAAATAAGAGGATCTAATGGAGCCGAGTATACCAGATTCAGCGTCACACGATCGTGACAGTTCACTGTTAAAAAAGCAGAGTGCCTAAAGAATTTTACATGCCAGTATATGACACTTACTTCTATATTGTTTTTAAAGATGGCCCGAGATTCGAGACGTCTTATGCTGGCAATCCGATGTTGGTACTTGGCAAATATCGTCTGAAGATGGACACCAAGTCTCGCTCATACGATCGCCGAAAGAAACGCTGGGTCTGTTCGCGGCCTGGTTGCAGGTTCAGTCTCACCACCATCGATGGTACGATTATCAAGACGGTTAATGACCATAATCATTAGGGGTTTCGTGTTCTCATTTAGTTAGGTACACATGATGACCTTTAAAATGCGGAATGAAGCACGTCATTGGCGTTTTGTTCTAGGAGGTTTTTCTCAGATTGATGTTTTCGAAATATCAGGATTTACATTTGATCATGAATTTCACTTATAGGTCTGTGACATACCAATGTCGCAGCCTGCGGTAGGTAAATTATAGTCCCACATGAGGAATGCCTATTCTATTCAACACGTATTCAGACATGAGACATCGCCACTATATACTAGAAAAAAAAAAAACGGTAAATCCACGTAAAATTAAAATGGGAAATTGAATTGTTTAATTGATGTGTTTTAGGAATTGAGCATTTACAGGTAACCCTGTATAGATTACACTATCTCTACAAAACACGAACTGGAGAACGCAGCGTAATTCGGCCACCAGCTCATTTGTCCTACGATCTGAGTCTGAGGCAGTTGGCTGGTTAGATAAAGATTAAGGCAGATACGCTTTTTGTTACTTACGTGTTGCCCTCGCGACACAAAAACTTTCGCATTATATATACTATAGTAACAACATGTAAGTAACAAAAAGCGTATCTGCCTTAATCTTTATCTAACCAGCCAACTGCCTCAGACTCAGATCGTAGGACAAATGAGCTGGTGGCCGAATTACGCTGCGTTCTCCAGTTCGTGTTTTCCACTCGAGAACTTTTTTACCCCATCCGATATCGGTTCTTCGACAGATGTGAGTAGGGCATCCAATCCCGCAGCATTTTTGTGATCTCGGTATTTGCGGGATTGATATTTCTCAATCCCGCGGGATCTCGGTATTGGCGGGATCCCGCAAGTGTGTATGTGGTACATTAAATTGTATATTAGTAAATATAGTGTAAGGATTGAAGGATACAAAAGAAATAAAAATCAACATAGCTTTATTAGTTTTAATTATCAAATCAAGCAAGAAGTACGATTATAATGACATATTATTTTTTTTGGAAATGTTTTCGTAAGATACATAATGTATCTAATGTATCATCTGCCAGGCTGCTGCGAATATGTGAAACTAAATATCCGGCAGCTGAAAAAGCCCTCTCGGCTTCTACACTCAGTCAAGTCATCATCTGATTTTACAAAGTATGTCCAAACTTTACTCGTATACGTTTTATGCACTGCACTTGTCATTTTCGATTCGATAGTTCGTAAATAATGTTAGTAATGTTCGTTAGTAATGTTAGTAAACGCAAAAAACAATTAACTATGTTAGAAAACGAATTTTGTTTAACGAACGAATAATTACTTGTCACTTCAAGTAAACAAATAAAACAAACATGGAAGCCGGCCGCCCCCGGCCGCCGCGGGCGCGGGGGGCGCGACACGGCCGCGGCGATTCACTCTTTTCGCTCGCTTGTCAGTAGTCGCGCGGCAGCGCGCGTAGGAGGGTGTTTTTTTGCTGCAGATAAGTCCCGCAAATCCCGCGGGATCCCGCGCATGTAATCCCGCATTGTGCGGGACTGAAAAATGATGCGGGATCTCGGAATAACGAGATCTCGGAATACCGGGATTGGATGCCCTAGATGTGAGCAACTATTGACTATCGAGGCGCACAGAGTGCCCCAGACCAAGTTCACGGCCGGCCCGCCCTGTGCATGTATATTATTTACACGAAGCCATTCGAGCAATTTTTGTCCCCCCTCTATATTTGAAACAAGTTATGTCACATGACTAAAAATTTGCAAAGGGGTTAAGGTTACCAAAATTGAAAAAAATATTCTAAATTTCATGTTTCCAGCTATCCTAAGCTACAGCTTAGGAGATGTGGGGGTACAAAAATTGCAATTTTCGGCACTTACTGACTCATTCACTGATGGCTCATCAAAAGACTAGGGCGCTTCTAATTGAACAAAAGATTTGAAATTTGGAGTATAAACAGTGTTTATCTAGTTAGTTAAGGAAAAAATCAACAATCATGAAAAATATCCAGGGTGACCGTGTTACACAGGGTCATAATTTGATCGGAACTACCTAATCTGTTGTAGATAGAGAAAAAGTTTGTTAGAAGATCTATCCAAATTAATAAAGTTGTGTATTGTATTTGAATATACAGATTTTGAAAAAATATACTGTCAACAAAAAAGACTAAATAACACTTTTTACTTTCATAGCGACCACAGCTCATATTTATGAACTTATTACCACTTCATTAGACATGTTAAGACCAATAAAAAAATAACGAAAATAGTTTAACATATACAGGGTGACCAGGTTATACAGGGTCATAATTTGAGGCTGCGTTTTAAGTGCCTAATCCGCAATGATTAGAGAAAAACTTTATAAGGAAACCCTTATTTATTAAAGTTATGCATTACTGCATTCATAAATAAAACATGTACTGTCGGCAGCAAAAAAAAAATTAAATACAAAATAATTAAAATTTCTTGGCAAACAACTTATTAGAACCTAGACATGTGAAGATCCTGACAATATTGTAGGCTATGTCACTCATCTATGTTCTTTGGTGAATTGTCTCATTTCTGGTATCATTCATCAAAAGTTTAATAGCATACTGAGTGATTTTGAATAGGTGGATTAGACCTCCGGTCAGTACCCAAGTATTGGCTCCGTAGGTCACAACTGGCAGGACGCACTAGCTTAAGACGCTGGTCTTTAGGCTCTGAGGAATACCGGAGGAAGACACGTGGGGTAGTTTCCTCAATACTGCCCAAACCAGTTGGATCCTCTTGGATCCTTCTTGTGGTCCTTTTCTCGAAGTTGTCTTGAATAGTTTACTCTAAGTAGACATACAAAAGCTCCTGCATGATCCTATTATTGGTTTATGGCGATGTCCATATTGCAGGAGGCAGCACTGAGTTCAGGAACATCGATTGTATCGTCAATGAAGCTCAAGTGCGAGTAATTAAATAATGTGACATAACGCGGCACGGAAACTGATCTATCACACTATTTTGAAATGCACTATTTTGCGCATATTCCACTTCCGTTTTCTACTCTTTCTTGATGATATGTACTTCTATTTGGCACATTTATGAACACACTAACCGTCAGTTTAGTGTGTTCTGTTTAGTAACGCGTATTCTGATTTCCAGTGGAATTTGTGATCTCATCTGCGGGCAAGCCTATCCTGGTATATGGCGGACACCGTCTGTACCGCGACGGCGGTGTCCAACGGCCACATGAGGTGGAGGTGACGCACTGGGAGTGCAGTCGGCGCAAGAAATTTGGCTGCAGGTTTCGGGTCACCACAGAAGGGGACGAAATAGTTTCTACTAGGGCGGAACATAATCATTGAATATTGTTATTGACGGTGACGTGGCGGTACTGGTCAAATCTGCCGTAGAACTAGGAAGCGATGGGGTAAAATAGTTCTCTAGAGGCGTACCAAAAAAGCAGCGTGGGACGCCCGTCAGCTTGTTAGACCAATGATAATGATGTGAAGGCGGCTGGACAGCGACGGCTGAGGACAGATATAAATGACGTGCATAAACAAAATGTTTCGGTCTGTCTTAAGTTTTAATTAATATGAGTGTAACTGTTGTTGCAATAAATATTTTTCTTTCATTCTTTCTATATTTTGACTCATAGGTAGATAGATAACTCTTTATTGCACACCAGTAATACCTACGCACCTTGAGGGAGGCCTATTTCCACCAGAGCACGTATAGATTGTATAACATTGTTGATTAACCAAACCACTAGTCTGCCGCGACACAGATCTGTGCCCAACTTAGTATGGGCCACCTATACGTACACGGAAAAAAAGGAGTTCTTATTCCAAGAATAGCAATTTTCTCAGACATTTTGTTTTAACTTAAGTAAATATTTTTTTAACTTAAGTAAATATTCTCAAGCCAAGAAACAGTGTTTACTTGATTGAAGAATAATATTATCTTCTTTTTTGTTCTTGATTGAAGAAATATATTTTTAATTGAAGAATAATTAATCTTAATTGAAGAATATCACTATTTCTTGACAGTAAACAATAAACAAATTAAATCAAAATAGAATTGTCTTCATTCAAGATACTACTATCTTAAATAAAGAAAAAACATACTTCCTTTAAAACACTAAGATGATTCTTGAATTAAGAAATATAAATTCTTATCTTAAGAAGGTTTTCTCGATACAAGAATTTGAGCGTCTTGTTTTCATTGACTTTCTATATTCTTGAATCAAGAGTAGGCAAATATTTTAATTGAAGAATGTTTGCTTAATTCTAAGAAAACACTTTTCTTGGTTCAAAATATATCGTTTATTTTTGACATAAGAATTACAATATCTTCATTAAAGAATATTAATATATTGATCTAAAACTTAATGTATTTTAAATCAAGAACCCATATTTTCTAAGGATAACACAGTATTGTTTTGCCTAAAAAGAATACATATTCTTCCATCAAGAAATTGAGATAACTTCCGACCAAATAATATTATTCTCGATTTGTTATTCTTGACTTGAGAAAGTTTGTTTCAATTGAAGAACGATTTTTTTTTTATTTTAAGAATACGTTTTTTCTTCTCTGAAAATAAAAATATATTTTTACCAAGACATTATTTACTTGCGTCCAAAAAGTCACGTATTGTTGAGCCAAAATTACCATATTCTTGGTTAGAGATTTTTTTCATTTTGTTCTCAAGCTTTATGTGTTTCAAACCAAGACCACAATTGTTATCAATGCAACACAATATTATTTTGCATGCCAAGCATGTATATTCTTTCATCAATAAACTCCCATTACTTCCTAACAAAATAAATTATTCTTGATATAGTATTTATTGACTTGAGAATGTTCGTTTTATTTAAAAAAACAAGGGTTATTTTAGGAATACGTTTTCCCTTCGCTGAAAGAATTGAGTTATTTTTAACCAAGAATTGTTTTTCTTGCGTCAAAAAAATCATTGTATAGCCAAAATTACTACCTATTTCGTTACATAATTTTTACATCTGTCAAGACCACTTATCAATGCAACACAATATTATTTTGCATGCCAAGAATATACTATTCATCCATCAAGAAACTCCCAATACAGTAAGTATTAAAATAAATTACTTATTCGTAATATTAATTCTTGACTTGAGTACCTATGTTCGTTTTAACAGTTTTAATAGAGTAGGACAAGGGTTATTTTCTTTTAAGAATACGTTTTCTCTTAATGAAACTTATTTTATGGCAAGACATAAGTTATCTTGCTTCAAAAAAAATCATATATTGTTAAACCAAGAATTACCTAGATACCTAGGTACTAATCATATTCTCCGTTACATTCTTTCGAACTAAGACCACAATTTTTTTAAATTTCACAAATTAGATAGGTATAATTGAACCGCGGTGAAACCCTAAAGGAAGGTTATTTTAGGGCATAGTTTCACGGCTTCTCTTCTAGTGTTAGTTATAATTTCTTTGGTAGTAGGTCATCTATCAATCACCATAAGACTCAAATGTTGATTGAACTGACTTGAACAACGCGTTTGATCGTAGGTGAGATCCCCTCAAATTCGACATACCTAGACCTACTTACCTAGTAGGTACCTAATAGTTTATTGTATTAATAGTGCCTAACTGACGATTGAAAATCCAAAATCTCCAAAATATTACGGGCCTAAGGCAAGCTAAAGAAAACGGTTACTAGACGACCAAGAATCATAGTCTTGACTTGACGTCACATAAAATGTAATTCAAGAATACTTATTTCACGTCAAGAAACATATTCTTCGAAGCAAACCCGTCGCATGCATGATAAGACAGCGACCACAGATTATAGACAGCGACGTACAGCGCTGACTGAAAGTGTTGCTAGCTTAAGACGCATCCCCCAGTGAAATGCGTATTTCAGTTTATAATAATATGGCCATTATTTTGTGATTATTTTCACATAAAAATGCAGAATCATTACATACTTGTCGATAATATCTACTCTAGTTTTCAAGTTCATTTAATTTTGCACAATTTATTAAATCATGAAGAAGAGGAAGAAAGACATTTATTATACCAACAAGATACATCACAGAAACAAAATAAGCAGATAAGTAACATAGTATGCGCAACAACAGAAAAAATAAAACGAATAAATAAAACAGGACAATAGATGTAGCCAATCATCATAAGCGGCCTATGTACGCCCCACTGTAGAGCACAAGCCTTCTCTCAGAGAGAGAGTTTGGGCCTAATCGCCACGCATGCCCACCGCGGATTGGTGATTTCAAGCGCTGAAGTATGTGAATAGCTCAGATACTCAGGTTTGCTCACGATGTTTTCCTTCACCGTTAGCGAGTGGCATTGCTACTATAACTTCACCAGCCGATTAACACCAAACGGTATTAAATGCAGACATCAAACTTGGTGTGAGTATAGGGATTATTATATTAAATAAAAACGGCCAAGTGCGAGTCGGACTCTAGCACTTGAGGCCCGTACCTACAACCAGATTGTTAAAAATATTTGCAAAGCACAGACGTAGGTCGTACGGAACCCATGGTGCATGAGTCTGACTCGCACTTCGCCAGTTTTATTTTTTTATTTTAGCTCTATCATACAAAGGGTAATACATACATGCATTAACGTTGGTATGTTTATAGGGCTTATTCTGTAGCATAACAACAAATAATCAAAAACGATCAAGCGTGAGTCTGACTCTAGCACTTGGTTTCCCTTCAAGCAGATTTTTTAAATTTTTTACATAGCACAGCTATAGGCATCGAATGGTCGTACGGAACCTTCAGTGCGCGAGTCCGACTCCCACTTGGCCGGTTGTTTTTTGACAGCTGACGCTGTCACAAGTAAGTACCTAACTAAGTAATTTGTTGATTTCCTTCTCACAGATGTATCAGAATATAAGTAGGTACAATTTGAGTAATCAGGACCTACTCCTATTTGAGAGGCTGGATGGAAGATGCATGCGTGTTTAATGAGTGTATGAATGTTGAGTGAGTGTATAAGTGTGCGTGTGTGTGTGTGTGCGTGTGTGTGTGCGTGTGTGTGTGTGTGTGCGTGTGTGTGTGCGTGTGTGTGTGTGTGTGTGTTTTTATATGGAGGAGCACCTCGTGCAATAAAGAAAATAGAGATCTTCAGTAGAATCATAATTCAGTGTTACTAACCGGTATGTTACTTTTTTCTTGCAACTGTATTTGGTAAGTGAGTATACAAATGGCTACCCAAAAAGCAGAAGAACTTGTAAGAAAATTTGGTTTTTAGGGTTACTGTTGTGCAGACTGCATATTTTCTTCTTTTTGTTTCGAGCTGGGGGTCATAGTTGAGTTAGGAGTGTTTAAACAAAATTATGTAAAGAATAGATAGCTGCTGTCTTACGGATAAACGCGAGCATTGCTTATATAATTTTGCCATTCGGTACAGGTGTGGGAGAAAATGGCTAACCTTTAGAACTGCCCTCAACGCTCTCTCCAGAGGTAGCAAGGTAGTTTTAGGTGCTCCACCCCATGTAGTGATATAGTAGATTAGCTGTGATTGACAGAGTGCAGCATTCTGATAAGTCAAGGGAAACATGCGAACACCTTCAATTTGAAGTAGGAACATTACGAAAAAATCAGCCAAGTGTGAGTCGGACTCACGCACTGATTGTTTCGTACCCCTATTTTTCTTGTAAATAAATATTTATTTTTATTTATTTTATTTGGAGAAAATACAGGCACAGATAATAAATATTTTATGTTTTACAATATTGGGTATGGACTTATCTGCCCTATGGAACATTTCTCACTTATAGTTTAAGCAGGTAGTGTAAAAGCGGCAGGCGCTTACTTTTGTCTAACATGCAAAAAAAAAACAACTAGGTATAAGCCACTCAACAGGTTAGAATTACATTGTTATTTTGCTAGACTCGCAGTCTGAATACAGTAAATTATACTAGATAAGATAGATAATTATATTGTTTGGTGGTACGGAACCCTCAGTGCGTAAGTCTGACTCACACTTGGCCGGTTTTTTTAACACTTTTTTTAACTGTCATGAAAACCCCACTTTCACAGCCGAATTTATGACATTATTATGATACAAATGTAATATTTTGAAGTTTAATCTTGACTATGATATTATTAAATAAATATTTATTTACCGACATAGGTAACTATTAGCTCTACAAACTACAGTTACTAAAATCTGGGTTATTTCAAGTGATAAAACTTGGGGGAAATATTTTTGATTCGTTTGGCAAATGGCAACACTACTACCTTCTGCTGTCATTTATTTTCGAGTCTGTGGTCCAATAAATGTTCCGCTTCCGCGCCATTCTGAGCATCCCAATTCCCATCCATGGTTTTGGATTCGCTCGTTCGTTGTATTAATTGGTAATAAAGTGAAAATGAACGTACAACAATTACTGACGTCATGGGAAATCGACGCAGACGTGATACAAAAGTTCATAGGTAAGTTTTTCTTTTTTTTGGCCGCCGAGTCATCTCAGATTCTGGTCCCCGCCCGCTCCGTTGTTAAATACAGTGCGCGACACGACGTGCTACCCCTTTTTATTATTTTCAGAGAATGGCATTGAAACCAGTCATTTTAAAGACCTGTCAGACGAAATACTAAAGGAGCTGTGTCCGAAAATTTCTGCACGCATATATATAAAGAAACAAATCGGTGAATACCTGACGGCAGAGGTTCGCTTGCCTAATTATTTTTCGTACATTGACTCGCCCACCAGAGTTTTGCTTCTTTTTAGGGTGCCATTTGGGACCATATTAATCTGCCTCCGCTATGTCTGTCCGACCTTTAAAAGGCTTTGGAACCATAATAGGGAGCCAGTAGAAATTTTCACAGAATACGTTAGATGTGTTATTATTATGGAGGATTACCTAACAAATTTTATATTAAAACAATGAAGCAACAAAAAATAAGCCGAAAAACATTGGTTGCGTCTGCCACAGGATTGTGAGAAGTGCTGTGAGCATGAAGAGGCCTTTACTCAGCAGTGGGTGTTCACCTGGCTGATGATGATGGTAATAATGATAATGATGAATTAGGTACATAATTACTTGTTACCTAATTAATTGAAATAATTTCAAGTGATGGAATTTAATCAATGTACATATCGCACCTTTAGTAATACAAGGGCACAACTTACAAAAAATGGTAAAATGAGTTAAGTATGCAGAAACGCCTTGCCAGAAATGTGATATAATCAATACCTTCTATTTTCAGAGTAAGACTTCAACTGTCAGTTCATTGCCAAGCTGTTCACAAGACAGCTTGGCTAGTGAAGTTGATCTAAATCTAGATGAGAACTTTCTCCTTGATATCTTATCAAGCCGACCGCCGTTCCCTGAGTTTGACCTCAAAACACTGTTGTCCACATCGCCAACTGGAAATTGTATTCTGCAATATTATGCCACACATAATACATTGTCACCGAAACACCGCAACAATCTGACAGATATCATTTGCAGAAGAATATTTACACGTGTTGTAAATCAGTAAGTACCTATTAATTTTGCCCTTTATTTCGCCCACCTTCTGCTCCCTTGTTTAAAACTTTACTGACAGTGTTTAGGAAGCCTGTAGAAGTATCCTAAAACAAACTCTGAAACATTTCAAAAATTATCACCCATCATCGTTGACTTATAAGTTTCCTTAAACCTACAAGGAAAGATGTAAATTGAAAAACCGTTTGAAGAGTTTCCAGACGTTTGTAAGTTTGATAGGATACTTAGAAGTTTACTAGTTTTACAACTCCTGCGACATAGACACCACATAGCTCTCAATAGATTAAGATTTACAATTAATTTTCTTTTGATTCATTGTAAAATGTATGTGATGCAATAAAACCAGACAATTTATTATGGTAGGTCAACCTCACGTCAACCTTTACAACTAAACTACAGTCTCAAGTGCTGTGGCTGTACCTAAGTAATTGAAATTACCTAAATTATAATTGTTATGATAATTAATTTTTTGAGTAAAATTTTCTTAGAATGCCTACTTTTAACATATTCTTTATTGCAAATCATAAATCATAAAATTAATTACATAGCATTGTTACAAAGGCGAACTTATCTCTCTCTTTTGAGTGCACGAAAAATAAATATTTTCAGATGTTCATCAATGTTTTGTCAATAAGTCTTCTTCTGCGATATTATTAATAAATCACTTTACTGATACCTGAAGTGGACCAAACACTTGGTAGATATAATAAAAAATCACTTATTTTCCAGTCGCATCAATTATGAGGAGTATAATATACTTACTTCAAAAATCATTGCTCTCTTTCCAACTGAGAATGCCGGAACATACTTTGTTCCCCCAGTAAAAAAAAGAGACTCAATCTGTGGAAAACCAGCTTTTGCAAAGGGAAAATTAGTGGATAAAATCCGCAATACCCTGTTCAAATCTGGCGAGCGTAAAAGAAAAATACCTGAAAAAGAAAATGTTGATCACAAACGAAAAAAAAATACGAACATAACAGAACTACAAGGTTTATTTATAGTTTTCTACTTATTTACTGTAGTTAGTGGTAGATAGATATACAGGGTCTCCTGTAAGTAATGGACAACCTTTCAACTGCATCCAAAAAAAAGAACAAGGTTTATTTATAGTTATTCTACTTATTTACTGTAGTTAGTGGTAGATACATATACAGGGTGTCCAGTAAGTTATGGACAACCTTTCAACTGCATCCAAAAAAAAGAACAAGGTTTATTTATAGTTATTATTCTAATTTTTGCTGTAGTTAGTGGTAGATAGATATACAGGGTGTCTGGTAAGTAATGGTCAACCTTTTAACTGCTCATGGCTACAACAATCTACTACCTAATGTATGTAACAGCTAGCTGTTTTTTTTTTATGATTTGTTTAGCCCCATAGTAAAAGATGTTTGGATTGAGGTCCCCCTCAGCAGTTGAAAGGTGGTCCATTATATACCATTCACTCCATATGTATAGACTGCGGTGGTACCTGCTTCACATTACTATATTATGCAATTGTTTTGATTTTTTAGGGTTCCATTGCCAATTATATTGTTGCCTCATGTCTTGTCTTTTACATAATTTGATATTCTCAAGTTAAGAAAATGTGAAATTCAAGAATAAATTTAAAAAAACATTCTGGTATTCAGAGAACATTGTAAAAATCAAAATGTACGGGAACGGTGATTTGTACTAGATTGGGCTAGGTCCGGGCCGTGGCTTAGTTCATTATAATATCTCGTCCGTACCGTGGACGCGCAACGGCTAGGATCCGTCTAGAAATCCATCCTGCCGTGGCATTCTGTAAGACCGTCGGCAGGGTGACTCACAGAAACACACAGATTGTTGCTTTCAATAAGAACTATTTCCGAGTAGTTTTTATCTGAGTAACGGTGGACCGCCTTAGCGCATCGAAGGGCTGGCATAGGTAATTTGTTACGATATTAATCATGTAGTCCACGTTTTAGATACGCTGAAAGATGATGTTGTGTGGTTAAAAAACAACACAGAGCCTTGGGATGATGTCATCAAGAAGTGGAAAGCTACTCATGAGCTCCGCCAATTGACACAGTACGACACTGTTGAAGGATTCATCGCAAATTGGCCCATATTAAACGATGTCAGAAGCGATGTCTTGGTAAGTTTTGGTCGAGCTTAAAGGCTGGTTTACACATTGCATAGTTTGTTTGGTGATCAAAAGAGAAGAAAGGTGGATTAAAAACCCAACTGCATAAAAAATAAATAACAAGCACTCATTAAATATGAAAACTTAATGAAAATTCTTATGTTCTTTTTAAATGGTAGAAAATGCTTATAGCATTAAGTAAGTCACATTGCCTTTGTATTTTTTACTTATGTACAATAAACGTCTGACAGTAACCAAATCTTGCTTTTATTTTATTTTTGTATATTTAATGTTAGCGATGTTTATTTCTTTTTTGTTGTCAATGTTTTAGAGCAGTCGGGTTACTTGATTTTTTTTTTACTGAATTTTCTTTCATACTAAATTTGACACCTCTACCGGCTCAGAAACATTGTGGCACTATACAGACAACTCATTGACTTTTTTTCAGATTAATTTAGACTTCGAGGCAATATATCCTGAAAAATCGAATAAATTTCATCTATTTTGGGACGAATTTATCGAAAAAGTTAAGAATATTAAAAAACATCAAAATTCGAAAGAGGAGACAGCGGCGTTGGTTGAATATATTGACGGATTAGTGGATACCGGTGAGTATATTAATATTCATTATATATTATGAATAGATTTAAAAAAAGTGAAGTTTTCACATAGGGGTGTGAATACAAATTGGTTGTTTTTGCCCTTTATAACTTGCAGAGTAGATACTTATAGAAACCAACTTTTCAAGTTATATTTTTATTATTGTTTTAGATCACAAACTTCCATCTCAAATAGACCTGCTGTGCCATTTGGTGCCTCCAAAGGGACGATTGAATAAACGAGAAAAGTTTTCAATAAAGGAATGCAGTGAAAGTTTCATTGTCAATGTAAAGGTAAAAACCGAGTACACACTGATGTTTTTTGTTTTTAATTTAATCAGCTTTCACATATTTTTAATATGCTTTTTTTGTGGCGCTTTTATCTTTATACTTATGTTGGTTTAAGCGAGCTTTTACATTAAAATATCTTTTCTTTCTAGACACCTGGTGATATACAAAAGAAAATTGAAGAAATATCCAGCACCGCATCTGGAAAACAAAAAACGGTCCAACCGTACATCATCCATTGCACTTCTGAAGATTTCGACGGTACGTTTTATCTGATTATAGATAAGGTCAGGTACGTCTACAAATCTGCCTACAAGGCCTTCGATACACTATTCAAGTGTTTTCACGCCCTCCATATAGCTTATCCAAAATCCGGCTACCACCTGTTCTTATTGATCCAAATATGTGTTTATAATATAAACACAAAATATGACGTTATTCCGCCCTACATCATGGATTTAATTTCTAATGCTAAATGCTAGACATTTGAATTCTAGACCTTTAACATTGTATTAGTGTTTCCTGCACTTGCGTTTAATTGTTTTATTTTTCCATTAAAATGCAGTGTTCAATATGTAAAACTGAATACCATGATTTTAAAACATATTTTGTTCATTTAAATTATTTTCACAATGTAACGGAATATTTTAAATGTCCTTTTCAAGACTGTGAGCGAGTTTATCATACAAAATCTTCTTTAAAAAAACATTTCTGTGCTTATCATGGTGTTCAGAACAAAAATGATATTGAAAAGGAACGGTGTAAAACAAAAACACACGTTGACCCCTGTGTTATTGATGAACCTAGCAACATTTTTGAATCAACTGTACCTGTACATAATAATGACCATGACAATGCAAGTTCCCCGTTGACAAATTTTAAACTTGCACTGGACAAACTACTTCTTTCATTTTTGTCAGAATTATATAGCATTTCTAGTTTGCCTAGAACTTTAATTCAAACTATAGTGCAGTTAGTGACAAATTTACTTACATCGGAACCTATCGTTATATTAAAGAAAACCTTGAGTAGTATATCAGAAGAATGTTCGTCAATGCTGTCACTTCTCCAAAATTCTTTTGAAAATCTAGGAACTGATTACAAGAGAGTAGAACGTTTCAAAAACCTACATACATTTACTGAGCCAATTCCAAAAACAATTGGAGTTTCGGAAGACACTAAGTCATCGCATGGTGCCACGGAAATGACGTTAAAAAATAGATGTTCCTATTTGATTCCATTGCGGAAAAGTCTCAAATCGTTTTTGGAAGTACCTAATGTGCTAGAAGTTATATTAAATTATCAAAAAGACGTTTGCAGAGATGATCTCATTTTGAGAAACTTAGCAAATGGAAAGCTTTGGCAAGATGTAGGCAAAGATTTCGATGGGGAAGATAAAATTCTACCGCTAACAATTTATTATGACGATTTTGAATCGGGAAATCCGTTAGGAAGTCATGCGGGCAGCCAGAAGATCGGTGTCGTGTATGCAACTATATCTACAATACCCCCTAAATTTAGCAGTCGTTTAGAAAACATTTTACTTGCGCTCGTATTTTATACCGCTGATAAAACTGCATTTGGCAATGAATCAGTTTTTGGTCCTCTAATTTCAGAATTGAAGTTTTTAGAAACGGAAGGAATCTCGATAGTTTGTAAAGAACATACAACTGTCGTTAAATTTTGTCTAGCAAATTTATCTGGCGATAACCTGGGCCTCCACTCAATTTTAGGTTTTCACGAAAGTTTTGCTTCAAATAATTTTTGTAGATTCTGTGTTACGTCCAAAGGCCATACTAAAACAGACACTAAAGAGCGCCCTGAAAACATCCGCAAAGTAATTGACTACAACAAACACTGTCAAGATAAGGTGGGCATAAAAGAAGAATGTGTATGGCATCAGTTAAATTTCCATACCTATAAAAATCTGACATGTGACGTAATGCATGATCTGTCTGAAGGCGTACATAGATATGATATGTGTGTTATCATCAAGAAATTACTGGACAGCAATTACTTTTCACTAAAAACATTAAACGCCCGAATTAAATATTTTACTTATTTGAAAACAGAAAAAAATTGTCCACCCTCAGTTACCAAGCAACATATTATAAATGGGCAAATAATTTTTTCAGCTTCAGAAATGTTGTGTCTTGTTCGGAATTTCAGATTTATTGTAGGGGACTTAGTGGATGTAAAGGATGATCCTACATGGCTTCATTACTTATGTTTGTTAGAGATAACAGAAATACTAACATCTCAGGCTTTTACTCCGGAACTTCTTGATTATTTGAGAAATTTGATCGAAAACTATTTAGAAAATCTGCAAAGTATATTCGGCTGCTCTTTAAAACCTAAACACCATTTTCTTCTTCATTATCCGAGAGTAATAGAACAAATCGGTCCTCCCATATTAATCAGCGCGTTTAAGTTTGAATCAAAACACAAAGAGTTAAAAGCGGTAGCTCAATCAATCTCTTGTAGAAAAAACTTACCTTTAACACTTGCAACAAGGCATCAGTTGAAGAGCAGTTATAGATTAATGGCACAAAACGGTTTTGCTGACTGTATTTCGTATGGTAAAGTAATTCAGGTCCACCAGTACCCTAGTGAATTGAATGACGCTGAGTACATCTGCGTCGAATACTTCGAAATAAATGGAGCAAAATACAGTAATAATAATGTTATTTTGTACAAGTATGACATAAACTCTCCATTATTTTATAAAATAGACCAAGTATTTTTAAATGAAACTGATCATAGTATGGTATCATTTTTATGTACAGTGCTAGAAACTGTAAGTTACTCTTCTCATTATATGGCATTTATTGTGGAATCTACGTCTCAGACAAGATTAGTTCGCTTGGAAGATTGTGATTGCAGAACACCTACTTTAATCAGAAAGTTAAATCTATGTTTTTATGTGGACTTAAAGACGTAAACAATATTATTAACGGGTTTCCGAAAGAATCTTTCAAGACGGGTTTTATTGCTGTAATCCGCACATTCTACAGTGTATGACAAATAAGTCCGGTCACACTTGAAGGGGTCGCTGAACTCGTCAAGAAGCTTACTTTTTTCGCTTTTTTATCAAACATACATATCAGTGTTGTCCCCATAATGCAAGATTTTTGTGTTGATGAGTAGGTAAAAGTACCTCCGAAAGTTCGACAGGACCTTTTTGTAACACGCCGTATACCTACTATTTTATTCTGACTTCTGCTCGTTTGATAACTGTATTAAATATCTCTGTGCGTACTTATATTTAATTTGTGTTACATTTCATACAGTGTAATTAAAATACTCTATTAATTATGTAGGTATATGCATTTTTTTGCAACAAGATCTCAATCTTAAAAGTCACGAGAGTACAGTGAAGTCTAAGAGGTACCTATTCTTTAATTTTAACGATGTTAGTTAAAAAAATTAAAACAGTAAGCGATTTTCAAGCGAACTATACCATATCGTTCCTACCTACATAATAATAAAGTATTATTTTTAAACTGTTTCCTTATACAGGGTGGCCCAGTTTCAATTAATTAGACTTTTTTTATTTCAAGGCTCCATCGTAATTAATTACATATTATAAACATTATTTATAGTTTAGACGTTAATTCCGTAACTATTAATTTTGGTAGCATAAATGTTTTTCCAAACAATTACTAATAATGCCCTCCAACTTAAAAAAATGGACTCCTGAAACTGAGCCACCCTGTATGAGCGTTTTTATTTCCAATGTTTGTATGCTGATAGTGATTGATAATTGATTAAAATAAGATGGTAAATAATGATAATTTTATAATAATGATTATTATACGTCGTTATATTTTTAAGCGAGGCGTATTTTGTCACTGCCTTATTGGCACCAATCAATGCTCCGTGTGCCTATTTTTTTAAATTGATGTCTGATTTGTTCTGTGAAATCTTACAAATTTATTCAGCTTTACCTCGTAGTTAGTAGCCCAAGTTGTGAGGTTGATTATATCGTATAATTAACATAACTTCCTCAGTCCTGAACTTGAAAATAACAATGGTTTTCAATTGTTGTTTTCAAGGTCAGGACATAGGAGGATAAAGACAATTTAGACAATAGGTATTACGTGTAAAATTTTTATCGACAATAAATAAGAGTTACCCACCTATAATCAATCTGTTTACTTTCATTCCAGTATATATAATAATATACTACTTTTAGCTTGAGTTTTTTGTTTTGATGTGAGACGTTTCAACCAAGTCTTTTAATGGTAATTGGATAAGCATTTTTATGTAAGCCTCTACAAGTCTACATACTTGGCCTTAGCAATGTTTAGCTTAAGAGTTGTTTGTTTTATGGGCAGATTTGTACTGTTTCAGAATGAGTCGACATTCTTTTGGGTGAAGATTTCATTGGCGGAGATTTTTTTTGAGGAAATTCGTATGTTTCATGTATTCCGTCAACATATTTTTTGTGACTCTATTTTAGCTGAAGAGATTCGTTTTGAGGCAACACTCGTCAGTTTTATACAGAGTCAAGATTATGTTGGCTCAGTATACCTACCGGGCGGCATTTTAGTAACCTGACAAACTTTGAGGGATCTTTCTACTCGTCAATACAAACAACTTTTGCTATGGGGCCAAACAAATCAGAGCAAATAAATCGGCTGTTTCATACATTTGGTGCATACTGCTTCTATCTAATGTTATCTGTTATCTATGGAACAGCTCATTTATGTTTTGCTCTGATTTGTTTGGCCCCGTAGTAAAAGTTGTTTATATTTATGAGTAAAAAGCCCCTTTAAAGTTTAGCAGTTGACTAAAACGCCACCAGGTAAAACATAGGTACAAGTCTTCTCTCAAAATGAATGTCTCTTCAGCTAAGAATAGTAGAAGCTTCTCCCAAGAAAATATTGTCTCAGCATGAAACATAAGAGTCTTCTCTCAAAACAAATGTCTCTTAAGCTAAGAATAGTACATGCTTAATTCAAGAAAATATTGTCTTAGTAAGAAACAAAGAAGTCTTCCTACAAAACACATTTCTTTTCAGCTAAGAGTAGTAGAGGCTTCTCTTAAGAAAATATTGTCTTAATATGAAACAAATTTCTCTTCATCTAAAAAGAGAAAGTTTATTTCAGGCTTCCCCCGAGAAAATAATGTCTCACTATGAAACATACAAGTTTTCTCCCAAAAAGAAATTAGCTTCAGCTAAGACTCATAAAAGCTTCTCCTAAGAAAATATTGTCTTAGTATGAATCAAATTTCTCTTGATCTAAGAATAGTACAGGCTTCTCCCAAGAAAATATTGTCTCAGTATGAAACATAAGAGTCTTCTCTCAAAACAAATGTCTCTTTAGCTAAGAATAGTACATGCTTAATTCAAGAAAATATTGTCTTAGTAAGAAACAAAGAAGTCTTCCTACAAAACACATTTCTTTTCAGCTAAGAGTAGTAGAGGCTTCTCTTAAGAAAATATTGTCTTAATATGAAACAAATTTCTCTTCATCTAAAAAGAGAAATTTTATTTCAGGCTTCCCCCGAGAAAATAATGTCTCACTATGAAACATACAAGTTTTCTCCCAAAAAGAAATTAGCTTCAGCTAAGACTCATAAAAGCTTCTCCTAAGAAAATATTGTCTTAGTATGAAATATACAAGTCTTCTAATGAAACAAATTTCTCTTCAGCTAAGAATAGTAGAGGCTTCATTCAATAAAATATTGTCTTAGTAAGAAACATACGAGTCTCCTTACGAAACAAATTTATCTTCAGCCAAGAATAGTAACGGCTTATCCTAAGAAAATATTGTCTCCGTACGAAACATACGAGTCTTCCCTAAAAAAAAAAATCTTAAGCGAAGAACAGTAAATATTTCTTCTAAGAAAATATTGTGTCAGTATAAAAGTAGAGGCTTCATCTAAGAAAATATTATCTTAGCATAAAACATCGAGTCTCGTTGCAAAACAAATATGTTCTGTTTTAAGAATATTAGCAGTTTTTAAGAATGAGTGAATGATTGAACGAATGACTGTTCGGAGACAGTTTTTCTTTAGCCAAAACAATGTATATTCTTGAAACAAAAATACGAAATTCTTGTTTATTCATGAGACACTCTAGTCTTTTATCAAGACATTAGTTTATTCTTGAAATAAAACTTCACTTCTTGTTTTAAGAATGAGTGTCTCAGGTGAAGACAACAAAACTGAGACAATATTTTACTTGATTCAAGATAATATTGTTTCCGCCATATATGAATCACGGATTGTCTTGACCAATAGGATATTGTCTTAATCTAAGAATTCTTTTTTTTCCGTGTACGTGTCAACTAAGTCTAACATAAAAAGTTTATTCCACATTTTACCTTCTTTCAAAACTTTACCGTAGCAAATTCTTTTTTACAATTTACTTTTATTTAAAAAATATTTTATTTTCTATTCGTGTGTGAAAAGGTAGTGTTAATTGTGCAAACTTAGCTAATTCATTGCAGACGTATATAAATTTGATATGAGAGAGAGAGAGAGAGAGAGAGAGAGAGAGCTCTTAAAGTTGTCAAAAGTTTTAATAAATAAATATTAGTTTTAAATCAGCATTCAAATCTCATAATTAAGTGCGCATATTTGCAATAAAAGATCAAATATTAGAATAACAAAAATACTCTATCAGAATATGTGGAATGCCGTTTCTTTTAACCTGTTAGATTACGACCTTGAAAAAAACAATTAAAAAACATTGTTATGTTGGTCCGAACGGGTCCGTTACAATTCTACTTTAGCAACTTTTTTTTTTGGCAAATACTTGAGAAAGTATTCCATATGAATTTTTTGTTGAAAAAAAAACGTGTTACAAATGATGTCCTGGGTCCCAAACTAGGATTTTCTGTGTTATACAGTGGGTTTCTGTGGGTAGACAGGCTGCTTCTGCGTGCTAAACTTAGCACTTGCGTAGTTATGTCAATGATTGATAGAAAAAAATCTTAAGTATTAAAACAAGACCACATTACATACACAATTAATTAATTCGCTCAGTACATTATTGGTAGCTAGTATTAAAAATATTAAAACAGTCCACGTGGCTTTTAGTCCTAACCTTTTTCTCCGCTTAGTACTTACAGTCCCACAGTTGTCCTCAAGAACAATCTGAATAATTCCAGTGAAATTTATCTTGTCATCTGCTGGCAACCCGATCCTGTTGGTCGACGGGCACCGACTGAACCGGGAGGGGGGTCCTTTGAGGCGTTTAAGGGAAGGTGTGACCCGATGGGAATGCAACCAGCGGAAGCGAACTGGCTGCCGATTCAGAATCAACACTCACGACGACTATGTTGTCTACATTAAGGGAGAACATAACCACCCTATTGCTAAGCATAGAGAAAAGACTAAAGAAGACTAAATAGGAAGGTTCCAAGGTCAACATTGTTTTCAATGAAATCATGGATACTGAAAGTTAAAAGACCTTATAATATTTATTATTTATTTTAATACTTACCTTTCTACAATTTAAACGTACATAGGCATGCTCAATGCAAGAAGCATTTCCCCTTGTCAAATATGTAAATATGTATGTATAGTACTTGAGCCGTAATCGGCCAATCAAGAGCGATCTCAGAGGTAAGGGCGCTTTATTGTTACGGCCCTAAGTTTAAATAACTTAGTCTATTAGTCTTATCTTTGTTATAGTCAAATTGTATTAAAGTTATGGTGACAAAGCCGAGCGATCTTTATTATTTTATTACTTCCATATAAACCAGTTGTGCGGGAAATACTTGTGTACGACAATGCGTTAAACCTTGACTCACCTCAACCTTAACCTTGAGTATTTTTGTGACGCTAAGATGTCAGAATTTGACAATAAATGTTTTGGAAAGTCGCGACTTTTGACATTTGAAACGCACGTCTCGCTGTGCTCGCCTGTGTGTAGGTACTGAAATGCACTCATTCGCGCTTTATTTTGCTAAGCGGTGGTGGTCCGCGTCGCAGCACAATAAATAGTTCTAATTTAATCAAAACAGTGGCAGTATGTCATAAAATAATCTTGTTTTTGCATGCTTTGACGTTTAAGTTACTTTTTCAGTTGGTTTCACATCCTCGCGCTTGGGAAAACCGATGCTCGTGTTAGGCCCATATCGATTTATTCGTCACACCTGCTATAAGAAAATTGGACGCACACGCTGGGCGTGCATCGAAAGGTATAAGGGGTGCGCGGCCGCCTTGATGACCGATGACAGTGACGTCATTATCAGGGCTTTTAGTGAGCATACGCATTAGGTGTGTTTCGGCTACGTTCGGTACCTACTCATTGTACTCAAACACCAGTGTGTATGCGCACTGATCCTTAATTTTCTGCAAATGCTTTATCGTTACTGTAGAACTCAGGTTGGGTCGTCTGAAAAATGCCTAACTCGTACAAAGTTATATGATTTTGCCTTGATGTTTTATGTGCTAGAATATTGAATACTTATAAATTTTATATTTTTTAACGTATGAGTTGAAGTTAAGCAAGTTACTTTCATTTTCTATTAGTTGCAATGACTTGTTTCTTTATTTTTGTTGCTCATTATTTTGATTAATTTCTAAATTTTCGACTGTTTCTTTCGATTAAAATGCACTTATACGTTTGAGCTTCCTTTCTTATTATTAACAATGTTTCACCTTACCCTCAATCTTCTTGTTCATTTACATTTTCCTTCATATTCACTAGCAACACCAGTCGCTAGCTGTGTGGGAAAATGTAATGATTAAGTATATGCTTTCTCTGAGAGGAGGCCTGTTACCTGCAGAGATTGATATAATTATAGTCTGCTTACACTAACAAGTCTTATTTTTTTATTTTATTCATTTATTTTTACATTTATTGCACTTGCTTTGCTTTAGTCACATCACTAACCTTCATTTCAGGCCCCAAGTTTGCGATGTTCGGTATGACCCGAAACAAACGACGGACCATTGTAGTGGGCCGAGATAAATTTTACCGTTCTTACAACAGTAAGACCATCAAACGCTGGACTTGCGCCAGAAAAGGCTGCCGCGCCTCTATCACCACTGAAAATGACATAATCGTCGGCACAGCTCACGAACATATGAATCATTAAGGGCACACCCAACTACTGCATATTGGCCAGTTAGTTTAGTTATTAAGGTTGAGACCAATGAGTGAAACGCAGCTATTTAATACAAATTCTAGAATTGATGAATTGAGAAACGACTGGAAATCCAGAGCTCACAAGCTGCACATATTCAGTTGTTTCTCAGTTAGATTCGGAAGTTGTAGTCTTTGTATTATAGAGCGTGGTAGTAAACCTGAAAACTATTACTTCAATATCTGTCGATAATTAACCACTACCAATAAGCAAAAGTTTAATATTCTCAGTTTAACTCTTCATAAAATGTTTAGACGTGATCTATTTATGATTGAAACATAGAATCTCTAACGAGAGTTGTTATCTTTTATTTTTAAATGGTTTAATTTATCGATAGTGAAGAAACAATTCTCAGGTTTTGCGTTGTTTCGATAATACTTTGTAAATGTTATTATGTTTCTTAAAATAATAAGCTAAACCCAATTGATTTATGATGTGTGGTCATAGTGGCATGATGGCTGCAGAACTGATAACTAGATTTAAATTAATCTAAATTTAGGAGAGCTAGACTTTTGTTATCCAAGTGACCTTAAAGAGTTACATACTGGTTAAGCTAATATCTTTCACATATTTTATTGTACTACGAGAACAATTTACATGTAACTAAAAATATGTAAAGCACTTATTTTTTATTCCTGCCAAAAAATGGCTCTTGATTTTTTTGCGTTCAATGGAGAAGATTTGTTTTATTTCGGTTTCCTAGATTTTAATATCGTTAATGTACAGTTAAAAACTGAACAAAGCTGTTTCTGGAGGCTTACCAGAATCTCGAAGTTAGCAGGACAAAAGCAGGGCAGTTTATTTTCAATGTTCAAAATTAACTGCTGCTATAGTGTACCATGAGCCGAAGTGCGATAAACCTGCTAAAAAAAAGGTTATCTCTGACCTGCTTGTCTCAAATGTTGTGTGCGTTCGAAAACCAAATATGATAATTTGCCGGTAAATACCGTTTTCGTTTTGCGCAGTTTGGCAAATCTGTCAACCTATTTGTTATTTTCTTTTTAATAAAATCTTTAAATACAAATACAAATTACGAAATAAAAATAAAACATTTTGATTGTAAAAAATTTAATAAAAATATATTTGTAGCAGCATTGCTCACTGTGAAGATAAAAGTTGAAAACAAGTTATGGAAAAATAAAACAAACCGCTGCGGATTTTTTTTTGTCTTAAGTTCTACATTACTTTAAAATTACGTTTTTTAACGTGTCTCGAAACTTATTTTTCGTTACGTCAAAATATGTTTTTGAATTGATAAAAAAGGTTTTTGCTAAACTACGATTTTGAAGGAAATGAAGTGGTGTCGCGGTGTCAGTTTAGACTACTTTCAGCAATTGTAAAGAGTTACGAGGTTATAAATGGTAATGGTCTCCTGGTAAGGAGACGGGCAGCAGCGTCATCCTGAGATTCCAACCGCATACTGCGATCGCCAACCCGCCTGCTAAGCGTGGCGATTATGGCAAAACCCCTCATGGTTATGAAAACCATGAGGGAGGCCTATGTCCTGCAGTGGGCGTCAAAGAGCTGATGCTGATGATGATGATGAAAGAGTTACGATCATTTTGTCACGACGACGGAAGTTACTCATAACTTTTATTTTATTATTAATTTCATGCAGCAATGTAACGTGATGTATGGCATCTAGGTGAAAATAAGACATAATGTATGTCTTAGGAGCCGGTGCTGAAAAAAGAAAAAGCTGTTAATACCTAAAACAAATATTTGAAATGCGACTGATCATATACCCAGCAATGGGCAGAGTTGAGCTGATTGATTTATGATGAAATATAACTTATTTTTTATTATGGATAGAGCTCATCTTCGTCTCCACGGATAAATCTGTGGATTTCGTTGGCACCGGCATCAAAGCTCTAATGTCTTCGCACAGATTTTCAACTAAAAACTTAAAAAGTCGATACCTCCGAACATAATACAATTCGTCGTAAACTTCGAATGGATTACTCTGCAGTGGTATAATTTTATGCCACGCTTTTTTCTCCCTATTGCGAAAAACGAAATCATCCTCCAAAACGATAAAATTTCTTCTTCACTCATTTTAATACGTAAATTAAACAATAATTCGCTTAGCAGGGTTTTAAATGCTGTTCAATAGTAACATATAAATAACTGCTAATAATGACAGTTCAGCAGCGCTGCGAGCGCGCGAAACTGAGCTTATAGTACGGTAGCAGCGTTGATTAGACGGTGAACGTCTTATAGATTAACAGCGCTGCGATTGTATGGCTCATGTTACCTTTAAGCAGGGCAGTTTTTATAAGGCTTAAAAATAACTTCTAATAGTGCTTGTGGTAAGCCTCCTGATCGAATTTTTACCTTTAAAGGACAATATTCGTTTTGATTCTATTTTGCAGATTTTAAGATCGCTGTTGTTAATGTACAGTTGGAAACTGAACAAAATTAGTGTTTTTGGGTTTTCATTCAATTGTTGTAAACACAAACGTTTTATTTCAGAAAAATTACTTTATTATTATAAATTAAGCTATTCGTAAAATAAAAGTCAAAATTAGTTAATCTGCATTATTTTGTTTAGAGAAGTATGTGTGAGTTCCATCCAGCTACGCTTCCCCGGGGTGAAATTATAAAACTATATATTTATAATTTTTCTTGAATCAAAGACTTCATTAAGGGACATTGGAGCAGCAAATAACAAGATAGACATACAAATTTATATTTTAAATTATTTTCGATTTTCAGCGTATAATGGGATATATTCAGCAATAGGTACTAGGATACTTTGTTAGATACAATGTAAAATGAAACAAAGAACCACTATAAATCGACAGAAAAAACAAAGTCCTCCCTCCACTGCTAGTGTTGCTGTTATAAACTGTGAAATATGTGTTGCTTGTTTTACGTAATTACGTAAATGTGTATGTTTTGTTGTTTACGTATTCAATTCAACGCCAACCATCCCCAGGGCCATTCTTCTTGAAGACAAAGCGGGGATCGCACGTGCTCTGCATGGGGCCGTACCGGTACAACCAGCAAAAGGGCTCCGGCCGAAAGCAGCTGTGGAGGTGCACACGCAAGATGAACGGATGCCGAGCGTGTCTCTACACTATCGACAACCTTATTGTCAATGTTTTGCATGAGCACATTCACTGAAGCACAAAGCTTAACTAGAGACGGGCGGTTTGCCTAAAACATGGACGAAGATGAAGGCAGCGACTGAATAGTCCATAAACAGATCGAACGACGATGGCACGTTTTACATTTGATGATAGCCCTAACTGCTCGACATTATTGGACTATTAACGACCGCTTGAACAGCGGACTTAGTAAAATGTATGAAACTGCCAGTCCCATGACATCGGGCAGTTATAACGTTTCTGTTTCCATATGTGTAATGTCTTTGCCTGCTTACCATAGCAAAGGGTACAGGACAAGTGATTGTGTTGTGTGGAAGATTGTGAAGGCGCATGGAAAATTGTGGACTAGATTAGTAAAGGACTGTGAAAAACCGTGGTACGTATATGCAACGAGGAATTAATGTTAATTAAGCATGGCCAGTGGCCAATTAACAAATAATGTAATGTAAATCTATGCCCAACAGTATTTTTAATGACTCGCGATGCTCATACATAGGTACACATTTAACAGTATAGTTCTAATCGCGATTATTAGACCCGTTAAATGTATAACTAACTATCCATGCGCAACAGTTTAATGTATGCTTAGATAGATGATTGGCTTAATTTTGTAGGTAATCTTTTTTGGTAATTATACCCATTGATGATTTTAATAAAAACAAAAATATTGCCCCTCTGTGTATGAATTTAATCTATTCCGATGTATCGCGCTGCTTATCCTTAACTTTAATAGCGTTGGCTCTGCACCAAAAGCTTTAAACTTTTTTCAAAATTTTACCCAATATTCGACCCAATAATATTGAATTACGGCTCGTTCATGCTAGTGATGGGCCCGTTCCGATTCCACAAGCACAGCGGCACGAGCCGAGCGGGGTGCTGGCGCTGCAGTCGCGTCCGCGCGGGTCGTCACCAAACGCCTCATGCGTAGCCTGTCGCGTCTGAGAAGTTATTTGCCTAAAGCAGCAGTGGTGCATTTGACAGACCTCTACTAACTGATTAATTACTTAAATTATATTTGTGCAACGGAGAGCCTGCTATACCGATAATGCCTAAAATAAGAGGGACACCCATATGGTTCACTGAGAAGGCGTGGAAAAAAAGCGGTCCAACATTAGGAAACTTAGTACGCCTTAGGGTACCTTCTCTCGAATTTTTTATTGGGTTCGATCCATCGAACTTTGAATTGAGATCCATTCCCCATTGTAAGGATAGAGTTGCGAAATTGCTCTCGCTTTGCTAAATTAAGTAAAACACTAAATAAGCTTCACTAGCATAACTGCATCAAGCTCTGGAAGAATATCGCTAGATGGCTGCTGATTTGTCTGGATGATTGAAAGCCTTCATAACCTTTAGGCATTTGCCATCGGGCGCTTACTGTAAGCCAAACACCGCGAACTCAATGTAAAAATAATTAACAAGGATGTTATCATTGATGACAGGTTTGAAGGATACATTTAATAGGGAAATAATTAAAGTGATTTATTTAGGACAAAATCAAATGGTTGAGTTTGTCTCTTTAGTTATTATATTGTTTGGTGAATTTGTTATAAGTTTAGACATCAGTATTATTTCATGTATAACTATAATATATATCAGCTCCTTTGGAACATGTTTTACTGGGTATTTGATTTCGTTTTTTTATTATTGACTATGTCATAGTGTTCTTTCTACTGGTTCCAATTTTGTTATTTTACTGAATTTTACGTCGACATAGCCCAGCGGATTAGTAAGTTGAAGTGGCAGTGGGCGGGGCACATAGCACGCAGAACTGATGGCCGATGGGGCCGAAAAGTTCTCGAATGGAGACCACATATCGGCAAGCGCAGCGTAGGACGATCAGCCACAATATGGACAGATGACCTCATCCAAGTGGCAGGAAGGCGCTGGATGTAGGCCGCTTCCAACCGGTCTTTTTGGAAATCCATGAAGGAGGCCTATGTCCAGCAGTGGACTTCTTGTGGCTGAATGATGACTGAACTTGAAGTTCCTTACTTTATAGATCAATAAATTACTTTCTTTTCACGATTTGACCGCTGTGCGCGCCTATTCTCCAGACATCTACTTTGAGTCGATCGGCGACGGGCGCACGTGCGCACTCATCATGGGCGGCTTCCGCTACAATCGGCACAGCTCCAGCTCTGGGCAGCGCCTCCGCTGGATCTGTGTCAAGAAGAACTCCGGCTGCACGTCCACCGTCGTTACCTGGGAAAAGACCGTCATAAAGATCTTAAATAGGCATAATCATTTTTAGCTGTTGCCTGTGATATTTTTATCGAACGAATAAATTTCAATTTATCTTTCTTTTTAAATCTTCAGTCCCGGTTAATGAGTGAGTCAGTTACATTTAGATTATCTAAAAAAATTAAAATGATGAAGAGTGAAAGACATACTAAAGACGAAACGTTGTAAAAAGAAAAAGTGAGACCGAGAATGTTGTGACGGAGAAGTGATATAGCCGGTCACGAATGTTTTGTTTAGCATTGATAAAGAAGAGAAAGCAGTTGAATGAACTGCAGTATTTCGAGTTGATCGGCAACGGGTTCAAATTGGCAAAGTCGGGCACCATTACTGCTGAATCAGAAGAAGAACTCCGTGTCTCAAATGGATCTTAGTCAAGAATTTGCTTGTGACTTCGCCGTGTAGGAAAGTTTGGGAAACTACATTTTGAAGCGTTTGTGAAAACCTTTCTCAGCTGATGTCTTGATGATATTTAACTTTAAAATCTTTTCTTCTGCAGTGTAAGTCGTTATACACCTTTGTAGCATTTAATTATATTTGGATTAGATGAAGAATAGACGGATTTTGATACACACAGTAGATCGGATATTACTCCAAATCTTTTCACGCTGTGACCGCTGTTATAGGTTCCCAAGCCACCTACTTCGAGTCGATCGGTGACGGGCGCACGTGCGCCCTAATCATGGGCAGCTTCCGATATAATCGTCACAGTGCCAGCTCCGGCCAGCGCCGCCGTTGGGTCTGTGTCAAGAGGAACTCCGGATGTACCTCTACCGTCATTACCTGGGATAAGACCATTATCAGTGTCAAGAACAAGCATAATCACTTTTAGATGTTGTTCGTGTCTTCGTGAAAATGATTATCGGTCTCAAATTTGTTTAGATGAATATTATCTTGATCTAGTCTAGGACATATAAGGGCGCAGTGCAGGTAATTATAATAACCACTACTACAGGTAGATAGCTTGTGAAAGAGAGAGAATGTCGTGAGTCGTAACCGTGGACTGAAGAGTATCATATTTCACTGTTGCCGTTATACATGAACCAAAATAATATTGTTCAGTTGGGAGGAGCGCCACTAGTCGTAGAACATTTTTACACGCGTATTACATATTTATTTTCGGTGGTGTTTTAGTTCCCCAGTTGTCCATTGTCCATTAGGTTTTAATGGATTCATTTTTTTCAATATAATGTTTTAAGATCAACTTTTCATCAAAGAAGTTTTTTATTTGTAAATAGTTATATATATTAATTAATTATTATTCAATATAATGTCATAAATTGTGTTTTTATATTAATTTACTTTTATCTTTTGTGCTGTATTTGGCAACTTACCTTCACATTTTGTTGTAAAGGTAAAGTACCGAACAATCAACTTTAACATCTATGCACTTTATTCAGTATTGACTCCTTCTGCTCTAAAATTAATTTCTAAAATTTCCGCCCATGTCCCATATCTTCTTCGAAACCCCATTTCCTGTCCTGACTGACCGTCCCACAATTTCTAATTCATCGCTTATCTTTCGAGAATAGCATTAAATTGTACAATAGACATGTAGGATGTAGACTATGACTGGTTCCATAGCTTGTTATAATGCGAATTAGATTTTTTCCTGGTTTTTTATGCTACAAACGCTGCTCATTTCAGCTATATTCACCGGGAGAGTAGTAGAGTGGTGGGTATGAAAAATATAGATCCATGCTCAATAATGGTCTCTTCAAGGGCGGGTGATTCGCTTGGATAGGTGACAGGTTTCTTAAGTTTTTACTTTTTTTATATATGATTGATCTGAGATTTTTATATCTGCTGTGGTTTTATTTGTGTAGGTATTCAGGAAGTTTTTTTTAGGTAACAACACACATTTTTTTTACATAGTCCGATAACTCCGGGTAGCAGAGATCTGATTGAAAAAAAAAACTCCTATCAATTGTCCAAGTACTGGTAGCTCATCCTATGTCAAACACAACTGATATATTTTTTCTAGCCATGTTTGATGTGTCGGCGCGCGGTAATAGTGTACTGATCCTGGGTGGCTATCGCTACCATCGCGCCAGCAATAGTGTGGGCCAGAGAATTCGGTGGATCTGCATCAGACAGAAGCTTGGATGCAAAGCAAAAGTTATCACATTCCAAAATTGCGTTGTAGAAGCTACATGTGACCATAATCACTGAAAGTAAATAACAGGTAAATAAATAATTACAGTATTTTAAATGGTGCCCATAAAGCACATAACCTGCCTCCGAAAAGGTGGGAACTGAGGTTAAGCTACGTGGCTGCGTGTTGACACATTTTTTCCACACAAGCACTAAAATGACATATTTGTACAATAAAATATGTAGATAAATTATAATGATTAAATCTTCATTGTTTTGAGTCCCTATTCCCTATGATACAGGTTACGCCTACTTTAGAGTACAGCAATCCGACACCGCTTCTGAATTTATGTTGTACAGCCCCTACCTATTTTAAGTATGTTTACTCTATTCTTTTGTCACTTTGTTATTTCATTGTATTTGTGTTTTGTATTTTTTGTACGATAAATAAAATTGATTATATTATTATTATAGTAATTTTCGGTCAGTGTGCAGACCAGCAGCTCGGACGATATCGTTGAGTCGGCTGAAGGTCTTTGGAAGCGGATGGCATGGCATTTGGGGGAAAATACCTATACCTGTCAGGAGGCAGCGGTGGGCTGATGATAATGTTAGTAATTTTGATTAATTCACAAAATAAATAACAAAAGAAATATTAATTATTATAGTAATTTTGGTTGGTTTACAAAATAGATCCCAAAAGAAAATATTCCTAACTGCGCAAAGTATGTTTATGATAGTTTTGTGATTGAAATTACAGTGAGGTTCGAGATGACCCGGTACGGAAACCCAGTGATTACTTGCGGCAAGTATAGGTACAACCGCTGGAGCGGCAGCAAGGGGGTGAGGGTCCGATGGTGCTGCATAAACAATATGAAAGGCTGCCGCGCCACTCTCGTCACTGAGAATGGCTTAATTTTAAGGGTAAAAAATTACCATAATCATTAAGTAGCTGGGCTGAAATCATTAAAAAGTTTAAAATTTTGAAAAGTTTGTATTGATTCGTATTAGCAACCAATCGCTAAGAAACGAAAATATCGTAAGGAAAACTGAGTGTTTGAGGTTTTCACAGACCTAAGCACTTGAAATCGCCAATCCGCAGTCGGGGCACGGGTGGTGATTATGCCCATACTCTCAATTCAATTCAATTCAATTCAAATATTTTTATTCATTGTAAAAACAGAATGTTTACTTAATGAACGTCAAAGTTGTTAGTTTCACAATTAATGGATTATGTGGAGAAGAAACTAACAAAGAAACTCCACATTTATTCTTTTCAAAACACGTTTTAACTTAATTAACAGAGTTTTCAACTTAAAATATTAGTCATTAATGTGTTGAACACTAGTCACAATCGTCCTTTAAATAATATTAATCTACTGTTTAATGCCAAACATCTTTGTATTCTAAATAATCCTTGATGTTATAGTAAGCCTTTTTGCACAGAATGTGCTTAACACATTTTTTAAATCGCGTTGGAGGTAACTCTAATATATCTTGAGGAATTTTGTTGTAGAACCTTATACAGTGCCCCATAAAGGATGTGTTCTCTCTATTGTGATCTCTCTATTGCGCCCTGAGGAGGTCTATGCCCTGGAGTGGGACGAATGTAGGTTGTTGATATTTATGTAGTTAAATGACTAGTTAGGTTAACTAGCTAGTAGCTAGTTTAGTTTAAGTGAAATAAAAGTAAAACTAAATAAATAAATGACCAGATAAATATAACATCTTATGAATGGCTTCGAAAACAGTCTGAAGAATAGAAGTAATCTTGTGCTGGGTGTAAAAAACTTCAGCAATACTTCCCTTTTGCATTGATGTGTAAAATTATCGCCCCTATAAAAGAATTCAACGCGTGTTCTTGTTTTGGCAAAACGTCAACATTACAATATTGTTTCATGGAAACGTGATACAAATATACTATTTCAATGATTTTTTGCAATATCATTGAAATCCGGCGTGCGTGCATGCAGCGACTAATGAATGTTGAGGAAGCGAAAGTGATCTGCCAGGATTGTGGCAAGTGGCAGTCCCTGGTCTCTGCCTACCCCTCTGGGATACAGGCGTGAGTTTATGGATGGATGAATGGATCCCGGAGGAGTATGCAGAAACCAGGTTTAGCCACTTGCGACGATTCTGACATACCTCTTTCGCTTCATCGACATTCATTAGTCGCTACATGCACGCACGCCTGTTCGGTTTTTTATTTAAGCATGCTATTAATTATATTATTTAAAATGTGTTCATGTACTTAAGATGCTTTGTGTGATCTAGGTAATACATCATCTTAAAATATAAATACATCATCTTGAAAGCTGTGCTGATATTTGCAGAAGCCATGGTGTTTGCGACTCAGCGGGGGAATCTGTTCATGAATGTCGGCGGGTATCGGTTCAGCCGGCGCAGCGGGTACAAGGGGAAGCGAGTGCTCTGGTTCTGCTCCAGGTCCAGGAGAGGAAATTGCCCCGTCAAGATCGTCACATTCGATAACGTCATCGTCAATATCATAGGCAATCACAACCATTGAGTGTCGTTGCTACTGTTTTGTTGTCAATGTTATGGCATTTCTTTCCGCTATGTCTAACCTAAATCCGTACCCTGTAGTTTTGTAGTGTTTGTAGTTTAGTTTTGTTGGCTTGAATGACGGTACTTGTTTTAAACTCCAGCCTCAAATAAACAGTGTGAAATACGGACGTGTATTAATCGTTTCAGTTTTGAAAGCCTGATGTAAATTAACGTACCTTACCCCCTATTTCTCGTGCACTAACAATGTGTTGAAATACTGCCGTCAGAACGCCAAAGTACATACCAATCAAATAACTGACAGGAGCTGTTCACAGTAAATGAACAGATGGGGTTTAGTATTCATTGTAGGACGATACATTTTGAAAAGTTCTTATCCATCTCTGCCAAGCCACGGAAGCATTACACCTTGCGCTAATAGAGTATGTGTGCGGATAAAGTGAATCTACATATTGTATTGCAGTGAAATACGAGATGACTCGGTTCGGGAACCCCGTGATCGTGTACGGAAATTACAGGTTTAACTTTCGCACCAGCAGCACGGGCACGAAGAAGCGGTGGTGCTGCTCGCGCCATATGCGAGGCTGCCGCGCCGCGCTCGTCACTGTCAACGGCGAGATTGTTATGTCGAACAATAATCATAATCATTGAGATAAGATAAGATAAAAATTATTCATAAAATCGTAGGTATAAAGTACATACATACATACATAAACTCACGCCTGTGTCCTAGAGGGGTAGGCAGAGACCAGGGACTGCCACTTGCTACGATCCTGACAGATCACTATAAAGTGTACTTAAGAATTAAATTTAACATTGGTAAGAGTAAGTACGTAGCCTAAACTAGGAATAATCCTGTATTTTAGGCTGTGTATGTAAGAGCTTAAACTATTATAACGATGAAAGTTAACAATAATTCAGGAAATAAATGGTATGAAACAATATGTGACGCTCGCGGGGTGGCTCCTGGCACTGACTGAAAATCAGCGCTGACGGCTTGACCGCTGCTGAGTCAGTTGCCATTTATAGCAGCAGTGACACGCCGTGACCTTTCTTTTTTTTTAATTTCTTTTGTAATATTTTCTTGATTGTTTTTTTGTTTTGTTAGTATGGCGTGTGCACTGTTTTTATAATAAATGTTTTTTCTTCTTCATCTTCAATAGTTGGTTAGCTAAAACTACTTAACTTACAACATTCAGGAGGATCTCTGTCTCATCATACGTCAGTCCTTGCAAGAAATTTTGCAAAGTCGTGGGTTTAATGAGAACAAATCCAGTTTTGAGTTGAGCCGATTGCATAGAAAACGGTCGAGAAAGGCAAAAAAGCTTTACGTGAACGAATGCTTCACCAATGATAAAGTACAAACTAAGTCCTTACGTCTCTTGTTAGTATAGTCAGTGCTGAACCTAATAAGTGTGTGCTGTTTAAGTACTTACTTCATTAATCTGCGAATTAATCTGGGTATTTGTATCAACTGAAAGATGCTTCGCAGAAATCGGTTGTTTGTTGCCCAATTTGTTTGGGTGTAGGTAAAAGATAATATTAACACTTCCAACATGCACCAAAATATTTTTTTAAACTTTATTTTTTTATTGCATAAAGATAGTGTATAACATACATACATACATAAACTCACCCCTGTATCCCAGAGGGACAGGCAGAGACTAGGGACTGTAACTTGCCACGATCCTGATAGATCACTTTCGCTTCCTCGACATCCATTAGTCGTTGCATGCACGCATGCCGGTTTCGAATACTTTTTATCTTGCCCTTTGCTAATACATCCCCTATTTGGTCGAAGTATGTCCGCCTGTGACGTCTCTTGCCGGTCCTTCCACCCACATTCGCTCGATTTATTTGTTTCGTCAATCTTTCTTCCTTCATCCTCTCCACATGTCCAAACCAACGCAACAATTCTAGTCCCTACATCCTCATTCAGTCCACAACGTTCTCTAATCAAACTATTGCGTATCCTGTCATTCAAAGTAACACCAGACATATTTCTTAAGGACTTCATTTCTACTGCATTAATCCTACTTTATTGCTTATTTTGCCAAACCCAAGTTTCGCTACCATACACAAGTATGATATTCCGGATTCATTTACTTGGATTTTTGTCGGAAGAGTCCCACCAGGTTTCGATCTGATTCGCAGAGCTTTTAATCATACTAAGTGGCTATTGAAATAAATTAAAATTGTGTCCCAAAATTGATAAATTCTCACCAGCATAGATATAAGCTCGTAGACACCGTAAGCAGTAAGTAGTTCTAATTAGCTTGTGTTCATTGAAAGGAATGATGCATTTGTTTAATATGGAGTGGATGAAGGACGGGCAAAAAAAGATGGAACGAATGTGATTTCGTTCAACGAAATCACATTCGTTCAACGAAAGTGAAGAATGCTAACGGTCGATATGCAAACTATATAGGGCAAGAGTGGTAAATCCTGCTATTTTCCTATCCGTCCGGGATACAGGCGTGAGTTGATGCATGCATGTTAATTAAAAACCGATGTGCCAAAATCAAGTTGCGGGAAACCTAGTTTAGTTTATAAGCTTTGGTTTCAACACTATGTGGAAACTTTGCCGTCGCAATTACAGCAATTTGGTAAGAATTCACCCGTTTTTATGGGGATTTGAACTTATTTGGTTGTATAATAGGTACATTTCTAGAAGGCGTATAAATACAAGAATATTTGTGTTACTTTGAAAAATAAAATTATGAGTATTAAATAACAAACATGATCAATAAATATACTCTATACATGTTGTGTATATGTTATAGGCAATGTGTATAATCCGGCATTGTATAGAATGCCTAGGCATTGTATACATTGCCTAAAACGTTCAGGCAATGTGTATAATACGATTCATTTCATACATTGCCTAGGTATTGTATAAAATGCCCGAAGCGCATCAGGCAATGTGTATAATGAACGACCACGGGAAGGAGGCGAGTGCGCGGCGTGCGGGACTACCCCGTAAACAAGTTGCAACTCGTTCGTTGTGTGTTTTTTGTATCAATTTTTTGGTACGGTCAAGTGCACTTAGACCTTTACACTTGCCATTCGATTTTGTCCTAATATCGCAGAAGATAAGAGAGGTGGAAATGTCAAAGCTCTACGTGCACTTGACTGTACGTTGTAAATGTAAATGTTTATCCGAAGGGAACTGCTATGTGAGAAACGCTGTCTACGCAAAAAACACGTTACATACATTACCTATGCGTCAACCGGCATTCTATACAATGCCTAGGTATTCCATACATTTCCTAGGTAAAGTGTAAAATAGTTTGAACATTCAATATCATTTCACACATTGCCTGGACGACCCTGGCATTCTATACAATACCTAGGAAATGTATTGAATGCCTGCATTATACACATTGCCTATAACATATACACTGTATTGTACTGTATCTATGTAAATTTTTGATATTTGTTTTTTTCTAATTACAGTGAAGAATATTCTTATCTTATCTTAAACACATAAAAATGGTTACCGTATGTGTTAGAGTAAATAGTTTAAATATTAGCTGGTGTTTTTGCCCTAGTGTACTTTTGAGAAGTGATCGGTGTTCGGAGAAAATTGCTTTGACAGGATTTCAATTATTGTAGGTAGACTTGCTATAGCTATATGTTGAAAATGAAAATATTAAATGTTTTTATTAAAAATATTTTTTTTTCGGTCAAAGAAACGAATGTTTTGTTGGCTTATACCATAGTGTGGGGTATCGTTGGATTGGTCGTCAAAAATATTATAAGTATAGACAAGTTTTCGATTAAGGGTTCCGTTTGCGAAATATTAAGCTTCAAAGCGCAAATTTTCTTAGAGCAGGGCGCAGGCGTTAGTTCTGTAAAGCATGTTAAACTCCTTCTTTCTACGGAAACCTACACTTTAATGTTGTGATTGTTAAACTGGATTCACTTACCGACCGAGGGTTTCGTTCAAGATGCAATAATGTGCAGTGGTTGCGAAAGTTTTATTCATAAGGACTTTCCGTTTATCTAAAACCAGTCAACGTTATCAACTCCGGATGCACTTCTAACAATAACATTGTAGATATCTACAGATTATGATATTCAATAAACAGAACAAACAGAAATTCTTTTCGGTGAAATAAATGTTTATTTAATTTGTTTTTGTTGCTTTTCTTTCGGTTAACACAGTGTGTGTTTGTCTAATTTCATCAGATGAGTGATGCGTTGCATTGACGTTTCGACAATTTTTTTGGGTCCCCGTTGAATAAATTGAAATTGAAAAAAATTTTTATTTACTGCATCAAATTACATTTAAAAAAAATCATAATAATATAAATAATTCTAAGCTTAGGGATATTGATAAAAAGGGGTTTGCTCATTGTAGTTGAATTTTTAATGTCTTATCACTTTGGCAAAAAGCGGTGAATCCGATGACGGAGTAAAGCAACCTTTTAAGCCAGTTCGATGAGTTTGTTAGCATTGGCAGTATGAGGTTGGTGGTGCAGTATATTATATCGCGCATACTGGTGTTTTCTGTTTTTTCAAACGCAAGAAAAAAAAAAGAATATGTAAATAAAGCAAGAAAATCTCAATATCTCGGAATTTTGTCATTGACGCATCATGTTGTACCTATTAATAATTATAAGGTTTATAAGCTAAGTGTTTAAAGCTTACAGGAGAAAATAATACATACAGATATACATAAGCTCACGCCTGTATCCCAGAGGGGCAGGCAGAGACCAGGGACTGCTACTTGTTACGATCCTGACAGATCACTTTCGCTTCCTTAACATTCATTAGTCGAAACAATAATAGATAATTATAAATAATTTAAATCTTCATTTTTTTCATGTAACAAACTTGTAAGTACTTCTATAAATTTACAAGGAGGGCGAATATGCATTAAATACAAAAAATAAACATAAATATGTTCTTGTCGCTTCAAGAGGCGCCAAATCATGATCATCACTGTGCAGGATACTGACGTGGAAGTGAGAATTAAACACAATTACAGAACGTTATACCATTAATTTGTTTAGTCACCATTAATTAATTAGTCGTTAAGCCAAGTCAGAGGCCTTAGGGCGGCTTGACAACTTCTGACAGTAGACGAGCCACTAGTCTACAAGCCTCCACCAATCCGGACTTGGCCCCCGTGGTGGAGTATGGCCTATACCTTCCTCAGGGAAGAGACCCGTGCCCCTCGGTGGGGACATAATGGGTTGATGATGATACCATTAATCCCATGAGCCCGTGGCATTCGAAGGTGGAAATAAATAAATAAAACATCACAAAGCTCTATTAAGTTTGTAAAACTAAAAAAAAAGCCGGCCAAGTGCGAGTCGGACTCGCGCACGAACGGTTCCGTACCATTATCTATAGAACATTTGAATATTTCAAGCGTATACCTGTTGCCGTTATTATTATCGAAAAAAAAACGGCAAAAATGGAGATTTAGGTAGTGACGATAAACTTTTGTTTTGAATATTTCAAGCGATGGAGCCTGTCGGATGTCTAGAAGCAAGCTATTCCAAAGGCGAATTGCTGTTACAGTGAAAGAGCCTGAATAACCAGCCGTATTATGCTCGGGGGTACGGAGATGCAACGCTCGGGCAGGTCGCAGAAGGCGATCCTCACTGAGGAGGAACTCGAAACGTCCTCTGAGATAAGAGGGGGAGCAGGGGTTGTTAAGAATACCATATAGAGTGGCGAGAATGTGAGCATTCCTGCGGGAACGGATGTTGAGCCACTTCAGCTGATTACGATAGGAAGAGACATGGTCAAACTTACGCATTCCAAATATAAGACGGATGCAAAGGTTGAGCAGTCTGTTGAGTTTGCTGAGCAGCTCCTCAGTAATGTCGGGATAACAAACGTCAGCATAATCGATAATAGGGAGAAGAAGAGAGTTGACAAGAGTAACTTTAGCAGAGTATGGGAGAAAATTCTGAAGCCGCTTAAGAGAGTGCATGGAGGCAAAAACTTTCCTGCTGGTCTCGGCCACGTGAAGCTCCCAGGACAGGTTGTTCTGTATGTAGTGTAACGTTGTTGACATACATGTCTTTGATAAAACATATTTTAAACTAAAACTAGCCTATTTTCTTAATTTTAACAATTATCTACATAATAAATAAAATAAAACATTAATTAAACCTAATAACTACAACTAAATAAATTTTAAAAACATAACTTCTTTTAAAGTACATTCGCACTGAAAAATACTGAAATGTAATCTGTAGTCATTAACAGTTTTTTGGTAGAAATTTAGTATCATAAAACTGGTCACACTGTATATTTATGTAGAAATTTAGTAGAATAAACTGGTAACATTTCGTGACTTCGTGACGCTTGCAACGACCCAACGGCTCTTTAACCGTTCCGGGTCCGCTGGACAAGACGCTGTATACCTGTGTTTTGCATAGATCCTCTAACCCCATATTGGGGTTTCAGTACGGGACTTAGAAGACCTAGGCTTCGCTTGCTACCTACTGCTGCATCACCCACTGCTTTGCTTCCGCCTCATCGGACATCCAGCGAAGCACGGCGACCTACAACCCTGCCAGTGGCTGACGACCTGTTCCACCGGCATCTGACCATCCAGGGGAGTGCTTAAACTACGCAGTGAAACCAGATACTAGGCTGACACACCACGACCCGTTCTACCGACTTAAGTGGCCTGCGGCCATCAATAAATTTTTTGTTGGACTAACCTACCTCTTTTACTTACTCCCAATAGAGACCATAGGTAAATAGGTAGCGAACGTCACAGTAGAGACCTAAATTTTTTACATTTATGCAGTAGGGGAAAGATATTCCATCGTAGAGTACAGCAGGAAGTGAGTCCATATCAAGTCTGGCGATTAGGGGTCTGCTCCCAACATACATGACCTGCGTCTTGGTAGGGTTCACTATAAGACCATACCGCATCGACCATTGCCGTATAGCCTCAAGATCCTCGGACATGTGACCTATTGCTGTATACATCCATAGGTCTGCAAGGCAGGTAGAGTTGGAGGTCGTCTGCGTACAGATGATAAGTGCTAAACTTGATCACGGAAACCAGGGTGTTAATAAAAACTGAAAAGAGGAGAGGGGACAGAACTCCACCTTGCGGAACACCAGCAGTTAGATGACACCAGTCAGAAAAAGTATTTTCCAAGCAAATGCACTGCCGGCGTCCGGAAAGGTAAGACGTCCCGAAAGGTAAGAAACCATTCGGTCACTGATCCTGAAACGTTCAAGGATTTGAGGATAGCACGAAGGATGTCATGATCAACGCAGTTAAACGCATTGCTGAAGTCTAGCAGGGTAAGGTGACGTTCGTCGCAGGCAAGGTTACAAGTTACAAATTATATATAGCTACAAGCTGATTGTTTTGACATTACTTAATTTACATTTTTTTTTGCACTAACCCGTGCTGAGGTTTAAAATTATGTAATAGGTTTTTAAAATTACTTAATTTGCTCAATAGTTTTGCTTTTTATGCTACAAGTTATTTATGTTGGACTTTTATAATGTGACCTATTTAATCTGTTGACGATGCCCATGGTGAATTTATTATTATTTTTTTGGCTATTAATTTATATTTATGATTTAATTAGTTTTAGTTTACATTCTAATAATTTTTATAACCTTTGTATAATTTTTATAAACTAGTTGTGCCTACACTTTGAAGTCATGTCTTCCAATACTACGTAGAAAATATCAGGAGCATTGGTTTCCCGGAATTCAGGAGTATATTATATATACTTACTGGCTGACTCGGCAAACATTATTTTGCCATATTAATTAGCCTACGACCTATAATGTGACCTCAGAGTAGCCTCAGACCTACTAAATATACACTAAAAATTTCATGAAAATCGATGAAGCCGTTTCGGAGAAGTTCGACAACGAACACTGTGACTCGTGATTTTTATATATTCGCGGTCTTATTTATAAAAACACGATTCCTCTAAAGCACTAATAAGAGTCAGTTTATTTAATCTGTGGTTATGACTGTTCCTTGTAAAATCTCCACCACCGACTATTTTAATCGGCGTTTTAAGGAATCGTGTTTTTTATAAATAAGACCGTAACTGTTTAACTTGTAACGTTCATTAAGTCGTAGTTTCTGCGCTACTTTGAATATAAACATTTTGACGTTGACTTTCATAAGTTTTAAACTACCCATGAATATTTTTTTCCAGGTTTAATTTACCATAGTTCAAGTTCTAGTCAATTGGACTTGGTACAGATTAATTAATATCGGTTATTACAGAGCCAAGCGCTTTATCTTTTCAAAATAAATTACAAAGAAAGTCTTTTTAAAAGTTTTTTACAGATGTGTTTTTTTTTTTAGAATGTGAACCTGTTTTCGCAACATCTCGCTATGGAAAGCCGGTGATCCAAATGGGTCCATATAGGTTCAACAAATTGCATAGAAGCAAGGGCGCACGCGCAAGATGGCAATGCTCAAGTCGTTCGAGAGGATGCCGTGCTGTGATTATTACGCACAATGATGAAATAATAGTGATGAAGAATGAACACAGTCATTAAAATATATATTTTTTGTTACTTTTATTGGTTTTTTCTTTAATTTGGTTAACATAAGCTGCCTATCACAATATCTGTGCACCTCGCTGGAATGCGATGCCCCCCTCATGCTTCTCCGGTTAGTACGTCTTTTTTACTTTAGAAAAAAATAATTTTCAATATTTTATTTTACTTTTTATACTATCTTGAACCTTGACGCGGTCAATACGTGTGACAAATAAAACAAAAGTTTGACTATTAGAAGTGATCTTATTACCGGATTCTGAAGAAACGGATTTCAGGTTATCCAGGTACTATTTTATCACTCTATTAAATGCATAGTTGTCCAACTATGCATTTAAGAGAATCGGCTCCCAGTTATAAGCCGGAAAGAGCGCGCGAGCATTAGAAAAGCACTCGCAGCGCGCCTGCAGAGCCGTGATCCTCACGGTCGATGATACCATCGTTTCGATGGATACGTCACAAAACTATCCACATAAAAAGCTTGATCAACTTGATAGAATTGACACCCAAAAACTTTATGTGCTGGTACAGTGACATAAAAACCTGTATAATTATCAGTTTCCAGTGAAATGAAGTTCGTGCGATGTTTTGGGTCACGTAGATTGAATGAGCTATTCTTGAAAACAAAACCAACATCGGATTTTCTGTATTTTTTATTTACAATTGAATCTTCAATGAATGTTTCTTGTTTTGTAATTTATCTTAAATCCTGCGGATCATGGAACAAGGGTTTACTAAGGTAACCAGTGCAAATTTTTATTTTTTATTTTTGGGAGAATGCATCAAGCATAAAGACTTTTGTATAGCAGAATTTAGAAATGTAATATATTAATAATACTACCACATGTTTCATATGTGGCCATGCACAGGGAGGAGTGGAGAGCTAAAGGATAGGCCATTTTGACATTTCAAGATGGCGGCCGAGATATCGACGATTGAAAATGAGAAAATTTTGTATGGAGAATTTGTACTGAAAATCGACTTTTAGTACAAAATTTTAAACAAAATTGAACAATTTTTCAAATAAACATTTTTTTGAGGCCGAAGCCGGTACGAGGAACCTCGCCGCGGCGAGGCCGAAGGCCGAGCTCCGTATAGGCCGAGGCCGAAGGCCGAGACTATACATTTTCCGGCGAACAAGCAACAACGCAAAAGCCAGATGGGACAAACTTGCGAGGCCGAAGGCCGAGCTCCGTGAAGCGGGCACCAGGAACCCCGCCGCGGCGAGGCCGAAGGCCGAGCTCCGTTCAGGCCGAGGCCGAAGGCCGAGACTATACATTTTCGGTGAACAAGCAACAACGCAAAAGCCAGATGGGACAAACTTGCGAGGCCGGAGGCCGAGCTCCGCGAAGCGGGCACGTGGAACCCCGCCGCGGCGAGGCCGAAGGCCGAGCTCCGTCCAGGCCGAGGCCGAAGGCCGAGACCATACATGTTCCCACTTATCAAATCCCAACCCCTAAGTGTCTAGCGAGGCCCTAGGCCGAGCGCCGCGGAGAGCGAAGCTCGGAGCGGCTGGGGGTTGGCGCGCGTAAGCGCGCAGGGGGTTCACCCCCTAGTATAATTATATAAAGTCACAATAATTTGGGTAAACCAAACAGCATGTCAATATTAGAGGTTATACACAGTTTTGAAATATTACTTCACATTTACGCACATAACTTAGAAAACAAACGACCACGACCTCCCGTATGAGAAGCCGGCGTTCTACCGCTCCGCTCCGCTACTTCGGCTCTTTAACTTGAAATATTATTATTTCTAAATTTAATTTTGATCTCATATAAGATAATAATTTACATTTTGAGAATTTACAATCAAACTCACGTCGAGATGATCTTCACAAAAATAAAGTTGAGTACTAGGCAATATCCCTATAGGCTAAAATAGGTGCAAAACGATGCGAAAGGTGGTGCAGTAGTTTTTATGCAGGGTGCAAGGGCAACTAAGTAAATATGAAAAATAGTAACATGAGATCTCTCGGGACAACTTTTGACAGCCACTAAAAGCACAAAAATTTGGGACTTTTGGTTTCTCTATCATAAGTGATCGATAAACGGTGCATCCTAGCGAAAAGTCACAGTCTAGCAAATTAGAGAACATGAAATTTTACATCTAATGAGTACTAAAACTTAAAAATTTGGTCTAGCAATATAGTAAAAAAACGGGCCATGTGCGAGTCGGCCCCGTTTAAGAGGGGTTTCGTACCATTATCTATACAACATTAGACACAAAAACTGAGAAGAAACGGCAAAAAATCACGTTTGTTGTATGGGAGTCCCCCTTAAACATTTCATCATCATCATCAGCATCATCAGCCATTTGACGCCCACTGTAGGACATAGGCCTCCCTCATGGTTTTCCAAGCTTCCCGGTCTTGTGCCGCCCGCATCCAGCGACTCCCCGCCATGTGACCAGGTCGTCAGACCATCTTGTGGGGGACCTGCTCACTTAAGCATAATCAGAAAATATCACGACAAAAAAATTCGATGGGAATTTTAAATCTAAAAACTAAAATGTATTTTTTTACTACTAAACCTTAACTGGGGCGTTAAATGGCTGATGATGATGATGAAACCTTAACTGTGAACCAAAATATGAAATTGATTGTAAATAATTTACGTTTTGGAACATTATAGGATAGTTTAAAAAAATGTCATCATGCCTATTCAATCATTTGCTGCTGACTAAGTGTAAATAAGTCGTAGGAATATATTTTATCGTAACTCAGAACTTAGTTACCCTTTAGGGGTATTGCAAAATGGGTAAGACCCTAACATTGTAGTATAAACTTTAGAGTTCTAGATACAATTTTTAAGCATTAAAGAATTCATCCAGTGAATAAAAGCATTTTTCTATTAAATATGATTTTAATCTTTTTATAATTTTATAATCGAGGACGAGTTTATTGAAAATTTTTACTGACATGTCATTACAACTTTTTATGTCGGATATTAATATTATGACTATCTTTAACGTGTTTAATTATTTAAGTATTTTTAAAAACAAAAGTACATATATCAAGTTTATAGATCGAGGAGAGTGTCAGAATTTTATACTTTACAAAGTATGGTTTGCAGCTTTTTTTCTCGTTTATTAAAAATCTACAGTTCTAATGTGATCTGGCCCATTCAATCCATTTTCATTCGTCTGTTTTATATGCTGCTTGATTTATCGGTATCACTTTCACGGAATCATATCATATAGGCTTTGATGTATTAAGCTTAAGATGATTTGAGAAAAGATGGCCAGACTCTAAAAATACGACCCTAAGGCAGCGGCTAACATAGTTCATTGGCATTTAGCAAACAAAATGTAGTTTACGTTAAAATAAATGGTTGATTTCTGAAAATTTATTAAATATCCACTCAGACGTAATTCCAGCCTTTGAAATAAGCTATCGTCAAATTTATCTCGATCCAATTGCTATAGACGAAATGGTATTTTATAAATAATCGAAATTTTAAGATGATGTGTCTGTAACCTACCCTATAAGTAAAAATTTGCCGGATTTAATTTGCCATAGTTCAAGTTGAAGTCGTTTAGACTTGACCTTGATTTATATATTTTTATGAGCTAAATAGTTTTCAGTGACTTATTTTTATTAATACTGCCTTCTGAGGTTTCACTTTAAGTTTCTTAGAAAAGGCACAGATTAATTAATATAGGGTATCACAGAGCGAAGTGATCTCAAGTTTTTGTTCGTTTTTAAAAGCTCTCGCTCAAGTATAAGAAATTTCACAGACCCTTGTCATTTTTTCTTAGAATGCGATCCTGTATTTGCAACGTCTCGCTATGGAAAGCCGGTGATCCAAATGGGTCCATATAGGTTCAACAAATTTCATAGAAGCAAGGGCGCACGCGCAAGATGGCAATGCTCATTTTGTGCGAGAGGATGCCGTGCTGTGATTATTACTCACAACGACGAAATAATAGTGATGAAGAATGAACATAGTCATTAAAGTGATATTTTTAAACTTTTGTTACTTATTTTCTGTAATTGAATTAACAAGAGCTGCCTATTAAACACTTTTCATAGATCTCCATGAGTCTCCATCTCGTATTAGCGTTTTCAAGTGATGAGGTAAATACCTCAGATATTTAGGTTTTTTTCACGATTTTCCCTAAGAGGTTCTTGAGTTAACCGATTTACTGTTATGCCGGCGACTTCATTTCTTCAAGTTTAAATCGAAACTATCGAAAAAAATATCAGTTGTTAGATTCATAATAAAAGTGGCTCTCATAACAAAAGTAGTTTGAATTGATATTTACAATAATCCCCTTAAGGAATCTTTAAGGGAATTGTGCTGAGTGTTTCGAAAGGTGTTTCAAAACACCTGGTACCATTTCTACAAATTCTACAATTTCTACAATTTGGTTAATCTAGATTGATAATATAATGTACACTGTTAAGCCTGCGAGTTATTGGTTGTTTGTTACATGTTTTACTCTCCAATAAAGTAAAATAAAATAAACCTTTTCCAGAACATAGGCCAGTATTTACGTCATCTCGCTTCGGAAAGCCAGTGATCCAAATGGGTCCATACAGGTTCAATAAACAGCCTGGCAGCAAGGACCCGCGCGGGCGCTGGGCCTGCACGGGCCGGGTCAAAGGGTGTCGAGTTGTGCTCATCACCATGTATAACCAAATTATATGGGTTAAAAATAAACATAATCATTAAACACTTAGGTATGTCTTAGATGTTTTGTTCTGTTCATTACTAAGGATATCTACTGTATTCTGGTTAGAGATAAAGTAAGATTCGCTTCAGAAAGCGAGTGATCCAAATGGGTCCATACCGGTTTAACAAACAGCCTCACTGTAAGGACCTGCGCGGGCGCTGGACTTCCACGGGCCGGGTCAAAGGGTATCGAGTTGTGCTCATCACTATTAATACACAAATTATACGGGTTAAAAATATATGTATATAGGTATGTCTCAGATGTTGTATTGTGCGCATTACCAAAGATGTCTATATTAATGGGTTGTGGAATTGTGGCCATTGCTATGACCATTATGTGTGCCAAAAATAAAAATATATTTTTTCTAAATAAACAAATTATTGATTTATTTAACCTTCATTGCACGTGAGTTAAATTGATAAGGGTAATGCACCGGACTTAACGCCATAGGCATTTTGTGTTAGCCCCAAGAGGTTAGGTAAATAAATAATCTTACCTACTTGCTTATTTGGACCAAATAAGGGACGTACTAGAAAAGGGCAAGTTAAAAGTAAGTCAGGGATCCTCACAAACCGGTTGCTCTCCAGGATACAGGCGAGAGTATATCTAACACAATGCAATCTTACCTATTTGAAGGTAGCACGCACTTTTTTAAGTTGTGTCCGCCACTTTGAATATAATTTCATCACGTCCATACAGATTGATGGTCTGTATTTGTCATTTGTGATATATTTATATAAATCCTTTCAGCTATCTCCTAACTTAAAACAAATAATGTGTAGTCAGCGTTGAAGATTTGTTTCGCTTGGCAAGAAATGGAGCAGAATATGAGGAGCTGACGGCCAACTTCCATGAGTGGTGAGGCACAGGAAGATGAAGAAGTAATTTTGCCATTAATGTCCTTCGTTACAGATGAACCAGTGTTTTCGACTTCTAGATTTGGTAATCCAGTGATTCAACTGGGTCAGTATCGGTTCAACAGGCAGAATATTGGCTCGGGGCTTTGCAAGCGTTGGGCCTGTTCACGAGCTGGTGGGAGAAAATGTCGAGCATCCATACATACAATTGAAAACAAAATAATAAAAATTAACAACGTCCACAATCATTAAAACAGATACTAAACATTCATCCATGATTACAACTAGATCCCAGTGGCGGCGGAGATAAAGGCCAGAAAGTGGCGATGTACCGGGCATACGCTCAGAACGGATACACATATACCAAAGATTATCCTTAGCTGGAATCCTGAAGGTGGATTAAGGAGACCAGTTCGACCGAAGCAGACATGGAAAAGAATAGTCCAAGCGAAAATCTAGCAACTAGCACAAACATCAATGACCTGGACTAGAACAGAGAGATTTAAAAGAAATTGTTGTTGGCCCCAAGCTCTCTTTGGAGGAGTAATGTAATTCAAGAGAGATACTAAAAATACAAACAGAGAAATAATAAATCGATACAAAATACACCCGCAGGTTTCGTCAAAATGGTAAATTAAAAAAAAAAGGAATAATACAATGTCAAAACACTATTAAAAATAAAAAAAAATAATAAATAATATAACCTAACCAAATAAATCACCCCGAGCCACATCCGGCCCAAAAGTCCCCATGATACTGGCCGCATTGCCGCGTTGCACAGCGAGGGAAATCCTTTGGCTCAGATATGCCCCAGAGCGAACGTCCATTCCACGGTCCCTCAATCGGCGGCCCAGCTCCCGAATAAAAGATTTGCCCTGAGTGCCCCACACACCAGTGGTTTCGATAGCCAGCGGCACAAAAATATAATTACTCATGAGCTGACTATACTTTAGGCACTTTTGTCTTTCAGCCAGTTCAGCTGCGGCACCAGCAGTAGCAGCAGTAGATGCTACATGTGACGGCGCAAACGTGCACACACACGTCGCATCCCACAACAAACTACGACCTTTCTCCCAAGGAACCAAAGTTAGTCCGTCCGGACGTTTCCCATCGTTCCGGCATAAGCCCGGAGGTTCGAGGACAGAAGGAATGTTTGCCGCAACCAGAGCCCGTCGAACAAGATCATTAATGCAATGATGTCGAGAAATCCTACCTGCACTGCGGACACAATGCAGACCGTGGCGACCCTGGGCATCCACCTCCACGCCACAGACACAGCGATGCGGCTGACAGACTTCACATCCTAAGCGCAGTGCAACAGCCACCCGGAGAGAATCGCTATCCAAAAAGGTCCCCAGCTGTGGGGAAGGCAAAGCATGAAGCCATATTCCCGATTCTGGCCTCGAAACGGCACGCACCCGCGCGAGCTCAGCCCCGGAACTAGAGTTCAACAATCCATCTAGAGTAACTTTGCACAAAATTTCGTCCCACGCACGCTGAAGTTCCGGCCGCTCCGGCAAGCCACTCCCAGGACAACGAGCCTGCCATAATCCCAAAGCTTCATCGACGAAAGGGATGCGAAACTCGGCACCATTATTATTCAGGATACGAGTGACGAGATCTAACACCCCATGCGACGAGGCCAGGAACGCTGGAAGCTCGGTGTCCTGCAAGCGGCGTATACCCAAACCGCCATGCCTAATTGGCAGAGCCGCTTGGCACCACTGCGTTGACGTCATCTTAATATTAAGAACTGTTTCTAATAATTCTTTTAAAGCCTCATCATAGTCCGACGTTTTATCCCTGCATAACCACACAGGAGCAGTGCGAACTGAGTAAGTCAACCTAGGAAATGACAGGCAACTCCGCAGGATTGTTAAAGCAACGTGAGCGGAAAGTTGTTCCAGATGCGGTTTAGTCGCAAGCAAGGCCCGTATCTTATTAGAAAGCACCTGAGGAATACCTTCCGGGAAAACTGGCGCTCCCAAAAGAGTAAAATCCGACTTGTTCAATAACTTAAGCCCAGGGACTACGGAATCTACTTGCGACAAAACATCCTGCGAAACCTGCCCGGAGCACGGAAATATCTCACACTTTCGCGTATTTAACCTGAGTCCCATGTCACCAAACCCTCTTTCCAGGCGTTTTAGGTCTTCGATTACACCATCCGGATCCCCTCCAATTGTGCCGTCGTCCAAGTACCATACGTTGAGAGGAGAACGCAGGCCAGCAATGACATCCTGTATGGCTAAGCTGAAAAGAAGAGGACCCAGCGGATCTCCCTGCTGTGCTCCCACCTGTGACTCCATCATGCTACCACCAAAAAATAAATTGCTCGGTCTCGAATAGCATTGATGGAGAAAAGGATAGAGACATGGAACCCGGTCCCTGACCTTACCCAAAACAACATCTCGCTCGACACTGTTAAAAGCATTCTGGATATCAACCTTAACAATTATATGATTGGAACTGCTCTCAGCCAAAGCAAACGAACGGGTAGCATGTATCGCAGCTTCACAGCCCAGAGGTATACCAAAGCCCAACTGCTGCGGCTGCAATTCTATTGCCATAACGTCCCTCACAGCTCGACAACAAAGCTTGGCGACCAGACGGCGTATAACACAACCCACAGCAATGGGACGGATACCTCCATCCTTCTTTCTCAGGGCACACAGAGATGCACCATATAAGAAAGGACAGACCTCCCGATTAACCATTCCTTTTAACATGTAGTTTGCCAGACTACAAATAGAACGTGAGAGAAGTACACCGCCGTCGCCCGCCCCAACAGAAGTCAGCTCTTTAAGATGCCCCGGACGTAGCCCATCCAATCCCCCTGCTGAGCCATTATTAAAAGAAGCTATAACTTCCGCGACATCCGACTCTTCCACTGAGAGAAACTCGCTCGAAAGATCCGGCTCTGGGGGGTAAACCAAAACTCGACTTGGTGATGGATGTTTGAGACGCAGAGCTTCTAGAGTCTCTGGACTATTGTCCGCAACGGAACAGTCTGATAGCAAAATACGTACCGCCCCGCTCAGATCCCCATCATGAACTTTGGACTCCACAGCTTTATAGAGCGAGCGCTGGCCGAAAGAAACACCTCTAGGTGCCAAATCAGAACAAAGTAAATCGTCTGAAGTCCCATTGTTAATGTTGTCTTTTACTTTTGACGTCAGTGACCGGCTACGATCATCAGACGACGGCACCCTCAGACAAACGTAAGAGAAAGTTAAAAGTTCACACCAGTCCTCCGCGCTATTCGTCTGTATACATCTCTCTATCACCTGCGACAATTTTCGTGCTGCCAAACTTCTTGCCCCTTTAGGGACATGCTTTAACACCCGCACCTTATCTTTCAATGAAGGCAACTGATCTAGACCTTGCGATGAACCCGGGGTGAACCCAGCCACATCAGCCTGTGCCTGTTGTGGTGTGATACCTCTGTGAACTCGGCTAATGTGTACATTTAGCCCACGAGTAACTACATATTGCCTTGAGGAACCAGGACAGTGGGGACAAGGAGCCCTAGAAACATCCATTCCATGTCACAATCTAAAATTTGGCTCTCCTAAAACAATATACTTAACGATATTATTTCGTCTGTGTCCAAAGAGGTTAAAAGAATTAAAAATTGTATTACCTACATTTAGACCTTTGTCAACAAATTATATAATAATAGTTAAACTTAAAGCTAAAAAGGAAGCTTAAATATTTACTCAACGTAGTCATATTACAGCTAAGATAAGCTCAAAAAGAAGCTGACAATACATGCATTTAGTAGATTAAAAACACAGCAAAGTCATGGGCCTGTGGGACGCAAAATCAAGCAGAGATATAACAAAAAAAAAAAAAAAAAAAAAAAAAAAAAAGCAAACCACTGTAGCAGAAAAGCCTCACTAATGCAGCGCTGTCAGCGGTAAGTAGAGTTACTGCGATGACTTGGGTGCACAAAGCTAGTACATGCTCACGGCGGCGCTCGACGTCATCGCCTCCACGCGCAGACCAACCAAGAGCGCGCGCAGATGAAGCACGGCGGGATGACTCACCACTGCGGGCTGACACGGGTACAGTATACAAGAATTCGTCTCGATGTCCACTCCCCAACGCCCCAACCGCTGTTGCTGCCGAGGATCGCGAGTAGCAGCCGTACGCCTCAATATGGTAGCACCACTGGCCCGTAGATCGCGAGTAGCCGCCGAACGGTGTGTGGAGTCCGGTATCGCACAGCAGTCGGGCGGTCTCGGGGATTGTCGGGCGTATTCGGGTTGTGTGTCGCGCTCGTTGACAACAAGCTGCAGCGTAGGTATCGCGACGATTAACGGTCGAACTTGAGTTAGATTTGCTTCTATCTTAGTAACGCGTTGATATTTTTGAGCCCGGTTTTCGCCATTGTGTAAGGGTGATCTCCCTTAGCTTAATTATGTCACTGGATAACGGCAAAAGTAGGCCTTCAAGCTCTAATGATTTAAATTGGCAGAGAAAATAGTTATACGTCTATCTCGAAAGACGCCCACCGGACCACTTGAAAACAAAAACTGATAACAAGAGAGATACTGTCAACTACCACTGTGGTTACCGCAGGCACTGATTGGAAATCAGCACTGAGGGCTCAACGCTGGGCCAGATGCCTTTTGTAGCAATTGAGACACACCATAAGCTAGATATTCTACTTTTCTATTTCTGTTTTGTGTTAATAATCATTGTTTTCTTTTTTATTTCTACTTTTATTTTAAATTTTAGCTATACTTTTTGTTTCAGTGTCTCTCTCTCTCTCCCGCCACTCTCGCTCTTTCTATATTTATTTCGTCCTGTTGTCTTTCACTTACACAACAAGTATAATTTTTTACAGAGTTTTTCTAGTTCAATGATTTGTCCACATATAAAATTGAAAATAAAAACCCAATGCTACGCATAGGACGCAGAAAAATAGAGGAATATCATGTTATACCTACTGAATTTTTACATCTTATCCGATTTTCTCCATTGCTCGTTGGGTGACTTTGAGCCTTCTTATGAGGCCCATAGTCAGAGACCAGCGACCAGGTCATAAGTCATCACTGGCAACACACATTGATTATAGACCTTACTTACCCTGGTTACGGTGGCGGGGAGTCGCTGGATGCGGGCGGCCCAAGACCATGAGGGAGGCCTATGTCCTGCAGTGGTCATCAAATGGCTGATGATGATGATGATGATCCGATGTTCAGACTCCTATGATTTATTTTTCTATGAATATGTAACCTGAAGGTGGATCCATTTAAAAATCAGCTCTGAGAGAAAAAAATGGGATATGATTGTTTTTTTTTTCCTCCTTAATTTTCACCAGTTTACCGTTTCAAAAGAATCTTGGCACACATATGTTGATGTAATGACGCTACAGTATAATAGAGACTTGGAGCAGATCTAATTATGAAGACAGAAGATAGTTGAGGGAACTCATCAACTTCGTGTTTGGGCATATTTTAAAGCTAGCAAGTGAATGTTCTAAACATGTTTGATGTGATTCTCCTCAACGGCTTACTGCAGGGAAATCGTGTTTGATCTTATTTATTCAACTTAATGAGGACGTGTGTCGTGTTTTTATAAATAAAACTGTACATGTTCAAATTCATTTCAATTTGTCTAAAAAAATAATCGGATAACATCCTAGTGAAACTGAAATCACAGTAAAAACCTAGTAGACCTGCTTATTTAGCTGTTACTTTGTAGTGAAAACCTCTACAAATACGTTGCATTACGTAGATCTCCTTAATAAGCATTAAGCTACAATTGACATAATTATTTTGTTCAAATTTTTATTTCCTTAGTGAAGGCCGTGTTCACGACGTCCCGCTTCGGAAAGCCCGTGATACAAATGGGCGCATACAGATTCAACAAGTGGACTGGCTGCAAGGGACCGCGCGCCCGTTACGTCTGCACAAAAAACGCCAATGGTTGTCGAGCATCGATTATCACCGTCGACAATGTCATTTTAAAAATGAATTATGAACATAATCACTGACATGTAAACGTTATTATGTGAGTTTGAACTTAAGATTTTATGTTGACTGCTTTTTCACATAAACTTACGTTAGCGTGGAAAACCTCGGTCTCTGCCTATCCCTCGGGTACAGGCCTTTAAATATTACATAAACGTAATATAATGTACGTATAAAAACACAATCACTGATTTGTGAATTAAACGAGTATTATCAAAATAAGCTGTATATTAAAATAATTTATATTGCTTTCTATTTTTTCTTATTTTTGTCCCACTGTAGGGCACAGGCCTGCTCTCAGGGAGAGAGTATGGGCTTAATCACCACGCGTACCCACCCCGGGTTGGCGATTTCAAGCGCTGAGGTATGTCAATAGCTCAGACACTCAGGTTTCCTCACGATGTTTTCCTTCACCGTTAGCGAGTGGTATTGCTACTATAACTTCACAAATGTACATAACTTAGAAAACCAAGTCATAGGTACATGCCCGCACTGGGGATCGAACCTGCGTCTCTTGCTTCCGAGTCCGATGTTTTGCCCACTAGGCTACCGCTATATGGCTGTGATGATCTTCGCCCCATTCACATTTGATAACCTAACCCCCGATTTCGTGCATGCTAATTAATCTAACCATAACTGATAACATCTGTCAAGTTTTTTTTTTACTAAATTTTATTTTTTTATTTTCTAATCTTGCAACTTGACGCGGTTAAGTTGTTTGAAAAATAAAAAAAAACAATATTGTGTTTACTTAGTAGTTTATTTTTATTTCATTTGCCGATACGGAAGAAAAGGTTTTTGGGTTTAGTGTTATGTCAGTAACATGTTACATGATTCTTTCAGTTGCAACGGCACTGCTGGGTACTTATGTATTCTTTTCTTAACTCAGATGGACCGGTGTTCTCAAAATCCCGCTTCGGCAATCCGGTGATTCAGATGGGGAAATACAGGTTTAGCAAAAATTGCAGCAAAGGATTGGACATAAGGTGGTGCTGCACAAAATGGCCAAAGGGATGCCGAGCAACGATTAACACGCTTGATGACGTCATTGTAAATATGAGACAAGAACACAATCATTAGATGTTGTGTTAACTAAGTAATAATACAGTTCATCATCACCATCATCAGCCATTTGAAGCCCACTGCAGGACATAGGCCTCCTTCGTGGTTTTCATAACCATGAGGGGTTTTGCCATAATCGCCACGCTTGCCAGGCGGGTTGGCGATCGCAGTATGCGGTTGGAATCTCAGGATTATACATTATAATACAGTTATTTAAAAGAAATATTAACCTAATCTGACATTAAAGAATTAAAATGCAATTAAAATGCAGTAAAAACACTGCGCCCAGATCATCAAGGGTGCTGAGATCATAAGAGCCAGTCCTGGGGTCCCTGATCTTGTGGATGAGGCGCGACGATAGATTTTTGAAGAACGACTGTTCTTCTGTTCGCCTCGGCCCCCCACAGTCCGAGTGTCTCGACACCAAACGGCCCAAATAGGTGAATATGTGCTAGAGCCCCGCACTTATATTGCTACTTGCTACGTGTCGCGTCTTCCTACTTGTTACTCTGTGGGTTAATCGAATTCGCAATGTACATAGAAGTGTAATAGTAAACCACGAATGGAGAACTTGCACAAAAAAATGTTTTAATATGATCAGAGATGCCATGTTAAAATATAAATAAACGTGGTTATTTTTTTCGCAACGACTCATACTTTTCATAATTGTGTCCTGTCGAAAAGTCATTCTTGTCACGCGGTACAAAAACGCGCCATACAAATCGGATTCAAACTATGACGTCACAACTTCATGACGTAGCACCTTATAATCTATGAAGCGTTTATCAATATTCGAGTTACTCGTTTTTCCTAAAATAATGTTTTAATACATCTACACCTTATTAGAAAAGGTTTAGAATTTAATGAAAAACGAAATCTAATATGTTTTTTTATTATTAGGGTAACTTGATCTTTCGCATTTTTTGGGAGCCCGAAAACCCCAAAAAAAAATGTTATATGGTTTTATTTTTTAAATTTTCTTGAGTATTTCTATGTCGTCTATTGTATACTAGGGGGGTTTAATAAGTAGTGAGAATGAATAACATGCAATAACTTTTATCAAAGGTTATTTTATTTTCCAACATATTCACCATTTAGTTGTATACACTTAGTATATCTTTTTTCTAAACCTAAAATTCCTTTTTTTAAAAAAAACTTCATCTTTATTCTTGCAAAAAACCTTGTACTACCGCGATCACTGCGTCGTCATCGTCGAATTTCTGATCTCTTAGATATTCTTTCAATCTCGGAAATGGTGAAGCCATGTTTCATCCATAGTTAGAAATCGAGCCAAAAACCTGTCAGGATCTTGCTGTTTGGTGTTCCAAACAGCTTTGTGAACTTCTCAGCCGGGTTAATTTTTGTTCGGCCATTAGCATTCGAGGCACCCAACGCGTTGAGACGTTTTTCATTCCCTAATGGTCGTGTATAATATTATGAACATTCCTTATTGAAATCTTTAGATCATGAAGATAAAACGAACAGTAGTACGACTATCCGCCAAAACCATGTTTTCAACATTTCGTTTTCATTTCTTCAGTCGTAGGGCGCCCTGAACGCGAGTCTTCATTAGTGGATGTTCTTCCCGTAAAATAAGGAGGAGCATAAACCCCTAACGTATCTTGCAAGTCTTGATTTACTTGTTCCGTAGTAAAAATTTTCAAACGTAGATATTATATTACATTGCGAACTTAAACTTTCTCCATTTTCGATTACTCGTTGCGACAGAACACAAGTAAGAACCTTCTATGATTGAAAAAACAAAAGAGCATCAAACTTATTTTATTTTTTTATGTCGACAAATAAGTGGGCTATACCCACTTATTCCAAAGAGTCTACACCTCATTATCACTACTTATTGAACACCCCTCGTAAAAGTAATGCCAGTTTATCGCAAGTTCCCAATTGTAGTTGAAACAGGTGCAGCACTTGCCCCAAAAAAAAAAAATTGCTTCACTTTTGTAATTTAAGCTGTAATATCTTCTGTAACGTAGTACATTACATGCATGCTAATGTAATTACATAGAACGCCGGACTGTACAGGTGACGTTGATGTAAAGTTTGATGTTATGTCTCCTGTGACATAACATACTGGATTTATTGAAAGGTCTTTTAAAAATTGTGGAAAGTTCCATCGCCACTTGCATTTTTTTTATCTCTCGATTTAGTAATTTATCTTATGGATTGTAATATATTATATAATTTACTGTCATTCGTAAAGTAGAATTGGAATGTGAAAAAATGTTTTACATAAAATTGTAATTATTACTTACCACATTATTCCTCTAATTATTAAAAAATCCTGGTTTTACATACCCATAATTGTAAAATAAACGCGATTCTTACTACGATTATAAATATGGCGAAATATCTAAATATATAAATTTTAGAATTATTTCTGATACTACACTTATTTAATAATACTACCCAAAGTTTGTCCCAAACTTTCAGCACATGCTGAGTCGGAGCCCATTTAGATTTGCCACACCTACATTACCGTATCGTGTATTTCTTTTGCTCTTCATGTGTGCTTCTGTTTTGTGCTATGTTTTATTTGTGCTGTTTCTTATAATAAGATGTGTTTTAAATAATTTATCTATCTGTCTATCTATATCGGTAAAACAAATAAATTTTATCGTTGTAAGAATCTTGTTTCTTTTACAATTATATCTTTAAAATTTTATAAAATACCATATTTTTTAGTGGACTCCAAGCACATCCCTTTGGAAGGGGCACACTTGATTTAGCAGAATTTACACGCAAGAGGCGGTCTGGATTTTTTCCCAGTATTTTATTAGTGGGTACATGGTAGATTGTTGTCATTTTGCAGATGAGCCAATATATACAATGTCTCGTTTCGGTAAGCCAGTGATCCAACTGGGCCCGTACAGATTCAACAAGTGGGTTGGAAGCAAGGGATTGCGTGCCAAGTGGCGATGCTCAAGAACTAGCCGCGGTTGCCCAGCAATGATCATCACAGTCAATCATGAAATTATTACTATGAGGCATCAACATACGCATTAATATATTTTTAAAGGCAATGTTTTTTATTGCTACCCTAATGGAGTTCCATTCGATGTTTCTCTTTACTCTAGTTGTTGAACAGAATCCTTCACTGGAGGCGCTTACAAAAGTCTATGGTACAGGTGTTCTTCCTTTCAAGTTCAAGCGAAGTTTGAATTATTTTTCGGGTTTGTATGTTATCTATGTATTTAGATCAAGGTAAGAATGATTATAAATTTTAATGAAGTAAATTCATACACATCGTCGTGTGTATTTTGCCCGTCTTCACATAGGTGAAGCCATAGGGCTCACAGAATTGGTCACTGGCAGAACAACAGAAACTCAAGTTTTGCCAAAGAGCAATGGAGCGCAGCATATTGGGCATCCGGAGGACAGATCATGTCCAAAACGGTACACTGCGCTCAAGAACCCAATAGCTGATGTGGTTGTTCATACCGGCAAACTAAAGTGGACTTGTGCAGAACACCTCAAACCGGATGCACCCGAATTGGTGGGCGACGCGGCCGGCCCAGAAGACGATGGTGGGATGATCTCGACTAGTTCTTGTCGGAGTGATCAGAGGTGACGAATGGCCGAAAATCTAGGTCTGAAAGAGAGGAGGCCTTAGTTCTGCAGTGGGATACCCACAATTATAGTGGAGGCTACGTGAAAAAAAAAAAGTCACTCAGTTCCTGCTGATTTTTTCTCTTCTGCGTTTTTGTCCTCTGACACACGTCTTTAAATTGCTTTTTAGCTGAGGCGGTGTTAACATGTTCCCGCTACGGTAATCCAGTAATGCAAATAGGTCGATACAGGTTCAACAAGTTTCTACACGGAAAAGGGCGTCGCGCTAGATGGCGCTGCTCGAGAGTGTCTTCCGGTTGCCGCGCTATCATTGTCACAATTGACGACACAATCGATCACATCAAACATGGACATAATCATTGAAAAGTGTGCTCAAACGTATTAAACAGTATTACGTAACAAATAAAGAGGCTTTTTACAACTTAATTTAAAGTATTTTGTGACGAATCCCCGGTTTCTCGTACACTAAAAATCTGTTAACCTACTGTTGTCAGCTGTCTGTTGTTTTTTTTGTATATATTTTGGCCAACTGACAGCTGTTAACAGTAGATTAGCAAACTACTAGTGTACGAGAAACAGGGGGTGTGCCACCCAAATAATGCTTATCAATGATTAACAAAGCAAAGCGACTGCTATCCAGCCTCATCCATTTAGATTTAATTTGCTTTGTTAATCACCAAATCAAAGTATAAGTTTTTTAATTTGTTCTTGGACTTCCTTGTCCCTTTCAGATAAGGCAGTATTTGTGACGTCCCGGTACGGGAACCCGGTAATCCTACTCGATGGCTACAGATTCAACAGAAGGTCCAAATATAAAGGGACGCGTGCGCGCTGGCAATGTTCCTATACGGCTCACGGCTGTCGGGCTTCTATCCTCACCATCAAAGACATTATTGTAAACGTGAACCAAAATCACATTCATTAGCTACTTTCAAACTACTAATTTTTTAGAAAAAAAAACCGACATCAAGAAAATCTACCACGTGATTCGTGAAAAGTGAAAGAAGACTTTGATGATGACTTTCTCATGGATCTCGTCAACAGATCTTGTCCAAATTTGACATGATCTGGTAACTATGGTGATCAAAGTGACAGTCAAAACAGTTCCCTAGAGGTATCCCTGAAAGCCCCGAACCCACTTTGAGTATACCTTGTCATTGCCGTCGCCTTGGGCTATATAATTTCGCTTTAAATTTGAATTGTGTTCATGCCAGCACAACAGTCCCCAGTGGGCAACTTAGACGCCACAAAATGTTTGTATGCATGCTTCTGTGATAAAAACTGTGTATGTGTAAAGTAATTTCAAATAAGCGTTTAAAATAATGTCGCATCTAATCATATAAGTATTTTTAACAAAATGAAAAATCGACTTCAAGAAAAACACGCTCTAGAAAGAAGAGAGTTCTGTGACTTTCTTATCGACAGATCTTGACCAAAATTACATGGGACCACCCTGAAGATACCTTGATTTTAACAAATTATGAATGAAATCGTGATAAAAAATTTTCTTTGGTCATAAAAACCGGTCAAGTGCGAGTGGGACTCGCGCACGAAGTATATTATACAATATTATACACAAAGATCGGGAAAAACGACAAAAAATCACGTTTGTTGTATGGGGCCCCATTTAAATTTTTATTTTAATGGTTCATTTTTGAAGCGAATATAAAACTAAATATACTGTTAATATTTCAAGCGTCTACCTGTTGCCGTTATAAATATCGAGAAAAAAACGCAAAAAAATTACGTTCGTTGTATGGGAGCTCCCCTGAAGCATTTATTTTATTCTGTTTTTAATTCTGTATTTGTTGTTAACGCGGCAACATAAATCCATCATCTGTGAAAATTTCAACTGCCTAGCTATCACGGCTCATGAGATACAGCCTGGTGACAGACAGACAGACAGACGAACAGTGAAGTCTTAGTAATAGGGTCCCGTTTGGCACCCTTCGGGTACGGAACCCTAAAAAAGATGCTCTTCCAAGAATAGCATCCAATATTTGGTTATCCCAATGTGTAATTTTATTGTTAATTATGCTACCGATGTTGAATAAAATAAAATTTACTCACGGGGTATCGTTACAGTACTTATTAATCGTCGACTCTGTTTTATTTGATTATAGACGATATTTACAATTTATTTTTGCGACGCTTTATAGTCGTCTTTAAAGGATGGTCATAACATGAAATTAACACGCAATAGAATGGCGAAAATCTTGATCAAGTTTTATAGACGTTATGAATTTCATATCATTTATGAACTTTATAGACGATATTAAAAGTGAGATATAAAAATGTCGTATTAACTAAGTATGATAAAAAGCCTGACCTAACTCCCACTGTAGGGCACAGGCCTTCTCTCAACAAGAGATACAGAATGGGCTTATTCACCACGCGTGCCCACCGCTTGGCAAATTCAAGCGCTGAGGTTTGTGGACACCTCAGGCACTCAGGTGTTCTCACGATGATTTTCCTTCACTGTTAGCGATTGGTAATGCTATTACAAATCCATAAATATACGTTGCTTAGAAAACAAAGACATTCCGGGGTTCGAACCCATGACCCCTTGAGAGTGAGGCAAGAGTTCCACTGACCGCGCTACAAAAGATAAAGTGTTTATGATTGTTCTCCCTAATAATAAACAAAATATTATTATTAAGGTTTTACGTGAAGCGTGCTATCTCGCGTCCACAAAATGATAATTTTAGTGATTGTAATATAATTAGTACAATTTTGATAAATGTGGTCTGAGAGTTTGATAGATACTCGTACTAAAATTGCGAACATTCAAGGCATATGTTTCTTATCCTATATGTACTAAGTTTTTGATTGAAAAAAATTGATTCCAAAGTTAATAATTTTGGCAACAACTTTTCTTTATTAAAAACTACGTATAGAAAAAAAATGTCCGTAACTAAATTACGCATCAAACCCTTAGACCACTTTTATCAAAAGTTTACTCATATTATTACGACAATAATAAAAAGCGTTAAATTTTGCGAGCGCGACAGCATACTCCACGTAAGAACAGCCTTAAGAAAAAAAAAAATAAGAATCGTAACACTCGATTCTTCTCCTTGCAGTGCCTTCTTTTACCTTATCCTTATCGGAGGTTGGTCGTCGTCGGCTGTGCTGTCTCCTGTCTTCTTGTTGCCAAGCTAAATATATTGACTTCGACGTTAGCCATTTCAGTGTATTTTCTTCTTCTTCCAGTACATTTTTGCCATTCTAGCTGCTACCTAACATATGCTATTACCTAACATATTATTATCTTTTGTGCAGACAGTCTTGGAAAATGCTTCAATGTGACTAACACAATGAATAAGAAGAGAAAAGAAGCGTGTAAAAGTCGACTAAAGTACGCACGAATTAAAGCAGATCCAGAACTGTGGGAAAAACAAAGAGAAAAGGAAAGGAAAAGGTATAGAAAATAAAAGAAAAGGGCCAGATCGTTAACATCACCGAAAAATCACCTAGGGAAATAAGACTACAAAGAAAAAAGTGGAGAAAAGCGGCAAATAAGTATAGACAGAAGCAAAAAGAAGAAAAGTTAAAATGATAATTTGTTTCAGAAACTGATATTAAAGAAGGCCTAGACACAGAATGATCCTCTTGGTAATAGAAAATTATTCGCTATAGGCAAGAACTTTTACGATAACAAAAAACAATTACACGCACATAATCTTAAAAGAAAAAACAAGGGATGAAAGAAATATTTCCTAACAATGAAATAAAATAAAGGTGATGAAAAAACATCGTAATGATTCGACCTTGTACCCAGATCTTCGTCAGGTGGTGACAACGTGCTATGTCGGTCGATAGAGCACATTTTTATATATAACCACGCATGATTGGAGATTTCAAGCAGTGTGAGATACCCATGTCACTCAGGTTTCCTCACTATGTTTTTCTTCGTAGTTAGCAAAATAGTGGTGTTGAATTCGAGTTCTTATTTTTTGTAGAATTTTAATATTCTTACTTTAACGTTTCTTTGGTTTAATGCTTATGGATATTTTATTCAATCTTCCATCTTTAAACACTGTTTTTTTTTTCATAATTCACTTGTAGCGTTTCACTAATGAGTAAAACGTGATTCGCAATGCAATCTTATTTTTTTTTTCTTTTGTCCACGTAATGTAGTTTACGAGTACGAAGCTAACGGCCTTATTCACTCTAATATATATAATAGGGGATGTATTAGCAAAGGGCAAGATAAAAAGTACCCGAAACCGGTGTGCGTACATGCAACGACTAATGAATGTTGAGGAAGCGAACGTGATCTGTCAGGATCGTAGCAAGTGGCAGTCCCTGGTCTCTGCCTACGAATCAAAACAAATGCAATAACATACATACAATAAAGTAAAAAATATCGTCATAAAATACTTACACGTATTATTATTCACATAATATGTAATGCCCACTATATTCAATCCACATTGTGTTCCGCAGATGAGGCAGTATTCACGGTGTCACGGAACGGAAACCCGGTGATCCTGCTGGGCGGATACCGGTACAACAAGACAATCTCCAGCGGTTCTCGGGCGAAGGCCCGCTGGACTTGTACCCGCTACCCCAACTGCCGAGCTAGCCTTAAGACCGTTGACCGATACGTCATCTCCTGCGCTGGCTCACACAACCACGAATCGAGCAAATGAAATAGTTAAATGTTAAGTTTTCTGAGTTACGTGCATAATTGTCCTTCTTGCTTTTCTGGTTATGCAATAAAATGTGTCTATCTATCTACACACATACATACACGTACACAAACTTACGCCTGTATCCCAGAGGGGTAGGCAGAGACCAGGGACTGCCACTTACCATGATCCTGACAGATCACTTTCGCTCCCTCAACAGTCACTAGTCGCTGCATGCACGCACGCCGGTTTCGGGTACTTTTTATCTTGCTGTCTGTTAATACATCCCCTATTTGGTCCAAGTATCTTCGTATTTGTAGTAGCAAATATATATTTAAATATATAGGGAAACAGAAAAAAAATGTTTTATTGCACAGCCACAAAAAAAAGAACAATTATTATTTCCTGCAATGCCTACTGTGAAGGAAGACGTCGTGAGAAAAATTGAGTGTCTGAGGTGTTCAGCGCTTGAAACTGCCAATTCGCGGTGGGCAGGCGTGCTAATTAGGCCTATACTCTCTCGGTCTCTGAGACAAAAGACCTGAAAGAATCTCGTGTCACAGTGTTTGTTATCGAACTCCGAAATGGCTTCGCCGATATTTATGAATTTTTTGTGTGTATTTGGTAGGTCCGAGAATAGGTTGTAGGAAGTTCGTCTCACGAGTGTTTTGGCGTGCGGACGTGTCTCTCGTTATTGTTGTTTTGATAAATAATATATTTTGAAGTTTCGAGTTGTACTTTGTGGAGAAATTTAGACGATCATCGGCTCCTCTCGTTCCTTCTAAGGGGTGCTCCCGTAAGCGGCGGCGGCCATACTGCCTAGTGTCGGACCTCTCACTCACATATACGAACGGCTGCTTGCTGGTGCGATCGTTGAGCTGTGGCCGGGCAGTGTCCGGGGTGCGGCGCTGAGATTCGATTTCGGAGCCTCCTGCCTCTGAGGCGCCGATTGTACCGCTCGGCCAAGGAGATTGAGCTAAGTGTAGCGAATTTCGGAGTTGCCTGCGGCAGTACTGGCCGGCTCGAAGGACCGACGCGATACACACTACATTTGCGCGCGCGCTCAAAGGACTAAGCGCGCGCCCCATACAAGAGAGCTGCTAGCGCGAACTACGCGCTACGAGCGGGATACTACGAGCTACAGCTACGCGCGCGTGGATACGTGTTGGTAAAGAAAATATCCTGCTTCTCTGTTTGCTTATTCTGTCCGCAAACGCGATGCCGTTCAACCTTGAGCGCACGCCACCCAAAGTAAACACGCCGGCCGATCCTCCATTGTCAGCTTCGTCGTCGGTGCCAAATCTGGCGCAGCGGGACGTAGCTCCAGATGAGTCTAACGTTACCGCGCGCTACAAGCGACCGCGACTCTTTGACCATGATGATGACGCGGGCACTTCTGACCCGCTCTGTGTCCTGGGGCGAGAGCTGCGTCTGCTGCGCGAGGAGATGCAGGGCATGCGGAGGGACATACAGGAGTGTCGGCAGGAGATGCGCGACTTCCGCGAAGGCCTTGGAGCGTGTAACAACCGCATCGACTCTTTGGAGCTACGGGTGGACGTTGTGGAGAAGAAGGTTGCGGAAACCCTGGTAACAGCTGGTACGAAGGTCCTGGAGGAAGCGATCTGTAACCTTCAGATGGAGCTTCAAGACCGAGACCAGGACATGCTTGCGAACGATGTCCAAATAAGTAACGTCGAGGAGGAGCGTGGCGAGAACCCTATACACCTAGTAACTATAATATCTGCGAAGCTTGGTGTTACAGTAGATGAGCGTGACATAGTAGGCGCGGAGCGCGTGGGCCCGCGCGGCGAGGGAACAGAGGAGCGCCGGCCGCGCCCGCTGGTCGTGCGTCTGGCTCGCCGGGCCACCCGCGACGCACTGCTGCGTGGGGCGCGCGTACGTCGCACCGCCACTACGGCTGACCTGGGGCTGAGCGGGGAGCCGCGGCGTTTCTACGTAAACGAGCGGCTCACAAAGCTGAATAGGCAGTTGTTCGCTAAGGCCCGTGAGCAGGCGCGACTCCATGCCTACCGGTGGGTCTGGACCAGAGACGGCCGGGTGTACGTGCGGCGGGCCGAGGGGCAACCGGCTTATCGAGTACGCAGGGAGGGTGACATTGCGGATATTTTTAAAACAAAATAGGTTAGTTATTTCTTGTCTGTCAAACGTCTCGAAAGAGCTATATTTGTCTGTGGTGTTTTGTTTCCATTGTCTGATTTTTTTGTCGCGGTGTGTCTCTGTTTTGGTTGCTGATAATTCCTACGCTGAGCTATTCAACAGCTGCTCTGTCTGTCTGCAAATATCCATATTTTGTTATTTTTTATTTGATTTTTATATAAATAATTATATTTTTGAATTATCTATATTTAGAAACCTACAAAGTAATATTATACACGTATATATAATATTTATCTTTACTATATTTCAACAATATTCATCATCCGCCCATGCATTACCACATAGAGTGTATTTCTGTCGTATATTTATTTTCCCCATCGCGCCGTCCTCTGCGGTCTCTCGCCGTAATAAACAATATTATATTATTGGTTTTTATTATGGTTAAAGCCAAGTCCTTTAGAGTTGGACTATTCAATGCCGGCTCTCTGGGAACAGGGCACGATGAGTTAATCATAGCCATGGAAAATCGTTCGGCTGACCTGGTAGCGATCAACGAGACGTGGCTCCGAGAGGGAGAGGAAGGCCGCGCGCCCACTGTACCCGGCTATCGCTTGCGCCACATCCCGCGCCCGCGCGAGCTGCGTGCGCGCGGCGGCGGCGTCGGCTTCTATGTGAGGCGCGGCGTCTCCGCCCGGCTTTGTGCGCACCCGCCCGCCCCCACAGTGGAACAGATGTGGCTCCGTGTTAACATTGGCGGGAAAAAACTCTTGATTGGTACCGCTTATCGCCCTCCATGGCTGAATGCTGAAACCTTCTTTGATGCGATCACAGACTCTGTGACTTCTATGACTGGTTACGATAATATCTTGTTAGTAGGTGACTTTAACATTAACTTCACTGACTGCTCTGATAAGAATCACGCATCTTTGACACAGTTCTTAACCTCGTTAAGCTTGACTCAAACTGTTGACAAACCAACTCATTTTACTAATCATAGCGAGACGACTATTGACTTGGTCTGTACTGATGCACGAGTTCGTTGTACTAACGTGTACCACATACCCGACTTGGGTAGGCACGCATTTATTACTATCGATTTAGACGTAAAAAAGAAAAAACTGCCACAAAGATTTCTGACATATCGACCTATTAAAGACATTAACCGTGACTATTTTGATAAAGACCTCGACTCAATAGACTGGGATAGCGTACTTTTATATGACAACATTGATGATATGGTAAGATCCTTTAATACACTTGTTACTGAACTATTTGACAGACACGCACCTGTTAAGACTGTAGTTGTGAGGGAATCTCCCAAACCGTGGCTAACGAACAATGTGCGTTTGATGATGCGTCTTCGTGATGAAGCCCATAAAAGGTACAAAGGCACCAAATCTGATGCACATAAAAAATATTACTTAGACCTCAAACATCTCGTTATTTCTGCCATTTTTAATGAGAAACGTGCTTTTTTTAAAGAAAACATAAATAGGTGTGCAAGTGATGCTAAGCGTCTTTGGAAAAATCTAAAACGCACAGTTTTGCCAGACAAACGGAATCAGGAATTACCCTCGTACTACAATGACGCTGACGCAATCAACGACCATTTTTTAAATGTGCCAGGCAAGCCTGATGTGACCATCTCTGACCTGACTTTCTTTGAGTTTCATCGACATGACAAAGCTACCAATTTTTCACTTTATACTCTTACTCCCTTCGACGTATCAAAAATACTGACGTCTATCAAAACGAATGCCACTGGAATTGACTTAATTAACATAGACATGATCTTGCTGACGTTACCTAGGACATTAACGATCCTGACTACGATTGTAAATTGGAGCATACTGACAAAAACTTTTCCGACCGACTGGAAGACTGCGAAAGTTATTCCGCTTCCCAAGAAACCTAACCCAGTCCATATATCCGATCTTCGCCCTATCAGCATCCTTCCCTGCATGTCCAAGATAATTGAGAGGGCTGTGTATAATCAGCTATCGGGGTACCTGGAGGAAAATGGCATACTGCCAGATATCCAGTCAGGGTTTCGAAAAGGTCGAGGAACGGCCACGGCATTACTAGACGTCGTCGACAACGTACTGCTGGAGCTTGACAAAGGCAAAAGTAGTATTCTGGTGCTGCTAGATTTCTCCAGGGCTTTCGACTGTTTGAATACCGCCCTCCTATTATCGAAGATGTCGTATTATGGATTTGACAGTGCTGCGGTTCGGTGGTTCGACGGCTACCTGTCGGGCCGTACGCAAATAGTAGGGATACAAAAAGGTAACGGCACAACGCAGTTTTCATCGACAAAGCCACTATGTAGGGGTGTGCCACAGGGGTCCATACTGGGGCCCTTGTTGTTCATTCTCTATAGCGCGGATATCGTGAGTGGGATCAAAAACAGCCAGTGCCACCTTTATGCTGATGACACACAGCTGTACCTATCCACTTTGCCATCAAATGCAGTTGATGCAGCCAGCTTGATCAACAGGGATCTGGATCGTATTGCATCATGGTCGGACAGGAGCTGTCTGGTGCTGAACCCCAGCAAGTCCAAGTACATAGTGCTCGGGACTAAAAATCAAATCCATAATACGGTGCAAGCTCTCACTGACAATAATATAGCCATCATGGGCGTACCAGTGGAAAGGGTGGTAGAAGTCAAAAATCTTGGTGTGTTGATGGACGGTGAGCTCCGTTTTGAAAACCACATTAAAAATGTTGTTAGCAACTGCTTCTACCGCCTTAAGATTTTATATAATATTCGCGATTACCTCAGCACTGATTTGCGTGTCAGGCTGAGTGAATCGTTGATATTATCTAGATTAAACTATTGTGATTCTGTCTATGGTAGTTGTATACTTGGCCGGACAAAGAGATTAATACAACGAGTGCAAAACGCATGCGCTCGGTTTTGTTTCAAAGTCCCACCTAGATCCCATGTCACTCCATACTTGAACGCTGCAAAGCTCCTAAACATGGAGGCTCGGCGACGACTTCACCTTGCCACACTGCTTTTTGGTGTAGTCAGTTCTAAATCACCGGACTATCTTTATAAAAAGCTCGAGTGGTCGTCCCGACAGAGATCCGTGCATAAAAATAAAATCTGTGTCCCCGCGCACCGAACTATGGCATTCCGTGGTAGCTTTAGGTATGCGGCGTCCAAGTGTTGGAATGATATTCCTCCTCCAGTCCGTGAAGCGCCTAGTGGATTTGCCTTTGGGCGCAAGCTCAGGGCATATTTGCTTGAGCAGCAGAGACTTTCCCATCCTGTCCCAACTTCTCGCCGCAAGTGACTGACAATGTGATCGCATCATAATCATTAACCTTGTAAGTCATTAACATTATTTGTATTTTATGTAATTTTATTCATTTTCTTATTTATTTAATCATCTATTCATTCATTTATTTAACTATGTTATTATTGTTATGTACTGCACCGCAACCTATTATATTTGTGAGACGGACAGGCACTGGCTGAAAATCAGCGCTTTGGGTGAATACCCTCAGCACAATGCTGAGCCAGCTGCCTTTTCCAGCAACAGGGACACACCGCAACTTACGTTAATATAAAGTGTTTTATTGTTTTCTTTCTTTTTCTACCTTTCATATTGTAATTAAATATTTTATCTTGTAACTTGTTAATGTATGTGTGTGTATCTGTTGTTGAAATAAATGTTCTTCTTCTTCTTCTTCTTCTTCTTCTAATTAATATGGCAAAACAACGTTTGCGGGGTCAGCTAGCAGTATATAATAAGCTACATAAAAAGTAAGTAAATTTTAAAATGTAATTAGTAAATTTAATAATTGCCAGTGAGAATTACTAAGCACCAAATTTTATTGGTGCTGAAGACGTTCCGAGTCATCTAAATAATCAAAAATAAAATAGATAGATAGATAGATAGAATATTTTTTTATTGTAAGTATGTACACCAGGAATTACTTATCAGAATTAAACAATAATATTACCTACTTATAACGTACTAAACAGTTTGCAGTAAAAAGCAAAGAGATTCACTTTTATATCCGATAACTATGGCAAAATCTGGAGGAGGACTTTACCCAATAAGGTGCATTAAATGTTAATTTTTTTTAAATATTTACTTATCAAATTTATTTGTATCTTATAATTTTTAGTTTTTTACGTTCATATTTTGTTTCCTTAAGATGCGTTAAAGGCCATTTTATTTTTTATTTATTTATTTATCTATCTATCCAGCCCATCAAAGACGCACTGTTGGGCATAGGCCTCTTCGCCGTCACACTATCCTCGACGGTCTAATCACGTCCATGGTCCATCTGCCGCCTTTTAAATGTCATCGCAGTCGACCTATGGGGCGGCCTTCCCATCGAACGACCAGCCACTTCTTGGTCAACACTCTGTGGCCGCCTCCGTCCTCCGGCCATCTTCCCGTCTGAATAGATTTCCACAGTGAAATGAATAACTTTTATTTAGACTTAAATACTTGACAAACAGGCATCTGGAAGACTGTTTAAAATTTCTAATTTCTTCTGACTTCTTTGGCCCGTACAGATAACGCAGTGTTCGCGACGTCCCGCTACGGAAAGCCTGTAATCTTAATCGAGGGCTACAGGTTCCACAGAAGGTCCTCGTACAAAGGGACGCGCGCGCGCTGGCAATGTTCCCATACGGCTCATGGCTGTCGGGCCTCTATCCTTACTGTGAGAGACATGATTGTAAACGTGAACCAAAACCACAATCATTAAAGCGAAATCACTTTTTGTTCAATTCTGTCTTTCGTTCTATATTGAATGCACTTTGAATGAATCATCTATACACGGACTGAACGTCAAGTGTCATAGTAAACAGAACCAACAATGTCGGAAGGTTTTATTTAGCATCTAAAATTTTTCCAACATTAAAGAAGATTGAAACTTCAAAACAGAGAATGGATGGACATTTACATCATTGCGTTTTTCCTCCCGTATTGCAGAACACAGTCACATGAAGAAATTACTGAGTAATTCATTCAGTACTGCTATACAGTTGTCAAAAGTATACTCAACCTAGGGAGTGTTCCGCAGATGAGGCATTCTTCACGGTGTCACGGAATGGCAATCCGGTGATCCTGCTGGGGGGATACCGGTACAACAAGTGTTTCTCTAGAGGCCCCCGGGCAAAGGCCCGCTGGAACTGCACACGCTATCCTACTTGCCGAGCCCACCTTGTAACTGTTGACCAACATGTCATCTCCTGCGTTGGCGCGCACAACCACGCACAACCATTCCCGCCAAGCGGAGCTGAATGAAAAGTTAAAATAAAGCTGTTTGAGCTCAGGAGCGCTACTGCGTAAGTTTTCCACTGTGTGGGCTCATCCGGTTTAACTTACTCCGAATGTCAAATACATGTCATATTTGTTACACTTCAGAAACACATTTGACAGTTAAGGAATAGGATTCGCAGTGCTGTTAATATTTTATTGATGTTAAAAAGCCGTTCGAGACACTTGAGTAGATTCACGTTCACAGATCTACGTAAAATAAAAATAAAACTGCTTTTTTTGACGTCGAATGGACGGTGTAGATATTTAATGGAGGACGGCTATAGGCACCTCATGCCACTGAAGGCTACGACTAGTAATTCATACCGAATGGATGTACAATATTTTGTTGCATAAAGGTCAAAATAAGAGCTGTTATTAAGCGTGTCGCGCTTTGGGCTCAAAATAGTATAGGCGACGGAAAAAAACATAAAAATAATTATACTTGAATCCCGATGTTTATGTATTTATTTATTTATTGATACTTTTATTGCGCTTAAAAAAATCGTACAATGCAGCGGACTTAATGCCATAAGCATTTTCTACCATTCAAACGCAGGAGATAAGGAAAGAGTTGGGAGGCGTGATTGTAATTGTATTAGTAATATTAGTAATAAAAAATTACAAATGTGATGAAGCGCTATTTTAATACTGCCTCTAATTACTTATTTAATCAGGCAAGCTAGTCACCACATTTCTGGCAAAAATCGGGTTACTTCTTGCTCTTCCTCAAGAACTGAAGTACTTATCTGAAATTAGTAGTTGTTGAATCATCACGCGCTCGGTCTGTAAGAGAAGATATTATTATATTCAAACCAAATATCGACTCGTGATTATTTTGAGCATTTGGGACTAATTTGTAAATATTTATCTAAGTCTACAGCACAGCCCTGTTTCCTGCCAACTTGTAAGTGGATGAGCCTAAAGCCGGGTTCCAAATTACTAAAACGCGAAAGCTTTAGTATCAGGAGAGTAATGTTAACCGTTGTCTTTGTCATCAGTTACTATATTCAATGGTTTTACAGACACCGAAGCACTCGCTTTTAAGTAATGTGAATCAGGCCTAATAAGATGCAAGACACATTAATTAAACCCGTTAGTTGAGGCAATACTTGTCTCATGAATAGCTTAATTATTAATAATAATAATAGTACCTTCCACACAACACAATCACTTGTCCCAAACTAGGATACCTTGTGATGTGGTAACCAGGCAAGGACGTCACAAACATTAAAATACACCCAGACCGAGGCTATTGAGGTGCCCTGCAGTGGAAATCGAACCCACTACCTCTGTTTTGATAGTCAAACGTGTTAATCGCCAGACCAGCGAGGCTTTCCAAAAATTTACTTCGAAACAAAGTCGATTCTATGGATGAAATTTTTATTTTACAGCGCAAATTGTATTCGGTCTATCGCGCGCAGGGCGGCCAGTGATCCAGATCGGTAAATACCGATACAACAAGTACTGCCGTAGCACCGGCTCCCGCGCACGCTGGATCTGCTCCCGAGACCACAGCGGCTGCAAGTCCACCATAATCACTTTCGATGACGTCATCATCAAACACAACAACTGGCACAATCATTGAGAGAACTAGTTTTGTGCCACAGTTACGATTTCCGTGCACCCTGGATCTGCTTTCGGGACCATGGCTGCAAGCCCGGAGGGGCTTATCATCGGTATCGATGACGTCATCATAAATAAATGAATGGATACATTGGACTTTATTCGTTACCGGAACGTCTTTTTCGATGACTTCATCATCAAATACAAGAACTGGCACAATCATTGACGGTGCCGGTGGAAGATTTGGCTGTGTGTCCAACTTAGTATGGGCCACCTATACGTTCCATTCCGCGAGGGCAGTTCAGAGGTTAAGTGAACAAATTAAAGGCGCGCAAAGGACTATCTGAAGACCTCAGTCTGGCTGTCTTACCATGTTTGTACTGTCATTGCCTGGTTGCCATAGTACAGTATATCCTAGTTTTAACCAGGGATTTATTGTATTGTGTGGATGATTCGACTGCCTCGTTGGTCTAGCGGTATCAAGTCTGATTACCAAGCTGGTGGTCGTGGGTTCTATTCCCACTGGGGGCCGCCTTACATTTGTACAAATAGCCTTAGTCTGGGTCAGCCTATTTCTATGTATCTGATGTCTTTGCTTGGTTACCATATCACAGGGTAGCCTAGTTTGGGACCAGGACAAGTGATTGTGTTGTGTGGAAGTATATTTAATTTTTAAAAGTTATTTTTTTAATTAGAATGTCTCAAACTATTGAGAGAGTGTAATGTTACATGTTGGATCCTGGTTGTCGATACCTGGACACGGTATTTTTTTTTATATTTACGAGAAGTATAAAAATCTTCACATTTGTACGTTCACATTATTGATAGTGTGACATGGGATATTTTTTTTAGAATTTGTCAATTTAGTTGAATTATATCTACTTTTGTTTAAGAACAAGTAGTTTCTTTCTTTGTTTCCATTTGCTGCCACATACAATAACTACGTCGTATGATGTTTCCCTCTTTCGCAAAAGACCTCTCGGATTTTGGAAAGTGAGTGATCCTGCTTGTTTAAACGGATATAATTGGTTTTCAGATTTAAAAATTCTACACAAGCAAGGTAAGTAATAATTTTTAATTCTTTCTTCCAGTTGTGCAATAACGTGTTCTCTAAAAAAAAAAAATCAAAAATATTTATTATTCCAAAGAGGATAAGACGTTCACTTTTTTACACTGTTCATAAAAGGAGGCATTGGTATGAGGTAGACGCTGTTAATTATACAATGTAATAAAGATGCATTTTAGCTTCATATAAGAGGTTTACAGGTTTTTTTTTTCACTGTCCCCACACTAGGCGACGGTAAGTATTAAACAGATTTAAATTAATAAGTTATTGGTTTGCAAGTAACATCTAGTCTATCTATCTAAGTACAAAAACATGTAGGCAGTGGCTGTAAAATAAATATGAAATATGTATAAATTTTAATCTGAGAAGTATTCAATTGTAGAGCAAATAGCGAACACTTTCTTATACACAACAAACCGAAATCTCAGAATTACATTACATTGTTCCATATTACTACACCACTACATTGCACTATTAGAAAAAAATCACTCTTGAAACAAAAAGCTCCAATCTACAAACGGAACTGTTTGTAGATTGGAGCTTTTTGTTTCAAGAGCGATTTTTTTTTGCTCGTACATTTTAACATAATATTCATAAGATTATTTTAAAATAATGAATTTGGCAAAAGTCGTCTTATTTTGAATCATGGGCATTTTTGACATGTTTTAATTTTCAATTACTCGGGTTTTGATAGAAAAGCATGGCGTAAAAAGTTCATACTTTTATTTAGCAATTCTCTTTATCAAAAACAAAGTACAGATTAACAAATATACTGTAAAATGTCGCACATTCTATCAAATTCTCACACCACAATTTTTAAAGGTACATTCATTACTATACAATCATTAAAGATGTAAGAATGTGCCAGCGGGCGGGATGCCACACGTAAAAGCAGCCTCAAAACAGCAGCGTGGTTGTCCGCAGATCTTGTGTTCGCCATCTCGAGATCAGGCCGGTTCAACAAGTGGAGTGGCAGTCGCGGTAAAAGCGGCTTTAACGAAACGGTGTCGTTGTGTGCAGATCCGGTGTTCGCCGTCTCGAGATCGGGCCTTACCGATTTAACAAGTCGAGCGGCAGTCGCGGTTAAAACACCTTTAAAGCAACGTTGTCTTTGTCCGCAGATCCGGTGTTCGCCGTCTCAACATCGGGCTCTACCGGTTCAAGAAGTGCAGCGGCAGTCGCGGTAATAGCGGCTTTAAAGCAGCGGTGTCGTTGTCCGCAGATCCGGTGTTCGCCGTCTCGAGCCGCGGCCAGCCCGTCATCGAGATCGGGCCCTACCGGTTCAACAAGTGGAGCGGCAGTCGCGGGAACAAGATTCGCTGGATCTGCGTCAAAGTCAACTCGCTGCGGTGCCCTGCCACCCTGGTCACTATCGACAATGTCATTGTCAAGCAAAAGCCGCACAATCATTAGGGCTTCTTTTACATCAGGCGGCCCTCCCGTACGCACGTTCTAACTTTTTAATCTTTTTAAAATAGTAAATATACTAGTATTTTTTTTGGCTCGAGATGCTCATACAATCAGTTATACTTTTAACGGGTCTAATCGCGATTATACCCGTTAAATTTATAATTATGAATGTGTCTTTTCTTTCTTTCTTTTCTTTAGTATAATTTTGAGAACTGTGGTTTGAAGCGTTGCAGAATATAAAATCAGGAAACTATTAGATACATCGTTTCATCCTATACTTTGTTTTCGGTGAAGAGATACGGCCACTAAAATTAAGAACTACTTACGCCATGTTTGTCTTGTATGGAATTAGGCATCACTTTGCGGAAATCCATAGTAGCATTAAAATGTAAAAATTACTTTGCTAAATTCAGCCAAAATCCCACAAGAACCGTGCGGTTAGTTAATGCACCGCCCTCCCTCCCACTTTTTCAAGCAGAAGCAAGACACAAACACACCACCACCGACAGCAATACTTGTGTGATAAAATGCGTTGCGACGCGTTTCGCCTCTAACACGAGGCATCCTCAGGCTTAGCATTATGCTTCGGCCGCACCTGCGCGTTTCGTCTCGAAGTAATGCGTGCCGAAGTTCCGTACATTTTGAAAAAGTTATCGCGATAAAAGCTTCGATATTTTGTATGAACTATCGTGCAATAATCCAAGATGGTCGAAATAATTTTCAAACGTTTAACTATGGACGACAAGTTTCTTTACTTCTACATGGTTCTTACAATTACCTATATAATTAATTTATTCTAAAAAGAAGAAACCTACACAGTGAAGATGGTGAGAATTTTGGAGGTATTCCAGTACCATTTTATCGCTCCACTCAATGTTTACACACCCACCCGCATACGTCCTGAACTGATCGAAAGCAACGGCTGAAATGAATGAACAACGCTAGTCTTACCACGCAGTTCGTTATGTTGGCGCGCTAAAACCCTTTGATGTACCGCCACCCGCGCGATAACGCACACGCAGCCCGAATGTTCGCGACGATAGCCGGTAACATTACATTTGCGTGTATCGTGTCGCGGCGCGAAGCTTTGTGACGATACACGCAGATGCGGCCGAAGCATTAGATACAAAGGTCGACAAAAAACGGGAAAAAAATTCACGTTTTTTGTGTTTTAATGTTGTATAGATAATGATACGGAACCCTGCGTCTTCGTGCGCGCGTCCGACTCGCACTTGGCCGGTTTTTTCATTCTTTTTTTTGTGTCTTATTGCTGTCAACCAATCAGCCCGTACTCGTCCCCTCCTGGACATAAACCTCCCCCGAAGCATTTCACTTTCCTCTGTCCTCGATTGTCCTCATCCAGCCACTGCCACCAGTCTGCCTCAGATCGACGGTCCAACAAGCTAGTGGGCGACCTACGCTGCGTTTTTGTAACGTTATGTGTTATTGTTAAAATGAATGTATTTTTAACCGACTTCTATAAAAGAGGAGGTACTCAATTCGTCGGTTTTTTTTAAATTGTTTTTATCCCCGATTCCCCGTTCCCCGATTAAAATTCTTTTTCTGTTTGAGAGGGGAGATTTCAATCAATCAATTTTGTTTACTTGAATATAGGTTACATAGATTTCACAATACAATTATAGACCAACTATGCTCTGCCCATATGGGTGTGTAATTTTTTTTTATATTATACCCTCTTCTTACAAACTAAATATCCCATAGTCGTTAAGTCAGGATCTGATGATGGGATCCTGGAGAAATCGAGGGAACTCTTCAAATCTGAAAGGCACAGTTGAAGCGATTTAGGTGTTTTTTATAGTGACTCGTGTATTTGCTTTCTCAAAACACAATTTGATGGAGTCGTAGTGATATTCACAAAAAATCGTGAAATATTAAAAAAAAACCGACTTCAAAACACTGCAGCACTAAGAATACAGAAATAATTTAAACGAATATCTCCTTTTATTTATTTTGGAGTCGGTGCCAAAAATGGCTGTGCTGGTCATGCAACTTGGCTAATATACCTCCTATCTACTAACTACCTACATCAACTTTAAAGGTCATATTCGGTTAAAAAATTTCTGTGTTTTTAGTTCTGTTTTGAAGTCAGTTTTTATTTTTTATTTAAAAATGTTCTTATTACTTTTTTTATTTTTACATTTGGAAATCTTACAGCTTTATAGTATCAAAATAAAATACAGTTAGTAAAATAATGCAAGCTAGATTATATGACTTATTATCTTCTAATATCACGCGCTCTCTTCCAGAGGCGGTGTACACGACAACCCGCTTCGGCAGGCCGGCTATACAGCTAGGCAAGTATCGATTCACCAAGTACTGGCAGAGCAACGGTCGTAAGATCCGGTGGGTGTGCGTGAAGGCAGGGAATGGACGGTGCCCGGCCTGCATCTGGACAGTGGATGGGGAAATTGTGCGATATAACAGCAACCATAACAACCATTGACTTGCTTCTCTAATGAAACTGTTTTATTTGAAACGTTTTAATTTTTTTTTTTGAAAAGTTTATTTTGTTTTTATTGAATACCTGTGTTTTTTATAAACAAATAAATGAAAGCAATAAGTGTTACAATTATTATTACAATATCCACGCCGGTATCCCGGAGGGGTAGGCAGAGACCAGGGTTGGCCACCTGACAAATCTCTTTCGCTTCATTAACATTCATTATTCGCCGCATGCACGCACGCCGCTGTTTATGTAAATTGTCTAAATAGTCCCTTATCATTGATCATTGCTGTGATCTTGAGGGATGACTGCAACGTTGTCGCCTCTTTGGTCCCTGATTGGCTGGGACCAAGTGGTTTTCAACAGGTATGGTGATACTACGAAAGTATCTTATGTTGTTCACTACTTGTAACGGTATAAACCTCTTTACACCATTTTTTTATATTTATCCATCGTTACTAAATCAAAATTAAAAATTTCATTGTTACTACCTTTTGAGGACACATTATCACTGACAACTTTTACTTTGCAAATTATCTGTTATTCTGTTTCTGATCGAAATGAAACCACAGTTTCTTTGAAGTAATATACATTTTATTAATTCTGCCTCAAGAACCCTTCAAATGCATCTGCTACAACACGCAAATAAAATATAACTTGATCACATTTGCGAGGCCAGGGTGCAACAATGACGCGTATTCGTCAAAGCGGGTTGGACTGTGTTGGGTTGATCGGCCGTTGATTTAACGTAAAACGTCTATAAGTAAGCGTTAATTTTTATCTCAAACTGCGCAATGTGTTGCGTGGCACTGGCGCCATCTAGCGGTACTAGTCAAAAAACTCTGAGTGATGGCTACTTTGCTCTACACAATGATACGTAAATTAATTGCACACGACACGTCCGAGCTACAACTCTCGCCGAGGCGACATGACATGTGTTCGTTGCATGTGGTATAAGCAAGCGACCCACCTACTTTGTTATTTTACAGAATTAACCTTCACGACGAATCGGAACGGAAAACCGCAGATCTTACTTGGACGTTACAGGTACAATCGGTACTCGAACAGCAAGGGGCCGAAGATACGATGGGTGTGTTCCAGGTCAGCCATATGCAAGGCCTACCTTATCACTGTTGACGAAAATCTCGTTAAGGTCTCCGATAATCATAATTCCCATTGATATTTGGTGTTATGTTAAGAATGTGCATGACGTCAGCTTAAGATAAAATAGGATATTCTGCAAACCGAATTAATTGTTAACTGATCTAATTACTTTTTTTCTCATCAAATATTTATCATTTAATTAGTTCTGGGCCGCAATTGTTTAATAAAGATTTTAATTACCTTCATTTTGCCATTGACTCGCTAAGAAGAGTTTAATTAGTTCCCTCTGTGAATATTCTTATTTTATCTTATCACTGTGTAACATTTGTATCATAACTAAAAGGTCCTGGGAGTCAAATTGCACGTGATAAGTGAAATATATCATTGTGAAATATCACGGAAATAGAACATTTTGTATTTTTGTTTATTATGTCGATTGCTTTTTTATGCTAACGCTGCTTCTCTTGCTAGAATGATGTGGTTGGTTGTCTGGAAGAAATCACGTTTAGTAATAAGGCTGCCAATTGTATTAGCTAATATTATTGCTTAATTCTTATATCTAATTTCTGATATACATACTATAAAGAATATTCTATCTATTTATCTATCTAGAATGAACGAAACGCAGCAGGGTCAGTAACACTTACTACTGCGCCGTAGTTTTATTCATTCAGTGAGAGGAGTAGCTTTAGCATAACAAGCCAATTGATGTTTAGAAAAGAAAATATATTTTTAAAAACCTATTTAGAGGTTTAAAATTCCACCCATACCGGGACTCTGCCCGCGACCTCTGGCTAACCATGCCAGCACTCTCCCCACTGACCTAATGTGCAAGTGCAGGCATCGGCGAAATTACTTCAGCCAGATGTCGCTGCCTGTACGTAATACAGAGAAGTTTGTAAAGAGTTGCGGCACGAGCTGAAAATTGCAGGTTCGAATTCTCCTTGATTCGAATTCTTTTATTCCTTATCGGGCAAGATAAAAAGTACCTGAAACCGGCGTGTCTGCATGCAAAGACTAATGAATGTTGAGGATGCGAAAGTGATGTGTCAGGATCGTGGCAATCACTTGTCTCTGCCTACACCTCTGGGATACAGGCGTGAGTTTATGTATGTATGCGAATTCTCCTTTGATTCGATATATTTTTTTGAACTAAAACAAACAACGAGTACACAGTTTAATTTCATCCTTACTAATATCATAAACGCGAAAGTTTGTATGTATGGATGGATGTTTGTTACTCTTTCACGCAAAAACCGCTGAACGGATCCGGATGAAATTTGCACAGAGATAGATTATAGTCTGGACTAGCACATATGATATTTTTATCCCGGAAAAATACACATCAAAATTACCACGTGAACGAAGTCGCGGGCAACAGCTAGTATGTAGGTAAATAGAGAACACGTCTATATACGTCATTTTCTTTTGGCATCCACGATACGGGGTCTCTTAGACCAGTGGTAGCGCATAACGGTAACATAACGGTAGAACGCTGCCCTCACATTCGGTAGGTCGGGGTTTCGAATCGCGGCATGTACAAAGACTGTTTTTTACATTTGTAACTTTGTAGTAGCAATACCAATCGCTAACTGTAAAGGAAAATATCGTGAGGCATTCGAGGTGTTTACATCAGGACTATCTAAGGGGGTCTCTTAGTGTTGGTGCTCTAGGAAAATATCAATATTTGAAGTGTTGGGGAGTCACATTACTACAACGGTACCATCGACCTAGTCGAAAAGGTCGTCCGACTATTTGTACCTGATATGTATCGCAGAGCGCGGAGGCACAAACTATTCGCCGAGATAGAAGCCCGCACCAACCAGTACCAGCACTCGCCAGTCGCGCGTGCGCTGCGGCTACTCTGTGCCCTGTTCACTGAAGCACCAGAGTGTGATGAGTTTGCGGATGGGATTGGAAATGTGGTGAAGGTATGCAAGAGAGTGCTAGAAGATGTTTGATAGGTAGTGCCACAGAGTTATAATATTGTAACGCTTTGATGTAATTACTGTTATATTGAATATTTACGTAAATAAAATAAATAGCCGTTACTTATAAAAGTGACTTACTGTTGAAATATGGTGTGCCTTGGGGGAGCCCTATGTCCAGCAGCGGACAAATATGGGCTGATGGATTGAAGTTTACTACTACCTAATACATATTTGTGTTTTTTACTTCTCTTTTAATCAAAGATCCGCTGCGAATTTTGGCCAAATCCATTTAGATGTGTAAAAAATTAAAACACCTAAAAACATTCTACATAAGTATGCAAAGCATAGTAGAGTCCTATTAATGTGATAATTTTTCAGAGGTCATATTCACGACGACTCGGTTCGGCAAGCCGGCGATTCAGTACGGGCAGTACCGGTACACCAAGTACTGGCGGTCCGCGGGGCCCCGGGTGCGCTGGGACTGCAGCCGTGGGCCCGGCCGCTGCCCCGCCTCCCTCTTCACCGTCGACAACGAGGTCATTATGATGAGAAACCTTCACAACCATTGAGTTTTGGCGCTCTCTTAGTCCGCGGGGCCGCGGATCCGTTGGGAGTTGGGATGTCACGAATATTCGCAGTCGCATAATCAGGTCTCACCTCCCTCACCTCCCCTTCACCGTTGACAGCGAGTTCATAAACCTTCGTAACCATTGAGTGAGGGGCTCTATTTAATACGTGCCGTATTGGTACACCCAGTACTGGTGGTTCGCGCGGCCCCCGGGTGCGTTCGGACTGCAGCCGGCCGCTGCCTAGCGCCCTCCTTTTGGCGAGGTCATCATGATGAAAAACCTTAACAACGATTGAGTTTTGACGCTCTATTTAGTACACCAAGTACTCGGGGTCCGCGGGGCCGCAGTTGCATAGGAACTGTGGCCTTGGGCCCGGCCGCTCTCCCCCCTTTTCACTGTCGACGGCGAGGCCATCATGATGAAAAACCTTCACACCCATTGAGTTAGAGGGTGTATTTAATACGGGTAGTACCGGTATACCAAGTATGGCAGTACAAAACACAAACACGTAAATCGTAGAAAACTGGTAAATTTTGTTAGCGAGGGTTTGTAGAAAGTACTAGCTGACCCGGCAAATGTTTGCCATATTAATTAGCCTATGACCTATTTTAAGACCCACCAAATATATACAAAAGATTTCATAAAAATCGGTGAAGCCGTTTCGGAGGAGTTCGGTAACAAACACCGTGACACGAGATTTTTACATGTATTAGATGTTACACGAATTTGCAGTCCAGCCTTAAATGTTCACAAACATATATTTGACACCACCGTGAAATCAGTTCATTTGCATCAATTAGAATAAAAATGTTTAACTACTATCTATTTATACAAACTTGTTTTAAAATAATATTTATAAAGAATATGTTAACATTTTCGATAGCTGTAACTTCTACACAGTGGAGGCAATATAAGTTGTTTTGTTAATGTTGTGTATTATTTGCGTGTTTAGATCCTTATATTTTATTTGTAAAATCACGTACAGTACTATTCTATGAAATCTAGTTGATGTGATACAATATCGCAAGGTTGGAAGGTTAGACTTCAATACGACTTCAAAAAAGCACGTTTCCCTGACGGTCGATAAGTCGTCAGCTGTCGCCGAGCTTCACCATATAGGTATATGGTTAGAATCTACACGGTGATCTAGAATCTAAGGATTATTTGCTATTGAAATCGTGGCACTGACGTAACCTTAATACAACCTTCCCTTATCAACATCGTCTTTCAGGTGTACCTTTCTTTACGAGATCGCGTCGTGGTCAGTGGTCACCCGCTCCTGCTGTACGACGGTCGCAGGCTCAACCTCAACATCCGACAAAAAGTTCGCTCGACCTGCTACAGGAAACTGTACTGCGAGTTGCGGGCATCCATTACTACGGTCAAAGATGATATATCTGAATAGATCCGCGGCCATAACCACGACCAGCCGCCACGGTGCATTGTAGATAGAGAGAGATTTTTTTTTGTACATTAAAAAGGAATTCAGTGGCCTTTGTAGTAATAAAGGCTTTAACTAGTGTGATCGGTTAGAGCAGTCTTTAACTAAACTTTAAATTCCATGCAGATAAATCAATTGTTATTATCAAAGACTTCGAAAATGTTGGTGGCCACCATAATGTTAATACTAGAAATAAACATAAATTGTCATTTCCACTATTTAGACTTGCAAAAGTTAACACATCCTTTATGGGGCACTGTATAAGGTTCTACAACAAAATTCCTCAAGATATATTAGAGTTACCTCCAACGCGATTTAAAAAATGTGTTAAGCACATTCTGTGCAAAAAGGCTTACTATAACATCAAGGATTATTTAGAAGACAAAGATGTTTGGCATTAAACAGTAGATTAATATTATTTAAAGGACGATTGTGACTAGTGTTCAACACATTAATGGCTAATATTTTAAGTTGAAAACTCTGTTAATTAAGTTAAAACGTGTTTTGAAAAGAATAAATGTGGAGTTTCTTTGTTAGTTTCTTCTCCACATAATCCATTAATTGTGAAACTAACAACTTTGACGTTCATTAAGTAAACATTCTGTTTTTACAATGAATAAAAATATTTGAATTGAATTGAATTGAATTGAATTGAATTGAATTGAATTTATTCATTCGTTTTGTGTTTTATTAATTTAAAGATGTATTAAAATCTCTATTAAACGATAATATAATATAGATCCATGTATCCGTGAATCTATAATATATATTATTTTTATATTCATTGCTAACAAAAAAAGGCGGTGGTAGTGCATCGGTAGAAAACTATTCTGAAATCCCAGATGTCCTGCGTTCGATTCCAGCACGTCACGTACATTTGTGAATTTGTAGTAGAAATATTCTCAAACCGTGAGTAGACGTAGTGGGACGTTTATAGGCTGCTTATGCTATAAATTGTTTATAATATTATTGTGTAATCACATTATTGTAAAGCATGGTATACACAGCAACCATCTTTTAATAATTGATTTTATTAGAATTCCCGTTATAACCCATAAGAGTCCGCGCATTATAAAATGGGGTGTGTGTTTTGCACGCGTGGGTTCGAATCTCATCCTCGTCGCCAATTGAATTCTCCAAAATGGTACTAAGCGCTTTAGTTTATGTAGGTTATATACGTCCCACCCCAGGACAGTGAACACCTCAAACACTTAGGTTTCTTCAGGATATTTTCCTTCACAGTTAGCGACTGGTATTGGTACTACAATATTACTCGTTTTTTTTCATGTTCAATTGTTTGTCTGTTTTTAATCATTGTTAAATGTATGTCTTTGTGGTGTTAAATAAATGTTTTTCTTCTTCTTCTACAACTTCACAAATATACCTACTTAACTTTAGAAAACAAATTAATGCTACATACCGGGATTCGAACCCACGACCTCCCGAATGTGAGGTCGGCGTTCTAGCAAGAAGAAGGAGGGCGAAAAAGGAGGCGAAGAAGGCTAGGGTGAGAGGCGAGGTGGCAGTGTAGCTGTGGCTACGCTTAAAGTAGGCGGGATATACTACAGGGAGCCAAAGTCCTAACCCAAGGCGTGTCTTATTTCTTTTGCAGAATTCATGTTCACGACCAATAATTCTGGCAGGCCAGCCATCCAGATGGGCCAGTTCAGGTACAACAAGCACATATACTGCAACGGGCCACGGACTCTCTGGGTGTGCCAGAAGTGGGTCAGCAGGAAATGCCGCGCCTCCTTGACCCTTATAGACAATTGCGTCACCAACATCAAAGGGTTTCATAACCACGATTGAATGGATTGAGAATTTCAGTATAATAATAACTTCCACACAATACAATCACTTGACCTGGTCCCAAACTAGGATACCCTGTGCTATGTTAACTAGGCAAGGACGTCGCAAACATGAAAATACACCCAGACTGAGGCCATTTGTACAAATGTACGGCGGCTCCCAGTGGGAATCGAACCCACGACTGCTGTTTTATAAGTTGTACAGTTGACGAAAAAGGAATCAAATTCATCTGAATAAGGCATTAAGACGCCCCACTTTTAGAACTTTTGTCTTCTTATTTTAAATTATGAAGGCGGATTTGAGTATGAAAGCTAGAACTCGAAAAGGTCAACAGGCTTTTCAGTTTTTGTACTCAATAACTATTTTAAAACTTTTTAAGGTTTAGTTTATTAGAATTATAGTTGATTAGTTAGTTTACTGTTTAATTTACACCTTGCATCTTCCATTTCAATCCACATGTCCTAAATACATGTGCCTAATATCACCTTACACCTAAATATATTACGGAAACGTCACGGCGATTTGCAATCGATTATATTATGCGAAAAGCGAATGAATCTGATTGTCACATCTCTAGAAAAACAGAACTGTACACACATGACGTGACTGAAAATGCAAGTTGGTTTTTTGTTGCCACGGAGACACCATGTCCTCAATGTGCGGTGGTAGCCTAGTGGGTAGAACATCGGACTCGGAAGCGAGAGACCCAGGTTCCATCCCCAGTGCAGGCATATGCCTATGACTTGGTTTTCTAAGTTATGTATATTTGTGAAGTTAAATAAGGAAAACATCGTCAGGAAACCTGAGTGTCTGAGCTATTCACACACCTTAGCGCTTGAAATCGCCAATCCGCGGTGGGCACGCGTGGTGATTAAGCCCATACTCTCTCCCTGAGAGAAGGCCTGTGCCCTACAGTGGGACGTATATAGGCTGCGTATGTATGTAAAATAAATGTAGGCCACAGGTCTTTTCTTAGAGAGTAAGATTTTGGGCTTAATCACTACGCGTGCTCATCGCGGATTGGCAATTTCAAGTGCTGAGGTATGTGCACAGCTCAGGCACTCAGGTTTCCTCACGATATTTTCCTTTACGGCCAGCGAGTGGTACTGCTACTAAAATTTCACAAATATACGCAACCAATCGTTATTAGTGTATGCTTAGTTTCGAACCCACAACCTCTTCTATGTGAGGCGAGCGGTCTACCGACCGCGCTACCACCGCACGATTCCTCCCTTATAAATAAATACCTAAATACATAGTTCCTTTTACTTCTGGCCTTCCGGCTTTGGTTTACGAAAGCCGACGAATTGTGAGGTAAAACTCATTAATCATGCGAGCAAAACTTAATTGCAAGCGATTTCAGCTCTGAAATTCGTGACAAGCACTCGCGGCAAGCCAGCGGTCGAGATGGGCCGGCACCGGTTCAACCTGAAGGGCAGGTGCCTCATCCCACACTCGCGCACCACTTGGGTCTGCTGTAAATGGGTCAGCAGAAGCTGTCGTGCCTCCATTATCACGTTCGGCGCACAGTTGGTGGCAGCCAAGAATTATCACACGCATGATTAAGAAATGACGGTTTCGCGGATTTTTTTAAATGTCAAGTGTGATTGTGTGCAGTCATACAAACAAACCTTACACGAAAAGAGAAACTTACGAGTCGAATCACTCTTCTGGCACGGTGTGCTAGGGCTTTAATTCCGCCTCGACCCGGTTTTTTTTCTTTTTACGTGTTTTTACCTTTGATCATCGTGTTACAAATAGATTTTACATAGTATTAAAAAAAAACTGCAATCATTAATATACGAAGTGGAGAACTTGCAAAATAAAATGTTTTAATATACCTAGTCGGAGAGGCCATGTTAAGAGATAGATAAACGTGTTTAATTTTAAACTAATACTTTTGATAATGTGATCTGTCGTAAAGTCGCTTCGTTTGGCAAAAAAACGAAGAAGAATATGGGAGCTGACCGCCATCCTCCATTCGTGGAGATGCACGGAAAGAGGAACTATATGTAAGTTATGCGAAGCTGAAAGGCAAGCCCTGTCGGTGCGGCCACAGGCCGTCCGCCGCGCAGTGCGAAACTGCAAGCGGCCCGGGTATTAGCGCAGAGGACCTTATTTATTTAGATTTCAGATTTCTTTATTGCAATAATCATGTGTCATTATAGTTATTATATGTAATTCAAAAGGTACATGACACCCTGTAAGGGCACTACAATATAACTTAACTAATTCCTTAATTGCTAGCTATAATTGTCTATTACTTAAATTCTATTCGAGTATTCTTTAAATTATATATGTTACAGCCAAAGTAATAAATCTGGATATTATATATATTGTCTAGTCATTATATATAATGTCTACTCAGTTTAGATAAAGTGATAATTAACACAAAATTAATCACATTTACTAGCAAGTTTTCATTTCGCATTTTATTCATTTGGTCAAATTATCATTTCGCATAATTTTACTGCGTCAAGTTTTATTAAGACAAACGTTTATTATGCTAACGTTTTATTTTGGCAAGTGTTATATAGCAAATAATTGTTTGATTAAATTTATATTTCGCATTTTGTTTGTTAGGTCAGTACACATAAGCAAAAATAGGTTCGAAGTTCCGCAGCGCAGAGACGCTCCATCCTGAAACTTCGGGTGTTAGTTCTTTTTTTTTTATATAAAAGCGAAAAAAATATTTCACTAAAAAACTTTTAACTGAATAATTAATTTATTACTTTGTCTAGTGAATTTGGCTTTTATATATAATGACCAGTCATTATGTATAATAGCTATTTAATCATTATGACTGTAACATATATATTTTCTTTTCTATTGTGTACTTTAACATTTATCATTGAAAAAATCTTAAAGAGAATAGTAACATTTCTGGCCCAAGTACTTATTGAGAGTTACTTTATATTTTGTATGTGATAAGGTAGAGCATTGAAAACTTTTGCCGCCATTGAGTGGGGACCAGAGTTTTATGATTTCTAGTTTAGCAGTCTTGGTGGCTAGGCGTTGTCCAAATCTAAGGCCCTCAGGGCCTATTATAAAAAGAGGCATATTATTCCTGACAAAGACGCTGATTTCTAAAATATAGACCGCCGTCATTGTTAAAATGTTATATTCCACAAAATATCTTCTACAGCCAGAATTGTAATACATTTTTTTTGTAATACAAAGACGTTTTTTGCGTCTGTGCTATTGCCCCAAAGAATGAATTTATTTATTTATACTTTTATTGCACTTAAAGAAATCGTACAATGCGGCGGGCTTAATGCCATAAGCATTATCTCCCAGTCAACCGCAGGAGGTAAAGGAAAGAGTATTTTATTATATTAGATTACTTGATATTAGAGCACGGCCTTAGCTCACTGGTTTACAATATTAGTGGGATCTGACTGATCATAATTTATTTCAGGGTTGGTTTTTGTGAAGACAAAGTTTGGCAAGCCTGCGATCCAGATGGGCGAGTACCGGTTTGCTAAGCACAGCCAAGGCCGTGGCCCGCGCTGCCAGTGGGTTTGTTCCAAATGGTCCAGCAGAAACTGCCGAGCTTCCCTCGTCACTTTTGAAAACAGGCTCATGGGCATAAGAAACATTCACACTCATCCTTGAAATAACGTTACTTTCACACAAACGCTAGGGAGCAGTTGCGACGTCTTGCTGTATTTAGTGATTTAGAGCGAGAAGGCGAGATATGATACACTGAGCTTCTTTTAACCATACCATTTAAGGACAACAAAACAATGGTAAATAAGAGTTCTTCGAGAATCTTCTCGCATGACCAAGACCTTATAATTTGAAAAGTTATGTCTTCGTTCAATTAATATTAAAGTAAACTGTTAACGATAGTTCACATTTTTTTCAATTCAAAGTTTTTACGTTTGAAAACGTTTTCTCTGCCAATCACTAGTCATGTAAAAAAAAAAACTATGAATAAAGTATAAATGATTAATCGTCAGGCAGACGAGGCAATATAACATAGGTTGATGTGATATGCTTAAAAGATAATGTTTCAAACAAATAGTAATTGCTCCTGTTTTGTTTATCTACCCTATTTGTTATCTTTAGATGCCTAAGTTGAAGATAATATAATATAACACGCTTATTAGTCGTTACGAATTCTTGTGGATGACGATTGAGATCCTCTCGAGGTGCCAATTTAATATGCATAGCTCTTGATTAAGATAGGATTAGTATTTACCATACTATATTTAGTAATGGTTGTTGCAAGCAAGGTAGTAAGAACTTAGAGGCTTCTAAGTTCGTTGCGTTGTAGGACCGTACATTCAACCAAAGAATCAACTGTCAAATAAATAGTGTTGCGAAATCTCGTCGTTGTTCATTATTGTGTTGTATGATATGATTTATGATGTTTTAATTATTTTGACTCAATGTTTTCGTGCACCCCAGTGTAACTGAACCAAATTTAGACTTTAATGTATTTATAAATAAAATGTTGAGGGCTTTTGTTTGGATAACAACTTCAGTATTTAGTTAAGTATTTTTATCTGTTTACAGGTTTTTATCAACTAGATATTGACGAACTACTAAATGAATCTGACCTGGAATTTGATCCATTTGCCAAAGATGATGTAAACCCGAAAATCTACGACTCTGAAGAAATCGATGATATTATAGTTGACGAACATTTCTCATCAGGATTTTCTTCTTCCTCTGATGACGAGGAACATTACTGGCCACAACAATTACCACTAGATAGAGAAAGAAGCACACAAGTTTGTGATGGCCAAAAACTGGACCCTGTGCCTTCTCTGTCAACATGGCAAGAGAAAGAATTTTCACCAACAATCATTCCGTACATAGAACCAACCTACTTACCTGTCAACACAGAAGATTATGAAAAATGTGATTACTTCAAACAGTACATAAATGATGATATGCTTGAGATGATTGTTGAAAACACCAATCAGATGTCTCTATTTAAAACAGGAAAAAGTATCAATACGACTGTTGCCGAACTTAACATTTTTATAGGAGTGATTATGGTCATGAGTACTATTAATTATCCAGGTCTAAGAATGTACTGGCAACATGAATACAAAGTACCTATAATTGCTGAAAATATGACACGCAATCGGTTCATGCTTTTGAAAAACTATATAAAAATCGTTTATGACCCGGTTGTTTCGCCGAAAGAAAGATCGAAAGACAAACTGTGGAAAGTGCGCCCATTAATAGATCAAGTTGTAAGTGGATGCAAAATACAGAAAAAGGAAAAAACTGTATGTATCGATAAAATTATTATACCATTCACTGGCAAGTGTGGTGTAAAGCAGAACCGCTCGAGCAAATCGAATCCAACAGGCTTAAAGACGTTTGTTTTGACGAATCCAACTGGGATGGTATGCGATTTCCTTGTTTATGAAGGTTCTACCACTGTTTCAGAATTTAAAAATACAGATTTCACCTTGGCTGAAAAAGTGGTATTAAAATTATCCGCTGATTTGTTACCTGGTAGTATACTATATTTTGATAAACATTTTACAACGGAAAGCCTGTTGCAAACTTTAAAAAAACAGGGTATAATGTCTGCGGGTACTGTTACCAAAAACAGAATTCCGAAAGGAGCCAGGCCTCTCGTGAAATCTCAAGATGAGTTTAAACAGACACCACGAGGAAGTTGTCAGGTGATTGTCAATGAAGAGTCAAATATGTCTTTGACTATTTGGCATGATAGTACACCAGCAATATTGCTATCCACAGTTCATGCCAATGCGACATCGGACCAGTGTCAAAGATGGAGCAAAAAAGACAAGAAATTTGTCACTATTGATCGCCCAGAAGTAGTGAAAGCTTATACAAGTACCATGGAAGGACCGAACCTGCTCCATAGGTTGTTATCAGTCTGTCCTTTTAGGTATCGAACAACGAAATGGACGCAAAGATTTTTTGCTCATATGGTCGATCTATCCACGATTAATGCTTGGTTGCAGTGCAGAACGGACCAAGTAAACAATGATCCTTTATTAAAAGTTCAGGAACTTCGTAGCTTCAAACGAGAATTGGGAGAGTTTTTGATCCAAAAAGCAGTTGGGACTATTGAAGCAAATAAATTAGAAATAGGTTCAGACTCTGACGGCGAAAGTCGAAACGTAAGGAAAAGAAGAGGAAGAATAGGTATTGTACCAATCCCAACCGATATAAAAAGAAAAAGTGGCGCAGTTCATATGCCTGCTATGGTTGATACCCAAAATAGATGCCGCCGCCGCGGCTGCGACAAAAAGACTAGAGTGAGTTGCTCCAGTTGTGGAATTCATTTATGTCTTACTATGAAAAGGAATTGTTTCGCACAGTTTCACTATGAATAAAGAAGAATAATAAAATACGTGTTGTTTACAAAGTGTTTGTTTTTTTTTCGACGATCTTCCGCTTCGACGATCCTCCACATACCACTTTTACTTTTACAAACTTTATGATTACATCGGACTATGTTGAAAAATCAATTAAAAACATTAAAAACATGTTCTACAAGTAAATCCGCACATTTCATAATTATTTATTTTCTTACAGCTTATAATCGTGACGACAGAGGGTGTAGCTTGTATGCACTAGTATGTATGTAGCTTGTATAGCTTGCATGTAAAATTATGCTAGTTATTTCGAGTGGATCGGGTATGTCAGTTTGTTTTTTTAAATTCAACTACTCAGTATGTTTTTTAGGGTTCCGTACCCAAAGGTTAAGGGACCCTATAACTAAGACTCCGCTGTCCGGTCGTCCGTCCGTCCATCTGTCACCAGGCTGTATCTCATGAACCGTGATAGTTAGATAGTTGAAATTTTCACAGATGATGTATTTCTGTAACAACAAATACTAAAAACAGAATAAAATAAATATTTCAGGGGGCTCCCATACAAAAAACGTGATTTTTTGCCGTTTTATGCTCGTTATTAATAACGGCAACAGGTAGACCCTTGAAATATTCAAATGTTGTATAGATAATGGTACGGAACCCTTTGTGCGTGAGTCCGACTAGCACTTGGCCGGTTTTTGAGTTCACTAAGAAGTTCAAGTAAGTAGCTGGTTCATATCGGATTGATTTTTCCTTTGTACCATGCCTCTGTATTTTAGAAATGCTATTTGTGTGGAACGCTCGCGGGAAACCAGCGATCCAGATGGGCATATACCGGTTTAACAAGCACAGCCACAGCAGAGGAGCGCGCGCGCAGTGGGTCTGCGGGACGTGGTCCCAGAACTGCCGAGCCTCGCTCATCATCTACAACGGAGAACTTATTAGTGCCAAGAATGAGCGTAACCATTAGTAAATTAACTCTTGCTGAGACTTGATCCCTCTTCACCCACGACGTGGTCAAGAATGAGGACAGCTGGTGAGTGGAAGGATAGTTGTCTGACTGCAGAAACGTAGTGTTATTTTTGTTTGTATAAAGATAAAGAGAGATTCTTAGTTCGTTCGTATTTTCCTTATTTGAACTTGAATTTGCCTAGAAACGTTTTGCGTATATATCTGTAAAAAATAAAATGTAAATTGAGAGCTTTACCTAAATGCTCTTAATTATATGTGTCCTGTACACACCATGTGAAAATAATATTGAAAAACACCTACGTGAGGAGTGATAACTAAAATATGCTTAGATTCGAAAACATAGAAAAGTACCGGTCACTGGCGTGTCGGGCCAGGCGCAGTGTAGGGTTCCGTAGAAAGAGGGGGTTTTATCTGCTTTACAGATTAACAACTTCATCAAAGTAATTTTCAATGGGTTTTGTACGAAGTTTTCCTTTTATAAGTTGGTCGCCTATTACTCGTTAACTCGTAAAGCCTACTTAGCCGTGATACGAGTAGTTCTCCTTTTAAGTTTATTATATGTGCTTCTAACCTGAACTTCTTCTCGTTTCTACAATCCACCATTTAGCCAGAAGAAGGGAGGGGCGGGGGACGTGTATGCCATATTTCAGCTTTGTCGTACTAATCATCTCTGAGCTAGGCTGCGGACAGACAGGCGGACAGACAAGCGGACAGACAGACGGACAGACAAGCGGACAGACAGACGGACAGATAGACGGACAGACAGACAAACATGGCGAAACTGTAAGGGTTTCTTGTCGACTACGAAACCCTAAAACCCATTATAGAGATCACTAATCATCCAAATGTAGACATGTAGATTCGCCTTCTCCTTCCTACCTATCCTCTGCTCACTGCTGGGTATAGGCATTTTCCCGATCACGCCGTCTTTCACGGTTGCTCGCCATCCGGATCCACGGGCCCTCTGCCGACTTGACTATACATCGAGCGACCATCGACCTGTTGGTCTCCCCATTGGCCGCCGTTTTGGGCCGCCGCTCCGTTACTTTCCTGATCCATATTCTATTGCGCAATATTATTTATTATATCTACTTGAAAATATTGTATGCATAGTGTTTTTTCTTATAAGGTTGTTTCTTACTTGATGTACCTAGGTAGGTATTGTACAACGGTTTGATGAAAAATAGATTCAGACAATACATTGAAAACCAAGCGTGCCCATTTTTTTTCTACCTACTATGACGAAAAGTGGAAGAAAATATCTCCTCTAAAGAAAAACATAGACTTAAGAAAAACCGTTACCTAATACAAATATGTTGGTTACGAAAGTTTCTGTTTCTTGGCATTGTGGCTCATGCGTATTGATTTACTTTCAGATTTCAAGTTCATCACGAGCCTTCGTGGCAAGCCAGCTATCCAGGTGGGCCCGCACAGGTTCAACAAATACAGCGCAAGTACAGGCCCACGCGCTAAGTGGGTGTGCTACAAATGGTCCAGCAAGAAGTGCCGAGCTTCGCTCGTTACTTTCGAGAACGAGCTACTAAGCATTAGGAACGTACATACTCACGATTAGGGCGAGAATTTTAGGTTAAGGATATTTTCAATGGAGCTTGAATGTCTTAATCTCTATTTGTGTATTACGACATAATTATCTTCAGACACTTTGCTCTTACGAAAATGTAAAAATGACTTGTTATTGAAGAAAAATATATATATCAGCTAAACTGTTCAGTTTGGTGTCATGCTAAAAATGATTGCTTTATATATACATTAATTGGCAATCTCTAGTCTTTGCCTGCCCCTACGGTGTGCGTATATTTTAATGTGTATATTTTATTATTGCGTAGTATAAATTAATTGTTAAATTAATGGGCAAACCCTGGTGACTGCCTACCCCTTCGGCAAGCCAGCCATCCAAGTGGGCCCAAGCAGGTTCAACAAGTACAGGGCAAGTACGGGCCCACGGGCTAAGTGGGTGTGCTGCAATGTTAAATTAATGGGCAAACCTTGGTGACTGTCTACCCATTCGGCAAGCCAGCCATCCAAGTGGGCCCACGCAGATTCAACAAGTACAGTGCAAGTACGGGCCCACGGGCTAAGTGGGTGTGCCAAAAATGGTCCAGCAAGAAGTGCCGTTCCTCGCTCGTCACTTTTGAGAATTGGGAGCATATCCTATGCGTGCTCAATTGGGTTGAGGTCTGGCGATTGAGCAGGCCACAGCAGAAAGTTGATGCGAGCATCGGCAAGAGTTTAGGCAAGTTTTGTAAAAACGCTATTACACTTTTGTAGGAATCCTGATTGACCGTTGATCCTCTACTTTTAATCAAAATTTTAAGAAAATTCTTTATTTAAATAAAGATTCGTTTTGTCTGTTGTGTATTTAGTTTTCTTTCTGTTGTTGTGCATATTATTTAACTTATCTGCTTATTTTGTTTCTGTGATGTATCTTGCTGGTATAATAAATGTCTTTCTTCTTCTTCTTCTAAATAGTGAAATTTACCAAAAATTATCAATAACGATTCAAAATGTGAAAATAATCCTCAGTTGCGGCGATACTCCAAAATGTGTAGGAGGACCAACGATCCTATAAACACAAGTTCTTACCTAGTCTAGGGTTCAGAAGTTCAACTTGCGCTATGCAATGTGTACGTATAGCTAAAGCATTTAATTTAGGAAAAAAAATTGATTGTGCATATAAACCATTTTATTATTAATTGTATTTTTTTTACGAAACTGTGTTTTACAGTTTCTCGAATAATTTTGGAGTGGTGTCACACCTAAGCTTGTTTATGTAGCGTTCTTTGGAAAATAATTTGTGTGACTATTGTTTAACTATAAAGAATAACATGAAACAATCAGTAAACATTGTGACAGCAAAATTAAAATTAATCTTTTTGTTTTATTGAATTAATCTTTATGTTTTATTAAGAGTATATTGCATCATTATTTATATCAAGGTAAGGTTTTACATAGCGTCGTAGAACCAATCTAAATATCTGTCTATCGCGCCCTTGAATGGAGTCCACTGTTGGGCATAGACCTCCTCCCTGACAGGCCAAACTACTGCTAATCGCGAACATTACTTTCCGACGTCTTCAGAAATGTTATAGACGACTCTAATCATTGAATCATCGGGTCGCTGGTCTGCCTACAGATCGTGTACCCTACCTCGGTCACCACTCTGTGACCGCCCTGACCTATCGCCTGACCAAATGCCCTACCCAGATACACTTTAAATTAGTTATTCGCGTACCAACGTCTTCGACCTTGGATTTTTGCTGAAGGCGTCAAGACCTCATTGGACTAAAACGTCTTTATGTTTTCAGGTATCAGATTCGTGACGAACCACCGTGGAGCCGTATCCATACAAGTGGGCCAGTACCGGTTCAACCGGCACAGCAACCGGCAGAAGCAGTTCACGGCCAAGGTGTTCTGGGTATGCAGCCGCTACCGCCGCTCCTGCCGCGCCTCTATCTTCACCATCGACAACCGCGTCGTCAAGATGAACAACATACACAACCATTGAATGCTTCAACATATTCCTATATGTTGAAGAACCTTTTTAGAACTCCGCAGAAATCTTCCTTCTTCTGGTGTCAGTTTTCTCATTTGTGAGGGTCGTTGTCTTTATCGCGTTCCAAGCCCTTAGGCTTGGAACAGTTTTTAGGTTGCCGACGGGACCATGATCTAGTTAGACTTGAGATTTCCGCACTTAGCATCGTAGTTGGGCCATTGTACGTAGCAAGCGCTAAGGTATGTATTTACATACTAGGTATGTATTTACATACTAGAAACCTTAGTGTCTGATGTATTTACCACCCATGCCGAGACTTGAACCCGCGACCTCTAGCTAACGGTGCCAGCGGTCTCCCAACTGAGCTAATGGGCAAGTGCAGGCATCGTCGGCGAAATTTCGAACCTCTTTAAAAACTTCTCTGTATTACGTACAGGCTGGCTGAAGTAATCTGGCTGAAGTAATTTACATCTCTTGCAGCCCCAAGTACCCACTTTTGTGCGGTTGGGTGTTACATCGGAATGATATCGATGTACCTACATGATTATATACTTTATGTTGCACTAATCCGTGCTGAGGACAATTTTAAAAACCTATTTAGAGGCTAAAAATTCCACCCATGCCGGGAATTGAACCTGCGACTTCTGGCTAACCGTGCCAGCGCTTTCCCAACTGAGCCAATGGGCAAGTGCAGGCATCGGTGAAATTTCGAATCTCTTTACAAACTTCTCTGTATTACGTACAGGCGGCGACATCTAACTGATTAGTTGATTGAACTAAGTAATTGAGCTAATCTTGCTCATTAGCTCAGTTGGGAGAGCGCTGGCACGGTTAGCCAGAGGTCGCGGGTTCAAGTCCTGGCGTGGGTGGAATTTTTAGCCTCAAAATAGGCTTTTTAAAATTGTCCTCAGCAGGGATTAGTGCAACAAAAAGAATATAAGTGTACTTAACTTAGAAAACAAGGTCAAACTTAGAAAACAATCAAAACGATGAATAAATAGTGTTGGAATTGGAAAAGTAGCTCGTAAACGTGTTGTCCGTTTAGGATAGCCATAACGTAATTTTGTTGGTCCTCAAGCTAAACCTTAGGCTATTTGTATTTGTGGTTCACAGTATCTGAGGCTGTATTACCCACATTAAAGAAATTAAATTTAACTCAATTCGAGAGTGTGTAATTTAAACGAGTTGATAAGAATTTCTACAATTAAGTAGATTAGTCAATTAAGGGATAACTTTCAGTACTTGATTTATAAATAATTCGTTAGATCGACATAATATCCATGTAGTCATATTTTTAGCATACATTAAACAATTCTACACCTATCTATCGAATATTTATTTATGACGAACCATTTTCGACAACACTTGTTCAACTATAAAATTTCCCTGAATGTAAACAAACATATTTTAAGTACAGTCAAAGTCAAGAAATAGGTAAAAATAGGGACGTCATTCATTTAAGAATAGTTCAAAATAAAATCATTGATTTAATAGGCTTTCTTAAATCAATGATTTGAATGAATCACTGTGGCCAGCAAATAAAATCTTAATACACTTGGTTAGCTAGATATACCAGCAGAATTGTGGGGCGCTATCTCGGTATTGAATGCAAAAAAGCGATGACGACACCCAAAAACACGAAAATTATATACCTACATAGGTAAGTTCCTAAAAGTTGTTCAGGTAATTTCGTATGAACTGTACACTTTTTTGCAGAGTTCAGGTTCGTCCTTACGCGGCGGAATAACTGCGCTATTCAGTTAGGCGAATATCGATTCGTGAGGCGTGTTGATTACAAAGAACCTAAGTGCCGGTGGGTCTGCCACAGGTGGTCTTCCGGGTGCCGAGTTTCCGTCGTCACATTAAATGATGAGGTGTGCGAAATCGTTAACGATCACACTAATCATTAACTCATCAAAAGATTGAACGTCGGTTTTGCTTCGTTTCAATTAAGTACGCAAGAAGTTACTGTAATTTCAGATTTTAAGTGCGATAGTGTGACGGACCAAGCTCCGTACAAGTGCTCACGATCGTTAATATCATGTTGAATTGTGTTCTGCACGAGAGATTAAGGATAGAAGCTAAAAGAAACCGAGAAATGATAATCGTATACTTATATAGGGATTGTAAAACATTTAAAGAGCGTATTATAGAATCGGATAAAGCGCTAAAACGTATTTGGCTCCCCAACATAAAATAAAGCTAGGTATATTTTGTTTGTATCATTTGTAAACATTTAAGCAGTTCTTGTGAAATATTGCGTTGTCTTTTCTAGATTAAGTTTTTACGATAATTGAGATTAATTACAATGATATCTCTCTTGCAAAATAGCACAACTAATAAATTTCGGATTTAAAGCTGTTACTAAACCTATTACAATACATGGCAGTTCATCACTTTGTTCATAGATGATGTTTTTTTAATTCATTCTCTAAAACAAAACAAAAAAAATTGCATCCGAAAAGCTCGGTCATCCAGGTACTAAATAAATAGGGAACTTAAATCATATAAAACTTTAACAAAACAAAATAGACTCACGCCTGTGTCCCGGAGGGGTGGACGGATGTCGGGGGCTGCCACTTGTTGCGATCTTGACGGATCACTGTCGTTTCCTCAAAATTCACCCGCGTGTGTGGGCCGTGTCGGCTTCCTTTGTTTCTTTTGTTAAAAGCCGCGGCGTGTTAAGGTAATAAATTTTAAAGGGATATTATGACAGCTAATGGGATTTACGAGTTAGACAAATAAAAATAAATTACTTATGTTAAAGTCCTTAAACTAATAGCAATAAGGAATAAAATTCTTCAGATGGCGGTATTTCGTTATTGATTTAGCGAGAATGCAAATTTCTTTTGAAAAAAGCCGCGGCATGCTAAGGCGGTGATATCAAAGAAACACTAGGACAAAGAACGTAATTTATGAGTTAGACGAGCAAAAATAAATTACTTATGTAAAAATCCTTAAACTAATAGCAATAAGGAATAAAATTCTTCATTTGGCGGTGTTTCGTTATTGATTTAGCGGGAGGGCAAATTTCTTTTGAAAAAAAGCCGCGGCATGCTAAGGCGGTGAATATCAAAGAAACACAAATGACAAAGAACGTAATTTATGAGTTAGACAAATAAAAATAAATTACTTATGTTGAAGTCCTTAAACTGATAGCAATAAGGAATAAAATTCTTCAGATGGCGGTATTTCGTTATTGGTTTAGCGAGAGGGTGAAGTGGCACCATATTAGAAGGGGGCCGCGAGGGTATAAAAGCGGGGTTCGGGAACTATTCAGGGCTTGTTCCGAACAGAAAATTGAGAAGTAGATACGTCTGTTGCGCTTTACTACGTTTATGCGGAAGTGAATTTGTGCAGGTGCCGGTGACAAGGGTATGTACTTATGCTATAATTTACTTACTTACTTACTATGGATAATCTGTGTGTCTAGTTTTTGTCAAATAACCAAGGCTCGACGGAGGCGCTAATGTAAACCTGCAAAACTCTGTTTGACTAAAAGATTGTGTTCGTTATTTAATTGTGCGAGTCTTGAATTAGTAGCTGTTAAACTTACTGTTTATCTATGTCTCTGGTCCTTACCTTAAAACTAGGCGTAAAGGTTGGTGCGCTTCATTCACACGGTAATCATTTCAAACTAAGGAATAGGTAAAACGTAACGAAAGTATTAGCTTCATAGGTACCTTTCTTTTGATCTTCGGACGGGACATTCCACTATTGCAAAGAAGTAGGGACAATTTATGTAGGTGCGTATATACTTTTCCTGCCGACCGTAGTTTCTTTAGTATTATTGCATTTTAGGCACAATATAGGGTGAATAATATATAGGGTGGTCAAAACACGGATTATTGTTAGGAATTGAAAGACGTTATGGGATGTTAGGGAGTAGTTAAGAGCCACTATAGGCTTTGTAGTAGTATACTCATTTCAAGTATATTGGCTTAATACTCTGCTTAATCTCATAGTTGCGTGAGCTCGGCTGGATTGTTTCAGTGTTGGTAAGCTTTCGATGAAGTCTTATTCCAACGTACCTTGTGTATTTGCTTATTACCTCTCTCACACTCTCGTCTGCCAATGCATTGTACTGCTGAACATACCTTTGCCGTTTCTTGCGTTAATTGTGTGAAGCGTCTTGAGTCTTAAGATCTCTATACCTGCTTAAAGCTTTTATTATGTTTGACTTGTCCTTGAGTGGCATCTCATAGTTGCGTGAGCGCGGCTGGATTGTTTCAGTGTTGGTAAGCTTCGATGAAGTCTTATTCCAACGTACTTTGTGCATTTGGTTATTACCTCTCTCACACTCTCGTCTGCCAATGCATTGTACTGCTGAACATCCCTTTGCCGTTTCTTGCGTTAATTGTGTGAAGTGACTTGAGTTTTAATATGTCTATGCCTGATCAAAGCTTTTATTGCTTTTACTATATTTATTTGTATGACTTATGTCTTTGGGTGACATTTCATGGTTGCGTGGGTTTGGCCGGACTGTTTCAGTGTTGGTAAGCTTCGATGAAGTCTTATTCCAACGTACTTTGTGCATTTGGTTTTTTTACCTCTCTCACTCTCGTCTGCCAATGCATTGTACTGCTGAACGTCTCTTTGCCAATTCTTGCGTTAATCATGTATGTTTTCTTAAGGCATAGACTCGGAATAATGAATCATTGTATTCTTATTTCTAGTCAGTCATAGTTTTATTATTTCTAAGTATATATTAACAGTATAACGTAGTGGTGGCTATCCCCATCCACGGTAGATATAATTAGCACTATCGGCTAGTAGATAATTGAGTATTGCACTCACTTCTTCTTATCCAATATTATCTACTTAGCTGGCTAATAATGTCTGCCTTAACCGGCCTTTGGTAGGGGACGTTATACTAAAACACTCACATGTGTAGTAGTATGACAAGTAGTTATTTATTTCAAATATTTTGCTACTATAATCTTATCTTATTTAGATGGAATTTATTTTATTCAACCTTTAATTTATTGTCTTCTAAACTCAACTTCTTTATTTAAATTTCCTTCTTTTATCCCAATTTTGTCTCGCTTCTGCTTATTTAATGTTGCTTTATTGCTATTTTAGTTTCTTCGAATCTTCCCATAATTTACCTTTTCTAATAAACATTTGGTTTGTATTGAATGTTCTTAGTCCCACTTTTATTATTTTAACGGATCTTTTACATACACTCATTACTCAATCTCATATCCTAAAAGTTCTTGGGTTACTAATACGTTCTCAACGAAGGGTTCTCACTAGACTAGTCGATCACAGTTGGCCATTGGAGTGTTTTGCATCATAGTAACTTTTCTCCTTTACTATCGGGGGTTCATACGTTTAATATTCCGGGCTGGGTGTTACAATAGTACCTTTATCGACACCGATGCTTACTGACATCGAAGCTGTAAATGTTGATCTTAAGTTATTGTTCTTCCATCGAGTTACATTTGTAAGTCAGTGTATTGAGTCAAGCCAAATTATGACCTGCCAGTGCTCTTCTTCGTATAGGTGTGTCGATTTCTAACTACTCGACTGCGACTAGGCTTTTTGTAATAAAGAGCGTAATTGTTTTTCCAAATAATCGTCAACGTACTCTGTATTCTGTGAAATGTATTGTTAACTGACGTTGATGTTGTTATCCTTATAAAGAAATATTTCCTTTCTCAGAATTCAAGTTCGTCGAAACTCGGCAAAAAAACCGCGCTATTCAGTTAGGCGTGTATCGATTCATCAGGCGTTTCGATTACAAAGGACCCAAGTGTCGGTGGATCTGCAACAGGTGGTCCTATGGATGCCGAGCTCATGTCGTCACATTAGATGATCAGATCTACGAAGTTGTTGACAATCACACCAACCATTAAGGAACATACCATGTTTACCATACAAAAGTGAAAGTCTAATTATGTTCTACTTGCACGTCAGCTCACGTCGTCACATTAGGTGATCAGATCTATAAAGTTCTTAACAATCACATAAACTACAAAGAAGCATGTTTACCATACAAAATATAATGCCTGATTATGGCCAACTGGGACGTCATTAGCATAGCTGAGGAATGCTCAATATTACGGTTTAGGGTGTGGTATTTCCAGAATTTAGATTCCTTGAGCTCAACTGTTTAACAGTAAATAATTGACCATGATTCAGGAATAAATTTTTGCATTTTTTTTCCGAAACGAATCACTTTAATAAATGCAGTCTGTTTTGAGGCAATGCCCTGCAATTGGAGAATTTATAGGCATACTTATGCAAAATATGTACTTAGCATTCATTTTTGTGGTTGGTATGGTTAAACCTGGTCGCTGAATATGGGCCTCATAAGAGGGCTCAAGGTCGCCCAACTAGCAATGGAGAGAGTTATGTTAGGAGTTGCACTGCGTGATCGAATCAGGAATAAGGAGATCCGCAGCAGAACCCGAGTTACTGATATAGCTCGAAGAATTGCTCAGTTAAAGTGGCAGAGGGCGGGGCACATAGCTCGAAGAACTGATGGCCGTCGTGGCGAAAATGTTCTGTCCTGGCGACCGCAGACCGGACAACGCAGGCCCTCCACCAGATGGCCTGATGACCTGGTTACGGTGGCGGGGATTCGCTGGATGGCGGCGGCACAAGACCGCGAAGACCATGAGGGAGGCCTATGTCATGCAGTGGGCGTCAACTGGTTGATGATGATTTTCTGATGACGAACATTTTTTGTCTCAGAATTCAAGTTCGTGCTTTCGCAGAGGAATTCGCCCGCTCTACAGTTGGGCGAACATAGATTCTTTAAACGTGGTGATTACAAAACACTTAAGTGTCGGTGGACTTGCAACAGATGGGCCTCGGGTTGTCGTGCCGTCGTCGTCACAATAAATTATCAGATCTTTGAACTATGACTTTATAAATAAAACCGGCAATTTTCTGTAGGTGAATGTTTTTCTATTGATAGTTGGCAATTTACGACCTTTCAAAATAAATCAGTGTGATAATAAATAAATCTTATTAACGCTGTCCACTGCTGGGTTTCCCTGGCCTCCCAAATGCCATCCCTCACAGTCCCTTGTCATCCGCAACTGCGGACCTTCCGCTGATTTAACGATCTCGTCCTACCGCCGGGCGATTTCATTTTCATAATTATTGTAAAAAGTAGAGCATTTTTTTCAGGCTTCAAGTTTGTCCTTTCGCGAAAAAATAAACGCGCTATCCAGTTAGGCAAATATCGATTCGTGAAGCGTGTGGACTACAAAGGACCGAAGTGTCGCTGGAACTGCAACAGGTGGTCCTACGGATGTCGGGCCTACCTTGTCACCATAGATGACCAGCTTCACGCAGTAGTTAACGATCACAATAATCATTCCGTGTGATCATGATCTACCGCTGCCTACTGTTGGGCCTCTTCCCTCGTAGCCTTCTTATAAGTTTCCTCGTCATCCCCATCGACGGATCCTCTGCTAAATGTGATAAATCGTAATTATGCATTGTTACAAATGTCTTCCTAACTCCAAGTTTCTCGTATACAACCTGTTAATCTACTGTTTTTTTATTTGTATGGACTTTGGACAACTGACAGCTGTTAATAGTACATTAACAGATTGTAAGTGTACGAGAAACAACGGGTTAGTCGGACTGCCAGAAAGGCTGCGAAACTGGTACCATACCATATTATATAATACTATAGTGTAAATTTCGTAACTTATATGAACCCTAATATTTCTAGAAATGTCAATATCGGTTTATACAAGAAAAAAAACTCGAAAAATTAATTGTTGAAAATAAACCTACCACGTTTGAAAACAATAATTCCGTAAAGTTACTATATGTACAGCATTTAATTTTTAACTTTGCTTAAATAGGAAATTAATCCACTATTGTCCAATACACAATTTAACAAGACAACCGAAATGCATCGATTTATGATAAATGGTTTTGCTCGGGCGTCTCTTAATGCCGGCCATTCACATTCGGTTGATTTACCTCCATTTTTGACACTTTTTAACCGACTTCAAAAAAGGAGGAGGTTATCAATTCGACGCGTATATATTTTTTTCTTCCTTCATCCTCTCTATGTGTCCAAACCAACACAATGTTTCTGTTGCCGGCTATGTTGGGGTAACAGCAAAATATTGATGAGGTTAGTAATCGGTTTAAATAGATATCCTAAGTTTTACTATATTTCAGAGCCCGTGTTTGGCTACACCGCCGGCGGTAATAGGATGATCACACTTGGGAAATACAGATTCCAAAGGCAAAGAGTAAACAAGGGATCGAAACAACGCTGGATCTGCAATAAATGGTACAACGCAAACTTCAGGTGCCGCGCATTGTTGCTAACTGTGAATGATAAAATAATTTTTCTGAGTGGGCATAACCATCAATAAAAAATAACCAACAACCCGACTGCTGACCATTAACTACTAAGCAGGCGGGACCAACCTAGTTACATTGTTGAAATTTGGTCTCGCCTGCTTAGTAGTTAATGCTCAGCAGTAGGGTTGTTGTTTATTTTTTATTCCACTTTTTTATTTTGGTCTTTTTAGTGATTTCTTTATTGTTTTTGTTGAATTTATGCCTAAAATATATAGCGTATGACACTTGCGCAAACACGACGAATCGATTGAGATCTCATTTATCAAAATCTGACCATTGGTTAAGAAGTCATGTACACGGACTTACATACTGAAATACATACGAGCCAAACACATTACCCTCCTTTTGGGCTCCGCCGCAGTCGGGTAAAAAACAGGGATTTTCTTTACCGGATGTCAAAAAATTGCCGTCAAAGTTTAAAGTTTGATCCAGTGTAACTTTTCTTCGTTGTTGGAGTGAAGGCGAGTGATGGCGAGGGGCCCCGCTCGTGTTCTGCAGGAGTGGTTTTATTGGTGTCCCGACGTTAAGAAAAGTAAGTGAAACCGTTAAATCAATATATAAAATGTGCAGTGCTTACGAAAGTTTAAGTAGTAAATAATAGGGGTTAAAGTATGAAATTGCCGTTTTATTGCAATAGGTTCTTTGAATTGACATAGAATCTTCATGGTCTGAGGTTTTCGAATGAAACTTTTTTCAAATGGTTTCTATGATGTTCTTTTTTTAAAAAATGTGAAACATTTGAATATCGACTTTCAATTGTTTTTGTTATTCAATTTAGACAAGAAAGATGGATACTGCGAAAATTCGAGTGATTTTTGAATACTAACGCGGCAGAAACAGCCCGCAATATTATTTAAATTGTAATATGTGCTTAAAATTATTATTTAAATTTTTTATTGCAACAAAAACAAAGTTTCATACATCGGCGAGTGGTACTTTGCTTTATCTACCAGCTAACCGAAGCTTATTACAGGGAAATATGGCTTTTCACTAATTTGTATTTCCAATCGAGTCTTGAATCAATGAAAAAAAAAAGATCTTACCATCTTACTGAAAAAAAATATAATTTTTTGTAAACTCAGTTTGGTGAGACTTCATTTGTTGCGGTTTTAATTTTTTTTGGTTTTACATTTTTTCCGGTGAAATTTTAGGTACATTTCTATAATCACCATGTAACGGTTCACTTGTGCTTCAGACCTTGTGTTCGTCAACACTCGCACCGGCAGCAAAGCAATCCAATGCGGGCAGTATCGCTACTACGTGAAAACGCAAAGGGGATGTAAAGTCGTGTGGAACTGCGCACGTTGGCAGCGGCACGGATGCCGCGCCTCCGTCACTACCGTCTATAACACAATTGTCAGAGCTACAAACAGTCATAACCACTGAACGCTAGAGGTGTTCAGTGCTTATAACTTTGAGGAGATTAAACTTACGCAAAGTATGTCTTTGCAGGGAGTCATGATATCTCATATCTTTTCTCTCTGAGGCATAATATATCTTAATAATAACTTCCAAATCTTCGGCTTTTATTTACTGTCGAAGTCTCATCACACTTACTTTCTACTTTATATCCAGTTCAAACGGCTCTGAGTTGATAGGTTGGAAGAGTTGATGAGTTAGGATGGTTCAGATGGTAGCCGAATAAACTATGAGACTGCTTCCACAAATCTGCGAAATCTGTGAATAAGTGAGGGAGCCAGATTGTTATGTACTTCATGAAACAATATTATTGTAGTCTTTAAATTTCGCATGATACATATCAAATAACTAATCTTCGCTCCTGCCTGTGGCATAGACGTCTGAGTCATACCTATATCACTATATAGTCACTAAACTTGTGGAGCTACACAAGTAGCCCGCACGTGCGTTAGAGGGTGTGTTTACCTATAGTGCAAAGTTTGAAATTAATGGTAAATATAAACGAAGAAGGTGCTATAGATGGAAGATGCTATTATTTCAGCAGTATTCTGATCGCGATTATTTATTAGGTGAACTTAATTACATTGCTATTTGATATGTAACCTTCCATAAGACTTCTATTTTTTTAAATGAATGCGTCGAAAAATGTCGGTGGTGTAGTATGTATGAGTATATATTTAATGTATGAGAAAATACATCAAATGTATGAGGCAAATTGAGCTTATCTGATGGTTCATAAGGCAGTGGTGTACTCCAACATTATGTTCGGATTTAAAATAAGACTGAAAAAATTGTTGATTGTTGGAGTTATTATAGGATTCTGTAAATTTTATTCGAAATATTAGAAATTTTGGAATTTTATTGGCAATAAAAATAAAGATGATTTAAATGTATTCACTGTGTTTAACTTAGGGCTTCACGCGCGTGCGCTTACGGAGCATGAAGGGCGCGTGCGGATATTCGCGAATAATAGCATACTGGCGAAGAACCGCATAGTATAGGAAACTATAGAATTATTTCTCTATCATATTGGGATTTCCGAAAAGATACGAGTTTGCGCTAGGATGATTTATCTAAGTATCCCTCGGCGCGTATACCAACAATCAATAATAACATTTAAACTTTGATCGATATATAAAAAAAAAAAACTCTATTTGCCTTAGTTTTAGAAGGCGCAAGGCTCATTTTCTAGGGCAGGATCTGCCTGTCCTGATGTACCCCGGGGTACGGCCGTGTATATGAGTGTGGGCTTGTACGTTTAAGAGTACTCCTTTAGCGAGTTCACGTATGTAAACTAATTTCCAAGATTATTCCTTGAGTTGACTGATCTTCTATATTCGAAAAGATAGGTATCACTTCTTTAACTAATATTTTATTTAAGAGAGTATACTTTTTAAAACTCGTACGTATACACAGACGTCATTGTTAAAGAAACGGCGTTGTTGTTACTGCGGCACAATAGCATTAGGACATTGAATGGTTTACAGGAGAGAGAGGGTTCGGGGGAGCGTTAACCCTGATTGGTCAGTTTTGCTTGCGTTCCGTCTTGTCATCTAACATTCCGTGTATTTTTGCTAGGATATTACTACACTACGGGAAAACGCGGCAACATCGCGCTTGTCTGCGGCAACTATCAGTACAACAGAAATGCTAGCAGTAACGACGGGAAAAATGTGAAGACACGCTGGTTGTGCTCAAAATGGCACCAGGGATGCCGCGCCTCGTTATACACTGTTGACGGAAATCACATATTTGGGAACAAGTCTTGTCACAATCACGTGTGAATATAAATATATGTAGTTTAATGTATTTCATTGATTTTTAACATGAGTCCTATGCGGATGGCGAGAGACCGCGAAAGATGGCGAGATGGTGAAAAGGCATATACCCAGCAGTGGGCAAAGGTGGGTGATGATGAGTGCCATGCTAGATTTGTAAACTAACTTCACAAATAAATAAAAATTCCGCATGCTAGAGGCGTGGGTTCGCTTCGGTCCGGGATTTTTATATCTGCATATGTGAACTTTGTTTTTGATTATAGTGCCATGACCTTTGGAAAAATATTTTGACGAATGGTCCAAGGAAAAAGGCATATGGTATAGCACAATGCAGTGTGAGCCTCCTCGTGTGCCCTGGCTTTTTAGTAATAACTTAAGTAGAGATAGTTCTGGCTCCGTTCTGGACACATGCCTCTCAATAAATTTGGCTTTCCTATGAAAAGAATTAACAGCCCGAATTGATCAGTCTGTGATGCTGAGGAAGCTTTATTACATTTATTAATGTTGTGTGTCCGGAACGAAGCTCAGAGAACGACAGTAGTGTCGCGGCTGCAACTGGATTTGATGGATGTTGGAATGCTGCAGAGTATTCTATCCGAACCTTATAGCGGAAACGCCAGTATTATTTATAAATTTGTTAAGGACGGCTTAGTAATAAGATCTATGTAGCTTTGCTAATTGTATGGTTAGGTTACGATGGAGCTGACATGCTCGTTCTGCGAACAAAGCCCCTAAATAAATAAGATAAAAAAATGCAGTAACCCCCAGCGGAAATAGAACCCACTCACTAGACCAGCGTGGCAGTCAAAGAAATATTGCCTCGTTGGTCTAACGGTAGCGCGCTTGACTAGCAAAACAGAGATCGTGGGTTAGATTCCCGCTGGAGGTCACCGTACTTGATTTGCACAAATGGCCTCAGTCTGGATGTTTTCCATATTTTGTCATGTTCTTGCCTGGTTACCATGCGACGACATCACAAATATAGGGCATCCTACTTTTGAACCAGGACTAGTGATTGTGTTATGTGAACTTATAAAATTTATCCTTTCTGTAACGAAAGCAACGTATCAATACCATGTATTAGATTTATTTATCTTTTTAGAAAAATATGTTGACTAGGAAATGTAAAAATAATAAGTATTCATAGTGTTATTTACACATACATATATAAACTCACGCCTGTACCCCGAACTGGTATGCAGAGACCAGGGTTATTTATCAAGTATTTTTAAATAAATAATTTAGTGAAATTGTAATAGTTTAAACTCACCACCGTATACCCTAATAAAAATATAATATTCACCGCAGCCTGTTTTTTACGTAGTTATATCATTCTACGGGGTGACTGAGTACTCGACGGGGTACCCAAGCTTTACCGAGCCGCACAAAAACGAGTTACACGAAATGTAACAATGTGGCTCGGTAAAGCTTGGGATGCATGTCAAAAAAAATTAGTGTTTAATTTACCACCTCCGGTATTAATTGGAACAGCCGATATTTCGAAGCTTTCTCCATAGTAATAGTTTTTTTGTATGTAGCCTATGTAGTATACGTCCCAAGAGAGAGAGAGAGAGAGAGAGAGAGAGAGAGAGAGAGAGAGAGAGAGAGAGAGAGAGAGAGAGAGAGAGCTCTCTAGAGTATGGACTTAATTACCACACGTGCCCACCGCGGATTGGTAATTTCAAGCGCTGAGGTATGTGAACACCTCAGACACTCAGGTTTCCTCAGGATGTTAAAAACATCGTAAAAGTTGTTGTTAATGTATCTGGGGATTAGGTTACGCTCTTTATTTATTGGATAGGAATAACCATTTAGTCGTATTCTTTAGACCAGTGTTTTTACAGATCCCGGAACCAAAGGGTGCCAAAAGGACTCGATTACCAAGCTTACGCTATCCGTCCGTCTGTCCAACTTTAAATTTGAAGCGCTGTGTCTTTTCAACTAAATTTTTCATTAAACACATGCCTAGGTTAACGGAAATAAAAAAAATACGCACAGAAAGTAAATGCTCTATCGTAAAACCTAATATATAGACGAGTCAAAATTGGTGTGAATATTAGGCAAATTATAAAGTAAAATTGCTTGTAGTAATAAGGACGCCAATTGTACTGCGATTTATTGAATTTCTGTTAATGTAATCTTTGTGTACAATAAAGAATATTCTATCTATCTATCGGATAAGTGTGATGCTAGGCTAACACCAACAGTTATTAATTTGTGTGGTTGTACGGAATCCTCGGTGCACGAGGCGCCATTGTACTTAGCCGGGATTTTTTTAATCTTTTGTGACGAAGTAAGTTTCCAACTTTCAGTGGCCGTATTCACGACGTCCAGGTTCGGTCGGCCCGTGATTCAATTTGGTGACTTCCGGTTCAACCGGCGATGCGACAGCAAGGGACCAAAGGCGCAATGGATTTGCAATAAACGGAGAACCACGGGCTGCCTCAGCTCCGTCAAAACTTTCGGCGATGAAATTGTTGCGCTAGTTGGCGAACACAATCATAAATAAAAATATTAGGTAAAAAAATATATTTTTCAAAGTGGTATTTGTATAAACGTGATATTATATTTGTTATTTATTAAAATGGTTTGAGTTAATTTTCTGTGTTTACATATTGAATAAACTTTGGCCGTTGCATCTACGTCATGAGATGATTTATAGAGCGTCCAGTGGCACCTTCACCTACACTAGATGGGTGAAGGAACCACTGTTACATTGTTTTTTAAATGGAGTGGGCTTGCCCAGCACCTATACCATCCTGACAGCTTAGTCGGCGGAGCCTAAAGGAAAGATAAGTCAATACGTGCGGAGCCAACTAAGCCGCGGGTTTCCTCACGATACTTTAGTTCTCAGTTAACGTATTGAATAAAAAAATAATGTTAAATGAAAGTTACTTTTGATTTTAACTAGTGACGTAGAAGTTTTGCGTCTGTGTGTGTCGGCCGTTCTGTGGTATCTAAATACCTTGTAATAATGTATTATTTTTATTTTATATTACAACTTCTAAATTATTATATACTAGAAATTTTATTTGGGTCCAGTTATAGTGGTGAAAAAGATAGCGAAACAAATTCCACTCTGACCATCTTTTCTCAGTTCATCTTAACCTATTATATAACGACCTTGAAAAGAACAAATAAAAACCATTGTTATGGTAGCCTGATCGGGTCCTTTATAATTCTACAAATTAAGTAGGTACCATACGTTACTTGGTACGAGTACCTACCTAACAAGATCCCATGGGTGCAATCAACAAAATGCAATGATAAACATTCTATTCTAACAGTCTATTCTTTTTCCATCATACGGTGGTCTGGAAGAAATTTCTATTAGCAATAAGGCCGCCATCTGTACTGTATCTTTTTAAATATTTTAAGTTGCGTTTTTCCTGGTACAATAAAGAATATTTTTATCTTATTCTTACAAAAGTAGGAAGTTGAAGGAACTCGTGCTCGACTTACCGTTGTGTGGAACCGGCCATTGACACTGGTTACCCCCCTGGCTCAGGTGCGGTGTTCACATCGTCCCGATACGGGATGCCAATGATCCAGCTTGGCAAGTACAAGTACCACAGAAGAAGCGACTCCAAGGGGCCAAAAGTCAGTTGGCGATGCAAACAATCTTCTCAGCAAGGGTGCCGCTCCACCATCACCACCATTGACGATGTTATAATGCAATTGAATAATGAACATAACCACGAGTGACTTTATCTCTTACATACTAAGTAAACAAAGCGCCACTTGCACCATCCCACTAACCCGGGGTTAACCGGTTAAACCTGGAGTTGCCATGGTTAGCAGTACAATTTGACACTGGGTTAACCTGTTGAACCGTTACAACGGGTTAACCCCGGGTTAGTGGGATAATGCAAGTGGCGCTTAGTGAAAATCTGACTCGCGCACGAGGGTTCCGTACAAGCATACAATATAATACTACGGAAAATGAGTTTTCTTTCATTCAGTTGTCTGGGTCACGCTGGAATGGGACACAGCTTTATCCCTTTTGATCATTTCATTGAACATTACTTTGATGAAGCTGTTAGTTCCTCCCCCTCAAACCCCTCCTTCTACGGAACCCTATACTGCGCATGGCCCGACACGCACTTCGCCGGTTCTACCAACTACCAAGCAGAGAAGCTTTAACGGTGTAAAAAAATTAAAACTATGATTGAAAAAGCAACGTGTGATTTGGGATTGAAAAAAATATTGGAAACCGATAAAACAAAAGCAAACAGGAAAACCATACAGAAAAACCTTCTTCTCTATCAAACGTAACAACTTATTAGTGTTCTAAACATGATCCTGACCCAGGATACACAGCACTAGATAGCTGCTCAGTGGACTGTAATATTATGATCGGTTTATTTCAAAATTTAGTTTTAATTACGTTTAATGATCACTGAAAACTTCTGCTTTGTAATTTGGCCGTCCATTTCTTGTTGACTTAAGTGCTTTTTCCTCCTGTGTCTAGAATGTTTTTATGTAATTTCAGAGGCAAAGCCGATGTATACCATCTCTCGCTTCGGTAAGCCAGTCATCATGTACGGAGGATACCGGTTCAACCTGCACGGAAAACGATCGCCTAAGGGTAACTGGTTCTGCACACAAGTCGCCAAAGGCTGCAAAGCTAAGCTCGTTACTGTCAACGATGAAATTATATTAATTAGGAATGAACACGTTCACTGAACTACAAACTAAGTATAAAATAACTTGAACTGAAGTACAAAAGTCCCTAAAGTTTAGCTGTGTTCTTAAAATGTACTGTCACTACAAATGTTTCTCGTTTTTTGTGTTTCATAAATGTCGGAATGTCACATAAACGCCATAATGTTCTCGTCCAAATTTCAAGTTACAAATTAAAAAACATTATCTTGAACAATGTGATTCTAATCAAGGTTTTTTTTTTACTTTGATAATATGTGATAAATATCATCATCATTCAGCCACAAGAAGTCCACTGCTAGACATAGGTCTCCTCAATGGATTTTCAAAAAGACCGGTTGGAAGCGGCTTGCATCCAGCGTCTTCCTGCCACTTGGATGAGGTCATCTGCCCATCTTGTGGGTGGTCGCCCTACGCTTGCCGATATGTGGTCTCTATTTGAGAACTTTTCAGCCCCATTGGCCATCAGTTCTGCGTCCTATGTACCCCGCCCACTGCCACTTCAACTTATGGATCTCATAATTTCTGATTCGATCTCGTAGACAAATTCCGAGCATAGCCCTTTCCATAGCTCGTTGCGCGACGTTGAGCTTTCGTATGAGGCCCATAGTGAGAGACCACGTTTCAGTGCCATAAGTCATCCCTGGTAACACACACTGTTTGTATAATTTTGTCTTGAGCGATTGAGGTATATTGGAGGAAAATACTCTTCTAAGTTTCCCGATTGCTGCCCAGCCGAGTTGGATTCGACGACTAACCTCTTCCACGAAGTTGGACCGGTCTAGTTGGACTGTTCGTCCTGAGTAGACATATTCGTCTACAACGTCAAGAGTAGAGTTCCCTAATGTTATTGGGGTGGGCACAACACGGGCGTTCGATATGACTTTCGTTTGGTCCATGTTCATTTTAAGGCCCACACTTGATAAACGTGTTTGTTCTGAATTTTATAAAATAATTCGAAATATTGGTCTTCCTCACAATTTTGTTTGTTTTTCAATGGTCGGAGGATATGAGGCAGATTGTTGTTTGCTTGTATAGGGATTCCATTTTCGGGTGCATATGAAGATTTTGTTACACCCTGTATATTTTATAATGCAAATTAGTCTTGATTTTCTATTTGATTCCAGATCCAGTTTTCACAAAATCCCGATACGGCAAGCCGGTGCTTTTGTTAAAAGGATACAGATACAATAGCAACACGAAAAGAAATACGCGCAAGGTAATTTGGAGATGCTCCAAAGGTGGCCGTGGTCCCGCCGGCTGTCATGCCTACCTGACTACCTTCGACAATAATATCGTTAAATTCACTCACTCACATAACCACTAAGCGTGTTACAGACGACATAGAAGGGTACTAAAAGCGGTGAAACGGTTTACTATTAAGACAAAGGTCGTGGGTTAAGATAAGATAAGAAAAAGTTTATTCGTCCAAAGTACAAGTATAAGTCACTTACTTTATATGGTACATTGGCTTATTGATATGCGTAGTAATAGTTGCTTGGTATTCACAGTAGGTTTCCTCACGATTTTTGCCTTCACCGTTAGCGAGTGGTATTGCTACCATAAATTAGGTGGTAGCGCTTGAAGTCGCCAATCCGCGGTGGGCACGCGTGGTGATTAAGCCCATACTCTCTCTGAGAGAAGGCCAGTGCCCTACAGTGGGACGTATACAGGCTGCTTATTCATAGTACGCTACTAACCTGTGTTATGAAATACCAACACCTTCTTTTAAACAGTATTTTCCAAATTATTGTGGGTATCTAGTAACTTACGAACGATAAACTCGAGGCAAGAATGTTTTAGCCAAAGCAATCTTTACTTGTGGATAATAATATAACTTAACTACTTAAACTAAGAACCTAAGTAAAACATTTCTGACAGCAATTAAACATTTTTTTTACATGTTGCCTTTGATTTTGTAGATTGGCTTATATAATAGACACATACACTATAAACACATACATTACGCTGAGTATTATTACACTTAAATACAGTTTTCGCACTTTTCAGCACCAACAGACAAGTTGTTTAATATATTTTATAGGTATAAATATTGTGTGTAGGTGTGTGTGTGTGTGTGCACGCGCTCGCTGAGCTCAGTCATTAGTTTGGGTTAATTAGGGCTATTTGAAGTTTATAAAAATTCAAAGGGCTACTTAGCGCTACAAGAGTATCTATTGGGGTCGGTTATTTCGCCACTAAGCAGTTCTTAGTTATTATATTATTTGAATTGAAACAAAAGCGGTGGTAGCCTAGTGGGTAGAACATTGGACTCGGAAGCGGGAGACCCAGGTTCGATTCCCAGTGCGGGCATGTACCTATGACTTTGTTTTCTAAGTTATGTATATTTGTGAAGTAATAGTAGCAATACCACTCGCTAACTGTGAATGAAAACATCGTGAGGAAACCTGAGTGTCTGAGCTATTCACATACCTCAGCGCTTGAAATTGCCAATCCGCGGTGGGCACGCGTGGTGATTAAGCCCAACTCTCTCTCTCTGAGAAAAGGCCTGTGCCCTACAGTGGGACGTATATATAGGCTGCTTATGATGATTAGACCTAAGATGGTATATCTTGGTTTAGATATAGTAAACAAATTATAATAATGTAAGCAATCATAATAAACTCTTTGTTTATTTTTTAGTCTTGATGAGAGATTTCGTCTGAGGACTGATCGCAACTGTGAACTTAAATCGAGAGATGTGAAAGTGGTTCTGCTATATTTTTCAGCGAGAATGCGATGAATTTTGTTTTGTCTAAATTTAAAGAGACCAAATTTGATTCCAACCAATGCGCGACTTTCTAGAGACCCTGCTCTGCTAAGAAGTATATTTCACTCCAAGTATTTCCCCAGAAAACAAGTGCAGTGTCGTTCGCGAAGCAATATGTTTTACAATTCTTAACGCAGAGTTTGCAAAGGTAGTTTAACTAGATTGAAAACAGTCTTCGTCCCTCCGTCGTTAGATCCCAAACGTATTAGGAATATCTTTCCTAGTAATTTCGTTTATTTTTACCCGTTGCATCCTGTTTTAGTATTTTGGGAAACATAGTTACCGACCATACGTGGCAAGTTTTCATTATAAAACTATTCTACGTCCTATTAAGACTCAACATCTTTCGTCTGTACTTTTCACACGAACTTTTTTTGATTCACACTCCCTTGATTTAACAATTGGTGATGGTTTCAGGTCCAGTCTTTACAAGATCGCGCTTTGGCAAGCCGGTTCTCTTGTTGAGAGGTTACAGGTACAATAGCAAAGGCAAAGTTGACGACCGGAGGATACACTGGGCATGCACCAAAGGTTGCCGTGGGCCTGGCAGCTGCAAAGCATACGTCACTACATATGACAATCAAATCATTAACGTCTCACGCTCACATAACCATGAAGCGAAATGGTACAATTAGGTAGGCATACCAGTGACCCGATAGGTCGAGGAGCAATGGACGAGATTGGCAGGTGACCAAGTAGGTTGGCGTGACAGAGAAGAGGCCTATGGAGCTATGGAGAGGGGGGGGGGGGCGTATTTTATAAGTGAATTACAATTAAAGAAGTGAAAGACCACAGATTTGCTGTTTAAAATTTACGGAATTTATTACCCATATTGAATGGTCATTGTACAGATCAAGTCAGTACCTAAGTATTAGCGTATTGGAGTTCGTTGGATTGATAATAGATAAATTCTTTGTAAGTCTATGAAATTCGGATGACAATATAATAATTTGGTGTCCCCCTAGTTTGATATGAAAATATTACTTGAAAAATCGTAGAAATAGCCAGTAGTTAGACAATTGTCCTAACACTTCAATGGTTTCAGATTCAGTCTTTACAAAATCTCGGTTTCGCAAACCGGTACTACCGTAAAGGTACAACAGCAAAAGCAAAGATGACGCAGAAAACACTGGGCGTGTAGTAACTGCAAGCTTACGTCACTGCATATGACAGTCATATGATTATTAAATATGCGCACTCACATGACCATCAAGGAAAATGGACAAATGCGTACGTAGTATGGTTAATTGTCTTGGTGAGGATGTGCTGAAGCAGGTGGATAAATTTCGCTATCTGGGGAACACTGTAACATCCAAGTGTGACCTTGATGCTGAGATCAATAGCAGGGTCGGTGCCGCAGCTGCAGCATTCGGCAAGCTATGTTCCAAGGTCTTCTGCTCTCATGGCCTTAAGTTGGCCACTAAGATATCGACATATATGGCAATCGTGCTGCCAAACCTCTTATACTCCTCTGAGACGTGGTGTGTATACCGCCGCCACATTCGCACTCTGGATCGCTTCCACCTTAAATGCCTCCGTACCATCATAAAGATCAGATGGTCTGATAGAGTGCGAAATACTGAAGTTCTGCGACGAGCCAATGTTGATGGCATTGAGGTCTATTTAATGCGTCGACAGCTTCGGTGGTGCGGTCACGTATCTCGTATGGCGGAGGGAAGAGTGGCGAAGCGCATCTTCTATTCTGAACTAGGGGAGGGCAAGCGGAATCATGGCGGTCCCCTCCTCCGGTACAAGAATGTCCAAAAGCGACACATGAAGAGATGCAACATAGAGCCCTCCCGCTGGGAACGTTTGGCAGCACAACGGCCAGAATGGCGCAGGATGATGAACAGCCAAGTACGCGAGTTCGAGGTTCAGCGTAAAGCTGACCTGGATACCAAACGCGACCAGTTAAAGGCTCGCCCACCTGCTCGCCGTGAAGATAGGCTAAGATAGGCCATCTTCGAGCGCACCAGCGCCACATCACTGATTAGGGGTCAAAGTGGTTGCCATGGCCGAAACCGGTCGGAACAACAAAATAAAAAAAAAAATGTTTTACATAGAGGAAAATAAAATAAACAAAGTAATTTTTACAGACTCTAGATGATGAACATATACAGTTCTAAGTAAATAATAGTGGAATAAAAATAATAAATAATAATAACGCATATGCGTCGTGAATAAATCTATAAAAGAAGGCGAGTTTTCTAAACATTTTAACTTCGACGGCCTCGTTGCTATAGCGGATGACACGCTTGACTACCAAAACAGAGGTCGTGGGTTCGATTCCCAATAGAGGCCGCCGTACTTGATTTGTACAAATGGCTTCATAATTAATACAAATGGCTTCGGTCTTCATGTATTTCCATGTTTGTGATGTCCTTCGAGATAATATCGACATCGTAGTTCACATTGAGCTGGTGCCGTACCTGGAGTCAGTAGGAATAATTCCTAAGGTCTAGTCGGGTTTCAGAAAGAAAAATAGCACGACCTCTGCTCTCGCACATCTTATGACGATATTACCCGGTTCACTTCTGCCTTACAATTTGGATGAACCTAACAACTTTGAAAAGAAAAGTGAATCATTCAAAATCAATATTCAATCATGTTCAATCGTGTTGAAAGAATTGAGCTTGCTCAATATTTTCACTTTTGCCGTTCAGCGTTCAACGCAATTGAACAAAAGTTGAACCTGTAAACACTAGAATTGAATGATTCACTAGATGTTCATTCTCTATGTAGCTGTGTCAAGAAAAGACGTCTCAAGTGTATTGTAAAAATTGTTTATAAATAGAAAGAAGAGCAAGTGGAGCTTTTGTTAGAATATTTTAATCTTTGTTAATGTTTGTTCTTCTGCCAATTCTCCCAATAGACAATTTGGAGCGCCCAAGGCCTCTCTTCTTAAAATCCATGGTCGCACCCAGCAACGCCATGTGTTTCTTCGCTTTTTCTTGACGATTCTTCAATTAAATAATCACAAATTAGGTTGATTCCCACGCGTACTACCTGATTTTTCTGAGACATTTTCATCAGCAATGTAAATTGATAATTTATAATTTAGATATTTCACTTCTAAGATAGTGTAAACAGCAGTATCTTTCACTTCTGCGCCTTTCAACCAAAGTGAACCAGTTTGGTTGAACCTTTTAACATCGTCATTACTAACGATATCTTACAAGCTGCTGACAATAGGTGTGGCACCATGTTGGTCCTCCACGATTACACTAGGGCCTTCGTTTGCGTCCACATCCCCTTGCTCATGAAGAGACTGCAGTATTATGGGTTTTCTTAAATTACTTGCAACTAGTTTCAATCTTACGCGACAGACGCCAAATAGTACAGTGCACTAGAATTGATGGCACACAAACTAAATCGTCGGAGAGAGGTTTAAGTGGAGGTGTTATTCAATATCAATATCGGGCCCAACTCTGTTTGCAATTTATACTGCCAAAAGATGCTCTGATAAAACATTTCACCTGTATGCTGACGACACCCATTTCATTTCATGTTGAATTATAAGGCGGGCACTTTCTGTTATAATTACCTATATAATTAGTGTGGCGCTCCATAACTAACTCTTGAATGTGGCTCTAATATTCAGTACCGACCCCAAGCCACTGACTGCGCAGGGCAGGCAAGAGGACGGCGGATACGCGGTGAATACCATTACTTACTTTAAAGTTAATATCGAAGTCATAACTTAGTCAATCTCTTATTTAATACACGTAACTTATGTCACGGCCCATGGTGAAGACACTTTGTCTAATAGTACCCATTACATAACGTGTCGATGCTGTGAGCTGTGACATAAATGTAACTATTAAATGTAAAGAATTGCATGCCGGGCGTTGCTGAGGGTGGTTCAGAATACCAGCAGCTACATGCTTTGTGATAGCCTGAGATGCATCTTTTTTGTTTTCCTGAATATCGCGGTGGCGGTCCATACATACGACATTTACTGCAGTAGTATTTATATGCACATTTGTATGGTTTACACAGAAATGATTGAAACCGTGTCCAGACTTACCTTGATTCAAATTTGTGCTCTGATGACAGTTGAACATATTGATTCGAATTTACTCTATCTATTATCCAAGATGCATGCTTATGTATCTTGACTGACAAATGTTTTTTGCAAAAAAATATGTAAATCTTTATCTTTATGGAAACAGACGTGCATACAAATACTACTGCCGCCACCTCCACCGCCACGGTTGGTGTGTTTCATAAAGCTTTAAACTAATATTGGCGCCAAGGCGCAGAAGGCATGGCTAACGTCATCGTCCCACATTCTGCGAGTGGGGTGTGGGTTGCGGGAGCGTGAATGAAGGCTAGAAAGGCGACGTAGAGTGCACGGCTCGCTCTCTTGAGCTTTCTCCGCAGCTAAGGAAATACGTGTTCCCTTCACATATAATGTATGTGACAATTTGATTTGATTTTTGCGTTATTGAAATTATGGAATACCGTGTATCGTGATTGTTTTTATGGTAGAAATTGAGGCTAATTGCTAATACTAAACTAAAATACTAAGTTAATTTGATTATTTAGGTGGTAGTCTATGTTAGATTAGATTTAATTACACTCCATACATGTTACATGTCACGTAAACGAAGCAAATAAGAAAATGAAATGATATCATATTTTACAGTATTGCTGATTGTTGACCCGATAGTGAATGAAGGTGACGATGGTGATGATGATGATAATGGTCTCCTTGTTGTGTCCGACGACAACGACCGTCACTGCTACCTAGCGTAAGCTCTAAAGTGACTGGAGCATCCGAACTTCGTCTTAAAGATTCGGTCGCATTAAGCGCAGTGGAGCTGTCCGCTTTCATTATAAGTACAGGTGTAGGAGAGCATCCGGTTTTCCTTGATGGTAGTTTTGCTTCTAAAACTTGAAGGCAGTTCTTTTCAAAGAGTTCTCAACATCCTAGTGCACTAAGATAGAAACAATTTTAATATCAGTCTTATACATGTACCAACCCGTATGAAATTTATTCATGGCTTTCTTCATATTACTGGCCATGATGCGTAAAATGTTCGTACTAATATAGTTGTTGTAAATATCGTAGATTGTGCGGACGAATCCAAGCTGAGTGTCGATATTTGATGACCCACATTAAAGGGTCATTGTACAGATCAAGTTAATACCTTTGTAGTAGCGTATTAGAGTTAGTCAGATTGCTTAATCCTTTATCTATGTACTGTCATCTAGCTGATCTGATAATAGAGCCAGTAGTTAATAGTAGCATTCTTAATCTCTGTATATACTGCTCCATCTAATTCTGTTCTGTCATTATGTACCGTTAAACCTCAGCTGTAGCAACAATGTGTAGTCCAAGTTGTCTAAAAAGTATAAAATGAAATTATAGTTAAATAATATAAAAACTTAACAACATTCTTTTGTCGGTGAAGCCCATTTCAAATATCTTAGTGTTATTTATTCTTATTCAACTATTGTACGTATTAAATGCCTGGTTGGTTTTGCGGTAAAACGTTTGACTACCAAAACAGAGGTAGTAGGTCCAGTTTCCATAAGCGGCCGCCGTATTTTTGCACAAATGGCCTTAGTGTGGGTGTTTTTTGTCATCTTTGTTTTATACGAGTAGTTTGCGACCGGTATGAGTGATTGAGTAGCGGAGATATTATTATTATTATAAGGTATGACCGTTATAACTTTATTCCTAGTTTATAATAAGCTGTGAAATTTTGCCAAGTTGTATATATTAAGTAGCGAATATTCCAACAAACTACTATTCAAACAAGTGAAGAAAATCGTTCATTCTTGCAGTTGCGTTAATTTCTTGGAATTTGACCCACTTTCGCATTTCTGTTTTGTAATTCACACGGAAAAAGTTGTGGAAACAGTAAGTAAGGGTCAGTTGACTTAACACTTAGTATTGTTTCCAGGTCTAGTGTTCACAACCTCCCGGTTCGGGAAGCCGGTACTTCTGATGGAAGGATATAGGTACAATAGCAAACGCAGAGTTGACGGCCGCAGGATGTACTGGGTATGCACCAAAGCTTGCAGAGGGCCTGGCAGCTGCAAAGCCTACGTCACCACATACGACAATCGTGTTATTAAATTCAATCTCTCCCATAACCATGAAGCAAATAGGCATGTGTAGTTGCGTTGCATTGATAAAAAAAGCAAAGAGCTTTACGTAGGGCGTAGAGGTAATTAAGATAAGATAAGATAAGATAAGAATATTCTTTATTGTATACCGGAAAAATGTTACAAAAACAGCAATGACAAAAGATAAGATACAATTGGCGGCCTTATTGCTAATAGCAATTTCTTCCAGGCAACCTCATATCGGAGATTTGCCGAAGGAGAAATAGACACGGGTAGTCGATGCAAATACGAATATTAATACACATTAATACGAATAGTAATTCAGTTAACCTAAGAAAAACTATCAAGAGCCCACTGCAAAATTGTAAAACACCGCTACGCAGTGCGTAGCATCGCCCACGTTGTAGACCGCTACTACGTAGCTACGTCGTAGCACCGCTATGTACGAGTATATCTAATCTGTTATGATCTATATTTCATCGGGTCAGACCCGTTTAGGAGCAACGATATCCATCTAAAATAATAGTATACAACGTATTTATTCAAATAATGAAAAACCTGAAAACAGTTTCTTCAGTATCCATTAATTAATTCACGATCATTAAAATGTCCAATATGAAGAAATGATTTTCAGGTTAAGCGTCATTTCAGTGATATACTTTTATAATGAGTGTTAAATAATGTTGTCCACTATCATAATTCAAACATGGCTTTACAACATAATAATGTGTATAACTTTTATATATGTGTACCCAAATACCCACATACCACACAAGCAACTATATTATATTAATATATTTCCACAACACCATGGTTAACTGAAAAATAATGCTGTTAGCAATAAGTACCTTTATTTTTCCAAGTGCAATAAATGATTTTAATAATAATACTATAAAATAAAGCAGGGTTAGGCCGTTATACTTACTTTTCATTAAGATGCAGCTCCTTAATTTTCAATTTCAGATGAAATGGATCAATCTAATCCAAACCAATTCATCGACCATTCGTGCACAGTACAATCCGGCCGGTCACCGGCAATCTGTTTTAGTGCTAGTGGCTGAACTGGGTGACTTGGGGGGTGAGTTTCTTAAATGGATAGTTATTTAATAGAGCAATATTCGTACGGTAAAGATTGTTACATTGACATAATTGGTAGTCCACTAACCAATCGCGCGATTCGATCTTCGCGAGACACGCCTATTTCATTTGCGCGGGTTATATTATTGGGTCGTACTAATGGAATGAAATTGTACTGCTATTGCTTAGAAGACTACGAAATAGAGGCAAATAACGGCTATAATTGTCAAGCTAATGTGATTCTATTTAACAACTATGTGTATATTAGACTTAGATGAAATAAAAAATAAACGCCTTATTGCACGTTACAAATAAAGCATAGGTGTCGATTTCCGCAGGGTCCACATACGGTCCAAAAAACTCAATTCTTTACTGTTAATAGCTGTCATTAAGGTTGTTGTATGCACTTTGGCCAACTGGATTACGTTTTAAAATACTACAATTCTTAATTTATTATGAATTTTTCCTGCTTGTTAATCTGTGGGTTAACCGTCTTTGCAACGTACATCAAATTGGCATAGTAAAGCATGAATTGTAGTTCTATGAAAAGGACCTGCCCCTTAATTCGTAAGCCTTCTCACAGAAACTTCTCACAATGCTCTAATTTATGTTTAATTGGTTTATTTGCAATTCTAAACACGTTGAAACCTATATTTGTGTCCTTTCAGCATATTGACAGAGTTCCAATACAATCCATTCACTTTTGTACGGGAATTGCCTCGTGAGGCGCAGTCTTAATCAATGGAGCCACCTTGGTAGACCGACGATCTTTCATTATTTCTCAATTAATTCCATCTAATTGTTCAGGGCCCGTGTTCACAACATCGCGGTATGGAAAGCCGGTGCTTCTATTGGCAGGTTACAGGTATAACCACAAGAGCGAATACAAAGGCCGCAAAGCACTTTGGGCATGCAGCAAGGTTGGCAGCTGCAGAGCATACGTCACCACTTATGATAACGTTGTCATTAAATTTACTCAGTCGCATAACCATTAGAGTAGCCGAATTTGAATGTAAACCCATTAAGGGGATCCAGTAGGCTAACTAGCGCCACCAATGAAAAACAGGTCATATCTTCTTTTACAGATCGTATTTGCAAAAAGTGTCTGCACAATCTCTCAATGATATTAACAGCGATTTTTACGACCCACGACAAATAACCTAGGATCACGAAGCTGGGACTAGATAGCATTTATGCCGAAAATGGCCGTTTTTTGCGTAAATGATACCCCGTTTAGAACTCGGTGCCAAGATCAGACATTTATATACAAGTTTTATTCACGCTGAATAGATGTTCACTGGCACGATGAAAATTACAATATACAGAAGGAGTTAGTGCTAGTTCTAGGTTTTTTGGCCTCAGATTCACGGCCATGGGTCCTGAAAATCAAAAACATAATTGAGAGATAGTACAGACACTTTTTGCAAATTCGATCTGTAAAAAAGATATGATATTTTTTGCCTCGGTGGCGCTAGTGTTACACCCTGGAGCCCCTTAATAATGATAATATTATACTTGTGAGATATATTTTTATAAGGTATCTCAATTAAATTTTTTTTTTAATAAACTGTCTAAAAGTAAGTTAATCTTAACGAAATAAATACATGTTGATATTTGCTATACTATACCCCTACTATTACATATTATTATTTTGCGATTATGCATAGGTAACCCATTAACATAATCCTTAGTTCATGCTCAGAGTGAGAGAGACAGAGTATGGGCTTTATCACCACGCGCGCCCACCGCATTAGATATAAAGAAATCTATATATATAATAAATCTGTAAATTATGTCTCTGTCAGATATATGTCTGACGGAATTTACCGTAACACGTTACACGGTGTGCAAAATTGTGTATCTTTTTGTAAGTCTCTTAATTGTTATACTTACAAGAATTATAAAAATAAACTGCTGATGTAAGTAAAATGAGTACTGCACATATTTAAAGGTGATAAAATAACTGAATGAACTACTACATTTATTATTTACAGTAAAAGTGTTAGAAGTAAACATTCAAAATAACAAAGCAAACTTAAAAAATTACTACCGATGTTGCGTTCCGAAACGTTATAAGATTCTGAGACAAAAAATATTATCTCTTTAAGTATTATGTATCATCACCCACCACGAATAAAAACACATAGTTTATATTTGCATAAAAGATGAAAATTGTTTATATTTAATAGAAAACATTGTTTTTATAAACGATCACGAGGGTTAAGCAACACTGGGCACGTTCAGTGCATGGATGGGTCGCCGTCTATGCCTTACGCTAGTGGCATTTTTCCGAGCGGTTCCGTGCTTCGCAAGGCACGTTAAGCTGTTGGTGCCGGCTGCCATCGATAGATGGCAGTCGTTAAGCCAAGTCAGAGGCCTTAGGGCGGCTTGACAACTTCTGACAGTAGACGAGCCACTAGTCTACAAGCCTCCACCAATCCGGACTTGGCCCCCGTGGTGGAGTATGGCCTATACCTTCCTCAGGGAAGAGACCCGTGCCCCTCGGTGGGGACATAATGAGTTGATGATGATGATGATGATTGTTTTCGTTTTTTAGCACCGAACAAGCATAAGCATAAGCAGTCTATATACGTCCCACTGTATGGCACAGGCCTTTTCTCAGGGAGAGAGTATGGGCTTAATCACCACGCGTGCCCACCGCGAACTGGCGATTTCAAGCGCTGAGGTATATGAATAGCTCAGACGCTCAGGTTTCCTCACGATGTTTTCCTTCACAGTTAGCGAGTGGTATTGCTACTATAACTTTACAAATGTACATAACTTAGAAGACAAAGTCATAGGTACATGCCCGCACTGGGAATCAAACCTGGGTCTCCTGCTTCCGAGTCCAATGTTCTTTCTACCCACTAGGCTACCACCGCCACCGAACAAATGGGGGTCGAATTCGAAACGTTTCAGGACTGTGACCGGAAGTTTTTTATTTTATTACTATTGTTATGTTGGCTATGTTAACTTTGTATTTCAGACACTAAAAAAAAAATGTTTATTTCTCGGTCATCCTCATCCAGCCGCTACCAGCAATTTGCCTTAGATCGTCGATCCTGTGGGCTCATGGGCACTCTATGCTGCGTTTATCAATATTTCGCAAACAGATTTAAGATACAAATCACTGCTTTACATTGAATATTCTATTCCACCTGGAATGAGTTGCCGCCACAAGCTGTGCTGACGGGAGACGGCGTGGTGAGGTAGAATAATATAATAGTAAATTGATAATAATAATATGATAGTAAACCTTGATTAAGGGTCAGGGCACTTAATATTAAATTAGATTTGAAAATTCTTCATTGCACAATAAGCTTATTTGTGCGAAGGCGAGCTTATTACCAATGACTATTTTCTTCCAGCTAACCTTGGGTAATGTAGATAATGGAAGTGTAGTGCCAGGAAAAAGTTGTTGCGAAAAATAACATATACTATAATAATATAATACAATTCATGTTTATAGTACAATTCTCAATATACCTAATGCATAAACATAAATACCTAGAATACACACGATCTAATAATTATAAAAATGATAGTGTTTGTTTTCGAATTTCTCCGAAATGGCTTCACCAATTTTTATGAATTTTTGTGTACATTTGGTAGGTCTGAGAATAGTGTGTAGGCTAATTAGTATGACAAAACAACGTTTGCCCGATCAGATAGTAAATAATAATTTAGCAGCGGGGCTTATATAAGCTGCTAGTAATTATGTATGTGATTTTTGCAATAAGCTACCCAGAACAATTCAAACCCGGGTAAAGAAAAGTAAACTCACCAGGGTGTAATGTCGAGCTAATATTGAGTGAAATATCGGTCTTGTTATAATTTACCTATAATTTTCAGCTTTCGTGGTTGTAAACAGACATATGTATAATCGTCGTAAGCATCCCGTTTCCTTTACAATAATCGGTCATGAATGTTTATAGAATATTTTTTATGTAGCCTATATTCGTCCCGCTGCAGGGCACAGGCCATCTCTCAGAGAGAGAGGGAGAGAGTATGGGCTTAGTTACCACGCGTGCCTTAGATATGTGAACACCTCAGACCCTCAGGTTTCTTCACGACGTTATACTCCATTCCACGAAACGAGCTCCCAAAGAAAATCGTCCATGTGCGCACATTGGTTAATGCGCGTGAACCTACCCTATGAAGCGGACTGTCTTCGTTTATTATTTCGCTTAGGTATCTCTACCCGCGCGCGCCCAATGAGATGCGAGTATTTTGAGGGAGTTGTGTTTTTATTTTACAGCTCCAGTATTCTCCACATCCCGGTTTGGGAGGCCAGTGCTTCTATTGGCAGGACACAGGTACAACTGCAAGAATTACAAAGGGCCAAAAGTCCTTTGGTCCTGCGTGAGAACCAGCAGAGGCTGCAAGGCCTATGTCACCACTTTCGATAATGTTGTCACGAAATATAATAAACCACATAATCATTAATAGTTTATTAAAAGCAAAAAAAGAAATTGAAAATACAATAATTGCCAAAAACACACAAATTTAACGTAAAAAAATATAGGTGATTAAATACGTTGTATACGTAAAACCCTTAAGGTATTATTTATAAAATCACGATTCCTCTGAAACACTTAAACGCAGTTTTAACAATCAATAAAGGGAAAGACCGAGATAAACTTAAATAGTGTTCTAAGGAATCGTGTTTTTTTAAACAAGAATGTTAGTTTATAGCTTGTTAATAGCTTATTACCTATTTTCTTAGATCCCACAACACATGTTTTTCCTAGTATGGTAACTACAGTAGTTGTGTATGGTAACTACCTGTGTTGTGGAAATCCATCTTGTGAGCATGATATCAATAAATTAATTTTGTGCTGTAATTATTATTTTAGTTACAAGTTAACAAGCGATCTGATTTAGATGAATTTTCAATACCTATAGTTGGCGAGGAGACAATATAGTATATTCATATTGCATAATTGCATATTTTTGCTACCAATTTGGGAAGCCCAATTCAAAAATATGCAGAATCTTTATTTATCCCGAGTAAGACACGGTGACCTGACAAACGTTATTTTGCCATATTCATTAGCCAACGACCTGTTCTCAGAGCTACCAAATATACAGAATTTAAAAAAAACCGGCCAAGTGCGAGTCGGACTCGCGCACAAAGGGTTCCGTATTATTATTTATACAACATTTTAATATTTTAAGCGTCTAGCTGTTGCCTTTGTCGCGTTTGTTGTATGGGAGCCCCTCTTAAATATTTTTTTTTAGTATTTGTTGTTATAGCGGCAACAGAAATACATCATCTGTGAGAATTTCAACTCTCTATCTATCACCGTTTATGAGATACAGCCTGGTGACAGACGGACGGATGGATGGGCAGCGGCGTCTTAGTAATAGGGTCCCTTGCCCTCTGGGTACGGAACTCTAAAAATCTGTGTAGCCGTTTCAGAGGAGTTCCATAAAAAACACTGTGAGACAAGATTTATATATATTAGTTTTCTGTGTAATTTTATATGATTAAGTACCAAAGAACAGTGCCATAATTATTGTTATCTCTTTTATTTCAGATCGATTAAGATATCTTTTCTATAGCACCTTTCTCTTCGTAACCTTGGTTGTACTTAATGTTTGTTCCAGTACCAGTGTTCACCAAATCCCGGTATGGGAGACCAGTGATGCTCCTTGAAGGCTATAGATACAACCTGATATGTAGCAATCGAAATCCACGGAGCGACTCTAGACTCTTGTGGGAGTGTAGCAGGCGGACCATGGGATGCAAAACGTATATAAATACCTACAATAATGAAATAATTGATGTACGCGGAACGCATATACATTGAGCCGTAATTATACAAAACATTACAGTAAAAATAATAACAAAACTTCACACGTTTTGAATGAAAAAACTGCCAAGTGCGAGTCAAACTCGCGCACGAAGGGTTCCGTATCATTCTCTATACAACATTTGAATATTTCAAGCGTCTACCAGTTGCCGTTATTAATTCGAGTAAAAAACAGCAAAAAAATCCCCTTTTTCGCTTAAATATTTATTTTATTCGGTTTTTAGTATTTGTGATTATAGCGGCAACAAAAATACATCATTTGTGAAAATTTCAACTTTCTAACTATGACGGTTCATGTGATACAGCCTGGTGACAGACGGACGAACGGACGGAAGGATAGCGGAGTGTTAGCAATGAGGTCCCTTGCCCTTTGGGTACGGAACCCTAAAAATCACAGTACAAAACTATTGCATTAGAATACACATATTGTTATTATTATAGAAATAGTTTAATCTTTCATGAAAATATCCTTCAAGTTTGTGCTGTACTAAATGGTAAAACCTTCTTGAACCATCTTCCAAATCTTAAATCTTCCATCGTTAATTAACGTGGGTCAACACGAACCGTTATAGGTAGCCGATATAAACCCATCATTGAATAAGAGGTTCTCAATCGCGATTAGACCCGTTAAATGTACATCTATATACGAAATTTGCGAGTCATAGAAATACGTTCTAAAGGCTAATCATTTTTAGTTATAATTTTTGGGAATAATAAAATGTTCTATCCTGGTCTAGAATTCGTTAATGCATTACGGGAGCACGCTGCTTACCGACGTACGTACTATCAAGTTCACGAGGCAGAGACTACTACACCTTAACTGTAAAATGAATGTGTGACAAATAAAAAATTCAATTTCGTTTCGTTCTGTTCCGTTCCGTTCCATTATATTTCATTGTAGAATAGTTTCGTTTCGTTCCGTTCCATTCCGTTACATTCCATTCCATTTTAGAACAATGACAATTGCATTAACGCGTCGATTTTATTTCATTGCCGCTTCACGTCTACGCGCGCACACGTGTCAAACCCGACTGTGAGTCCGTCATTATATTGTAATGCACTAATAGAATCGAGGCCTAGATCAACATGGCCTGTAAACAGGTCATGTTGATCTAAGGCCCAGAAGCAGACGTAAAAAGTCTATAAACTTCCTAAAAATCTGAGTTTCCGATACATTTTCAGATGAAAGGCCAACGTTTACAATGTCCCGCTATGGTAAGCCAGTTATGCTCTTTCGGGGCTACAGATACAACTTTAAGCATAAATCGAACAACAAAATCAGATGGGTCTGTAGCAGGAGAACTGGTGGCTGCAATACGTATGCCACTACATACAATAATCAAGTCATCAAGGCAGGAAAGCATAACCACTCTTCTAATGTATAAAGTGCAATGTAACCGGTATAGTATAGGTATAGGTGCTGGGCAAGCCTACTCCATCTAAAAAACAATGTCCCAGGTACTGCAGCGTCCGAGTGGTCCCTTCACTCAACTAGTGTGAGTGACGGTGCCACTGGTCGCTGTATAAATAATCTCATTACGTAGATGCAAAGTCCAAAGTTTTTGTCGGTTAATAAAAAAAACGAAATAATAAAAAAGCTAAATTTGCACGGATATTTACTCGTATTTTTTTTTTCATTTTACAAATTTCCGACGCTTATTGCTTTCAAAAAGACGCCTGTCATCTCAGTCTACCGAGACCACGGGACTTGCAAAAGTACGAAAACGTCGGAAAATTGTGAAATAAAAAAAAATTAACGATTAATGTCCGGGCAAATTTAATATTTATGTTGTCTAGTGCTCGTGTTAATCTTAGAAAATACTATAATAAAAAAGCTACTCATACTGGACACCAAACTACTTTTCCCTTACTCAGCTGGCTCAGCGAAGTGGGTCCTGGCGTCCGATACAAGAAGTCTCCACTTGTCTCAGCCCTGTGTGGTAGTAGTAGTAGTAGTAGTTATTTATTCAATAAATTTTACAAAGTACATATCTAATACAGCAGACCCTCACTCAAACCTGCATAGGTTTATTTGTGGTCCCCTGCTAGTCGTCTGCTTGGAGCTCATGCAGGCCCTTGGCCACTTCGTCCTTCCAGCGGTATCTGGGGCGGCCAAACGGTCTTTAATTTAATGTAAAATATGCCCAATAATTTAATGTATAAACTATTTGATGTTAACGCGCGATGGACGCGTAGTTTTCAGTGTTACTATGGAATCCCGGGAGAAATGGCTTGAGAAGTCAACATAGATGCTAAGTATAAAAGTACATATTAAGTACCTTATATCTCTGTAAATTACTAGTGTGCAATAAAGTGTTATCTATCTATCTGTCTAAGTACTTGTTTCCACTTACCGCGGTGATTCATCAAGAACTGAAGCGAGTACGAGTAGGACTTCCCACTTTCGGGAATTTGGTGTCACTCTGCGTACTTGAGGGTAATGTGTTTGGCTCGTATGTAAGTATGTCCGATTCTATGTTCCCTCATAACTCCTTAACCAATGGAAAGATTTTTACAAATAGTATCTCAATCGATTCGTCGTGTTTGCGCGAGTGTCATAGGCTATATGAATTCAGCATAAATCCAACAAAAAATTAAAAATTCACTAAAAAGAGAAGTTTTCCGTGTGGCGCCGGATTAAGAATAGCGTCACTCCATTGCCTTCCGTGGATGTCGTAGAAGGCGACTAAGGAAATCGATTACCAGGAGACGGGCAGCAGCGTCTTCCTGAGATTCCAACCGCATACTGCGATCGCCGACCCGCCTGCCAAGCGTGGCGATTATGGCAAATCCCTACATGATTATGAAAATCATGAGGGAGGCCTATGTCCTGCAGTGGGCTTCAAATGGCTGATGATGATGAAGATGATGAAAAAGACAAAAACAAAAAACTGAAAAATAACCAACAACCCGACTGCTGAGCTACTAAGCAAGCGGGACCCCACTTTCAACAATGTAGCTCATTGCGAGGTATCTAGGTTTTCCCGTCTGCTGAGCAGTTAATGCTCAGCAGTTGGGTAGTTGGTTATTTTTTATTTCACTTTTTTTTTAGGTACACCAATGGCTTAATTTCTAGGGTTCCGTACCTCAAAAGGAAAAAAACGTAACCCTTACAGGATTACTTGTTGTCTGTCCGACCGTCTGTCTGTAAAGACCTTTTATTTCGGGAACGCGTGGAGGTATCGAATTGAATTTAAAACCATATACTCAAGTCTACAGTCCCTTGGAGATGTGAAAAAATCAAACTTCAGTTAACGAAAAAAAAAAAAGATACGGCCGCTTATGCCGCAAAAACCATATATTTCGACATTAAATGGGATCAAAATTTATAGGGTACTTTCCGTGGACTATGAAATTAAGCCGTAATGTCATCTTATACTGCAAGTTCAGGGAAAAATCTTGAAACTTTACATTTGTAATAAAATAATAAAAAAAAAAATTTTTGAAGTTCGGGAAAAGCTCGGAAAAAACTGCGATACTCGATTCCTGAACTATTTATAATATGTAAGTACCTATAAATTTGTGCGGAACCCTCGGTGGGAGAGTCGTACTCGCACTTGTTAAATTTTTATTTCATTTTAAAAAATATTCATGCAATAATTATAATTTGAAAGGCACATATGAGAAACTTAGAATATAAAAGTAGTGTTAACTATTATTTCCAGCAACGTACGAGACTTCTCCTCGGGGATTACCGATTCTTGTACTCGGAGGGCACCGGTATTTCAAGAAGAGCAAGAACGATTCCGGCAGAATGATTTGGGCCTGCTCCAAGACTAACTCGAGAAGTGAAAAGCGATGCCAAGTACATGTCTTCACCTACAACTACGAAGTTATTAAGTTGTCTGGACAGCATACCCATCCGTGAATTATAAATTATCACCAGTGTATTATTAAGCAGATAACATTTATTAATAACTAATTTTATTTTAAAAAGATATATTAAAAATACAATTATGGAGCAAATTTATTACTTATGTAGAACTGCTATCTAACACACCAAATACAAAAAAATAAAATTATTTAACATATTATCAAGTCGATAAGATAGGCACATGAGGAAATAATTTCGTAATTTATTATTTATTTCCAACTGTTCGCAAACAATTAATCTGTTTAATGATTCTGTGTATCTAACAGACTACAAATACATGTTATTTTTTGTTATCAAGCTAATAAGATAAGCTCATGAAGAAAGGATTCCATCATTTATGAATTATTTATAACTTCGTGTTATCGTATCAAGATATAAAAACTGTTGCGGTCATTAAATCCTGTTTTTTAACCTTTATCTTTTCTTTCAGCTTTAAAAGACGCATGTTGGCCATTGGTGCAAGGCACAAAGGCAAGACGTGGGACGAGGAAAAGACGAGAAAAAGGCGCGAAAAAGATGCGACGAATTATTGTAGAGTTCGCATCTGCGCTCCGTCTTATCTATGTGGGCTATGTCCCATCGCTTCAGTAAGTTTGATATGAATTTATAGGACGTCGCGTCTTTTTCGCGCCCTCCTCCCATGTCCTTATTATGTGGCCAGTAGGGGCAGTACTCTGTGGCGCTACACGCGGTGTGCGTGAAAGTCCGGGTAAATTAATCCACTGAATATAGTTGACATGACTGACTAGCTCTGCCCGAGTTTGGATAAAATATCGTATATTTTTTATGTGTTTAACGGTCTTAATTTTCATTGGTATCATAACCTGTCTTGATTCAAGTCACGGTATATCATCAAGTTTTTTTCTTGGATTAGTTTATGTGACCCACAATCTGTTTTCTGAGTATATTTTTGAATTTCTAGTAGCAAAACAGACTTGCCAAACACAGAAGTGGCGAGTGACCACGGCAATTGCGACGTTGCCGAAACGGCGGGAATTACGATTATTAACTTTACCTAATATCTAATTTTTGGCAATAAAATAAAATAAAATAAAATGGGTCTAAATAAAAAAAATGGCTATAGATACAACTGTAAAAAATATCTACAATACGCGTACGACTCAAATAAAACCACAAGTTGGTCTTGCGTCAAATAATTCGCAGAATCCGAACAGATGCAACGCGCATGCCTTCACAACCGATGGTGTTGTAGTTAACCGTAGAGGAAAACGTAATCATTAGATCAGTTCAGATTTGTTTCCTACAGCTGGGAAAACGGGAATACCATTTATATTGAATCGTGTTATCACAAAACCGATTACTGATTGTAATTTTGTTGCCTTTTTCCTACTGGATATTTGACGAAACGTTTATGAAAGTATTTTTGTTTGACCCATGACCCATGCAGTAAATAAATAGATGTAATTAAAAAAACAAAAGACGAGAGGCCTCCTCCTGTGATTAACCTGGCATGTTTGGTTTCGTCAAAAAGACCTGTTATAGTGGACAAGGAAACTGCTGAGTTTCTATTCAGGTCTAGGATGAAACTATAATGCGTCTCATTTGAACTTTTGTGTTTACAGTACCCGAATTCGCACAGTCACGGAACGGTAGACCGGTACTTCTTCTCGGTGGCTACAGATACAACTGCAAAAACTACCAACTGCTCCAGTACACGCATAAGACCAACATAAGTTGGGCGTGTGTCAAGAACAATTCGAGAAATCCGAACAAGTGCAGCGCGTATCTCACAACATACGATGGCTTGGTCATAAAACGCAGCGGAAGTCATAATCATTAGGTTTTGGTGTCAATACCACGTGTACCAAAATCCCCAAATAGGTACATCCTAAAACTTGAGGGTTTCTACTCGTCAGTACTAACAACTTTTACGATGAGGAAAACTTTGAAATCGTGAAATAAATACAGTCAAGAGCAATGAATAAGGGTCACTGATAAAATCGTGCATTGTCAGCTAGGAAGGAATATTATTAATAATATGATTATTTCTGGTGAAATAATGTAATAAAAGAAAAACCTGCTAAGTGCGAGTTGGAGAGTTTATTTGGCATAATATTGTGTGTTTATTCGGCCCGGCACCTTTATTGAGAGACGGACTCCCTTGGCCAGTTTAAGTATTTATGACACTTGTATGTATTACCTACCTAAACGGAAAAAAAAATGTTAGGAATACACGTTTTATGTCCTTACATGTATGGACGCCCGTATTTTATTTAGTTATTGTTTTGTTTTATTATTTATGGCATGTAGACAACAAGGAAAATTTTAAAAAGTGTATTATGTCACTCATGTATAAATGATCAATCTATAGGAGACTTGTTTTATTAATTTTTACTTATATTTTTTACTTTTGTTTTATTAAGTTAGCATTCTTCATTGCTGAGATGTTAACGATTTTGTTATGGACTTTTATTCACTGCTCTCGAGTGTATAATAATGATAACTTCCACACAATACATTCACTTGGCCTGGGCTCAAACTAGGATACCCTATGCTATGGTAACCAGGCAAGGGCATCCCAAACATGAAAATACACCCAGACTAAGGCCATTTGTACAAAATATACGACGGCCCTCAGTGGGAATCGAACCCACGACCTATATATATCACCTGTTCCATACATTTTAGTGTCGGCTGTGGTGGTTTTATTCTTCTTCTTATGGTACCTCTATGGTAGCGAAGGTTGGCAATCAGCTCCGCATATTGATGATTACGCGGATTACGCGTATTTGGAGATTTTGTTACACCCTGTATATTCAGATTTCTTGTATTTTGCCGAGAAATTATTATATAGTTATAAATTTTAGGTACATAATATTCTCAACCTTACGCAGTAAATACTTAGCCTTGACATTTCGAAACCTGCCCCTGTGTCATGCAAGGATCTTTTTAGGGTTACGTTAAAACTGGCCAAGTACATGTCGGGCCACGCGCAGTGTAGGGTTCCGTAGAAAGGGGGGTTTTTTATCTGCTTTACAGAACTAATAACTTCATTAAATAATTTTTTGTACGAAGTTTTCCTTTTATAAGTTGGTCGCCTATTACTCGTCAACTTGTTAAGCCTATGTACTTAACCGTGATAGTTTTCCTTTAAAGTTCATTATATGTATAGCTTCATATTTCGCAAACGGAAACCTAAATCAAAAAATGGTCTCCTTACATCCACAATATTTTTAATCCCACGATACCCCACTCTATAGTGTATACGAGAAAAAACTGCATCCCTAATTTAGGTGTGCAGAAGGTAACCTAAAAAAACTTTTTTCAAGATTTTGTTCTACCGTTCTGTCGGCAAATTTCAGCTCTCTAGTACGTATCGTCTCTGTGTTAAGCCGCGGACTGACAGACGGACAAACAGACATGCAGACAGACGTTGACTACGGAACCCTAAAAAGGAAAAAATCCCTATATGGTCACTTTGCGGTCCGCTCGTCTGTCTGTCTGTCCCTTTATCTCAGCATAGCATAATGCAATAAAATTTGTATCAAATACAAAGGCCCACGGTTCTTACAAACAATTAAAACTTTTGTATCAACGCAATAAAAAGATTTGACGATAGTTCAGCAACTATCTTGTGTAAATTATTTCTATATATCTGTTGATAATTTAATGCGAGTATAAGTACTCGGCTATCTAGGCATGTATAATTCATAATAATATACCTCTTAAACTATCATTTTTACGTTGTACATCTACGTCCTTCTCCAATGTATTAGTCCAGTCCATCCGAAGGTTGTCTGGAAGAAATCACTTTTAGTGATAAGGCCGCCATCTGTACTCTTAGGTTAAGAAATATCTATGTAATTTCCATATTTATTAATTTCCATGTACAATGAAGTGTTCTCCAACTATCTATACGAGTACATACATATCACACCAAGGTTAAGTTTGTAATCGTGTGTTCGGAACCCTCGGAGCACGAGACCTACTCGTATTTGTCCAGTTTTTTAATTATACTTTCGCTTGTCTTGGCATTATATAGATCGAATTTTCTATAGAAGTAAACGTAAAATAACTTAACTGACGGTCGACATCACAAATCTTAATAATTTTTAAGAGAAATATGTAGATAAACTTCACAAATACAAAACAAAAAAAAATCTAGGCTTTACCAGCTAAGCTATTCGCACCTTGTTTTGACTCTGGGAAATTGATTGGTACTTAATCTAAAACTACGCTAACATTTAGCACTCATCGCCAATTTCATAGAATGACAAAAATCGCAGAGTCGCTCGAACGGCTTTGTTGGTAAGAGCGCCCGCACGGTATGCCACCGTGCGTACATGGGACTTATTATTTTTTTTTTAATTTATTGACTTACGTTGGTATCGCAGAGTTTTAAATTTTATAAATTATTCGCCAAAATGCGTGGCAGTTTGTTGGCGAATTAATCGCACTCTTTTAACATTTTTTTAAAAATAGTATTAATATGTTTAATGCACACAGATAAGTAAATAATAAAATATTCAGCATCAATTCGGACGGTAAAGTTTCTGTAAGAGGTTGATATTATATTTTTTTATTATAGTTAACGTCTTACTGATCAAGATACTGCAGGTAAATTATTTTAATTTCTAATCGTATTTCAGAAAAAGAAAATGAAAATTGAAATGACGTTCGAGACAATTCGTCTGCATTATTTTTGATACCTGTCTGTCGGCACTGTGCTTACAGTGCTGTCAGTTTTTTTTAAATTTTCATTTCATACAGGCCAAAACAAAGCCTATAGAGTCGTACTAATGTCTTAAAAGTCATTTAATGATTCAATTTTTTTTTTCTGAAAAACGAAAAGAAATGAAAATAAATTACCTGCAGTATCCTCATGCGTAATTTGTTAAATATAAGATTTCTTTTTTAATATTTTTTTTGTGCGATAAAGAATAAAATATTCAAACTCTTACAAACAAATAAACAAACAAACAAACAAACAAACAAACACTTTCCCTTCCGAATTAAAGACCGATATTTATCGGTTATATCATTGCATTAAGTTATTTTATAGTAGTTTTACAATTCATTTATTTTATTCTGCATGATAATTATTAAGTAATAAAATCAATTAATAAATAAATTATTTTTTTAATATTATTTCCTCCGCGATTTCTATAAAGCTTTGTGTGATATTGATAAATACTAAATAGGTCGACGGACTGTGAGTGAGTGAGTAATTCAGTCTTCTCTTACCTCTGAGATCACTTTCGAGTGTGCTGTCAAGTTGATGTTTTATGTGGAATAGTATGGGCATCTAGGCACTCGAGAGCAATCTCAGAAGTAAGAGCGCTTTATTAATACGGCACTATGTAGAGTGGTGACGCTCTCATTTGAAAATTTTCTCCTTGTTATTTCAGAACTAAGGTACTTACGGTTTTTCTTTGATTTTTTTATATCGCTGTGATTTTAAATCTCTGCGTAATTTGCAGAGCTCAAGTTTACAATATCTCGATATGGCAATCCCGTGCTGTTAGCAGGTAGATACCGGTACAACCGCAAACACCCTAATAAGAAAGGCGCCACAATTCTCTGGGATTGTTCCAAGCGGCGGTCTAGCAACCCAAATAGCTGCAAAGCCTACATAACCACCTTGGGGAATAAAATTATCAAATATAATAAAGAGCATAACCACTGACTGTTATTCTGACGGTTTTCAGTCGTCATATTTTCAACTGACTGTTTCGTTATCATCCGTAATAAAGAAGAGGATTTGTTTCAAATTATGATCCTGAACAAACTTTGTGCTTTCATATATTTTTGAAATGTGTAGATATTGTTTTATATTTCGTTGGAATAGCGATAAATAATAAATAATACTTTTACTGTCTGATGAAATTTGGCGATCAGTAAAGAAATGGAATACAAATCCTTTTTCACGTGGAATATTTTTTAACTTTTGCTTTTCTTTTTTTGCATGATATTTAACATAGTATAGACTACTGAGTCTACCGAGACCACGGCACTTGCAAAAGTACCGAAACGTCGGTAAATTGTAAAATAAAAAAATAAACGAGTAAATATCCGCGCAAATTCAGTTTTTATTATGATATTTAACATGATTCAAATACTATTTTCTGAGGTTAATGCTTAAAATACTTTGCAGTGCCCAAGTTTACAACCTCTCGCCTAGGCAATCCCGTACTATTGGTTGGTGGTTACCGGTACTATCGCAAGCACCCTAAACGGACTAGCACCAGAATTCTCTGGGGTTGCAACAGACGCAGTTCAAGTAATTCAAGCAACACTGAAGGATGCAAAGCTTACATTACCACCTACAACAATATTATCATCAAACATAACAAAAGGCATAATCACTGACTATTTAATTGTCGAGTGTCTATTTGTTACATTAAGTTTTGAGGTCTACTTATGTGTTGTGCTCGTGAGGTTATATTAAATTGTAATTTTTTTCTGATTACAAATAACTCGGTCAAAATGTGTAGACATAAAGCTTTGAAGTAACAATCAGTTGTTAATTCTAAGTTCATACTGTCTTTACGTGTTTATCTATATAAAATTTAAAGAAGACGATCAAATTATTTTATTGGCTTTTATCCTTTTAGGAGATCGTTTGAGATGTGATAGTGATGAGGACTCTTCTACTATAAATTTGTTACAGTCTTGCTACGTACTGTAGCCTTACTATAGGCCTAAAAAGTATCGATGTCAGCTATTGAAAAGTGTAGTCGATTTACCGAGCCCATCATGTTTCAGAAGGCCACCATAAGCTTTTAAAATATAATAGCGGCTTTGAAAAAACGAAACAAATAACGAACATGCATAATTATCCTGCTGGAAAAACTCAAACAAATCATGAACAAGCGTATGAATTTGACTTTATAACTTTAGTATTACTTTTGTTTGTCGAAGTTTTTCAGCGTGATGTTTAACTGATGTCAAATATTCTGCGGTCGTTGAGTTCACAAAATCTCGCTATGGGAATCCCTTATTAGTGCTAAATGGATACCGGTACCATCGCAGACACTTTAATAAGAAAAATATCACAGTAATGTGAGATTGCAGTAAGCGATGTTAAAACAAACCAAATAAATAGCTGCAAATTCTTCATGACAAGAATCAGATCTATCAGACAGACAAGAAGAGAATTAAATATAACAAAAAACATAACCACTGATTTTCCAAGTTTGACCACTGATTTTGAAAGTTTTAGTCTTGCTGACCACTGACTGTTCTAATGACAGTCTGACTATCTTCAGTCGTGCTGTCTTCACCCGGCTGCAAAGGAGAGATATCATGTCTCCAAGATCAATATTTTATTTCAAATTGACAATAAATTTGACCAATAAATTCCATGTTCTTGCATTCTTTTCAAATATTGTTTAGCAAGTTGTTAAGATAGTAAAATTAAAGTATATTTTATGCGTCTTTACTACTTGTTATTTATTACATTATTTTAACCTGACGTTTTGAGATCTTCAAATTTGCGGTCTGAGAAGATGACACCTGTCATTTTGACACAATTTGTTCTGGTTCATAACTGTTTTCATGGTGTGCGCCTTTTCAATTATGGTAATGTGAGAAAGTAGAGTGTTTTTAGTAGTTTTCTATATGCTCGATAAAATGCTACTACTCTTTTTTGCCTCTAGCTCGCAACAAGGATCCTGCATAACACAAAAGGTGTTATACATAATCTCCTTATCTGCCTTACACTCATCAATACGACCAGGTATTGATGAGGAGTATGAGCTTATCGCTTAATGCAGATTTCAAGCGCTGAAGTATCTGTGGAATGTATTTTGAGTTGAACGTGAAAAAGAAAACTAATATCTATATTGTTTTTTCTAATTGATCTCATGAAATACCAATAACCAATGCAGTACAAAGATTCTCGAGTAGAGACAACGAACTGGCAAACGCAGCGCAGGACTCCCAGTTCTTTTGACTGATGATCTGGGGCGATTTCTGGAGGCATAAGGATGACCGAAGACGGAAAGAAGTGGTGTGCGTGTGGAAGGCCAGCGTCCAGCAGTGAACGCATACGCATTGATCGATTGATTGTTTTTATTGCAGAGCCGATGTTCACAATGACCCGGTTCGGTCAGACGGCGCTGACGTGGGGCGGCTACAGGTACAACCGAAACAACCGCAACAAGGGACCCAAGGTCCTGTGGTCCTGTACGAGGAAGAGCTCCAAGACCGGGAACAGCTGTAAAGCCTCCGTCACCACCTACGAGAACGAAATTATCAAATACAATAGTACACATAATCATTGAGCAGAGTTTTCTGATTGGGATCGAGATTAATGTACTGTAGATAGCTCATCAAACTTTATATTTTAGTTGCAAAGTACCCCGGAACGAGTATTCTGGAATCGTGCAAAGGTTGATTTGCTGTTGATTGAATGTTAATGATTTACCTAGAATGGTTAATGATTAAAGTCACTCTTTGATTTTCATATAAACTAAATTGCTCCTATTTGGTGACCACAAGTGTTGTTGGTAGAGGCTGGAAGACGGTGGCCGAGGATAAAGCCTTAGGAGACGCCTGCGTCCAGCTGTGGAAGAATACAGGCTGGTATTCTGATATTAAATCTTGAAAAGTCCTTGAAAGTAATTACTTTAAAGATTTTCAATTCAAACCTAATACAAGCAGTGGTTATGTTGACGAAGCGAAGGTGGTTCAAGTCGGGTTCGTTGCAACCTCTAGACACAGCTCTAGTCTGTAGAGTGTGAATAAACGTGGACAGTTTAGCTTCTATGAAAACCAAAAAGGATATCGTTTACAGTGTTAAGCGTTATTCTAAAGATATTTAGTATTTCGTTGTTTAAGTTTTACATAGATATTATTTTAAGTACACCAAAAAGCAAATGAAGTGATAACTTGCTTAACTAAGTTAGCATTTAAGTATTTTTTGTAAATATTATTGAGTATGTACATATACACTTGACTTAATTTTAATAAATAACCCTCTGTTTGTTATTTAATTTAGTACTTTTATTTTATTTGTGGGCATAATGTTCTTTTTAAATTTATTTTTATAATTAATTAGTATACGGTTCGAGATGCAATTGCTGTCCACATTAGATCAAAAGGAAAGTGTGAAGCCAAAATTTTGTCACATAACACTAATCTTTTTTTATTCGTTCCAAGCTTTCTTGCAGGCAACATCAAGATAGCAACAGACCATTCAATAGCCTCAACTCAATCCAACTAATCTATCAGCCCACATTGTTCCACTACTCGGCACGCGCCTCCCCAAAGCCATCTGTTTTCTGCCATCTCCATCTAGCCGCAATCGACAATCTCCTTTAGATTGTCGGCCGGCGATTGATGGTAATGTCCTAGCTAATATTTGGCTTACAATAGCTGTGATTTAGGTGTATTTTTATTGAACGTTCGAAAATATTTATATGCCTAATTAGTAGTTCAGTCAATCAGGCCCTAACCTTTCCCGAGGCACGCCACTTCTCGGCCATCTCGGCCATCTCGGCCATCCTCATCCAGCAGCTACCAGCAATTTGGCTCAGATCGTCGGTTCACTTTGCTTGTGGGCGTGCCCGTGCTCTATTAAATGATTAAATGTATTAATCTTTGTTGCAGAAGTTATATTCTCAACGACGCCGCGCGGCGGGCCGAGCCTCTCTGTGGGCGGGCACCGGTTCCACCGCACCGACTACCGTCGCCTCGGACCTAAGACCTCTTGGGCCTGCAACCGTAGGACTCGCGGCTGCAAGGTCGTCATTATCACCTATTTGAACAAAATTGTCAAATACAGAGGCTACCATAACCATTGACCTGCGAGGGCTATCTGTGCTTCTATACACAGCAGCAATTTAATTACGCTGCGTTCCAGTCAGCTGATGAGTTTCTTAATAGTTTGTTTCCATTGCCGTTCCGTGTGCCGCCGGATTAAGAATAGCGTCACTCCATTTCCTTCCGTGGATGTCGTAGAACGCGTCTAAGGAAATCAATTACCAGGAGACGGGCAGCAGCGTCTTCCTGAGATTCCAACCGCATACTGCGATCGCCAACCAGCCTGCCAAGCGTGGCGATTATGGCAAAACCCCTCATGGTTATGAAAATCACGAAATGTCCTGCAGTGGGCGTCAAATGACTGATGAGTACCTTAATGGATCATGTCAACGCCAGAAAGTTACCTTCGTTCTTGGTTTAAAGAAACTCTTGCATGCCTTGGGGATAGAATTTAATTTAAATTTAATTTAATTTATAATAATTAATGTTTTTGTTTTTTAACGAGGTATGGGAAGGGCTATGCTCGGAATTTCTCTACGAGATCGAATCAGAAATGATGAGATTCGTAGACGAACGAACACAAATATTTTTGGCGGTAACGTGAACATAGTCACAGATCGTTTGCACATCGCTTACTGTCTTTACAGTATCTGTGTGAGTAATTAACTACTTCGTAATTGACTAATAGTAATTTACTACCCATCGCACTACGTCAATTCCTCACACATACACTGTAAAGACAGTAAGCGATGTGCAAACGATCTGTGACTATGTTCACGTTACCGCCAAAAAGATCTGTGGACTATATACCTATCTCCCCTTTAAGGGTTCCAGTGGGCTAACTAGCGCCACCAATGGAAGACAAATCATATCTTCTATTACAGATCGTATTTCCAAAGTGTCTGTACAATCTTTCAATCATGTTAACAGTGATTTTTAAGACCCACGACAAAGAAACACGAATCTGGGACGAAATAGCATTTATGCTAAAAACGGTTTTGCCTTAGGTTCACGGCCGTGGGTCCTAAAAATGGTATTAACATGATTGAGAGATTATTCAGACACCTTCCAAATTCGGTCCGTAAAAAAAACAAGACATGATAGTAATATTATATTAAACGGGTCCAACCGCGCTGGTTTATTAGGTTAAATATAAAATGACATGATTTTTTTCCTCGGTTGCGCTAGTGTCCCTTGAACCCCTTAACTTAGTTATTGGCGTGTCATGAACTTCTCCGTGTTATCCGTGTGGCGCCGGATTAAGAATAGCGTCACTCCATTTCCTTCCGTGGATGTCGTAGAAGGCGACTAAGGAAATAAATTTATTACCAGGAGACGGGCAGCAGCGTCTTCCTGAGATTCCAACCGCATACTGCGATCGCCAACCCGCCTGCTAAGCGTGGCGATTACGGCAAAACCCTTCATGGTTAAAAACCATGATGGAGGCCTATGTCCTGCAGTGGGCGTCAAATGGCTGATGATGATGATGATGATCTTCTTTTTCATTGTGTTTAATATTAATGTCTTTTTCCTGTTGAATTAAAACACTGAATACCTACTTATTGAATAGTTTACATTGCACATCACTCTGTAACATTTACAGATGAGTCGTATGTGCAGATGCTGTATTTATAAAGCGCTATAACTTCTGCGCTCAATCTTGGGAGGCCAATTTAAGATGGTGTTCGAAACAAAACACTAACTTGACGCAATTAAGATGTCAGAGGTAAAGTGCTTTATTGATACGGATTTGAACCAAGGTAGTGGCGAGTAAGTTTCTTTGACATGACACATACTCATAACTGCATTGCCGCTTCATGTTCACACGAAAAGACTCGTTCTTCTTCTTATCGTGTCGGTGACAAAATATTCAAATTTTGTTAGTACAGAATTCGGCCACGCGCACACCTACTACCAGACGCGTTAAGATCTTCAGAACGCCGCCAGCGTCAATGTAATAAAATGGTCGTGCCATTCTACAAAGCGGTGTTAAAAATATTACAGCATAATTGTGATAAAGTAATATTGTCCAATTATAGCTGTGGTGGGGGATAAAGTAGAGTTATATCTTGAAACCAAATACTATGAAGATAGCTAAAATTAACTAAACAAGCCCACCCCACAGACTTATGTCTAGTGTTTGGTCTCAGCTGCTAAGATAAAAATAATTGTGTTTGGTTTCTTTTGTGCTGTAAAGAATATTCTTATCTGATCTTAATTTTTGGTGTTTCTAGAAGCGATATTCACGAAGACGCGGCACGGCGGGCTCAGGCTTATCCTGGGCGGCTACGGCTTTCTCCGAGTCAATTACCGCTGCCACGGACCAAAGATCTCTTGGGAATGCAACCACAGAAAAAAGGGATGCAAAGTCGCCCTCACCACTTACTTGAAAGAAGTCGTCAGGTATTCCGGTGTTCATAACCATTGAGCTGCGCTAACGATCTGTGTTTTTACTACCAATAAATCGTACTTGTTCACTTCTGGACATAGGCCTCCACTAAAGGTAGACTTCCGTGCATCGCGGCCGATCGCAGCCGCGCGCGACTGATCGTACGTGCGGCTGATGCGGCAATAGTCATTGTATGAAAATGTATGGCGCTGTTTCCAAAGTCTGCGACGGACGCGTGCGGCAGACGACAAAAACGGCGCCATACATTTTCATACAATAACTATTGTCGCATCAGCCGCGCGCGTCAGTCGCACGCGATCTATCGCGCGCGGCTGCGATCGGCCGCGATGCACGGAAGTCTAGCTTAAGGCACGCCACTTATTTCTGTCATCGGCCATCTTCATCCAGCTGCTGCCAGCAATCTGCCTCAGATCGTCGGTTGAACGAGCTGGCTGGGGTTCTTAATCTGCTTTAGCCAATTCGTGGCCTCCACTCGAGAACCTAATATTAAACAACTTTACTTTAAATAGACTCGAGGGGCAGGACAATCTATTATGGTTTGTTGTTAAGAGAAGAATATTCGTTATGGTATAGAAAAATACAAACATAAATTAATATTTACAAATGTGCATAGTGCAATTGGCGGCCTTATTGCTCATAGCATTTTCTTCCATATAATTTTATGACGAAAAGTTGCTGAAGGAAAAGAGGAACGGGTAGCCGTACACCGGCTACCCGGCTGAATATTTATACATACTTATACTTAGTAGTAGTATACTTGCATATATATTTATGTTAATTATTGTTAAGTTTAACACAAATTTACCGACACTTCTAGACAACGTCAATTTATAATGATCTTTGTTGCGTGAAGTCTGTTGACTGGCTAATCATCATTTAGAGGTATATTTAACTTTTTGTCATCAAGTCATCGTATTCAAGCAAAGTGCATAACCACAAAATTTATGAACTAAAGGCATTAGACCACGATATGTAAACGGCAATTGCAACGTTATACGGAAGGTTCTAGAAAATTCCTGTGGAACTTAAATTCCTGTGGAACTTATTCTACTCATTTATACAAAAAGAAAAATTATGAGACTAAACTCTGGAATCGTATTTTTTTTTTTTTTTTTTTTTATTTATTAGGCACACAAAACAGACATTAGCCAGCACATCATCAAGACAACATCAATTACTATGTAAAATCTAAACTAATATCCAAAACATGTGTACACAGCATGATCACAGTCTACGACATTAAACTTGAACGAGTCACTCAGCTAACACATTACATTATTACTTGCGATGCTCATACATTTTTACATTAACAGTCTTATTTTTAAAAACACGATTCCTGAAAACGCGCCTCAGATCCAGTTTAAATAGTCCGAAGTAAAGGCGTTGCCACAGACTGCATTTGAGAAGTATTTAGAGGAATCGTGTATTTATAACACATATCGGTCAACCCATACGTTGTATATGTGAACGCTGGAAACGCCAAAGACATTAGGTGTTTCGTACATTTGTTAGAGCATCTATTCAATCTTCCTGCAACCAACAGTTTTTAGTTTTGATTAGCTAAAATGTTGCTTTATTTAGTTTATATATTGTTGTCATAAAAAAGCAACATTCGTCTTTCGTCGGAAATTTATCGTAATCCGTACGGTATTTTCTTTAAGATTGTAACCAGGTAGTTGTAATTAGAGTTGTTTTTATTGTTTTTGTGGGGACAAACAGGGCACATTAAATTAGCTAAGACTATAATCAAGACCATGTCTTAACAGTAGTCATTACTGGACACATTGATATTGGACACATTGGAGTCAGAGAATAGATATATAGAGAATCCTAGGTAACCTGACTAATAAACACAATGACACATCTTCCTAAGATACAAGGTTTTCACCCAGTTAGGATGAATGCAACAGAACGATTTTTGTCGATCGTGTACTTTTTTTAGAATTAAGTAAAGAATTTAATTGTAATTCTTATAAATAATATTTCTGTAAAATAAAGATAGTTTAAACGTTTTTTATAATTTTATGTTTTTGACATTGTCATCCACCCATTACTAAGACAGGGCCTAGATGTTGTTAATGCATTGTAGTAAAGATAACAATAATATATTACTAATAATACGGAAATTACAATTAAGTACATCCAGAGTTTACAATGATTGTGGTAGTTGTGAGGTATTACAAAAATTGACTCTGTCTTCTAAAGTAGGTGTAAACCTGTATTTCAGGAGACAGTATTCGACAGTACAATGACAAGTGCGTGTACGCGCGGATTTCATTGCATTGCCTCTTCAAGTCTGCGCGCGCACACGCGAGGGAAAAGTCATCAAGATAGTAGTGTGAATAAATCAAATAAATATCTACTTTGGTGATCATTATTTATCTGATCTGACTTCAAAAATATTTATTAACGCCCTTTTATTGCAGTAGTACCATTCACAAGTACAAGCCGCGGGGGCCGAAGGATATAGGTTCCATGTCTGCGATTACCGTCAGAGGAGACCCTTCACACATCTTGGCGGCAAAGTATTTGTAACGACTAAAGAGGACAAAGTCGTCAAGCTTCGCGATTTAAACAACCATAAAAAGTTGTTCATTATCGAAATATATTGAGCCTGTACAATGTACATATTTGCAACGATTTATAAATGATTTGCGAAATCATTATCATTAGGAGAAAGGCCGGAGGAATGAGGTCTATTCTCAGCAGTGGGCTATCTGGATAAATAATAGATAGAACATTAATAAACTTTATAACGTAATCCCTAATTTACATACTTAACTTTTTGTCGGAAGAGTCCAATCAGGCCCTATAGTCTACGCACAAAGTTTTTGAATAGAATGATATAAGCACGACCATAGCTGTTATTTGCATCTATTTGGTAGTCTATTAAGTAACTGTAAGTTCTTATGGTATGATAAATTAATAAATAAATAAATTAATAGCTGTGCAATGTCCTGGTGTACAATAAAGAATATGATTATCTTATCTTAATGTTATTTCAATAGCCAGCAAATTAAATAGGCATCTCTCGCGAAGGAGATAGAATCGCGTGAGGCGCCAAGTGTTCTGTGTATGTATACCTGTACGTGTATTATCATTGGCACGAGATTTGTCACTAGACTGCCGATAGTGTCAATGAAATAAACATTGCCGTACTAATACGACCCTATTGAACAACTATTAATTTTAGAGACTGGCCCCCTGACTGGTTTCGGTCTTATTCGCAGAGCTTTATGTGTTATAGTGTGAGCTATAAATGTGCTTACGGAAGTTCTAGTTGGTTAAATGCGTCAAAATTATTTATCATCATAAGAAAGTTAATAAAAATAGTAATGAAGACCCTTTCATTACAGTTCTACGCCCGTATTACACAACAACCACCCGAGGAGGTCGGGGCCTCGTACTAGGCGGCTACCGGTTCAATGTGTCCAGTTATCGTCAAACAGGGCCTAAGGTCCTGTGGCGCTGCGTAGGCAGAACTCAAGGCTGTAAGGTTCTGGTCACCACATGGGCGGACGAAATTATCAAGATTTCCGGCTGTCATAACCATAAAATATAATTAATATAAACTTCTACATACGTAACGTAGGCCAAGCAAAATTGCTCTGAAATGGTGCCCCACTGGAACGAGAAAGAGAAGACGTCCTAAAACCACATGGAGACGCTCAGTCCAGAAGGTAGCAACTATTATTGGGACAAATATGGACGAACTAGAATTAAAGGCGCAATTGGCCATTATGAAAATCTGTTTTGAGAGCCCTATGTCCCTGATGAGGGATAACAGAAACCGATGATGATTATGATGTAGGCGAAGTAAAATACAAAGGGCAAGGGACGACGTGAGTACATAGTACCACAGATTTGGTAGTACAGTCGACAGCATCTCAGTTTTACATTGATGCACTCTACTTATTAACATTACGGGTAGCTTTGCCACTGAAATGTACAGGTGCATATGCTATCCCATATTGCTGATATGTGCAGAGAAATAATGGTGAAATTCGAAAAGACTATCTCTCAATTATTTTAAAGTTTTTGTCAGAAGGCTCCGGCCAGGTTCAGTGTAGCCATGCTTAGTACGATTTAAATAATTCTATATGTACTTATTTTAATTTTGTATAATAATGCATTAGAGGTTATAAATCTTCTGTATCCTTCAATTTAAGGTTTGTATTTAAAGTATATATTCTTTTGTGCTATGAAGAGTAACATACTAATAAATAGTTTTATAGGAGTATTATTTTAATAAATAATTAATATTTAAGTAATGATTTTCGTATATGCATTAAATTAAATTTTCACTGAACTCAAACAAAATGTCAGCCTTTTAGTTTTGCTGTTCGTTTAAATTATGTATGGTTAATCGTTGGTCTAAATAGTTGATCCGTTACAATAACAGTGTATATAAAGACATATTGCTCTTTACGGTAAAATGTATGGAGCCAGGACGATGTTTTTGTAGGTAAGGGCCAATTTGTACAAAATCTATTGATGTAGGAGTCAAGATTATAAATACAATTTCACCCAGAGGAACATAATATGAATAGTGGTTGTATTGGCGCTGGGCGAGATTAAAAGTAAATATCGATGAAGTGAAATAGGTATGTCAGAGACGCAAACCTTTGTATAGACGGAATCTATCGTGATCTGCACCATGACGGGCTAACTCTATCTATTAAATTAAAATAAACTTCAGTCCGGATTAAGTTATTTGAAATTTTGTCAAAAGAATCTTTCTAGGTTTCGGTCCGATTCGCAGAGCTTAATCATGGTGAGTAGAGTAAGTTACATTACGAAAAAAAAATATTTAGTCTTTTTTTACACTAATCATTTACCACATTCGAGCTTCCATTTTTATGTACAATAAAGTGTTCTCCGTCTATCTAAAGGGACTGATGTCAATAATTGTTACAAGGGTCGAAAGTTCCTTATAAACGGATATTTGCAGCTGGTGTGTTTATAACAACGAAGCGAGGCGGCCACGGCCTGTATTTGGACGGGTACACGTACAACCGCACTCACTACCGGCAACAAGGACCTTCCTTCTCCTGGTGCTGCAGTAAGAGGACCGCCTGCGGCTGCAAAGTCACCCTTACCACTCTCAACAAAGAAGTCGTCAAGTTTAGCGGCTCTCATAACCATTGAGCTGATGAAACATAGTTCTTGATCGTTCGATCGAGTGAGATTCTGATAATGGCTCAGTCTGGAGATTACTATTTGACATGTATTCGCCAGTTGTCTGCTATTTGATAAATGAACACAGATAGCAAGCTTCTCTCCGCCCGGCTGTCTGTTTTTCAACTCACGTCAAAGGCGTCAAATACGCAAACACATCATCTACATCTTAGATTATTGATATGCGTTTGTTTGTTCGTTATTTGCATATATCATCATCATCATCAGCCATTTGCGCCCACTGCAGGACATAGGCCTCCTTCGTGGTTTTCATAACCATGAGGGGTTTGCATATATGTGTGGTAGGATTTTTAAATTTTATAGGTTACGGCCATTAATGCTTTAAATATAAAATATGTTAGAAGGTAATTCAGGTTAAAGGTTACATGTAAAAGAACGAAGTAGCTGCAATGATTTTCAACCAATCTCACTTAACTCCTGAACTGCCCTCGCGGAACGCAACGTATAGGTGGCCCATACTAAGTTGGACACAGATCTGTGTCGCGGCAGACGAGTGGTTAAATGAAATATCGAAAGAACGTCCATTATAATTAATGTAGTGTAAATTAAAATAGCCGTGGGGTGCCGGCTCTAGAATAGTACCCCCCCATCCCTTCCCGCGGGTGCCGTAAAAACCGGCTAAGGGACACATTACCAGAAGGTGGGCAGCAGCGCCTTCTGCGAAAATGCGATATACTGCGCTCGCCAACCCGCATGCCAAGCGTGGCGAGTAAGGCAAATACCCTCATGGCAATACACAAAAAAACCAGGCCCCCAGTCCCCGGCGGCTCCGCTATTCCCGGCTACGGTAGCGGCCACGGTAACGGCGGAGCAGGGGGTGCTAAGAATCTCCGGCAGAGATCTGGCTACCACCCCCAAAAACGAAAACGACTGGCCCTGGTAACACACAACATTCGCACATTGAGGACAGACGAAAAGCTAATTGAGCTGGAAGAGGAAATGGGTAGGTTACACTGGGATATCCTAGGGTTATCTGAAGTCCGTCGAGAGGGCGAGGACACGATAACCCTGAAATCCGGTAACCTGCTCTACTACCGGGAGGGCGAGCAACAGTCCCAGGGTGGTGTCGGGTTTCTCGTCCACAAGTCCCTCGTAAATAACATTTTGGCCATCAACAGTGTGTCGAGCAGGGTGGTGTACCTAATACTCAGAATATCTAAGAGATATTCGCTGAAGGTCATTCAGGTATACGCACCGACCTCGTCACACTCCGATGAGGAGGTAGAGGCGATGTATGAGGACATTAGTAGGGCCATACATACCTCGGAGACCTATTTTAATGTGGTTATGGGGGACTTCAATGCGAAGCTGGGCACAAGAAGCGAGGGTGAGATGAGAGTGGGGCAATTTGGTTATGGGCAACGGAACCCGAGAGGACAAAGGTTGGCAGACTTCCTGGAGAAAGAGGGACTCTTTATGATGAACTCTTTCTTTCAGAAGCCACCTCACAGGAAATGGACCTGGTTGAGTCCCGATGGTTCCACGAGAAACGAGATAGACTTCATCCTGACCTCCAAGAGACAAATATTCAATGACGTCTCTGTGATCAACATGGTGAAAACCGGAAGCGATCACCGAATAGTAAGAGGCACATTGAATATTAATGTCAAACTTGAGAGGTCTCGTCTCATGAAGTCCACGCTCCGACCTACTCGTGCCCATATCCAGAACCCCGAGAACTTTCAACTCGAATTGTCAAATCGCTTTAAGTGCCTGGAGAGCGCCGCATGGGTGGACGAGATCAATAACAGGTTTGTAGAAACTGTCCGTTCAGTGGGCTCGAGGTTCTATAGACCCAACCGTACGAGTAGACCACAAAAGCTCTCAAACTATACTCTCGACCTCATGGATAAACGTCGCGCGTTGCAACTGCAGTCCTCCGAGGATGCTAAGTCATATAGGCAGCTCAATAGACATATCTCAAAGTCTATGCGGCACGATATTCGGTCCTTTAATACCGAACGTATTAAAGAGACTATAGAGCGGAACAAGGGCTCCAAAGTGTTCGCAAAAGACTTGTCTATTGGGCAAAGCCAGCTGACGAAGCTGAAGAGAGAGGACGGCAGTATAGCGTCGACCAGGTCAGAGGTGCTGAGGGAGATTGAGAGTTTCTACGGACAGCTATACACCTCAGTCGCAAAACCTGTTAGCAGTTTGAACAAAGATCCGAGAGCCAAACTGACCCGACATTATACCGAAGACATCCCGGACATCAGCCTGTACGAAATTAGGATGGCCCTGAAACAGCTCAAGAATAACAAGGCACCAGGAGAGGACGGAATCACATCAGAGCTCCTGAAAGCGGGTGGAACACCAGTACTTAAAGTCCTTCAGAAGCTCTTCAATTCCGTCGTGGTCGAAGGAAAAACGCCAGAAGCATGGAACAGAAGCGTGGTGACGCTGTTCTTCAAGAAAGGGGATAACTCTCTATTGAAGAACTACCGACCCATCTCGCTTCTGAGCCATGTTTATAAGCTGTTTTCGAGGGTCCTCACGAATCGTCTCGAACGCAGGTTTGATGACTTCCAGCCTCCCGAACAAGCCGGTTTCCGAAAGGGCTTTAGTACCATAGACCACATCCATACGCTGCGGCAAATTATACAGAAGACTGAGGAGTATAATTTGCCATTCTGCTTAGCGTTTGTGGACTATGAGAAAGCCTTCGATTCGATCGAGACATGGGCAGTGCTCGAGTCTCTCCAGCGTTGCCGGATTGACTATCGGTATATCGAGGTGCTGAAGTGCTTGTACAACAGCGCCACCATGTCGGTCCGAGTACAGGAGCAGAATTCGGAGGCAATTCCATTGAGAAGAGGCGTGAGACAGGGAGACGTTATCTCTCAGAAACTGTTCACGAACGCACTGGAAGATGCCTTCAAGCTTCTGGAATGGCAGGGACGCGGCATCAATATCAATGGCGAGTACATCACGCACCTTCGATTTGCCGACGATATAGTAGTCATGGCAGAAACGATGGAAGACCTCGGCATAATGCTCGAAGACCTCAGTCGAGTTTCCCAACGTGTGGGCCTTAGAATGAACATGGACAAAACGAAGGTCATGTCGAACGCCCGTGTTGTGCCCACCCCAATAACATTGGGGAACACGACTCTCGAAGTTGTAGACGAATACGTCTACTTAGGACAAACAGTCCAACTAGGCCGGTCCAACTTCGTGAAAGAGGTCAATCGTCGAATCCAACTCGGCTGGGCAGCATTCGGGAAACTTAGAAAAGTCTTTTCGTCTAACATACCTCAATCGCTCAAGACAAAATTATACAACCAGTGTGTGTTACCAGTGATGACTTATGGCACTGAAACGTGGTCTCTAACTATGGGCCTCATAAGAAAGCTCAAGGTCACGCAACGAGCTATGGAAAGGGCTATGCTCGGAATTTCTCTACGAGATCGAATCAGAAATGATGAGATTCGTAGACGAACGAAAGTCGTCGACATAGCCCAGCGGATTAGTAAGTTGAAGTGGCAGTGGGCGGGGCACATAGCACGCAGAACTGATGGCCGATGGGGCCGAAAAGTTCTCGAATGGAGACCACATATCGGCAAGCGCAGCGTAGGACGACCAGCCACAAGATGGACAGATGACCTCATCCAAGTGGCAGGAAGACGCTGGATGCAGGCCGCTTCCAACCGGTCTTTTTGGAAATCCATGGAGGAGGCCTATGTCCAGCAGTGGACTTCTTGTGGCTGAATGATGATGATGAGTGTAAATTAGTCTTACCGAAACAGAAATCTCAGAAATTGTTAGTTACACAGTAAATCAGTGTACACGTTGTACATAATATAAGAATATTGGCCGACTTAAATGAGTTGCACTACTATATTGCACGTTGCACTGTGATATTTTGAATGTATTATAATATTTATTATTTATTTTGTATTATAGGTATTTATTTATCTAGCGTGTAGTACATAGCGTGTTAAAATAAGGAAATAATAGTCGTCAATCCCCTCTGTTATTTCCTGGTCAGCTTTGGGAATTTTCCTAATGCCTTTTTATATTACGGTCTATGCGGAAAATTCTCATGATGCAGGGCTTATTCTGCTTTTCCGCAGTTCCAGGGAGGTTATAATAATGTATGATAATTTGTAAAATGTGCAATAATAACGTAAACGTGGGTTAGCTCGAAGAAAATACTATGTAGTATTACGCTTGCCTTTGTACAAAAATGTTTTAGTGCAATAAAGACTTTTCAATCAATCAATCAATAATAAAGTTGACATTCGTTTGGCTGATATACAGTTCAGTAGGTAAAGATGCCAGAGCCAGCGTTCCTGATTCTTCTGTCTTTTAATCCCTTTACTATTTGGCGCAATCCAGACACGATAAGGCCACTTGAGCATATGCACATTCTAATGTAAAAAAAATAGCTGGAGTATGAACAGAAACAAAATTGTTTGGCAATCATAAGTAAATATTGCGAGAGCTCGTTAAAATGAATAAAGACCATACCTGAAGACTTTTAATACAGTGAAACGAGGTTATGAGAAACAGGAATATGAATAGAAGCAAAAAGTGGAAAATGGTTTTTTGTCACCGATTTCCTACTGAACCTATAACATAAGGGCGTCTTTTGACAGGTATTAACAGATATAAAGAGACGTCGTTTTAGTTGTTAGTAGTGATATTAGTGATATGGATATTGATACTTCAAAAAGCAGTACCACAGAGATAGGAACCAAAGTCTTTGATACATGACGGGATTCGAAGCCAGGTCCCCTCGCAGATGTTAAAGTACTTCTGACACATTACATTCTCCTGGATCTTATAGCAACTAAAATTGTAATTGGATTTTCTGAATCTGCCGTTTTAAGTAAAGCCCGTTTTAAGTAAAAAAAATGAAAAGGTATATGCTCACATGATTGTTACCAATATAGACGACCAATCTCAAACTTTATGAGTTTGTATGATCCTCCATTATCAGTTTAAGTTATTTGTGCAGAAAATGTTACTTATGTAGACCGGTAATTACCCCACTTATCCTCATAATTGGGACATTCTATGTACGTAGCAAGGCTGTGAGATCACTCCAGCCAGCCAATTTCTTTCCAGAAAGCCGGCAGTGGATTATAGTGGATAGACTAATTTAGGAGAATGCTAATACATCCCCCAATTGGAGGGTGAAAAGTGCCCGAACCGGCGTGCCTGCAACGACTAATTAATGTTGATGGAGCGAAAGTGTTCTAAAAACCTATTAAGAGGCTAAAAATTCCACTCATGCCGGGACTTGAACCCGCTCACCGTGCCAGCGCTCTTCCAACTGAGCTAATGGGCAAGTGCAAGCATCGATGAAATTTCGAGCCTCTTTACAAACTTCTCTGTATCGACATCTGACCGAAGCGATTTACATCACTTGCAGTGATGTAAATCAACGTGTTCTGTCAGGATCGTGGCAAGTGGCAAGCTCTGGTCTCAGCATATCTCTCCGGGATACAGGCATGAGTTTATGTAATGTTTGAAACAATTTATTAGTATAGCATAGATTCTAACTTACCGATGTTCTCCAGTGACATTTACGGTGACGCGCACCGGCCGGCCAGCCATCCTCGACTCCGGCTACAGATTCAATCGTCTTGACTACAGGAGGAACGGTGTCAAGATCCTGTGGGCCTGCAGCAGAAGGTCTACGGGTTGCAAGGCGTTTCTAACCACTGTCTACGAGAAAATCGTTAAGCGTACGGGTGTTCATAACCACATGCCTTAATGTAGCGACAGTACAGGTTGGCGCGTGACTTAACGATCTCACTTTGTTTTGTAAAAAAGTGTATTAGGCCCAGCGTAGGAACTATTTTCCAACCGACTTGTCTCAATTGGGACAAATTTTGGGAAATGTCTAACTTAAACAATTTCGTGTGCGTAGTTGTTAACGCCTAGTAAATACGTACGCACCCACACATAAGCTTTCCAGCGTGTGACGTAGTTGCAGGTCGCCGCAACTTTTCGCAATATACCCTTTTTTACTACTCATTTTTTTACCGCAATTGTGTGTGCATCGATCCTTTAATTTTTCTGTTTAAAACTCAGTTTTGGATATTATAACTATATTCAAGAAGTCTCGCCTACATCATTCCGCTCCAGCTGGGCAATAGTATCCCGATTAGCCATAGTTTCTAGTCTAATTATTTCATTTAACATACTTATGAAAGTGTATGAAAGGTTTTTCTTATTAAAAAACTGAGACAGAAATTCTTTTTAATAAAACAGTGGTATTTGCGGCAAGAATAGCGTCGATAATTGTTTTGAATAAATATACAAAAATTTTCTTAATAATTTATTAATAAGCATCGGCGTCACTTCCTACCGACTACAGAAAAAAGTGACGAGCCTTGAATGAGGTTTATGTCTAGCAGTTAACAAAGATGGGCTGATGGATAGGATTAGATTGGGAATTAGTAAAAACACTAATAGTCAAACTAATTTTAGGTGTCTAAATATACCTACATTTCACTTCTATTGAATTTGTCTTGTTATTGCCTACACAAAGAAGGAATTAACCCTTCATGATCTGCTTTTTATTGTGAATTAAGTTGTTTCTGTATTGTTATTAAAAATAGTTCTGAGGATCCTTCCCCGTTTGTCTACAAAGTGATTCTGAACTACTTAAAGCAATTAAACTACTTAACTTTTTATTATGGTACACAGTAATACATTATTGATTAAAAGGATTAAAACGTATCTATATAATTTTAGTATGTAATTTTAATTACCATCCTTTGTTCGAATCTATGAATTAAAGTGATAGGAAGTATCGTTAAAAAATCGAGTCTGTCGACCAAAATACGGTAAACAAGAGAATAACCAACAATCTTTCAGAAAACATTAACATAAAACATCATCCTACCATAAAACATTCGAAGCGTCGTTTTTTGTTACTGTTGTTACTTTTTATGTTTTATGTTATTACATTGTGTACTGATATCACGCTATGTAGTCTACGCTATGTACTTATCAGGCTTGTCGGGCATCTCAATCTAATGGTACATCAACTTCCAGGGCCGGTCTTCGCCACCTCCAGATACGGGAAGCCTGTGATCGTGGTTGGGAAGTACCGGTACAATCGGAACAACAGAAGTCGTGGGCTAAGCGCCATGTGGTTCTGCACAAAGAGTGCGACTGGCTGCCGAGCCTCCATCAAAACTCTCGAAAACATGATCATTTGCGAGAAAAACGTCCATAACCATTGAGTTTAATAATCTATGGGGGCTGGTGCCGTCGGAAACTGTTTGTACCAATGTATACCCTACCCTCTCCCCCTGAATAAAAAACCGAAAAAGCTTAAGCGACTATAAAACCCTCAAAGAACGGACTATTTATATATATATATATATATATATATGTTGTACCTTTTTTGTTCATACATTAAAGAGTTTTTAATAAGAGTATGACACACTCCGTGTCCTCTGTTTCTTCGTGCCCACCTGCACTTAGAGTGCGCGTAACCGAGTTCTGGGCCAATAAAATATAACTGGACACGATGGGAAGCATTAATGCACTCTATTTGCTCTTTGAACTAAATGAATGATAGACGAAATCTCTGACGAAGTGATAGTTCTATAGTAATGAAGTCCTTAAAAAACATCTGCAGGAGAAAATCTGCAAGCAACTTTTATTTCTGAATTTTTCCATTTGACATTATTCTCCTAAGTCCTGACCTTGATAATAACAATGGTTTTTCATTGTTATTTTTAAGGTCAGGTTTAGGAAGATATAGTCAAGTTGCTTGAAGAAAGTGGTATCGCTTATATGTCCTCCCACTCACCTCCCACCACGCAGGTCTAGTTAGACCTGAGATTTCCGCACTTAGCCTCATAGTTGAGGCATTGTACTTAGCAAGCGCTAAGGTATATAAATCCCTCAGACACTAGGGTTTCCTCACGATGTTTTCCTTCACGGTTAGCGTGTGGTATTACTAATACAACTTCACAAATGTACGTAGCTTAGAAAACAAAGTCATTGGTATGCCAGGATTCGAACCCGCGACCTCCCGATTGAGGAGCCGGCGTTCTACCGCTCTGCTACCACCGCCCTTATTACCGCCCTTATTCACACCAGCATGTATAAACAGTAAAAAAGTTATGTATATTATTTATTTTGTTTGACCTTAGCCGATTTTTCTTTTGCTAATCGTAAGTAATATTTTATGTAGATATGTTTTTTTTGTAAATCTAAGTTTAAAATAAAATGTAAAGTATACAAAAGAAGGTATGTCAAGTCAAAACTGTACTGCTCGCGCAAGAGATGCCTTGTGTTTGAATAAATAAAATTATAAAGATAACAAAAACATTAAAGAAAAATTGAAACTAAGAATTTCCATTATAAATCAAGGTCAATCATGCGACTATCACCTAACTTGCTTATGTTAAGATCACCGGCCGCGATATACAAACGAGTATAAAAGCTTACTCGTGGCTCGAATCGAATATCTCGTTTGTGCTTTCAACCAAAATATTTCAAAGTCCGACCGAGAGAAACCGGTTTAGACTCTCCAATAAAATTACGAGTAAGTGTATCCGGAGTAAGATTAATATATAAGTATAAAAGTGGATTCGTTTGTAATTTCCCGAAGTACCAAAAAGAGTTTTATTTAGAGAGTGTAACTACACTATGTAGATATATTTTTATATAATACATCAATGTATTTGCATTTTAGGGTTTCATGTTACATTATTTTAATTATTGCTTGATTTTTCTTTTGTTACCTTCATGTTTGCCTCAAGTAGGTACCCTTGGTGTAGTATAATATATATCGTTGTATCGTTTTCTTTTGTAGCAGACCAAAGAACCTATCGATGCCGATCAATTTAAACCGGCAATCACTTTTAACCAGCAGTACATAACTTTTTTTCTTATCAAAAACTACTGATTATTTTGTTGTCAGCGAGGACCACACGGCTTAAGCTTAGTTTTCGAGTTCGGGTTAGTATTCGACTACTCATAATTATGTCCTAATAGCCACAATATTACGGATACATGATCTTTTAGATGCGTTGTAGGATCCTCCTGCAGACTTCTCCCAAGGTTGGGAACCACTCCTTCAAACAAATACGCATAGGTCGTTTGAAATAGAGTGATGTCCATTTGGTCTTTTTCCCTTACAATTAGGTAATAAATATCAAATGTGTCAAGCTTTCACCTTGCGTCTATACCTATTAGGGATTTCGCTACCCAGTGTTAAATAGTTTTTGTAGGTAAAAGAGTTGTACCTCACGATTTTGCCTCAACTAAAGGCTGCTACGCTCCTGTATAGGCCATCGCGCAAAGTATACATCATTGGCAAGGCCCTTACCGTAACGAGGCTCAATGCTATTGCGCAATGCGCATGTACTTGTTCTCTAATAAGTGTTATCTGATAACAAATGTACCGAATCGCTTGAGTCGGCCAGCAACAGTATTGGAATAGTGTGTTTTTTTACAGAACAAGAAGTGGTTTTCTCGATCAACAAGCTTGGGAACCCAGCGCTGACAGTAGGAGGCTATCGCTTTTACAAAGTCCAGGGAAGCCAGAGGGGTCACAAAGCCAACTGGCATTGCATAAAGGCCAGCAACCCCGCCTACAGGTGTAAAGCGAAGATGGCGACTGTGGATAACGTCATCGTGGTGTGGGGAAACATTCATAATCACCCGAAATAAGTAATCACCTTGTATAAGTGACGAAAACTACGGAAATCTTGAAATCCGCGGTGGGCACACGTGGATATGTAACCCTCTTTCTGAGAAAAGTCCCGACTGTGCGAGAGCGGGTTACACGATTCAAACACGGTCTTTTTAGGGTTCCGTAGTCAATAAGGAACCTTCTGACTGTCTGTCTGTCCGCGGCATACATATTAATGATGCTGACAAAACGGTACAATAAAAACTTTAAAAAAATTAAACACTTGTGCACCTCCTCAACATGTAAATTAGGGATGATAATTTTTGTTCTCGTCTATCTCATAGTGTGACATCGGGATCGGTAATGTTGTAGCACTAGTTACACCCGTTTCAGTTCATAACAAGCCTTCTGTGTCAGCAACACTGTACAGCGTCACTTCGAAATCGGTCTAGTTATAAATCTTATTACAGATCTAGCTAAAATCAAGTGTTTTGATAACTGGTGACGCGTGACTTACCTTACGTTTCCTTGTTACAGATCCGGAGGTGGTTTTCTCGACCTCTAAGTTCGGACACCCAGTGCTGATTGTAGGAGGCCATCGCTTCAATAAAGACAAGGGTAGCCGTTACAAAATCAGCTGGCAGTGCGTAAAGTCAAGTCGTCCTTACAGATGTAAAGCGAGGATTGTCACTGTAGATAACGTTATCGTGGTTTCGAAAAACTGTCATAATCACCCGAAAGAGAAGAACTAAATGAGTTTTTTGTTGTAATTTTCTGCCCTTTAATTTTCCTTTTTTGTTAATTATTTGTGATATTCTCGCCACGATTAGGAACTTATTTGAGGTCTTGATATTTCAACACTGTTGAAGGTACTGTAGATTGCAGATTTTGCGGGTTGGCAGGAACTCAAATAAGTTCATAATCCTGGCAAGGGTCCCGCTTACTTTACATTATATTTCAGTTATATTTTTTCTTTGCACTAACCCATGCTGAGGACAATTTTAAAAACCTATTTAGTGCTGGCTAACCGTGCCAGAGGTCACGGGTTCAAGTGCCAGCATTGGTGGAATTTTTAGCCTCTAAATAGGTTTTTAAAATTATATTTCAGTACAACCACGAAAGTCTTAATAGGTATATTTGTCACTTGTTTTTATTTTTTAATTGTAATGTTTGCTTCAAGTAAACTTGTTTGTTTAAGAATAGGGTCACTCCATTTCCTTCCGTGGATGTCGTAGAAGGCGACTAAGGAAATCAATTACCAGGAGACGGGCAGCAGCGTATTCCTCAGATTCCAACCGCATACTGCGATCGCCAACCCGCCTGCTAAGCGTAGCGATTATGGCAAAACCCCTCATGGTTATGAAAACCACGAAGGAGGCCTATGTCCTGCAGTGGGCGTCAAATGGCTGATGATGAAACTTTTTTGTAATCGAATATTGTGACTTGTTACAGAACAAGAGGTGATATTCTCCACTAACAAGCTCGGGAACCCATCGCTGACAGTGGCAGGCTACCGTTTCTACAAAGTTAAGGGAAGTCCCCACAAAGCGAACTGGCAGTGCATGAAGGCCAGTCACCCGACTTTCAGATGTAAAGCGAAGATGGTCACTGTGGATAACCAAATCGTCGTCTGTAATAACGTTCATAACCATCCGAAGTGAAAAAAGTAAAGTAAACTATGAGAAATGCTCCGCACAAACACAGCATGTGATTTACTTGTGCTAAATTTTGTTAACATAGGGCCTGTACACAAAACTGCGATGCAATGTCGCAACGTAAAAATCTGCGAGCTCGCACGACGCATCCCAAGAACTTGCGAATTGATGCGCATCGGCGTTTATAATAGTAATAAATGGATGAACTTAAAATCTCTTTGTTTCTTTTTCCTCTATATTTTAGCAACAACAGAAGTAAGAACTTCTTTTTACGAACCATATCACGATCTAGTTTACAAAATACCAATACGGTTGACAGTCGTCGAAGGAATGGTCACCCGAATCGTGGAAGGGAGATGCCTTGCCGCACGAAATCGCATCGCAGCAATTCGTATCGCAGTTTTCTGCGTTGCAAATTCGCATCGCGCCGATTCGCAGTTTTTTGTACGGAGCCATAAACGTTTTTTTAAAATTCGATCTGTTTATGCGGTGGTTATATGGTGAGCTATTCACATACCTCAGCGCTTGAAATTGCCAATCCGCGGTGGGCACGCGTGGTGATTAAGCCCACCTCTCTCTGAGAGAAGGCCTCTACCCTAAAGTGGGAACTATATAGGCTGCTTATGATGCGGTGGTAGCAGAGCGATGGAACGCCGGCTTCTCATTCGGAAGGTCGTGAGTTTGAATTCCTGATGTACCAATGACTTTTTTTTCTAAGTAACGTACATTTGTGAACGTGAAGTAGCAATACCACTCGTGAGGAAACCCGAGTGTCTGAGGTGTTCACATACCTCAGCGTTTGAAATTGCCAATCCGCGGTGGGCACGCGTGGTAAGTAATCTGTAGAATTCTAAAGGACCCGATCGGGCCATAATAACAATGGTTTTAATTGTTCTTTTCAAAGGTCATAATCAAACAGGCCCATACTCTCTCTCTAAGAAAACCTGTGCCCTGTAGTGGAACATATAAAGGCTACATAAAAAAAAAACTGTTTGTGATTTCTTAGTGACTGGGTTCTATTACGTATGAGGCTCTGAGGGCAGAATACACTAGTACCTACCACGTTTATTAAAGCACACTGTTTGGTTTAAATGTTATCTAAGTAGTTTAATGTAAAATATTATTCTTAACAAACTTGCTTTTTCTTATTTAAGCGAGTTCATGAACTGTTAAGTAGAAGGAAACCTGTTGATTTTTTTCTTAGAAATTTGCTTCAAATCTTTAGCATGTTATTGAATATTGTGCTGTGTAATATAACGTCTTCTAAGTCGGGAACTAAGACTCAAATAATTTTATTTATCATGGTACAATACATTGTGACTTAATCGACGTCAAAATCTAATAACAATAGTATGTATTCTCAGCTTCAGCAAAGTCGATATGCGAAGAAGAAACTGGCAAAGAAAACTACATTTTTTTATCCAAACAGGTATTAACAGAGACAAGTGCTTATAGTAGCCGACAACTTTCAATAAAGTCAAAAAGAAACATCACAAACAAACTGATGGTTCTCCCAGTGTTCATGTTAATTGCCTGTATTTAACAGCAAATTAAATACAGGCAATTAACATAAACACTGGGAGAACCATCAGCTAGAATTGTATATTATGTAGATAATACATGGCATGATATTTAGTTTATAAGAAGAGTGTATTATATAAAAATTTACACACCCATATGGGGAGAGCACAGTTGGTCTATAATCCTATTGTAAAATCTATGTAACCTATATTTAAAAAAAAAATTGTAAATAAAATTGATTGATTGATTGAACTATTTCTTAAAAATAACATAGATTAGAGAAAAATATTTACCATTTTTTTCAATGATGAAAATGAAAAATAATGGCTAAACAGCTGGCCGGCCACAAATAAAAAGGCGGGAAAGCGGCAATCCGATCTTCATTTGTTTTTTCAAGTTGTAGAGTTTTGTTTATACTTGTATTAACACAATGAGTTCATCTGTTTCAGATATGGATTTAACGCCTGATTCCGTAAGAGAAGAGGCTATAGTAGTAGCGGAGAACCTTTTACCCCCTACATCAAAAGAAAAATACCTAAAAGCGTACGACAATTTTATGAAATGGCGCGCCGAGAAAAAAGTGAAATCGTTATCAGAAAACGTTTTGTTGATATATTTCAACGAACTATCAAAGAATTACAAACCTTCAACGTTATGGAGCGTATATTCTATGTTAAAGGCAACATTAAGTACTAAACACAATGTACATTTAAAGGATTTCAAGAGACTAACATCGTTTCTCAAAAGGCAATCTAAAGGATTTAAATCAAAAAAATCCAAAGTTTTCACTTCTCAAGAGCTAGAAACCTTCTTAAATCAAGCCCCTGATGAAACATACCTAGTAATGAAGGTAAGAAAACCTTTTTATTGTTATTCGCATATAAGAAATTTGTATCAAATTGTAACTTTTTATATTTTATACACCAATTAAAGAGATATATCCACTTTTCAGGTATTGTTGATATTGGCAGTAAGTGGCGCTTGCAGAACTACCGAACTAGTGAATATGAAGGTTGATGACATTGAGAAACAAGGTGATATAATACTGGTAAAGTTACGTGGCACTAAAACCAAAGATGACCGAACCTTCGTTATTAAAGAAGAATTTGTAAACATAATAGAAAAATACCAAAAATTACGACCAAGTGGTTTAGATACGAACCGTTTTTTCATAAATTATCATAAAGGGAAGTGTCTGCGGCAGGTAATTGGTAGAAACAAGATTGCGAGTATTCCTAAAAAGATAGCCACCTACCTTAATTTGCCAAACGCAAATCTATATTCGGGTCATTGCTTTCGCAGAACATCGGTAACGTTGCTAGCCGATTCTGGTGCCGATTTAACGGTCATTAAAAGGCATGGAGGTTGGAAGTCGAGTAAAGTAGCTAAAGGTTACATGGAGGGAGTCAGTGGAAAATAAAACCGAGTTATAACACAGAGTAACAGAAATGATAAATCTGCATTTCACTGACTCTCCACAACCGAGCACATCAGTAGATTATCCGGTGCAATTTAAAAAATGTTGCTGTAACAGCTGAAGAAAATAGACAAATATCAATGTCTCCAACATTTACCCAAGAATCCCGGGATACTGTAGAAACTAACGTTTCCCGGAAAATATCAAATATCACGTACCCGGAAAAAACCTTTCACTAACTATAACTAATTGCTCTAATTTTACCATGAGCTTTAAACAAATATCTCATCAAAGTTGTTGATTTATGTAAAATAGAATTCACTCATTTTTCCTTTGGCTAATTCATGTTTTTATTTTTACTTTCCTTATATTCTTAATGTAAAGCACAGTGTTTAACTCGGGCTAAGGACTTATTTAGTTTGCGGGACTAAACATAAGGAAAGTAAAAACTCGCTGTGTGTGATAGGCAGGCAGCGAATTGTCATGGCGACTATATTTGCGGCCGACCTATGAATGGAAAGTATTTTATTTAATTTTCATTACTCATGCTCGGAAAGTAGGTCTGAAGTTGCCTGAAGAGCGAAAAAATTCCACTCATGGCGGGACTTGAACCCGCGACCTCTGGCTAACCGTGCCAGCGCTCTCATAATATAGGGAAGTTTGTAAAGAGGCTCGAAATTTCATTGGCGATATTTCAGTTGGGAGAGAGCCAGAGGTTGCGGGTTCAAGTCCCGGCATGTGTGGAATTTTTAGCCTCTAGATAGCTTTCATATTATAAAAAACTACTTCTATTTTCACATTTCTGTTGAACCATGTTCCAACATTCTATACAGCCACTCAATTACAGCACGATGTAAAATTTAAATAACATGGAGTTAAATTAATTAAAGAATATATTTTTAAAATGACTTTATTATAATTTAATTTAAGGATTTAACAAAAGTGTTCTCGGAATGGCTTCTAAAATATATAAGTCTTTAAGAGAACTCGGCAATATCTACGTTTTAAAGGAAGCCTACTTAGGTTTCTGACTATGAAAGTTTGTTATAAAATAAATTAGTTTGTCGAAGAAATCTTCCAATGTAACAGCAAATTAAATACAGGCAATTAACATGAACACTGGGAGAACCATCAGCTAGAATTGTATATTATGTAGATAATACATGGCATGATATTTAGTTTCTAAGAAGAGTGTATTATATAAAAATTTACACACCCATATGGGTAGAGCATAGTTGGTCTATAATCCTATTGTAACCTATATTAAAAAAAATAAAATTGTAAATAAAATTGATTGATTGATTGAACTATTTCTTAAAAATAACATAGATTAGAGAAAAATATTTACCATTTTTTTCAATGATGAAAATGAAAAATAATGGCTAAACAACTGGCCGGCCACAAAAAAAAAATAGGCGGGAAAGCGGCAATCCGATCTTCATTTGTTTTTTCAAGTTGTAGAGTTTTGTTTATACTTGTATTAACACAATGAGTTCATCTGTTTCAGATATGGATTTAACGCCTGATTCCGTAAGAGAAGAGGCTATAGTAGTAGCGGAGAACCTTTTACCCCCTACATCAAAAGAAAAATACCTAAAAGCGTACGACAATTTTATGAAATGGCGCGCCGAGAAAAAAGTGAAATCGTTATCAGAAAACGTTTTGTTGATATATTTCAACGAACTATCAAAGAATTACAAACCTTCAACGTTATGGAGCGTATATTCTATGTTAAAGGCAATATTAAGTACTAAACACAATGTACATTTAAAGGATTTCAAAAGATTAATATCGTTTCTCAAAAGGCAATCTAAAGGATTTAAATCAAAAAAATCCAAAGTTTTCACTTCTCAAGAGATAGAAACCTTCTTAAACCAGGCCCCTGATGAAATATACCTAGTAATGAAGGTAAGCAAATCTTTTTATTGTTTTTCGCATATGAGAAATACGCATCAAATTGTATCTTTGTATATGTTATACACCAATTAAAGAGATATATCCACTTTTCAGGTATTGTTGATATTGGCAGTAAGTGGCGCTTGCAGAACTACCGAACTAGTGAATATGAAGGTTGACGATATTGAAAAACAAGGTCATATAATACTGGTGAAGTTACGTGGCACTGAAACCAAAGTTGACCGAACCTTCGTTATTAAAAAAGAATTTGTAAACATAATAGAAAAATACCAAAAATTACGACCAAGTGGTTTAGATACGAACCGTTTTTTCATAAATTATCATAAAGGGAAGTGTCTGCGGCAGGTAATTGGTAAAAACAAGATTGCGAGTATTCCTAAAAAGATAGCCACCTACCTTAATTTGCCAAACGCAAATCTATATTCGGGTCATTGCTTTCGCAGAACATCGGTAACGTTGCTAGCCGATTCTGGTGCCGATTTAACGGTCATTAAAAGGCATGGAGGTTGGAAGTCGAGTAAAGTAGCTAAAGGCTACATGGAGGGAGTCAGTGGAAAATAAAACTGAGTTATAACACAGAGTAACAGAAATGATAAATCTGCATTTCACTGACTCTCCACAACCGAGCACATCAGTAGATTATCCGGTGCAATTTAAAAAATGTTGCTGTAACAGCTGAAGAAAATAGACAAATATCAATGTCTCCAACATTTACCCAAGAATCCCGGGATACTGTAGAAACTAACGTTTCCCGGAAAATATCAAATATCACGTACCCGGAAAAAAACCTTTCACTAACTATAACTAATTGCTCTAATTTTACCATGAGCTTTAAACAAATATCTCATCAAAGTTGTTGATTTATGTAAAATAGAATTCACTCATTTTTCCTTTGGCTAATTCATGTTTTTATTTTTACTTTCCTTATATTCTTAATGTAAAGCACAGTGTTTAACTCGGGCTAAGGACTTATTTAGTTTGAGGGACTAAACATAAGGAAAGTAAAAACTCGCTGTGTGTGATAGGCAGGCAGCGAATTGTCATGGCGACTATATTTGCGGCCGACCTATGAATGGAAAGTATTTTATTTAATTTTCATTACTCATGCTCGGAAAGTAGGTCTGAAGTTGCCTGAAGAGCGAAAAAATTCCACTCATGGCGGGACTTGAACCCGCGACCTCTGGCTAACCGTGCCAGCGCTCTCATAATATAGGGAAGTTTGTAAAGAGGCTCGAAATTTCATTGGCGATATTTCAGTTGGGAGAGAGCCAGAGGTTGCGGGTTCAAGTCCCGGCATGAGTGGAATTTTTAGCCTCTAGATAGCTTTCATATTATAAAAAACTACTTCTATTTTCACATTTCTGTTGAACCATGTTCCAACATTCTATACAGCCACTCAATTACAGCACGATGTAAAATTTTTATAACATGGAGTTAAATTAATTAAAGAATATATTTTTAAAATGACTTTATTATAATTTAATTTAAGGATTTAACAAAAGTGTTCTCGGAATGGCTTCTAAAATATATAAGTCTTTAAGAGAACTCGGCAATATCTACGTTTTAAAGGAAGCCTATTTAGGTTTCTGTATATGAAAGTTTGTTATAAAATAAATTAGTTTGTCGAAGAAATCTTCCAATGTAACAGCAAATTAAATATAGGCAATTAACATGAACACTGGGAGAACCATCAGCTAGAATTGTATATTATGTAGATAATACATGGCATGATATTTAGTTTATAAGAAGAGTGTATTATATAAAAATTTACACACCCATATGGGTAGAGCATAGTTGGTCTATAATCCTATTGTAAAATCTATGTAACCTATATAAAAAAAAATTGTAAATAAAATTGATTGATTGATTGAACTATTTCTTAAAAATAACATAGATTAGAGAAAAATATTTACCATTTTTTTCAATGATGAAAATGAAAAATAATTCCTAAACAGCTGGCCGGCCACAAAAAAAAAATAGGCGGGAAAGCGGCAATCCGATCTTCATTTGTTTTTTCATGTTGTAGAGTTTTGTTTATACTTGTATTAACACAATGAGTTCATCTGTTTCAGATATGGATTTAACGCCTGATTCCGTAAAAGAAGAGGCTATAGTAGTAGCGGAGAACCTTTTACTCCCTACATCAAAAGAAAAATACCTAAAAGCGTACGACAATTTTATGAAATGGCGCGCTGAGAAAAAAGTGAAATCGTTATCAGAAAACGTTTTGTTGATATATTTCGATGAACTATCAAAGAATTACAAACCTTCAACGTTATGGAGCGTATATTCTATGTTAAAGGCAATATTAAGTACTAAACACAATGTACATTTAAAGGATTTCAAAAGATTAATATCGTTTCTCAAAAGGCAATCTAAAGGATTTAAATCAAAAAAATCCAAAGTTTTCACTTCTCAAGAGATAGAAACCTTCTTAAACCAGGCCCCTGATGAAATATACCTAGTAATGAAGGTAAGCAAATCTTTTTATTGTTTTTCGCATATGAGAAATACGCATCAAATTGTATCTTTGTATATGTTATACACCAATTAAAGAGATATATCTGCTTTTTAGGTATTGTTGATATTGGCAGTAAGTGGCGCTTGCAGAACTACCGAACTAGTGAATATGAAGGTTGATGACATTGAGAAACAAGGTGATATAATACTGGTAAAGTTACGTGGCACTAAAACCAAAGATGACCGAACCTTCGTTATTAAAGAAGAATTTGTAAAAATAATAGAAAAGTACCAAAAATTACGACCAAGTGGTATAGAAACGAACCGATTTTTCATAAATTATCACAAGGGGAAGTGTCTGCGGCAAGTAATTGGCAAAAACAAGATTGCGAGTATTCCTAAAGAGATAGCCACCTACCTTAATTTGCCAAACTCAAATCTATATTCGGGTCACTGCTTTCGCAGAACATCGGCAACGTTGCTAGCCGATTCTGGTGCCGATTTAACGGTCATTAAAAGCATGGGGGTTGGAAGTCGATTAAAGTAGCTGAAGGCTACATGGAGGGAGTCAGTGGAAAATAGAACTAAGATGGACTTCTTGTGGCTGAATGATGATGATGATGATGATGACACAGAGTAACAGAAATGATAAATCTGCGTTCCACTGACTCTCCGCAACCGAGCACTGCAATAGATTATCCGGTGCATTCCAAAAATATTGCTGTAACAGCTGAAGAAAATAGACAAATATCGATGTCCCCGACATTCACCCAAGAATCCTTGGATACTGTACAAATTCAAGTTTCCCAGAAAATATCAAATATCACGTACCCGGAAAAAACCTTTCACTAACTAAAACTAATTCCTCTAATTTTACCAAACTTTAAATAAATAGCCCATCAAAGTTGTTGATTTATGTAAAATAAAATTCACTCATTTTTGTTTACCTAATTCATATTTTTATTTTTACTTTCCTTATATTCTTAATGTAAAGCACAGTGTTTAACTCGGGCTAAGGACTTATTTAGTTTGAGGGACTAAACATAAGGAAAGTAAAAACTCACTGTGTGTGACAGGCAGGCAGCGAATTGTCATGGCGACTATATTTGCGGCCGACCTGTGAATGGAAAGTATTTTATTTAATTTTCATTACTCATGCTCGGAAAGTAGTAGGTCTGAAGCTGCCTGAAGAGCGAAAAAATTCCACTCATGGCGGGACTTGAACCCGCGACCTCTGGCTAACCGTGCCAGCGCTCTCATAATATAGGGAAGTTTGTAAAGAGGCTCGAAATTTCATTGGCGATATTTCAGTTGGGAGAGAGCCAGAGGTTGCGGGTTCAAGTCCCGGCATGAGTGGAATTTTTAGCCTCTAGATAGCTTTCATATTATAAAAAACTACTTCTATTTTCACATTTCTGTTGAACCATGTTCCAACATTCTATACAGCCACTCAATTACAGCACGATGTAAAATTTTTATAACATGGAGTTAAATTAATTAAAGAATATATTTTTAAAATGACTTTATTATAATTTAATTTAAGGATTTAACAAAAGTGTTCTCGGAATGGCTTCTAAAATATATAAGTCTTTAAGAGAACTCGGCAATATCTACGTTTTAAAGGAAGCCTACTTAGGTTTCTGACTATGAAAGTTTGTTATAAAATAAATTAGTTTGTCGAAGAAATCTTCCAATGTAACAGCAAATTAAATACAGGCAATTAACATGAACACTGGGAGAACCATCAGCTAGAATTGTATATTATGTAGATAATACATGGCATGATATTTAGTTTATAAGAAGAGTGTATTATATAAAAATTTACACACCCATATGGGTAGAGCATAGTTGGTCTATAATCCTATTGTAAAGTCTATGTAACCTATATTAAAAAAAAAAAATTGTAAATAAAATTGATTGATTGATTGAACTATTTCTTAAAAATAACATAGATTAGAGAAAAATATTTACCATTTTTTTCAATGATGAAAATGAAAAATAATGGCTAAACAGCTGGCCGGCCACAAAAAAAAATAGGCGGGAAAGCGGCAATCCGATCTTCATTTGTTTTTTCAAGTTGTAGAGTTTTGTTTATACTTGTATTAACACAATGAGTTCATCTGTTTCAGATATGGATTCAACGTCTGATTCCGTAAGAGAAGAGGCTATAGTAGTAGCGGAGAACGTTTTACTCCCTAAATCAAAAGAAAAATACCTAAAAGCGTACGACAATTTTATGAAATGGCGCGCCGAGAAAAAAGAGAAATCGTTATCAGAAAACGTTTTGTTGATGTATTTCAACGAACTATCAAAGAATTACAAACCTTCAACGTTATGGACCGTATATTCTATGTTAAAGGCAATATTAAGTACTAAACACAATGTACATTTAAAGGATTTCAAAAGATTAATATCGTTTCTCAAAAGGCAATCTAAAGGATTTAAATCAAAAAAATCCAAAGTTTTCACTTCTCAAGCGATAGAAACCTTCTTAAACCAGGCCCCTGATGAAATATACCTAGTAATGAAGGTAAGCAAATCTTTTTATTGTTTTTCGCATATGAGAAATATGCATCAAATTGTATCTTTGTATATGTTATACACCAATTAAAAAGATATATCTACTTTTTAGGTATTGTTGATATTGGCAGTAAGTGGCGCTTGCAGAACTACCGAACTAGTGAATATGAAGGTTGATGACATTGAGAAACAAGGTGATATAATACTGGTAAAGTTACGTGGCACTAAAACCAAAGATGACCGAACCTTCGTTATTAAAGAAGAATTTGTAAAAATAATAGAAAAGTACCAAAAATTACGACCAAGTGGTATAAAAACGAACCGATTTTTCATAAATTATCACAAGGGGAAGTGTCTGCGGAAAGTAATTGGCAAAAACAAGATTTTGAGTATTCCTAAAGAGATAGCCACCTACCTTAATTTGCCAAACTCAAATCTATATTCGGGTCACTGCTTTCGCAGAACATCGGCAACGTTGCTAGCCGATTCTGGTGACGATTTAACGGTCATTAAAAGGCATGGGGATTGGAAGTCGATTAAAGTAGCTGAAGGCTACATGGAGGGAGTCAGTGGAAAATAGAACTAAGATATAACACAGAGGAGGCCTATGTTCAGCAGTGGACTTCTTGTGGCTGAATGATGATGATGATGATGATGACACAGAGTAACAGAAATGATAAATCTGCGTTCCACTGACTCTCCGCAACCGAGCACTGCAATATATTATCCGGTGCATTCCAAAAATATTGCTGTAACAGCTGATGAAAATAGACAAATATCGATGTCCCCGACATTCACCCAAGAATCCTTGGATACTGTAGAAATTCAAGTTTCCCAGAAAATATCAAATATCACGTACCCGGAAAAAACCTTTCACTAACTATAACTAATTCCTCTAATTTTACCAAACTTTAAATAAATAGCTCATCAAAGTTGTTGATTTATGTAAAATAAAATTCACTCATTTTTGTTTACCTAATTCATATTTTTATTTTTACTTTTCTTATATTCTTAATGTAAAACACAGTGTTTACCTCGGGCTAAAGACTTATTTAGTCCCACGAACTATTGGCGCGCTCTCTATGCTCGGGCGCCAAGCCCCGTCTTGGGACTTAATAAGTTACTTTCAGCTCTAGGCTAACAATGTACTATTAAGTACCCTACATTATAAGTTCTGTAATATAGCCGTAATATAATATATGATAGAACTGGTACCTACGATACGAGCTCGTCTACTGTGGGTGCCAATTGTAGTAATTAAAAAGTCAATCTATTTAGACTATTACTTTTAAGTAAAATAAAAAAGATTAAGTTGAAGAATCTTGTTTCGAGTTGACAAATCTTGTTTTTGAAAAATTTACGAACAAATATTACTGCCTCTCCGTCTTTTAGAACAATGACCTACTGACCCGCGGCGCGCACGCACCGCTCCAGCTGGCTACTAATGATTCTCACAGACTCGAGTCTGTGTCGAGATATTTTTGTTGAGTGCCATGGAATAAAAAACAAATTAGCTATTGTTCAGGCATGTTCAATTTGCTGTGGTTTGCAAACAGCCCAAAAATCATGGTGTACAATCTGTCTGTTATTTCTGTCGTTGACATTCTGCTATTTCATTTTAGTACCGACTATCATACCAACAGCGAGAGGAAAGCGAGTTCTCCTCTACGGAAGACACAGGTTCAACTTGAAGTGGAGCAATGGCCAAAGAGACTCTTGGGCGTGTGTCAAATCTTCAACCCTTGCGTGCAGAGTCACAATAGGCACCCTTTCTGGCATGATTGTCAGGATGCATGGAGTACATAATCATTGAAACATCCAGCGTAAACGACGTATTATCGATATATTTGGCGTCGCCAAAAATTTAGCCTGCTTGCTGTAAAAACGCTTCATAGATCCAAATAACGTGTTAATTTGTATTATACAGCGTCTAGTAATGTACCATTATTATTCAATTAAGAATAGTATTGTATCTCCCCCCTCTATGTCTAGTGACGATACAATTAAATCTACTGTAACCAATCAATTTATGTATTGAGATTTTTTTATCACGCGTATCTTATCCTTATTCCACTTCCATGTATTTTATTTATGTTAATATTACGATTAATTTATTTGGTTATGTACAAAGATTTTATGTTCAACCAATATATTAAAATATAAGCAGTAAAAAACAACTTCGCTACTTATTTCTAATATTTAGCTTTAACTCGCATCTAATCCGTTTATTCCTAGTTTCAGTGAACGCAGACGCGATGCCGAGATTTCAAAGAACGAAAAAAGGTCGTCCTGTCATCCAGATAGATCAGCATCGGTTCAATTTGAAGAGAAGCTTCGGCCTCAGATCCTATTGGGTCTGCAACAAGACTCCCAGAGGCTGCAAGGCAAAGCTTATCACTTTTGAAGACGTTATAGTCAAAACGACTAATGAACACACGCATCCTTGATCGGGCCCTAGAGTCTAATACATACATAGTTTTTCAATAGAATGTTATAAGCTCGACAATAGCTGTTATTTGTCTATAATTGGTAGTTTGCAAAGCAATAGCGGAACAATGTCACTTAAATGTTTATAACCCACGCAAATTAAATAGACATATCTCGCGAAGATGATTGAATCGCGCGAGGCGCCGAGTTAAGTTGCTCGGGTTACCGGAGACTACCAATTGTGTCAATGAACCATTGAACCAACCATTGCCATACTAATATGACTCTATTGAATAACTATGCATTTTAGAGACTTGCCCCCCCCCCCCCCTGGTCAAATGGCCGTTACGTTGAATGAGGTTTTTATTGTGAATGGTAGCTCATTCACCTTCAGAGCGTCCTTACCACAAATACAAAATTGTTTGATGATCGGTCTAGTTGTTAGTACTACTGTAAATAGGCTGTCAGACTATCAGCATGATCAACTATTTGACGCCCACTGCAGGACATAGGCCTCCCTCATGGTTTTCTAAGCTTCCCGGTCTTGGGCCGCCCGCATCCAGCGACTCCCCGCCATCGCCACCGTAACCGGGTCGTCCGACCATCTGGTGGGAGGCCAGCCCACGCTACGTCTGCGGTCATCAGGTCAGAACTGTCAGTTTTCGCCTCAACGACCATCAGTTCTCCAAGCTATGTGTCCCGCCAACTGTCACTTCAACTGAGCAATTCTTCGAGCTTTATTAGTAAGAAACTCGGGTTCTTCGTGGATCTCCTCATTCCGGATTCGATCACGCAGTAAACTCCTAACATAGCTCTCTCCATTGCTCTTTGGGCGACCTTGAGCCCTCTTATGAGGCCCATAGTCAGCGACCAGGTCTCACATCCATAAGTCATCGCTGGCAACACACATTGGTTACACATCTTTGCCTTGAGACACTGAGAGGTATTTTGGACGTGAAAATGTGTTTAAGTTTCCCTAACGCTGCCCATCCGAGTTGGATTGGACGAGTGACCTCTCTCTCGAAGTTGGACTTACCTAACTGGACTGTGGTCCCAGGTATACATAGTGGTCAACAACTTCGAGGTCAGAGCCGCCAACGTTGATAGGAGTGGGTGCTACACGGGAGTTCGACTATTATCTAAGTCTTGTCCATGTTCATTTTAAGACCCACTCTGTTAGAGGCTCTTTACTTACACATAAATAGTGCAGCGTCCACATGATCACATAATTAATTTACTTTAAGTCTCCTTAATGGCGCTGTATTAATCATATAGCTCAGACGTAAAGGTTTGCCATTTTACAATAAAAAAAAATATTAGTTCTACAATTTATTTATTTATTTTATTTTAGCCTTTAGGAAAACTTACAGCTAAACTTAGCATAATATAGTAAAGAAAAAAAAAGCTAATTACGAGTTTTCACAAATAGAAACTACTTACCTTGAGAGTAAATTTTTATGAATTCCATTTTAATGTTAGTTTAAACCTAACTCTTACAACTACCTAACTCTTACTGTAGAAAGTATTCGAAATAAATTGTCAAACGTCTAGTCGGTTAATTTTAGGATTTAGAAATAATCATTAGGATTTTTAGCGTTGTTTAATTATATTTTACCCTTTCTTATATAGAGTATAAGCATAATTATACCCCTAAATCGAATTGCTTAGATTTTACATCTATTTCCTTACAAGAGTGATTGTGTATGTCTTTTTAATAATATGCATAAGTAATATTTATTGTTATTAATTCCGAGAGGTTTTGGATTCATATTAAATAAGTGATAAATATTGTAGTAACCTACTTGTGCTTGTGTATTGCTTAATAAAACTCCTACTTTGACCCCCATTTACAGAAATATGCGCAAATGAAAAATGCAACTAGAGTGCCCTTGACGTATAAATAAGTCTATTACGTCGATGGAAATGATAAACTCTAACACCCTCTACTATTTACTTACCTGAAAGCTATGTTTTTCATTCCATCTCAAGGCTTTTATTCTGTGCTGTTTTTAATACGTTTTTACGGTTCCGTAGTCAACAAGGAACCCTTATAGTTTAGCCATATCATTCCGTCTGTCTGTCTGTCCGCTTGTCTGTTTTGGGTATCTCCATTTACCCAAGTACCCAAATGTCTCCCGTACTCCTAAATTAGAGATGCAATTTTTTTTTCGTCTACACCAAAGTGTGGGTTATCGTTGGATTGGCCGTTTCATATTGTGCGTGTAGAAAAATCATTTTTCGATTTAGGGATCCGTTTGAGAAATTTAAAGCTTTAAAGCGCAAATCTTTGTTAGAGTAGGCTAAAATGACTAGATTATGTATTAAAAGACATAAAAAACTAATAAAAAAAACCCGGCCAAGTGCGTGTCGGGTCACGTAGAAAGAGGGGTTTTCATCTGCTTTACAGAACAAACAACTTCATCAAAGTAATTTGAAAATAATTTAAAAACCCAGCCAAGTGCGTGTCGGGCCACGCGCAGTGTAGGGTTTCGTAGAAAAAGGGGTTTTTATCTGCTGTACACAACAAAAACTTCATCAAAGTAATTTTAATGGATTTTCTACGATATAATTGTAGTTTTCGGCCCCATCGGCCATCAGTTCTGCGTGCTATGTGCCCCGCCCACTGCCACTTACTAATCCGCTATATCCACGACTTTCGTTCGTCTACGGCTTAGTAGGCTTTACAGGTTAACGAGTAATAGGCGACCAACTTATAAAAGGAAAACTTCGTACAAATTACATTGAAAGTTAGTTTGATGAAGTTGTTCGTTCTGTAAAGCAGGTAATAAATTCCTTCTTCTGCAGAACCCTACACTGTGCGTGGCCAGACATGCACTTGGCCGGTTTTATGTCTGTATTTAGGCTGGAAACAGTGCTTGACCGACGGTCCGTCCCGACCCTACGTCCTGACCAAATCACGTACCAAATCACGCGCGTACTGTCAGCGTAGCTGTGTGCGCGTTCATAGACTTGCATAGATATAGCTACGCCGACCGACGGTCAGCGCTGACCGTCGGTCGAGCACTGTTTCCAGCCTTACTGTTTGCATGTGTAAAAAGACTTTTTTCTCTAAAAACCGTTGCGCCAATACCGGGTTTATCCGTCGTGTACTGATGTGGACTTATTGATGACAAAAATGGCTGCGCGTGCTCAAATACGTATTTCTCAAGAAAAAGACTTTGTTTATTGATTAAAATGTTTATTTATTATTGCGTATAAATAACCAACTTGTGCAACCACTTAACAGGCTTGTTTATCAATATGATGCCATGTTAATAATAGGATGTGTTAATGTTTACCTTGTTGGTGACCCTAAATAAAATAAATAAATCATAAAGTCTGCAAGTGTGATCAGGAATATTTTTGAGTTTTTGCCTGATTTGGTTTCTGTAAGAAAACAGAGGTCTCCCAAAGATGAAACCAGAACGTATTACAACTAAAACATGGGTACTGTAGATGCTGCTGATATGATGTAAAGTTCATTACAAACAATTAGAAAAACTGTAAAATTGTACAAAAAACTTGCTGTGTATATTATAAAATATACTTTCACAAAAATAAACTTACGCTTTTTATACTTTCGTATAATAGCCATACCACACGCTAACTGTGAAGGAAAACATCATGAGGAAACCCGCGGCTTTGTTGGCTCAGCACGTATTGACTTGTCTTTCCTGTAGGCTAAGCCGACTAAGCTGTCAGGATGGCATAGGTGCTCCATAAAAAAAAAACATGTCCCAGGCACTGCCGCTGCAGTGTCCTTCCCTTCACCCATTTAGTATGAGTCAAGGTGCCACTGGATGCTGTATAAATCATATTATCATTACGTAGATGATGCAGAGGGCAGTTTTTTTTTACTCCGACAGAAAAAAAATCTTTGAAAAACTTACACCTAAATTGGGATGCAATTTTTTTTCTAGCCCACAGCATAGTATGGGGTATCGTCGGATTCATCATCATCATCATCATCAACCTATTATGTCCCCACCGAGGGGCACGGGTCTCTTCTCTGAGGAAGGTATAGGCCATACTCCACCACGGGGGCCAAGTCCGGATTGGTGGAGGCTTGTAGACTAGTGGCTCGTCTACTGTCAGAAGTTGTCAAGCCGCCCTAAGGCCTCTGACTTGGCTTAACGACTGCCATCTATCGACGGCAGCCGGCACCAACAGCTTAACGTGCCTTGCGAAGCACGGAACCGCTCGGAAAAATGCCACTAGCGTTAGGCATAGACGGCGACCCATCCATGCACTGAACGCGCCCTGTGTTGCTTAACCTTCGTGATCGTTTTTAAGATCACTCAGGCAGCCGGGGCTACGAGCGATTCGTTGGATTGGTTGGAAAATTATCGTGGGCGTAGAAAAATCATTTTTCAATTTCGGATTCCGTTTGCGAATTATGAAGCTTTAAAGCGCAAATTTTTGTTGTCCCCCCCTCTCCTTGCTAAACGGTTCGTTGTAGAAACAGGGCAAAAATTCAGGGCAGTAGCACATAAAGGAATACAATCACGGCTAAGTAGGCTTTACAAGTTAACGAGTAATAGGCGACCAATTTACAAAAAGTGAAAGTGAAATTGTCTTTATTGCCAACAAAAATGAAATAAAGTATATAACGACAAAACAATTTTAAAAAATTAGGCAAAAGGCCTTATGCTCAGCCTAAAGTCGTCAGGGAACATGCTCCACTGCCGACGCTGATCCTCAGCAAAAGCCTAAGAGGTTAGGTTAAAGATGTAAAATAAATTACAGAGAGTCGCTGTGCGCAAAAAAACTGTTCACGTTTGCTCAATACCACATGGTAGCTTACAAATAGTTTTTTTCAGTTTTTATTATCACTAAAAGTATATCGAGCAAATTATGTATTAATTTTTCTTTATATTTTGTTCTTACTCTATGAATATTCTTATATGCAATATTCTATATTCCAATTTTATTAGAAAAACTTCGTTTAAATTCCATTGAAAATTTCTTTCATGGAGTAGTTCTGTAAAGCAGGTAAAAAACCCCTCCTTCTGCTGAACCCCTACACTACGCGTGGCCCGATAAGCACTTGGACGGTTTTTATTATTTGTCATTAGAATATATAATAAGTCCCACAATCGACGCAAAGTTTGATGCCTGTTTGTATTACCGTTTAAACAAAAAAAAAAAAAAAAACACGTTTGTTGTATGGAGACCCCGCTTATATTTTTTAATTTTTTTAATCTTATTATTTGTTAAGTAATCCGCCGTAATAACACATATTCTGTGAAATTTTAAGTGGCTGCCTATTACAGTTCCAAAGATAGAGCCCTTCAAAGGTCGGACGGATGGACAGACAGACAGCGGAGGCAGAGTAATAGGGTCCCGTTTGGCACCCTTCGGGTACGGAACCCTAAACGCAATGTTATGCATAAAAAAGCGCTTTTCTTGAAAGTATATTTTTGTGGGTTGAACTGTTTTTGCGTAAAACGGTTATAAAAATAAGGCAGCATATCGATTACGCGCAGCAACCCATCGAACATTGCTTCGTGGGGTTGCCGCGAGCAAACAAGACGTTATACATAAAAAAAAAATTTTTTTCAGCTAATATTTTAACTACCCTAGTCCCAGCACAAAATTTTCGTCGATATTGTAGCGCCAATGGCGCATCAACCATCACTATGTGTTAGTACTGGGGTAAAAATAAAATAACGTTGATATTTTTGTGTTAAATTGTGTAATGTTTTTGAATAAAAGTCGGTGTGCAGAGTTTTGATATGGGTTTTTTATTTTCTTTTTGTTTTACACAATGTTAGGTTTATTAGAGCAATTTACAAAGCCTATTCCAAGAATTAACAGAGGCATGCGTAGTATTGCGTAGTGCAGTGGCGCATCTATACATTTTATTTTGAAGTTAGGGTAAAAAAATGCAGTGACGTAGTGCACATTTGTTTATGAAACTTTTGGCTGTCAAAAGGTGTTTCTACAATATTTTGGTACCAAATTCCTTTCTACCATACTTAAGCAGATTGCACCTCTTTTTTAAATAAAAATTAAGTAGCACTGAACTAAAATTCATCATACAAAAATAAGTTGAATCGGCTACATTTAAGTAAGCCTTATTATATTTAAATCGCAGAATTTTTAGTTTTCAACCAATCCATCAGCCCACATTTGTCACCTACTGGACTAAGTATCCCCCAAGGCAATCTATCTATTTTCGTTTTCATCATTGGCGTGTCTAGGATTATTTTTCAGGGGGCTGACTTCTGAAAAGGATGCATGCACGGTCCTTTCTGGGCCTGCATGTGTGCTGTAACCCAACATCCTGGGGTAGGATTAGACCATTACAGGGTGAACAACTGGACACGGCCCACACGGCTTCCTGCTATCCACGCCAGTGCTGGCCATCCTCATCACGCCGCTGCCAGCAATCTGCATCAAACGGTTTTAGTTTATTATGTGAATAAACTAATACTCTATGGTATAAACTATTGTAGTGCTACGCTGGATAATAAATTAGTGGGGGTCCTAGGCTATTGACACTTGGTTCTAAGCGATGACTTGTAACTACTAAGCACAAGGGACCAACGCATCGAGTCACACAATATTGAATTTGGGTCCCGCCTGCTCTGTAGTTAATGTTCAGCAATCGAGTTGTTGGTTATTTACTATTACAGTTTTATTTTTATTTTTGTACTGAAATTATATATAGGTAGACTATGACACTCCCGCAAACACGATTTTCGATTGAGATCTCATTTGTCAACTGACCGTTGGTTAAGAAGTTATGAGGGAACATAGATGTTACAGTACAGATGTTCTATGGTGTACCCAGAGCGTTGTACCAAGTGATAATGTCATTCTTTCCTTCATGTGCTATTTCCGAATTCGTCCTCTCTCTTTGAGACTGGATGTACTCTCTTCGAGACTGCGAAGTGAAATATGTATTCCTGAACTGGTGTTCGTGATGTCATGTTACGCCGCTAATACCGGTCTTTTTGTATTTCCAGCGTGTCGATTTGGGACGTCCCTGCAAGGGCGGCGCGTGATCCTGCTCGGCAACTACCGTTTTAATAAGCAGCGGCAGCACGGCCCCAAGACACGCTGGTCTTGCGTCAAGAAGCCAAGCCTAAGGTGCTTAGCTTACATCATCACTTTCGAGTACAACCACAGGACGCACGTGGAGAAGGTTGTGAATGTGCACACTCATCCCTAGTGTGACTCTATTAGAATATTGCTTACATATTCTACTGTATCGCAACACAATGTATCTAACCTCTTCAGTGTTGAAAGTTACGATGGTTTTCAATTGTTATTTTCAAGGTGAGGACCGTGGAGGTTAAAAGCCACTTTAAAGTTCGTATAGATGTTCACCGAATTTGCGTCTAAAACCATATATCTGTATGATATACAATAAATAAAGTTAGTTTTCACCAATTGAAGTTAGTGTTTTGAAAACCATATAAATCATGTAAAATATATAAAATTTATGAAAATTTTAAGCGTCTACACTTTCTAACTACTTAAAAAAAACCTTGTTTTGTAGGTATTTTAGGCTTTTTGTTTTTATTTTTTTTTATCTCGAGATTTATAAGTACTGAAAAGTAGCTGTTAAAATAAGTTAGAATTGTAGACTTAATTTATTAACATTTAGTAAATAAAATCATCAGTCTGGTCCAAAAACAGGTCGAACGCTCGGCTTGCCAGAAAATACCGATTTTCCTCGGTACTGGTTTCATATAAACTCAGTACTTAGTTTGAAAATAAGGGTGTCATCTTAAAAATCAATGTGGTCTTTCTCTTGGCTACCGACCGCACTCTACAAATAGTTATTGATTAGTTTTTCAAATAACCGGTTATTACTATAACCAAACCGTCAAAATACGGAAGCCGCGTGTCTGATATGATAAAATGAACCAAACCCATCCGCATCCCTTTTGCGAACAAAAAATATGTAGGGCCACGATTCACGCTCTTTTACTATGGGGTTTTGTGTAATGTTTGTTCGCATAGCCTTAAATATTCTTTTTGTTAAATAGTTTTTTTTGTACTCATTTGAAGTTCACAAGCATTGTTGGTGTGAACTTCAAATTGGTACAATTTAGTTTGAGCAAAGAATGCCTTTCGAGAATGAGCCACTAATATGGAAGGTATTGATTATCCCTCTAGTATTAAGTGGTTTTAAAAACAGTGTAGATAGTTGAGAAAATTTTGTTTTAATTGTGACCGTTGATATAATGAGACGGCCGCGGCTGGCTATATTCTTAAATTGTTAGCAAATAAGGCGTCATTCTGTAATCATGTTTTTTTTTTGTTTTTAAGAGCAATTTATAATGAAACGCTAAAATAATTATGGAATAAATAAAAATACATTGTATTTTACATTCTTATTTATTTGCACTGAATTTAGTAATTGTTAGTTATTTGTACTGTAGTTTTTTGTATTTCTCAACTCGTAGAACGATGTATCCCAAGGTATTTCGAATACAGAATTGTATGAAAAACAACAAGTATTGTTTCTTCTCAGAAATAATATACACGACGACGCGTTCCGGAAATCCAGCGATGCAGATCGGTAAATACCGGTTCAACAGACGTTCAGACTTCGTCGGGGCTAAACAAACCTGGGTATGCACCAGGAAGAATATAGGATGTTCCGCCAAAGTGGTTACATATGATACGGATATTATCTCTCTACGCAACGAACATTGTCATTAGATGCACGGTATTATGAAGCAGCTAAAGGAATTGGGGTCGGCTCTGCGATGGAAAATGGGCTCGGGCAAATACCTCTAGTATAAAGGTCAAAACGCACTAGAGCCACACTGCAGCGGAGAGGCGCGTCGCCGCATAAAATGCACTATAGCCGCGCCGCGCTGCTTTACTGCAGCACCGCTATAGCGAGTTTTATTTTATAAGAAACAGTGGAAACAATATTTTTCTGACGCGCAGCTCCGATGCCGCGGCGCGGCTCTTCGCTACAGTGTCGCTCTAGTGCGTTTTGACCTTAAAGCTGCGCAAAGGGTGAAAACAAGTGAAGCGTGGGGTGAAGAGACCGAATTATCAACGGATCCCATAGTCTCGGTTGGTTCATAACTTGCCGGAGTGTCCCAAAAACTTACTGCTGCGCAGGATTTAAGATGTTTTGCCGGCACTTGTGAGGATAACGCCATTGACTATTTTCTGCACTATAGTCACCGGCGAGATATTGACCGAGGCGAGGAGAGCGACGCGCCAACCGCTTATTTTTAGCGAGACACTTGTAGGTGGCTCTGAATAGAGAATTGTGGGAAACAGATACGAATAAATCTAATTTATAAAAATCTCGTCCCACAGCGTTTTTTATCGAACTCCTCCGAACTTTTTTTGTGTAGGTATGTTTGGTAGGTCTGAGAAGGCAAAGCAACGTTTGCCAAGTCTGCTAGTAATATATAACATACAAGAATCTTGCATCTATTCACATATTATAATATAAGTTAATCAATCATCTTTATCAAGCCGCCAATTGTACATAACTATAAAAGTATCATAGATCTAAGAAATGTAAGTCAAAATACTATTAGTGTTTTATAATGTGTTCTCTACCCTATTTTGTACAGCATCAACTGAATTTTCGCAGGTGCCTATAGCATACACTTCGAGGTCAACGATAAAACAGGTCAGCAAATCCTTGTGATGGATGGAATCCGGTTTTACAGACACGGACGCATGAGAGGCGCGAGTCCCAAGCGGTACTGGCGATGCAGTGAAATTAAGCGAGGGTGTGGCGCCTTCGTCCACACCATAGACTCCGCGCTGGTCAAAGTGAATTGGAACCACAATCATGATCGTATTTCGTATCCTATTGTTAAGTTTCGGTGTAATTAGCCATTTTGTGAACTAAAACTTTGGCAAGCACCACATTATTAACGTGGTTCCGGAATCATGTACTTGAATATTTGTCGGAAGAATCCGACCAGGAGCTCTATTTTTGAATCACTCGTATGAAATTGTATCGTCGAATGCGACTTAAGTCACACTCGTCTTCTAAGTCGCATGATGTCGTTTTTCCGTATTTTTGACCGCCGACCGACTCCGTTTATCCGAAGTGTTGCCAGTACAATTTGAAGTATTGTATTTTATCCATTCCACGCAGAAATTAAAAAAACCGGAAACTACCGTAACAGAAACGGAACGTAAAACACTGTTTTATTGGCTGTTTAAATAAAAAATCTTTGTCTTTTGATACAAACAAAACACTACTACTGTTATTTTGATTTGTGTTCTAACGAAATGTCGAAATCGTTTTTTGACAATTAATCTACCGATCGCCATGCGAGACGAGTGGTAAGGACCATTCGTTGCAGTTCGAGTGATTAAAAAATACGGAATTTCAGATATCGAACGAAAATCAGTAGAAATCGAGCGCTCGACGCGATACGAGTGATTCAAAAATAGAGCTCCAGGTTCTTTTCGAAGAGCTTAATAATGGCGAGTAGAGATGGAGCTCGTGTCGTTGGTTCCCCGTCTCTGACTGCGGGCGAGAGTATGGGTTTTATCACCCCGCGTGCCCACCGCGGATTGGCGATTTCAAGCGCTCAGGTTTCCTCACGATGTTTTCCTTCACAGTTAGTGAGTGGTATTGCTACTATAACTTCACAAATGTACATAACTTAGAAAACAAAGTCATAGGTACATGCCCGCACTGGGAATCGAACCTGGGTCTCCCGCTTCCGAGTCCAATGTTCTACCCACTAGGCTACCACCGCGCTTGAAAGCCTGGTTTATGTAATGTTAACTCTCAATAGATGCATAAGGGCAATGTTTGGTCTAAGAAGGACAGGCAACTGTAAACCGTATTTTGAATTTAAAATACGTGGCCCTGTCTCTACATTTACGAAGTGGCTGTACTCATCAAAACGAACCCTTATCTGTTCCCGCAACTCTCCATCATCAGCAATCGCACACAGCGAGACAAAAGTAGAGTTTGTGTTCAGAAAGCTAATACTGCACTCTTGCACATAGGCATATTTTGCTTGGGACTGGTAATTTATAGTAAATTTTAAAAACCTATTTACTAAACCGCGACCCGTGACCTCTGGCTAACCGAGCCAGCGCTCTCCCAACTGAGCTAATGGGCATCAGTGAAATTTCGAACCTCTTTACAAACTTCTCTGTATTACGTACAGGCAGCGACATCTGGCCGAAGTAATTTATAATAAATACCAAAGAAATTACGCGAATTAATTACAATTAATTTCATAATCCCAAATTCGAATGTTTCTTAGAACATAATATAAAACGTGTTATATCACGAAGTAGAAATAATATATGATAAGGTGTAGAGCCTGTGCTTATTAAAAGAGGGATGAGACCGCTCAGTGCTCATCCTCAGTTATATGTTACATTAATGTATAATGTGTTCTTAAAAAAAGTTAGCTATAGCTTTAGTAGTATGTGCAATCGTGTGTGTGTGTACATACATAATATGTACCCACTTTTAAGAAGCTTCTCCGTTTCCCTATATGACACAGTTTTTGGATCCATTGCTTAGTTATTGCCTTTCTACGTTTAAATCTAGTCATTGAATAAATCGAGAGGATTCTATTTATTTTATTGTACAGGTACGTATGGATCCAAGAACGTGAAGAATCTTTTAACAAATTCGGATTTACAGGCTGCTTTTTAAGCAGACTATCGTTTCTCCTCTTGTTTTATTGAGTTTTTGCATCCAATAATGAAATCTTTGCTGGTTTAAAATAATACTGATACGCATACGAAATAATATGCACAAAAAGCTGTCGAGCCGTCGAAACCTGACATTATTAGCAAATACTCCATTCCACGAAACGAGCTCCCGAAGAAAATCGCCCATGGGTTAATGCGCGTGACCTTCAATAGCCACTTCAATAGCGGATCGTCTTCGCTTATTGTTTCGCTTATCTGTAGCCGCGCGCACTGAACAATGAGATGCGAGAATTTGGTTCCTTGGTATGAGTTCGACTCGTGTAACGAAGTCTATACTTGTAGGCGGAAACAGAAAGGGTCTAAAAGTTGATACTTTAATTTAGCACGTTGTGCTCTTTCTAAAATAATAATTTAAATTAAGAGTTTATGGTAGATGACGATTTGAGCTGACACATTGACTGACAGTTTAATATAACTTATATTTTTAACCTCCTCAGTCCTGACCTCAGTCCAATTGTTATTTTCAAGGACGGGACTGGGGAGGTTAATTAACATTAATCCAGATTTTGTTTACACAATTTAATGTAATAATTAATACCGGAAATATTGACTATCTTTATTTTTACATTCTTTGTTCCTCAAATTCCACCCATCTTTATTTTTATTATATAGATTTTAAGTCGTTGACATTTTACGCCCGTGCGGCAGAGCATGTATATGTAGAACTAATTTAAATGTTTTTCCATCCTATCCATGTACTCGTGATTCATAAATAAATAACTTTATCTTTGCCTTTACTGTATTTTAACTACGGTTTTGTTACAGCGGCTGTTAATGATTAACTGATTGTTTATAGATCACGTGGGGCCGTGTAGGTACTTAGTAGACTTTTCTTACCCCCGGTTTCTGTACTGAGAATTTTACTGACTACCTACCTAAACATTTAAATATCTTTTGAAAATTTTATTTTCGAGAAATCTGAAAAGATTCTGAAGCCGTCGGTAAGTATATTGTGTCACTCAAGTAATACGATTTATTAAATTACTTACTCGCATGTACGATGAGCTGATTCGATGGTATTTTGCACCTCTTTTACATGACTACTCTTAATTACGTTGCGTTACGTGCGACTTTACAATAAAAAATAATCAATCAGTTATAGACTGTACGGTCGACAGCACTTCAACCTTTTACATTTTGGTTGCAAAGTGGCCCGTAAAGTGCCTTGAGTAAAGGTTAATATACTGGCGACTGTAACTTACTGGCTGATTACAGCAACAATAAATTCGTATAGTGCAATTGTCGAACGACTGATGAATGATATTTTTCAGTGTTTCCTGCACGGGGTACTCGTAAGAGTAAGAGAAAAACGAAAATGCCGAGACCAATAAATTGTAAAGAATGTCGGCTTAAGTGTTCCGATCAGTTTTCCGAGGAAGAAAGACTACGGGTATGTAACATCTACTGGAGTAAGCGTTTCAAGTCGCGGCAACGTTTTCTTCTGTCACACCTCTGTAAGGGTCCCGTTGTTAGAAGAAAGCCCCGGGAAACCAATAAGCGTCCTCGTGGCTACTCGACTAAATGCTTTCTTCCATCGGGCCATACTAAAATACAAGTGTGCCAGAGATTTTTTTGTACCACCTTAAGCATATCTGATAAAGTTATTCGATTGTTTATGAGTAAAGTTACAGTCTCAGAATGTCAGTGTCGAAAATAAAAGAAATTACGACTGAACTGTACCACTTTCTTAAGCTAACTAACGCCAATGTAAAAACAACCTACAAACCCACAGAGAATATAGGTTTTATCACAACGCATCATAATTGGAAAAAAATATAAAGAAATTTATTTATTCGAGTCACTAAGGTGCGAAGAAAGATTTTTTACTTGTATTAACATAAGATAAGAATAAATTATAGGTAACAAAATTAAAAGAAACAAAAAAGTGCCGAAACCAATGAAGGCAAAACATGCATACATACATAAGCTCACGCCTGTATCCCAGGGTAGGCAGAGACCAGGGACTGCCGCTTGCCACGATCCTGACGGATCACTTTCGCTTCCTCAACATTCGTTAGTAGTTGCATGCACGCACGCACGGATGTGAAGACATCGCGATTTTGATGTCGTTTCTTTTAATGACATGTGATGTTGCCTTAGTGCTCCGAATAATTTTGTAGAGCAGGTTTAGATAGATAGATAGAATATTCTTCGGTATACTTTGTGAATCGCTCGTAGCCCCGGCTGCCTGAGTGATCTTAAACGATCACGAAGGTTAAGCAACACTGGGCGCGTTCAGTGCATGGATGGGTCGCCGTCTATGCCTAACGCTACTGGCATTTTTCTAAGCGGTTCCGTGCTTCGCAAGGCACGTTAAGCTGTTGGTGCCGGCTGCCGTCGATAGATGGCAGTCGTTAAGCCAAGTCAGAGGCCTTAGGGCGGCTTGACAACTTCTGACAGTAGACGAGCCACTAGTCTACAAGCCTCCACCAATCCGGACTTGGCCCCCGTGGTGGAGTATGGCCTATACCTTCCTCAGGGAAGAGACCCGTGCCCCTCGGTGGAGACATAATGGGTTGATGATGATGATACTTTGTCTACTTGAAAAACTTACTGGAGGAAGTATTTCAAGTCGCGGATTTTTTTTCTCTTATCGTACTTTTATAACGGCTGTTTCGTAGGTTTAAGCCTAGAAAAAACAGAAAGACTTTCTCGTGATTACTTGACAACTTACTTTCTTCTATTGAGTCATGAGAAAGTAAAAGCTTTCCAAAGACATTTTTTTTTTGCCACTTTAAGCATAACCGAAAGTGTTATACAATCCATTTTGAATACAGTTTCCGTTTTAGAAAATCAGTCTCGGAGAAAAAGGAAATGTAATTGGCCTAACTTGGTGAAATCAATTTCCATATGTTATGTGGACTCCACATTAATTCGTGTTGTGAGGATATTATTATTATTACAAACTTCGACCAAATAGGGGATTTATTAGCAAAGGGCAAGATAAAAAGTATTCGAAACCGGCGTGCGTGCGTGCAACGACTAATGAATGTTGAGGAAGCGAAAGTGCTCTGTCTGGATCGTGGCAAGTGGCAGTCACTGGTCTTTGCCTACCCCTCTGGGATACAGGTGTGAGTTTATTTATGTATGTATTATTATTATTATTATATTTATTAATTGCACTAAAGTTTACTTATGTGTAATAAACCTTTTTATAATAATATTATATCAGCACTTAGTTTGCTACTTAAGAAGTAAATGTCATCATAGTTGTAATTCTTTTTTTCTGGTTGGGCAATAAAATGTTCTGTATCTATCTTCTTATGTTATTGATCGTCATAAACATATGGTCCTTCTGAAATGATATTGAATTACCATGGTAACGGTCGCATGGTGACCCGTTATATACTGAACTATGTAAAAGCATCGCGAGCTTGTAAAAGTAATTAATTGTTATGTTTTTTTAAGGGCATGGTGCAGTCAAATTAACCAAGGCAGAGAGGAAGCAAAAAAGTATCATGAAAAGATTAAATAAAATGCCACTGCCAATGAAGTGTAACAAAATATGTCGACTTGAGTGCTCTGAAAAATTTTCTGAAGAAGATAGCGTACTTTTATGCAAAGCTTATTGGAGGAAAGATATCAAGTCACGGCAAGGTTTTCTTCTAGCGCACATTAATAAGGGCCCTGTGCGTAGACGTCGGCGTAAAACATCAGATAGACTTCCCCGAGCTTACACGAGCACCTACTTTCTTCCATTGGGTCGCACTAAAGCACAAGTGTGCAGGCAATTTTTTTGTGCCACTTTAAACGTGGGGGGTAAGATTATTCACGCTGCTTTGAGTAAAGTTGGGGCCCCAAACGATCAGCCACGTAAAAACAGGAAAAATTTATAAAGTTAATTGTCTCATGTTGTTTCTCTTTACCAAAACGTTTTATTTAATTATTTCGACTTGTCCAGAAAGCCCCCGACCAGATATGTCGACACAAGACATTCAAAACAATAGATCTATGAGGGCACGCGTCCTCAGAACAATGAATGAATGAATGAATGAATGAATGATTTATTGCCACAAACAAACATGCTTACATACAATAATTAAAAAATAAAGGAGTATGCGTGTGACAATGATACTATTTCAGCGTCAGCTTTGCCCTTTGAGGCAATTTAGACAGACAGCAAGCTATTTCACGTTCTGTTTTTGTTTTAATTGTTCATTGTATGGCTCTATCGAATATTTGAAACAGCTTATATTTCTTTCGATAGTCAGCTTTGGGTTGTCCCTTAAGGTGCCGTTGACACCAATATTTAACCTTAATATTTTTTTTACTAAGTCGCCCTTAACGTAATTGATTTGAGTGCTCAAAGAACTGTATGCACCTAAACTAGCAGGCGTTTATTATTACATTTATCATTATACTCTACTTCACACACGAGAACACAGTACCGGAAAGATAACAAAAGAAAATACATGTACAATGGTGAGCTTATCTCTGTAAGAGATTTCATCAAACAAACCTTGAGGAGTCGGAGTTTTATTTTGGCAAGTGTTATATAGCAAATAATTGTTTGATTAAATTTATATTTCGCATTTTGTTTGTTAGGTTAGTACACATAAGCAAAAATAGGTTCGAAGTTCCAGGATGGAGCGGAGCGCAGCGACGCTCCATCCTGAAACTTCGGGTGTTAGTTCTTTTTTTTTATATAAAAGCGAAAAAAAATATTTCACTAAAAAACTTAGTTTTGTGTCAAACTTAAACAAGTCCATGGCATGCATGGGTCCGTGCATGGAAAAGTCATAATTACCCTACATTATGATATTAATATGATATTAAATAAAATTGCTAGTAAATGTGATTAACTTTGTGTTAATTATCACTTTATCTAAACTGAGTAGACATTATACTCCATAATGACCAGTCATTATGTATAATATCCAGATTTTTTACTTTGGCTGTAACATATATATATATATATATATATGCCAGCAATGAAAAGAATAAAGTACATAAACAATCAAAAGAAAATACATACTTACTTAAAAATACATACCTAATGATAACCTACTTATCACGGAATGAAGATATTGATAGATAATGCTCTACATTTTAAATACATAATGTATGTATTTCATGATACACAAAATTTTTGTGTTTATGTAACATTTTTTGTTGTGCAGTGACACCATGGTTTTACGAAACAACGCGCGGTGTACGTTTTATGATAGCTGGAAACTATCGCTATCGAGAATCGTATGGAGATGCCTCGAGGTGCACTTGGCGCTGCAGCCGCAAAAACGCCGGCTGCCGCGCCTTTGTCGTCACGGCTTACGACCAGATCATCAAGAACATCAGGAATTCGCATAACCACGATAGATATTAGAGATGAAGGCTCGGTAGTGCGACGGGAAATTCAAAAAGTTTGAAGTGATATCTTGTTTACACTTTATGAACAGTGAAGTGTTCAAGGGTCGTTCTACTTTTTTATTTTTATATGACAAAGTATCTACTTGTAAAATATATGTACGTCCTGTTTATCTTATAATTGCAAAGATAGAGTTACTTTTTCCTCTCGAGGACGATGCACATGACCCCGTACTATCGGCGCTAATTTAGCCAACTTACGTTACAATTTATTTAAATTTTAGTAAGTTGAAGTGGCAGTGAGCGGGGCACATAGCACGCAGAACTGATGGTCGATGGGGCCGAAATGTTCTCGAATGGAGACCACATATCGGCAAGCGCAGCGTAGGACGACCAGCCACAAGATGGACAGATGACCTCATCCAAGTGGCAGGAAGGCGCTGGATGCAGGCCGCTTCCAACCGGTCTTTTTGGAAATCCATGGAGGAGTCCTATGTCCAGCAATGGACTTCTTGTGGCTGAATGATGATGATAATGGTGATGATGATGATGATGATGATGATGATGATTAAGCCTACTATATTCGTCCCACTGCAGGGCACAGGCTTATTCTCAGAGAAAGAGTATGTGCTTGGTAACCACGCGTGCCCGCCGTGGGTGGGCAATTTCCAGCGCTGAGGTATGTGAACACCTCAGACTTTCAGGTTTCCTCATGATGTTTTTCTTCACAGTTAGCGAGTGGTATTGCTACTATTAGTTCACAAATTTACATAACTTACAAAAAAAAGTCATTGGTACGTGCCGGGATTCGAGCCCACGACCTCACGAATGAGAAGCCGGCGTTCTATCACTCCGCTATGCGTTTATTTAATAATTTTGCGAATAGCTGCCCTTGGTTTCAGATGTACTCTGAAGTGTCAGTATAAAGCTATTCATTATGACCTCAAGGTTTACTAACACGTTAAGTCTGACGTATTGCATTTAAGTGTGGCGCAATTTGAAACGCAATTACTTAGTCTCTTGTAATTCATTTCAAATAAAAATTACATTAGATTTATTATTACCTATTAAAACAATACATTTCATCCTTGTTATCTAAAGATAGTATACATAGAAACATTTTACTTTCCAATGTATCCGCTAACATGGTCAAACGTTTCAGGTCTCTTGCACTTCCTCGACTGGGCGAAGCAGGTGCGCGGCACCAGGCAGATCATGGTGGGAGGCTTCAAGTTCTTCAGGCATTCCCGTAGCCTGGTCGGCGACAGGATACGCTGGGTCTGCGCCAAGAAGCAGAGACTCAAGTGCCGGGTGTCTGCGATCACCGTGGGCGGCGAGGTGATCTCCACCACCGGGCAGCATTGCCATGATTGAGTCAATAACGTCTGAAGTTCCCACGAGCACTGCGCGTTAACTAAAAACTTTTTACTTGGGTGTAAGACTCATCGTTTTTTACTTGTGGTGATGACTGACTAATGAGGTGATTCATACATATAATTCGTTATCTAATATATAAAAATCTTGTGTGACAGTGTTTGTTATCGAACTCCTCCTTCCTCCTCCTCCGAAATGGCTTCGCCTATTTTTGTGAATTTTTTGTGTAGGCTAATTAATATGGCACTAGATAAGATAAGACCGACTTGCACTACTTCTTAAATGCCACTTAAATGGCTATTTAAATTGACATTTGTATGTAGAATTTTCGTTAAATAGGCATGATGACAGAAATCGAAAATCACTAAAATTATGTATTTATTTAACAAGAATTGAATTGTGAAATACGAAACACGCATTTATTTTCTTTATTAAGAGCGGGATTGATAATTATTACGATAATTAAAATCTACAAAAATCTTGTGTCCGCCATATTAACTTGAATAGCGAATGACGTCACTTTGAGGAACATGGGAGTAAACATAGAATAGAACCAAACATATTACTTTATAATCTGTGATATAGGTAACAACGTACTTATACGAAATTGATGTGTTGACGTTTTACACCACAGATTAATTTTACACTTTTGCACTGAGACGCCACTAGCGACGCCATGACATTGTCGAGCATTTCGGTGGGAATTTTAAATCTAAAAACTAAAATATATTTTTTACCATTAAACCTCAACTGTGACCAAAAATACGAGATAGATTGTAAATAATGTACGTTTTGGGACTTTATAGGACAGTTTTTCAAAATTTGTCATCATGCATATTAATGCTGTTTAAGCCACATTTAAGAAAGTGGTGCAAGTCGGCCTAAGTCACCTTCAATGATATTGCAAGAAAATCACTACATAATAGAGAATAACGTGTTGAGATCTGCCACCGCAATCATCAACGTTCAAGAGAGTTAAATCCAAGTTAAAAATGTTTTATTGAGTCAAGATTAAGTTTTTTTTGACATTATGCCTGCAAAATGGTCACTGAAGCCGAAGATTTTTTTTACTACTTTAATAATCTGTTAAGCTTATTGAAAAATGTTGAGAAGGAATTCGGTGGAGATTCACCAGTAAAAAAAATCTCTTTGGCCTTCGAATAGATAAGTTATGAACTATGAATAGTTAAATAAAAATCAAGCTTCAATTCAATCCATGTCAACAAAACCGAGGGCCCAATGGATTATAAATAGAATAGATGTACCAAGAGTTTTGGATACAGCTGTTAGCACTCTAAGATTACTTACAAGACTTGTAGATAAGAGTTCCGGCCAGTTGGCATTCGCTTACAAAACATAAGGCATCTGTTTTACCTGCTCCTATTTCATTGGGTTGAGGGTTATAATTCTTTGTACCTACGAAGAAAACAAATTTAATAATATTTATCCAGATTATAATATTTTTAAGTGTTATAAATCCCTGTAATGTTCGAATTTATTAATTTAAGTATGTATATGGGCTTAAGTGATTAAGGTTTTCTATATTTAAAACAAGTCTCTCTAACAAAGTCACTACTGTTGCACTGATAAATCATCGTTGAAGATATAACTAAATTTACTAAGACTTGTTTAGCTAAATATGGTTTTTACTTATAAAATATATTTTAACTAATATGAATACTTTATTAATACTTCATGTTATTTTTTCACATAGATAAAAGAATATACCATTGTTGTGCTACCAACGTAACCGTTTGGATTTTCAATTGGTTCCAATATATCTCCTTACCTGATAAGTCCATATGCCTATGCAAATTATATTCTTTTCACGGCAAACTTGACGATACCTATGACATTTCTCTTTGTTTCATGGCAACCTCTATACTTACTACACGTGAGTGACATTTTCGTAATTTTCAGAATGCCACTTGATTACAATGATGTCGGGCCAGAAGATGCTCCTATGGCGTGGGTTTACTTACAACCGACGCCACCGCTCCGGCTCCAATCTCGGCTGGTACTGTTCTAACTATCACAAAGGTTGCAAGATGGCCGTTGTCACATCTGATGAGCTGCAGTTAATCCAGTTTTCTCAAGGGTACCACAATCATGAAAGACCACAGCTTCACATGCACTCTTCGGGGAATTATATGAAGGTATAAGAAATGTTAAAGAAAGTAAAAATTTATATAATAAGGACATCTATTCTTTGTCTTAAAGATGAAAAACCCTGACAAATGCGAGCAGGATTCGCGCTCTAAGGGTTTTGAACTTATAAACTTTGCTGTAGAAAGGTATGTAGCTATTCTTATACAAACCAACTGCAAACATAAGGTTAGGTTAGGTTAGGTTAGGTTAGGTATTTTTCACGTGAGTCCAGATCAACGGTAAGTGCCGCATATGTTTAGATAGTGTTCTCAATATAAAATATGTGACAATTTTTATACATATCTACAATAGCCTTTACATTTTTTTCACAAATTTTGCCAAACTGCGTTCGCGCTCTCTTATAAGTTTATAACATAAGGTATAATATATTCAGAAATCAGAAATCTTATAATACATTATAAGGTATATATTCAATTTTATTATACTTAGTTCATATCTTTAGATTGCTTTGACAGAGAAGCTTGAATTTATTTACACATCTTAAGGATCTTATTAGTCTTTGATATTAATTTATAACTTGGTCTCTTACAAAAAGGGTTCTGACTTGACAGACTGACACCCGGATAACAAAGTGATCTTATAAAAGGCACGTAACACCGAAATGCCGTATAGGTATGACATCGTGTTTCTCAAGATCAGCAGAAAATTTATCTTAAGCGATTAAAATATTATATTATTTTATGTAAGTAATCGTAAATATTATTAAGCTCGCCTATGTGCAAAACTGCCTGTTTAAATGCAATAAAAGATTTAATAATAATAATAATATTTTTATTGAAATATGGCAGGATGCATTTAAGATAAATAAGCATATTTTGGCTGAGATTGCTACCTGGCTTGAAACGAGCCTTCTAACGGTAAATACTAGTAAGACCAAATATATATGTTTCTCAAAAAGTATTCGTACACAGCCACTTAGTAGCTTCAGCCTAACAATTCATATGTGTGGAAACCTTTATTTACATCTAATTGCAACTGCTACAAAATAACCAAAGTAACTACAGTGAAATATCTGGGCGTTGTGATTGACCAAGTCTGTCTTGGCACGCCCAGATTGATCTCCTAGCATCCAGAACAAGAACAATTGTGTGGATTTTTAAAACTCTCCGTCATGTGGCTAACAAAGACCTCTCTAAAATATATAATATTGCACTAGCCCAGTCGGTGTTGACCATTGCATCCCTATTTGGGGAGGGGCATTTAAAACCAAATTTATAGAAATGGAACGTGCGCATCGGGCTTTACTAAAACTTATTTTTTAAATCTTATCGGTTTCCTACTGCGTCCCTATATCGCCTTAGTGATTTTATATGTGTAAAAAGACTGTTCCAATCAACATACAACTCCGTTTTGATCAAAATACCTATGACAAGAAAAGAAATGGCAATGTCGTTCCTCCAGTCTGCACTAGAACTGCTTTTGCTAGTTGTCAACTTGCCAAGCAATGAGCACATTTTTATAATAAAATCAATAAAGGTTTATAAATCTGTGCAAATACTTATTATGAGTTCAAAAAGAAAATAACCAAATGGATTAAAATCTCTTTTATTGTATAATCGAAATAGAAATCTGTTTTAAGAGTTTTTGCGAAACATGGATTAGTACTTTTAGCGGACACACCATTAATCCCCGAATGCGCATATACACACACAAACACGCACACACACACAAACACACACCCACACACTAAGGTTAAAATATATTTTTTTGTATGTACAATAATATTTATGAGATTTTGCATGTTTAATATTAATTAATTAATACTTGCTTGATGTACATAACGCAAGTTTAGGTTATTTTTATTTTGATAATGTAAGTAATGTAAGAACGAGGCCTTTTGACAGAGGTATTGCTTACTAGGAGGTCCCAGTGCTGTCTTTATTGTTGTAATATGGAAAAAGAAATGAATGATTTTAGATTTTTTTTATATTATATCGTTTCACGTATTTAATATGGAATAGAATTCATCGTGTGAAAAGAAAATCATGTAGTTGATACAGAATCAATGGGTAAGTAGAATCCGATTACGCGATCCGTTGTGGGTGGAAACTGATATCGCACTCTTACTGAAACTAGGCATGGTAATTTTACTATACCTAGTTTCAGTAAGAGTGCGAACTGCCTCTCAAAGCTTTGCTGTAAGAAACTAGTAATGCTATAAGAGTGATATTATAACATAGAACCTACTTTTCATTTTAGATGCAGTATTTTGGATAATAAGCTTTCTAAGGAGCTTTTCTCATGAGTTCGACTGACTTTTAAGAGGCTCCGTGCTGTATCACTAGCGCCAATGGCAAAAAAATCGTATCTTTTAGTGTCAGATTAATCCCTCAATCGTATGAATGGTGATTTGAAGGACCCATGGCCGTGAAGCTAAGGCAAAAAACCCAGGTCTAGATAGTATTAACGCTGAAAACGGCAACCTCGATGGTACTTATGCAATTTCTCTTTGTTTCACGACAACCTCGCGATACCTATGCATTTCTCTTTATTTCACGGCAATCTCGGCGGCACCTATGCAATTTAACTTGTTTTCACGGCAACTTCGGTGGTACCTATAGAGTTTCTCTTTGTTTCAGACAACTTCGGCAGTACCTATACAATTTCTCTTTGTTTCACGGCAACTTCGGTGGTACCTATACAATTTCTCTTTGTTTCACGGCAACTTCGGTGGTACCTATGCAATTTCTTTCTGTTTCATGGCAACCTCAGCAGTGCCTATGCAATTTCTTTTTCTTTCGTGGCATCTTAATCTCAAATATTTTTCATCGTATCATTATATACATTTAAAATCGTTAAAATCTAATAACTTTAGTGTGGTCAGTTTCAACAAAGTAGATTGTAGATGTGAAGAAGAAAGAGAACTTCAGCGGTACCTAGGCAATTTCTCTTGGTTTACGGTAACCTCAGCGGTACCTATGCAATTTCTCTTTATTTCATTGCAACTTAGGTGGTACCTAATACACATAAATTATATTTTTAATACAGTTGCTCAAAAAGTGGCGTATTGCAGAGACGTATAGCGTTCGGGATGTGGGCTATTACATACTCGAGCTTTTTCTTTACCTTTTCCGAACTCGTGCGTTCTATTTCCCAACTGTCACAATAATGTCTATTAAAAAGAAAAAACCAACCAAGAACATTTTACAAAAAAAAATTCATAGAAGTTTTTATGATTCATGCAAATATTTCTAAAAAGAAGCTACTAATAAAATTTGTTTCAATATCAGATTTAATGATTTGATTCAATGAGTTAGGTTAGGTTTCATTTCATTTCATCTCATTAAATTTCATTTTTATTTCATATAAAAAAAAAAAATCTACTGAAGACTTGGCTGTATGGGCATAGTTCCCTTTGCCTACCCATGATGGGTGAAGAAAAAAAAATCTCTGCTTATATTCTTTTACGGTTGGCGCTATTTTCCAAAAATTTTCTTTATTAAATTGCTTCATTTTTTCGCAACTGTCTTAAAAATAGCTGTTTAGTACACGTGCGGAACCGTCATTGCAACTTGTTCCGACTGTCAACCCTTACCTTCGGCTGCGCCTCGGCTCGGGTAGACATTTGTCGGAACTCTTTGCAATGACAGGCTTTCCTCACTCGTAATGAAATATACTATTTCGTAATTTTCAGAATGCCACATGATCACAATGATGTCGGGCAAAAAGATGCTCCTATGGCGTGGGTTTACTTACAACCGATGCCGCCGCTCAGGTTCCAATCTCGGCTGGTATTGTTCTAACTACCACAGAGGTTGCAAGATGGCCGTTTTCACAACTTATGAGCTGCAGTTAGTTCAGTTTTCTCAAGAGCACCACAATCATGACAAACCGCAACTTCGCATGCACTCGTCGGGTTATTATATGAAGGTATAAGAAATGATAAAAAGCAAAAATTCCGTAATAAGGACAAGTATTGTATTTTAGGATATTTTGTTGAACAATAATTGTTTGTTATAAAGATACCGAAGAAGTGCGAGTCGGACTTGCACACCGAGGGCTCCGTACACATTTGTAGGTACTTACATATTATAAATAGTCCAGGAATCGAGTCTCGCAGTTTTTTTCGAGCTTTTCCCGAACTACAAAGACAATTTTTTTATGATTTAATTACAAATGTATATTTTTCAAATTATTCCCTGTACTTGTAGTATAAGACGATATTACTTGTCAATAGTACTTATTGTTTGAATAGCGGTGGTAGCCTAGAGGGTAGAACATTCTACTCGGAAGCGAGATACCCAGGTTCGATTCCCAGTGCGGGCATGAACCTATGACTTTGTTTTCTAAGTTATGTACATTTGTGAAGTTATAGTAGCAATACCACTCGCTAACGGCGAAGGAAAACATCGTGAGGAATCCTGAGTATCTGAGCTATTCACATACCTCAGCGCTTGAAATCGCCAAACCCCGGTGGGCACGTGTGGTGATTAAGCCCGTACTCTCTCCCCGAGAGAAGGCCTGTGCCCTACAATGGGACGTATATAAGCTGCTTATGTATGTACTGTCAAATTTCATAGTTCTAGGTCAACGGAAAGTTATACATTTTGATTCCCTTGAGTGTCGAAATATACGTTTTTTTGCGGCATAAACGACCGTATCTATTTTTACGTTAACTTAGAAGTTTGATTTTTTTACAGCTTCAAGGAACTCTAGACCTGAGTATATGATTTTTTTACAGCTTCAAGGAACCGTAGACCTTGTTTCATCTCGATACCTCCACGCATTCTTGAGATAAAGGGTCTTTAAAACCTAACTGTAAAGTGGGTTCTTCGGGCCTGCAAGTGATGTAAATTGCTTCGCCCAGATGTCGCTGCCTGTACGTAATACAGAGAAGTTTGTAAAGAGGTTCGAAATTTCGCCGATGCTTGCACTTATCCATTAGCTCAGTTGGGAGAGCGCTGGCACAGTACGGCATGGGTGGAATTTTTAGCCTCTAAATAGGTTTTTATAAAGGGTCTTGACGAACAGACGGACGGACGGACGGACAACAAAGTGATCCTATAAGGGTTTCGTTTTTCCTGTTGAGGTACGGAACCCTAAAAACCTGACAAGTAAGAGCAGGATTTGCGCTCTCAGGGTTTTGAACTTATAAACTTTGCTGTGGAACTGTATGTACTCTTATACAACCCAACTGGTTTTTAGGCAATGTAAGAGTTATATGACAAAATAGTAATTACTACTTTTGTAATTATTTTTGAAGTGAAAACTTAAATAATTATTAAAGTGCGCTTATGGAGGCGTATGTTTTTTTTATGAACAGTGAAAGAAACTGAACTGTCACGCTCGGGTCGCTGTCGCTGAATCAAAAAAGCTTAAAAGTTTTCACTTGTATCGTGTGGTTATAAGTAAACACCCTTTTTTGATCGCATAGCATATCACTTGTACTGTGAGATCTTGCTTTCTGCTTAACACAAAGCCGGGTCAATGGTAAGTGTCGCATAGGTTTTGATTGTTTACTTACTAATGTGAAATACGAGTACTACCTGTCCCGGCGAACTTTGTACCGCCACAGAATCCGTTTACACGATTCTTGCACAATGCCATCTATTTTTAAAACACAACGTTCGCTTGCACAATGCCATCTATTTTAAACTTGAAATAAATATTATCCCACAGGAACGCGTTGCCGGGATATCAATTCAAAACATATGCTATGTCTCAATTCAGGTCTTTGTCTATCTGTACGCCAAGTTTCATGTAAATCCGTTCAGCCGTTATTGCGTGATTGAGTAACAAACATCCAAACATCTTCACAAACTTTCATATTTATAATATTAGTAGGATGTGACATAAATGTTTGATTATATGAGTTTTTTACACATGCAATTGACCTTAGTGTTTCGTAATAATTTAAACTAAACCACTCAGAAAAATGATTATGCTGCAAGGACAAGTAAATGATCTTATAAGGGTTTCGGTCCTCCTTTTGAAGCATGGAACCCTAAAAAATCGTATTGGCATGAAATAGTGTTTCTTGAGTTATATCATGTTATTTTAAATTAAAATATTTTTTTAATCTTTTTAATACATAAGCAGCCTATATACGTCCCACTGTAGGGCACAGGCCTTCTCTCAGGCCCTCTCTCTCCTTCTCTTATGACTTGGTTTTCTAGGTTATGTACATTTGTGAAGTTATAGTAGCAATACCATCTTTTTAATGATGAAATATAATTTTACCTATTTTATATAGGTATCGGTATAAATCAAAATAAGTTACTGAAACTACGTACAATAATTTTACAGATATTACATGAAATGAGTTTATTTGCATGAAATGTCGTACATGTTGTGGTCGGATATGTTATAATCTAACATTGAAAATGTTTTAACATCGAATTACAACATGTCAAAATTACATAAATTAAATCATATTTACAAAGATGATACATATACAATTTAATTATTATTTCATTATTATTTTTCATCGTTGTCCCTTTGCGCATTGCTGTAAGTTACCTACTAATGATGCTATAATAGTGATACTATAACATAATTCTTTTAATTTTAGATGCAATCTTTGGAATAACAAGCAGGGGAAATCCAGTTATTCAGATAAAGCATTACAGGTTCAACATGGAGAGAAGAGGCGCTAAAGCAAGAGGCCCGAAAACTAGATGGCGCTGTGTGAAGAAGAATGATGGATGCGTTGCGGCAATAACTACAATAAATGGCATTGTAGTAAAACACACAGGGTCTCATAACCATCAATGAGGTTCATCAATACAGGATGTAACCAAATCTCCATATACATGCGAAAATGGACGGTTCTCGTCAGTACTTTGAAATCGCTAATCCGCTGTTGCATATTAAAGTAACCACCAGTGCCATTATAATGTATGGGACATCTGATAATTTAGTCGCGATTTCGAAGTTATTCCCATAGTAAAAGTTGTATATATTGACGATTAGAACTTCCATTTTTAGATGTATTATTGGATGTTTTGTTACACTGTATATTTTAAAAGCGTTTACTTGGTTGCAAAATCGTAAAAGGTTTCATTCTCAAGTTTGGATGTATTTTATTGAATAGTTTAATAGATTTTATCGGCAATTATTTTATTAAAACTAATAATATGATGATTAACTAAGTAAAAACATACATTTTTATGTATAAAAATGTATTTATTTGATCATAAACCCATTATAAGACAGTAGTAACATTGTGTGAAAGTAAGTAAATTAATGAACGATTAATAGAAGGAGTAATGTAGTTTAAAATAAAAAATCCGGCCAAGCGCGAGTCGGACTCGCGCATGAAGGGTTCCGTACCATTATCTATACAACATTTGAATATTTCAAGCGTCTACCTGTTGCCGTTATTAATGTGAAAAACACCAAAAAAAATTACGTTTGTTGTGTGGGAGCCCCCCTTAAATATTTATTTTGTTCTGTGAATATCATCTATGAAAATTTCAACTGTCTTGCTATCACGGTTCATGAGATACAGCCTGGTAACAGACCGACAGACAGACAGAAAGGCGGACAGTGGAGACTTAGTAAAAGGATACCGTACCCTTTCGGTACGGAACCCTAAAAAATGTGTAAAATAATTTTACAGAAGCAGTCTTTGGGTTATCCATAAGAGGCAAACCTGTGATACAATTAAACCAGTACAAATTCTGCAAAGACATCTCGCGGGGACTGAAAACTAGATGGCGCTGCAGTAAAAGGACATGTTTGATGTCTCTAGTGACTATTGACGATGTAATAGTTAAATGTGATGGAGAACATAATCACTGAAAAAATTATAATTTTAAACACATTACAAATAATTTTATTTAATTATTTGCAAAAATATTTCTTCAGTTTCCGATGTGATCTAATATTTAGATACATTTAATGGTTCTTAGAAATAAATATATAAATTTAAAAAACGGTTCTAAGATATTACTTACTTACTCCGCTGGCTCAGCAACCCGAAGTGGGTCTTGGCCTCCGACACAAGAAGTCGCTAGGCGGTCTCTTGCCAGTCGCCGCCCGCCTGGAGCTCATGTAAGTCCTAGGCCACTTCATCCTTCCAGCGATATCTGGGGCGGCCAACCGGTGTTTGGCCGCTTGGAAGCCTCAGGTAAGACCTCTTCACCGCCCGATCCTCTACCATCCTTATGTGACCGAGCCAACCTTTCTAAGATATTAATTAATCAAATTACAGGAGAAGCAGTCTTCGTCGTATCGAAAAAATCCGGCAAACCAGTAATACAAATAAACCAGCATAGATTCCAGAAGGATAAAACGTTGGGAATGAAAACCCGATGGCGCTGCATAAAAAAAAACTATGGATGCACTGTTGCTATTACTACCATTGGTGAAATGATCGTAAAATATATCGGAGAACATAACCACTGAAAAGAAAAAAATATTTGGATATTGTTTTATTCATTCTCGCTGGCTCGACGACTCAAAGTAAATCTTGGGGTCCAAGATCTCCCTAAAGAGGCCATCTTTCCCTGCCTTGTGCTATCTCACTTCAATCGCCAACCTGGAATTCGCACAGGTCCATCTCCACTGCATCTTTCCAGCATTACTTGGGACGTCTGACAAGCCGGCGGGACGTCTCTAATGTGCTCGCTTTGCAGCCAAATCTCTTTCCATGCTTTCTAAGTGACCGAGCCGTTCGTAGTGATCGTCCGTAGCCCCGGCTGCCTGAGTGATCTTAAACGATCACGAAGGTTAAGCAACACAGGGCGCGTTCATGGATGGGTCGCCGTTTATGCCTAACGCTAGTGGCATTTTTCCGAGCGGTTCCGTGCTTCGCAAGGCACGTTAAGCTGTTGGTGTCGGCTGCCATCGACAGATGGCAGTCGTTAATCCAAGTCAGAGGCCTTAGGGCGGCTTGACAACTTCTGACAGTAGACGAGCCACTAGTCTACAAGCCTCCACCAATCCGGACTTGGCCCCCGTGGTGGAGTATGGCCTATACCTTCCTCAGGGAAGAGACCCGTGCCCCTCGGTGGGGACATAATGGGTTGATGATGATGACATGATCTCTCTCTGAGAGGCTTGTGCCCTACAGTGGGACGTATATAGGCTGCTTATGCTACACATGATTTACTATAAGTAAGGGAAACAACACTATATCGTTCCACTCATCATCATCATTATTATCAGTCCATATCTGCCCACTGCAGGTTTAAGGCCTTTTTCTTGACTATTCCACATTGTTCGACCATCAGGCTGTCTTATCCGATATAAGATTCCTCAAGATATATTAGAGTTACCACCTTAAATGTGGAGTCTCTTTATTAGGTTCTTCTCCGCATAATCTATTAATTGTGAAACTAACATCTTTGACGTTCATTAAGTAAACATTTTGTTTTTATAGTGAGTAAAATTTTTTGACTTTGACTTTAATCATCGCCGCCCGGTTCTCGGCCGCCACACTATTTCTGTCTTAGTCCACCTGTCGTTTTTGCCTCACCAGCCTCCTCTGTGACAATTTACACTCGAAAATCGGTCATCGATATCGTCAACTTCGACCGACGACATTATGTAGACATTTAGTACTTATGTTATCTACGAGTCTGCAGCCTAGCATGGCTTGCTCCATGGCTCTTTGTGATACCTTAGATGCTTTATGAGACTTCATGTTCATGGCCATGTACGTGAGGATGGACAGAACATATTGGATGAATGTTGGTCTCGAGACACTGCAAGATTTGCCTTTAAATCGAATCATCGATAATTTTTTCAAAGTCTATCCATCTCAGTTCAATCTGCCGTGCGATATTTGCCTGAGATTAGGTCAGAAGATAAAAGTAGTCAAAGGTATTGTTTATTAAATGTCGTCTGCCACTAAAATCACACCTTAGTAATAAGTGTTCTGTAACAAACTGACAGGATAATATTTAATTATTACCTTTTAGAGGCAGTATTTGGAATTTCGACAAGAGGCCAACCTATGATCGAAATTCAGCAATATCGGTTCATGCGAGCCTCGAGCTCAGGGCCGAAAATTAGATGGCGCTGTGTCAAGAAAAACAATGGATGTCTTGCATCATTAACGACAATCGATGACACCATTGTTAAACAAAGCTGGAGACATAACCATTGAGCAAGACCGCGTCATATTCTGAAGACAATAAAAACATTAACATATCGAAATTTTATTGAATTTCAATCATATACCTATTAGAGTATAGTAAGTTATTAAAAAATACTATTTTAAACTGTTTTAAAACACATAATTATAAAATGTAATGCATCAAAATAAATCTTTAAAGAAAACAGCAATACCAGCGAGATAGAAAAACCATATATAGGATATGATTTACATTTGTTACGGTATTACATTCTATCAGAGACATAATGAGTTTAACTACTAGTCTCAATTTGACAATAGACAAATTTGTTAAGAAGTGCAATAAAGAGCATATACCTAATTACAGAATTGTCTACCTTTTTCGTAACTATTTAATACAATTCTTCGACATTTATTTACTTTTATTTAAATACCTTCTGGTGCCTTTAGGGTGTCACAAACGGCGAAGATATAATAATAATTTATCTTAAGATACAATATCGCTCGCCTATATGGCGCGGCGATTCAATGGACAGAATATGAAAATATATATTATCTTTGTCGTGTGTGATGGTCCATTGAGTTGTATGGCGAGCGATATGGTATGGTGTGAGACGCCCTTTAAATTGGAGATATTTTCGCGCCAAATCTACACAAGGCAGGTGTAGATTACCGCCACTAACATTGCCGTGGGCCGCGACATTGTCATTAAAATAGGGGAATGAATTTTTTGTGAGGCATTACTGTCCATCCAGTAGGCGCAAATTATAACCTCAACTAACGCTACCTACCTTCATCATTCAGCCACAAGAAGTCCACTGCTGGACATAGGCCTCCTCCATGGATTTCCAAAAAGACCGGTTGGAAGCGGCCTGCATCCAGCGTCTTCCTGCCACTTGAATGACGTCATCTGTCCATCTTGTGGCTGGTCGTCCCACGCTGCGCTTGCCGATATGTGGTCTCCATTCGAGAACTTTTCGGCCCCATCGGCCATCAGTTCTGCGTGCTATGTGCCCCGCCCACTGCCACTTCAACTTACTAATCCGCTGGGCTATGTCGACGACTTTCGTTCGTCTACGGATCTCATCATTTCTGATTCGATCTCGTAGAGAAATTCCGAGCATAGCCCTTTCCATAGCTCGTTGCGTGACCTTGAGCCTTCTTATGAGGCCCATAGTGAGAGACCACGTTTCAGTGCCATAAGTCATCACTGGTAACACACACTGGTTGTATAATTTTGTCTTGAGCGATTGAGGTATATTAGACGAAAAGACTTTTCTAAGTTTCCCGAAAGCTGCCCAGCCGAGTTGGATTCGACGATTGACCTCTTTCACGAAGTTGGACCGGCCTAGTTGGACTGTTTGTCCTAAGTAGACGTATTCGTCTACAACTTCGAGAGTCGTGTTCCCCAATGTTATTGGGGTGGGCACAACACGGGCGTTCGACATGACCTTCGTTTTGTCCATGTTCATTTTAAGGCCCACACGTTGGGAAACTCGACTGAGGTCGTCGAGCATTATGCCGAGGTCTTCCATCGTTTCTGCCATGACTACTATATCGTCGGCAAATTGAAGGTGCGTGATGTACTCGCCATTGATATTGATGCCGCGTCCCTGCCATTCCAGAAGCTTAAAGGCATCTTCCAGTGCGTTCGTGAACAGTTTCGGAGAGATAACGTCTCCCTGTCTCACGCCTCTTCTCAATGGAATTGCCTCCGAATTCTGCTCCTGTACTCGGACCGACATGGTGGCGCTGTTGTACAAGCATTTCAGCACCTCGATATACCGATAGTCAATACGGCAACGCTGGAGAGACTCGAGCACTGCCCATGTCTCGATCGAATCGAAGGCTTTCTCATAGTCCACAAACGCTAAGCAGAATGGCAAATTATACTCCTCAGTCTTCTGTATAATTTGCCGCAGCGTGTGGATGTGGTCTATGGTACTAAAGCCCTTTCGGAAACCGGCTTGTTCGGGAGGCTGGAAGTCATCAAACCTGCGTTCGAGACGATTCGTGAGGACCCTCGAAAACAGCTTATAAACATGGCTCAGAAGCGAGATGGGTCGGTAGTTCTTCAATAGAGAGTTATCCCCTTTCTTGAAGAACAGCGTCACCACGCTTCTGTTCCATGCTTCTGGCGTTTTTCCTTCGAGCACGACGGAATTGAAGAGCTTCTGAAGGACTTTAAGTACTGGTGTTCCACTCGCTTTCAGTAGCTCTGATGTGATTCCGTCCTCTCCTGGTGCCTTGTTATTCTTGAGCTGTTTCAGGGCCATCCTAATCTCGTACAGGCTGATGTCCGGGATGTCTTCGGTATAATGTCGGGAAGGTTTGGCTCTCGGATCTTTGTTCAAACTGCTAACAGGTTTTGCGACTGAGGTGTATAGCTGTCCGTAGAAACTCTTAATCTCCCTCAGCACCTCTGATTTGGTCGACGCTATACTGCCGTCCTCTCTCTTCAGCTTCGTAAGCAGGCTTTGCCCAATAGACAAGTCTTTTGCGAACACTTTGGAGCCCTTGTTCCGCTCTATAGTCTCTTTAATACGTTCGGTATTAAAGGACCGAATATCGTGCCGCATAGACTTTGAGATATGTCTATTGAGCTGCCTATATGACTTAGCATCCTCTATACCTACCTTGATACAATGTAAAGTCGAATTTGAGGTTATGTTTTTGTTATGCTTATACATCATGATGTAATTGTTTGGTTTGTAAAACGTTTGTGTTATACTAGACTGTGAAATAATTACTTGTATAAGAATGTGTTGACCAGATATAGATAGTGAAGTGAAGTTTAATAATGTTAGTACTTTTTTTTATACACCTGTTGGTGATTTTGAATGTGGGTATGGTTCTGATTGCTCGTAAATCCTCTATTGAGTGTTTGATAAAAAAAAATATGTAACTAAAATAATATCTGGCTTTTTAAGTTCAATTTAAACGCAGTGGTAAGTCAAATTAGAAAGAACAGACATATTATGTCATGCTAGCGTATCGATTGCTATACTTTATTGTCGCCGGGTACTCGGTTTGCTAAACCAATTTTTTTAAATGTAATTATAGATATTAATTTGCGAAATAAATAAATGTAGCCTTTATACGTCCTACTTGGAAAACCATGAGGGAGGCCTATGTCCTGCAGTGGGCATCAAATGGCTGATGATGATGATAATGGTGATGCGTCCTACTGCAGGGCACATGCCTTCTCACAGAGAGAGTGTGGCCTTAATTACCACGCATGCCCACCGCGGCAATTTCAAGCGCTGACGTATGTGAACACCTTAGACACTCAACATGTATTATGTTAAAATATTTAAAAAAAAATATTTTAGGTGTAGGGGAGGTAACCTAAATAAAAGTTTTGTTGAAGATTTAATTCTACCGTTTGTCGACGTGATATATATTATACCTGTCCCAAATTTCAGCCTTCTAGTACTAGCTGGAGACGTATATCTTCGCATATTTGTATCTGATAGAGTGACAGTAAGAAATGGTTTATTTTCAACCCTTTTCCACAAGCTACACGAATAGAATGTATTGATATCGCTCAAACAAATATATCGAGCGACTGTGGGTGGAAGGGCAAGTGGGAGGTTATTAGCAAAGGGCAAGATAAAAAGTACCCGAAACCGACGTGCGTGCATGCAACGTCAAATGAATGTTGGTGAAGCGAAAGTGATCTGTCAGGATCATGGCAAGTGGCAGTCCTTGGTCTCTGCCTACCCCTCTGGGATACAGGCGTGATATCGCTCAGTGTCTGCAGATGCTCATACGCTTATCTGCACCATGTATGAATGCGCATTGATTTTTATTAAGAATCGTGTGTGAAGACCTTAACTAAATGGTAATCCTTTAATATTTTACGTTAAAGTAACAAATAATGGTTTAATGTAAAATATTAAAGAAATCAATTTAAATTTTCAAAAGCCTTATCCATACAAAATGTGTGGCAAAGGATGGATAACATGGAAACAATTTCTTCAGTATCGATAATTTGACCAATTCTAAAGATCAAAAGTTAACAATTTTTTTTTTTTTATATATAACACTAATTGCGCTCGTCTAGTTTTTAGATACTGAGTAACATAAAAATATTGAAAATTTTGGAAAGCTTCTGAGTGGTTTGATTATTATCGATGCAGAAAAAGGCTATTCATTGTTGACGTCATACCATATATACTATACGAGGGATTTAAACGGAAAATTATCTACATTTAATGTAATGCTAATCTGCTACTGCTAATGCATAATGCTTAATCTCCTCAGCTTAATCCACTCAACAATGGTTTCAATTGTTGTTTTTAAGGTCCGCCCCCTCTACTCTCGATGCAATTTTAGCCAACTTGCGTGGGCTTGTTGCGTTTACAATTCAGTGTATTTATTTAATAATTTAGCCAAAATATGCTTTCAGTTTCAGCTGCGCTCTGAAGTTCCAATAAGTTTAATGCTATTAATGCTATTCCTTACAACTCAAACATTTATAAAGTTGGTGTTTCTGACTTATTGCATTTTATTTTGATTTAATTTTAACGCAATAACGTCGAAGGTAGAAGAGCAGAACTTAGGAGGCTACCATCTTTTGTATCCCACTGCTATACCTACCTTATTTTTTAAGTAGAAAACACTGATGACGGGAAGGAACTGTCTTTTTCTGAAATAATGTTGCCAGATTTATTTTACTAGTGTTGATAGTAAGCGACGGGTTCAGTAATTTCATTCGTTCAATTAGTTCAATATTAAAGAAAGATAATTAAACTGGCGAAAAATATAAAAAAAACTAACGTATTACAGAAAAACAGTTTAATAACACGTTCATTTAATATTGCAATTAATTTGCTTGTTTTTGCTATTTGCAATTACATTTATGGCAACAATAATAAAATTATTGGGTTGGAAGGAACAGTAGCTGCCATCTTGTTTTAAAGGGAGGTTTTTCATTCGGCTCGTTACCACCGCGGTGGTAAGGAGCACCGGTCTGAGTGCAGATGGCGGACGCGATCTGTTGTTATGTTTATTTGTACTGTGGTTATGTGTTTGTTGAGGTAACTTTTGTTAAGTTGTTTTTCTTGAGTTTTATTATGTTGTGTTTGTGGTCATTGTTCAGTTTATTGCTTAATGTTACCATCGGAATAGAACCTCAATCGGGTTCATCCAGAGAACCCAGTTTTCTATCACCCAAGAGAAAACAACGAAAAGATAAACCAGATGAATTCACATTTTCTGCAATTAGAAGAAAAGTTCACAGTTTTTTTCAAGTAACTTCACTAAGAAATTAATACAGAGTGCTCCGAGGAGTGGTTCAAAGAGGTTCTGCCTATTGGTGATGGACAACGCCCCCTACCACTCCAGACAAGTGGAATTGCTGCCTACGATGTATTGGACTAAAGGAAGAATATAGCAGTGGCTAACAAGCGAAAATATAGGATTCGACACACTAAATGTAAAAGCCACTGTAATTTACATCGTAAGGCAGCAAAAAGATCAATGCGTCAATAAGTATGTTGTGGACGAGATGGCAGCTGAACACGTAGTTACGTTCTTACGCCTGCCCCTATCATCATCATATCATTCAGCCACAACAAGTACACTGCTGGACATAGGCCTCCTCCATGGATTTCCAAAAAGACCGGTTGGAAGCGGCTTACAGCTGATTGAGCGATTGAGCTGGTTTGGGTGCAGGTAAAAGGTCATGTGCCATGAATAAAACTTTTCAAATTGCGGAAGTAAAAAGTCTGTTAGACGAATGGCTAAAAAAAGTAACCCCCCAAAAATGGCGTGACTGTGTGTCTTACATTATTAAAGAAGAGGAAAAAATGTGCCATTTCGACCATATAATTGACGGCGTTGTTGACAAATTTATGATAAATGTTAATGAAATAAGCAGTGACAGTGACTCGAGTTACTTTAAGTGATTAAATTGGTAAAATTTGAGCTAGATTGCTTTATTCATAATGTTGTCATTTCAACTACATGTAGCAAAATCGGTCAATAGTTCATTCATCATCATCAACATTTGACGCCCACTGCAGGACATAGGCCTCCCTCATGGTTTTCTAACCATGAAGGGTTTTGCCATAATCGCCACGCTTAGCAGGCGCGTTGGCGATCGCAGTATGCGATTGGAATCTCAGGAAGACGCTGCTGCCCGTCTCCCGGTAATTATTTCCTTAGTCGCCTTCTACGACATCCACGAAAGAAAATGGAGTGACGCTATTCTTAATCCGGCGCCACACGGGTAATTCTTAATCCAGCGCCACACGGGTAATTCTTAATCCGGCGCCACATGGGGAATGTAATTATACAACAAAAATAATTTATTTGTTCACCTAGTGAATGAACGCAGATCTTTTTAGTAACTACTATTTATTCTTTGTTGTCATATTTGCAATTATGACTTATGGTATAAGCAAAAGCCTCCCCTTCTTCTTTCCGTCTCTTCCTGTTTCCAGCCACCTCGCAGCACCCTGGTAAATGCAATGTCATCCTTGCCTTGGTTTGATGCTACTTCGGTGTCTACATTACGGTACCCATCTTCATAACTGCAATAAATCTTTTTCAGTCATTTACGTGGAGAACGAACGGGGAAAACCGCTTGCAATAGTGGGGAATTACACTTTCTACAGACACACCGCAGCGAGATGCAAGAATACTAGATGGGCTTGCACTAACGGACTAATCTGCAAAGCCAGATTTCTTGTGAATGCCCATAACAGGATCGTCAAGTCCAACTTTTACCATGCGCACCCACCACCTAAGTTTAGGGTTATAAACGGAGTTTATTACAGGGTCTGGGGATTGCCAGATATTCCTACCATGATCGGCAGGCCTTTTTAATAAAATACATAAATAAGAACCTGACTGCATGAAAAATTGCAAGCTTACTTAAAACACTTAAATGAACTGAAAGATAGAAAGAAGTTGAAAAAAATATGTTGTTTACTGATTGTGGTTGACAGTGCTCACATAAACGCAGTCTTGGGAATCAAATACATAAACATTGAATTTGTACGTGTTTTTTGTTATCAAATCAGTTGAAACTGTACCTTTGCAAACATGATCATCGGTTAAGTACGCAAAACTAACCACCAGCGTCGCTATCTCATTTATAATATGAAAGTTAGGATATTCATGCTTGCCCTAACACGTATTTTCTAATTTAGCTGTATTACTAACAAAATTGCTAGTCATTCGTGATGGAACGTATTATAAAATTTGATACCTCCGATTGCACGTTTTTTGTGAACACTGTTAACCATATTATTTTAAAAAAAAAAACTTGTATTTTTTAAGTTCTCTTTTTTAGTAAGATTTTTTATAAAGATTTTTTTTAGTTTTCTTTGTTAATTATTTTAAAAAAATTCACGCATTGGGCATTGTCCAAAAAAATTAAGTTATGTTTTATAATTTTTCTAGAAAATAGGAAATTTGCGAGCCCGGGCTGCCTATTTCGATTTGGGCTGCTTTAATTATTTTTTAAAGTGAAAAAAGGCAGAGCCTACCAAACCGGAAGTACGTAATGCACGGAAGTACGTCATCAACTGAGATCCTGCGAGCTTTCGGTTTCTAGTGATACCATGGCTCGATACAAGAAATCTTTAAATAAACAAAACTAAAGAAATGTCTATTTTTATTTCTTTTTTTAAGGAATACCGAGATGTCATTATCTTGGCGTTCTGAACTCAAAAATATTAGAGGTACTTTCATTCACGTGTAAAACGAACATTAGAAGGTCGAATTAGCCACACACTTATTTAAAAACATACTCGTACAAGAAATCTGTGAATATTATTAATTTATAATTGTACAATTATACCCACTGACCTTATACCTTCAAAATGAAGTATCATTTGTAACTATTGTCAATATTTAGGACAATGCCTATTGGGGTTTTGGTTCTTTTTAATATTTTATTTTTGTTTGTTCAGTTTTCGTAGTGAATTAATTTATAATTAGTAAGACAATATTATTATGTCTCTTTCACACAGAAATATAATTAATTTCTTAACGTTGAACATTTTCTTGTTGTTTAGCATTTATACATATAAGTTGTATTCATATATTGTTTACTTATATATTTTTAGCCATTTGTAATACCCTTTATTTCGATACAATAAAAGTGAGAGCATGTAATATGGCGCTAAAATATTATTTAATTTTAGATTTCAGAATTTTCGCTTTCTTTGATCCTTTGCGCAAACATGTTTATGTTAAGGAATATAATTTTTAATGAAACGTGTTACTACTCTAAAAAACTATGACGTAACGCAAACTACATATTTTTCCAGTAACCTACTTGAGAAACGACAAGGGAAAACTGTTGGCGCTAGTGGAAAATTACACCTTTTACCACAACAGGTCAACAGGATGCAAAAATGCTAGATGGGTCTGCACTACCGGATATCCCTGCAAGGCCAGATTCCTCGTGGATAGCGATAAGAAAGTCATCAAGTTTGTCTCTGAGCATTCTCATGAGCCGCCTAAGTATAAAATTACAAATGGAGTCTATTCCAGGATCTGGAGTTAAATGATCATCTATGTCATCGATATGAACAGTGACTGGAATGGGGGAGGAGTGTTTGGGCAAATGAAGACAAACGCCAATTTGAAGAGTCCCTTGTTAATCCTGACGCGTAGGGATTAAAAAAAAACTTACAAGTCTATAAAGACAAAAAAACCGCCCTCAAAATACGCACTAAACATAAACTATAGTTCGCTAATTATAATACTAGGTGGCGCAAACGGTATGCTTTATTGCGGTATGGTTGTGTCCATAATGCCGTGAAGATGCATAATGCAAATTGAAGAGTTGTATGATTTTCTCATGGATCCCGTCAACACATCATGACCAAATTTGTATGGGACCAAATTTATGGAAAATCTAAACTCCTTTTTTTGAAGCCGGCTAAAAATAATGTTTGGCAGCTAATACAATTAAAGAATTTCTATACCCGACGCCATTCTATAGCCACGCTATGCTAACACGAATCGCTCATACTAGTCACTGGTCACCATGAGCAAACTTAATTGATAACTGGCGATCAAATAGGATCGACCAGAAATAATTTTGTCAAATTTAGACCTTTAAAAATACTTATGGAAATAGAAAGCCAAGTAAAATGAAAGTGTAATTGTTTTTAATAAAAAAAAACCAAAATGTTATCATCTATCATCATTTATTTTGAAGATGTAATGATTTCTTTTGAAGCGCTTGTAGCCTAGTGGGTAGAACATTAGACTTGGAAGCGAGAGACCCAGGTTCGATTCCCAGTGCGGGCATGTACCTATGACTTTGTTTTCTAACTTATGTACATTTTTGAAGTTATAGTAGCAATACCACTCGCTAACGGTGAAGTAAAACATCAGGAAACCTGAGTGTCTAAGCTATTCATACACCTCAGCGCTTGAAATCGCCAATCCGCGGTGGGCACGCGTGGTGATTAAGCCCATACTCTCTCTCTGAGAGAAGGCCTGTGCCCTACAGTAGGAGGCATGAAGGCTGCTTATGATTATGATGATGATTTTTTTAGTTTAGTTTTAATTTGTAAGTGATGGATGTAAGGGATGATGTAGCATGATGCGTTAGAGAGCGATTATTGTTATATAGATTTCCATTATTCTTTACCTCCTAACGTGTTTTTATAAAAAAGATCAGTTTGTGACAAACGCTGTTTTTTTATTGACGCGGTAGGTATCTGCAGTCAAATTTTATCACCTATGATAAGTTTTTGTTTGGTTGACTGTCTTCTTCGGCTCCTCTATACTCGGTTCCATGAGTCGAACTATTAGGGCAACAAATACTCGCATTTCATTGGTCAATGCGCGCGGCTAGAAATAAGCGGAGACGGTCCGCTTCGTAGGGTAGGTTTACTTAATGCAGTGGCTAATGAAGGTCACGCGCATTAACCAATGGGCGCACATGGACGATTTTCTTTGGGAGCTCGTTTCGTGGAATTGAGTTTAGTCTACACATCAATATGGCAATAATACACGACAATAAAACATATTATAATGAAGTAGCTTGACAGAGCGCCAGTTTTCGGAACCTAGTATAAGCATGACTGCCTCGTTGATCTAGCGGTATCACGTTCGATTACCATGCTAGAGGTCGTAGGTTCGATTCCCACTGGGGGCTGACGTACTATTATACAGATTACCTCAGTCTAGTTATATTTCCATGTTTGTGATGTCCTTGCCTGGTTACCATAGCACAGGGTATCCTAGTTTGTCACTAGGACAAGTGATTTTCCTGTGTGGAAGTTATTTATTATGAAAGACAATCATCTAATCACATGAATATTTTCCAGTTATGTACCTGAAAAGTGAAACGGGAAAGCAGCTGGCGTTGTTGGACAAGTACATATTTTACAGGCATAAGGTAGCTGGGATGAAGAGTGCTAGATGGGTTTGCACCAGCGGGTATCCCTGCAAGGCCAGGTTCCTTGTGGGTGACAATGGGCAGGTCTTCAAGTTTATCTCTGAGCATTGTCACAAACCACCCAAGTATAGGATAATAAATGGTGTTTTTTACAAATTCACCTAAACGATCATATAGATCATGTGCATTTTTGTACTACCAGTTTATTATACGTTCGTGTAGACCCTAGGCTCTAGACATGAACGTTAATCTATTAAAGCACAATTTAGTCAAATTTACATGTGGCAATGTTGTGTGTGCATGCTTTAGAGCACAACTTAGTACTCATGTCATATTATTACTTTTATATCGTGTAATGGTTGTGATCTGTTTTGTACACCAAATAAAATAAAAATGGGAGTACCAGAGGGATCAATTTTGGGGCCGTTCCTTTTCCTTGTATACGTAAATGATTTGCCGTTTATGGTACAAAACATGTCCGAGATAGTATTATTTGCAGATGACACGTCACTTATTTTTAAAATTAAGAGACAAGAAAATAATCTTGACGATGCAAATGATGCTCTCTCGCGTGTGTTGGATTGGTTCACGGCAAATAATCTGCTTCTAAATTCCAAAAAGACAAAATGTATAAAGTTTACCTTACCAAACGTAAGATTAGTTGAAAACAACATTGTACTCGGAAAAGAAAAACTAGAATTTGTAGAAGATACCGTTTTTCTAGGCATCACAATCGATTCAAAATTGCAATGGGGTCCTCATATTGTAAAACTAGCACACAGGCTTAGTTCTGCAGCATATGCAGTCAAAAGAATTAGAGAGCTCACTGACGTTGCAACTGCTAGGCTTGTTTATTTTAGTTACTTCCACAGTATTATGTCCTACGGCATACTACTGTGGGGTCGGGCAGCAGACATTGAGACGATCTTCATCTTACAGAAGAGAGCCATCCGATTTATTTACAAGTTAGGTAGTAGGGATTCGCTAAGAGATTTCTTCAAAGAAACCAACATCTTAACAGTTGCATGTCAATACATTTATGAAAATATTATGTACGTTAGAAAAAATATCAAAGACTTCGAAAATGTTGGTGGCCACCATAATTTTAATACTAGAAATAAACATAAATTGTCATTTCCACTATTTAGACTTGCAAAAGTTAACACATCCTTTATGGGGCACTGTATAAGGTTCTACAACAAAATTCCTCAAGATATATTAGAGTTACCTCCAACGCGATTTAAAAAAATGTGTTAAGCACATTCTGTGCAAAAAGGCTTACTATAACATCAAGGATTACTTAGAAGACAAAGATGTTTGGCATTAAACAGTAGATTAATATTATTTAAAGGACGATTGTGACTAGTGTTCAACACATTCATGACTAATATTTTAAGTTGAAAACTCTGTTAATTAAGTTAAAACGTGTTTTGAAAAGAATAAATGTGGAGTTTCTTTGTTAGTTTCTTCTCCACATAATCCATTAATTGTGAAACTAACAACTTTGACGTTCATTAAGTAAACATTCTGTTTTTACAATGAAAAAAAAAAAAAAAAAAAAAAAATAAATAAAAAAAAAAAAAAAATAAATAAATAAATAATTTGTATATCAGTAAAATATTTTGTGATAAATTAAATGTGCCCGCGACTTCGCGCACCAGGAAAAAAACCATAATATTTTTGTTCTTTCGTTTTTTTTTGTGCAAAATACACTATTCTCTCTCTTGTACCATTTAAGACTCTCAAACTATTTAATTAAAAAGTAACGTAAATTATCATTTTACTTGTTGTTATATGTTTTTTTCGCCTTTCCTTTACTACGGAATTCTAAAACAATAATCGATCGACGATCGGATAATGTGAAAATGCTCTTACACAATACCCTCGACACATGTAATCACCCGAGCTTCCACGTACACGCTAAGCACAAAGTGTCACTATATTTTAATGAAGCTACCTTAATAATATATACATACATAAACTCACGCCTGTATCCCTGAGGGGTAGGCAGATACCAGGCACTGCCACTTGCCACGATCCTGACAGATCACTTTCGCTCCCTCAACATTCATTAGTCGTTGCATGCAGGCACGCCGGATTCGGGCACTTTTTATCTGACAGCTTGCCATTCGTATGGCGAGAGACCGCGAAAGATGGCGTGATGGGGCGAAGCCCTATACCCAGCAGTGGGCAGAGGTGGGCTGATGATGATGATGATGATGATGTTGTAACGCCCACGATACAAGCTTTGCTTCGTGTGGGGTCACCGTTAGTTTAAGTGACTTTGTGCTCTACCTTCATAATATGAGCACTACTTGCCTGTATGTATAGTGGAATCTTATCACGTAAGCAAGAAATAAGATGTATTAGGTTTAAGATAATTTGAAATAAAATGGTTAGAGTGGAGTTTTTTTTCTCCGCTACCTTTTTTTCAGTACAAAAACGGCCCGAAGGCAGCGGCTAACATAGTACATTGAAATTCAGCGAACAGTACGTAAATTCTTTATGTTGAAATATTTTTTTGATTTTTGGTTTCTCTATTAATCTTTACGACAATAAATATTATTTAATTTGATGCATGCAATATTGTCCATTGAGAAGATCCCGCTTCCAACTTCCAATCCCATCATCAGATTGTTGTCATCGATTTTCGCCAAAGTAACCATCAAGCTCTATGAAATAAGTTAAAATTCAAAGTAATCCTTTAATGAGTTTTTATATATTTGGTTACCTTCTAGATTGATTATCAGGCCGTTGTCGCCAAGTTTCACTGAAGTTCTCATCAACACTGATCAAATAAGCTTAAACTTGAACGGTCACGTTTATCAGGCCGTTGTCACCAAGTTTCACTGAAGTTCTCATCAAGACTGATCAAATAAGCTTAAACTTGAACGGTCACGTTTTTCAGGCCGTTGTCACCAAGTTTCACTGAAGTTCTCATCAAGACTGATCAAATAAGCTTAAACTTGAAAGGCTGCGTTTCATAAAACTACAATTCATAGTTTATTATTAGTATTTGATGTACATTGCGTAGCCTTCCTATCCGCTAATATGTAAGTTAATCGATGAATTGTAGTACTCTATGAAACAGGCCCCTCTGGTCCGTTGAGGAAATCCTGTGCCTATCCACCTTTCAGTCAATAAGTGGCTATTAAACGTACATGTATGCAAAATAGACAGTATTATGAACAGCCTTATAATTATTACACCCTGTACATCATCAGCTATTTGACGCCCACTGCTTGACATAGGCCTCCCTCATGGTTTTCCAAGCTTCCCGGTCTTGTGCCACCCGCATCCAGCGACGCCCTGCCACTGGAAGCAGGTTGCCAAATCTGTTGGGGGGCCTGCCCACGCTGCGTCGTCCGGTCCGCGGTCGCCAGGTCGCCATGGTTTTAATAGTATTTCGCTCTAACGTGATAAACATTTTCCAGTCATCTACGTGAAAAATGATCGGGGAAAACTGCTGGCGATGATAAATAATTTCACTTTTTACAATCACAAGTCAGCTGGGACCAAGAATGCTACGTGGCGCTGCACTAACGGGCACCCCTGCAAGGCCAGATTCCTCATGGATGACGATAACAAAGTCGTCAAGTCGAACTTCAAGCATGCTCATGAACCACCTAGATGTAAGATTATAAATGGGGTTTATTTCAGGCTGTGAAGATAAGATAAGATAAAAATATTCTTTAATGTACACTAGAGCACATGACATAAAAAAATTTAAAATACGCACTACAATTGGCGGCCTTTTCGCTAATAGCAATTTCTTCCAGGCAACCCTATGACGGAAAGTGGAATGAATGTTAATATACACACTTATATAAATATTGGTATATTGTACCTACATAAACCACTACATATTAGGGGTTAAAGTATGAAATTGCCGTTTTATTGCAATAGGTTCTTTGAATTGACATAGAATCTTCATGGTTTGAGGTTTTCGAATGAAACTTTTTTCAAATGGTTTCTATGATGTTCTTTTTTTAAAAAATGTGAAACATTTGAATATCGACTTTCAATTGTTTTTGTTATTCAATTTAGACAAGAAAGATGGATACTGCGAAAATTCGAGTGAGGATTCGGTGTGTGGATATTACGGTCATAACAACAAAAAGTGTCGATTTAGAAATACTTCGTGTAAGAAGTGCGGTGTGAAGGGTCACATGAAACGCGTTTGCGTTAGTGATAATAATAAATTGATCGCTACCAATCAACATTTTTTACAATGTTGTTCGGATGATGGGGATGATGGTAAGCGTTTGTTATTTAATATCCGTAGCTTCCAAGGCGAACCTATGCATCAGTCTATACTGGTGGGTGACGTTTCATTAAGTTTTGAAGTTGACACAGGTTCGGCAGTTACGGCCATTGCAGAAGCCATTTATAATAAACATTTTGCTAATTATCCCTTGTGCGAGACCGGAAAGATATTACAAAGATGTTTGTATGTAAATGTTTATTTATAAAGCTATAACGGAAGTTCTATAGACACGTTAGGTACAATATTGTTACCTTTCTCTTTCCGTTCTCAAACAGAACTAATAACAGTTTTTGTTGTTCGAAACGGTGGCCCTCCCTTGCTTGGCCGAGATTTTATTGCAAAGTTTAAATTACAGATTTGCTCAGTAAATAATTGTGGAGTAACAGAAAACATTGATGGCTTTCCACAAATGTACCCACGTTTATTTTCTGATAATTTGGGGTGCTGTGAGGGTATGGAAGTAAAGCTTCATTTAAAGCCAGGTAGCTCACCATTTTATTTCAAAGCGCGGCCAGTGCCTTTCGCGTTAAAAAGCAAATTGGAGTTAGAAATAGACAGACTTGTGGGGTTAGGTATAATTGAACCAGTGCCGTTTTCAGATTATGCAAGCTCAATAGTACCTGTCCTCAGGAAAGACGGACAGATTCGACTGTGTGCTGACTACTCAGTTTCGTTAAATAAATGCTTGTTAACAGAAAAATACCCACTGCTGCGGGTGGAGGAATTATTTTCTAAATTACACAATGGCGTTCAATTTACGAAGCTTGATCTATCAGGTGCATACAATCAACACCTTTTACACAAGGAGTCACAAAATCTTACTTGCATTAACACGCACAAAGGATTATACAAGTTTACAAGACTCGTGTTTGGTCTATCTAGTGTCCCCGCAATATATCAGCGAACGCTTGAAAATATTTTGACCGCCCCAGACGAAAATGGTCGCCCATCCCCCTTACAGAATGGAGTCCTTCAATTTCTCGACGATATTCTTGTTACTGGTCAGACTAAAAGCGAACACATGGCTAGGTTACAAGAAGTATTTAAAAGGCTAGAAAACGCAGGCTATGTTTTAAAAAAAGAAAAATACCATTTCTTTCAGGACTCTGTCTCCTATTTAGGGTTCCTTATTGATAAATATGGCATTCATAATAGCCCAGAGAAGGTAAAAAGTATCGTGAATGCAAAAAGACCCGAAAATGCCACTCAGTTAAAATCCTTTTTAGGGTTAGATAATTATTATAGGTCATTTATTAAAAATGCATCATCCATATTAGCCTATTACAGGAAAATTGCAAGTGGCAATGGGACAGTATGCATGAATTGGCATTCAGTGCGATTAAAGAAAACCTCATTACTTATGTGCTTATTTTGTTTCTGTGATGTATCTTGTTGGTATAATAAATGTCTTTCTTCTTCTTCTTCTTCTTCTTCATTGCGGATGCAATATTAGCGCACTTCAACCCAGATGCACGAGTAATTTTTAACGGTGGATGCGTCACCTTTCGGTCTCGGATGCATCTTATCACTAATTGATAGCGATGGTGTTGAACGTCCCGTGTCTTTTGCCTCTAGGTCGTTGAACTCAGCTGAAAAACAATATAGCCAGATCCAGAAAGAGGCTACAGCTATTGTGTTTGGGGTTCGGAAGTACCATCAATACTTGTATGGTAGGGCGGAGCCGTTTATTCTTAGAACCGACCACAAACCTCTTCTGTCAATTTTTCACCCAGAGAAGGGCATTCCAGAGGTTTCGGCAAATAGGCTTCAACGGTACGCGTTATTTTTGTCGGCATATAATTACTCAATTGAGTATGTGCGTAGTGCAGACAATAGCGCGGACTATCTTAGCCGCTCCATGGCATCGGTGCCGGTGACGTCATCGGAGAATGACCGTAAACAAAGCACGCGGGAGCCGGTTCCCTTATCTTGCGAAGCAACAGCTGATGAGGCGTGTTACGTTAATTTTATATTGAATGCGGATTCAGCGCCTATTTCGTTAATGGAAATGTGTCGAGCCACGGAATTAGATAAGTTATTATCACAAGTGATAAGATTTACATTAAGTGGTTAGCCAGAAAAGGTGAAAGATGTAACCCTTAGGGCATTTTTCGGGTGTCGTTTTGAGCTGTCTGTTGAGAACGGGTGTTTGTTGCGAGGCACTAAGTTGGTTATACTTATACCGGAAACGTACAGACAGGCTATTATTAAGGAATTGCATGTTGGTCACTTAGGTGTAGTGAAAATGAAAGCCGAGGCGCGCTCGCGATTCTGGTGGCCCGGCATGGGCGCAGACTTAGAGCGCGCGGTGGCCCACTGCGACGTGTGCACACAGCTGCGCGCCACGCCACGGCGCGCGCCCCTCACGCCCTGGCCCTACCCCGCCGAGCCCTGGCACAGAGTACACCTAGACTTTTTAGGTCCATTTAATAACATAATGTATCTCGTGATTGTAGATGCCTATTCAAAGTGGGTGGAGGTGTATGACGTCAGCACCGGCTATGGGTCAAAGGTTGTAATTAATAAGTTAACGGACTTGATGGCTCGCTTTGGGTTAATCAATACCATTTGTACAGATAACGGGACCTCGTTTATTTCGTCGGAGTTTCAAAATGTTTGCTCTAGTAATGGTATTTCCCATGTGACGTCACCCGCTTACCCCCCAGCTAGTAATGGGCAGGCTGAGAGCTATGTTACAATAATAAAAAAGGCTTTGAAGTCAATTCTACTTTCTGGTTCCAGCAAAAGTCATTTAAACATAAAGTTGAATGAGTTCCTTTTTTTAACTATAGGAACTCTATCCATTCATCCACAAACAAGTCTCCTGCAGAGGTTCTATTTGGCAAGAAACTAAGATGTAGATTGGATTTATTAAACCCATTTCCATCCCCATCATCTGACTCGGAGCTGACAGAAACTGTAATAAGAAATCAGTGTTTACAGGCTAAGTACTATAAGGGCAGGCGAAATATCGACTTAAACGAGAACGATTTAGTAATAGTGAAAGCGCACCAAAATCAGAGAACTTTTTTGGACAAAAGGTACAATCAGGAAAAAGCTTGGTACAACAGCCTACTTGGTTTATTTACTTGATTATGATCGCGTCGTGAAAAGACATAAAATCCAAATACATGAACTAAAAGGGGAGAGTGAAGGATCCTCAAACAATTCCGAGGTTTTACCCAGCGAAGAAGAAGCTTGTGAAGAAACAACGAGAAAACTATTTTCACCCTTGCTCATACCAGCACCTGCCCCGTTACTATCAGCTACACCAGCAACCACATCAGTAGCAGTCGAACCCTCTGTATCTCAGCCATCAGTAATCGTTAGCGATCCGGAGACGGCTTCAGACGCAACTGTCCCCGCCTCGTCCGGTCCTTCCGCCCCGGAGCCCGATGGATGGCGTGACTGCCAAGGTGATGAGGTCACTCAGGATACGGATGGATCCGCAGCCATCAACGCCGGGGCCGTTGACGACGTGACCGGTCATACACTGGCGAGCACAGATACTCGCGCAGCTGAAACGCGGTCACTTCGACCCCGAGTACAATTTAGTTATAAGAAGTTCTTTTAAATTTATTGTTTTTAAAAATATTGGTGGAGGGATGTTAGTTTTAAGATGTGGGGTAGATGTAGATTACTAAGGGCTACCCAGAATAGAGAGTTTGTCTCGAAGAAGTCTTTCTTTTATTTATTCCTGATAATCTCCAAAATAACATTTTTTTTTGTTGGAATGTACTTCGCCCCGCTCATGTCACTCACACGCAATTTTTGTACGCGCATTATTACAGTAAAGTTGTTTTTATATAGCGCATAATTAAGCCTCTGATTTTAACAAAGTTTTAATTTACAAAGTACCCAGAATGGTAGGTACTTTGTAAATTCAAACTTTGTAATTTTAATTCGTATGATGAGAGGCTTAATTATGCGTCTAATTAGAAAATTAGACCTAAGATTTTCGTATAGTTGGACCGTTGTATGTAGCAAGTGTTAAGCTATGTCAATCCTCACCTAAACTCAACCTTAACCACAGACACTTGGGTTTCCACACGATTTTTCCGTTCACCATTAGCGAGTGGTATTGCTACTACAACGTCACAAATGTACGTAACTTAGAAAACAAAGTCATTGATACATGCCGGTATTCGAACCCACGACCTCCCGAATGTGTGGCCGGCGTCTAACTCTCGCTGCCTTGCCGCCGCTTTTTTCCTTAAAAGTACCCTTGTACAGTCGACCTTTACATGCGTGCGCTCTATTCATTTGAGTAAAAGGCGAGTTTACGGCGGAAATATAAAAGATGATCTGCTGTAGACTATACAAGGTCTAGAATGCATTGACCTAAGCCCTACATTCGGTTAAGTGTAAACTGAAGCACGGTATTGCCATTGAAGTTGAGTGTAGGAGTTATTGCTACAGAACATCATAATCGGCAGCAAATGTAAATTTTACAATTATATCATCCGTGTTATTTAAGGCTCTAATTGGATAAAATTAATTACCAGTAAAATATTAGGAGTGCAAAAAATTCCTTACAATTTTTGTTTGTAATATACTAGAAACTGTTTTATTAATGATTATCCACATTCTTATTTTCCGATTATATGGTGTATGGAGTAATCAAAGTGTTGAATTTGTAATAAATAAATCCTAATACCTAGATTATATGTATTCTTTTTGTTGCACTAATCCGTGCTGAGGACAATTTTAAAAACCTGAAAAAAGAGCATAAATGTGGGTACTTTTTTCGGGGCTACAAGTGATGTAAATTACTCCAGCCAGATGTGGCTGCCTGTACGTAATATAGAGAAGCTTGTAAAGAGGTTCAAAATTTCGCCGATGCCTGCACTTGCCCATTAGCTCAGTTGGGAGAGCGCTGGCACGGTTAGCCAGAGGTCGCGCGTTCAAGTCCCGGCACGGGTGGAATTTTTAGCCTCTAAATAGGTTTTTAAAATACCAATACCATTAGTATCCGCAACCCTATTATAACTGTCCATATTCAATTGAAAATAGTCCAAATAGAAAACTAACTGGAACAGACGTACCGTGTACAAAATCTGACACTTCCTTTTATTTCAGTGGACTTCTTCATTAACCAAAGAGGAAAATCGTTGGCCTTAGTAAATAACTACAGTTTTTATATTGAAAAGCAAAAGGACCGGAAATTAAAGACCTATACAAAAGTTTACTATCGGTGCACCTTTGGGAAAAATTGTAGAGCCCGGCTCCTCATAAACGAGAAAAATCAGATTATCAAGTCACGCTTAGAGCATGTACACGATCCACCTGCTTATAAAATTGTGAATGGAATGTATTTCAAAATCTGAACAGTGATGACAATAATGTTTTTTGCATTTGTATTTGCCCGTTGTCTGCTGTTTTTACTGTAAGCATATTATATTTAACTTTTGAATGTGAGCGTAATATAGTCTGTCTTTAATTTCTTAGAAAAAATAACAAAACTTGCAAAGAACATTATTGTCATAATAATGTTTTTTGCATTTGTATTTGCCCGTTGTCTGCTGTTTTTACTGTAAGCATATTATATTTAACTTTTGAATGTGAGCGTAATATAGTCTGTCTTTAATTTCTTAGAAAAAATAACAAAACTTATAATCACGCCTGTATCACGGAGGGGAAGGTAGAAATCAATTAAGATAATAAGAAAAGCGTTAACTAATTTAAGCTGTAAATTGTTTATAGTATGCTCATGTTCAATAAAAAACTGCAACTCTTTATCTTAATTTGACTGAATGTTTTAATAAATTCTAAATAATATATTTGGGTGTAGGACAAGTGATTCTGTTAACAATGCTTGATATATTTTCATTATAATACATCCTCATCCAAGTGGCAGGAAGGCGCTGGATGCAGGCCGCTTCCAACCGGTCTTTTTGGAAATCCATGGAGGAGGCTTATGTCCGGCAGTGGACCTCTTGGAGCTGAACGATGATGATGATTATTCATTATTCATAATTAAGTTCTTCAACCTCTTACCCGACTCCGTGGAACCACGTAGACACATTAAACTTAAATTTGATTAAACATAAATCTGCAATACCTATTAGTAAAATTTCTTGTTTATCACTCACATACACATTACCCTAAAACATCATAAAACGCAGTTAAAGCGAAATTCAGAAAAGGAAAATACGCTGCACCTGCATTTCAGAAGTGTTTTTAGAGGTGTCTTACTTTTTCAAATAACATCCTTTAGACTTAGAGCAAAAAGCGTCAGTATCGTTCTTTAAATTTGTATTTAGGGCCGTCCGCTGCGTTGAGCGGGTATACGGCGCGGGCGCGCTCGCAACGCAGCGGACGGTTAAAGGTATGTAAAGTTAACTTTGATGATTTTTCAGTGATCATCGGAAGAAACGAACGGGACAAGCTACTGGCGATGTTGCACGGCTACACTTTCTACTTCAGCAAGGCGAGCTCCATAAACACTGTTTGGCGCTGCACCAGCGGCGGCTCCTGCAAAGCCAGGCTTCTTCTGGACGTCGGTAACCAGATTGTCAGGGCCAACCTTTGCCACGAACACAACCCGCCAAGGTGTACATTTGTGAACGGATCCTTTTATAGAGTTTAGTCTGTGACCTCGTTTGGAGGGGATTCGGGTTCTAGGTATCAGTGTGTAGATTTTATCCAGTTCTTCTGAACTTAATAGCATGACGACATCATAAATCTTTTGTATGTGTTTTCACATACTTGTCTAAATAATTACTTAGATGTATCAAAGGTTGAAGCTAAATGGATTGAAGTGGCGAATATCACATAACGTAATGTAATACTTTATTAATGTTTCTCCGGATTTCCGGTTTTGTGATTTTGTTGGACTTGACCGTATATATTTTGTAATACTGTGGTATCTTACTTTTATAAATTATTATATCATTAGTTGGTTTTAGACATTGCATCTTATTAATTGTATTTTTTTTAATAAAGTATATTTATTTGAGTATTTGTAAATCTAAATCGTGGCAAATGACAAATGGTTATTTATACATTCAGGTATGTTTCATTGTAGGTACTATTAATACATAAATATGTGGTAGATGTATGTATTAAATAAGACATTCGTGAAGTGTGGTTGTTATATCGGTATTATATTTAATTGGTGTAAAAAGGAATTAAAATTCTTCAGCTGAAATAAATATTTGTGAAAATAGAATCGCAAAATTTTCATTGTCGCCCTTTGATAGAATTGAAACCGTTGCAGCTACAAGTTTGTAGATGCAGACGCGTCCGTGTACGTAGCACGGCTGTGAGATTTCTCCTGCTAAACTATCTCTTTCCAGAAAGCCAACGTGCTCTGACGTCTGTTATAGAATGGAATGTCAGCGATGGGATTCCAATTTGCCAATAAATGCTGAACGGTCCGATGCTTTTTCACGCTCTCACGTTGAATTGTCACATGGGCGGGTGTTTCCTCTTCTTTGGTAATAACGCCAAGCTATCGGGATATAGGTTAGTCCCAAAGTGTAGAATTGTCTATTCAATATGTATCTGCTTTCCGCAGATCACCTCTTCCCAGACGCAGTAAGCTACGTTTGAGACGATTCGAGATTATTAGTACAGCCCCCCCCTGGTTTGTCTGTCCGCGTTTTGTTTTTTTGTCTCCGTAGTTAAGCACTTAACCTCCTCAGTCCTGACCTTGGAAATAAAAATGGTTTTCAATTATTATTTTAAACGTGACGACTGTGGAGGTTAAGCTGGTATTCGCATAACTGTCAGCGTTCTTATAGTAGAAAAATGTTCGAAATTATGCAGAGAATACGTAAATTTCGGAAGGAGCGTTTGTATATTAACACTTTCTTTTCCCAGCCTTAATCCCACGAGGTGGTGGGGTCAGCATTCTTAGCTTACTCTCTCCACTTCGCCGTATTCATAACCTCGTTTATGGAGTTTCCGCTCTTTGTAAGATATTTTTTTAGTATATGAATAAATATGTTTCAAAAATATCGGTCGTTAGTGTTTTACGCTCTTTTTGTACTGCATAGTATATAACTCAAGAAAATTTGATTAAATTAGAAATCTTTACTGTACACAACACACCAGGAATTATAATTATTGTACACGCCTTGTAATATCTGAATTTTTCAGTTCTCTACGTGAAAAATGATAAGGGAAAGACGTGGGCACTCATAGAAAATTACACGTATTATTTCGACAAAACAAACTCCATTAAAAACGCAGTTTGGCGGTGCACTAAGGGACGCCTCTGCAAGGCCCGATATTTGCTGAATGAGAATGATGAGATCGTCAGGTCAAACTTGGAGCATACACACGAACCAGTGAAATATAGAATTCTGAATGGAGTTTATTACAAGGTCTAGTTTATCTGTGGTGTTATAAAGAATATACGTGACTTATGCAGATTACATATTAGAATTTTTATTTATTTACTAGCTTTTGCCCGCGACTCCGTCTGCATGTAATGAGTAGTTTCCGGAATGAAAAGTATCTTATGTACTTACCCGGGACTCAAACTATCTCCGTACCAAATTTCATCTAAATCCGTGAAGCCGTTATTGCGTGATTGAGTAACCAACATCCAAACATCTTCACCAACTTTTACCGCCACAGAATCCGTTTATACGACGCCATCTATTTTAAAAACACAACGTTCGCTCGCACAACGCCATCTATTTTAAAATTAAAATAAATATTATACCACGGGAACGCATTACCGGGATGTCAAGTATGCTAGGTCTCAATTCAGGTCTTTGTCTATCTGTACGCCAAGTTTCATGTAAATGCGTTCAGCCGTTATTGCGTGATACAAACATCCAAACATCTTCACAAACTTTCACATTTATTATATTAGTAGGATAATTACGATTGTACTTAGGGGCCGTCCATAAATTACGTCATCGATTTTTTCAGATTTTAGACCCCCCCCCCCCCCTTCTCCCAAAATTGACGTCATTACTAGTTTGACAAAATAAAACTATAATAACTCATTATTTATTTGTAATAAATAAATAAATAATGAGTTCAATAATTAATACCATTAAATACTTGCAAAATATCACAAGAACATTATCTTTCCTTAGTATGAGACATGTATTTAAGTATAAGTATAGTATTAATATGTACTTTTATTAATTATGTAATGTTGTAGTTATTATTTAAGTATTGTTTTTATTATCAATACATAAAAACAAAGTCGCTTTCGCTGTCTGTCCCTATGTATGCTTAGATCTTTAAAACTACGCAACGGATTTTGATGCGGTTTTTTTAAATAGATAGACTGATTCTTAAAGAAGGTTTATATGTATAATACATGTAAGTACCACGGGCGAAGCCGGGGCAGGCAGCTAGTATTTTACTAGGTGTGCTGACAGAAATTTTTTAGAAATAATCTTTTTGTATGACGTCAATTTCGAAACACCCCCCCCCCCATCTATCATTTACCGTCATCCGCAGACCAACCCCCCCCCCCCCTAATTTAGAATGACGTAATATATGGACGGCCCCTTAGTCATTAGTTACGTAATTTTTTATGGTAGGTATTGTAATAAATTACAGTCATTTCGGCACATACATTTTATACTTAGAGTTTTGTGAAAAAAAAAGCAACACTGTTCAATATTTAATAAACCATATAGAAAAAATAAATAAAACGTAGGCCTATAACTTAATAATACTTACTTTAGCGACTGCGCAATGACGTCAAAGTAGCTGAGACACTGCAGAAGTACACAAACATAAATCCGCGTGTGAATTCCGGAGGGGTAGGCAGAGAACAAGGTTTTCCACTTGCCGTGATACTACCTGCTATTTCTTGACTTTTTTTTCATCCCACTGCAGGGAACAGGCCTTTTCTCAGAGAGAGAGAGAGAGAGAGAGAGAGCATAGGCTTAATTACCACGCTTGCCGACCGCGGATTAGTAGTTTCAAGCGCTGAGGTGTGTGAATACCTCAGACACTCAGGTTTCCTTACGATATCTTCCTTCACCGTTAGCAAGTAGTATTGCTATTATAATTTCACAAATTTACGTAACTTAAAAAATGAAGTCCTTGTTCGTATTATTAAATTAAAATATTTTTTCAGTAACTTTCCGGCTGAATATAAAAGGAAAACGCTTGGCGCTGGTACGGAATCACTCGTTTTATTTACACAGCCAGAGAACCAACTCGTATTGGAGGTGCACTTGGGGCTCCCAATGTAAGGCGAGCTTACTCTTAAGGCCGGACGACGAGGTCATCAAATCCAACTTGGAACATAACCACCCACCGCCCGTGTACTACATAGCAAATGGTGTTCTTCACCGTGGTCCTAAGAAACTCCTTTGTAAAAAGAAAAAGAAACTAATGTAGGCATAAATGTTCGTTAGTCATTTGCATGTACTGAGCTTAGTCAGGATCGTAGTAGAGAGCAAAGCCTGGACTCTGCCTGCCCTTCCGGCTTCCGGGCGTGTGTTTGTGTGTACGGCGTGTGAAAAACTGCTCATACACGTCCGATCATTGCTGAAGGGATTTGTAGTATTTATTGTACTAAAAGTATCTTCTGCAACATAACGTATGTAAGTGTCCACCAAATAAGATATAAAAAATTTATTAATTTTACGGATACAATAAGAAAATCTGGCTTTTTAGAATATAAGGATAGTCCATTCTAGTGTTTAATTACACTGTATCATAGGCACCAGCGTCCTCCGCCATTTTAAAGTACAATAGGTACGGGCGTGAGTTTATGTGTACAGCGTGTGACAAAATCCTCATACCCATCCGATAATAATTGCAGAAGGGATTTTTAGTATTTATTGCACTAAAAATCCCTTCTGCAACGTAATGTATGCAAGTGTTCATCAAATAAGACAAATGTTTGGGCTGACAACGCTGAATTGCGGCGAGGAAAATGAGGGCAATATTTTTAAGGAGATTTGTCCCCTGACAGAGTATTTATGGGGTATCTACCCACACTCCCGAAATAAGGAATAACATCGTTGTCATACGCACACTGTCTATAACTACTATTATTCTTATGTAAGTATGATTTTGGTAATAAATCATTGATTCATTCAAGGACTGAGTGTGTACTACGCAATTCTGCAGTTTTTCATTTAATGTGAATTGGGCATTAATTTTTGTAACATCTCAACCGTCTCAAGAGCTCGATTTATTTTAAGAAGAAAATAAAGAAATACTTCCATGTACTTATTTGACCTAACTATTATTGCAAATAGACTGTCTTTTTTTAACAGTAAATAAAAAAAATAAAAAAAAATTTTCAGTCACCTTCCTTCATAATAAAAAAGGTAGGCCAATAGCGCTGGTGGAAAACTATTCCTTTTATTTACACCGTAAAACAAGGCACGTAAGCTGGAAGTGCACTCGCGGTACGCCTTGCAAGGCTTCGTTCCTTTTAAACGGGAACAATGAATTCGTAAAAGCAAACTTAGAACACAACCACGCGCCTTCTCCTTATCATACTTCGAATGGGATTATGTATAGATGCTAATAAAATTAATTATTAAACCATAAATGTTACGTACATCTATAAATAAGTATATATTATAAACAGTACCCGAAACCGGCGTGCGTGCATGCAACGACTAATGAATGTTGAGGAAGCGAAAGTGATCTGTTAGGATAGGGACAAGTGGCGGTCTCTGGTCTCCGCCTACCCTGCCTCTATAGGCGTGAGTTTATGCATGTATGTTAAAGTTAACCGAAGCCTTGTGCTGTTCTGCCACGGTGTTGTTGTTTTTGAAACGTGGTGTTTGAAACATTCAGTTTACTGAGAACTGTCTACAGATCGCTATCTTAATACTTTTTTTAAGATAAATCATGATACCAGTCGGTTATATTTTCAAAACATTATTCGTTTAATTGAAAAGTCCCTTTAAAATAAAATAAGATGAGAACATTCTTCATTATCCACCGAGAAAAAACAAACATAAATGATTATGATGAGAGTTCTAAGTAACTAAAGCAATTTTTTGTGAGACCGTCTAAGCGCCGCGTCACAGATTTAATAACAAAGTTGCTTAGTTTTAAATCCATTTTGACAGAATGTTCATGCAAAATATTTCGTGCCGTATCTAACAACCGCCACAGATAGATAAGAACCAACCCTACAAGCCTGTCTCCTATTTCAGTGTGCATCGTGCAAAACCAGCGTGGCAAGCCAGTGGCCATTCTGGACAACTACACTTTCTACTGCCACAAGGCTGGTATGAGGAACACGACCTGGCGATGTACGCGGGGCCATCCCTGCCAGGCGCGGATCATCCTGGATGGCGAGTTACAGCTGGTGACTCCTACTGTAGGGGTCACAGGCCACTCGCATGAACCGCCCAAGTACCTTGTCAAAGACGGTGTTATGTTCAAGTATTATTGAACGTACTAACCCATCGAACATTTATAGGCCATCTGGCAATCCGTTGGTTTCAACCAAGTTGAGTTCAATTACAATTTCAGTGTACTATCAATAGCAGATGGACTTTAAGATTTTAGTTGGGAAGTCGCCTGTTACAAGTGTAGAGTGTACGGATGTAAAGGTTAATGTACTTTGAGTTTGTACAAGCGACAGGAAAAAAATTTTTTTTTCCTTCATTTCAAAGGATTCGTCAACTATTTACTGAGAATTTGGCAAAACTGTAAAAAGGACAACATAGTACTATGATATACTTTGATTTTTCTTAGCTAATAGTACGTACATTTGTAGAGATGTAGTAGCAATACTACTTGCTAAGGAAAACAGCGTGAGGAAGCCTAAGTGTTGGAGGTGTTCATACCTCAACGCTTGAAATTGCCAATCCGCGGTGGGCGCACGTGGTGCTTGAGCCCGTACTCTCTCTCCGAAAGAAGGCCTGTGCCCTGCAGAGGGATGTCTACAGGCTACATAAAAAAAAAGTAAACGAATCCTTTTGAAACTCATAACGTAGGTAAAAATGCCTGTGATACCACACTGCTATTTTTTTCGCTATCGTAAAATGTGTTGCGGTTTTGGAAAGAAATGACTGCCTCGTTGCTCTAGAGTTATCGTGTCTGATTACCACGGCGGAGGTCGTGGGTTCGATTCCCATCGGGGGCTGCCGTACATTTGTACAAATGGCCTCAGTCTGGGTGTAATTCTATGTATGTGATGGGATACCGCCGTTTAGCCAAAGTATTTTTCGCCAAATTTTACTTCCCAATAAACTTATGGCATCAGTTTCATTTCCCAAATGAAACTTTAGCAAGTTTTCATTTCGCATTTTATTCATTTGGTCAAATTATCATTTCGCATAATTTTACTGCGTCAAGTTTTATTAAGACAAACGTTTATTATGCTAAAAATATAGGTGCGACGAAGCGCGTAGCGTAGCGGAGCGCGTAGGAGCGTGTTAGGTTGAACATGTAAGACCGAAAACTAACCGAAATTATTAGTGTAGGTTAATTTCCAAGCCAAGCAAATATTGACCAAGTATTTATTTGGTAAACAATAACTTGCCATAATAACTTTTGCTAACTGTTTATTTGCTTTAAGTTGTTTTGAGAAATGTTTTTTTGCCAAGTGATAATTTGCGGAAAATAGTTTGGGAAGTAATACTTTGGGAAACGATTTTTGGCAATACATTAGTAAACCGTATGTGATATCCTTGCCTGGTTACTGTAGCTAAAGGAATCCTAGTTTTCCAGGCCTAGACAGGATAAGTGATTGTGTTGTGTGGAAGTTATTATTATTATTTTTTTTTATTTAGTTATTATTATTATATCATTTAGTCTTTAAATCCTAAGGACATGCTCTAGACGATTTAGGACAAGAAAATCTGTCAAATTGTGCTAAAATTACGCGGCTGTGGTTGTCCACAACAGAAGTATGGGTTTTTTAATATTGATTCATTTTAAATAATAATTGGTGTAGATCACATGGTTTTCTTATGATGCCCATAGTGAGAGACCACGTTTCAGTGCCATGAGTCATCACTGGTAACACACACTGGTTGCATAATTTTGTCTTGAGCGGTTGAGGTATATTGGACGAAAAGACTTTTTTAAGTTTCCCAAATGCTGCCCAGCCGAGGCCGATCCGACGATTGACCTCTTTCACGAAGTTAGACCGGTCTAGTTGGACTGTTTGTCCAAAGTAGACGTATTCATCTACAACTTCGAAAGTCGAGTTCCCCAATGTTATTGCACATAGCTGATGGCCGGTGGGGCTGAAAAGTTCTCGAATGGAGACCACATATCGGCAAGCGCAGCGTAGGACGACCAGCCACAAGATGGACAGAAGACCTCATCCAAGTGGCAGAAAGACGCTGGATGCAAGCCGCTTCCAACCGGTCTTTTTGGAAATGCGCGGAGGAGGCCTATGTCCAGCAGTGGACTTCTTGTGGCTGAATGATGACATGGTTTTTTAAGTCTATCATTTACCTCTTATTGCATATCTTTGCAGAAACGCAAATTTATTACCAAAATTTTTAGCCTTCTTTTGGAAAATTGATTTGAATTTGCAACGCTGCGTAGCGCTGGTTTATATTCTGTTTATACTTATTATATTCTGTGCCATAGGAACGCTATAAGTTACGTGTATATTGCGTGCAAATCTTTTTGTAAATTGAAATGAATTATTGTACTTTTCACTGTAGGTAAATTGAAATGAAATATTGAACTTTTCATTATACACCAAAAAGTATTTAAGGGGCGACCGAGAGCTAATTGGTTGACTGCCTTGTTGGTCTAACAGTATTACATCTGATTACCATGCCTGAGATCGTGGGTTCGATTCCCACTGGGGGCCGCGGTACATTTGTACAAATGGCCTCAGTCTGGGTGTATTTACATTTTTTAATGTCCTTGTCTGGTTACCATAGTACAGGGTATCCTTGTTTGGGACCAGGACAAGTTATTGTGCTGTTTGCGTAGCGCCGCCAATAGGGGAAAAAAACTATATCTTCTTTTATGTTGATTGACCCTAAGTTCCAAACTGTAGGTTCTAAAAATAACCGTTAGAATGTTTGAGATTTGTGACGTTCACTTTTTGCTAAAACGTGTTATAAAAGACGACATGTTTTTTTTTTAATTTGTGGCGCCAGTTAGCTCTCTTAAGTTAAACGATGTAGACTTTCTTAAGAAGTGAGATTTTTTCTAGTCCTCTATTTACGTATTAATGTTAGACTATTTTTTTATCATAGATATTAAACTGTAATTAATGTACATACGAAAACTAAGCCGATAAAATATATAATGTGTAATGATTCATCTATTGTAAAAAAAATGGTTAGGACTCCCCGTTTTCGTATGTATATGGGACGCTTGTATCCCGGAGGGAATCTATAATTAAGACTCGAATACCAAAAATAAATTGATTTATGTGTAGTTTTGTATGCCTTTATAAAATTACTACCACAATCCGTCTATACATCGTAAAAATCTTTATTCCTTCATTGCTTCAATCTTAGGAGGATAACGATGTTTTAAGTTCCATATAAATAATACTTTTATTCTAATCCCAAGCCAGCCATCGAAAGCGTAGCCTTTTTTTAAATAAGTTAATAAAAAACAATATACAAGTATAAACGGTTTCGACTTGGAAGTGTTAAATATTTTTTTGTTAGTTTCCCCACACTTTTCGCTAATTTAATCATCCTCATCGGTCCAGCAGTTCCAGGTGCGATGATGTTCATGCAAAACATTAGAGGAAAGCGGCTCGTTGTCCTGGACTCCTACACTTACTTCTGGACCCGGGAGAGCGCCACTACTGCGACATACCTGTGCACCCGCTGGGGCCTGTGCCGCGCGCGCATCATCACCAGCAAAGTCGACCATAAGCTCAGGATGGCGCATGTAAACCATACGCATCCGCCTCAGAAGTTTCAGATACGAAGGGGACTGTATGTTCGACTGTAATTACGTTACTTCGCATCATCACCAGCAAGGTCGACCATAAGCTCAGGATGGCGCATGTAAACCATACGCATCCGCCTCAGAAGTTTCAGATACGAAGGGGACTGTATGTTCGACTGTAATTACGTTACTGCGCATCATCCCCAGCAAGGTCGACCATAAGCTCAGGATGGCGCATGTAAACCATACGCATCCGCCTCAGAAGTTTCAGATACGAAGGGGACTGTATGTTCGACTGTAATTACGTTACTGCGCATCATCACCAGCAAGGTCGACCAGCGGCTCAGGATGGAACATGTCAACCACAACCAATTTTAGATAAGAAGAGGACTGTATATTTGACTGTAAAAACGTTAGCAGGCAATATCCAGGCTCGTCGTTTGGTCACAAAAAGATGTGCCCAGCATTGGATTGTTCTAAATTTCATGGATGAATGATAAACAAAATGATACCTGCGTACCGCTGGGGGATGTGCCGCGCGCGCATCGTCACCAGCAAGGTCGACCAGCGGCCTTTGTAGACACAGTGTTCTGTCGAGTACACAGTGACACAATAATAATGTAAATTATTGTAGGTGATTAGTTAATTCTTTCTTAAGGGCGATTAACCACTTTACTACACTCTATATAATTTGCTCAAGTATTTGGTATCGAAGAATGAAACAATTGTATTTTTTGTTAATACTTGACACTCGGCCAATTTCGGCCAATACCGAAGGTAAGCCAGCTTGTAAAGTAGCATTAAAGTGCAGTGAAATTACTATAGTTAGAACAATAAATAAATAAAAATGTGGAAATATCTTTTGATTTTGTGATTTACTTTACAAAGTAACTTATATCATAAGAGCGGATACGATGATAAATAATGTTTCTTCCAATAAGTGTTCATTCAACGCAGGCGCGATACTTTCAAAGCTTAACGAAAAGTACTTAGATTATTAGTTCAGTTTGACTTATCAAAGCGTACCAAATGTTCTTTACAACTATTATTAAAAGTAAAATGATGAAATATTATGATGTCCTTTTCTCTGTTTAACAGTGACTTTTGTAAAGATCGCTCCCGGGAAGACCCTTGCCTTGATCAACGGTTATACGCACTCGTTCTTCTGCCGCAGTAAATTCACGGAAACTTGGGGATGCACCACATGCCCAGTAACAGCACTTTTCGATGACAACCAACGGCTTCTCCAGTATACCGCAAAGCATACTCATGAACCGCCTGTGTTGTATAAGTCGTAATTTTTTACGAGAACTTTCTGCAGAAAAGTAAAACTAAACTGTTTCTAGAGCTGATTAATGCTGGCTGTGCTACAAAGCGTGTGACGCTAGCTTCAATTTAATGAAGAACGTTTGGATTGTCAATGTACAACCAACGTGTGGAGTGACGGAGGAGAATTCTACAGAGGATCCCTTTTTCTTTTTTTCAGTGTCTTTTGTAATGAACGCCTATGGGAAGACATTGGCTTTGATCAATGGCTTTACACACTCATTTTTCCGCCGCAGCCAATTCACTGAGACTTGGCGATGTACCACATGCAAAGTAAGAGCCCTCTTTGGGGAAAATCTGCGACTACTCAAGTATAATGCAGAGCACAATCATGGACCGCCTAGATTCATTATTCGCGACAAAGTCTTTTATAAGTTGTAAATAATAGGCAGAAAACGCTTTGAATAAAATGAAAACAAAAAAACTGTACAAATAGATACGCTAACTTTAACTTTTTTTAAATAAATAGGTTTCCTTTCGATACAGTAAACACGACCCTGGGTTAGGGTGTCCCAAAAAAAAAACTTAAGCGGTTTTTTTTAATCGTATACCCTCTTACCCTTTTTTCCCATGTCTACAGAATCTCATTTCTACTATAGGGAAGAGCGGGTGATCGTGCTCTTCCACTATAAAGGGAAATTTCCCGCCAGGCAGATCATATGCCTGGGGACGGCCGGTCCGACTAATGTTCATCATCATCAACCCATTGTGTCCCCACCGAGGGGCACGGGTCTCTTCCCTGAGGAAGGTATAGGCCATACTCCACCACGGGGGCCAAGTCCGGATTGGTGGAGGCTTGTAGACTAGTGGCTCGTCTACTGTCAGAAGTTGTCAAGCCGCCCTAAGGCCTCTGACTTGGCTTAACGACTGCCATCTATCGACGGCAGCCGGCACCAACAGCTTAACGTGCCTTGCGAAGCACGGAACCGCTCGGAAAAATGCCACTAGCGTTAGGCATAGACGGCGACCCATCCATGCACTGAACGCGCCCTGTGTTGCTTAACCTTCGTGATCGTTTAAGATCACTCAGGCAGCCGGGGCTACGAGCGATTAATGTTCGTCGGACGTTATATTTGTGGTTTGTCATGTGAAACATTTTGCTTGCGCGATGCAGGAATGTTGGAGTTTATAGTGCGCGCGCAGAGTTGACATATGCTCGCCACATCACTCCCCTTCAAGACCGTAGCTACGCATAGCTAGGTCTGATAGGAATCGAAGTCTGTGCTCTAAAGCCTGCAAGTGCCAGAGTCGCTGAGTCAGTGAGTCGACTAGCGGTTGAGGGTGTGCGGCGGCTAACAGTCACTTCACCGGCGACAGTACCATGGGGACCGCGCATGTGGTAGGAACCGGTGAAGGCTGCTGTACCACTGGCAACTTGCGCTGTTGCTGTGTGGCTGCCGTTCCGAGGGGTTGGGGGAGATCACAATCAGTACCAGTAGTCGGTGCGTTGACTGTAGTGGAACTGATGAGGTGAGAGGGAAGAGGATGCTGGCCTTGCTTTGAGACTGATGTGGGGTGCTGCGAGAGCGAAGGAAGGTTAACATTGTTCTGTCGAGGGTCACCACTATAGGGAAGAGCGGGTGATCGTGCTCTTCCACTATATAGTGAAATTTCCCGCCAGGCAGATCGTATGCCTGGGGACGGCCGGTCCGACTAATGTTCGTCGGACGTTATATTTGTGGTATGTCATGTGAAACATTTTGCTTGCGCGATGCAGGAATGTTGGAGTTTATAGTGCGCGCGCAGAGTTGACATATGCTCGCCACACTACAGATTTTTATTTCTACAGAATCTCATTTCTACAGATTTTTATTTCTACAGAATCCCATTTCTACAGATTTTTATTTCTACAGAATCTCATTTCTACAGATTTTTATTTCTACAGAATCCCATTTCTATTCATTTTCAATTCAACAGAGTAACATTTCCACAGATTTGCATGTAAATTATTCCTTCTACGTTAAAACAACTGCAAATTAAATTTCATTGTTCGTCGTGTTTCGGCGTAATATTGGGTAGCGTCACACCTTATATACATGCATGTGACAACGTCGGCCACGTCTTCACTTACCATCAGAGGTTTAATTATGCGCGCCAAATCCTGTCCAGAATCTTGACGTTTGCGATAGCAATCACTATGGAATTTGACAGTTAGACGCTTGGAATGGTTCAGGATTTGATGAGAGATAGAGGCGAGCCTGTCTGAACGACTTGAGTGGTGGCGGCGCAAGCGGCCGATTTCTTCTTATCATCGAATCTCTACGTGCGCGTAGTGAGTGTTGTGTCAGTCCGCTGCGAAAAATACAAGTGACCTGTGGGTAGACTCACTATAACCTATAAGACCCTCCCTATAATAATTCACTTCAGTATGCTCGTGATCACGGCAACTGCATCGTAGCCGAAACGTCGAGAATTAAGGTTATTCAATTTACATAATAATCGCTATTAAGTCCGTTTAATATATAACTAGAAACCTTTTATTCTACAATCCGCCGGCGGTGTAATCTACAGTTGATTTTTTTTTCCAGTGACCTTTGTAAAGAACTCATCCGGAAAGTTCTATTCTACAATCCGCCCGCGCCGGCGATGTAATCTACAGTTGATTTCTTTTTCCAGTGACATTTGTAAAGAACTCATCCGGAAAGACCCTCGCTTTGATCAACGGCTATACGCACTTCTTTTTTCGCCGCAGCCAACTGACCGAAACTTGGGCATGCACAAAATGGGGCCCTTGTCATGCGAGAGCCACTTTAGGGGAAAACTGGCGACTGATCAAGTACACCGGCAATCACACTCATGACCCGTATAGATTTATCATACGGAAAGGAGTGCTTCATAAATTGTAAAAGATGGACAAGTTAGAGAGAACTCAGCCAAAGAAGAAGAGACAAAAAACTGTAAATTACTGTGCCAATTTACTACAACATGTATTAGCGATAAAAAGATATAAAGTGCCCGACACGGGCGTGTGTGCATGCAACGACTTGATGCAGCAAAAGAGAATTGTCAGGATCGTGGAGAGTAGCAAACCCTGCTCTCTGCAGTGTAGTGTAAAAATAATAATTTATTATAATGTAAAAATGTAAATGTCATTTAAAGTTTGCTACAAAAGCGTGTCCTTTACGTCCGCAATTTTGGCCCTCCAAGCGATCAAGCTGTTTGACATAAAAATAATTCTAGCATTCCATTATTCCATTCCATTCCATTATTCCTCCTTGCAGCTTGGGGCCAAGAAAAGTTTTTTCCATTCCTCTCTGTTCTGGACCGGGTCGTTGATGCTATTAGCCAATATTTTTTTCTGTTTTACAGTAACCTTTGTAAAGAACGCCACCGGGAAGACACTTGCCCTGATCAACGGCTATACGCACTCGTTTTTCCGCCGCAGCAGGATCACAGAGACTTGGCGATGTACCACATGCCAAGTGACAGCACTTTTGGGGGTCAACCAGCGACTACTCAAGTCCACTGCAAAGCACGGTCACGAACCGCCTGCGTTCATTATTCGGAACGAAGTGTTTTATAAGTTGTAGATCAGATCATATTGATGGAAGCTGAGGTTTATGTTACAGACCAAGTCTAGCGGAGACGCAAGCTGTAACTTTTGTTATAAAACCAAATAAATACACATGAAAATGTATTCTTACCAATATTTACGTACATTAAATTACAAGAAGTGAAATGTTTTTTCTTCCAATAAATTTTATTTCTTTTCATAAGTTGTAAAAATAGACTGACAAATAAAAATAAAAAAAACTGATCATAATGCACAATCATATCATTTAACTTCCATTTTTTTAAGAACATGCTATACTCCTGCTACGGGTGTTCAGGCTACTCAAGTTTTTGGTTATAAAGCGTGCCAACAGATGGCGTTAGTCTGGTGAATTTTGCGTCTACATCGCGCAACTATTTGTTTTAGTGAAACTATAAGTATCTGACAATTTTATATTATTACACGATCATTTTCACCTCTATTGCTTGCTTATTACAAAGCTGTTATTGAGGGATTTTTGGGACTTATTCATGGTCCTTCGAATTGCCATAGAGCTTTCCGAAATTGACTTTGCGCACGTCCGTTTTCCACCGACAAGGAGTGTTATGCTGCCTATGGTGGACTAAAGTTTTTCAGCAAAGAAGCAGCATTGGTATCCGGAGAGACAAGTACCTACACCTTGGACATCCACGTCGGAGAGGGAAGCGGCAAGAGGGGAGCACCCCCTATGACATTCAACTTCGGGCGCCATCTTGGATTTACTGTCAATACGTCATCAAGAAGTGTCATAAGCGATTGACAGTTCACTAACGTCTACGGTTGTCAACGTCGAAGCGTCACTTAAACGTCACATTGGCAGCTGTCAAGTTTTAGTGTTGCTGTATGTGTGCGTGTACTAGTGTGGACAAACTGTGAGTAGAACTTTTTATAAACTAACGTTTCAAGATTCACTGCATGATTTCAAGAAAGAAGATATTGACTTTGAATTTTAGCTAAGTGTTTGCATGGACTTAGAATAGTTTAGAGAAAAGTGTTCGGACGGGGAACCTATGCCCGATATTACAGCGGATTGTGTTGAGTTTGAAAAACACATAGAATATTTTCGCTAGGTCTTGGACTTGTAAAATTTTTCAAACTTCATTCATTCAACTTGGAATATTTTTCCATTAGTTTGCATCAACTTTAAAACATTTATTTAAACGTGTAAGTTATATTTTTGTAAACATGGCTGATAATTATATGAAGCTACAGGATGATCTTTATTTAAAAATTGAAAAAGCTTTATCTAATTTTAAGAAATCTCCTAGAGATCGTATAACGGTTGGTTATATCGAAGCACGATTAGAAGCTTTAGAGCAAGTGTGGTCTTAATTTGTTTCAAATCATCAAAAAATTGTTTATGAAATTAAGAAGGAAGTATTGTTGCAAACAGACTATAGTAAAAATGAAGTGTACGAAAATTGTGGAGAAGTTTACATATTATATTACAAGGCTTTGTTAAAAGACAAACTAGCAGATTTAAAAAAATCAACCGTCGGATCATCTGAGACCAAAACACATCAAAACGTAAAGTTACCTAAAATTGAAATCCCAAAATTTTCTGGTAAATATGCAGAGTGGCCAAGTTTTCGTGATTTATTTACTTCTTTAGTTCACAAAGAGAATGCAATTGATAACGTTCAAAAGCTTCACTATCTCAAGGGTTGTGTAACAGGTGAAGCAGAACAGTTATTACGCTATATCCCGTGCACCGCAGACAACTATATAATCTGTTGGAATCTGCTAGAGAGTCGTTACAACAATAAAAAATATCAAGCAAATTGCATCCTGAAAAGACTAACTGGTCAAAAAGCTCTAACTTCTGAATCATCGAGTGCTATTAGGTGCCTATTAGACACAACTAAAGAATGTTTAAACGCATTAAAGAATTTAGGCATAGATATAAAGTCTTGGGACGTGATTGTAATATTTTTAATTACTCAAAAGCTCGATTCAGAATCACGTAAATTATGGGAGCAGAAAGTTAGTGAGTCTAGTGAAAATTTGCCAAGCCTGAAAACTTTTGAAGAGTTTCTAGAAACCCGGTTTCGGTCTATAGAGTTTTTAGACGTGAAAATTCAAAAGCAAGAGAAACCTACTTATACTCAGGTCGCCACTACTGTAGTAACATGTATATTTTGTTCGGAAAGTCACAAATTACCAAATTGTAAAAAGTTCTCTAAGGAATCTAAATCTACTCGCGGCGCAATTTTGTCCAAACTCAGAAACTGTGTTTGAATTGCTTGACTCCAAGCCATTCAGTTTATCAGTGTAATCATTCTACAAGATGCCACATTTGCAAGAAAAAACACCACACATTACTTCACACCAAATATCCCAAATCAGCCAGTGGACCAAACCACGCTGATCAACCTACAGAAGGTAATGTTGTCGCAACAGTAGTTGACGGCGCAGCACCAACTCTGCAGGCTTCAGGTGAAAATTCAGATCTTCCAATCGTTACATGTTTTTCAAACACGAGTGATCAAGTGTTGTTAGCGACTGCCTTGGTGAAGGTAGAGTCGAATAGGAACAACACTCCAATTATGTTGAGATCCTTGTTGGACCAAGGATCTCAAGCCTCTTTTATTACAGAAGCGGCTGTTCAGACGTTAGGTCTCAAAAAAGTAACTGAGACTAGTCTACTGTCAGGTTTAGGCGGTGATCAGAGCTCGACTTTGGTATCTAAGTCCTCTGTAGCTTTAAAAATTCAATCCCGTCTAGATCCCAGCTTTACCGTCACGGTCAAGGCTCATGTTTTAGAAAAGCTTACAAGCCTTTTGCCCAGCAAAAAAGTGTTTGCAAAGGTAGTACCAGTACTTTCATCCCTCGTACTAGCAGATCCAATGTTTCATACGCCGAATAAAATTGATCTGCTATTGGGTGCCGAAGTGTATAGTCAGATACTGTTAGAAGGTTTATTCAAGGGTCTGCCAGGATCTTTAGTTGCGCAACATACAAGATTCGGTTGGATCCTCTCTGGCAAAATACACGACTAGGTTACAGGTGTCAACCAGGATGGGAAGTGCGACAACGTAGTTGTTATGCACGTAGCTCAGTCTAATGAAGATGAGTTATTGAAAAAGTTCTGGGAGCTAGAATCGGATTCGTCTGCTCAATCAAAAAAGCATCTTACTCAAGAAGAAGAAGAATGTGAGAGGCTGTTTGCTCAAACTACTTCTAGAGACGAATCTGGACGGTTTATAGTGAAACTTCCGTTCAAATCAGCCAACCCACTTTACAAAATTGGAAAATCAAGAGAAATTGCTCGCAAACGTTTTCTTATGTTAAAGAGACGTTTGATTAAATATCCCGCGTTTAAAGAAGCGTACACCAAGGTTATTAATGAATACCTCAGTTTGGGCCACATGAAAGAAGTTGGTTACATTCCGAAACTGAATGTAAGAAAAAAAATTGCTTAAATACGTTATATTTTGTTAAGAAATGTTTTATTTATAAGCCTTGACACCAGATATAGTAGACAATATTAAATGACAACATAAGTATTAGCCTAATGTTAAAAATACACTTTTAGATTCAAAAGTTGACTTACGAACTAACATGCAAACACCATAGATTATAATAATAATAATGATAATAGGTGGATGGCAATGTGTGTTATGGTCATAAAAGCATATTGTTACGAGGTAGTATAGAATCCCTGATGCGCGAGTCCAAATCACTCTTGACCGGTTTTTGCTTTCTGATCTAAAGCCTAACGCGGCGGAACCGCAAATTTATCAAGATTTGGCGCAGCACCAGATAAGAAGGCAAGAGCCCTTCTCGGGGACAACCGGCGACTTATCAAGTAGGTACACTGCAAAGCAAAATCATAGACCACCTAGGTTCATTATTCGTGATAAAGTGTTGTAAAAAGTGTGAAGAACTGTTTGTTCAAAAAGAAAACAAGAAATCTGTGAATTGTAGTTCTGAGAAATGGGTCCAGACATTACTTTGACTAGGCCCTGGCTGATAACCCGCAGGGGGCCTGTACTTTGATTAGTACAATTGGCCGCAGTCTGGGGTGTTTCCATGTTTGTGTTGTTCTTGTCCAGTTACCACATCATAGGATATCCTATTTTAGGGTCAGAATAAATGATCGTGTTATATGGACGTTATAATAATAATTATGAGCTGCAATAAGCTTGTTGTGGACAGAAGAGCCTAGACAGAACGGCTGTCCCAAAAATAAACTTGTAGTACCATGTACACTTTTTAATTCTGTAAATGTTTTATTTTATAATATAACATACAAAATAAAATCAAAAGTTTAATAAATCTATATTACATAAAACTTATTAACAAATCAATTGCAGTACTCGTTTTTCTATTACATACTCAAACAAACACACACACACACACACACACACACACACACACACACACACACATACACACACACACACACACACACACAACACACACACAACACACACACAACACACACACACACACACACACACTCACTCGCACACGCACACACACTGTACCACTCATACATTGTCATCTGTTGTAGCTTGTAACTAGCATACATCAGTAAATACTCAAACAGCAATGTAATAAAATAGCTAACTTTCGCAGAAGGAAGGCGTTGCTGTCTGTCATACAGTTTTATATCTAGTACAGACATCATCGTTCTAATCCTATCATTAGTTAAATAAAATTACATTCTCTCCAACTATGCTAAAATAGGATAATTAAATTGTTAAACTTTTCTGAATAAATCAAATCAAATAAAAAAAAAATATAAAAAAAAAAAAAAAATTATGAGCTGGAATAAGCTTGTTGTGGACAGAAGAGCCTAGACAGAACGGCTGTCCCAAAAATAAACTTGTAGTACCATGTACACTTTTTAATTCTGTAAATGTTTTATTTTATTCATGTAATTTTGTGTGCAATAATAGTAGTTTATGCAACTGTCATATAATGAAGGGTATTAAAACACGAGTGTGAGTTTATGAAAAAGCGCAGCGAGTTTCATAATAGTAACGAGTGTTTTAATACCCGTGTTATATGCAGTTGCATACACTACTTTATCTTCACTAATGAATTTGTCGGAGAGGTTTTTGAGATACGCAAGAATGACATTTTCAGAAAATGATGTAGTTTTCTTTTCGATCTTCCATGCCAAAAAGTTATTATATTCTTTTTCATATAATTTTCTAGATTTTTCTGGCAAAAGATTGTGAGTTAATTTTGTTGCCACTTCTAGAATATCCGGAGGCGTACAAATATCATCGTCGCTATCCATTTTTAACTTTTAATTTATTAAATTAAATTCACGCGTACGTGTATAATCACAGTGATTTTGCCGCCATTAAAATTTAACCAATGAGAGCGCAGCTGCGCGCTTCAATAAAACGCGACCAACCTGATTGGCCCTGCAATCAAGTTGGTCGCGTTTTATTGATGTTATAATGAAATTTTACGATATCGATGTGAATATTATACCATCATGTGAAATTGCTTAAATTGAGTGTTTTGTTGTCTGCGCTATAACAGTAGTAATTATAAGTCAAGTATTGAAAACATAAGTAGAATGTTACAACATTAGTGTAGATAAAGTATAAAGTAGTAGTAGTAACAGAGTGACATTTTTATGCACTGAGGTTCAAAAGGACTCGTTAATAATTGACTGAGAAATTGAAGAAAGAAATTTCACCCAGCCACCACCTCGGTGCTCATTTTCTGCTTCTTTTCTCCTATGCACCACCGGTGATAATAACATACTCTAGACCAGTGTTTTTCAATCTGGGGGTCGCGATCCCCACGCAATCTCAAGTTTATTTTCTTCTTCCCTTCCAGTGACGTGGACGCGTAGCATCACCGGGCGTGTCATAGGCGTAATTGCAGGCCACACCTTCTACTCGTGCTCACTGAATCACACACTGTGGCGATGCACACGATGGCCCGCGTGCCGCTGCCGCGTCATCCTAGACAAGAAGACTAAGACCTATTTTGTGCAAGCCAGACTTGACCACAACCATCAGCCGCCCTATTTCACCATACAAGATAATGTTCTGATCAAACACTAGAGAAAGGACTGGAATGAATTTTGATTTATAGCAGAATCCATAAAAAAGCGGTAAGCGAGAATTGTACATACGATGCGAACAACTTTTGCTATGAGGCCAACTCCGATATTGAGATAAAATTATCAGGTATACGCGATAAAATCGTCAGTTTTTAATTACACGGATTCGGATTGTATTTCTTAAATCTGAGACAAATCATGTGCGCTTAATAGTGTTGTGTTATAGGTGACTTTACGTACACGAAAATGTAAAAGCCGCACAAACACAAGGCGCAAGCTCATTTCACACAGTTTCACACTCTAATTTGATAAGGCGCAAGCTCATTTCACACAGTTTCACACACTAATTTTACATCAGTAGTACCGTTAATTTTGATGCCATACGTTTAGAACTTTAGCAATATAGTATACGATTTTTTCACGAAGAATTTGAGGGTTGAGTTAAAGCTCACACGTACAAAATTTGTCTCCGTGTAATTTACCGGAAAAGGGTATATATATTCACAGAACAACTTCTTACTACTTCCGGCTTTGAAGGCGCGAAAAACAGAATCAAATGCGATTGTCTATGTGAATTCTCATTTTATATTGAAATCTCAGATACTTAAGTTATGCATTGAAATGAAAATATTTTATTATCGCACACTGTGATAGAATTTGGCAAGTTTGTTTGAAAAATCTAATACGATGATAACGTTTTTAGGGTCCCGTATCCGAATGGGGCCAAACGGGACCCTATTACTAAGTCTGTCTGTCTGTCTGTATGACTGTACCTATGTCTATCACCAGGCTGTCAGGTCAAGAACCGTGATAACTAGGCAGTTGATATTTTCACAGACGATGTATTTTTGTTGCTGCTATAACAACAAATACTATAAACAGATTAAAGTCAATATTTAAGGAGGGCTCCCATACAACAAACGTAATATTTTTGCTGTTTTTTGCTCCATATTAATAACGGAAACAGGTAGTTGCTTGAAATACTCACAGAATATTTAGTTCTATATTCGCTACAAAGATAAATAATTAAATTAAAATAAAATAAATATTTAAGGGGGTTTCTCATACAACAAATGTGATTTTTTGTGGTTTTTTCTCGATCTTTGTGCCTAATGTGTCGTATAGATAATGGTACGGAACCCTTTGTGCGCGACTCGCGACCCTACTTGCACTTCCCCGGTTTTTGTTCTAAAAAAAGTCAGTTCATTGGACCATTTCAAATTTCTACCCTGTATTTCATTATCACCTATTTTTATTTTAGTTATTAAAGAAATTAATATATTTACACCCAACTCTGTTACAGTTTTCGGTTTGCTACCGTAACCCCTATATAATCTATTGGCTAGCTAAAATAAAACTATTAATAATTTAGTGTTATGCACTTTACGTACCTATTCTTTTTTTGTGCACTAAATAATTAAATTATTTTATCGTCAAGATACTAAAAAAAGACATGAATCATACAACGCAATCACTGCATTATGTTTGGAAACCAAGCGTGCCGCTTTTTTACTACCTCATCATCATCAACCCATTATGTCCCCACCGAGGGGCACGGGTCTCTTCCCTGAGGAAGGTAGATTTCAGATTTCAGATTTCAGATTTCTTTATTGCAATAATCATGTGTCATTACAGTTCTTATATGTAATTCAAGAGGTACATGACACCCTGTAAGGGCACTACAATATGATTAAACTAATTCCTTAATTGCTAGCTTATAATTGTCTATTTCTAGTATTATTTAATTATACATATTTTCTTTTCTATTGTGTACTTTAACATTAATTATCACTGAAAAATTCTTGAAGAGAATAGTAACATTTCTGGATCAAGTACTTATTGAGGGTTATTTTGAATAAAGTATTGTCTTTTATATTTTGTATGTGATATGGTAGAGCATTGAAAACTTTTGCTGCCATTGAGTGGGGACCAGAGTTTATGATTTCTAGTTTAGCAATCTTGGTGGCTAGGCGTTGTTGTGATCTAAGGCCCTCAGGGCGAGTATGTTGTGGAAAAAGAGGCATATTATTTCTGACAAAGACGCTGATTTCTAAAATATAGAGCGCTGTCATAGTTAAAATATTATATTCCACAAAATATCTTCTACAGCTCGTCCTCGCGTCTATATTAGCCAGAATTCTAATACATTTTTTTTGTAATATAAAGACGTTTTTTGCGTCTGTGCTATTGCCCCAAAGAATTATACCGTACCTAAGCCAGGCTTGTGCATATGCATGATAAGCGCATGTTGCCGTCCTGAGGTCTGTAGTTTTTTTCAGCTCTGATAGGGCATATATAAAGCTTGAGAGCTTACCAGTTATCTTTAGAATGTGGCTTTTCCAATTTAAATTAATATCTAAATTGATACCTAGGAGACAAGAAGTCTCTACATTTTCTATTACAGTTCCGTTAAATTTATAGTTTATAATAGTTCTAGGGGTCGTTTTTGGTAAGGTCTAAATTCCATTAATTTGGTTTTGTTAAAGTTAATTTCTAAGTTATGGTCATCTAACCAAGTTTTAATTCTATTTAGGTGTGAGTTTAGGTCTATAGTTAATTTCTCTACGTTTTGACTAGGAAAAATCAGGGATATATCATCTGCAAATAGCGTACATGGTATATTAATAGTATTAGGTAGATCATTTATATATATTAAAAAAAGTAAACATCCGAGCACGCTACCCTGCGGGATCGATTTGGTTAATTCTACTTCACTTGATCGTTTTTTACCGATTCGCTTGGTAGTTGAGTTATAATGTTCTATATCAACATATTGTATTCGGTTGCGCAAGTACGATGAAAACCAGTTGAAAGCAATACCTCTCACTCCCACACCATAGAGTTTTTCCAAAAGAGCTCCGTATAAGACTCGATCATAAGCTTTGCTCATGTCTAAGAGAACTCCAATGGCATGTTTTTTATCGTTCAGTATTTTTAAAATCTCGTTAACATATGTAATTACTGCTAATGTAGTCGATCGACCCTTACGGAAACCATTCTGATTATTGTTGAATATATTAAATTTTTCGCAAAAATTGTAGATACGTTTGTACATAGCGGATTCAATTATTTTAGAAAAGGTGGGAAGAAGAGCAATCGGGCGATAATTATTACAATCGCTACGGCTGCCGCTCTTGTGCAAAGGTTTTACTATAGTTATTTTTAGTTTTTCTGGTACGACGCCTTGTGTAAAAGACTGATTAATAATAAAAGACAAAGGTGGGAACAGTTCCAATGCACATTCCTTTATCAGCGTTGGAGGTAACTCATCAAAACCACAACTTCTTTTGCTTTTTAGTTTCCGTATTAATGAAAAAACTTCAGATGGTGTAGTTGGATGAAGAAATACTGAGTTATACGTTGGAGATAGTACCGGTCGTCCCTTGGGTGGGTTTATACCAGGAGCACCTACTGATGAGAAATATGCATTGAAATAATTGGCAATTATGAGGGGGTCATTGGTAGTTTTATTATTTATATTTAGTTGTATGTTTGATCTTACTTTTTTCTTGGTTTTATTAGTTCGAATCTTAACTACTTGCCACATAGCTTTAATGATATTATTTGATTTTAATACTTTATTTTTAAAATGAATTTTCTTAGCATTGGCTACAGTCTTTTTCAAAAGTTTTTCATATTTTTTGTAATAATTGTTTAAAATTGTGTTGTCTGTCTGCGAGGTAAATATTTTTAAAAGCCGTTTGTTTTTGCAAGATATTTTTAGCTCTTTTGTCAACCATGTATTTTTATGATCGTTTTTAATAATAATTTTAGATTTTGGGATAATCTTGTCTAAAATAATAGTAATTCTGTCAAGGAATTTGTTATAGTTTTCATTTACAGATTCCGTTATATCAAAAACAGTGTTCCAGTTAACTTTACTAACTTCTAATTTAAATTCTTGCTTTTTACGTTCGCTAAAAATTCTTTCAAATGTAAACCATTGTTCTTTATTATCTTTATTAGTGTAAGGTATGCTTATAAAAATTCCTTTGTGATCCGACAAACCTAATTCTTTAACCTCTGCGCTAACTTTGACATTTGGATCATGTACGTTGTTGAAAACTAGGTCAATGCATGTAGAGGTGTTTAGCGTAACTCTTGTTGGTTCGTTTACCAGTTGAAAGAAATTGAAGTTTTTCATTAAGTTTAATAGCCTAGTCGTTAGATTATTTTGTTCGAGAATGTTTATATTGAAATCCCCGCCTATAATAATATTTTTAATTCTATCTTTGATCATTAATAATTGCAAGAGCTTTGAAAGTGATTCATAAAACATTTCAGGCTGCCTCTTGCTATCTGGCCAATACAGAGCCACTAATACTACATTTATTTTGGGCAACTCTATTGCACATATTTCAAAAATAGACTCTACGGCCAAATTTGAGATATCAGTTCGCTCTTTGCAGTCTTCATCGTTTTTTAATAGAATGCATACGCCTCCACCCTCTCGCTCTGAGCGACAGAAACTACTGGCCAAATTAAAACCTTCAATACTTAGGAGGTCCTTTTTAGACGTTGTAATCCATGTTTCCGTAATACAAATTGCCTTAATGTTCTTAATATGGTCTAGGGTAGCTTCCAATAAATGGCGTTTATTCTGTAAGCTTCGCATATTTTGGTATAGTATGTTAAATTTTGACATTTTAGTGGGATGAATTGACTCGAAAAAGCTCTACATTAGCGTTTAGATTTTCGTTATTATTATACACAATCTCGTTATTATTATACCAATTGCTTATGTCATCAATTTTCGCTTTTACATCAAGGAATACCTGTTTCAATCCATTCTTATTCAAAACCCCGCTGTGAGGGTTAAACATGGTGTGGTCGTAGTAAAGGTTCAAATTAGAGTCTACTATATAACCGTGTTCATGCTTCATGATATCTATACAAAGCAGTTTATTAAAAGCCTCTATTCTGGAGTTGAAGATATCAAAATTTCTGTTCCCTTGCTTAAAGGTTGGCACGCATAACAACACATTTGTATGAGTGACTTTAAGTAGTATTTCTCTAATCGATAAAACTAGGTCGTGGTATTTTCCTGTGTATTTAAAATCTTCGCTTCCTAAAAGAACTATGATGTAATCATCGATAGAAAAGTTGGCTACCTTTGACTCTACTCCTTGCAAAAGCTGTTCTATGCCTCTATTAGGCATGAGATAATGGCATATTTCGTATGACCCTTCGAAATTTGATTGTGCGATTGCTAACGTTCCATTAAATCTATCTGTACTTAACAAACAAATCTTGTTTTTCTTCGCCCTTGCATTTGATTCGGCTGATATAGTGGACTCGTCGGATCTCTGCACTGTATTTTTGGGTATTTTTGGGCTGCATTCATTTGGGCTGTCCGCTTTTCTCGGCTCTAAAGTCGCTTTGATTGGTGTGCTTGTAGAGCTCTGGGGCTCTCTATCTGATTTATTTTTTGGAGATTTTATGTTTTTGTTGCAGGTAGATGTTTGTATAGGTGTGCTGAAGTTTGATCCATTATGGCCGAGTTTTGAAGGCGTGAACTCGTCAGTGGTTGCATTATTATTTACATACTTTTGCCGCTGGGGTGATGCTCGGCATATACTCAATAGCTGATTCACTCTTGCGTCTCGCTTTGATATTGTTTTAGTGAGAGCATAATTTTCCGCCACCAATCTCTCGATTTCGCCATCTGCACTTGCTAATTTTAATTCTAGCTGAGAAATTTTGTTATTGAGATATTCTATCTTTTCTATAGCGTTTTCTTTAGTTTGTGACATGCTTTCCGGGCAACTTCGGTTGAGGGTTTCATTGGCAAGCATTTGTGTTTCACTTATTGTGTCTCCAAACTCTATGGATGATAGCAGCGACGCTTCTTCCTTTGGGTTTACTTTTCGCTTTCTTTGAGTAATGTTGTCATTGGATGACAAACTTTTCCCAGATAAGCAGTACTTACATTTCCAATTTACTTTCTTTTCATTAGTCATTAGTCTAAATAGCTTTTCTGATATTGATATGCAGTCCAGATGAAAGGTATTATTGCAGATTGAGCAGTTTAGATGATCTTCTCTATGTAGGATTTTTGTTTGGCATTTATTGCACTTTAGCGCCATCTTTTAGAATTGCTTAGGAATCTTTTTGTGGTTTTATCGAGTGTCAGACCTTGGTCGCTCGTGCTCAAATTGGAATGATATCGGCACTGTTAAGTAGATGTCGCCTTTTTCCTAGGGAGATAACAAACAAAAAAAGAAAAAACTATTTTCTATTCACTCTGTCTGCCGCCACGTCTCGAACTCGGGACTTCTGCGCCTAAGTTCCGTGCGCCGAACTCTCTAACCAATGCGCTATCGTAGCAGATAGCGATGTGAGTAAAATATTTCGATGCCTTCTACAAGTGACAATTTCTGTTTGCCATCTAAAGCAAGGCCGGTTTTTGCTTGTCAAGGTCAAGAACTACATCGGTCATTGAACCCTGTCACCGTCCATTAGAAGACAACGGTTTCTGTATTTAGTTTTTTTTAGATTGCTCCTTAAACACACAAATATTTTAAGTCCGGATTTCACAGTCCTATAGTACATTGAAGTAGGCACATTTGGATGTAACTTTCTTTTTCACTAATTCACTTTTCACCACAAATCTTAATTTATTTCACTAGATAGTAGTTGAATACGTCCACTTGCAACGACTCCGTCGGGTACTTCGTCGGGTATAGGCCATACTCCACCACGGGGGCCAAGTCCGGATTGGGGGAGGCTTGTAGACTAGTGGCTCGTCTACTGTCAGAAGTTTTCAAGCCGCCCTAAGGCCTCTGACTTGGCTTAACGACTGCCATCTATCGACGGCACCTACTATGATGGAAAGTGGAAGGAAATCTCTCGTCTTCATTGGGGACAAGCACCGTTGTTATATTTTTACAGTTTTTCACTACGCAAAGAGACATTTTGTGAATTTTCATGGACGTCCGACTACGATAGTAGCCAAGCGCGGACTAAAAGTAGCGGCGGCCGCAGAGGTGTCAGGCACTTGTGTCGGGCACGCGAAGCTGGTGTGCTTGCGTTGTGTATCTACAGGGTGATTTTGAAATTGTTAGCAATATTTTAGGAAACGTTCCTTTCATTGTGGAAAACAGTATTATTAATGATTTCTTAGTAATGGTGTAACATGAAAAAAAATTGTTTGACGCCTAATTTTATTCAATACTACCACCATATGTTTCTAAATTATCGTTTGAATGTCCTCTTAAAAAACGGTGAACGAATTCAAATTCACCCTGCAGATTCCTGTCTTTGTATCTAACTCTGTTTAACTATGCACGCGTACCTGACAAATTTAATTACTGTCCATAACGTTAAAAAAATATTTCACCTTTCAGATGAAGTCGAAGTCTCCTACGTCACGTCACTGAAGACCGGCAAGCTCGTGGCCTTGATTGAAGGATACACCTTCTACAATTCTTCCAAGAACCCTTTTACGAACTCCTTTCGCTGCACCAACAGCAAGACGTGCAAAGCATCCATCACGTCAAGGGAGACTAGGTCAGGCACGGTCGTCAGGCAACATCTGGTACACAATCATGAAAAACCCAAGTATGTTATTAAGAACGGCTACTACATCAAGACATCGAGATAGTGGGTAGTTTATCCGACGGAGTGATTTGACAGTTAATCCTTGTGGCAAGAGCATTTATGACCTCGGTTTTTATAACAGTCGATTTAATTCCGTATCACTCGTACCTGCTAAAGTCTTCAATGATTCCAAAAGAAAAAATTTTAAAAAATCTGGTCAGTAGGTAACCACACGTAGAACCAAAGACATTAGGAACATAAATTACAATTGTTGTACGCTTACTTTTTGATAGAGAAATGTCGCGTTTTGCGTAATTTTTTGCGAACTAGGAAAAGTTATGAAAAAAAGTGTGTTTCAAATGTCCATGAATATATTTTCTGTTGCCATTACAGACCACATTATTTTGTCACAAGTTAGCACATTCTGTTATAATCATAAAAAAATTAAGAAATGCGGATACAGAAGTCCGAAGAATGTCGAAGTCATTCAGACATTTGTAGAAACGATTTTTAAAAGAAGATATGTTTTTAGGGTTCCGTAGTCGACAAGGAACCCTTATAGTTTCTCTATGTCCGTACGACTGTCTGTCTGTCTGTCGGTCCGTCTGTTTGTCTGTTTGTCTGCTGCCTAGCTCAGAGACGATTAGTACGAGAAATCTAAAATTTGGCATAGACATACATATTAATCACACCGACAAAATGGTAGAATAAAATCTTAATTTTCTTTAATCAATCAATTTATTTCGGAACAAGTCCATAGTGTTAGTAATAATATTAATATTACAGAGATTTCTTAAAGTAGTTTTAGTTAGCACATTATTTTTTTATTTCATATTATTGTTTTACATGAACTGAGATCCAGTGCCTCAGCATAAAGGCTGTCAGTGCTAATCCTCATCTTTAATCCTACACATATAATTATTAGGGATACAATTTTTTTTCTCGCCTACACCATAGTGTAGGGTATCGTTGGATTGATTGTTTAAAAATATTGTGCGTGTACGAAGATAATTTTTTGATTTAGGGTTCCGCTTGCTTTAATGTTTGTTCGAGTAGGGTGCCCTCGCCTCCCCCCCGCTCTCCTGGCTAAACGGTTGATTGTAGAAAAGGTAGATAGACAGGTAAAACATTTTTTTTCGTTTTGAGAAACGTGAAAAAATTCAGGTTAGGTGCAAATATAATGAACTTAACAGAAAAAATATGGGGTTAATTAGACTTTACAAGTTAACAAGTAATAGGCGACTAACTTATAAAAGAAAAACTTCGTACAAAATCTATTGAAAATTGCTTTGATGAAGTTGTTAGTTCTGTAAAGCAGATAAAGCCCCTCTTTCTACGGAATCCTACACTACGCGTGGCCCGACACGCACTTGGCCGGACTTTTTTTATTGGTGGCACTAGTAAACCTGTGTAGCAAGACGAAGATTGATAAGTGTGATATTTGGGGGAAATGTTCTCCAAATTCGTTTACTTTGTAAATTACTTACAAAGGTATAAGTTATTTGCAATGCATTGCTTTAGATCTTTATAATTATTGTTATACCAACTCACCTTCTGTGTCTTATAGCCTGGAATAAATTTTATTATTTATTATCTAATGTTTTATTATTTATTATTTCGTTGTCACTCGAAAAGCCTGTGCCATAAGCAGATACTGTATGCTAATTAAATGTATAACTTAAAAATAGTGTAATAACGACACGTCTTAACTCCTGAACTGCCCTTGCGGAACGCAACGTATAGGTGGCCCATACTAAGTTAGACACAGATCTGTGTCGCGGCAGATGAGTGGTTAAGCACAAATCCTCGACCATCTTCATCCAGTCACCACCTCTTTAGATCTTCGGATCTTCGATGCAAGCTGGCTGGAGTATGCGCTATGTATTAACTCTGTGAAGGCTTAAATTTAACAAGATGCTTACTAAGTTGCTATTGATGCAGACTAACTAAACATTACACATATCTTCTAAAACGTTGAACACCAATTTAACTTTCAGAACAGGTTGAAATCACTTTAGTGACCTCATCGAAGACCGGCAAAGTTGTGGCCCTGATCAACGGGTACACCTTTTACCAGAGCACCAAGACTCCGCTTACGGATGCATATCGGTGCACCAACAGCAAGACTTGCAAAGCATCGATCACGTCAAGAGAGACCAGAGCCGGCACGATCGTGAGGCAGCATTTGGTGCACAATCATGAAAAACCCAAGTATATTATTAAGGACGGGTATTACATCAAGATCACGAGATAATGTTTTTTTTTGTCTGACAGAGTGACTGGAAAGTTAATCTTTATGTTATTAAGGCTGCCAATGCTGTTACGTTCAGACAAGGTTCAGACGTTTGCTCCATATGCCGCTCAAATACTTTATGACGAAACACCTATATCTAAAAGCAAAACTGTTTAATTGAATTGAATTGAAAAACGTTTATTCAAATGCCACAACACACATAAAATAAAAAAGTTAACCTAAGTTAAAATAAGTTAACTTCTTCTTTTTCTTCTTCTCGTCGTCATCATCATCATCAACCATCATAATAAGGGCCCAGATCGTCAGACCATCTGGTGGGGGGCCTGCCCACGCTGCGGTCGTCCGGTCCGCGGTCTTCTCTTTACTTTATTTTTATTGAGTTAAACTTTTAACTTTGTTGCTCTTTAATCACTTCACGATTCCCATGATGAATTATTGTTAGTTCTTGTTTATTGATTTGTAATATATTTATGTCTGGAATAAATTTATTATTCATTATTATCTAACTCAATTTCATTTTCGTATAAAAAAAATTGTTAATTAAGCCTATACTATCATAGTATAGTGTTATTAGACTCTTATGACTAAGAAAAAATTGAAAAATCGTTTTCACTCAATATCTACTATATATGGCCAAAAATATTCACTTTACTTTATCAATGAATCAATCAATACGTTTTGTGATGAAATTTGTGCACTAGAAACTTTCGTACGAAAATCCGAAAAGCTCTTATGACTCCTCCAGTAGCCCTTTAGGGTACAGGTGTCTGAGGATCCGCTACCCTTTTACACTTTATCTCCTCCTCAGACCTGACCTTGAAAATAACATTTTTTTTCAATTGCTAATTTTAAGGTCAGAACTGAGGAGGTTAGGTCGCAAGAAGGCGCGCTAGATAATTTATACTGTAGTATATAAATTAAGGGAATTGTTTTCGATTAAATCAGGTACAAAGTCAACGCATGAGCAATTTTTTTCAATTTAAAGTAACAACAAACATAACGGCCAAGTTTGACGATTAATAAAGACTTGCATACCTGTCCTAAATGTGGTTTAGCAGGCACTTAACTCGAACTCTTCATATAAAATTTTATTTAAATGGCTGACGTTTGACGTTTAAGAAGTAGCGCAAGTCAATGGAAATATTGGTTATAATGTAATACCGACTCACCTTAAGGCTGTTGCTACGTGAAGCATGTTGTCTCGCTCGCACAGTTTAATAATTTTAGTGATTGTAATAAAATGAGCATACTTTTGATAAATGTAGTCTGAGGGTTTGATAAACAATAAAAATGCGAACATTCCAGACATATGTCTAGTCCTTTATCCTGTACTTAGGTTTTGATTGAGAAAATTTAATTCCAAAATTAATAATTTTGGAAACAACGCTTCTTTATTAAAAACTATTAAAAAGCAAAAATATATTTAATATGTCCGTAATTTAATTATGCATCAAACCCTCAGACCACATTTATCAGAAGTTTACTCACCTCGTGACGACCTCGTGGCGCAGCGGTAGTGCACCTGCATACCATGCGAGAGGTCCCGAGTTCGAATCCCGGCTGGGGACAAAAAAAAAAAAAACCAGGTCTTGGATGTTTACATGTTTGTGATGTCGTTGTTTCTGGTTCCCACGACACAGGGTATCCTAGTGTGGGGCCAGAAGCAATGTATGTGCATGTATGTAAATGTTTATGTTTACTCTTATTATTACAATACTAAAAAATATTAAATTGTGCGAGCGAGACAGCATGCTCCACGTATGAGCAGCCTTAAGAACTAGTATTCGACCATCTACATCCAGTCGCCACCGCTTCAGGTCTTCGGGTGCACTAGTACCTGTGCTTACAAAGTTAATAATTTAAATTACAAATAATAAAAAACTATTTCATGTAAGTACATTTTATTATGTATGGTGTGCAATAAAGAGTTCTAATCTAATGGATGTGTGTACGTTACATAACTACTGTGAGTGCATGCAGCGACTGATGAATGTTGATAAAAAAAAAAAAAAAAAAAAAAAAATATTAAAAAGAAAGACATTATAAGCATGGTTTGCGTAGACGTAAATCTGTGCGGTGGTAACCAAGTGAAGGTTCGACATTATGATAAAACGCCGTTCACTCTATGTAGGTACATAAATTTATTTCAGCTTCTATTACGCTTGAGACCTAATATAATTCTTCTTTCAGACACTGTAGATGTCCAGTTCGTGTCCACGTTGACTACCGGCAAGCGCTTGGCCTTGATCGAGGGTTACACGTTCTACCAGGATCGATCGTACCACCACACAAACGGGTTTCGGTGCACACATAACAGGACGTGCAAAGCGAGGGTCACGCTCACAAAAACGGGGGTCGTCGTGAGGACGATGTTGCTCCACAATCATCCGAAACCGAGCTACGTCATCCGGAATGGTTTGTTCGTCAAGACTTAGATGACAGTATTGGCGGGGATAGGATTCGACGCTTTTGCGGCGACCTGTGTAAAAGCTATTGAAAAGTTATCAAATCCTTAAAATAAAAGTGAATTACTATGCAGAAACTATTATTACAAGTAGAATCAAAATTACGTGAATGAATTCCATTTTTTAATTTTTTTTTATCTCCCGCTGAAAGTCAAAAAGCTCGAGCTACTTTTTTTTAATAAAGTGGTCGGTAGACACCGCAGAGTCTTAAAAAAAAAGTAACTAAAGATATCGTTTCCAAATTAAATAAAAATTTTTCGATCATCCATTTGAATAAAAAAATGCATACAAGTAAGCTTCTATAAAGTTTTGTCATTAATATCTACCGTGCCAATCTCTTTATTACTGTTCTGTTTTTAATGGTATGTATTGTTAAAAATACAAAGTGATCACGAATTATCGAAGGCCCTGCATTGAGGCTGCTCAAAAACGTGAATTGTATATTAAATCTAATAAAGCCTTTCTTACGTATCATATTAGGTAGACGGCGACCAGGATTTGCCTCTTGCCACGATCCTGACAATCCTCTTTTGTTTCAAGTGTATCTAAGGAACGTCCTTCTCCCTTTCCCTCAGTATACGAGTCCTGCCAGCCAATTCACACAAAGAACGGAAGGCAACTGCTTATCGACGGTTACACGTTCTATCTATCGAAGCGGCACAAGAAGACAACAGCTTGGCGATGCACTAATAAATCGTGCACTGGACGGATAACCATAACGCGTACTGGAACGGTCAAGCGCCCGATGCTCGCCCATAACCACGAACCTCCACATTTTTTCATTAAAGATGGCATTCACTATAAGTATAGTACAACTTAGACCTGACAGTAGAATAGATTAGTCTGTCTGGCCTACGGGCTATTTATGCGCACTAAATCCAGAGCGATTCTATTGCTATGTCGTCGCGATTCCGATGGCCTTGAGCTCACAAGATACTGTGGGAAAAATGAGAATACGATAAAGTGCCTGTTATTTAACAGCTGTGTGCGGAAGTTAGCCTGAAACACTGTTATGAAAAGGCTTGTGATAATGTAACTGGAACAGTTGGACACCGATTGCCTTTTAAAAGGCAAGAGCATACGTGTTAACTATGTCTGGGCTACCTCTCTCGTAACTATTTTAATTTTGTTGGTATCAAAATGCTAATTACTGAGATTTAAATTCAGGCTGGGTTCTTCGACATCGCCCTTAGATTAGGTGTTTTAAAATGCATTTTACTCTCTAATGGTTAGTGTTTAAAATACGAAATAATATTATATTACTTTATCTACACTAATGTTGTAACATTCTACTTATGTTTTCAATACTTATAATTACTACTGTTATAGCGCAGACAACAAAACACTCAATTTAAGCAATTTCACATGATGGTATAATATTCACATCGATATCGTAAAATCTCATAATAACATCAATAAAACACGACCAACTTGATTGCAGGGCCAATCAGGTTGGTCGCGTTTTATTGAACCGCGCAGCTGCGCTCTCATTGGTTAAATTTTAATGGCGGCAAAATCACTGTGATTATACACGTACGCGTGAATTTAATTTAATAAATTAAAAGTTAAAAATGGATAGCGACGATGATATTTGTACGCCTCCGGATATTCTAGAAGTGGCTTTTCTACTGCTTGCCCCGCGACCGCTACAGCTGCTGGATCAATAATTAACATTAACTTTCAAAATTGTACCATCCAAAATTTGAACAATTATTATAAATAAACTATTTTCAGCTTTTACTCTTGTTGTTTGATTAATTGCATTAGTAAAGATAAAGTAGTGTATGCAACTGCATATAACACGGGTATTAAAACACTCGTTACTATTATGAAACTCGCTGCGCTCGTTTCATAAACTCACACTCGTGTTTTAATACCCTTCATTATACGACAGTTGCATAAACTACCTACCTACCTATATCTAGGGCCGCCGGTCATTATTTTTATGAATTTTTTTTAATTTGTAGCATCAAAAAAAAATCGCGAACATGAGTCTAAATTATCAGTAGATATGGTTCTATTTGGGCTGTACTGAGTTTTTGTGAAATGTATAAAAATTACTATCACTGAATGTGTTAGTGACGGCGGTCGTCAAAATTCAGTTAATAGGATTTGTATTTCTGTAATTTAAAAAATGCCTACTTTGCCCCCAACAAATTCGAATCGCATGGGAGCTGCCTTGAAAATATTGGAGAATAATTACTTTATTTATTTAGTATAGTCTTGTGTCTGAAGTTGAGAAAAATCGCGAAAAATGTGGCGATTTTTATGAAATTTCGCAAGCTAAAATATCACTGTTAATATTTTGGTATGTTTGTTGTGAAAAATTCTGAATTGTAGCATGTTTTTTTATAATGATGATACTTTAAGAGGATAAAGGCTGGTTTACATTTGCTATAAATTCCGTGCTATTTGGCACTGTTTTTTTTAGCATGCTAAACTAAAACAGTGCTAATTAAAGACGCCGATATACATTTGCTGTGCTAGTTTTAACACAAGTTGTCTCAAAAAGCGAAGAAAGCACACGCATCGCAAGTGGAAAATATGGAATCACTAGGTAATTAGTTTGCAAGCGGTTGAAATGTTATCACAGTTATTGGCTGTGGTAAAATATTGTTTTTATAAGGTTTGCTGCACGAATCCCACAAGCACGCATGTTTTTCATATTCTGTTAACAATTTAATTGTCAAATCCCGTATCCACTTCTTCATTTTTATTAGATACTTTTTTTAAAAGCACAGATAACACAAAAGTGCTACAAAAGCATAGCACATTCACATTTGCTAAATGCCTGCTTTTTTAGTATGCTTTGAAAGAGCATGCTAAAAACGTATAAAAAATAGCAAATGTAAATCAGGCTTAAGACTGCTTTATCATCTCGGACATCTCTGCGTTTTCATAATCGTCTTGCTCGCACATTCTAACATTTTCAATAATGAAAATTAATGAGTATAGAGTAGGCTAAAGTGCATAAAAAAGCTACTGACAGCTAGTTACCCAAAAAAATTTATTATATTCGTACAGACCAAGTTTATATGTAAATAAAAATCAGGGACCACTTAGATATAATATTTTTTAAGATATATTAAAGATAATTGGCCAAAAAAGCTATATACGTCAAACGGTAAGTTGCTCTATTAAAAATTAAGTAAGTCAGCTAAAAAAACCGGCCAAGTGCGAGTCGGACTCGCGCAGGAAGGGTTCCGTACCATTATCTATACAACATTAGACACAAAGATCGGGGAAAAACGGCAAAAAATCAGCCCCCCTTAAATTTTATTTTATTTTAATTTAATTGTTTATTGAAGCGAATATACAACTAAATATAATATGAATATTTCAAGCGTTGCCGTTATTAATATCGAGCAATAAACGGCAAAAAAATTAAGTTTGTTGTATGGGAGCCCCCCTTAAATATTTATTTTATTTTGTTTTTAGTATTTGTTATTATAGCGGCAACAGAAATACATCATCTGTGAAAATGTAAACTGCCTAGCTATCCCTCCGGCCGTTTTATCACGATTCATGAGATACAGCCTGGTGACAGACAGACAGACGGACAGTGAAGTCTTAGTAATAGGGTCCCGTTTGGCACCTTTCGGGTATGGAACCCTAAAAACGTCTAAAATGTTCGCCATTTTATTACCTAGTGATGCTTCAGACGCACTTGTAAAAAGTATTCTGAATATTTAACAATCATTGGCCTATACCTTCCTCAGGGAAGAGACCCGTGCCCCTCGGTGGGGACATAATAGGTTGATGATGATGATGATGATTGGATGACAGCTGTCAGTTGTTTTTTTTTTTGTATGCACTTTAGCCTACTTACAGCTGTTAACAGTGAATTAACAGATTCTTAGTGTACGAGAAAATGGGGCTAAATATGTTAGAATGAGCAAGCGAAATGCCAGATGTAACAGCAGCTTTAAGCCTCATCTGGACAGGTGACTGTCTGGTCTCCGCGACGTGATTCCGAAAGTGCAATCGAGCACATCTACATCTAATTCCACTGAGGTACACTGTCAATTTCAGGTTATATGCTGAGGTCCCGCTTTGGTAAAGGCTTGTATCTTTACAAGGACTACACGTACTACTACAAGGGTACAAGGAGGAACTCGAACACTTCATCGTGGTACTGCTCAACTCACAATTTTGTCGGCTGCAATGCCAGAGTTGTTCTAAATGAGAGACGGGAACTCATCGAATTCCATGACTGCCACACCCATCCACCGAACAATTACACGGTTGTCAATGGCACTTACGTGAAGCTATAGTTAAACTTGAATACTGTACTAATAACAACTTCCACACAACACAATCACTTGTCCAGGTCCCTGTGGTCACCAATTAGGATACCCTGTGCTATGGTAACCAGGCAAGGACATCACAAACATGGAAATGCGCCCAAACTGAGGCCATTTGTACAAATGTGTGGCGGCTCCAAGTGGGAATCGAACCCGCGACCTCTGGAATTATAATCAGACGTGATACCGCTAGATCAACAAAGCAGTCAACTGTCCTAACATTTTACTTAGCATTAAAGTTCGCAGTAATAAAGTGCTCTCACCTCTGAGATAGCTCTTGAATACACTATAAAGTTGCAGTTTTGTTTTGAACAGCATATTGAAATGGGCACTCAACAGCGATCTCAGGAGGCGCTTGCTTATGGCCAACAGTGGGCGTGTTTCATGCCCTGTATCGCTTGATAAATAGAAATCCGCCAATAACGCACATAGCATAATCAGCCTATATGCGTCCCACTGTAGGGCACAGGCCTTCTCTCAAGGAGAGAGTGTGGGCTTGATCACCACGCGTGCCCACCGCGGATTTGCGATTTCAAGCGCTGAGGTATGTGAATAGCTCAGACACTCAGGTTTCCTCACGATGTTTTCCATCACCGTTAGCGTGTGGTATTGCTACCATAACTTGTGAAGTTATAATAACGCACATGTAAGTTTTTATACTGTGGTGAATTAAAGCTCCGGCAGATATTTTTTTAAGACAATAGACTCGGCGGGCGATGACTGAGCTTCAGAAAGTTGAATTTTTTTGGGGGTTGAAGCTACTCGCGTCCGTAGGTTTACTCTCGTTGCCCTACACGTGACCCCCGGGTGGTGGTGCCAAATGAGTAGCATTACTGGTAGCAGGCCTGGGCCGCGGCTAGTAGTCATCCGCTAGACGCAGACGCTGGCAACCGATTCACGCCATTCGTAACATCTAAGGCCTCTTTTTCATTTACCATCGGGCGTGACAGAGGCTAAGTCGGCGCCTGTCCTATTTAAAAAAATTAAACAAACAAATATATACTCCATTCCATGAAACGAGCTCCCAAAGAAATCGTCCATGTGCGCCTATTGGTTAATGCGCGTGACCTTTAATAGCCACTTCATCTCCTAAGTCCTGACCTTGAAAATAACAATCGAATGCCATTGTTATTTTCAAGGTCGGGACTTAGAAGGTAACTCTAAACGCGCGCGTTGACCAATGAGATGCGAGTATTTGTTTTCCTAAGAGTGCGACTCGTGGAACGGAGTATAGTTACACGTTTGCGTTGACTTGCCATTCAAAACAAGTTAAAAAAAATGTTCAGGCCTCCGCAACAGAGATTTTTCAACTAAACAATATTTCTTGCGCCGATGACCCGTCTCTAATTTTGTCTTTGTCCCCGTCTTTGGTTGCCTGGAAGAAATTTAGTGATTTAGTAATAAGGCCGCCAATTGTACTATATTTCGATACATTAAATTTCTGTTAATGTATTTTCTGTGTACAATAAAGAGTATTCTATCTATCAAAATCTAGCATGGAGACCAACGGATAGCTCTACTTTATCTGTGCCATCACTACTATTATATTGTAACTTTCTAATCTATGCCTTTCAATTTGTGGTTGTTTCGCGATGTTTCGGCAACGTTGCAGTTGCCGTATTCACGGGTAAGCATAGACCCTTTAATAAAAATGTATAACTGAGTATAGCCGGGTTTTAATGGTCTTAGGTACGCTCGGACCGAGTGCCTCGTCATAATCAACTAAAACCGTACGCACACGGTCCGAGCCTACTAAGACCGTCAAACCCGGCTTAAGAGTGTTGCGTTTATTGCCGTTTTAATATAGTGGCCTGACACTGTTTATTTTTACCAATATATACTCACGCCTGTAACGTGGAGGGGTACGATTCACTTGTCGCGACTCTACTGATACCGGTAATAAAGAGCGCAGAATGTGATTGTTGACGGTTTTATTAACATAAAACACATAACATGAACTCACGCCTGTGTACCAGAGGAGGTAGGCAGAGACCAGGGGCTGCCGCTTGTTACGATAATAACAGATCTCTTTCGCTTCATTAACATTCATTAGTCGTTGCATGCACGCACGCCGGTTATCTTGCCCTTTGCTATTAAATCCCCTATTTGGTCGTAGTATGTCCACCTGGGACGTTCTTTACCGGCCCTTCCACCCACATTTGCTCGATATATTTGTTTCTTCAATCTTTCTTCTTTCATCCTCTTCACATGTTCAAACCAAGGTAACTTTCCGTTCTCAATTCTAGTTACTATGTCCTCTTTCAGGCCACAACGTTCTCTAATCAAACTATTGCGTATCCTGTCATTCAAAGTAACACACACACACACACACACACACACACACACACTCTAAGGATGGTTTTATTCACGCGTATATGTAACGTACACATACGTTCGGCGGCCCCTGGGGTGCGAGTATCTAAAATGCATAGTTGTTCAATAGAGTCATATTATTATGGTAATTATTGTTTCATTAACACTGTTGGTAGTTTAGTAACCCATCGCATTCCAATGGTATAACCCGTGCAACTGAACTCGGCGCCTCGCGCGATTCGATCTTCTTCGTGAAATATGCCTATCAAATTTGGCTTGGTTATATAATTGCAATACTCTCCTTCTTCTTTCGTGTCGAAAGCGTTGAGTCCTACTCAGGCATCTCGCGCCCAAAAACTCGCGACTGCGATTAGGTACGCTGGGTAAAGTCTCCATAAGATCCAAGCTGCACTGTGGAGCTTCAGGGACGACATAAAGATGCGATGTTGTTTGTGCAGCTTCGCAGTGGCAAGCGAGTTGCGCATCCAGGCAGGATCCCCCAGGTTTTCAGGTTGTCCCTGGATCGAGCATTCGAAAGACATTGTACTGCCATTGCTTTGTAGACTACCAAATAGAGGCGAATAACAGTTATTGTCGGGCTTATGTCGTTCTATTGAAAAACTATGTATGTATTAGACTATAGGGCCTTGCCTATGACTGGAGCGTGTGGAGGTTGGCACACGCGTAAGAGTCCATGATGATGTATTATGTAAATAAAATATTTTGTCATTTTAAGTTTCCTGTTGACTTTTGGAAGGGCTAGGATTCGCGTTGCTGTTGTAAGGTTGTTCTTACGTGGTCTGTATGCTGTCTCGCTCGTAAAATTTAATATTTTTAGTGATTTTAATAAAATGAGCACAGTTTTGATGAATGTGGTCTGAGGGTTTGATGCCTGGATTATATTCATTGCCAATAATCAAGGCATATTTTTCTTAACCTATATTAAGTTTTTTCTTTATTATAAATTACGCATAGGAAGACAAAAAATATATATTAAATGTCCGTAGTTGAATTAGGCATCCTCAGACCATATTTATCAAATCTTTACAGATTTTATTGCAATAAATAAAAATGTTAGATTGGGTGAGCGAGACTGCTTGCTTCACGTAAGAACAGCCTTAAGTGCTTTTGTCTCATTCATAAGGTGTCACGAACACTATTAGTGGTATTAGGCCGTAATTCCTGCTGCTGCTACACAACATTAAACTGTGCAACGAACCATGTATATATGTTTTGTCAATTGTATACTGAAAAATACTCGCAGAAATCCGGCTTCAGATTAGCAATCACGATATGACAGAATGTTTTATGCTATAACATTTATCAGACTACATAAATTTTGCTTGACAATTGCAATTTTTAATAACCAAGTTACCACATTCTATAAACTCACGGCTCACGGGCATTCTTGAGGTAACCCTGTACATATTTTAGGTCGTTAAGATTCTCTTCTTTTGATTGATGGGCGAAACTAAAAATTTCAAGCAACGACCTTGATTTCTAGACCGGTCGTAGATTAGTTAGGGTAAATAAATAAATAAACACATTAACAATTATCCACATATATTCACAGTTGGGTTGATGATGATTCACAGTTACGATTAAACATGTAGTTGAAACAAAGTTCAGTAGGTAGGTACTTATCCTCATATGTACACTATTCTTCCAGGTTGTTTGATCAAATCGCGGACGGGAAAGGAGCTCTACCTGTACAGAGACTTTACGTATTATCGCAAGAAGGGAAGGAAGAAATCTAATAACTCGACATGGTACTGCTCCACACACAACAACGCCGGTTGCAACGCCAGACTGACTCTGAACGGAAAATATGAAATACTGGCCAGCCATACGCGACACTTCCATCCTGCGTACAAATACATTGTAAAGTAAGACAGCCTTTAACCGTTAACAATTGTTCTTTTCAAGGACTTGTCGCCAACCGGCTGCTACTGGTAGCGCCATCTAGTGGCTATTCATGTATATGGGCGAGCCGCGACCTTCCAGACAGGTCGATATTTAGTACCTAAGTGAAACTAATATGGCGCTAGGGGTCGCGGCATCGCAGGATTTGATTGGGTGCGCGCGGGGGCAGTAGACGCCTTTTTTGGTTTGTGGGCCGTGAAGCGCAGATTTTTTCATATTAGAAAGAAAGAGTTTAAATAGAGTTAAAGGTTACTACTATTACATTACTAGTTATATTCAGCACATGGGTCCAATAAGTTGCAGTCAGTTAGTTTTAGTAAAAATCATTTTAAGTGTAATTTCATTTGAAACAAGTGCTAATCAGTGTTTAAAGTAAAATCATTAGTGTTTGAAGAAGTCAGTAGAAAAAATTAAATAATAAAGATCTGTGAACCTATCCTGTGGTGGTTTCTATCATCTACCTGCCAACGCCGCGTCACCCGCCGTCTTGCGCCCTTGCTCATCGAAGGGCGCTTGGTGACAACCAATTGTTATGCGGTCCGATCGGGCTATTTAGATTCTACAGATTAAATAAAGGCTCTTTTAAAATATATAATTGCTCTGACATAAATGGTGCTGTTCTCGATGTGATTTTTTTACACTACAATAAAATAATATCCCTATAATAAAAATACATCCGTCGCTGTAAATTAATTAATCTACTTCACCGAAGTTTCGTATCTCGATAGTTCAGTGTTTTGCGGAGGATCTAGGTTCGACCGGAAACTATACATTTTTAAGTTAATAGATTAGTTTTAAGTTTAAATTATCAATTCTGAACATAACTTTACTAACAGCAAACCATTTAAAGATCATAGGAAAAATGTTTAAAGTAACGACATTGGATTATTTTCCGCAAAATAAGTTAAAAAGTAAGTACAACTTGGAATCTAAGTAGGTATCTCCTAAGACGTAGATTTCCAGGCCTTTGGGAGCAATATTTCTTATAATGCAGGCAACATGTGGCGGGAAGTATACACCCGATTTAATCAAGTATAACGCAGCCGAATACGTTCCACTGTAGGGCACAGGTGTTCTCACAGAGAGACTATATGGGCTTAATCACCACGCGTGCCCAGCGCGGATTGACAATTTCAAGCGCTGAGGTATATGAATAAATCAGACACTCAGGTTTCCTCACGATGATTTCCTTCACAGTTATATAATATATAGTTATATAATTATATATATAATTAAGTACCTATTTACGTTTTAATTTAAAGATGCCACGTCAATGGTTATTATGGGCCGGTTTCTGAATTGAGAATTTCACTAAGTAAATAACGTTAAGTAACGTTCTGTCACGCTCTTTTCTGAGAAACTCGGAGAGACAGCACTACAGTCAACCATTTACTTATCGTAATTCTCAATCCAGAATCAGGCCATAAGACTGACGAATAGAATGCTTTATTAACACTACCGCCATATATTACAGGGCAAGTAGTGAGGACACGAACCGGGAAGGTGTTGTATCTCTTTGAAGAGTACACGTACTATTGCAAAAGATCAAAAAGCAGCAAGACGGCCAACGCATGGTATTGCTCCACACATCACAACAAAGGCTGCAATGCAAGGATCTACTTCTACAACGGTATACCGAAACTCGTCAATGTGCATAGGCATCCGCCAAACAATTATGTCATTCACCAAGGCGTCTATATTAAGGTTTAATCTGCAAAATGTAATACCCAACAAAATAGACAAATAAAAGAAAATGGTAGTTTACTCGCAATTGCTTTTATTTTCTTTTCTTTTCGCACTGTAGTGCGAGCATAGCGAGGTATTTCAAGTTACTATAATAAACGTAGTGTAGAGGTTATATAATACATAAAAAAATATTAGTATTTAAGTACTGGTTTGTCTGGTGTGCAATACTCCAAAATATTGAAATACTTTCTCTTGAGTTAACTACTTTGTTGTTTATACTTATAAAGAGTTCGCTGCATATCTAGAATTTTTTACTTAATCTAGATGGAAAAACACCCAGATTACGGCCATTCGTGCAACTTAAAGCATTGCCACCCCTAGCGGGAATCAAACCCACGACCTTTGGCGTGATAGTCAAACGTTTTGCAGCTTGGTTGGCTCCGCACGTATTGACTTGTATTTCCTGTAGGCTAGGCCGACTAAGCTGCCAGGATGGTATGTAATTATTATTATTATGTACTAATTCTTTATTGCACAAAAGATAGTGTACAAAAGGTTTAGGTGCTGGGCAAGCCTAATCCATCTACAAAAACAAGTGGTCCCTTCACGCATCTAGTGTGAGCGAAAGTGCCGCTGCGCGCTGTATACTCGTAAATAATCTCATTACGTTAATATGCAAAGGCGAAAGTTTTTACAGCTGGACCAATAAAAAAGTCATCAATACGCAAATACTAAAAACGTTTTAAACAGTTACAGAGCTACTTGTGGTGAAGTCGCGGTACAGCGGGAAACGTCTAGTCATGCACAATGACTACACTTACTACTGCAAACGACAAAGCAAGGTAGCCAAACACTTCGTTTGGTACTGCTCCACCCACAACTATAGGGGCTGCAACGCGAAGCTGAAGTTGGACGAGAACTTCTGTCTGCTCCAGCTGAAGAACGTTCACACACATCCGCCGGCGAAGTACCTGATTCACGACGGACATTACATCAAGGCTTGATTGAATATAACACGTCGGCTTTTGGTTTCTTGCACGCTAACTGTTAACGTGCTAGGAACCGGGGGTTGGCTAACGGTCTGTTGACTTACCGTTAACATGGCGTTTGGTGCTTTGGCACACAAAAAATGTAACGTTAACAATTGTTTATTATTAACGTAATTCCGGAATCACTTACTTGAATTTTTGTCGGATGAGTCCGACCAGGCCCTATAGTCTAATACACTCCTCGTTTTTCAATAGAATTATTTCATCACGACAATATTGGTAGTCTACTAATCAATAGCAGTGCAATGTCATTTCAGTGGTATAACCCGCACGTATTAAATAGGCATCTACCGCGAAGCAGATCGAATCGCACCAGGCGCAAAGTTAAGTTGCACAGGCTATATACCATTGCAATGCGATTGGTTACTAGACTACCAATAGCGTCAGCCTTTACCGTACTAATATGACTCTATTGAACAATGCGTTATGCATTTTAGAGACTCGCCCCCCAGGTTTCGCTTTTAATTGCAGAGCATTTTTTCGAACTTTCTCGTCTTCGACTCTTTCTCTACTCACGATGACTAAGCTCTTCGAATAAGAGCAAGACTTCGTTGGACTCTTTCGACAAAAATTCAAGTAAGTTGTTCCGGAACTAAGTTATTGATAGTTTATTGTTAACGTTCGAGAAACGGGGGCTAAGCTCATTATTGCCAATGTGTGCCATAATCATCTCATCGTTCCAACGAGAGTGACTCTACTCAATACTGACAACTTTTACCATGGGCATAACTTGAAATCAGGAAAGTCTTAGCTGTTCCGTACTGTTGATGTCATAGATATGATCATAGATTACTTAGCTTTATTTATAGTTGCCCATGGTATTTTTTTTATTGCTCCCTATACTAAAATTTGTTTGTATTGATGAGATGAATTAGATCTATTCGAGTCTCTTTCGGAAGATTATGGGGCTGTGTTAGAACTTGTGTATTTTGTTACTCTAATAGCAAACCAAAGCCGTTTTGAACGGATTAAAAGTGGGTTCACCCTGCTACTTCTACACTAGCAACCTCTTAATCTTCTGTTTACATTTGTCCGTTGACCAAAGTGCATACAAAAAACCACTGACCGCTGTTAACAGTCATCATCAGCCACTTGACGGCCACTGCTGGGCACAGGCCTCCCCCGTGGTTTTCATAACCATGAGGGGTTTTGCCATAATCGCCACGCTCGGCAGGTTGGTTGGCGATCGCAGTATGCAGTTGGAATCTCAGGAAGACGCTGCTGCCCGTCTCCTGGTAATTTATTTCCTTAGTCGCCTTCTACGACATCCACGGAAGGAAATGGAGTGACGCTATTCTTAATCCGGCGCCACACGGACTGTTAACAGTAGATGTACAGATTCTTACCGCCGGTTTCTCATACACTAACAAGCTGTTAATCTACTGTTAACAGCTGTCAGTGTTTTTTTTTGTATGCACTTTGGTCAATTGACAGCTGTTAACAGTAGATTAAGAGTGTGTTAGTGTACCAGAAATTGGGGGTTAGTGTACGATAATCAGGGAGATAGAGACTTACCTGAAATTTGGAATACACATAAGTACAAGTGACCAGTGATAATAGTTTCAATTTGCAACGGAAGTCACGTAATATCGTCATAATAGGCACACATATCTCGTATGGGCCTAAAGATGCAATATCAGTACATTCATCATAGTAGGATGTAGGGAAAAAAGTCAGAGAATTGTAAAAATATAGTTTATAATGTCTCTTATATACAAATCAACAATAATAAAGTATTTTTATTCATATTTACTTACTTAGTGACTATTACGCGCTTGAAATTGCCAATCCGCTATGGGCACGCGTGGTGATTAAGACCGTACTCTCTCTCTCTCTCTCTGAGAGTAGACCTGTGCCCTGCAGTAGGACGTACATAGGCTATAAAAAAAAAACGCAATTATAGAAAGACCTAACTTGTTGAATACCTAACTTGTTATATTCAGCCTGATCATCAATAACGACTTGTGCCGCCACCTTAAATATTATTAAGTCCTAATAGTGAATCTATTTGTACCTTTAAAGGTACAAGTAGAACGTTAAGATGAACGGGGAGCTTGTTTCTCACAGACATACCGAACGCTGTTTGTTTAAAATATTTATTATATTATTCATGTTTTACTTGAAAAACTTCGTGCACTTTAATAATTTTTGTGGGAAACCTCTGTTTCTGCCTCCCTCTAGGACATAGAATTGAGTTTCTGTATGTACATATTTATTAATAAAAATAAAAAATATACATGTCAACTTGGGGTTTTCGTTGCATTACTTGCACTTAAAATCTCCACTCCACCACGGGGGCCAAGTCCGGATTGGTGGAGGCTTGTAGACTAGTGGCTCGTCTACTGTCAGAAGTTGTCAAGCCGCCCTAAGGCCTCTGACTTGGCTTAACGACTGCCATCTATCGACGGCAGCCGGCACCAACAGCTTAACGTGCCTTGCGAAGCACGGAACCGCTCGGAAAAATGCCACTAGCGTTAGGCATAGACGGCGACCCATCCATGCACTGAACGCGCCCTGTGATGCTTAACCTTCGTGATCGTTTAAGATCACTCAGGCAGCCGGGGCTACGAGCGACTCGGCAGCCGGGGAAATTTTATATACTGGTGTTTTTTTGTGTCAGAAATATTCGATCCCATTTTCAAATTTTGAAACTATTGTTGTACTCCGATGTTATACTCTGTCCATACTGGCCCCGTCCTGTCGACATGTTCTGTTACTATTTATGCACGCTTATTTTATTTTGTTTCAGGTATTACTTTCGGATGAATGCACAGTGGTTCTGTACTTAGGCGATGTAAGAGATCTGAAAAATACTCGGGTCGTATAACTTACAAAGAGAAAGTTAAAATAATCAATAGGCTAGACCATACAGTCCTCCACAAAGCGTGTTATACTGAATACATCAAACCACTGGTTGTAAAAGATACTAAACGTATATTTTCGTGTGGAACTTTAAAGACAGGATTATAATTATATTCTTTTTGTTGCACTAACCCGTGCTGAAAAACCTATTTAGAGGCTAAAAATACGTACGTAATACCAAGAAGTTTGTAAAGAGGCTCGAAATTTCGCCGATGTCTGCACTCGTGGTTAGCCAGAGGTCGCGGGTTCAAGTCCCGGCATGGGTGGAATTTTTAGCCTCTAAATAGGTTTTTTTAAGACAGGACCTTACTAGATTAGGTGCTTACTCACCATGTAACCGCGCCACAGAAATTTAAAATGTGCCAGTACGAGTAGCATATACATTTTTCCGACGTAGTTAGGAAAACCACAAGCAAGCGAGATGGATCTAATCGTTCATCTATTTTACCACAAGAATTCTAACTACCGAACTTTTACCGAAATTTTGGCCCAAAGACGGATTCGGTTCTGCCTACGCTCCCCAGTTAAGGTGTTTCACGGTGCAACATAATTTAGAGCATGTTGTTAATAAACTATATTGAAAAGAAGATAGATACTATGAAGAGATTATTGCTGCGTACAGAGACAAGTTATTTAGAGATTTTCTTATCAAAAAAATACAGGCATATCATGTACTCTTCGCTAAAAGTGTACTTTTTCAGACCCGATTTACTTTACACTCGTTCTATTCCAATAACACCGCTTTCAGGCTACACCTTGGAACGCCTGCGCAGCGGCCGCTACCTCCTCCGTATAGGCAAGCACACGTTCTCCACCAACAACCGGAACTACGCCGGTCGCTGCACATGGTACTGTTCGCGGCGCTCGTGGCTCAAATGCGGCGTATCCGTCCGCATGCTCGCCGGTCACGTGGTCGCCGTCCTAGGGGACCACAACCACTGACCATTTAAACTAGCTACACTCGCACACGATGATGGAACTTAGCCTACTTAAGGTGGGAAGATTGCCATACAAATTGATTTTTTCCAAATTTGTTAAAAAATTTACGTAGTTATACACTGAAATTATGTATATCTGCATTAATTTAAACTTTTATTTGCGCTAATTTATAATATGTTCTTGGAAATAACAGTAGTTCATTAGCTTAAATGAGATCGACAATTTAGTCCATACAATCAATATCAACCGGTCTTTTTTGAAATCCACGGAGGAGGCCTATGTCCAGCAGTGGACTTCTTGTGGCTGAATGATGATGATGATGATGAAACAATATCAATTTAATTTAAGTATTAAACTACTGTTTTTTTTTTTCAAGGAAATGTAAATTGGCGCAGATAAAAATCTTAATTTATGCAGACAAATATAATTTCAGTGTGTAATTATGTAATTTGTTTTAACAAATTAGGAACAAAATATTTGTATGAGAATCGTCCCACCTTAAGCCATGTTTATCAGTCATTGAAGACAAAAACTGCCTGTACTACTCCGCCAATAGCAAGACTACTGCGGCCGCTGCGTGTGGTACTGTTCGCAGCGCTCGTGGCTCAAATGCGGCGAGCTGGCTATACTGGCACACTATGGTGGAACTCGTGCGTGCCATTAATCAGCAAAGACTAACCTACTTAGGCCGTGCTTTACAGTCACAGAATAATTATATTGTTTGTTGCACTAATCCGCGCGTGAGTACAGTGATATCATTCCGATGTAAAACCTACTTGCAAAGTGGGTACTCGAGGCTGCATTTGATGTAAATTACTTCAGCCAGATGTCGCTGCCTGTAAATAATACAGATAAGTTTGTAAAGAGGTTCGAAATTTCGCCGATGCCTGCACTTGCCCATTAGCTCAGTTGGAAGAGCGCTGGCACGGTTAGCCAGAGGTCGCGGGTTCAAGTCCCGGCGTGGGTGGAGTCTTTAGCCTCTAAATAGGTTTGTAGTCACTGAATATAAAACTGCCTTTAATATTCCACCACTAGCAAGACTGCAGACGCTGTAAGTGTTACGTGTTACCCACGGCTGGTATATCGCGTGCCGGTTGGGATGGTGGCCGGCCACGTAGTGGCATCGACGGCTTGATGTATCAACTTTAGTGTTAAATGATTTTAAAGCGTATCATGGCAACTTTTCCGGCTGCACTGGCACAGGGTACAGGGCACAGCTAGGACTAGCCTACTGGTACAGCACTATCACTAGCTATTTATTGTTACATAGCTACCACCGAAACATGCTAGTCATTTGTTCGTCCAATAAAATTCTAAATATCTACCTGCGTTCAAATTCAACAGCTTCGTCAATAGATCCGCTCAATGAAAAACTTTGCTTACTATGTTATTAATAAATATATGAAATAAATAAATTGAAATTTAACATTTAATATAAAAACTAGGTAAATGGTCCCTAAATGATAGAATCCGCTTTCAGATTTCAGCATATTGCGTTTACGCAGCGGCGGCCACCTCCTCTCCATGGGTAGATATACGTACTCGATCAACAACAATAGCCTGAGCGGAGTCAGCAATTGGTACTGCTCGCGACGCAAGCGCGGCAAGTGCGGTGCGTCCGTGCGCATGATGGGTGGTCGCATCTTTGCGGTCATCGGGGACCATAACCACTGATCATTACAACGCAAGAAACGGAAGTGAATTGAATTGAAAAATTCTTTATTGCACTAAAAAAACAATTTTATACGAAGGCGAGCTTAATACTAGGTAGTATTTTCTTCCAGCTTAACTACATTGGTGTTGAGAGTCGATGGGGTAGTGTCAGAGAAAATTATGGGAGTAATGCAAAAATAAATACATAGGGCCGGCTTCTGAATTGGGAATTTCACTAAATAAATACTTAAGTAACGTTTTGTCACGCTCTTTTCTGAGAAATTCCAAGAGACAGCACTACAGTTAACCATTTACTCAGCGAACTTCTCGATTCAGAAACTGGCCAATAGAGTGGTTGATAAACTTATATAAGATTATAATCATCATCATCAGCCCGCCGCTGTCTACTGCTGGGTAGACGTGAAGGGTTCTTGAGAAGATTAACAATAAAAATGAATACGACTTCCAGAAAAGCTGTGTTTCTTTAAACTGTAGATAAAAAGTGTAGGAAAGTGAGGACAAGTAGATTGGTCCAAGTATTAGTCTCGTCTAAAGGTAAAGTGGCAAAGAAAATCCAAAACTAATGTGGAAATGGGTGACGTAATTTTAAATGCTGGTGTATTAAGTGGATAACCTGTAAGGGTGGGATCTGTTATGAAATTAATAATAATAATAATAAATATTGAGTTAAAAATGCTATGACAGAATGAAGGAAATAACAAAAATGGTGTAAAAAGATTTACACCGTTTGTATGGGCATCCTTTTCCTTCCCCTCACAATTATTCAAATTTGCCGCCAACCGGACATAGACAATCCGCGCGACGCCAGCGCCGCCGACTAGTGCTGTGTGTTGACAAGAAACTAATAAGAAAACTACCTTTTCCCGAACCCCAAGCCGGCTCGCGAAATAAATTAACTAACCCGTGGAAATACAGTTTATCATACTGGACACTTATCCTGGACGTCCCTCGTGCCATAGAACTGATATTGGAGTGTGGTGAAGGTTGTGGGTGCACCCCAGCATCAACTTCAGCGGTTTGCCGGTGAGTCCTTACTTCCTTACCTATCCAGCTCCATGTACTCTCTGCTCAGGAATTGCTAGGGTTCAAGCAGCCAGACAGATTGAAATACTGTATTCCTCCACCACAGCGGTTAACACGTTCCATAAGTGGTCCAATTCGAGACGGATTTGTTCCAGAAGGAATCCAAATCACTCGACATTGTCTACGCAAATAACGTCTAAACTTCAATATTTACGTTCTATTTGCTAGTTGTTTCGTGAATAACGTCTAAGTTTTAATACTTACGTGTTATTCCCTAACTTATTTCAAGTAATCATCAAGTATTTCGAACAATTACGTTACTTTTCTTGCATCGACAACCGCGCCATTGTTTTGTATCATACCTACTTTTTACGAACAAAACTGATAAAAATATCGCTCTGTCTGCTTGAACTTGTATGAAACAAAGTAATTGTATTGTGCTCGGAATCATATTAAACCTATAACAATTCAGTTAGTAGGTAGGTATTTCTAGTTCAAGTTAGTGAGGAATAAAATAGCGTGCTAGCCACCATTCTACTAGGTAGTGACCATTCGCGCACGCACTATTTTACCTAAGCACATCGTATGTCATAGTGTGTCCCAAATTATTATTCCGTTAAAAATAGTCTGTTCCAAATTTAATTTCCGTTCAGTAAGTAATCAGAGATTGTTTGCCATAAGGTTCAAATTACTTAAATACCTACCATCATGGCAGTAGCAGCATCTAAGGCAGAGGCAGAATTAAAGTTGCTTATCTCACAACGAGACCGCCATTTCCGTGCCTTACAAATTCTGTATGACTTTTCGAAGAACGTGCATAAAGACAAGTCCGCTAAGGCCAACTTTCAGGCTAGGCTTAAAAACTTGGAACAAATTAAGGCTGATTTCTACGAAATATGTAACACATTAAATCTGAGATGCTTGGAAGAGGCCCGCGAAAAAGATGTCGATGATAAAGTTTTAGATTCGTTCGATGTCTTGTACTACGAAGTAATAAAGGTTCAGCAGTGGTTGGAATCTGAGAGTACCAAGTCGCCGCCGCCGCCGCCGTCGACGTCACAGAAAATTCAACCGTCCGGCTCAGAGCGTACAGTTCAAGTTCGTTTGCCCAAGTTGCAAATACCAACATTCGATGGCACAGTTGAAAACTGGCAAACTTTTAAAGACAGCTACTTGCCTTTAATTCACAATAACGCGTCACTTTCTAATATAGAAAAATTCCATTATTTGACTTCCACCTTGTCAGGTTTTGCACTGACTATTGCGAAAGGGTTACCATTGACGGAAGCGAACTACCCCGTTGTTTATCAACTGTTGTTAGATAGGTACGACAACCAGCGTGTACTTGCCACCGCGTACTTAGACAAGGTTTTTAACCTACCTACTCTTAACAACAAACCTTCTCTCGGTAGTTTGAATTCGCTTGCAAACACTTTGTACGAAAGTGTAAATGCGCTTCGCGCGCTAAATGTCGAACAGCTGAGCGAGTTCTTACTGTTCTACATCGCTTCTCAAAGGCTTGATGGTGATACTAGGCAACGTTTCGAGATGCAAAATAAATCTAAGATACCTAACTTTAACGGATTGTTAACGTTTTTACAGGACTATGTACAGGTTTTAGAAGTCAGTAAGCCTGTTAATCAAATCTCAACCGTGAGTCAAGGCAATAAGGCTCAACGGGCAAAACCCAATTACAGTCCACAAAATTCGAAGGCGTCGTTTGTTGCCTCTACTCGCACTGATAAAAAACAAACGAACCTGTGTCCGTGTTGTGACTTACCGCACTCTATTTATAAATGCTTTAAATTACAAAACCTAGACACGACATCCAGGTATAACCTCATCAAGGGTTTGAACCTTTGTTCAAACTGCTTACGTGGCGGACATTTCAGTTCAAATTGTGGTTCAAAAACAAGTTGTATGATTTGCGGCTTGAGACATAACACTTTGTTACATACTGACAACAATAGTAACAAGCGGGTTTCAAGCGCGGGTAATTTGTCTTCCGACGCTCAGAGCGCGGGCGCGTCTGCTCAACCCAGCTGTGATAGCCAGTCTCAGGGCGCGAATGCAAGCTTGTCATGTGCTACTGCTACCGCGCGTTCAAGCGAGAATACTGACGCCCTTCGGTCAACCAAGATACTTGGTTCCGCGATGGTTCGCGTTCATAATAAAAAGGGCGCGACGATAATTGCGCGCGCGCTTATCGACAGCTGTTCTATGGATTCATTCATAACCAACGCTTGCGCACACCGACTCGGTTTGCCTGTGCGTAAGTGCAACATGTCTGTTACCGGCCTCGGTGAAGGCTCCGTACCTATTAAAGGGCTCACCTTTTGTACTGTTACGCCATGTAATAATGATGAGCCACAGTTCGACTTACCTCTGGTGGTCATACCACAAATAACTTCCCAAATGCCTAAATCGCGACTTCCGCTGCGCGTTCGCGAGTATTTCAGCCATTTGGAACTGGCTGATAATAGCTTCGACAAACCCGGTCGAGTCGATATTCTTCTTGGCGTGGAATGCTTCGATCGCATTTACACCGGACCGCGTTTTGCCCCTGGTGCCAACTTACCATGCGCGCTGGCTAGCGTTTTCGGTTGGGTTATTATGGGTCAAGTTAATGCAGCCGAACTTCTCGTTTCGTCTGAGGAAGTGACTTCACTTCTAACTTCGACGTGTTCGCTCGATGAAATCGTCCAACGCTTTTGGGAAGCTGAAGAGCCGCCTGCTGCTCGCGTCACTGCTCCAGAAGACGAGATCTGTGAACAAATATACATTAATGGTACTTACCGCAAACCCGATGGTCGCTACGTCGTGCCGATCATGTTGAAAGATCCTCATACTGATCTGGGCGATTCTTATCACCAATCATTAAACCGCTTTATTAATCTGGAAAAACGCCTTGCCCGTGAGCCAGAGATGAAGGCGGAGTACGTTGATTTTATGCGCCAGTACGAAGAGCTAGGACACATGCAACCTATTGACTCTTCGTCTACTGCAGCCACATACATCATACCGCATCACTGCGTCGTCAGACCGGAGAGTATTTCTACCCGTCTACGGGTTGTGTTCGACGCAAGTTGTCGCACAACAAATAATAAATCACTAAATGATGTTGTTCACGCGGGGCCGAAACTTCAAATCGATGTGATTGATTTGGTCACAAAATTTCGCTTACACACGGTCGTTTTCACAGCGGACATTTGCAAGATGTTTAGGCAAATGCTTATAAGGCCTGAAGACAAGCAGTACCAACACATTCTATGGAGAGAATCTCCCGCCGCTCCGCTCAAGGAGTACGAACTTCAAACTGTCACTTACGGTGTGACGAGTTCACCTTACCTCGCCATACGAACGCTGCGGCAGTTGGCGAGCGACCATGAATCGGAATTTCCCAGCGCAGCCCGTGCGCTGCGAGAACAAACGTTTATGGATGACGTCCTTACTGGCGCACCTACGCTTGAAGAAGCAAAATTGCTCAAACAGGAGCTCATTGCCCTACTCAGTCTTGGTAAGTTTGATCTCCGCAAGTGGAGCACTAACAATCCTGAGTTGTTGGCCGACATCCCTGTCGATTATTGTCAGTCGCCTAAGCAATTCGAGCAAGCCGACGAGCTCACTCTAAAGATACTGGGTATTAGATGGGACCCCGTCAGGGATTGTTTTACCTTTTCATTCAACGACGATTTCAAGGTCGAATTTACTAAAAGGTCAGTTCTTTCCATCGTGGCAAGAATTTTCGATCCACTCGGTTGGATCAGTCCACTTATATTTTCTGCTAAATTGCTTTTGCAGGAAATGTGGCGTCTAAAATTAGCGTGGGATGAGCCGATCCCTAGAGATTTGGCTAAGCAATGGCATCTACTTGTTGCCAATTTCTCAGACATACAAAATGTCAAGTTACCTCGAGCGGTCTTACCTCCAAATCCTATCCAAGCGCATCTTGTAGGATTCTGTGACGGTAGCTCCAAGGGCTATGGATGCTGTGTCTATCTCGTCGTAGTCACTCAGCATGGTAATACCATTAGCCTCATAATGGGAAAATCTAAAGTTGCTCCTTTGAAAATCATGACAGTCAACAGACTCGAGCTCTGTGCAGCTGTTCTCCTAGCTCGCGTGTTGCGACACGCTTACGACTTACTAAGGACCGAGCTAGCTATCACTTCGGCTACCGCATTTACAGACAGTAGTACGGTTCTGTCATGGATCAATACACCACCACATCTCCTCAAGATGTTTGTGGCCAATCGAGTGGTACAAATTACTGATTTAATTAGCGCTGAGTCGTGGTTTCATGTTTCCACGCATGAGAATGCAGCTGACTGTTGTAGTCGAGGCACTTCATGTGCTGAACTTATGTCTCACTCACTGTGGTGGACAGGGCCATCTTGGCTCACCAGTCATCCTTCAGTCTGGCCTTCTCAGAGAAGTTTGATGCCACATCAGGAACTTCCTGAATTGAAACCTCTTACATCACAAAGTCTCGTCACTGCCCCTCCTGAAGAATTCGTCATAGATTTGATCTCGAAATACTCTTCTCTCACTAAGCTTCAGAGAGTCTTAGCATGGGTAATGCGATTTATCAAAAATGCGCGCGTAAAAGGTCAATTTTGTGGCCATTCCTCTCTATCAAGGTGTGAACTAGATAACGCGCTCAACGTCCTAGTTCGAGAAGTTCAAAACAAATCTTTCACTCAGGAGCTTAATCATATTCGAGACGGAGTACCCTGTGTGAAATCGATCCAAAAGCTGTCACCGTTTATTGACAATGCTGGTCTTTTACGAGTGGGAGGTCGCATTCGTCACGCAGGATTATCGCAATGCACATTGCATCCATTGCTGCTTCCCAAGCATTCCAAATTATCTCAACTCATTGTTGACAGCTTACATATCCAATTTCTCCACTGTGGGCCTCGCACCCTGCAGTCCCTTATCCAAAGACAGTTCTGGATCCTCGGAGTTAGATTGTTAATCCGGTCACGACTTTCCAAATGCATTGTATGTTTTAAGGCCAAACCGGTTCCATGCCAACCGATTATGGGTGATCTTCCACCCTCCCGACTTCTACCAGGGAAATGTTTCCAGTCCACTGGTATCGATTTTGGAGGCCCGTTTACACTAAAGGAGAGTAAACGTCGAAATGCACGTACTTACAAGGCATGGTTATGCCTTTTCGTATGCTTAAAAACTAAGGCAGTTCATCTAGAAATGGTGACTGAACTCAGCACCGAAGCGTTCTTAGCCGCCCTAGATCGATTTATCTCTAGGCGAGGCCACTGCGAGACGATCGTTTCTGATTGTGGTACCAATTTCGTTGGTGCCAAGCGTCGCTTGGATGAAATGCGAGAAACATTTTATGCTAATCGCCGCGAAATAACCGAAGGTTTAGCTGTGCGTCATATAAAATGGCAGTTTAACCCACCAAGTGCCCCTCACTTTGGTGGCATCTTTGAAAGTGGGATAAAATCCACTAAGTATCACTTAAAACGCGTAATCGGCTCTCAGGTTCTAACACTGGAAGAAATGATAACAATTCTTACAAAGGCGGAAGCTATATTAAACTCTAGACCTCTTTGTGCACTTTCTTCGGATCCTAACGAAGTAGACGCATTAACGCCTGGTCATTTTCTTGTAGGCGGTCCGCTAGTGGGCCTACTTGAACCTCCTTTAGAGGACTTATCTATGAGCCCTCGTTCGCGGTGGCAAATGTTGCAAAGACTCATCCAGTCTTTTTGGCGCATATGGCAGCGTGACTATCTCCAGACACTGCAACAGAGGCATAAGTGGGTGAATCCCAAATTGAACTTGAAAGTTAATGACCTGGTTTTGGTAGTAGAGCCTAACCTGCCAACACTGTCATGGAGGTTAGGAAAAATAACTTCACTGTTTCCAGGACAGGACAGTGTCGTCAGAGTTGTTGATGTCCAAACAGCTAACGGGCGTGTCTTCCGCAGACCCGTGGTCAAAATTTGTCCCTTACCAATGTAAGGCTAGATGTCACTTAAAGCTAAACTTAGTTTATAATTTTATTACATAACCTTGTAAGTTAATCTCTAGTTCCGTATGAGGTACATTCTCAACTGAGAATTCTTGTTTAAGTTAACTATAGTCAGTTAGCATGTTGGTCTTAGATTCCGAGCACTTCAACTGTAAACTATAGCTTTGTTTCATGTTTTGTGGAATCCTAGTGAATTCCAGGTGGGGGGTTTATGTATGGGCATCCTTTTCCTTCCCCTCACAATTATTCAAATTTGCCGCCAACCGGACATAGACAATCCGCGCGACGCCAGCGCCGCCGACTAGTGCTGTGTGTTGACAAGAAACTAATAAGAAAACTACCTTTTCCCGAACCCCAAGCCGGCTCGCGAAATAAATTAACTAACCCGTGGAAATACAGTTTATCATACTGGACACTTATCCTGGACGTCCCTCGTGCCATAGAACTGATATTGGAGTGTGGTGAAGGTTGTGGGTGCACCCCAGCATCAACTTCAGCGGTTTGCCGGTGAGTCCTTACTTCCTTACCTATCCAGCTCCATGTACTCTCTGCTCAGGAATTGCTAGGGTTCAAGCAGCCAGACAGATTGAAATACTGTATTCCTCCACCACAGCGGTTAACACGTTCCACCGTTACAGACGCCCTTTCCACCATCTCTTACGGTCCTTTGACATCCGCGTCCACGAACCTTCTGCCGACTTAACGATATTGTCCGACCATCAGGATGTTGACGTTTGAGTATCAGGTGCTAATTTGTGTGGCCGCTAAAAAAATATGTAGGCCTGAGATGATGCTCACTTCATTTTATTTAATTTCATTTGGATTGCGACGTGCAAGTATTGTATCTTCGACAGATAGTTTTATTCCATTGCAGATTCTTTGAGGCGTTAATGTGAAAAAAAAAATGGCTCAAAATTTCACATTAGCTATGCTGATGATATGGTGCTGCTGTGTCCTACTGTCAGTGGTCTAAATAGATTACTCCATATCTGTGAGTCATATGCGGTGGGCCATTGGCTCAGGTACAATGCTATGAAAAGTGAATTGGTGATTTTTAAGGCGGGGAAAATAGCCTACGACACACCACCTGTCCTGCTTTGTGGCGTTCGCCTTGCCAGAGTAAGCTAATTTAAGTACCTGGGTCACTGGGTCACAGAGGATATATCCGATGACGTTGACATTGAGAGGGAACGTAGGGCGCTGTCGATGCGGTGCAATATGTTAGCCCGCAGATTTGCTCATTGTACGGGGAAGGTCATGATAACTTTATTTAAGGCCTTCTGCCAATCTTTTTATACTTGCAGTCTTCGGACCAACTATATACAAAAAGCCTACAGCGCCCTGCGGGCCCAATATAAAAATGCGTTTAGGATGCTGCTGGGGCTACCTCGATATTGTAGTGCATCAGGGATGTTTGCTGATGCACGAACGGATGGTTTCCACGCAATGATTCGGTAACGGATAGCATCCATGATGTGCAGGGTGAGGATTAGTGCCTGCGGCCTCCTGGGGGTATTGGCAGACAGGATATACAGCCCCATACAGTGCCGCTGGGTGTCGATGCACGTGATGCCGACATGCAGTGGAGCTGGCTGGGACTGAGGATTTAATGTCTACATCTATGGTCCTGTTTTATTTATTCGTTTTGTCTGTTGTGTATTTAGTTTTCTTTTTGTTGTTGTGCATATTATGTTACTTATCTGCTTATTTTGTTTCTGTGTTGTATCTTGTTGGTATAATAAATGTCTTTCTTCTTCTTCTTATTGTAAATTTAATTTTAATGTAGGTACATATATATAAGACCGTCAATTATATACCACTACTTAGATATAAGAAATTATTTGTAATATCTTTCACATGGTTGTGCAATAAAGTGTTCTCTATCTATTTATCTATAATATTATATTATTACTAATATGGCATAAGTCTCCATTGTTACAACATTATATGGGCATTTAATTTGAAATAAATGACATTACACTGATCTACACTTGTGGGTAAAGTTTTTCGATTTCCAAATTTTGTAGTACTCTAACTTCTATGGGTCCTGTCGAAACTTTTGATCCCTTATCAACAGCAGAAATTGTTACATAAAAAAATATGTGAGAAATGGCACTTTTCTTGCTTGCTGTACCATTTTTCCAAAATCTGTAAATGCTGTTTACAATTTCTCCAGAAGTTCGATATCATCATCATCATCTTCAGCCATTTAACGCCCACTGCAGGACTTAGGCCTCCTTAGTGGTTTTCATAACCATGAGGGGTTATGCCATAATCGCCACCCTTGGCAGGCGGGTTGGCGATCGCAGTATGCGGTTGGAATCTCAGGAAGACGCTGCTGCCCGTCTCCTGGTAATTGATTTCCTTACTCGGTTCCTACGACATCCACGGAAGGAAATGGAGTGACGCTATTCTTAATGTTCTTAATGTCTGAAGTTCGATATGGTCTAAAAATAAACACTTCAAAGGTTCAGGTAGTTCCCCGTGCTGCCCCATCTTAAATTACGACTCTATATATTTATTGAATCATGCAGATATTATATTGTTTTCTTTGCTGCCAAGTAACAATACATGATTTTTATGATAGAGTACCTACCTAAATTCCCGAAGCCGATTTCAGGATACACCATATTTCGTCTACGCAGCGGCGGCCACCTCCTATCCATGGGGGACTATACGTACTCGACCAACAAAAAAAACTTCAATGGGCGCAGCAATTGGTACTGCTCGCGGCGCAAACGCGCTAAGTGCAGCGTCTCTGTGCGCATGATGGGTGCTCGAGTCGTCGCCATCATCGGGGACCACAACCACTGATGATAACGCAAGAAACGGAAGCTGGAGTCATCATCATCATCATCATAAGCCCACCATTGTCCACTGCTGGCATCTACCCTTTCCACGAACTCTCACGGTCCCTTTCCATCCGCCTTCACGGACCTTCCACGGCTTCCACCGACTTAACGATATTACTTTTTTTATGTAGCCTATAATATACGTCCCACTGCAGGGAAAAGATCTTCTCTAAGAAAGAGAGAGTATGGGCTTAATTACCACGCTTGACCACTGTTAGTAAGTGGTAATGCTATTACAACTTCACAAATGGACGTAACTTACAAACTTACACTCTTACACTGATTAATAAAGTATTTAATTTACTAGAAAATAATGTACAAACGGCGGGCATAATACTACATAAAATTCAATGAACTAAAGCTGTTTCAAGCTCTATTACATGGCCACTGACGAATAATGCAAATTAATATTTATCCAATTGCAGCTTTAAGTTCGTACATACATACGCATCTATTCTCTGAGGTATATATTAATGTAAAAAAGTCTGAAAAGTCAGTGGTTTTACAGTTACTTACACTTGTGTACACTTTTATCTTAAGATAACCACCTATCTAGTCATTTATCTCTAATTAAGTTTTAATTATGTACGTTAAATAGTTAATTTTTATTTATAATTTATACAACTCCGCTAGTTTGTTATAAAAGTAACCTGGTTTTTGACTTTAACTAGAAAAAAACGATCTTATCCCAATTAGACCGACCAACCCATAGATGGGTTTCGGGAAATAAAAAATTCTACCCTCATTATGTGATTTTATTAGTACAGTTGACACATACTTTTACAATCGTCAGTTAATGACTGTTAACTGTGCTGATAAGATACGTAGTGAATTTTATAATTTCTAGTTGTTTTTGGCAAGTGAACACGTCTGTTTTGGAAATTGTAAAACATGACCTCAAAAAGGTAAGATTATATAAGATTTAATGCTATTTTTCTAAAACTATAATATCATAAATATGAAGTATGAAACATAACAATATTTATACTACAAAGAAAATTAAAATAATTCTCATTTATTTTACTTTTACGTTGCCGAATATTTCAAAAACCCATACATGGGTTCGTCGGCACAACACTAGTATTAGTGTAAAATAATATCCTTTTTTTATTTCAGATTGAAACCATTATCGTTGTATGAAATATTGAATGAATTAGAGAACAGTGATGATCTGGTCCCAGAGTGCATCACATTTGAGCCACCAGATAACGCAAATGCTGTTGTTACTGATGAAGATTCTGGAGAAGAGGATAATGTCAGCATACAGAATTTACCAGGTTCTCTCTTACGTGCACCTGCACAGGCTTATCTTGCCACTTGGTCTAGTTCTGACTCAGATAGTGAAGATAATATTCCATTGGCTAATTTACCGAAGAGATCCCGCACTGCACAGCCAAATCAACAGCCAGAACCATCCACATCGGCCGTATTGGAAGATACTATAATTCGTCCTACGTCTGTGCAAAATACAACCTATAAATGGACGAATAGACAGAGACCAAATGAATTTCCTAGTTTCCAACCTTTGGAAGGTCCCAAAAACGAGTTACGTCATCCGATATACTATTTTGAGCTATAGTTCAACGATTCCATCATAAAAATGCTCGTGGAATATACAAATTTATATGCTGCTCAGAAAAATAAACCCGGTAATGTTACCGTTACGGAAATGAAATGCTTTGTTGGAATACTACTTTATAGTGGATATGTTTCAGTACCAAGACGCCGAATGCATTGGGAAAATTCATCAGATTGTGATTTTTCTCTGGTAAATGGGTCATTATCTCGTGACAGATTTTCATATATAATGAACCATTTACACTGCTGTGACAACACTTTGATTCAAACCCAGAGTGATAAATTCGCGAAAATGAGACCTTTGTTTTGTTTACTGAATGCTATATTTCAGGAAAATGCACCTGTTGAAGAGATGCATAGTATTGACGAAGCTATGATACCTTATTACGGGGGTCACAGTTGTAAGCAGTTCATCAGGGGGAAGCCGATAAGATGGGGGTATAAGTATTGGGTTGGAGCTACACGCCTAGGTTATGTAATATGGTATGTCCTTCAAACTATGTACCCCAACAACGTATTTCATCTTTTCTTTGATAATTATTTCACTTCTATCCCTCTTTTACACGAGTTGAGAAACAGAAATTTGAAAGCAACGGGCACAGTTCGTGAGAATCGTATCTCAAAATGTCCATTGCCATCCAATCAGGATTTCAAGAAAACCGAGCGTGGTAATTTTGCTCTCAAAGCAACTTTAGAAGAACAGATACTTGTCTGCAAATGGAATGACAACAGTGTTGTTACTGTTGCCTCTGATGCGGAGTCTGTTGAGCCATTACAGAAAACGAGGCGTTTCTCTCAACAACTGAAAAAATATATACAGATTGACCAACCCCATATTGTCAAAACATATAATGAGAATATGGGAGGCGTTGATCGATCTGATCAGAACATAAGCCTTTACCGGACTTGCATCAGAGGCAAAAAATGGTACTTTCCTCTATTCTGCCATAGTATTGATATGGCACTACATAATTCATGGCAATCCATCGTATGAATGGTGGAGATCTCGATCACCTCGGTTTTCGCAGGTCTGTTACAAGAGCCATTTTAGAAACTTCTAAACGGTGTGAAAGGCGTGGGCCTTGTCCTGTACCAAAAAGCCACCTTGAATATTCAAGATACGATCAAAAGGGTCATCTAATAAATTATGTCAGTAAGATTCTAAAGTGCAAATTATGCAAAAAAAATTGTAACTATGTTTGCGTGAAGTGTAACATATATTTACATCCCAAAGAATGTTTTTTCAACTACCATACCGGATAAAGATTATTTTCAATAACTGTAATATATCATAAAAAATAAAAGTAACACATTTGATTCACTAAAAAATGTTTTATTTATGATTTCATTTCTTATTAATAAAAAGGTATGATTGTGCCGACCGACCCATAAATGGGACATAATTTTCCAGCTTTTCCGGAAGTGGCAGATTATTTAAAATATTTTTCCTGAGATGCAGGGGCTGTATTAAGACGTATATATAAAAATTACAACCTTCTACGAAAAAAAAAGTTTCAGGCTTGTCTGGGTTATTTATAAAGAAACGGGCCAAGTGCGAGTCAGACACGCGCACGAAGGGTTCCGTTCCGTACCATTATCTATAGAACATTAGACAAATATTGAATTTGAGAACAGCGCCATCTATATAAACCAACAAGAAGCGTTTAACATTGACATTTAACGACATGACGTTCGGCGCTGTGAATGTTATATAGACGGCCGCTAGATGGCGAGCGCTGTCTTTAGACAACGTTTGTTGTATGAGAGCCCCCCTTAAATATTTATTTTATTCTGTTTTTAGTATTTGTTGTTATAGCCGCAACAGAAATACGTCATCTGTGAAAATGTCAACTGCTTAGCTATCACGGTTCATGAGATAAAGCCTGGTGACAAATATACAGACAGACAGACAGACAGACGGACAGTGAAGTCATAGTAATAGGGTCCCGTTTTGCACCTTTCGGGTACGGAACCCTAAAAACCATGCCACTAAAACATCCCTCAGTTAGACTTATGGCGGTCTTAAGACAGCTCTTAACAAAATTATTATTTATAAAGCAAAATCTCCACTTTTGTTCCAATGTACCTTTTGTACACTATATTTGTGCAATAAAGAATTAATAATAATAATAATATAAACCCTCCATACCCTAAACTTTGGTCTCTGCCGAGTACCCCGATACACAGGCGTGAGGTTGTGTATGTATAAATCTAGTCAACCAAAGAGGGCACGGACGTGGAGCAAAAATTTTATTTGAAATAGGTTTTAGTTAAAGCCACGTTTTCACGATCTTGGTACGCTCGGACAGAGTGTTCTATTTTAGCTACTTGGAAGGTACTCGTATCGTGTACTTCGGCGGTCTTAGTACAAGAATTGATTGTTTTCATATCGTGTGTGTATACTGGGGATCTTAAGTACACTCTGATTGTAAGAGTGAAGGTTCTACAACAAAATTCCTCAAGATATATTAGAGTTACCTCCAACGCGATTTAAAAAATGTGTTAAGCACATTCTGTGCAAAAAGGCTTACTATAACATCAAGGATTACTTAGAAGACAAAGATGTTTGGCATTAAACAGTAGATTTATATTATTTAAAGGACGATTGTGACTAGTGTTCAACACATTCATGACTAATATTTTAAGTTGAAAACTCTGTTAATTAAGTTAAAACGTGTTTTGAAAAGAATAAATGTGGAGTTTCTTTGTTAGTTTCTTCTCCACATAATCCATTAATTGTGAAACTAACAACTTTGACGTTCATTAAGTAAACATTCTGTTTTTACAATGAATAAAATATTTGAATTTGAATTTGTACTTAAGACTTTTCTTACGTGGAGCATGCTGTCTCGCTCGCACAATTTAACATTTTTTAATTATTGTAGTAAAATGAGTAAACTTTTAATGAATGTAGTCTGAGGGTTTGATGCATAATTAAATTACGATCATCTTAAACTTTTTTCTCCGAGACGTAGTTTTTAATAAAGAAAAGTTGTTTCCAAAATTATCAATTTTGGAATCAAATTTTGTCATTAAAAAACTAAGTACAAGATAAGAATAATATGCCTTGAATATCCACAATTTAATTATCCATCAAACCCTCAGACCACATTTAAGAAAAGTTTTCTCATATTATCACAATATTCATCATCATCAACCCATTATGTCCCCACCGAGGGGCACGGGTCTCTTCCCTGAGGAAGGTATAGGCCATACTCCACCACGGGGGCCAAGTCCGGATTGGTGGAGGCTTGTAGACTAGTGGCTCGTCTACTGTCAGAAGTTGTCAAGCCGCCCTAAGGCCTCTGACTTGGCTTAACGACTGCCATCTATCGACGGCAGCCGGCACCAACAGCTTAACGTGCCTTGCGAAGCACGGAACCGCTCGGAAAAATGCCACTAGCGTTAGGCATAGACGGCGACCCATCCATGCACTGAACGCGCCCTGTGTTGCTTAACCTTCGTGATCGTTTAAGATCACTCAGGCAGCCGGGGCTACGAGCGATCACAATATTAAAAAATGTTAAATTGTGCGAGCGAGACAGAATGCTGCACGTAACAGCAGCCTTAAGGTCTACATGAGTAACTTTCGAGTCCGAGTGCATCAAGATGGTTACTTGACATATGTGAATGTAGTAAAAGACTTACTTACCCAATAATTGAGTATAATTTATTCCAAATAAATTAATAATCTCAATTTTATGTTTTTGCATTGAGATTAAGCGAAGCCTGTAGAATAAATCCATAATGTGATATTACGATAATTTTTTCATGTGATTTCAAAAACGTCTTCTTCGAAGTCAAATACATCACTGTAATTTCTTCCAAATACATCACTGTAATTTCTTCCACATTTTTTTTATCAGTACTGTATTTACGGTACAATTGAAACGAAGTCTTAAAAAAAACTAAGTCTTGTTCTTTCGCCTCATAATTCTTTTAATTTTAGCTCGGGACAAAACGAAGCGGAGACATGCCTTCCATGTGTGTTTATTTGTAAACGTACTCATAGTCCCTAATGTACTAATTTCGATGTTTTTAAATTTTTAATGTTTTCGTTATACTATCATGGAATAACTAGTCCATCTATAATTTATGTCCGGGAAGGATTAGTATCTCTCCTATCCTCCAGTTTGACTATCTTATATTACACTACTTTGCTTTTATTTGCTTTCGTTCGTCACTTTACAGTAGCAAACATTTTGTATTTTTCAGATGAAGTGAATATGCAGAGAGCAAATCATAGAGAAAACTCGGATGAATCATCAACTTCAACGAGGCAAAGTCGACCATTGACGAGAAAACGTCTTCGGAGAAAAAATAAAAAGTTGAAAAATTCTGGAAAGGAATATACATTACTGCGCTCTAAAAAAGTCCGTCCAGCTAAAAAAGTCGGTCCAGTTTGCTCTTGTACCAAAAAATGCTTCGAAAAATTCAGCCAAGACGACAGAAAAGAATTTTTTAAAGAGTTTTGGGACATTGGTGAGCACAAAATTCAGTGGCAACATATTCTAAAATTTGTAAAAAAAGAAGATGTGAAAAGGATGCAACTGGTGCGAAAAAATAATCGCACTCAAACTATCAAATATAATTTTCCACGCAACGGCGGCAAGCTTGAGCAAGTATGTAAAGTATTCTTTTTAAACACTCTAAGTATCTCAGAGGCACAAGTTTTCACAGCTCTTGGAAAAGCGAAAGCCTTTGAAGGTTTTGTAGACAAGAGAGGAGTGCATACCAATCGACCACGTAAAATAAATAAATAAAATAGATCAGTTAACTAAAATGAGCATTTTAATTCACATAAAGATGTTCCTCTTGAAAGATTCACGTTACATTACAAAGCAATCGATACGACAATACTATTCATAAAATTTAAATATAATTATCTCAAATATATTTACAAAGATTGGTTTAAAGATTATAAAATAAATAGTCCAGACACGAAACAAGCAATTAAAAGGCATTATGAATCAAATTTCAATACTCGGTTCACTCGCAATTTGGTATTATTGTACGTTATATGAAGAAGCCGATGCTGATCTCCGAATCCGGTTTTTAACTACACCTTGGTGCGACTGCGTTCAACAATGACTCGAATGATTCGAGCAAAAATTAAGACTTTAGTAAGCGCAGCACGTGGTCATACGTCGCTATGGGAATTGCACAACTGCAACATCGCCCCGTAACCCTCGTCGAGTACTCACTGCTGATCTTTTGAATTACGTACGTCTATTCTAATGATTGTTACCTACATTTGTATGAAATCTTTGTCTGAAAGCTTTGTTTAAATTATATGTAATTTTTTTTCATTTAAGTTAAAGCCGGGTTCTCCAAACGCACGGATTTGTATGGGACTTATTGCGCTGCGTGAGCGAATAGTTGGGGCAAAAGTAGGCATTTTTGAAATTACAGAAACACAAATCCTATTGATAGAATTTTGACAACCGACGTCACTAACACATTCAGTGATAGTGATTTTGGTATATTTTTTATGATCCAAAATTCAGTGCAGCTCTAATAAAACCATCTAGTGCTAATTCAGACTAATATTCGCGATTTTTTTTATGGTAAAAAGTTAAAGAAAATCATAAAAATAAAGACCGCCAGCCCAAGGCAGGACATTCATCATCATCATCAGCCATTTGACGCCCACTGCAGGACACAGGCCTCCCTCATGGTTTTCCTAACCGTTAGGGATTTTGCCGTAATCGCCACACTTGGCAGGCGGGTTGGCGATCGCAGTATGCGGTTGGAATCTCAGGAAGACGCTGCTGCCCGTCTTCTGGTAATTGATTTCCTTAGTCGCCTTCTGCGACATCCACGGAAGGAAATGGAGTGACGCTATTCTTGATCCGGCGCCACAAGGTAGGACATTAAAAAGTAAAAAAAAAATTCATATTTTAAATACTATTAAAAACATTTTACATTAGAGAGTAAAATGTATTTTAAAACACCTGATTTAGGGGTATTGTCGGAGAACCCAGCCTTAACAATCTCCATTTAGTGTTTTTTTAAAATTAAATCTCTGAATCCGATTTTAGGCTACACCATGGTGCGTTTGCGCAGCGGTGGCTATCTCCTCTCTATTGGTGAATACACGTATTCGACCAAAAATCGAGAATTTAGTGGTCGCAGTACGTGGTACTGCTCGCGGCGCTTTCGCGGTAACTGCAAAGTGTCCGTGCACATTTGCATTGAATTAAATCTCCGAATCCGATTTCAGGCTACACCATGGTGCGTCTGCGCAGCGGCGGCTACCTCCTCTCCATGGGTGACTTCACGTATTCGAGCAACAACAGGGACTTTGGCGGGCGTAGTACGTGGTACTGCTCGCGGCGCACGCGCGGCAAGTGCAACGTGTCAGTGCGCATGGTAGCCGGCCGGGTCGTCGCCGTCATTGGGGACCACAACCATCGCTAATATTATAATGTGCTAGATGATTTATACATCATCTTGGCCACTATTATTCTAGAGGCACGCATAAAGGTTTAGCGCACACGTGATTTCAAAAATCATCTCGTGTTACGGCTTGTGTGTTGTGGTTAAGAGCAAGTGAAACGTGTCCGTGTGCATGGTAGCCGGCCTGGTCGTCGCCGTTATTGGGGACCACGACCATCGCTAATCTTATAATTTTCTAAATTATTTATATAGCGTCTTGGCCACTATTATTCTAGAGGCACGCATAAAGGTTTAGCGCACACGTGATTTTAAATATCATCTTGTGTTACGGCTTGTGTGTTGTAGTTAAGAGCAAGTGCAACGTGTCTGTGCGCATGGTAGCCAGCCGGGTCGTTGACGTCATTGGGGACCACAACCATCGCTAATTTTATAATTTGCTAAATGATTTATACAGCGTCCTGGCCACTATTATTCTAGACACACGCATAAAGGTTTAGCGCACAAGTAAATTTAAATTTTATCTTTTGGCTTGTGTGATATAACCTTAAAAGCAAATGCGATGTGTCCGTGGGCGTGGCATCCGGCTGGGTTGTCGTTGGCATTGAAGACCACAACCATCGCTAATCGCAGACGGTCTAAGTCTGTGCTAGATGTTTTATACGCCGCGGCGGCGTGGCAGCTTTCACTTTTCACGTTTTGCGCACACGCAATTTTAAATATAAACTTCTATTACAACTTGTGTAATATGAAGTTAACGGCAAGTGTAAGTGTCGAGTCGTCGCTGATCACACAATTTAGCATTTAACTTTATTTCTGCCCCGGATCTAAAGCGCAAATCCTAAGTGGATATTTAGAGAGGCAACCGAAAGTGTTCGAAAAACTGAATAAACAAAGATAAAATGTTTGTTTCTATATTACTGGAGATGACACAAGAATTAGAATAATGGTAGACACTTTTAACTTTTAAATCAAGCGGTTAGAAACTATGACGGAAACAAATAAAAAACAAGTTACTTTCCCTGGCATTTTTTAATTACTCGCAGTGCGCATACATAGTCGGTCTGTAACAACGCCGGAAATTAAGTAAACTAAACCTGAAAACTGAAGTGAAATTAAGAAAATGAAATGAAATGAAAGTGTTAAATGTATAACTATTACGCCTGGCGTCGTCTACAGCAGAAACGCGTCGAATGGAAGCGAGTCGCAATTATTCCTAGTGCGTCCATCTCTGAAGAATCGGATCGAATTGTTCATTCATCGCAAATCTTCATCAAATTAGGTCATTTTTGCGACATAAAGATGAGCATGAAACTCGGGTGAAGATATGTTTTTATTTCAAATACTTTTTGATGAAGAAGAGAATATAAGAAAAAGGAAACGGCGTGTTCCAAAATATTGGTTACACCAAATTAATATTGTTATTTAAACAAAGATTTTTAAAATGCGTCCGCGTCGACTGAGGCGCGCCGAGTTGAATCGAATAGCATCGGCAAAAAAAATCGCTTGTCGAGCATTTCGCGCGGTCGGTCGGTTCAATTCGGCGCGCCGCGGTTCGTCGCTAATGGACGCAGTTTCATAGTAAATAAATACTTTCTTTCTGACTTTCTGCGATTCGATTCGATTCGACTCGGCTCAGCGAGCCTAGTGGACGCGAGCCTTCGTATTCCCTTTGTTTGGAAAAAAAATACAATTTTGCTGCTTTTCTAGAGATCCTACGTACAATCACAATATTTTCCGAGCTTGAGCCAATAGTACGTATAATACAATATATATTCATCACGCTAAACGACTGTTCGTGTGATGTCTCGAGTAGTAGTGGACAAGATAGCTAAGGAAGTTGCTATTTGTACCTGCATTTAGTTAGCCCAATTGAACTTTAATCCTCCTTCCATAGTAAGGTCTTACAAGTGAGTCTTTCACGGTACAAATATTGTCACTTGTCCGAAACGTAGGCTCATATATTGTTTGTAAAATAAAAGAACTTAATTGAAACGTGATGGTTTTACGTTGGAGATGCTGAGGAAACTGCGAAACTTGGAAGGATGGAATAGTACGTAATCTGTAGAGCTCAATGCGACGATTAGTGTTAAGTAATAAGTATCATGTGAATTTGCCAATCTAGTCATAATTTTATCTAAGTTATTGAATTTAAATTAAATTAATCTTCACTAAATTTATTCTTTGATTCATTCTTTTCATTTAAGTTGTTTCTGAATTGAGAATTTCAGTAAATAAATCTCATCATCATCATCATCATCATCAGCCATTTGACGCCCACTGCAGGACATAGGCCTCCTTCGTGGTTTTCATAACCACGAGGGGTTTTGCCATAATCGCCACGCTTGACAGGCGGGTTGGCGATCGCAGTATGCAGTTGGAATCTCAGGAAGACGCTGCTGCCCGTCTCCTGGTAATTGACTTACTTATTCGCCTTCTACGGCATCCACGGAAGGAAATGGAGTGACGCTATTCTTAATCCGGCGCCACACGAAAATAAATCTATATGTCTATAAATCTTATACAAGTAGTATCTTATAGTATATGTTTCGTTCCTGTTTTGAAAGCTCTGAGGAGACGGTAGTATTACTTCTACTTTTGCTTCAAGCTATGTTTAAACCGTGAATCTGCACCGTGAACCTCTTTTTTTACCCGACTGCGGCGTAGCCCAAATGGAGGTTAATGTGTTTGACTCATATTATGTATGTATGTATGTACGAGTATGTAGGTATGTATGTAAGTATGCCCGATTTTACGATCCCTCATAACTCCTTAACCAATGGACAGGAAGCTAGGTTGGTCCCGCCTGCTTAGTACTTAACGCTCAGCTGTCGGGTTGTCCGTTATTTTTTATTTTTTTCCACAGTTGCCTATGATCACTTTCCCGCGCGGTCCAACTTAAAAAAAAACCTCGTTGCTGGATGTGCGCGCGCCGTAAAAAGGACACCAGGACCGTCTGGAAGTGTATTCAGTGCGATGTTAGTCTATGCATTGAGCACTGTTTTAGAGAGTACCACAAAACATTGCAAAGAACATTGCACTGATTAAACTACCAAGGCTGACAAACACCGAGAATGACTGAGATTATGGCTGGTTATGTGCGACGGTGGATATCGGTGTCATCAGAAAAAATAGATCATCTTTCTGGATATAATGAAAAAAAAAATGCGAGAATTTTTAATTTTTAATTTTGTCACGACACTACGTAGAATCGACAATCTACACGAGCGATGCACGTTATCGCGACAAATCGAGGACATAACAAAGTTTCGACTGCACGCTGTTACGAATGACACGCCGATAATTAAAGGAACTACACAACAAACGACATATTATGACGGCGTTCCTACCTGCGACTTAGGGTTGCCAACTTTTTTTTCTGACAAATATAGTATTTTCGAACATATTACCTCTAAAACTATAGTAGATGGCAAAATAATGGTAAAAATATTGTAAAAAAATAGCGGCAGTTGTGCCGCGCGATTCACGGACTTAGATTGGAAGAGCGAGCTTTAGAAAAAGATTAAAGCTGGGTTCCGCTTTACGCAAAATATAGTAGTTTCACCTATATAGAAATATAGTATTTGTGCCCCTAATATAGTAGGATACTATATTTTATAGTAGGGTGGGCAACCCTAGTGCGACTCCACATGGCTGACTTTTGTTGTTTATTCCAGATTCCGGTGGTTCGGTGCTGCCAGATCTGAGTGTTTATCCACCGCGCATTCCAGACTATTTCTTCATTCCGTCGCAGAGAGGGGGAGACGTGCTGCTATTGGGCGGACGACAATATCATAAACATAAAGACAACAAAGACGGTTCCTCCCGGTGGTGTTGTACTAGGATCAAAGGTTGCAAAGGAAAGATCTTTATCGACGCAAATCTTAGCGTTATACGCGAGAAGGCACACGATGATAATTGCAAACCAGATCATGTGGCCAATGAAATAAGGAAAGAAAAGGCCCTCTGGAAATATGAAGCCCGGCAAGGACTTAAGCCAGTAAAGCAGATTTACAACGAAGGCGTAGCGCGTCTGAGATCGCTTGGTATAAGCGGAATTGAAGAAGCAATACCCCAATTCCACTGCATTAAAACATTCCTCTACACGGCACATAATGAAGAAACTGGAAAACTGTAGTTTCAATTTAAAACACGCGTAGATTAATAAGTATTATTAATGCGTAATTTTTAGGGTTCCGTGTACCCGAAGGATGCCAAATGGGACTCTATTATTAAGACTTCACTGTCCGTCTGTCTGTCTGTCTGTCCGACTGTCTTTCTGTCTGTGTGTCCGTCTGTCTGTCTGTCTGTCTATCACCAGGCTGTATCTCATGAACCGTGGTAGCTAGGCAGTTGAAATTTTGACAGATGATGTGTTTCTGTTGCCGCTATAACAACAAATACGAAAAACAGAACAAAATAAATATGTAAGTGTATTTAAGCCGATATTAATAACGGCAACAGGTAGACGCTTGAAATATTCACAGAATGTTTAGTTCTATATTTACTTCAAAAATAATTAATGAAATTAAAATAAAATAAGTATTAAAGGGGGGCTCCCATTCAACAAACCTGATTTGTTGCCGTTTTTTTCTCGATCTTTGTGTCTAATGTTGTATATATAATAGCACGGAACCCTTCGTGCGTGAGTCCGACTCGCACTTGGCCGGTTTTTTTTTTAAATAAAGCGGTGGTGGCGTAGAGTGCATCGTGAGTCCGGCAGGTACCAATGTATTTGTTTCCAAGTTACGTACTGTTTTTGAAATTGTATTAGTTCGCTAACGGTGAAGAAACACGTCGTGAAGAAATATGGGTGTCGTGATGGGGGTGTTTACAATTTCACATACCACAAGGTTTGGATTCGCCAATCCTCGACGAGAACACGAGGTAATTGATCCTATATTATTTCCCTAAGACGATGCATGTGCCGTGCACGTATCTAAGCTGCTTTCCTATTTAATTATTTATAGACTTATTTTCGCTGTTAATTAATTCAATATCGTATTAAATACATCATTTGACTATATAATGATTGTCAAATGTGTTGATAGGTAATATGAGTAAGATATGCATAATTATGTAAGATATTTATGAAATATTATGTTATTTGGATGTTAGAAGTTTCATGCAAACAACTTACTTACCTTTGATGTAAAATAAAGACCTCTCTCATGGCAGAAACTACTTTAATTGGAATTATTGAAATAATGGAATCTACAAAAGAAAACAATATTTCTTTTTCTTCTCCCGGTGAATAAGGATGAATAAGGTTGCAGTATTAGTTATATGCGGTAGCATGCAGATTCAACGTTTTATTTGTGAAAAATTCGTAAAATACGATTACTCATGAATTATCCTTTGAGACGTAATCTCTTTACCTTTTTAACTTGTCTATTACTCTTTCAGATTTATTTTACCTCACTTCTAAAAAGGGTGGCAGGGTGCTACTGTATAAAGGTCACCAGTATTATGACCACACCCGTTCAAGTAAACAGAAAAATAAACGGTGGCTTTGCAAATCGTCTAAGAAACGTAATATGCGGTGCGGCGGCACTATAACTCTTGATCCAAAAGGTTTCATCATCCGTCTAAAGTCACATTCAAAAACATGTCAACCAGATTTTATAGGACCTGAAATTGCGAAAGAAAAAGCGCTGTGGAAAAAGGAAGCCCGCAGGGGACATAAGACGGTAAAACAGATATACAATGAGGGCGTAGCGCGATTACGATCGCTTCATATAAGCGGAATTGAAGATTACATCCCTAGATTCGAAAGCATTAAATCTTTCCTCTACGTGGCACAAAATAAAGGACTTCACAAATAATAGTTTTTTTAATACCTATGAATGAAATATTATATTTAAAAGACATAAATTTTTTGTACGAATTTGGTCATCATCAGCCATTTGACGTCCACCGCAGGATATAGGCCACCCTCATGGTTTTCCTAATCATGAAGGGTTTTGCCATAATCGCCGCGCTTGGCAGGATATAGGTGTGACTTTACAGATGTACGTGATGATACATGATGCGCTCCTTTAGCTTCGAAAAGGCCCGATCGGACCACCATAACAATGGTTTTTAATTGTTCTTTTCAAGGTCATTAGACAACAGACTAAGCATTTATCGGACGGCAAAAAGGTCGAGGCAAACTCCTGCGCTGTTCACCTTGCTAGTTGTTTTTACAAAAACTGCCCAATGTACCGACCTTTCCAGCCAAACGTCACTCTACTGTTGAACATAAAAAATGACTTATGTAGTATGTTTTATACGGCTAACAGCATGTAGGTTTGATTATCAGTTGGTTAAGGGCGGGCCATGGTCGGCGGGGATCCGGCTTCAGCTTCTCCCCGGATCATTTTTGTTTCTATAAAAAGCTTGTGAAATAGATATTGACAACAAGAAATAGGTATATCTTTTACAAAAAATCATTGAATTTCTCCGTCATGTCATGGTTTAATAGATTAAGTTCATTGGAATTACCTCACTTATGGAATATAGGTACAAACATTAGAATTAAACTGAACTGTTTGAATTCTCAAACCTTTTTTCTTACTAATTTATTTGTGTAGTTTGCAGGTCACTTGCTTCCAGGTCCAAGCTTCACAACCATACATTGCAATTGGCCAGATATTATACTTACCTACTTCTATTTTACAGATACATTTTTCATCTCTTCTGCAAGAGGTGGCAAGTTATTACTGCATAATGGATACCAATATTATCACAACAACTGTTCAGCTGAGCGCAAGTCTAGACGGTGGCGATGCAAATTTTACAGGCATTTCACTCCGCCTTGCTACGGTACAATCACTCTTGATTCAAACGACAGGATCGTTCGTCTGAATCCACATGTGGAAGCTTGTCAACCAGATATGATAGCTATGGAAATAACTAAGGAAAAGGCTCGCTGGAAGCGTGAAGCCTGTCGCGGGCAGCTGCCGTCAAAGCAGATTTACGATGAGGGCGTAGCGCGACTAAGATCGCTTGGAATAAGCGGTATCGAAGATTCAATACCCCCGTATAAAAACGTCAAATCTTTGCTCTACATGGCGCGAACGCACAGGAAGAACTTATATTTTGATTAGAATTTGTCATGTGTACGATTTGAAAACAGTTTCTAAATTCATCATTCTCATAAGTTACAACATACAGTGCTTGATTGTAAATTATTATTCGTAATCGGCGCGTGAGCATAGAGTCATGTGAATTTATGTTAGTTGTACAAAAGTTTGGCAGTATTGCAGAAGCAGGCATGTTCTCTTTGTACAATAGTTATAAGAAATTCTATGCTTAGATCTTAATATTTCACTTACCTACTTCTGTTTTACAGATTTAATTCTCATTTTTTTTAAGAGAGGTGGTAGGCTAATTCTGATATTGTATGGAATCAGGCGTTACTTTGCGGAAATCCATAATAGCATTGAAATGTTAGATGATGTAATCGGGGGGCGGGGCGGCCTAGCCTATAAATACGGAGTGCTGTTGGGGTGACGGTCACTTGTCAGTCGACCATCGGAGCCTTAGGATGCCTCGTGTTAGAGGCGAAACGCGTCGCAACGCATTTTTTCACACAAGTATTGTTGTCGGTGGTGGTGTGTTCGTTTCTTGCTTGTGCTTGAAAAAGTGGGAGGGAGGGCGGTGCATTACTAACCGCATGGTGCTTGTGGGATTTTGGCGCAATTTAGCAAAGTAATTTTCACATTTTAGAGCTATTTCTGTATAACGGATACCAATATAATGACCATTATCGTTTCACTAAGCAGTTCTTTATAAATCGTACAATAATCATTCGCCAAAAGCCACATGCGCAATCTTGTCAACCAGATTATATAATAGCTACAGTAATTAATAAGGACAAGGCTCTATGGAAATGTTAATTCCACCGGAGACAAAAACCAATAATACAGATATACTATGAGGGCGTAGAACTACTAGGGTCACTTGGTATAAGCGGAATTAAAGATTCCATTACACATCACAAAAAAAATATTTCATTTAATTTTTAATGTATCTTATTTGATTTATTTTAATATATTGATAATTAATATGATTGGTATTAAATTCCATATTTTAATAAAAGTCATGGTCATGTTGTAAAATAAATATGATGAAAATTATAAATGTTGTCGCGGATACGCTTCTATACAAGAGTTGGTAAGAAGGACCGGTAGGTCATTAAAACCAACATAATATAATAAGACCCTCACGATTTTATCATTTATGCTAGAAGATTCGTACATATTTTTTTTTTGTATTTAGTTCATGATTTTGTTGTAATTTAGTTTCTAAATAAATTATTCGTATGAATCTGTAAATATTTCACTTTGAAACCAATACCTGCCTGCCAAAAAATATTATAGTCTACGAATAACATATTCTATAAAATATTATATTCTAAATGTTCGGTGCGGTGCGATTAATACTGAAGAAACGGTTTTAAATTTTTGCGTTGTTTTAACATTTTGTGTAGTTTAAGATAAACGTAACTTAACCATTATCGCACCCAATACTTTCGATTAATTAATTAATTGCCTAGTTACTATAACGCAGGGTATCCTAGTCTGGTACCAGGTCAGGTGATTGAAGCGTGTGGAAGTTATTATTATTATTATTATTAATTTACTTTCGTGGCGTTTTCGTACAGATTTATTTCAGATTTAATTAATTCGGATTTAACAAAGAACAGGCTCATTTAAGATTTAAAAGTGAAAGTGAACTATATTTTTTGCCAAAATCACACTTTGTAGATAAAGAGAAGAGAGGATAGAGGAGAAAAGTTGGGGAGGAGGAGAGGCCATGAGGTGAGGTTTGTCAGGATCACGATGACCACGGTAGGTGGCACACCCTGATCTTTGCCTACCCCTTCGTGGTACAGGCGTGAGTTTATGTATGTATGTGGTGACACATTATACGCTCCTTACTAAGCATTTATCCGACATTAAAAAGGTGGAGGCAAATTCCTGCGCTGTTCATTTTGCTAGCTTTTTTTGCAAACCTGCCTCATCATGGCGTCCCTTCTAGCCAAACGTCACTCTAGTGTTGAACATAAAAAAATGACTTATAGGGATGTGTTTTGTTTTATACGGCTAACAGCATGTACCTCGGTTTGATTATCAGTTGGTTAAGGACGGGCCATGGTAGGCGGGGATCCGACTTCCGTTTTGCCCCGGATTATTTTTGTTTCTATAAAAAGCTTGTTTAAAACATATTGAAAACAAGAAATAGATACATCTTTTACAAAAAAGAGTTGTCTTTGTCCGTCATTTCATGGGTTAATGGGTTAAGTTCATTGGAATTACCTCACTTATGGAATGTACAAACATTAGAATTAAACTGAAGTTTAAATTCTCATAACTTTTTTCTTACCAATTTATTTGTGCAGTTTGCAGGTCGCTTGCTTCAGGGTCCAAGCTTCACAACCATACATTGCAATTGGCCAGATATTATATTTACCTACTTCTATTTTACAGATATATTTTTCATCTCTTCTGCAAGAGGTGGCAAGTTATTACTGCATAATGGATACCAATATTATCACAACAACCGTTCAGCTGAGCGTAAGTCTAAACGGTGGCGTTGCAAATTATACAAGCATTTCACGACGCCTTGCTACGGCACAATCACTCTTGATTCAAACGACAGGATCCTTCGCCTGAATCCACATGCGGAAGCTTGTCAACCAGACGTAATAGCTGTGGAAATAACCAAGGAAAAGGCTCGCTGGAAACGTGAAGCCCGTCGCGGGCAGCTGCCGTCAAAGCAGATTTATGATGAGGGCGTAGCGCGACTAAGATCGCTTGGCATAAGCGGTATCGAAGATTCAATACCCCCGTATAAAAACGTTAAATCTTTACTCTACATGGCGCGAACGCATAGAAAGCACTTAGATGATAATTATTTTGATTAGAATTTTTCATGTGTACGATTCAAAAAAGCTCTCTAAATTCATCATTCTAATAAGTTACAACATACAGTGCTTGATTGTAAATTCATATTCGTAATCGGCGCGTGAGTATAGATTCATATGAATTTGGGTTAGTAGTACAAAATACTGGCAGTATTGCAAAAGCAGCCATGTTCTCTTTGTACAATGGTTATAAGAAATTCTATGCTTAGATCTTATTTCACTTACCTACTTCTGTTTTACTCTTTTAATTCTAATTTTTTCTAAAAGAAGTGGTAGGGTATTTCTGTATAATGGATACCAATATGATGAGTATTATCGTTTCACTAAGCCGTACTTTATAAATAATACAATAATCTCACGCCGGACAGCGGTCGTGCTATAGATTCAAATGCCATCATCATTCGCCAAAAGCCGCACGCGCAATCTTGCCAACCAGGTTATATAGCTACAGCAATTATTAATTAAAATGCTCTATGGAAATGTGAAACCCGTCGGAGACAAAAACCATTAATACAGACATACGATGAGCGGGTAGAACGACTTGGTATAATACATGAAGATTTCATTATACATCAGAAAGTAAATAAAATAAAAATTAATATTTTGTCAACAAATGTATGAATTAATTTGAATTTTTTTATTGTATGTTGATTTGATTTATTTTAATATTTATTTTGATAATTAATGTGATTGATATTAAATTCACGTGTTTTAATAAAATTCATGGTCATGTTGCAAAATAAACATCATGAAAATTATAAATGTTGTCTCGGATACGCTTCTTTGCAAGAGCTGGTGAGAAGGGCCGGTAGGTCATCCAAATTAACATAAGAACCTCACGATTTTATCATTGTTTGCTAGAAGATTCGTAAATGTATCTTTTTTGTATTTAGTTCCTGGTTTTGTTGTGATTTACAAACCGCATGTAACTCTTCCTAGTAAATAAATTATTCGTAAGAATTTGTAAATATTTCACTTTGAAACGAATAACTGCCTGCCAAAAAAATATTTATTGTCAAAACTAAAGATACGGTTGTCAAGTTTTGCGTTGTTTTAACATTTTGTGTGGTTTAAGATAAACCTAACTTAACCTAACCTTTATCGCACCTAACACTTGTCGTCACTTTAACTCAGGAGCTTCATTAATTTACTTTCCCGGTGTTTTCTTACAGATTTATTATTTATCACTTCTCAGAGAGGTGGAAGGCTGTTATTGTATAACGGGTACAAATATTATGACCGATACTGTTCCACCAAACAGGACTTTACCCGGTGGCGTTGCAAAACGTACAAGAACTCCACAACGATGTGCAGTGGCAGTATCACTCTAGATTTAAATTGCACAATCACTCGTGAAGAACCACACGTGCCAACTTGCCGACCAGATTATATAACCAATGAACTTGAAAAGGAAAAAGCGCGTTGGAAATCTGAAGCTCTCCAAGGAAAGAAACCAGTACGACAGATATACAATGATGGCGTAGCACGTCTTAGATCTCTCGGCATAAGTGGCATCGAAGACTTCATACCAAGTTTCGGGAATGCAAAGAAACGCCTTTATAGAGCAAAGAAGGGTAACGATCCAAACTAATATGACATAATGCAAAAGTCTGAAGATACCTGTAGTCCAGTCAGTATAAGAGGTGTAGAGTGCGTAAGAGATTCCTTTAGAAAATGGGTAATATAACAGGACATAAAGTTTCTGAGGTTGATGAAATCTCTTAAAGCGAAAGCTCTACTATAAGCTACTAAAACCTTTTTGGAGCGTGTTGCTCTAAAACGGTTGGAAATTCGAAAAAAATGCATAGAATATTATTCGGAAAGAATTCCATGAGCTGTCATTTGGTACAAGATTGTTTTTCCCTACTAAGCACCTTAAAAAAACCGGCCAAGTGCGTGTTGGGCCACGCGCAACGTAGGATTCCGTAGAAAAAGGGTTTTTTTATCTGCTTTACATAACTAACAACTTCATCGAAGTCACTTGCAATGGATTTTGTACGAAATTTTACCTTTATAGGTTGGTTGACAATTACTCGTTAACTAGTAAAGCCTACTTAGCCGTGATAGTTTTCCTTGTAAGTACATTATATGTGCTACTACCCTGAATTTTTTCACGTTTCTACAATCAACCGTTTAGCCAGGAGAGGGGGGGGGGGACTACCGTGGTAGTGTGGAATTTGATTTAGTTTACCTACAAATTCCAAAATGATTTAGTCAATGATACCAAAGTGAATTTTACAAAACATAAATTAATTTAAATTAAAATGTGAAAAACAAACTTATAACACGGATAGTCATCGAGTTACTCACAAAAAATAATATTCCGTATGGTACTCGTAAAATGATAAGTTATGCTTAAGTAGACATACCATACCACACGTTGGATACATAACATAAGTATTGGGTAAAATAGGAGCTTATACTTATACCTCTCACAATAGAGTACAGGCTTTCTCTCGGAGAGAGAGGGAGAGTATGGGGTTAGTCAACACGCGTGCCCATCGCGGATAGGCGATTTCAAGCGCTGAGGTATACAAACACCTCAGACACTCAGGTTTCCTCGCGATTGTTTCTTTCACGAGTGGTATTTCTACTAGAAATCCACAAGTGCGTAGCTTGGTACATGCCAGAACCTCTCGAATGTGAGGAAAGCATTCTTTCGGAAAAAATCGTGTATCTGGGCTGTTCGATAAATACGGTAGATTCCAAAATGTATTTTTTTCTCTTAAACGAGAGCCACGTTTAGTAAAAAAAAGCCTGACGAAGATTTTTATCTACAACGCATACTTTTCCGCATAAAAAAGTGTCGAAAACTAATCGCAGACTATGACGTCCTACGTTGAGAGTATTTTGATTTATAGAGAGAGTAGAGATTTATTTGAGTTATTTCCGAAAATAATGCTTTATGTGTCTTCATCCTTAGTAGAAACTGCACAGAATTTAATCGAAAATCTAAAGCTAACAAGATTTTTATTGTTACAGTAACACAATTTTTCACATTCTTAGATTATGCGTCAAAATAAAATTTTTGGTGATTTTTTTGCAACTTTTATGTTAATATTTGCAAGCGTACTCCATCTAAAACAATGTCCCAGGCACTGCAGCGTCCGAGTCGTCCCTTCACCCACCTAGTATGAGTAAAGGTGCAACTGGACGCTGCATAAATCATCTCATTGCGTAGATGCAAGGGCCAAAGTTAAGTTAGTTATAGTATAAATACAATTCCATCCCAATCAAGTCTTGAGTCATCTAACGTATTGTAGGAGAATTACTGTACACCTATGAACATATGCTGACATTTGTAACCGTTTTCAGTTCATTTCATCCAGTCGAACAAAGGCAGGTTGCTGCTCAAGTACGGCGAATACACATTCTACCAGCACTCCACATCCAAGTTCAAAATACGCTGGGCTTGCTCCACCCACTACATCAAAGGGTGCAAAGCGAGAATCTTCACGTTCGGCCAACAAGTGTTGTCTATAAAAAATGATCATGTACACCCTCCGACCCGAACACCTTATTAGGTACGCTCAGATACACACGGTATTGTAAAAAGGTCCTGTCGAACTTGTTCCACTCACCAATACAAACCACTTTTTTACGGGCGCAACGCTAAAATCGCGAAAAAATTTCAACTGTTTCATGCATACTACGACCCGCAGGGCTCTGCCGCCTACAAATGCCGACAATGCGGACGGGGAGTCCCCTCTCGAATAGGACTTTTTAGTCACGAGCGTAAATGCTCAAAAATTGCTGTATAAAATAATCTGCAATAGATGTAAAAGTTATCGGCTGTACAATGTAGAAGAAGAAGAAGAAAGACAACCAACAAGGCACATCACAGAAATAAAATAAGCAGATAAGTAACATCATAATATGCACAACAACAGAAAGAAAACTAAAACACAACAGAAAAAACGAATAAATACAACAGGGCCATAAATGTAGCCTGTGGTGTACTCGTATCTAAATTGCCAGAAATGGCAGTCAAATGTAAAGGCAGATGTACAATGTACATCGAATTTTATAGTAAACCATGAATTCTAGATGTTGGAAACGGAGCCCGCAGTATTTTTTAACGCGATTTCGGAATTGGTCCCACACTAAAACTAATAACTTAGAATAACTCTTGTCTTCTACAACACTTGTTGATAAAGCGAATCAGTGCCGCATCTCAAGCTACTAAAACTTAACAAGAATTGGGTATATTTCCCAAAAAATTTCGTGCCGCAGATAACTCGAATTATAATATTGTTCGCTGTGAATCGCTTGTAGCCCCGGCTGCCTGAGTGATATTAAACGATCACGAAGCTTAAGCAACACAGGGCGCGTTCAGGGCATGGATGGGTCGCCGTCTATGCCTAACGCTAGTGGCATTTTTCCGAGCGGTTCCGTGCTTCGCAAGGCACGTTAAGCTGTTGGTGCCGGCTGCCGTCGATAGATGGCAGTCGTTAAGCCAAGTCAGAGGCCTTAGGGCGGCTTGACAACTTCTGACAGTAGACGAGCCACTAGTCTACAAGCCTCCACCAATCCGGACTTGGCCCCCGTGGTGGAGTATGGCCTATACCTTCCTCAGGGAAGAGACCCGTGCCCCTCGGTGGGGACATAATGGGTTGATGATGATAATATTGTTCGGATTTTGAGCACAAGTACTGTCACGATAATAGAGATTGCTTATCACATGATATTAATTATGCTAATTCCCGACCTCGTATTAAAATAATCATGTGAAGTAAATAATCGCGATTGGCCCGATACAAATTGATAACACTAATATTATAAGAGAAGTGTTCAATGTGCGTTTTTATCAGTATTTTTAGCTCATACAAAGGAGCTCAAAAGAATAATCACTGGCATTAAGGGATAGTCACTTTATCTAGTAATAAATACCACAGAGTCGATGCATCAAAAACATCTGTCAAAGTCAGTGGTTTTCCGATGGTTTTAGAAACTTTTGTGTCATCAGAATAAGCTCTGTGATCGTAGATAATTTTTACACGTCTTGATGGGGATCGTCTCCGGACGTCAGTGTCCAGAAGTAGCTTCAATAACTACTAGGTACTAACAATTAATCAGCAATCGGTGTGTACAGATAAATTTTACATCATATTTCGCAAAGTTCTGGGCCGCAGCTGTGTTATAAGGACAAAAATGAAAGTTGTTTTGCCATCGACACGCTAAGAAGATGAAGATATCAAATACAACAGTATTACATACATAAACTCACGCCTGTATCCCAAAGGGGTAGGCAGACCAGGGAGTGCCACATGCCACGATCCTGACAGATCACTTTGGCTTCCTCAACATTCATTAGTATTAAAAAAGTATTATGCGAGATTATATTAAATGTTTGTAAAAAACATGAACTCGAATAGCATCTGACTTATTTAATTAGTCTCAGTGCCTCGTTTTAAATATAATATTGTGATAAATAAATGTGTTGTTCGTCTATGATACAACTGTTTCACTACGGATCGTGTTTTTTCGTTGCACTGGCAAAACTAGCACACCCGCTGCTGAGGTCTAACCTTTCGACTTTTCATAGCGGTTACAGAGGTTTTAATTTTAAAACCGTGCGAGTAGGACTCGCATCCTAAGAGCTCCGAAGAAATGATTAAGAAATGGTTATTTAGGATTTTGTGGTTTGTGTAGTTTATTTTGTACACATACGTGTAACCCCTTTAGAACCCTAATAGACCCCTTTTTTATGCCTCTCCGACTCTCCAGCGTTTGCTGGAAGAAATCTCTTACAGAGATAAGCTCGCTTTTTACATGTTATTTCTTATGTAATGTCCTGTTAAATGTTTCGTGTGAAATAAAGTATTATAATAATTATTAATATCTTCCAGTAGAAAAGGATGTACCCCTACGCAACCCAACTGCAAAGATAAGTTTGTAATAAAATTTTTTGTAAAGTATGTTCCAATTAACAATTTTCGATTTCGTAACTTTAGTTAAGGTGCTGTGAGACTTATTTATTTTAACTCACGCCTGTATCCCAGACGGGTAGACAGAGACCAGGGACTGCCACTTGCCACGATCCTGCCATATTGTTTTCGCTTCATCAACATTCATTAGTCGTTGCATGCACGCACGCCGGTTTCGGGTACTTTTTATCTTGCGGTTGTGCAAGGTTATGACTTAAAGTTATTATTACTAAAATACACTTTAAAAAGTGACTTTAAGTCAACAAAATGAAAAAGGATGACAAAACTCGAACATTTAATCGTAATTGGACAAATGTTAGTTTTCAGTATGTCAAAGTTGAATATGGTATAGTACCGAGAGTCGGTAAAATACAAAAACGCGATTTAATATATGTTACTGATATAAATTAATTCCAAAGTAATACAAAGTAAACATTGTTACCCTAGGAGTGAAAGTAATTTATTTAGTCCCGAGACGGGGCTTGGCGCCCAAGCGCAGCGAGCGCGCCAATAGTTCGAGGGGTTAAATAAGTCTTTAGCCCGAGGTAAACACTGTCCTTTTCATTACGAATATAAGGAAAGTAAAAATAAAAATACGAGTTAGCTAAAGAAAAAAATGAGTGAATCAAAAATAAAATGAAGATCGGATTGTCGCCTTCCCGCCTATTATTTTTTTCTGTGGCCGGCCAGCTACAGTTACCCATTATTTTTAATTTTCATTTTTAAAAAAATGGTAGGCAAATGTTTTGCCCAAATATATGTTATTTTAAAGAAATAGTCACTTAAAAATATATATTCTTTAATTAATACATAACTGTATGTTATTTCAATTTTACCTCGCACTGTAATTTAGCGGCTGTATAGAAAGTTGGAACACGGTTCAACAGAAATGTGAAAATAGAACATTTTTTTTTTATAATCTGACGATTCTCCCTAGGGCTGAAAAGTATTACTTTCAACCCGCTCCTCAAGAAACTTCAGACCTACTTTCCGAGTGTGAGTTATAAAAATTACTTTTATTTCACTTTATCGCTACGCGCTCTATAATACTTTAACTTAAAGTCGCCATTTTTTTGTATGAATAAACAATTAACATTTACGGAACTTTCATGTGCGGGGATCGCACCCTCTCTTTTGCACCAGTACTTGGCTCTTGAAGCTGCTGTTGCGTCGGGCATGTTGTCCCGCTCGCACAATCTAACATTATTAGCGATTGAAAAAAAAAACTTTAATAAATGTGTTCTTAGCCTTCGATAACTTTTTTAACAAATTTTTGTCTTCATATATTTTAGTTTTTGATAAAGAAAATTTGTTTCCAAATTATTAGTTTTAAAGACCTATTTAGAAGCAAAAAATATATTAGTTATTAGTTTTAGTACACAGTTTTCTCAATCAAAAATTTGGCACAGAATAACAAAAACATGTCCTAAATATTCGTAATTTTATTATATTCTCTCAGACCACATTTATCAAAAGTATACTCATTTTATAAGAATCTTTGAAAATGTCAGATTGCCAGATTGCATGCCAGACGTAACAGCAGCCTTAAGGCTGTTCTTACGAAGAGCATGCTGTCTCTTATTTTTAATAACTGTTCGGTCTGATGATTTGATGGATAATTAAATAGCGGATATTTTTCTTATCCTCTACTAAGTTTTTGATTGAGAAAATTTGATTCCAAAATTAATAATTTTGGAAACAAATTTTCTTTATTAAAAGCTACGTATAGGAAAACAAACACATATTTAAAATGTCTGTAATTTTATAATGCATCAAACCCTCAGACCACATTCATCAAAAGTTTACTCATTTTGTTACAATATTTAAGTGTATTAAATTGCGCGAGCGAGACAGCATGCTAAGAACAGTCTCAAGTTAACAGTTAAGAACAGTCTCAAGTTATGATCACTTGCTGTAACTTAATGCTTCTTTCAGTCCAGTACATCCAGTCGTCCAAAGGAAAATTGTTGCTGAAGTATGGCGAATATAAATTCTACAAGCACTCGACGTCCAAGTTCAAAATACGCTGGGCTTGCTCTACTCATTACTTCAAAGGATGCAGAGCAAGAATCTTCACGTTTGGCGAACAAGTATTGAATATCAAAAATGATCACACACACCCTCCCAGCCACGCTAAAGAACTCCTCAACCATCAACAAATTCAGCATTACATAGTGTAAAAAAATTGTTTTGCCTCTCTCAAACGCTCTTTAAGTAAAACGCTGTATAACTTAAATGAGAATTGTAGCTTTTTATTGTTTATAAAAAATCTAGCTAAAACGCTGATAAATTCATTGAAATCTATGGATATGTCAGAAAATGCTTTTGTTGTAACTACGATAATTCTTTATAGACTGTGATCAATTAATTCACGTTTTTTTTCTCTTAGATAGATATAATTTCTCAACAGCGGTTTATTCTATTAACAGTGTGTTGATTTAAGTACGCATAGATCTTACATTGCACGTCTGTGACTGCAGGTAAAATTTGAAAAATAAATGGCCACCGCTTTGACAGGTAAACAACAAGTTTTTATTTTACAGTCTAATGTAACAAACCAGACAAAAACTACCGGACAGTATAAACTTATCGGACAGTTCAATGTTATTTTAGTAATAAAATGGAAATTTCACTTCATAAATTATGATAGTGAAATATATAAACCCCTTTAAAACTCCATTTTAAGAGTATTTTAGTGGAATCGACTTTTTTTAATAAGTCTGTGGTGAAAATGTATATGGTGACTCAATAACTATCCGGTCTGATGAGACAAAATTAGTCTCGTTATTACGAAGAGTATTCATAAAGTCATAACGTCGGGGATAGTGCAAATACGCGTAACTGGTTTCGAGCAATAGCGCGTAAGGTCCTGGAATAAACTTTGCAGGAGGCAAAAAAAAAATCTTTTATAATTGGACATGTTTAATAAGTTTGTGTATTCAATATTTATTCTTGGTTTATAAAATTACAACGACTAGAAATTTTGGGAGACTTGAAGGACATTAATGTTATAATTTTAAACACTCAGGTTGGTAACTACATAATAACATTATGCTTTTTATTTGACATTCTTTGCTTTTTCGAGATTTGTAAGGACTTAAGAAAAGCTAGATTTGCAATCTATTTTGGCTTTAGACTTCGAATTGGTGCACGTAAGATTGTATGAACTCTGTGATGTTTACTTTTAAAGTCAAGTTAGCTGTGAGTTGTAGATATGTATAAGATGAATGGAGCTAATAAAATATTAATACGTTATGTTACACTCGTAGGGTCTTCGGCTGCTATTCTGTTTCAGCAATTGTTTGTAATATTTAAAATTACTTATATATTATAATATTATGCTGAAATAAATGACGCTTAATACATTCAGTATTTCTTCATAGTAGATGCAGTATGTAACTCTTTTACCTGGTTGTGCAATAAAATGTCCTCTTTCTATCTATCTATAAAATTTACTGGCATTATCTATTTTAATTTAATTTATTTAATATCTTTTGAGCCCATCACCAAGCGTGGTGATTAAGCCCATACTCTTTCTCGGAGAAAAGGCATAGGCCCTACAGTGGGACGTAGGTATATAACCTGCATAAAAAATCTTTGTATGTTGGAGCTTTCATCATCATCATCAGCCATTTGACGCCCACTGCAGGACATAGGCCTCCTTCGTGGTTTTCATAACTATAATCGCCACGCTTGGCAGGTGGGTTTGGCGATCGCAGAATGTCAGGAAGACGCTGCTGTCCTTCTCCTGGAAATTGATTTCCTGAGTCGCCTTGTACGACATCCACGGAAGGAAATGGAGTGACGTTATTCTTAATCCGGCGTCACACGGAAGTTCGCTATGGTCTAAGAATAAAAGCTTCAATTGGAGCTTTGGTGGCCTAGAATAGACGGCTCTGGACGGAAACGGGTTAAGCTTTTGCCCAGCAAAGGCTACGTGAAAGAGGCAAATCCCAGGATAGCTTACAAACTTGAAAGTACATTTTGCGCGCGTTTTCAGTGATCTTCCTGGTAACTTGGTTTCAGACTTGGTACCGCAGTTTTTTACGTCAGCCCGAGGCGTCCAGGGCCTCCTCTTGCAAGGCTACAAGTTTCGCCGGAACTCCAGCAAAGGCAACAAGGTGCGCTGGCGCTGCGCAACGCACGAGCGCTTCCACTGCCGCGCCGTCGTCCACACCTATGGGAATGATGTCGTGTACATGAGATATGAACATACCTTAGAGCATCCGGGAGAGTCGTATTTTAAGCGCGCGGAAGGAGAACGCTACTAAAGCTTCGGTCACACACAGCGACTAATCGTTGCGAGTGCGAGTATTCGCTGTGTGTGACAGGCTATTCGCTGCGAGTAGATTCACTCGCCGCGAGTTGAAGTCGCCGCATGTTCAATTTTATTTGCTGCGAATGCGCACTGACAGTTGAAATTGTCGTGTAGAACTCGCTGTGTGTGACAGACAGGCAGCGAATGGTCGCTGCGACTATAATTCGCGGCGAGAGCACTCGCAGCAATTAGTAGCTGTGTGTGACCGAAGCTTACTACAATACGTGTTGAAAATGTGGTGCAGTCGACAACAGGGCCGCGATTGGTGAAACCACAATTCACAGTTTATTATGACAATTTGATGTACATTGGACAGCCGTGTCTTTCTACATGAAGTGTAGGTCTGTGAAATAAGGCACAGATCAACCTTTATATTTTAGTTGCAAATTCGAACTTCACTTGTTTTTTTTTAATTGAATTTGGAATTGAAATACATTTATTGAAATACCACAACACACATACAATCTTCAAAATAAAATAGACAGTCTGAGAACACACTTAAAGTAAAATATAAACGTGACTTGTGTATCGTGGTTATTACCTTTTCTATTGAAAAGGTTCTTAACTGATTAGAGTGCATGTATGTCAAGTTTTATGTGCTGACGAATGTACGCACAAATCCAGTATACTTTTATGCAGAGCAAACCTTACAAAGGTGTCTGTAATGTTATCAAGCAGAGTGCATATCACGGATTACTTATTTGCCTTGTAAAAATATGAATAATGTTATGTTATAACAAAACCTTCACGCATGTTATTGTCGATGTGCTGCCGGTTCGGCTGCAATTGTGAAAAGGCCCTTGTATAACGGTATAACAGTCCAGAAAAGAACGTTGTTTTTAGTTTAAAAAATACCATCTTTATTGAATGAGCAGCGGTTGATCGTTACTTTGTAAATATTGTTTGCATATATTTGTAAAAATAATACGAATAACAAAAGAATGGCTAGGCGTCTCTTTATTGTTTAAAAAAAACGTACACTTATTTTTAGGGTTCCGCACCCAAAGGTAAGGGACCCTATTACTAAGACTCCGCTGTCCGTCCGTCTGTCAAAAGGCTGTATCTCATGAACCGTGATAGTTAGATAGTTGAAATTTTCACAGATTATGTATTTTTGTTGCCGCTATAACAGCAAATTCAACAAAAACAGAATAAAATAAATATTTAAGGGGGCTCCCATACAACAAACGTGATTTTTTTGCCGTTTTTTGCTCTATATTAATAACGGCAACAGGTTGACGCTTGAAATATTTAAATGTTGTGTAGATAATGGTACGAAACCCTTCGTGCGCGAGTCCGACTCGCACTTGGCCGGTTTTTCTATAATATTTTTGGATTGCTTATCGGATTGAGCCTGAATAAAAAGTTAAGTTAACAAATAGGTTATGAATGTACGTCAGTAGCATGATGGCCAATTTTCCACTCTCTTTTAAATTGCATTGCTAAAGTAGTGTCATAGTTATATTTCAAACTATTTGAAATAAAAAACAGAATTATTTTTAATTGAATTAGTGAGTTTTGCTCCTGTGCTCAAAAACCTAGTGGAAAAATTCAGTGTATTATATCGGTCAATCAAGCAAATTACTTGAACTGTTCATGTTGAAATAAATCAGAATAACTAAAAAAATACGTGCATAAAATTACGCATATATGATCTTGAATAATGTAAGTTAGTAAACTATTGTTTCAGTTTAGTCACGAAATTGAAAAATCTGTGAACAATTAAAATATCCAAACACACTACTGACGACCATCTTTAAACCGTAGTGACCAAACTAAATATTTACTTCAACTTTTATTTTCAGTCAAATTTGAACCGTCGTCAAGGGGCATGCCCATGTTGATATACGAAGGCTATTCGTTTTACAAGGATAACATTTCGGGGACAAAAGTTCGTTGGAGATGTTCCGGATACAAACGGTCACGTTGTCGCGTGCGACTGCATACTGTTAACAATCAAATCGTCAAAATACTTAATGGTGACCATAATCATGAGTGCCAGCCGTCTGGTGAAGAGACTAGTTTCAAGATTTAATTAGCTTAGCTTAGGGTCAAGTGTTTTAGTTTAAGGGCGGGCTCTCCGAGCGCACGATTTCTATTGGACTTATTGCGCTGCGCAAGCGAATAGTTGTGGGGAGATTAGGTATTTTTGAAATAAGAGTCACTAACACATTCCGATATAATATTTTTTGGTATATTTTTTATTATTCAAAACTCCTCATGGTCCCTATTTTTTTGATGGCGTAAAGTTTAAAAGTCATAAAAATAGTAACCGACGGCCGTAGGCATGACATTGAAAAGTAATTTCATTTTTTTTGGTTTTAAATACGATTAGAGAGCAAAATGTATTTTAAAACACCTGCCTTAGGAGTACGGTCGGAGAACCCAGCCTTAATCTCCTATCTGCATATTTATACTCATATACCTATTTATATAGAAAAACAAAGTCTGAATTCAACGGCTGGACCGATTTTTATTATCTTGGATTTGTCCCCAAATAGCGAAATAACTATTAAAATATGAGAAAGAATTACCGGAAAAATATATAAAAATTTTAGTTTCTTTTATTTTACTTATTAGGAATACAAAATAGACCTTATCCCGTACATCTCGAGAACGATATCTCGACAACGGAACATTTATCGATTCTGTGACGGCTTTAAGTTCATCGGGACATTTAAAGATTTTTTTCTATCATTTACCACCTCCTATCCTATCTATCCCGCAAGAACTTATCGAGATCATTCCGCCATCGTCTTCTCGGCTGGCCCCGTTTGTTTGTTTGTTACACTTTATAGCAAAAAATAAAAAAATAAATGCACTTAAAAACATGATTGTCTTAGACTATGAGCAAGGGCAGACTTATTTCAAGAGAAATTTGCGAACAAGAACGCGACGTGCTACCCAGTATCTTGCTACAACCGCAGTGACGTGAGACGGGTCCACAGTGGGACAACCGTGGTGGGACATAAACAAATATTACGTATAGATTAATTAAATTATTAATTGACTTCTTCTATGTCAGTCGTAATTTCTACATTAGTTCAGTTACTTTCGGAGATTCTCGATGTTCGGTAGAATCAAACAATTCCTTAATAAATACCCTCGCTTATTTAGTAATTTATACCTGAAATACGTATTAAATTTTCAGCCGAGTTCATAATGTCCCTGAAAGGAAAACCGTTACTTAAAATTGGATGCTACACTTTCTACAAGGACAAGGACCGCGGATATAGAAGACGTTGGAGATGTTCTACTCATCACCGTAGAGCATGTAAAGCAAGTGCACAAACAATCGAAGGTCATGTTGTTGTATTAAACAATAATCATAACCATTAAATTTTGGTCTGTGCACGGTATACTTGTCTACTCATCACAATAGAGCATGTAAAGGAAGTACACAAACAATCGTACGTCATGTTGTTGTATTAAATATAATAGTCATAACTAGTAAAGTTTTATTTGTGTACAGAATACTTGACTACTCATCACAATAGAGCATATAAAGCAAGCCTAAAAACAGTCAAAGATCATGTTATTATATAGTTATAACTAGTAAAGTTTAACGTTTACGTAACAAAATACGTTTATCTACCCGTTAATATAGAGCACATCAAGCAAGTGCACAAACAGTCGAAGATCATGTTGTTGTAATAAATAATAGTCATAAGTAATAAAATGTGATTTGTGTACAGAATACATTTGTCTTTGCATCAACATAGAACACGTAAAGCAAGTGCACAAACAGTCAATGATCATGTTTTTGTACTAAACAATAATCATAATCATTAAAGTTTGTTTTGTGTACAGAATACATTTGCCCACTGATCACCATCGAGCATAAAGCAAGTGCACCATTACCGAGGAAGATATTTTATGTACATTATAGTTTTGTCAAATAGAGGCAGGGTAGATTAGAGAACGTGTTATTGTTGACAAAGGAAATTACAAAAAAAAAATCGAATCGTAGGAGTACAGCTGGCAGTCTTATCACTAAAAGTGATATCCTCGAGGTAACCTTCAGAAATGCATTAAATATACTTTATACTAAAAACACCTAATAAACTTCAAGCTATGCATTCTAACATTGTTTTACTTCACCTAACACACATTGTTTAAATAGAAATTAGGAACTCATTTATGATGTCACACCTAATTAATAACATAATACTAAAAACACTTACAATTTCAATTTTCAGCCATGTTTGTCATGTCTAACAAGGGAAAACCTTTACTAAAAATTGGACGCTACACGCTATGCAAGGACAAGGACTTCGGATTGAAAACTCGTTGGAGATGTTCCACTCATAGCCATAGAGCATGCAAAGCAAGTGTGCATACAGTCGACAATCATATTGTCGTACTAAACAATATCCATAACCATTAAAGTTTGTTTTGTGTACAGAATAGATTAATCTGATTGGTAAAAGCAAAGATTTGACAATTATAAATAAGATTTTATTGTGAAAGTTTCGTTTTAACCAATTGAATATTTTTTTCATTTACCTAGCACATTGTTAATTGTTAATTTAATTTATTATTTTACTTCATTTTATTTGTAGATAATACGACGAAGATAATAAATATTTGATATGTTTTACAACATGGTTTTCAGTATGTTTTACAATACAGCTTCTCTCTTGCTCGCATATTCTAGCATTTTAATTATTTTGAAATAATGCTCTACTTGAAAATTGTCCACCATAATTAACTATGAACTTATTATTCCACGTTTCTGTAACCGTTTAGGTACCCTTATGGTTTAGCCGTGTCCGTCCGTCTGTCTGTCTGTCTGTCCGTCCGCGGCCTAGCACAGAGACGGTAAGTACTAGAGAGCTGAAATTTGGCTTAAATGTATATATTTATAACGCCGACAAAACGGTAGAATGAAACCACGAAAATATTTTTTTTCAGCGTACCTCCCCTACACCTAAATTAGCGATGCAATTGTTTTTTTCTCGCCTACACATAGTGTGGAATATCGTTGGATTGATCGTTAAAATATTGTGGTTATAGGAAGACCATTTTCTGATTTAGGGTTCCGTTTGGGAAATATTAAGCTTTAAAGCACAAATTTTTAGCAGAGCGTTCCCCCTCCCCCCCTCTCCTGGCTAAACGGTTGATTGTAGACACGTGAAATAATTCAGAGTAGTAGCACATATAATGAACTTAAAAGAAAAATAAAAAAAGTAGACTTTATTAGTTAACGAGCACTCGTGCGTTGCGCAGCGCCAGCGCACCTTGTTGCCTTTGCTGGAGTTCCGGCGAAACTTGTAGCCTTGCAAAACTGCGGTACCAAGTCTGAAACCAAGTTACCAGGAAGATCACTGAAAACGCGCGCAAAATGTACTTTCAAGTTTGTAAGCTATCCTGGGATTTGCTTCTTTCACGTAGCCTTTGCTGGGCAAAAGCTTAACCCGTTTCCGTCCAGAGCCGTCTATTCTAGGCCACCAAAGCTCCAATTGAAGTTTTTATTCTTAGACCGTAGCGAACTTCCGTGTGGTGCCGGATTAAGAATAGCTCCACTCCATTTCCTTCCGTGGATGTCGTAGAAGGCTACTAAGGAAAACAACCAGGTGACGGGCAGCAGCGTCTTCCTGAGATTCCAACTGCATACTGCGATCGCCAACCCGCCTGCCAAGCGTGGCGATTATGGCAAAACCCCTCATGGTTAGGAAAACCATGAGGGAGGCCTATGTCCTGCAGTGGGCGTTAAACGGCTGATGATGAGCACTCGTAATAGGCAACCTTTATAAGTTATAAAAGTAAAATTTTGTTCAAAATCCGTTGAAAATTACTTCGGTGAAGTTGTTAGTTCTGTAAAGCAGATAAAAAACCCTCTTTCTACGGAACCATACATTGCGCGTGACCCGACACGCACTTGGCCGGTTTTTATTTTTATTATTGTCGCTTCAGATCATATTGGCCAAAACTCTAATAATGATTTTACAATAATTAAATACCTATGTTGGAATGGTCAAGCAAGAGGCATGGAAAATCCAAGATCAGCCAATAATTTATAGCAAAAAAACCTACAGTCTACAATGTTCCGTAAAACACTCCTCAGAGTCAGTTTAAATAGTCTGTGGTAGAAGGAAAGACGTAACCACAAATTATTTAAACTGCCTCTGAGGAGTATTTTAGAAGAATCGTGTTTTTATAATTAACACCGTAACAATTTAAATTTTCAGCCGAGTTTGTGGTGTCTCTCAAGGGTAAACCGTTACTAAAAATTGGACGCTACACGTTTTGCAAGGACAAGGACACCGGATACAAGATACGTTGGAAATGTTCCACTCACAACCATAAAGCATGTAAAGCAAGTGCACAAACCATTGACAGTCAAATTGTTAGACTAAACAACACCCATAACCATTGAAGTCTGTTGTGTGCAGTCAAGATGATTTTTACGACTAAAGGTTTCTAAAGTAGTATCACGGCATTAAAACGTCCCAGTAAAACAATTGAAAAAATTTGGCATTTCATCATCATCATCATCGGCTTCCCGGTCTTGTGCCGCCCGCTTTTAACATTTAATTTTTATATACTTTAAAAAAATATTCTTGGCTATACATAAACACAGTTACAAAAAAATCGCGATTCTTACCACGATTATAACACATTTCTTTGAATTTCTTTTTTACAGAACTTTCTTTTACAGTTAACTGGACAACTATTTGTCTCTCGCTAACAAATATTGCTGTCTATATTGTGTGAGAGAGAGACAAATAGTTAGTCCCTTTCTTTAATTGACCATTTGACTTCCCGCTATTTCGTGAGGACCGACGGATGAATTTGTTTCACCTCTGCTGTCTTCGAAGCATTCTCGGCATCAAATGAAAGGACCGAGTACTAAACGAGACGGTCATTGCGTCTGCACAGCTTCCCAGTATCACCGCTGTGCTCAAAGAGCGGCGCTTACGTTGGCTGGGGCATGTGCACCGCATGGATCAGTTTCGACTCCCCAGGCGTGTTCTCCAGTGTTGCCACCTTCGATTTTTTTAAAGCGCTAGCTAATAAGTATAAAATGTCGCCAGATTTAACAAATATGGATTAAAAAAAAACACAAATTTCCGCAAAATTTTAGCATTTAAAAACCTCAGACTAAAGAGAACCTAGTTTAAATTAAATACGAATGTTAAAGTAAATTAATTACGTAAATTTTAGCTGATATTATATACTAACAATGTTACTGTTACAAAACATAACTCTATTAAACTTTAAGCCCTTTCTACAACACAACACACACAGTTCAAAGTCAGGCGGGACATAGAATGTCAGCTAAAAAGAAAACATCGACTTACCAATGCGCCTGGGGGTTCCCCGGTCATAGAGTAAGAGCCGAAGGGGGATTTCCCTTTCGAAAATGTGTTTCCAGATTCCACATTGAAAAACCGCTAAATACCATTAAATTAAATGAAAACGCTATATAGTAAAAAAATACCACCAGAAGCCTTGAAAAAGCACCAGTTCTGGTGGCAACAGCGAAAAGGCGAGTTGGAAGACCCCACTTGCGTTTTAAGGATTACGCCATTGCGCTAAACGTGACATCCCGAACAATCGGTGGGTGGAGCTAGCGCGAGATCGCAACAGTAGAAGCGGTTTATCACTGAGGGACGCACTACACGTGACCAAGCAGGGTTCCTGCATCTGGCTGATTAACGCTTGATTAACCATGCACAGGCCTTAAACTGCGACCAGCAGGGGTATGCCGGCTACACATGCCGAGTATGCGGACGGGGAGACCTCTCTCGAATAGGACTTTTTGGTCACGAGCGTCAAAAACGCTGCATAGATCATCTGCAATTGATGCTGTTGATGGTCACGGGTAGACTAAATAGTTTGCGAGTGGACAACTTTTATGAGTAGACATGTTTGTCTACCTTTGATCACGATGCCTACACCGGTGCCGAAATATCGGGAACTCAAATAAATGAATAATCGTGGGAAGAATCCCGTTTCTTTTACAATTACGTCAAATTTATTTCTATTGAACATTTGCGGTCAAATTTAAAAAAGTCGATTCCACTAAAACACTCTAACGACGGAATTATATAATATAGAGATTCCTGATATAAACTTTCCTTAACTTTGACTCAAGAGTGTTTTGGTGGAGTCGACTTTTTATAAATAAGACTGTTTTAGCTTTTGTTGCTTGTTTTGTGTCGCACTAATAATTTTTATTTAGTGTAATTTTTTCCAATTTTTTTTCTCTGATTAATTCCTTAGTAGATATTATATTCTTTTTTGTTGCACTAACCCGTGCCGAGGAGAATTTTAAAAACCTAGGTCGCGGGTTCAAGTCCCGGCATGGGTGGAATTTTTAGCCTCTAAATAGGTTTTTTTTTTCCTTAGTGTTAATTTTTTTATTAATCTAATTATAAAAAAAACGTACGAGCTTTGGACAGCTAATACAATTGTAGAGCATTAAGATATGATCGACTATTGTATAGAAGATTATTATTCATACCTTACAAGTATTAAACTTTTGAGTTCAAGAAAGATATGAGACTCTCAATTGAATGCATCCTTACGTCTGTTTTTTAAAAAAGTTAAGAAAAATTTAACATAAAACAATAAATATATTTTGTTCATGATTTTTGGGGTCACAAAAAATGCGAAAAATAAAGTTAATCTAATAACAAAAACCTTAGATTTAGAATTTCATTGAATTCCAAAAGTTTTAATAAACGCTTCCTACATTATAAGGAGTTACGTACAAGTTGTGACCTCGTACTTTGAGTCCGATTTGTATGGCGCGTTTTTGTACCCCGTGACTAGAATGAATTTTCGACAGGTCATATTAAAAGTATTAGTCATAGAGAAAAAAATAACCACGGCTTAATCAAATTAACCCCTCAACTGTCCTCGCGGAATGGAACGTATATAGGGGGGGCACCCCTAATACTAAGTTGGGCATAGATGGGTGTCAGATCTGTGATCATGACATTTAATATCTTTTAACATGGCGTCTCCGACTATACTACATAAAACATTTCTTAAACGTAAACATTTACATACAGGCACATAACATTGCTTCTGGCCCCACACTAGGATACCCTGTATCGTGGGAACCAGAAACAAGTTATGCAAGTTCTCCATTATAATCTATCTCAAAGTTGTACGTCATCCGCGAATTTGAGTAGCAATACCACACGTTAACTGTGAAGGAATACCTCGTGAGGAAACCCACGGCTTGGTTGGCTCTGCACGTATTAACTTGTCTTTCCTGTGGGCTAGGCCGACTAAGCTGTCAGGATGGTACCTATAGGCGCTGAGCAAGCCTACTCCATGTAAAATACAATGTCCCGGGCACTGCAGCGTCCGAGTGGTCCCTTCACCCATCTAGTGTGAATGAAGGTGCCACTGGACGCTGCATAAATCATCTCGTTACGTAGATGCAAAGGCCTTTAATTGTGATTTAGTCAGTGATGCAAGCTAGCCTGTTTTTCACCACTTCCCTTGCCTTACTACCTGGTTTCCGGTATGTGTGCTAATATTTTTCACCACTTCCCTTGCCTTACTACCTTGTTTCCGGTATGTGTGCTAATATTTTTCACTACTTCCCTTGCCTTACTACCTTGTTTCCGGTATGTGTGCTAATATTTTTCACTACTTCCCTTGCCTTACTACCTGGTTTCCGGTATGTGTGCTAATATTTTTCACCACTTCCCTTGCCTTACTACCTTGTTTCCGGTATGTGTGCTAATTTCGTTTAATTATTTTCCAGTTGGATTTGCGACCTCAAAAAAGGGTTTCCCCCGACTGATAGTAGATAATTATACTTTCTGCAAGGACAAGGCTTCTGGATTGAAAATGCGTTGGAAATGTTCCACTCACAGCCAAAGACAATGCAAGGCTTGTATACATACTATTGAAAGTCAAATAGTGAAAATAAATAATGTTCATAATCATTGAAACCAAAATTAGCAAGGTTAAAATTAGTTATAATTTAAAATTATAACAAAATATACTACAGTACCTTAAAGATGAGTAATTTTATTCGTCTTACAGTATTTACGTGATAAAAATTTAAAAGTATTAATTAGAGTTTCATGACTACATGTATATCGTATTGTAGAAATAAGTATTATATATGGTATTTTAAATTAAATCACTCAAAAACATAAGTAGGCATATCGTAACAGCTACTGCAGCTATTTATGACTTGGTAGTTGAGACTTATAATTTGAAACTCTTATGAACACGCTTTTTATTATTGCGAAGATATTTTTTCTACGAAGCCGGGTATCAAAAAATATTAAAAAACACGTCTTCGAAACTTAGTGAAGACAGGCGGGTCATCTAGTTAGATGCGAACACGGGCGGTGGACGAAGACAGTCACAGAGTGGTGGCCGAGAACGGCCGTCGTTCAGTGAGTAGATCTGCCTACCGGATGGGTTGATGACATTACAACGGCAGCAGCAGGAGAATGGACGAGATTAGCAGAGGACTGGCGAGGTTGGCGTGACGGTGAGGAGGCCTTATGCCCAATACTGGGCGTCTTTCATGGGCTGTACAGATAGAAAAATACAATGCCTCTTTTAGAAACTTCGGGACTTTCGAGAAAAAAGCGGGACGAATAAAAATAATTCATAATCGTGGTAACATTCCGTTTTTTAGAACTATCTCTAAATTGTGTATGTATCTATATAGTACCACGTATATTGTTCAGTCATATATATAAATAAAATAAATAAATAAAATATCAATTCGGTATTTGACACGATCAACAATAAATTATTTCATATGCTCGATTAAAACAAAAATAATAAAATATCTTGGAAAATGTATCTCTTTTAGTCAATTACTAGTTATTACAATTTTTAAATAGATTAAACGTAAAAAGAGTGCTCTGAAATGTGACGTCCTAAGCCAGTATTTTCATACAAAATTCCGTCTTAAAAGTAACTCATTTGATATTTTGTCAAATACCCAATTCTAGCAGCCTGGCAATTTTTATTAGTAAAACATATCAGGCAACTGAAATTCAAACCGCATTGGCATAGGTTAATTTGGTGCCTGTTATGAGGACAGCGGTGTATTTTTTGTTAATGTGACTCATATCTTATCTTATCTTAATACCTACGTGGTTTGTGATTTTTCAGCCGAATTTGTCACCTCCGCCAGGGGCAACCCATTATTAAGATTCAACTGCTACACTTTCTGCAGAGACAGGGTTAATGGATCGAAAACTCGCTGGAGATGTAACCATTGCGCTAAACAATGTCGAGCTTGTGTTCACACGGTCGACGATAAGATTGTATTGATGCGTAATTCACATAATCATTGAAACCTTTCAAAACCTTGTTTTAATGCGTAATTCACATAATCATTAAAACCTTTTCGATTGAAATTATTTTTCTCTGGTACTACCCCATCGACTCTCCACATCAACGTTGGTTAGCTGGAAGAAAATACTATCTAGTATTAAGCTCGCCTTTGCACAATTTTTTTTCCTCAGTGCAATAAATATTTTTTCAATTCAAAACCTCTTGTTTTACAACCTTCTTGATTTTTAATAAAAATCGAAACGAAGGTGGCGAGGTTAGTCGCCGTGCTTCACGCCGGATTGCACGAGGGGGCGGAAAGCGGACTTTGGATACCCGCTTTGCTAGGACTTTTACCACAAATTCACCCAATAAATAAAAAAAACTGCCAAGTGCGAGTCGGACTCGCGCACGAAGGATTCAGTACCATTATCTGTACAACATTAGAAACAAAGATGGAGAAAAAACGGCAAAAAATCACGTTTATTTTTTGGTAACCCCCTTAAATTTTAATTTTAATTTAATTATTTATTTTTGAAGCAAATATATAACTAAATATTCTATGAATATTTCAAGCGTCTACCTGTTGCCGTTATTAATATTAAGCAAAATATGGCAAAAAAATTACGTTTGTTGTATGGGAGCCCCCCTTAAATATGTATTTAGTGTTTTTGTAGTTTTTGTCATAGCGGTAACAGAAATACATCATAGGTGAAAATTCAGTTCAGCCGTTATTGCATGATTGAGTAACAAACATCCAAACATCTTTACAAACTTTCATATTTATAATATTAACAGGATAAAGTGTTCTCGATCTATACATCTATCTATCTATTATGCGCACCAAATCCCGTCGGAATCCTGACGTTTACGATAGCAATTAGTATGAAATTGGACAGTCAGACGATTGGAATCGTGCAGGGATCGGTGCGCGTAATATAGGAGATTATTTGGCCCAAACTCTCTGAAAAAAGCCAGTGCCAAGCAAAGATACTCAAACATTTCAACATCTACAATTTGTATGATGTGATGCCGGCAATAAGTCAGCCTCATTTGTATTTACAAAATAGTTATAATACATATATAAACTCACGCCTGTATCCCAGAGGGCAGAGACCAGGGACTGCCACTTGCCACGATCCTGAAAAATCGACTTCGCTTCCTCAACATTCATTGCATGCCCGCACGCCGGTTTCGAGTACATTTTATCTTGCCCTTTGCTAACACATTTCGGTTTCGGGTACTTTTTAATAATAGTAATAATAATCGCTCGTAGCCCCGGCTGCCTGAGTGATCTTAAACGATCACGAAGGTTAAGCAACACAGGGCGCGTTCAGTGCATGGATGGGTCGCCGTCTATGCCTAACGCTAGTGGCATTTTTCCGAGCGGTTCCGTGCTTCGCAAGGCACGTTAAGCTGTTGGTGCCGGCTGCCGTCGATAGATGGCAGTCGTTAAGCTAAGTCAGAGGCCTTAGGGCGGCTTAACAACTTCTGACAGTAGACGAGCCACTAGTCTACAAGCCTCCACCAATCCGGACTTGGCCCCCGTGGTGGAGTATGGCCTATACCTTCCTCAGGGAAGAGACCCGTGCCCCTCGGTGGGGACATAATGGGTTGATGATGATGAATAATAATAATAACAATAAATAAATAATAACAATAAATGCGGTGGTAGCCTAGTGGGTAGAACATTGGACTCGGAAGCGGGAGACCCAGGTTTGATTCCCAGTGCGGGCATGTACCTATGACTTTGTTTTCTATGTTATGTACATTTGTGAAGTTATATTAGCAATACCACTAGCTAACTGTGAAGGAAAACATCGTGAGGAAACCTGAGTGTCTGAGCTATTTATATACCTCAGCGCTTGAAATAGCCAATCCGCGATGGGCAAGCGTGGTAGTTAACCCCATACTCTCTCCCTCAGAGAAGGCCTGTGCCCTACAGTGGGACGTATATAGGCTACTTATGCTATGCTATTATGCTAATAACAATAATAATAATAAAAATAATTTAAAAATTCAATAAAGACGGCAGGATGGGTTACAGTCGGGTCAGCCCTACTACCTATTTAATTATTTTAACTGCACCACGGCACGCACTCCGTAGTAAAATTATGGGTTACCGTAGGCACTGACCTAAAATCAGCGCTGAGGGATCACTTCCTCAGCACAACGCTGAGTCAGCTGCCTTTTGTGGCAACTTAGATACTCCACAGGCTACATCTATGGTCCTGTTTTATTTATTCGTTTTGTCTGTTGTGTATTTAGTTTTCTTTCTGTTGTTGTGCATATTATGTTACTTATCTGCTTATTTTGTTCTGTGATGTATCTTGTTGGTATAATAAATGTCTTTCTTCTTCTTCTTCATCTTCTTCTATTTAAATGAATGCCTGTAGAGGCATGCTGTATGCTGAAGACCGTACGCTGAAGTCAATGACGCTAGGTATCTAGTGTGCCAAATCATCCGCAGCTTTTTTTATATGTACTACAAAAAACTAAAAAGAACGATCGCCGCTTTCAGATAAACTAAATAAATTTTCGAGAGCGGCTACATAGCTATAAGAAAAAATGTCATCATCATCGGCCTACGCTTGTCCACTGCTGGACATAGGCCTCTCCTATTGCACGCCACTGAGCACGGCCCTTGGCTACTCTCATCCAGCTCTTGCCAGCCGCTCTGCGAAGATCATCGCTCCACCGAGTCTAAGGACGTCCTACACTACGTTTACCGATCTGCGGTCTCCACTCAAGAACTTGTCTACCCCATCGGTTATCATTTGCTGCCACTTCAGCATGCTAATTCGGTGGGCTATGTTGGTTACTTTGTTTTTCTGTCGGATCACCTCGTTTCGAATTCGATCATTCATAGTCCACAAAAGCTAGGCATAGGGGCCGATTATAATATATATACTTTTCGATCTTCTGTATAATCTGCCGCACTGTGTAAATGTGGTCTATGGTGCCGTAACCCGATCGAAAGCCGGCCTGCTCAGGTGGCTGAAACTCAACAGGTCTTCTCGCAAGACAAGAAAAAATTTAAATTACTTATTTTCAAAATAAAAAAAAGTTTTTTTTTTCTTTTCAGATGAATTTATAATATCATGCCATTGTATGCCATTAGTGGGAAATTTTAATAGGGTGATGAATGTTCAAAATTATTCCTTTTTTCAGTTGAATTTGTGATGTCGCGCCGAAATAAGACATTATTGCAATTAGGCTGCTACCGTTTCTGCAAAGACAGGGTTTATGGATTGAAAACTCGTTGGAGATGTACCCGTATGCAATGTCTTGCTTACGTTCACACGATTGATGATACAATTGTTAAAATGCACAATTTACACAGTCATTAAAACCATTATATTATAATCACAAATCATTAAAACCTGTTTTATTAGTATTTGAAATAGTGGAAGTAATTCTTATTGATAAGATAAAGATGAGTAGAGGCCCGTTGGAAAGTTAAAATGCTTATGTTAAAAAAAAATGTCCCAGGCACTTCAGCGTCCGAGTGGTCCCTTCACCCATCTAGTGTGAGTGAAGGTGCCACTGGACGCTATATAAATTACCTCATTACGTAGATACGAAGGCCAGTTTTTTTATTTTATTTTATGCGCTATAAGTTGATTTTGAAAGTTCTTTTCACTGTGAAAAACAGTAGTATTAATAAGTTATTGGTAATGGTGTAACAAATTTGTAAATATTTGTGGTTTCGACCTTTTTGCTCGAAACTGTGTATCGAAATTCAAAGTGGTAGGATGTACCATAACGTTGAAAAATGTTTTGAACTATGTTAAATGTTTAAGAGCCTGTCGACCGATATGCATAAACAATTGAATTGGCCGGTGCCGACCATAAGACGCTCGACCCATAGTTTTTCTTTGATTTATTTAACTGTTCATCCTAATATTGTTTATCTATGCTTAAGTGAAGTAATTTTCAATAACTATACTTTTTTTTTTCAAAACTAGCGCCATATGTATCTAAATCATGGTTAGAATGTCCCTAAACTTTGTCAATCGAATTCGAAGTCACCCTGTAGTTTTACTTGCGTAAAAGTTCGCTAGTACAGTTGACAGCAGGTCAACCTTATATTTTTGTTGCAATATTATCACAGTAGATGTATGTAGAGGTTGATGTTCTGTCCATTGTACCTGTATGTACGATCAGTTTCAAAAACAATAAAATAAAGTCGGGTATTTTCACCTAAGCCATGCAGAAATAACATATTTATTTCCTTAATGAAATCCCTGACTTAATTAGTTTATCCTCTTGTCCCTCATTAGGGACATAGAGCCTTTATATAATATCTCCACTTGCTGCGGTCTAGAGCGGCGACTTCGATGTCTTCCCATGCCAGCCCAATTATTTACGCCTCCGACGTCACTGATCGACGCCAGGTGGTTTCTGGACTCCCCCTCTTATTTAATATCTAGGCAGACATACATTCTTTATTTTCACGTTGTTCTTTAATTTTCACATGTTACGGAGTTGATAAAAATCCATACTAGATAAAAATTTCGTAGATGTTTGTAAAGATGAACATCGTAAGGAAACCCGAGTTACTGAGGTGGTTACATGTCCTATCCTTTGTATCCATGTCTCTCTAAAGTAAATACAGCTGTATCTCGTCTGGTTACCATGCTGGAGATAGTATGTTTGATTCCCACTTGGGAATTTATACAAATGGACTCAGTATTTTCATGTTTGTGATGTCCTTGCCTGGTTAACATAGCACAGGATATCCCAGTTTGAGACTAGGACAAGTGATTGTATTGTGTATAAGATATTTATTTATTTAAGTTGGTGCCTCGAAGTAAATCTCGAAAGGTCTAGAGTTTTACAAGGTGTGTTGAAAATTACTTTTAATTTTTTCAGTTGAATTTGTAACGTCTCGCCGAAATAATCCTTTATTAAGAGTTGACCGCTACACTTTCTGCAAGGACAAGGTTATGGGATTGAAAACGCGATGGAAATGTTCTCAGTGCGGCAATCACTGTCGAGCTTGCATACACACCCTCGAAGATAAGATTGTCAAAATAAAAAATTTTCATAATCACTAATACAAGAAATTAAGTTTGGCTATTCTACGTATTTAGTTCGATTTCTTTTTTTTCTGTTTTTTCGCTGTACCTAGTTCTGCGGTGTTTTTATAAAAACACGATTCCCTTAAAACACTCCATAAATTCCATGTGGCGCCGGATTAAGAATAGCGTCACTCCATTCCCTTCCGTGGATGTCGTAGAAGGCGACAAAGGAAATAAATTACCAGGAAACGGGCAGCAGCGTTTTCCTGAGATTCCAACCGCATACTGCGATCGCCTTCCCGCCTGCCAAGCGTGGCGATTATGGCAAAACCCTTCATGGTTTGAAAACCACGAAGGAGGCCTATGTCCTGCAGTGGGCGTCAAATAGCTGATGATGATGATGATGCCATAAACGCAGATAAATAGTCTGTTGTAAAGTATTTCCCTTGTAAGGTGTGGGCGACATAGAGAGGACGTGGGGTGAGGGCGCGGAAAAGACGAGACGCGTTATATAGAGTCAGAGTCCACAGAGCAAGGACTGTCAACGCGTCGCGTCTTTTCCGCGCCCACGCCCCACGCCCTTTCTATGTGTCGAACCACAGCCTATTTATACGGCGTTTTTATTTATGTTTATTTATATTATGTACTATAAGTATAAATATTTACTTATTTTTTGTTGAGTATTCGTCTTCTTATGTAATTTTAGTTAAAGTAATCCGTTTTATCCGTTTACTTCGTATGCCTACCAGTCGATTTCTTGTACCAACTGTGGTTGACTGGTAGAAAATGCTTATAGCATTAAGTCCGCCACATTACCATTGTACTTTTTACTTATGTGCAATAATCGTATCGATAATAATAATATTTTAAGGAATCGCTTATAAATAACACCGATAGATTTTACGACGGTGATAATGTAGACCAGTGATTCTAAGCCTGTCACGGGTGACCCCTCTTTCAATTTTTTTTTGTCATGTCATTCATCCACAACTGTTAGGCGATAATTTAAATAATTTTAGGGTTCTTATTTAAATAAAACAGGTATAAAATTATCCCGAACCGAGAGTATCACCCTTATATTTTTTGCGATTTTCTTATTTTTATGTTATACTTGCACTATCCCCCGGTTTATCGTACGCGAACAATCTGTTAATCTACTGGTAATAGCTGTCTTAATAACTGTAAAAAAATAACTGTCAGTTAAGATGAGATAAGAATATTCTCTATCGTACACAAGAAACAAGATACATAAAATATGAAAGTTGCAATGAAAAGGTACAATGGGCGGCCTAATTGCTAACAGACAACCTTGAAGGAGAGAAAGAGAGACGGGTAGTTGGCAAATACGAATAATACGTACTTAAACTTAATAATAAACTTACATAAATCTTACTTAAATAATACGTGTACGTGAAACCGGGGTCAAGTCTCGATTTTTCCAATAAATAAATAAATATGAAAAGGGACATTATTCACCACGCGTGCCCACCGCAGTGAACACCTCAGACACTCAGGTTTCTTTACTATGCTTTCATATGATATGCCAAGTCATTATAATTATGAATCAGCCCATGATTGTCTACTGCTGGACTAAGCCCTCTCCCAAGGCACGCCACTTCTTTATGTCCTCGGCGATCCTCATTCAGCCGTTGCCAGCAATCTGCCTCAGTCATTCGGTCTGGCGAGCTGGTTCGAAAGCCCTCAGGGATTAGGTAACACCAAGTGATCGGACTAAGGCCTCCCCAAGACACGCTACTTCTTTCTATCCTCGGCCATTCTCATCCAGCCGCTACCAGCTATCTGCCTCAGTTCGTCGGTTCAACAAGCTAGTGGGCAACCTACGATGTCAGGTCGTGGTCTCCACTAGAGAATATTTGTACCTCACTATCAGTTCCACGGCAGATGTGACTAGCCCACTGCCCCTTCAACTTTCTAATCTCATAGATTATGTCAACTCCCTTAGTTCTTAGTGCTATAACATTATGTGAACTCAATGATAGAGTTTGAATATCTTAATTTCAGATTCTGTAGTTTCGCAAATGATTAGATGCTTTAAGAAAATAAATGTTTTTTTTTTCAGCTGAATTCATAATGTCTCGCCGACAGAGGCCGATATTGAAATTAAACGGCTACATTTTCTACAAAGACAAAGTGGTGGGATTGAAAACTCGGTGGCGATGTTCCCAGTGCACTAATAAATTTCAAGCGTGGTACATACGATCGAAGATAAGATTGTCAAAATACGTAGAAAAAAATTTTGTTCTGTGGTGACAACCATAATCACTGAAACATCTAGTGAAATGCCAATTTTTAAGCGCGTGTATATTGCCTGGTACGTGATTTTATACAACCTGGAATTGAAATAAGCCAAAACTTATAAACCGCTTCTTATTTAATTTTATTTTTGTACATATACAAAATGGTTTTATGGTAAATTAAATACTAGAATAGAATATTTCTTTTAGTTTAAACAAGCTCATTCTAAATATGAACATATATTTACCTCAGGAAACTTTTATCAAAACGCAATAGGTAAGTTGACGACAAATACGTCATAGGTAAGAATAACCTGCTTAAAAAATATTTTTCAACATTTTAGCTGAGTTCTCAACATCAATTCGAGGAAAGCCTTTACTAAAAGTAGGAGCCCACCATTACTGCAAAGACAAAGGCTGGGGTTTGAAACAGCGATGGAAATGCTCCACTCACCACAATAGACAGTGCCGAGCGCATGCGCATACATATGGTAAAAGTATTGTTAAACTAAACGATAACCATAATCATTAAAGCAAACTTTACTGAATTGCTTAGATGCTACATACTCGTAATTCATAACACCGACGTTTTGTAATATATTCATGTATTGTTGAGTGCTACTAAAAACTTTAGACATGATGATCGTGTGAACCAACTAGTAGAAAGCTTTAGATGTGGATGCGTGTTGAATTAAATTCACATAAAAAAAATACTTTACTTTTTTTAATCCTTAAACCTTTACATCATTACACTCTACTCAGTCACGATAGGGTTGACTTTGCAACTTTGGTTGATGGGCTGTCGACTACACAGCCTAAAACCTGTTTCCTGTATCGATTTGGTTCCAGCTAGGGGAGCATAAGGTCAAGATAAAAGTTTTATCCTACTATCGGGTAGCGCGCATCTCACTTTACGCGGTGAAATAAAGTAAGAAAAAATGTCATCATCATCGGCCTACGCTTGTCCACTGATGGACATAGGCCTCTCCTATTGCACGCCACTGAGCACGGCCCTTGGCTACTCTCATCCAGCTCTTGCCAGCCGCTCTGCGAAGATCATCGCTCCACCGAGTCTAAGGACGTCCTACACTACGTTTACCGATCTGCGGTCTCCACTCAAGAACTTGTCTACCCCATCGGTTATCATTTGCTGCCACTTCAGCATGCTAATTCGGTGGGCTTTGTTGGTTGCTTTGTTTTTCTGTCGGATCACCTCGTTTCGAATTCGATCTTTCATAGTCCACAAACGCTAGGCATAGGGGCCGATTATATATACTCTTCGATCTTCTGTATAATCTGCCGCACTGTGTAAATGTGGTCTATGGTGCCGTAACCCGATCGAAAGCCGGCCTGCTCAGGTGGCTGAAACTCAACGGGTCTTCTCGCAAGACAAGAAAAAATTTAAATTACTTATTTTCAAAATAAAAAAAAGTTTTTTTTTCTTTTCAGATGAATTTATAATATCATGCCATTGTATTCCATTAGTGCGAAATTTTAATAGGGTGATGAATGTTCAAAATTATTCCTTTTTTCAGTTGAATTTGTGATGTCGCGCCGAAATAAGACATTACTGCAATTAGGCTGCTACCGTTTCTGCAAAGACAGGGTGTATGGATTGAAAACTCGTTGGAGATGTGCCCGTAGGCAATGTCTTGCTTACGTTCACACGATTGATCATACAATTGTTAAAATACACAATTTACACAGTCATTAAAACCATTATATTATAATCACAAATCATTAAAACCTGTTTTATTAGTATTTGAAATAGTGGAAGTAATTCTTATTGATAAGATAAAGATGAGTAGAGGCCCGTTGGAAAGTTAAAATGCTTATGTTAAAAAAAATGTCCCAGGCACTTCAGCGTCCGAGTGGTCCCTTCACCCATCTAGTGTGAGTGAAGGTGCCACTGGACCCTATATAAATTACCTCATTACGTAGATGCGAAGGCCAAAGTTTTTTTTATTTTATGCGCTATAAGTTGATTTTGAAAGTTATTTTCACTGTGAAAAACAGTAGTATTAATAAGTTATTGGTAATGGTGTAACAAATTTGTAAATATTCGTGATTTTCGACCTTTTTGCTCGAAACTGTGTATCGACATCGAAGTGGTAGGATGTACCATAACGTTGAAAAATGTTTTCAACTATGTTAAATGTTTAAGAGCCTGTCGACCGATATGCATAAACAATTGAATTGGCCGGTGCCGACCATAAGACGCTCGACCCATAGTTTTTCTTTGATTTATTTAACTGTTCATCCTAATATTGTTTATCTATGCTTAAGTGAAGTAATTTTCAATAACTATACAATTTTTTTTCAAAACTAGCGCCATATGTATCTAAATCATGGTTAGAATGTCCCTAAACTTTGTCAATCGAATTCGAAGTCACCCTGTAGTTTTACTTGCGTAAAAGTTCGCTAGTACAGTCGACAGCAGGTCAACCTTATATTTTTGTTGCAAATTTATTACAGTAGATGTATGTAGAGGTTGATGTTCTGTCCATTGTACCTGTATGTACGATCAGTTTCAAAAACAATAAAATAGAGTCGGGTATTTTCACCTAAGCCATGCAGAAATAACATATTTATTTCCTTAATGAAATCCCTGACTTAATTAGTTTATCCTCTTGTCCCTCATTAGGGACATAGAGCCTTTATATAATATCTCCACTTGCTGCGGTCTAGAGCGGCGACTTCGATGTCTTCCCATGCCAGCCCAATTATTTACGCCTCCGACGTCACTGATCGACGCCAGGTGGTTTCTGGACGCCCCCTCTTATTTAATATCTAGGCAGACATACATTGTTTATTTTTACACTGTTCTTTAATTTTCACATGTTACGGAGTTGATAAAAATCCATACTAGATAAAAATTTCGTAGATGTTTGTAAAGATGAACATCGTAAGGAAACCCGAGTTACTGAGGTGGTTACATGTCCTATCCTTTGTATCCATGTCTCTCTTAAGTAAATACAGCTGTATCTCGTCTGGTTACCATGCTGGAGATAGTATGTTTGATTCCCACTTGGGAATTTATACAAATGGACTCAGTATTTTCATGTTTGTGATGTCCTTGCCTGGTTAACATAGCACAGGATATCCCAGTTTGAGACTAGGACAAGTGATTGTATTGTGTATAAGATATTTATTTATTTAAGTTGGTGCCTCGAAGTAAATCTCGAAAGGTCTAGAGTTTTACAAGGTGTGTTGAAAATTACTTTTAATTTTTTCAGTTGAATTTGTAACGTCTCGCCGAAATAATCCTTTATTAAGAGTTGACCGCTACACTTTCTGCAAGGACAAGGTTATGGGATTGAAAACGCGATGGAAATGTTCTCAGTGCGGCAATCACTGTCGAGCTTGCATACACACCCTCGAAGATAAGATTGTCAAAATAAAAAATTTTCATAATCACTAATACAAGAAATTAAGTTTGGCTATTCTACGTATTTAGTTCGATTTCTTTTTTTTCTGTTTTTTCGCTGTACCTAGTTCTGCGGTATTTTTATAAAAACACGATTCCCTTAAAACACTCCATAAATTCCATGTGGCGCCGGATTAAGAATAGCGTCACTCCATTCCCTTCCGTGGATGTCGTAGAAGGCGACAAAGGAAATAAATTACCAGGAAACGGGCAGCAGCGTTTTCCTGAGATTCCAACCGCATACTGCGATCGCCTTCCCGCCTGCCAAGCGTGGCGATTATGGCAAAACCCTTCATGGTTTGAAAACCACGAAGGAGGCCTATGTCCTGCAGTGGGCGTCAAATAGCTGATGATGATGATGACGCCATAAACGCAGATAAATAGTATGTTGTAAAGTATTTTCCTTGTAAGGTGTGGGCGACATAGAGAGGACGTGGGGTGAGGGCGCGGAACAGACGAGACGCGTTATATAGAGTCAGAGTCCACAGAGCAAGGACTGTCAACGCGTCGCGTCTTTTCCGCGCCCCCGCCCACGCCCTTTCTGTTTGTCGAACCACAGCCGATTTATACGGCGTTTATATATATATGTTTATTTATATTATATATTATAAGTATAAATATTTACTTATTTATTGTTGAGTATTCGTCTTCTTATGTAATTTTAGTTAAAGTAATCCGTTTTATCCGTTTACTTCGTATGCCTACCAGTTGATTTCTTGCACCACCTGTGGTTGACTGGTAGAAAATGCCTATAGCATTAAGTCCGCCACATTGGCATTGTATTATTTACTTATGTGCAATAATCGTATTAATAATAATAATATTTTAAGGAATCGCTTATAAATAACACCGATAGATTTTACGACGGTGATAATGTAGACCAGTGATTCTAAGCCTGTCACGGGTGACCCCTCTTTCAATTTTTTTTTGTCATGTCATTCATCAACAACTGTTAGGCGATAATTCAAATAATTTTAGGGTTGTTATTTAAATAAAACAGGTACAAAATTATCCCGAACCGAGAGTATCACCCTTATATTTTTTGCGATTTTCTTATTTTTATGTTATACTTGCACTATCCCCCGGTTTATCGTACGCGAACAATCTGTTAATCTACTGGTAATAGCTGTCTAAATAACTGTAAAAAAATAACTGTCAGTTAGGATGAGATAAGAATATTCTCTATAGTACACAAGAAACAAGATACATAAAATATGAAAGTTGCAATGAAAAGGTACAATGGGCGGCCTAATTGCTAACAGACAACCTTCTGATGGAAAGGTAGCCGAAGGAGAAAGAGAGACGGGTAGTTGGCAAATACGAATAATACGTACTTAAACTTAATAATAAACTTACATAAATCTTACTTAAATAATACGTGTACGTGAAACCGGGGTCAAGTCTCGATTTTTCCAATAAATAAATAAATATGCAAAGGGACATTATTCACCACGCGTGCCCACCGCAGTGAACACCTCAGACACTCAGGTTTCTTTACTATGCTTTCATATGATATGCCAAGTCATTATAATTATCAATCAGCCCATGATTGTCTACTGCTGGACTAAGCCCTCTCCCAAGGCACGCCACTTCTTTATGTCCTCGGCGATCCTCATTCAGCCGTTGCCAGCAATCTGCCTCAGTCATTCGGTCTGGCGAGCTGGTCCGAAAGCCCTCAGAGATTAGGTAACACCAAGTGATCGGACTAAGGCCTCCCCAAGGCACGCTACTTCTTTCTATCCTCGGCCATTCTCATCCAGCCGCTGCCAGCCATCTGCCTCAGTTCGTCGGTTCAACAAGCTAGTGGGCAACCTACGATGCCAGTTCGTGGTCTCCACTAGAGAATATTTGTACCTCACTATCAGTTCCACGGCAGATGTGACTAGCCCACTGCCCCTTCAACTTTCTAATCTTATAGATTATGTCAACTCCCTTAGTTCTTAGTGCTATAACATTATGTGAACTCAATGATAGAGTTTGAATATCTTAATTTCAGATTCTGTAGTTTCGCAAATGATTAGATGCTTTAAGAAAATAAATGTTTTTTTTTTCAGCTGAATTCATAACGTCTCGCCGACAGAGGCCGATATTGAAATTAAACGGCTACATTTTCTACAAAGACAAAGTGGTGGGATTGAAAACTCGGTGGCGATGTTCCCAGTGCACTAATAAATTTCAAGCGTGGTACATACGATCGAAGATAAGATTGTCAAAATACGTAGAAAAAAAATTTTGTTCTGTGGTGACAACCATAATCACTGAAACATCTAGTGAAATGCCAATTTTTAAGCGCGTGTATATTGCCTGGTACGTGATTTTATACAACCTGGAATTGAAATAAGCCAAAACTTATAAACCGCTTCTTATTTAATTTTATTTTTGTACATATACAAAATGGTTTTATGGTAAATTAAATACTAGAATAGAATATTTCTTTTAGTTTAAACAAGCTCATTCTAAATATGAACATATATTTACCTCAGGAAACTTTTATCAAAACGCAATAGGTAAGTTGACGACAAATACGTCATAGGTAAGAATAACCTGCCTCAAAATTATTCTTCAACATTTTAGCGGAGTTCTCAACATCAATTCGAGGAAAGCCTTTACTAAAAGTAGGAGCCCACCATTACTGCAAAGACAAAGCCTGGGGTTTGAAACAGCGATGGAAATGCTCCACTCACCACAATAGACAGTGCCGAGCGCATGCGCATACATATGGTAAAAATATTGTTAAACTAATCGATAACCATAATCATTAAAGCGAACTTTACTGAATTGCTTAGATGCTACATACTCGTAATTCATAACACCGACGTTTTGTAATATATTCATGTATTGTTGAGTGCTACTAAAAACTTTAGACATGATGATCGTGTGAACCAACTAGTAGAAAGCTTTAGATGTGGATGCGTGTTGAATTAAATTCACATAAAAAAAATACTTTACTTTTTTTAAATCCTTAAACCTTTACATCATTACACTCTACTCAGTCACGATAGGGTTGACTTTGCAACTTTGGTTGATGGGCTGTCGACTACACAGCCTAAAACCTGTTTGCTGTATCGATTTGGTTCCAGCTAGGGGAGCATAAGGTCAAGATAAAAGTTTTATCCTACCATCGGGTAGCGCGCATCTCGCTTTACGCGGTGAAATAAAGTAAGATGGCGCTAGCCTGTAATGGGATAAAACTTTTATCGTGACGTTGTCCCCTCTGTAGTCAGTACCAGACTCTCGGTGGTTCGTTCGTTCCCTCGCCAAGCGGTTTTATCGTTCCATTCGTATGCACTATAGGGTGATTTTGAATTTGTTCGCTGTTTATTAGGAGAACATTCTAAAAAACATTAAACCTACCATTACCATTACTATTAAATAAACGTTTACATACAGGCACATACATTGCTTCTGGCCCCACACTAGGATACCCTGTGTCGTGGGAACCAGAAACAGCAACATCACAAACATGTAAACATCCAAGACCTGGGGTTTTTTTTTTGTCCCCAGCCGGGATTCGACCCCGGGACCTCTCGCATGGTATGCAGATGCACTACCGCTACGCCACGAGGTTTAACATATTAGAAAACATTTTTTCAACGTTGTGGTACTCCTAACACTTTTATATGGGATTCACAGTTTCGAGCCAAAGGTCAATCACAAATAATACTGTTTTTCACAACGAAAATCATTCCCTAGAAATATTTCTAACGATTTCAAAATCACTCTGTAGACGTAATCGAATAGATTCAGTTATTAAACAAATTAAGTACAAGGGTCTAGGCACTAGAACTGTTAAAATACTGTTATGTTCGCTAATGAGTACCCGGCTTAACAGGGCAGGCTCGAATAGACTCGGTCTGCGCCTGCCCAGGAGAATTCTATTAAAAACAAGTGATATCTCGGCAGCAAGTGCAGACAAAACGCCTACTATTGTGGGCCCGCTGTAGTGTGATTACGTCACCAAGCCCCAAATATCTTAGGTCGTGTAATATACGACGCCTTTCAATACAGACGCATTTCATTGAATGCAACCAACAACACGCCGTGTGGCGCCGGATTAAGAATAGCGTCACGCCATTCCCTTCCGCGGATGTCGTAGAAGGCGACTAAGGAAATAAATTACCAGGAGATGGGCAGCAGCGTCTACCTGACATTCCAACCGCATACTGCGATCGCCAACCCGCCTGCCAAGCGTGGCGGTTATGGCAAAACCCCTCATGGTTATGAAAACCATGAGCGAGGCCTATGTCCTGCAGTGGGCGTCAAGGGGCTGATGATGAACCAACAACAGAACAATATTGTTCCAGGATGTTTTTTGGGTTATAAGACTCTAATTTTGTCTTTCCATCCCCACTCGGTAGCTTGGTAATTACTGTTATGCGATAGATGCAGTTTCGGATCCCGATTCAGACCGAAATTCCTAAGTGAAGTTTATTTAATTAAACGAACATGGGACTCGTGTGAAAGTTGTGAAACAATAATGTTTGTTTTTAACGTCTTAAACTTTTTATCTTGCATTTTACATCAAATACATCGCCTATTTCATCGACCAGCGTGTGCGCACAGCTACTAATGAATGTTGATGAAGCGAAAGAGGTTCAGGATCATGGCAAGTGGCAAACTCTGGGTTCTGCCTACCTCTCCGGCATACAGGCGTGAGTTTATGTAAATATTTCTCACTCTATTGATTATTCCAAATAAATAATAACTTCCATATTTGGCCCTTCATCTTGGGCCCAAAGTAACATAATAAATAACGCAATAATTGGTGGAATGTGTCAGAAATAAATCATTAGACGTAGGAATATTTCATGACATTCTGGTCACGCTAGCTTCGGGCCCAGCCAGATTCCTATACACTTTTTCTGAATTGAATTAGTAGAATACCTTAACCCCGGGTTTCTCGTACACTAACAAGCAGTTAATCTACTGTTAACAGCTGTCAGTGGTTTTTTTTGCATGCACTTTGGTCAATTGACAGCTGTTAACAGTAGATTAACGAGAACTGGGGGTAAGTCTAGTATAAGAAACGGTGGGATTGTCATCATCGCAAATAGTGTACAAAAATCCCTGGTAATAAAATGGATAAAAAAATAATAATATATTAATAGATTTTATGGTTTTCGAAAACGATTTTAAAATTATCTATTTCAGGTGAATTCATGGTATCTCGCCGAGGTAAGCCGTTAATAAAAATAGCAGGATACACTTTCTGCATGGATAATATAAGGGGGCCGAAAACGCGGTGGAAATGCTCCACCCATTACCCTAAACGATGTCGAGCCTTTGTTCGCACTATTGAAAATGAAATTGTAGATATCAGTAATGTCCATAATCATTAAATGGGCCTAGAGTCTAGTAAACGCATCGTTGTTCAACAGAGTGATGTCAGCATGGCAACGGCTGTTATTTGACGCTATTTCGTAGTCTACTAAGCAACAACAGTACAATGCCATTCTATTAGTATAACACGCGCAAACTAAATAGGAATCTCTCGCGAAGAAGATTGAATCGCGCGAAATGCCGATTTAAGTTGCACGGGTCATAACATTGGAATGCTATTGGGTGCTAGGCTACCAATGGTGTCAATGTAACAACTACTGCCGTACTCATTGAACAACGATGCATTTTAGGGACTCGCCCCCCTGCTCTAATTGATTGGGCCAGATTGGTCCAGATTGTATCCGTTCATTGTCTCAATAGAAAAAAAATATAGTCGGGCGCAAGACCGGGAAACTTGGAAAACCATAAGGGAGACCTTTGTCTAGCAGTGGGCGTCAAATAGCTGATGATGATGATAATTAAGGTCGCGATGTGTGTGACTATCGCAAATAATTATAGGTTACAGATATTTTAATACGATTTTTGTACAATGTTATCGCACGAAATTATATCTAGTTTGAAACAAATCGAAGCCACAGTAGTTAAATTTTTTTATGGAAAGCCATGTGCTATGTATTTAATGTACGCATACTATTCTATTTTGCTTTTAATCTTACGCCGCTGCAATGCTAGCATTGCAACCCGTGAAATTTTCCAAGTAAACAAACGACGTCTCTGAAATTCGCAAACGTAATTAACCCACTGATTTGGTTTTTAATGAATTTTCAGTGGAATACGTAATGTCTCGAAAAGGAAGACCATTAGTGAAAATTGGGAGTTACACTTTCTGCCATCATGAAACATTCATGAACGGATTGAAGACTCGGTGGAGATGTTCCACCCATTATCAGAAAAAATGTCGAGCTTTTGTTTGCACTATTAATAATGAAATTATAAAACTCAATAGTGTCCATAATCATTAAAGAGTCTTAATTAGATCAAATTCGATCCGTTCATCACCTCAACCAACGGATCTATTACTGATTGGACCCGTTCTAGAAGTTAAACATTTTTATAACTATGATTTTGTGAATTTATGAAACGATTTGTACACTACTAAACAAATCATTATTCCATTAAAAGCAAATGAAATCTATTTTTTTGTATTTAAAACAATTCGTTTTTTTTTTAAGAACCTGGTAATTTTGGTTCTTGCTCTATCTAGCTTACACCCGACTAAAAGAGAGAAGAGTGACTATTTTATCACCAAGAGTACAAAAAATTAAAGAGCGCAAAAATATCAAGACAGGTTAGAAATTGTTTGTCAAAAAATTCGACGGAAAGATGTGCCAATGATTTGTCTGATTAATCTCCGAAAATAACATTTGATAACTGTACATACATAAACTCACGCCTGTATCCCGGAGGGATAGGCAGAGACCAATTGGCACGATCCACGAGCCTGTTTCGATTCATACATTTATAACACTCATACATCTGAGTAAATAACTAGCTAGAGACCGCGTAATCACCGACTTCAAGGACTAAAGTCAAGAACCTGTGCAAGATTCGTTTCTGAAATAAATATTTATCTTAATTATGTCCATCTTGGACTTTTTTAGGTTTGTCTGATAACGCCACGCACAATGGTCTCTACAGATTTGTTGTGAATTAACAGGTTTAGTGAACCAATCAGGGTGGATCGATGGATGTTCAGCGTATTCTGATTGGCGCACTGACATGTTAATTCATATTTAGTTCAGCATAAGCTGAACTGTGAAATAATGTTCACTTTACCCAATTCCTATGGAGTAAAGTGCGCGTTATTCAGCGCTGCATTCCTGCTGCAATGCCATCGGTCTGCTACGTTTTACTAGCAAAAAATACATCTCAGGAATTGAAACATTAGCCCACTGATTTAGCTTTTTATTGATTTCCAGTGGAATTCATTACGTCTCGAAAAGGGAATTTGTTGATAAAAATCGGAGTGTACACTTTCTGCAAAGAATTCATGAATGGACTGAAGACTCGGTGGAGATGTTCGACCCATCACCCTAGACAATGTCGAGCTTTTATTCGCAGTGTTGGTAATGAGATTATATATATAAAAAACGAACATAATCATTAAGGGGCTAAAACGTGCTTGGACCGGACTTGATCCGTTTATTGTTTTGACATAAACAAATCTAATTCTGAGATCTAACTATGCGCACCAAATCCTGTCGGAATACTGAATTTCACTGTACGGATCTAGCCGCAAGGTCATGAGGTGCGTGAACATCGCAAATGATTAAGTAGTAAGCCTGGCGTCGACTACAGCAGAAACGCGTCGAATCAAAGCGAGTCGCATTTATTACTAGTGCGTCCATCTGTGAAGAATTGAATTGTTCATTCATCGCAATTCTTCATCAAATTAGGTCGTTTTTGCGTCATGGACAGCTCGGAGGAGTATATGATGTTTATGTTTTTATGTAATATAAGAAAAGTGCTCCAAAATACTGGGTACACGACATTAATATTTTTATTGAAACAAAGATTTTTAAAACGCTACAAAAATACGGTGGCGCGCATCCGCTTCTCCGCGTCGACTGAGGCGCACTGAGTTGAATCGAATCGCATCGGCAAAGAAATTCGCCTGCCGAGCAATTCGCGCGGTCAATTCAATTCGGCGCGCCGCGGCTCGTCGCTAATGAACCCAGTTTCATAGTAAACTTAAAGGAGGCGACTTTCTGCGATTCGATTCGACTCGGCTTGGAGAGCCTAGTAGACGCGAGCCTGTACAGGTAATTAGAGTTCCGTACCCAAAGGGTAAGGTTATTACTAAGACTCCGCGGTCCGTCTGCAACCAGGCTGTATCTCATGAACCGTGATAGTTAGACAGTTGAAATTTTCACATATGATGTATTGATGTTGCCGCTATGACAAAAAATAATAAAAATTGAATAAAAGTAAATATTTAAACGGGGCTCCCATACAACAAACGTGATTTTTTTAACAGGTAGACGCTTGAAATATTCAAATGTTATATAGATATTGGTACGAAACCCTTCGTGTGTGAGTCCAACTCGCACTTAGCCCCTTTTTATCTTGCTCTATTTATTAAAACGTTTGTTGAATCATTTATTCACAAGGAGCATTCTTTAATTATACGATTAAACTAATAATTATTTAAAGACATGCTTCATGTTTTTATTATATGTATGAGCTCCTATTTGTTACGCGCCGTTTTCAATGTTAAATCGCGTTGTCACGATCTTATTACGCTCGGACAGAGTGACCTACTTTAGCTGTTGGCAGTTACTCATATCCTGTAAATTGGCTGTTTTCATCGGGGTCAGAGTGTACTAAGATAGCCGGTGAACATAATACGAGCAGCACCCCAGTAGCCATTTTAGTTCACTGAGTCCGATTGCAGTAAGATCTTTTTTAGAAAAAAGTGACAGGGAAGAAATTTGAACGGACACAGGGATACCGTTGCTCTGGACTGAGTACGCATAATTGGCCCACTGATTTGTTTTTAATTAACTTTCAGCGGAATTCATGACCTCACGAAAAGGTAAACCGTTAATAAAAATCGGTTTGTACACTTTCTGCAAAGATTTTGAAAATGGAGTTAAGACACGGTGGAAATGCTCCACCCATTACCCTAAACGATGTCGAGCGTTTGTTCGCACGATTAATAATGGGATTATTCATGTGGACAATGTCCATAATCATTAAGTCTCAATAAATATTTTAATTTTTAAATAAATATTCTTTTCTTTATATGTAAATCGGCTTTTTCTTGCAGTATCCAGTTCTAGAATTATCGAGACACCTAACAGTTCCTAAGAGTACTACTAATAATAATGTATAATACACCACCTAAAGCTAACGGCCTTATTTATAAAAACACGATTCCTCTAAAGCACTCCTCTAATTCCGTGTGGCACCAGATTAAGAATAGTGTCACTCCATTTCCTTCCGTGGATGTCGTTCAAGGCGACTAAGGAAATCAATTACCAGGAGACGGGCAGCAGCGTCTTCCTGAGATTCCAACCGCATACTGCGATCGCCAACCCACCTGCCAAGCGTGGCGATTATGGCAAAACCCCTCATGGTTATGAAAACCACGAAGGAGGCCTATGTCCTGCAGTGGGCGTCAAATGGCTGATGATGATGATGATGACTCCTAAGAGGCAGTCGATTTAATCTGTGGTCACGACTTTTCCTTGTAAAGTCTCCACCACAGACTATTTTAATCGGCGTCTTAAGGAATCGTGTTTTTAATAAATAAGACTGTAGGAGTCTTATTAATAAAACGGTTCTATCTCTGCGATCGCTCCAGAGCGCCCAATCCAAGATGATGCTCACAACAAAATAACCACTTGACAGCGATTTCAGAAGTAAGAGTGCTTTATTAACATGGACCTAAGTCACAATTACATCTAACTTCTGATCACTGACGCCTAAATCTTACATATTAAAGTTGTTATTTATAAATTCAACATTAATATAAATATACATTAGTAACATAAAATAACGTAGCATTTTATTAATTCATCATTCATACAAATATACATGTAAACGACTAATATAGCTACCACAAGACTAGTGTGCTCAAATATTGTTCGTATCAACTATGACCTGATGACAATAGTTTAGTGAAGTAAAAACGATTAGTCCCCTGAAAACCGTTTTCGAAGCACTCACACATCGATCTGTAAGCTTTTGATTGAATAACCTAATGGTGTCGATTCTGTAAACACTTATTATTTTCATTCATTAAAGTGAAAAACAGTAACTTAACCCATATTGCTCTCGTATATAATTAATAAAAGTACTTACATAAGAAACTATACGCATATACCCACATTAATTTTAATAAGTGATTTTAGAGAGATTGACCAATATTAACTTTCGAATTTCCGTCTGTTTACTGCGTTTGAGGTCAAAACTAGACTGATTGAATTGGTGTGCGCTGCACAACTTGATGACACGTGAAGTGAAATGTTGACCAACATTGTCCATCCAGCTAGATTTATATCTGTCTAAGTAACAATAAAATTGATTATGGCACCAATATTAACTTTCGAATTTCCGACTGTTTACTGCGTTTGAGGTCAAAACTAGACTGATTGAATTGGTGTGCGCTGCACAACTTGATGACACGTGAAGTGAAATGTTGACCAACATTGTCCATCCAGCTAGATTTATATCTGTCTAAGTAACAATAAAAATATTTTTTCAGTGCAGTTCGTGATGTCACAAAGAGGGAGGCCGCTGCTAGAAATCAACGGCTACACTTTCGGCAAGCAAAGGTCCTACGGGACCAAAGTCCGGTGGACGTGTTCAAATCACACCGTCAAGTGCCGGGCTTTCGTACGTACGCACGATAATAATATAGTTAAAATTCACAACGTTCACAATCACTAACACCCATTTTATCGTTTTAGAAGTGAACACTTCTCTAGGCGCACTTTTTCTGAACAGTGAACGAAACTGAACAATACACAGGGTGTGACAAAATCACATTACATGTATAAACAATGAAACATTTTTTATTACATAAGTAAGGAGATTATTTTATTTTCCAAATGCATATTTTTATACAATTTTTGATATTATATTTAATGTAATTATATTAAATTTATTATAAAGATAGCCGAACTACTTTCAACAATAATCTATTCATTCCATTTGTTATTTGGCTCTAATTGGCACGATGCTGCATCAATGATATTGCTAGTATCAAGAGACAGTTTTGTTTGTTAATGGCGCACAAAAACCCTTAATTACACGTCGTAAAGATTATAATTTCTTCATGGAATAAAAATACTACGTTTTAGGCTTAAGCTGCACAGATCTGAATGGACCGGATCAGCTAGGTTCGAGTGTGTGAAACGTTAACAAGTTTTGTAAATTTATGAAAAATTTAATCCGTGTTTTGGAGCAAGAGTGTGTTTATTTGGAAAATCCGTCCCATATTTGTTCTACTTGGCCGTAGAGCCCCAATAGTAACAATAGTAATGCTCTAATGTAAAACTGAGGTTAGCCTACCAGGTCTTGGTAAGTATCGCCAATTAAAAGGCAACACTTTACTGCAGTTGCCAACTAAATAATTCTTTTATGTAGCCTTTATTCGTCACACTGCATGGCACAGGCCTTTTCTCACAGAGAGAGAGAGAGAGTATTGGTTTAATTATCACGCGTGCTTACTGCGGATTGCCATTTTCAATCGCTGAGGTATGTGAACACCTCAGACACTCAGGTCTCCTCGGAGACCTCACTGAAGAAAAGCCAAAACATTCCAAAGAGTTTGAGCAGATATCAAACAAAACTTATTTTAATATTATCAATTTTCAGTTCAATACGTTGTATCCAAGAAAGGGAACACTTTAATTAAAATCAACGGATACACTTTTTGCAAGCAACTAGTATCAGGAGAGAGAACTCGCTGGTTTTGCTCCACTCACCATCGGAAGCGGTGTCGGGCGGTTGTGCATACTTTTGAAGGAGTGATAATTAAAATTAACAATGACCACAATCACAACGAAGATGTGATGAGAAGATAAGCATATTCTCTATTGTATACTGAAAAAAAAAATGTAAAAAAAGTATATAATACAATTATTGTAATACATCAAACCTTTTAAATTGTTTTATTATTTCTTTTTATGTTAGCCAGTGTTATAACCAGTATAGCCAGTTTTTAAACGAATGTATTTGCTGTCGGTTCAGAATCATCTATCATATATATATATATATATATATATGAATATATGATAGGCTAGCTGGAGTAAACTCACAGCTTTGCTACGTACAATGGCCCAACCTTAAGGCTAAGTGCGGAAATCTCAGGTCGAACTAACTATCCGGCAGTACAGAAAACTAAAATTGCGAAAATTTATAGTGCATTTAATGTACTTTAAATTGTAACTTTAAAAAAAATATCAGAAATCAGAAATCAATAATTTATTTCAACGTGAAGAATTTACATTCTGTTTGCTGAATGTCAATGTACTATGTTACTATGTTTGGTTGTATCGTGCATATACAATAATATACATAATTATAAATAAACTTGTTATTAGTTTATTTATTTTACCTTTTTAATTATAAAATATTGTCGCGTTACAATGAGCAATTACAGTTCTTGTAATATTAATAATTTTCAGTTGAATACGTTGTGTCCCAGAAAGGCAAGACTTTAATTAAAATCGACGGATACACTTTTTGCAAGCAGCTCGTGTCGGGAGCGAGAACTCGCTGGACCTGCTCTACTCACCATCGGAAGCGGTGTCGGGCGGTTGTGCATACTTTTGAAAGAATGGTCATCAAAATTAACAACAACCACAATCACGACTAACCTAATTAAATTGTAGAAATGACCCTGTATAAAACTTTCGTATACTATTGACTTAACTCCGGGTTCACTTCCTTGATTTTTTTGGACTTGAGTTAACAACTCTGTGTAAGACTTGTCACAAAAACGAAGTCACCATGTTTAGCAGTGGTTAGTTGGGTGTGATCAATTCTAATACTTTGTGACTTGGGACGCTGATTTTTTTTGTTACATAATAATCTGGTCTAACTAGTTTTATCAGTACACAAAATAAAAACGGACCAAAACTAAAAATTACATAGTACACATTTCGGATAGATATTTGTCACTCTATGCCTAATTTTTTAATAAATAAAATTGGAAATGCAAATTAAAAATGTTTTCTCTATTTTTGAGAATCAAAAGAGAACATAAAAATTAATGCTAGATATACGTTAAAATAAATTACATATAAATGTCCGCTATAGTACTGCAGTACGGAACCCTAAAAATGAAATAAACACACTTTAATCAATCATCATTACATTTAAGAGTTAGACCCTTGCTAGTACAGGATCATCCACAATGACATAACAATGTCATTAGCTATATTCTTTTTTTGTGTTGCACTAACCCGTGCTGAATAGCCTCTAAATAGGGTTTTTTTAAATGTCATTAGCTATTTCATATGGTTAGAGTATTGCAGAGCTGAAGGCAAGGGGAAACTATTGCTCTACATTTCCAAATTTAGCAGCATGAAAATGTCAGATCACTGAAATAAAAACCATCACAGAACTCTAACCAAGAATTAATGAATTGATGTTGTAATAGGTAGGGTTGGCTGTTTTGGGATTCAGCGACGCAACAAAGTCTTCTTGGAACTGTGCCAACCGACTCGATTTTTCATCTTAATTTAATTATCATGTATTTGCTTATGTTTTTCAGCTCAATTCGTAATGTCACAAAGAGGAAAACCTTTAATAAAGATCGACCGTTATACTTATTGCAAACATAAAGTTTCGGGACTAAGGACTCGCTGGATGTGTTCAACTCATAATCGTAAATATTGTAGGGCATTTGTTTACACCTTTAATGATGCGATTTTTAAAATAAGTAATATTCACAACCACTAACAACAGTAAGAAGACGTACTTAAAACATGCAACTCGTTAAGATTGAAAATAATATTTCGGTACTTGTGGTTAATTTTACTATAAAAGGATGTATAGAAGAACATTTGTTTTATTTTCCCTAAAATCAACTATGTAATTTTTCATTCTTACAATTAAATTTCGATGTATCTTGAAATAATGAAATATTTTCTTTCCTTCTTTCATTCTTGCCCATTTGAAACCAAATTTTGTCCTTTCAGCCCAGTTTGTTTTGTCCAGAAGAGGCAATTCGTTAGTAAAAATTGGAGGATACACTTTTTGCAAAAGAAAAGTCATGGGACTGAAAACACGTTGGGTCTGTTCTACACACAACCATAAACGTTGTCACGCCTCTCTGCTTACATTTGAAAAAACGATCGTCAAAATTCGTAATATTCACAATCACTAGTTATTTAATACACCTAAGGTCCAAGCATCATGTTCTTCCAGGAATTCTGTGTACTAAATACATATATATTTAAGTAATTTTTTTTGCGATTATTTTATTTAATCAACTCACGCAATTTACTCGCCAATACGAACGTGTCATAAAATGTTTTATTTTTGTTTTGTCTTAAGAAATTAAGACAATACAAAACTAAAACATTTCATGATTGGAAATTTGGATTAGAAATTAGATTAGAATTAACCTTATTACAATGTTTTTAAGCATCTTGTATTTCTTAGCGGAAGCTACTCTGCCGACGAATCCACCAGGTATCAGACGAGGTGATACTACCATTGTACTTGCAAAATGGATTTCCTCACATAATTTAATTAATTTTGAACGCGCTTTTATTAACTTCACTTGTATGTTACTGACAAATAAATACAGTAAGTCCATTTCAGGAATTCAGTTCTGTCATAATTTTGAATATTTTCAGTAAGGAATCAGTTTTGTTGACAATTCTTATGTTCATACCGATATTTAGATTGATTTTACTTTTCCGGTCATTAGAGAATGTCATGGTATTAAAAGTATGTAATAAATTAATGTCATGATACCGTAAGAATCGGAATTATCACTATTAAAAGATACCGGTCGTTAGTTTGGCAAGACTGAAAGGCGAGCAGTATGATCCTGATCTTTCACGATATTTTTAGTGGAGGAAATATCTCTCCACCTTTTTACTTCACATTTCTAACTCTGCATACTAGTATTGTTATTTAGTCTTGATTCACATACTTGCGCTGAGAGACATGCTGCTGAATCACCGTTATTAAGCAAAACATAACCAAACTTTTTCGACAAAATCACAAGTGAATACGGATTCGGTTAATAATGGTACTTACTACACATTATTAAGTCCGGATTCACTTACTACCGCTGAGAGACGTGCAGACGCGGGCTCCGATTCTGGTTACCGGAACGAAACCTGGTCGGACATTTCCGAAAAAATCACTAGTGAATACGAACTTCGGCTAGTGGTACTACACATTTTTCGAACTCGGAATTGAGTTAGTACCTACTACACACACATGTCTGGATTCACGTACCTACTCGTTACGAAAGTATTCTTATTTAAATAAATTCTATCTTAAGTATATTTTTTTCATATTAGACCACGATCCTTATTTTGTTTCAGTTGAATTTGCTGACTTCATTCGATCGAGACAGGGCACAACTTTAATCAAGATAGGAAATTACCGCTTTGGCAAACACTTTAGTTAGTGTATTAAAATACGTCATCATAAGCAGCCTATATACGTCCCACTGTAGGGCACAGGCCTACTCTCAGAGAGAGAGTATGGGCTTAATCACCACGCGTGCCCACCGCGGATTGGCGATTTCAAGCGCTGAGGTGTGTAAATAGCTCAGACACTCAGGTTTCCTCACGATGTTTTCCTTCACCGTTAGCGAGTTGTATTACTACTATAACTTCACAGATGTACATAACTTAAAAAACAACGTCATAGGTACATGCCCGCACTGGGAATCGAACCTGGATCAAGTGAAGAGTGTAGGTACACAACTAACGACTAATGAATGTTGATGAAGTTAAAAGAGATCGGTCAGAATCGTAGCAATTGGCTAGCCTTGGTCTCTGACTACCCCTCCGGGACACAGGCGTAAGTAATGTAATATAGACAAATATATGTAGCATAAATAAATATCACATTCGCGTGCAATCGTTAATATCATGTTGAATTGTGTTCTGCACGAGAAGATTAAGGATAGAAGCTAAAAGAAACCGAGAAATGATAATCGTATACTTATATAGGGATTGTAAAACATTTAAAGAGCGTATTATAGAATCGGATAAAGCGCTAAAACGTATTTGGTTCCCCAACATAGGTATATTTTGTTTGTATCATTTGTAAACATTTTAGCAGTTCTTGTGAAACATTGCGTTGTCTTTTCTAGATTAAATTTTTACGATAATTGAGATTAATTACAACGGCATCTATTTTGCGAGATGGCACAACTAATAAATTATGGATTGAAGAAATCTGTCACCTAAACCTATTAGAGTACATGGCAGTTCATCACTTTGTTCATAAATGACGCTTTCTTAATTCATTCTCTAAAACAAAACAAAAAACTGCATCTGAAAAGCTCGGTCATCTAGGTACTAAATAAATAGGGAACTTTAATCTTATAAAACTTTAACATAACAACATAGATTCACGCCTGTGTCCCGGTGGGGTGGACGGAGGTCGGGGGCAGCCACTTGTTGCGATCTTGACGGATCGCTGTCGTTTCCTCAAAATTCACTGGCGTGTGTGCGCCGCGGCGGCTTCCTTTGTTTCTTTTGTAAAAAGCCGCGGCGTGCTAAGGCGGTAAATATCAAAGAGACATTATGACAGCTAACGGAATTTACGAGTTAGACGAACAAAAATAAATTACCTATGTAGAAGCCCTTAAACTAATAGCAATAAGGAATAAAATTCTTCAGTTGGCGGTGTTTCGTTATTGATTTAGCGAGAGGGCGAATTTCTTTTGTGAAAAGCCGCGGCATGCTAAGGCGGTGAATATCAAAGAAACACTATGACAGCCAACGTAATTTATGAGTTAGACGAACAAAAATAAATTACTTATGTTGAAGTCCTTAAACTAATAGCAATAAGGAATAAAATTCTTCAGTTGGCGGTATTTCGTTATTGGTTTAGCGAGAGGGCGAAGTGGCACCATATTAGGAGGGGGCCGCGAGAGTATAAAAGCTGGGTTTGGGAACTACTCAGGGCTTGTTCCGAACAGAAAATTGAGAAGTAAATACGTCTGTTGCGCTCGTAGGCAAATTCGCCATTTTTGCGAATTTATTACTATTAGGGAGTTTCGTTTGCATTTAAATTCGAAAGTAGGAGAGTGGATTCGAATTTGTAACCTAACATCACCTGTGGGCACTGCGTCAGACTATCAGCTCTGGTGTGAAGTTTCAGGTTCTGAATTACTTTCTTAGCTAGGGAATGTGATTTGAAAGTGAAAGTGTAATGTTAGAAGCGGTCTTTGATTCCTAAACAGTTTGTATACTTAGCTAGAAGTTTTCCGCGTAAAATAGGGTTTTCAGCCTTAGTAATTAGGGTAGCTTTCGCGAAATAAAAGTTCACAAATCCTTTTCCTCCACAGTACTACGTTTATGCGGAAATAAGTTTGTGCAAAGGAAAACTCACGGTGACAAAGGTATGCTATGGATAATCAGAATCAGTGTGTCTAGCCTTTGTCAAATAACCAAGGCTCGACGGGGGCGCTAATGTAAACCTGCAAAACTCTGTTTGACTAAAAGATTGTGTTCGTTATTTAATTGTACGAGTCTTGAATTAGTAGCTGCTAAACTTACTGCTTATCTATGTCTCTGGTCCTTACCTTAAAACTAGGCGTAAAGGTTGGTGCGTTTCATCCACACGGTGATCATTTCAAACTAAGGAATAGGTAAAACGAAACGAAGATATTAGCTTCATAGGTACCTTTCTTTTGACCTTCGGGCGGGACATTTCACTATTGCAAAGAGCTAGGGACAATTTATGTAGGTGCGTATATATACTTTTCCTGCCGACCGTAGTTTCTTTAGTATTATTGCATTTTAGGCGCAATATAGGGTGAATAATATATAGGGTGGTCAAAACACGGATTATTGTTAGGAATTGAAAGACGTTATGGGACGTTAGGGAGTAGTTAAGAGCCACTATAGGCTTTGTAGTAGTATACACATTTCAAGTATATTGGCTTAATACTCTGCTTAATCTCATAGTTGCGTGAGCTCGGCTGGATTGTTTCAGTGTTGGTAAGCTTTCGATGAAGTCTTATTCCAACTTACCTTGTGCATTTGCTTATTACCTCTCACACACTTTCGTCAGCCAATGCATTGTACTGCTGAACATCCCTTTGCCGTTTCTTGCGTTAATTGTGTGAAGCAACTTGAGTCTTAAGATCTCTATACCTGCTTAAAGCTTTTATTATGTTTGACTTGTCCTTGAATGGCATCTCATAGTTGCGTGAGCGCGGCTGGATTGTTTCAGTGTTGGTAAGCTTCGATGAAGTCTTATTCCAACGTACTTTGTGCATTTGGTTATTACCTCTCTCACACTCTCGTCTGCCAATGCATTGTACTGCTGAACATCCCTGCATTGACGACCTCGTGGCGCAGCGGTAGTGCATCTGCATACCATGCGAGAGGTCCCGGGTTCGAATCCCGGCTGGGGACAAAAAAAAACCCCAGGTCTTGGATGTTTACATGTTTGTGATGTCGTTGTTTCTGGTTCCCACGACACAGGGTATCCTAGTGTAGGGCCAGAAGCAATGTATGTGCCTGTATGTAAATGTTTATGTTTATGTTTTACTCATTACTCAATCTCATATCCTAAAAGTTCTTGGGTTATTAATACGTTCTCAACGAAGGGTTCTCACTAGACTAGACGATCACAGTTGGCCTTTGGAGTGTTTTGCATCATAGTACCTTTTCTCTTTACTATCGGGGGTTCATCCTTTTAATATTCCGGGGTGGGTGTTACAGTAACCAGGCAAGGACATCACAAACATGAGAATAAATATACCCATAATGAGGCCATTTGTACAATTCATGTAAGACTGCCTTCAGCGGGAATCGAACCCACGACTTCTGGTTTAGTAGTCAAGCATGCTAACCGCTAGACCGACGAGGCAGTCCTGTAGTTTATTGGTCTGCATCTCGAAATGAATGCTATGTTCTTCTTCTTAAAAGGAACATAAAATTGTTGAAGAAGAAGAATTATATGCGTTTTTGTTTTCATACGAAGATTATTTTTATGTTACCTTTTTGTTTCAGCTGAAATCGAGTTCGTTACATCAAGAACGGGGACGACATTAATCAAAATAGGAAATTACAAATTCGGCCAACATTGTACTAATGGACTAAAGAAACGTTGGCAATGTACAACTCATAGAAGACAAAATTGCAAGGCTTCCTTACTCACCTACAGTAATGAAATAGTTAAAATTAATAATGTACATAATCATTGAATCAATATTGGTCTTTATCGCGCGCGTCATCAGAGCTGTTATGAAACAAAAATAGAAAACTTATGTATATTTACGTGAAAAAATTAAAACTGAATAAATTTTGTAAAATTCCACATGCCTTAAACCACAAGTAACAACAGTCGACAGCAGCTCAACCTTATCATTTTCGTTGAAATGTCGCCCGTAACGTAACAGAGTACAATGCACGTGTATAAATGTCGATGTGCTATCGACTGTACTTATATAAATGACTGGAATATCTAGAAAGAGGTGCAAATTAATGCATTTTATTAAATTCTCACGACACAAACACTTGTCTCGGTCCGAAAATAGGATACCCTATGCTATGTTCCCCAGACAAGGACATCACTGACAAAACCCGGAATGAGGCCATTTGTACAAATGCCCGGCGGTCCTCAATGGGAATCGAACCCACGACCTCCGGCCTGGCAGTCAGATGTGATACCGCTAGACCAACAAGGCAGTATCATCAGCTCACCTCTGTCCACTGTTGTGTATAGCTTTTCTCCATCACGCTATCATTCACGGTCTCTCGCCATTCGCATCCACGAAATCTCGTAACTTAACTTTATCATGATGTTACTAATTTTTGGTTATTTTACAGCTGAGTTTGTGACGTCTCGAAGGGGAACAACGTTGATAAGAATCGGCGGCTATACTTTCGGCGTTAAAAACAGAAGGAGAACAGATGTTACCTGTAACCAGAAACCGATAGGACACAAGCGATGGCAATGCTCAACACATACCAACAGAAGTTGTCATGCATTCATAATTACTGAAGATAATAAAATAATTAGAATTAATAATGTCCATAATCACATTCCCTTAATGTACCGGGTTCCACATTGAAAAACATTAGAAACTCTTTCGTCCGTGTATTTTTTTATGTATGTTCAGCGATAATTATCTACCACATAGTCAGAATTCATTAATTCTTTTTTTTTTATTTGAAAGGGAGTATCTGGACACAAGAGTGGTTCCAAATTTTGTCAATATGTGTTGGTGAGATCCACGAGAAAATCAGCGAATTATTTTTTTAGTGCATACTTTTCGTGAAGCCGGTTTTTTTGTTAAAAAAGTTGTTTTTTATGTGTAGGTGAAGAAGATGGTTTGCTATGCTACTTTGCTGCAGTCAATTTATATCTAGCTTAGTGAGAAGTTAATGCATATTGCTAAATATACTTTTTTCGATACTTTTAACAATTTTTTACAGTTTAAAATGAAATAATGTGTTTGTGTATTTAGACGCAGTTGGTAAAATAAATTTTGGCTACTTGGTATGCTCACCGAATAACCAATATACACGAAATTACTCTTCAAATAATTTATTATAGGCGCGTTTATGATCTTTTACAATAATAATAATATTAAAGATTTTGTAATTTTACTAAAATAAAGTATTAGGTAAAGTTTCACATGCTAAAAGGTTTTTTTTTTAATGTTTACTGATGAGTACTGCGTGTGTAGTTAATAATAACAACTGTAGCAATAACGTATTTTTTATCTAATAAATACCTCATTATCAAACTCATGATGATCCACGGAATCATTTGAACCCTCTGTAGGACATAGGCCTTCTCTCCTGCGTGCTTGCGGAGAGAAGACTTGTGGCACAACCTGAGTGCCTGAGGTGTTTACAAACCTCAACGCTTGAACTTGCCAATCCTCGGTCTCTCTGTATCCTGCAGGGAGCCACAGGCCTTCTCTCATCACGCACCTTTGCCACAACCTGAGTGCCTGAGGTGTGCACATACCTCAACGCTTCAAATTACCAATCCGCGGTCTCTCTGTATCCTGCGGAGAGGCACTGAGAAGAGAAAGGCCGGTGCCACATCCTGCCTGCCTGAGAACAGTCCCTGAGGTGTTCAGTTACCTCTGCGCTCGAAATTGCCGGTCCACGGTTGGCACGCGTGGTGATTAAGCCCATACTCTTTCTCTGATAAAAGGCCTGTGCCCTACAGTGGGACTTATTTCGATGCATTATTGTGAGAAATAAAATTATCAAAATTTTCGGTAATACAATTAGTGAATGTGATATCGGCCCGGAACTCTACGCAACGCGCAATTATCTAATAGAAATAAAATAACACGGCATTGGCTAAATGGCGTTGTAATGTCTTTGATCTAACTAGCATAAAGCTGTGTGTCAGAAGTGTAATCAGTAGTGTAAGAGTTTTATCCCACGGTATCAATTTATAGAATTAAACACAAAAATAAGACGAACTGAAAACTATTAAATATGATATAATTGGTATTTTCAGCTACATTTGTGTCTTCTCGAAGAGGTAACATGTTAATAAAGGTTGGAAATTACCATTTTTGCAAGGACTACGGGTGTGGGTTGAGACAACGCTGGAAGTGTCTGAAGTGTAATAAACTTTGTAAGGCTAATTTACACACTTATGATGGTGTGATAGTGAAAATACATGATGTTCATAATCACTAAAGGCGAAATTAGAAATTTTATTTTTCGTCTTTTTTTATTCTAAATAAAAAACCTTTTATAAGATAAGATTTTTTATTGTATACCGGAAAAAAAGTTACAGAAACAGCAATGGCAAAAGAAAAGATACAATTGGCGGCCGTATTGCTAATATATTATACCTATATTATTCTTATACATAAACAACGTATTTTTAAATTCATTAATTTAGTTTTCGTATATTATTCTCCATTTTTCTCTCGTAATGACAAGTCAAACATACTTGTCTAATGAACTATGGACAAATTAACCTTTTTTTTTGTTGGGAGTCGCTTACTATCGATACTGAAGAAACGGTTTTTTGCTTCATCATCATCATCATCGTCGGCCTACGCTTGTCCATTGCTAGACATAGGCCTCTCCTATAGCACGCCACTGAGCACGGTCCTCGGCTACTCTCATCCAGCTCTTGCCAGCCGCCCTGCAAAGGTCATCGCTCCACCGAGTCTGAGGACGTCCTACACTACATTTACCGGTCCGCGGTCTCCACTCAAGAACTCGTCTACCCCATCGGTTATCAGTTCTTCGGATGATATGGCCGGCCCACTGCCACTTCAGCATGCTAATCAGTGTTTTCTGGTTATTTATTCCTTATACCGTGCCCGGTATATCCGTGTTTACGCAAATCACTGCTAATTCCATTGAATTGCAAGGAACAATGGCAGAGTTAACATGACATGGTTTTATATACTTTATGGTATTAAAAAAAAAATCTTCTTGACCTACAAAAGCTGCTTCCTTAACACCTGTAACTATATTAAACTAAACCAAACCAAATCATATTTTCACCATGCCCTTATATGAATTTGAATAAAATAAAATTAGTTCACCTCAATAAACAATGTACAATTTTTAATTTTATTACTATTTTCACAATTTATACAATTACCATAACTGAAATTTCGCTAATAATATCTAATTTTATTTATCTGTACACAATTTATGCTATTAATTTAACTGACATTCCGCTAACATTAATTCAGCAGTCAGCAGTCTACTTCATCAACCCGAAGTTGACTCGCGATGCTATTACTAACACTACTTATCGTACTTCACACACTATCTCATATACTATTTATTTTATTCTTATTTACGTTTTTGAACTGGTTCGTACCATCTCTCCGAGCCCTGCACGCCGCGTTACGGGTACTGACGGAAGACCAGCCCTGGGGTACCATCATATCTCCAGCTTATGCTGAGTCGGAGCCCTTTTGCATTTACCGCACCCACAGTAAACACACTGGATAAGGCGTTGCTGTGTGTCTCATTTGTAAATGTTTTTTTGTAATGATGTTTCATTGTGCTTTGTATGTGCTCTTACTACTGTATTATTGTTTTTATTGCGTGTATGTAAATGCAAATAAATAATTCATCTATCTATCTTTGTATTACAATATTTTTGAACTAAAACTTTCTTAAGCACAACGTATTATTAACTTAGTTTCCGAATAACTTACTTGAATTATAATACTCATGGTATTATATTTTTTACAGCTCCAATTATGACTTATACAAAAGGAAAAAGAATAGTTCAGATTGGCCGTTACACTTTCGGGTTTCACAGGGCAACTGGAGAAAAAGTACGATGGCAGTGCTCCGCTCACAGCAAACACGTTTGCAAGGCAAATTTATATACTTATGGAGATGAAATAATTAAAATTAGTAACGTTCATAATCATTAGAAGTTACTAATTTGCGCCGCTTAGGGTCGAGGCGATGTGTCCGTGGGGGGCCTGCCGTGTAAACTTTACGAAGAAATATCAACACGCCTTAGTGACTCGTCAGGCGGCTAGTAGGGGAATGTACCCATTCTACGTGACCCGTTCAGGGGGAAGGGTGTCCTGACGTCCTCATGACCCTGAGACCAAAGTACCACGCTTGGTCTCAGGGTCGCACGGGGGGCTTAGGTCTTCGTCACGTAGTGACGCACATATTATGACGTGAGGCTAGCAAATTTAAAACTCTTACGGTCTTATTTGTAAAAAATCGATTCCACTAAAACACTCTTAAAACGGAGTTATAGACGGTTTATTTCAATAATGGTTGATAATGGCATATACTACTTTTTTCTTTTTTAGTTTATTTATTCACACGTTATAAAAACAAAATCTTTAATATTTAATAGTACCAAACTGTGAATACAGTTTGTTGGTACATTGCTCTCTTAATTTACATTTAAATCCTTATGCTAATTTAACATACTTCCGTACGAACATGACTATACCTCATTTAAGTAGTGTTTTTTTTTAATAAATTGTTAAACATCTAGTGGACACCGACGACGGGAGCGAGGGGTTAAAATACTGAAATATGGCTCACATAGTAAGGGTACGTTTCCCTAACTATCTCGGCCAGCGGATCAGCCGAGAGAGAGAACGCTGTTAGCTTCTTGGGAACTCTCTCCAGCGGCAGCAATCCAGATACTTTTTTTTAATCTATATCTTCAGGGTAACTTTAAATTCGTTTGAATTTTTGAGGGGATGTTCTAACCATGCTTTCGAAACATATGGATGCTAGTTATGTTTCTAATTATATTATGTTGCTAGTTTTGAAAAAAAATACGCGTCAAATCACGTTGAAGATCTCATTGTAAATGTGTAAATATTTAGCTTTATATAGTAGGCTCTAGCTTTATATAGTAGGTAGTATTTATTATTTATTGGTGTACAATTTAAAAAAAAATGAAAAAAACTTTATTTAAAAAAGAGGTTAAAAAAGTGGTTACTGGCTCCCAAACTAGGATTCCCTGTGCTATGGGCAGCCAGGCTTCTTCCAAAATACATAATAATATGTGTTTTACCTGAGTGTTTTACAATAGTTACTAATAGCATCTAATATCTACATGTTCTTATACCGTAGCGTAAGTAACGACTACAGGAAACAACACAAATAGCAATACCAGCTTACAAACCATGAAACACGAGTCGTCTAATTTTTAATATGAAAGTTCGTGTTTTTTAATAATTATTATAACAACAATGTATGTTAATTAGCACATAGTCTACATTACATAAATTTTAATAAAATGTACATTAATTAGATTGTGGACCTGTTTCTGAACTAAGGATACCACTAAGCAAAATACTCAAAAACATGAGTTCAACCCTTCAGAATTCCCAAAAAAGAACGAAGCAAAGATCACTTAAACGATCACTTAGTTAACCCAATGAGACCTCCATTCCAGAAACCTGCGGTTTGTGTTTAAACGTAGCGTCATAGTAAAAAAGGAACAAAAAAAGCCTTCGAATACTTATATACTTATTGAAGGTAGATGGTATTTTAGCATACGATTCCATAAGCTAAGAATCACAACAACTTGTAGATACTTAACAATATACAACATCAACTTAACTTAGTGAGGCTTGCAGTTTTAAAGTAGGTGCTTATTTTGTTTTTGGTGTGTACAATAAGGAGTTCTAATATAATTCCATCTAATGCTAGCGATTCTATCCATTAGAATTTGTACATTGAGGTAGTGAATAAAACTCGGTTCACCAACCCATGCCATATAGACGCTGACTGGGCGCCCACCTACACCAGTAAATGAAGTGCGGCCGGAGGCCACCACAAGATAGAATAATTTTTAAAACATTTGCAGTTCTATTCGGATACGTGCTCGCCTCAACAAGTGTATTGCAGCCAGAGGCCACCACAACATTCCCATTATATGTCAGTGCAGGGATGCGTGAGGCATTGCTTGAGTAAACATTCAATAAACATAGTGTAGGGAAAACTCTCAGAGACAGACATTTATTAGGATGGGTTATTTAAAAGCTCAGTTTCGTTGTAATTTTTAGAAAGTAACCAATTAGTTATGGTGTTTTTACATTTGGTTCTTGGTATATTTATAATATTTAATCAGACATATTGTTACATAAATTAATAAAAATAACACTTTTGGTTGTAAGTTACTTATATCAAGATAGGTACATAACATATGTTGTAATAAGTAATTTATAAATTATTTCATCGCAGTTAAATATATAGGAGAACTATTTATTATTGAAAATTAAAAATACTTTAAGTAACAAATAAAAAAAAATCAATAAGCGGCAGCGGCCTAGTTACCTAGATTCCAATGCAAATATTAAAATATTAAGCTTTGTATCGATAATTACTCATTACTTGTATCACTTATTAGACATAAATAACACCGCTTAAATAACACATTTGGTTGTAAGTTACATATTATACAAGATACAAAACATATCTTGTGTACTAACCAACTTATTTCATTCCAGGTAAATATAACCGTAACTTACTAAAAGAACTATTATAACCTAAAACCGATGAAGACTTTTTCTAACAATTAAAAAAATCGATAAAACAGAAGTAATACCTCGTATTACTTCGGTATGCTTGACTTAATCTAAGATTAATATTTCAATTTTTTTTTTCAGTTCAATTTGTGACATCATGCAAGGGAACAACGTTATTAAGGATCGATGGATACAACTTTTGCACGCAGATAAGATCAGGACAAAAGGTTCGATGGATATGCTCAACTCATAGCAACAGAAACTGTCACGCAAATGTGCACACTTATGCCAACGAAATTATTAGATTTAAGAATGTTCATAATCATTGAACTGCACGTAATTATTTTATTAATATGGTAATTCCCAGTTTATGTATATTATTCTCTCATGTCACAGGCATTGCCTAGCGTGGTTAGATATATTAAAGTTTTTACTGTACTGACGTACAGTTCATGTAACTTTAATATAATAGGATCAACAAGCACTGCCTGAAAATCAGCTGTGTGCTAACACGCGAAGCTGAGCCTGCTGCCTGTTGCAGCAACTGACACACTGCGACAAATTTTCGTGAAAATGGTTGTACTGACGTTCAGTTTATGTAACTTAAATATAATAGGAACAACGAGCACTGCCTGAAAATCAGCTGTGTGCCAACAGGACGAAGCTGAACCTCTTGCTTGTTGCAGTACCTGACACACACTGCGACTAGTTTTCGTGAAAATGATTTATTTTCTTTTTTGTTATGTTGTGTTGTTATGTTTAATTTTTTCGTAGTTGTGTGGTCCTGGTTGTATGTCTAAAATAAATTAATAATCGTAGTATGAATCCCGTTTCTTTTACAATTATGATTATTTTTGTGTGTGTTAATTACCGCTGGTGTAATAAATGATTTTATTTCTCTTCGATTTGATAGTAAACCTTTTTTTATTTGTAAACTAAAACTCTTGTTATCATTGTAGGCATTAAGGAGTCCTTCTCTACTTTCACGATTAATCGACTCTTCATGAAACCTTGTCGAATTCATCCAACATTATTACAAGTAAGACAAGTAAGAGAATCCGAACAAACAATCAAAATATTTTGAGCTTTACTGTTTAAGATTTCTTGGGAACCAGTTTAAGAAGGATTAAGGTAGCTGGAGATACCAGTTTAGGAAGGATTAAGGTAGCTGGAAATTAGAATATTCAATCTTGATACTGTTAGATATAGGTAAGGTAGTTTTATATTTCCCGCCCCAGTCTTGCAATAAACGTAGTCCGGTTCAAGCGTGCGTATATTATTTGTCAGTGGCGAACGAGGTCAATATCTAAAAGTGAGAAACAGTGCAAAAAAAAATGTCAGTCGGTCAAATTCGGGAGTTTTCGGTGAAGACTGGCACCTGGTCGTCGTATATAGAAAGACTGGAAAGCTATTTTGTGGCTAATAAAATTGCGGATGATGTCAAACTACCTACTTTAATAGAAATTATGGGTGAAGAAGCATATGAACTTCTAGCAACGTTAGCCAGTCCAACTAAGCCAGCGTCGTTGACATATGCCACCGCGGTGAGCTATTTACAAAACCATCTTCAGCCCAAGCCTTCCATCCTGGCGGAACGGTACCGGTTTCGCCAGCGCCGCCAAATGACGGGTGAATCAATAGCGGAGTATGTAGCCGAGCTTAAGAAAATGTCCAGATACTGTGAGTTTAACGCTAACCTAGAGGAGAATCTTAAGGATCAGCTTGTTTGTGGTATACGAAGCGAGATAACCAGGCAACGCTTATTTGCCTACAACCTACAAAAAAGCAGTATCCTTAGCGCTATCTTTGGAGGCTGCGGAGAAGGACGCCAGTGCGGTGGAGCGTTTCGGCGAGGAAAGCAACAAAGATTTAGCGGCGGGCCTACACAAGTTGTACATTAAAGGATGTTCCACATGCGGAGACAGCAGACACAATACCAACAACTGTTTCTATAAAGAATATATATGCAGTTATTGCCAAGAGAAGGGCCACCTAAGGAGAATGTGCCAGAAGATGCGAGAATCGTATGCGGAGTATAATATTGCAAGACGGGCAGAAATGGCGGGAACTGCCAGGGAATTTAATCGTTCATCACGCGGAGGTCGCGTGAACGGAGGTAGGCGAGCGAGGCGCGGTGGAGCTGGCCGCGGGTTCGCGGGGCGCGGGTTGCGCGGAGCGGGGAGCGGCCGGGACCGGGCCCCCCAGTTGCATATGTTAGAAAAGGACAGCGAGGCGGCGCGAGCGCAAATTGATGACGTCGGGGATGACTCGCCTAGTGAAGATTATGAAGAGCCTATGTATCAAATGTCGTTGAGCAAATACAAACCGGTGTGTATTAAACTTAAGGTTCATAATTGCTTATTAAATATGGAGGTAGATACGGGGTCGGCTTTATCGTGTATCGGCAAAGATGTTTATGAAGAAATGTTCGGTGACTTAGAATTAAAATCATGTCGATTAACCTTAAAGTTTTACGATGGAACAATTGTGCGCCCATTAGGCTATGTATGTCCTGAGGTTATTTATAATGATAAGAAAAGAATCTTGGATCTGTATGTGATAGATAAGGGGACGACTAATCTTTTAGGTCGGCAATGGCTGGCAGAGCTAGAAATTCCTATAATTATTCCAAGCACCACCCAAAATAGTTATAATGTAAACAATTGTGTACAAAATTCAGATAAAGCTATGAATGACATTATTTCCAGGCATAAGTCGTTATTCGATGGAACTTTGGGCTGTTATACGGGCGGTGAGGCCGAGCTGTGTGTGCGAGAGGGCGCGATACCTATCTATTGTCGGGCGCGGCCGCTGCCTTATGCACTGCGCGCCCGCGTTGACTCCGAGATCGATGCTATGCTCCGGGCAGGCGTCATCGAGCCCGTTGATCAGTCCGACTGGGCCACCCCTCTGGTCATCGGTCCCTCGGTTTACGCTTATGTGCAGATTACAAGGTAACCCTTAATCGAATTCTCAAGATTGACCGATACCCGGTTCCTAAAATGGATGATCTATTTAGCGGCCTCAGTGGCAATCAATATTTCACCAAGCTAGACCTATCACAAGCATACAATCTGGTAGTGTTGTCAGAAAAGTCTAAAGAATATACAGTGATTAATACCCATAGGGGTTTGTTCAAATATAACCGCTTAGTATACGGGCTTTCATCGAGCCCAGGCATTTTTCAAAAAATAATGGAGAACACACTCAAACATCATCCTGATGTGTTAGTTTTTTTTGACGATATATTAATAAAAAGCAAAGATTTAAAGAGTCACTTAAAAGCTATTGATGATGTGCTCATGACACTCGAAAGTAATGGGTTAAAGATAAAGAAAAGCAAGTGTGAGTTTTTGGCAAGACAAGTTCGGTACTTAGGTTTTATTATAGATAAAGACGGAGTGCGAGTAGATCCCGATAAAATTAAACCAATAGTATCAATGCCTCATCCTACTAGTGTAACCGAATTAAGATCATTCCTTGGAATGGCCAACTTTTATGGCAGATTTATAAGTAACCTTAGCTCGCGTTTGAACCCGTTATATGCATTGCTTCGCAAAGGTAAACATTTAAGGTAACGGTCCACCATTTTCAAGCTCAGAATTTCGTGATTTTTTAGACCAAAATGGGATAGAACAAATTTTTAGTGCCCCTTACTATCCGGCTTCTAATGGGGCAGCCGAAAACGCAGTAAAAATTTGCAAGCGAGCGATAAAAAAGGCGCTAAAACAAAATGTCGACGTAGATACAGCCCTTTGCAGGTTTTTACTAGCGTATAGAAACACAGAACACGCTACGACCGGGGACAGCCCCGCCAGCATACTGCAGGGGCGCAGCCTGCGCATGCGGCTCGACTGCCTCAAGCCGGAGCGCGAGGCGCGCGTGGCGGCGCGGCAGGCGAGCAGCGAGCGCGCCGCGGGCGGGGCGTGCCGCCAGTTTGCACCGGGGGACGAGGTCTGGTATCGAGATTATCGCGGTACAGATAAGTGGCTTGCTGGTAGGGTTGAGGCGTCTTTAGGGAATACTGACTATACTGTGAGGGCCAATTTAGGAACCGAGGTACATAGACACGTCGATCAGTTGAGACGAACGATGACTCAATTTCAAGGTGACAGTGAGCGTAAATCGTTGTCCCAAGTAGGGGTTGAAAATAGGCAGTCACGTCGGACCTCCCTGTTGTTTCCTGGGGCTGAAGGGGAGGCCATAGAGGGTGACGTGTCAGCGTCGTCTCCGGGGTCAGCGCGGGTCGTCGAGTACCCATCTGCGCATTCGCCCGCGCACTCATCCTCACAGGGGCCGGCAGATACAGCTTCGCCTTCACACGCAGTACCGACAATACCGACTGTGCCTACGAATAGCGAACCGACTCAGGCTCTTGAGCGTAGGTATCCCTTTAGAAATCGAAAGCCGCCTTTAAGATACGGCTTTGGAGAAATTGATTAAGTTTGTTATGTAAATAAATTACTGAACGAATAAAGATTCATAAGAAGGTATAAATTGTTGATCTATGTTTGTTAAATTAATTTTTAAGTTATTAAATAAGGGTGGAGGTGTTAGATATAGGTAAGGTAGTTTTATGTTTTAATTTAAAATTATTGTAATAACGAAATCTGATTCTTCTAAAGACAATCTGAAAACATATGTTTTTCGTGCTTAACACATCCTTATTTGAACATGCACCAATGCCATAACTAAATGCTATCTTAGGTTATAGGTGGCTACAGCTTGCGAAAATTATTATAAAAAACACCACATGAAGCATAATGAAAAAAACAACTATAAAAAATTTGTGAGTTTAATACATACATACATAAATTTGCGCCTGTATCTCATAGGGGTAGGCAGAGACCAGGGACTGCCACTTGCCACGATCCTGACAGATCACTTTCGCTGAGTTTAATACATTATTAATTTGAGGTATTTTATTTCAGCTCATTTCGTATCATCTCAAAAAGGAAGAACGTTGATAAAGATTGGTCGATATACTTTTGGTACGCACGTCACGGCGGGACTCAAGAAACGGTGGCAATGTTCCAGCAGCAGAAATTGCAAGGCCAATTTGTACACATACGACGACGAAATAATTAAAATTAATAATATCCATAACCACTAAACATTGGACCAAAAATATTCTAAGAAAAATCTAAGAACCTGACCCGCGTTTCATGAAACTGCAATTCACATTGATAATAAAAAATGTTTATTTCTTTAACATTTATAAATAGTGGTTTGTTACATTTTTTTCGAAGGTATTACAATCATCATCATCATCATCAGGCATATGGGCCCGACTGCAGGACATAGGCCTCCCTCGTGGTTTTCCTAACCATGAAGGGTTTTGCCATAATCGCCACGCTTGGCAGGCGGGTTGGCGATCGCAGTATGCGGTTGGAATCTCAGGAAGACGCTGCGGCCCGTCTCCTGGCAATTTATTTCCTTATTACAATATCTTGGGCACAAGGCGAAGCTGATTCTCTTCTGGGCCTGAACTAGGTTTTAGACCTGTATCTCAGGCAACAGTGCTCTTCAACATTCGATAGAGTAGGTATGTAGCTTAGCCATGTGTAAGTTATAAACAGGACAATAATGAAGTTAAATAATAGGAGTTTAAAGGAGTCTTGCTAACCGTGAAGGAAAACATCGTGAGGAGACCTGAGTGTCTGAGCTACACACATACCTCAGCGCTTGAAATAGCCAATCCGCGCTGCACACATACACCAACTAAAAACCACAACTATCTACATTAATGTATATTGTCTTAACAGTAAGAATCCTTTCATAAGCAGCCTATATACGTCCTACTGTAGGACACAGGCCTTCTCTCAGGGAGAGAAGCAAGAGTATGGGTTTAATCACCATGCGTGTCCACCGCGGATTGGCGATTTCAAGCGCTGAGGTATGTGAATAGCTCTGAGACTCAGGTTTCCTCACGATGTTTTTCTTCACAGTTAGCGAGTGGTATTGCTGCTGTAACTTCACAAACGTACATAACTCAGAAAACAGTCATAGGTACATGCCCGCACTGGGAATCGAACCTGGGTCTCTCGCTTCCTAGTCCAATGTTATTCCATCATGCTGCTGCTATATTCCATCATCATACTACTCTGGGGCCTATGGCCTCAAAATGGCCTCAGTCTGGGCGTATTTCCGTATTTGTGATGTCCTTGCCTAGTTGCCATAGCACAGGGTGTCCTAGTTTGGGACCATGACAAGTGATTGTGCTGTGTGGAAGTTATTATTATTATTACTATGGACCTTCGTCCGAATGGCTTAGTTGGCTAGAGGCTAGTCTAGAGCAGGTCGGGGCATGCTAGAAGTGCGGGTTCAGTTAGTTAACATAACACTGACACAAGACTCATGTAAATCTATTAAAATAGAATTTCTATGAACATGACGAGGATGTGGAACTTCAGTTTTCTAATGTGTCTTACATCCTCGCAGAGTTACCAATAATATCTAATCACTACATCGTAATTATGGTATTTATAGTCTGTCAGTATCCACTGTACTGCATAGCGAAAACCTGTTCCCTCAGTCTCCAATTCACTTGGTTCCTGCGTTCAGTAACAACTTCCTGAACGCAGTGCTAGTCTCGTTCACTGCATTCCGACGGCTTCAAACGCACACTCGCACTAAGACACGTGAGTCCAACTGTCAAATTCCGTACTAAAGGCTATCGCAAGCGTCAAGATTCCAGCAGGATTTGGTGCGCATAATACGGTATATGACACGATCAACAATAAACTATTTCATATGCTCGATTAAAACAAAAATTACAAAATATCTCGGAAAATGTATCTCTTTTAGTCAATTACTAATTATTACAATTTTTAAATAGATTAAACATAAAGAGAGTGCTCTGAAATGTGACGTCATAAGCAAGTATTTTCATACAAAATTCCATTTTAAAAGTAACTCATTTGATATTTTGTCAAATACCCAATTATGCCGCTAAACTCTGTGAACGCTTTAGTCCACCTTTTTAACTTTTGTCCTGCTGTTTAACTAATTGATTTTATAAGTTTCAGCTCGATTCGTGACTTCTTCAAGAGGGGCAACATTAATACAACTTGGTGATTACACGTTTTGCAGTCATTTCGTCTCGGGGCTGAAGAAACGCTGGCAGTGTTCGAAGAGACATTGCAAAGCTAATTTGTATACCTTCGAGCATCAGATAATTAAAGTCAATAATGTTCATAACCATTGAACAATAAATGTTTTGAACTAAAAAAATATGTACCTATAATTTTATAAATTTGTTCTCAACACAAAAACTGGAATAATTTATAGAAATTTTTATATTAAAACGTAACTCTAATTTGTATACCTTCGAGCATCAGATAATTAAAGTCAATAATGTTCATAACCATTGAACAATAAATGTTTTGAAGTAAAAAAATATGTAGGTACCTATAATTTTATAAATTTGTTCTCAACACAAAAACTGGAATAATTTATAGAAATTTTTATATTAAAACGTAACTCTTGTACAAACAGGAGTATAACCTTTGTGTCTGCACTAATGCTCGTTTTGTCAATAAATTAATTTGTCTTTTGATCTATTTGTCTATTTTAGCTCAATTTGTGACTACTAATCGCGGAATCAATTTGATCAAGATTGGACGTTACACTTTCAGCACTCATTCCGTCGCTGGACTGAAGACACGCTGGCAGTGCTCTGGACATGCCAGCAAAAAATGCAAAGCTTACCTGTACACGTTTGAAAATGAGATAATCAAAGCTAACAGTGTTCATAATCATTAAACGATGAACTTTTTGTAAAGTTAGTGACAAACGAGCGGTGGCAGTACGGTGGATTCATTCATTCATCGTCATCATCATCATCAGCCCACCTGTGCCCACTGCTGGGTGTAGGCCTTTTCCCCATCACGCCATCCTTTGCGGTCTCTTGCCATTTGCATCCACGGGCCTCCTGCCGACCTGACCACATCGTGTTTATTATATTTAATATTTTTTTAGGAATTGTCCCTCTGTAACCTTGAACATTGGATGGAATCAAATGATAAGTTTTAGAGAATTTCCTTAGTTTTACTTCCAACCTTACTTCATTCAGCACAAAGACAAAAACCTAACTGACCAGGGTTTGCCACTTGCCACGACCACGCCTAACCTATTTCGATTCATCAACTTTCATCAGCCGCCGCGTGCACGGTTCCTGAAACCGTATATTTACTTGTTATTTAAATTAATATCTAATATTATTTTGTCAAATTGAAATAAACTATTACACATTTTAGCTAAATTTGTGACTTCTAAACGCGGAACAACGTTGATCGAGATCGGTCGCTACACCTTTAGCACTCATTCCGTCGCTGGACTGAAGAAACGCTGGACGTACCAGCAAGAAATGCAAAGCTTACTTGTACACCTTTGAAAATAAGATAATTAAAGAAAACAGTCGTTAATCATTAAACGATGAGGTTGTTTATAATAGTAGTTTATGATACTGTTGCATAATAAGGGTTCTTATAACACGAATGTGTTTTAAAAAACGAGCCGTAGGCGAGTTTTCTTATACTTAGTATCACACGAGTGTTATAAGACCAAGTTATGTACATTGTCATACGCTACTTATCTACTCTCATACTATAATACATAAATAATATTGCAAATAAAACGCTAAAAATCAACAAATAGATTTTTACTTGTAATAATTATTGATGTTCTGAATATTACAATTATGAAATTGAATTTTAACCGGACAGGAAGCGTTATTGGACGTACTCGGAGAGGGTATGTTAATGTTGACCTCATTTCTGTTATTTTCAATACTGTTAACTAATTTATTTTACAAACAGAACCAAACTTTGTTTAAATATTGAAAAGTTTTTTTAAATGTAAAATGTTGGCGCCAAGGCGCAAACATCGATTGCGTGTTGCGTCGCCGCGGACTCGTTCATCGAAACCCTTTTTTTTAAAGTAGAGGTTCAACCTTCTTGGTCCAGCTGGAGGTTGTATAGGTGTATCGTTATGATTAAAAAGTTATATTATGATACAGGTGTCCATACAAGACCTGTATCGTAATAAAACTTTTTATTTTTATTTTTGGCCTATGCGTAATGTTTGTCATAAGAGTTTTGTTTTCAGTTTTATAATCTTTGTATTATAGTATCAGAGTAGATAAAGTTAATAATAAACGAGCGGTGTCAGAACAGTGGTTCTGGATTTGAGTTCCGACATGTACATCTCGGATTTGAGTTCACATCATTAAAATGTATCATTGTCATCAGCCATTTGACGCCCACTGCAGGACATAAGCCCCCCTCATGGATTTTCAAGTTTCCCGGTATTGTGCCGCCCGTATTCAGCGACTACCTGCCACCTCCCTGTCGTCAGACCATCTGGTGGAGGGCCTACCTACGCTGCGTCGTCCGGTCTGTGGTCGCCAGGTCAGAACTCAGAAAATTCTATGTAAAATTGATAGATAATAAAATCACGGACATTCAAGACATATCCTGTACATAGTTTTTGATTGAGAAAATTCGATACTGAAATTAATAATATTGGAAACCAATTTTTTATTAAGAACTAAGAATAGGAAAACAAAAGTGCGTTTAAATTCTCCGTAATTTTATTACCTACAAAACCCTCAGACGACATTTATGAAAAGTTTATTAAAGCATTAAAATGTGAAAATTACTTTGCAAAATTCCGCCGGAATTATAGATTTCCGCGAAAGTAACGCCTGATTCCATACAATTTAATTAAAATCACTAAAAATTTGTGAGCGTGACGGCATGTAAGACGTAACAGCCGCCTAAAGACGTGCGGCCGACGGGCACGTCATGAGAACAGGCTTTTTTGCACGTGCATTGTGTTCTCTAACTTGGTAAGTAATTAAGGATTGTTTCAGATTAAAATCGAGCCGCCCCCGCACGTCGTTGGCTCGGCGTAACCTAGAAGGGTGGCTGGATAGACCGTAAAGGAAAACTGTTGGAAAATTTACCTATTTTTATTAACTTTACAGTGTTTTTCTAATTTTCAAATTCTATACTTATTGACTTATTGATGTCTTATTATGACTTATTATTTTCTGTGTGGTGCCGGATAAAGAATAGCGTCACTCGAGTTCCCTCCGTGGATGTCGTAGAAGGCGACTTAGGAAATACGTTACCAGGAGACGGGCAGCAGCGTCTTCCTGAGATTTCAACAGCATACTGCGATCGCCAACCCGCCTGCCAAGCGTGGCGATTATGGCAAAACCCTTCATGGTTATGAAAACCATGAAGGAGGCCTGTGTCCTTCAGTAGGCGTCGAGTGGCTGATGATGATGATGATGATGATGATGACTTATTGATGGGAACCATGAGGCCTATGTCCTGCAGTGGGCGTCAAATGCGCATAATTATATAATCAAGCCAGCAGAAGGCATACGGCTCTCTGACAACTTGATCAAATCGTCCGACCATCGGGCTGTTGTTCTACCTACTGATCGCCATCCAGTTGTCGGCCGCCACTCTGTTACCACTCTGGTCCACCTGGATTCTTCCCGTCTGACCTGGGGCCTAATTACGCGCACCAAATCCTGAGCGATTCCAATCGTCTAACTGTCAAATTCCATACTAATTTGACAGTTAGACGATTGGAATCGCTCAGGATTTGGTGCGCGTAATATAGGGGGTGTCCCGCCCATCTGTACTTCAGATTCGAAATTCGGTCAAGATCATCATCGAACTTCGTGCGATGGCGACAGTGGCTGGCTTCAAAGCATTAATTAATTTAAGTTCTTAATAAATTTTGTTAAATTTTAGCTCAATTCGTGGCTTCGAAACGAGGGAGAACCTTAATCAAACTTGGTCATTATACTTTTGGCACTCATTTCGTTTCTGGACTGAAGACACGCTGGCGGTGCTGTGCACATAACACCACAAGTTGCAAAGCTAATTTGCATACCTTTGATAAACAAATAGTTAAAGTCAACAATTGTCATAATCACTGAGCCTTTATTGTAATGTAGTTAGAATAGATAGTTATAAATAATTAAAATTAAAAATATAACGATTATAACTTCACTGGCACTATGCAATCCTGGTTTCAATTACTCTATAATCAGCCTATATACGTCCCACTGGGTACAGGCCTTCTCTCAAGAAAGAGTATAGGCTTAATCACCAAGCGTGCCCACCGCGGATTGGCGATTTGAAGCATTGAGGTATGTGAATAGCTCAGACACTCAGGTTTCCTCACGATGTTTTCCTTCACAGTTAGCGAGTTGTATTGCTACTATAACGTCACAAATGTACATAACTTAGAAAACAAAGTCATAGGTACCCGCACTGGGAATCGAACCTGGGTCTCTCGCTTCCGAGTCCAATGTTCTACTAAATGGTGGTAGCCTAGTGGGATTTCAATTACTAAATAGTTTTATGTTTATAAAGTTTCATCGAGTTCATACATACATAAGAAAACGCATGTATCCCAGAGGGGTAAGCAATGACCAGGCTTTCCCACTTGCCACAATCCTGGCTAACCTCTTTCGCTTCATCAACATTCATCAGTCGCCGCGTGCGCGCACGCCGGTTTCGGTTACTTTTTATTTAAATTAACATGCAATGTGTTAAACGTATTGGATATTAATTTAAAATACCACGAAATATGTTAAATTGAAACAAATTATTACACATTCTAGCTGAATTTGTGACTTCTAAACGCGGAACAACGTTGATCAAGATTGGTCGCTACACCTTTGGCGCGCATACCATTTCTGGGCAGAAAAGACGCTGGCAATGTGCCAACCATTCCAGCAAAAACTGCAGAGCTCATTTGTATACTGTTGATAATGAAATTATTGTAATAAATAGTACACATAGCCACTAAATAGTTTATTTAGGTAGGTACTTTAAGTTTCCAAAAATTTCGGGTAATGTGATGCGGTAATTATTATAAAAAATTGCTTGGACAGAAATTTAATAAATCTTGATATTTTGTAGATTGTAGTTCACTCCTATATGAACAAAACTGTTAATCAAGCATGGTCACTTACATTTTTGCGCCCAAATCGTCTCTGAACATCATCATCATCAACCCATTATGTCCCCACCGAGGGGCACGGGTCTCTTCCCTGAGGAAGGTATAGGCCATACTCCACCACGGGGGCCAAGTCCGGATTGGTGGAGGCTTGTAGACTAGTGGCTCGTCTACTGTCAGAAGTTGTCAAGCCGCCCTAAGGCCTCTGACTTGGCTTAACGACTGCCATCTATCGACGGCAGCCGGCACCAACAGCTTAACGTGCCTTGCGAAGCACGGAACCGCTCGGAAAAATGCCACTAGCATTAGGCATAGACGGCGACCCATCCATGCACTGAACGCGCCCAGTGTTGCTTAACCTTCGTGATCGTTTAAGATCACTCAGGCAGCCGGGGCTACGAGCCACTCTCTGAACATATTCGCAGATAATATTTTTTAAATCAATAGCGCAAATAATTATTTAAGGGATATTATAATGTTATTTGTACGACACGATGTTAGGTTTTATTATTGTATATTAAAACTGAACTTTTATTGAAACGCTATATAACTTTGTTTGTGCTTAGAGACACACACACACACACACACATAAGGCATTAAGTACATCCATATAAAAAAGAAAAAAACTACTAAAAGTACTAAATGTTCTTTTGCTAATTTCAGCGCAATTTGTGATTTCTCAAAGAGGAACAACGTTAATCAAGATCGGCCGTTACACATTTGGCACTCATTCCAGCACCGGATCGAAAAAACGCTGGCAGTGCTCCACCCATACCAATAGAAAATGCAGAGCTCATCTATACACATTTGAAAACAATATCGTTAAAGTCAACAATGTGCATAATCATTAAACAATGACTTTTTACGTAGGTTTTTTTAAATATTAAAAGTAAAAAAAAAAGTTGACTTATGAAAGTAACGAAAATTGTTACATTGATGCTTAACCTTTATACTTTTACAAAATGTAACCTAAGAACGTTACAGTGAAACTTAATATGTGACTCTCTCTGCCGATTTGACCACATAGTCGAACCATCGGGCTGATTGTCTACCCACTGACCGCGGATGCGAATGGCGAAAGATGGCGTGATGGCGAAAAGGCCTATACCCAGCAGTAGGCAGACTGTGACTCCTATAGAGGAACATTACTAATCTAGACCAGTCCTTACACTTTTGTTTTAAGACGTTGGCAATGTTCCAGTCTCTGCAATGTTTACTTTGCAGGGACCGTTAGTACATGTTAGCAAATAATACTACTAACGCCAGAAATGTTTATTACCATTAAAGAATTACTATTAAGAAATGCAGGTTTTGGTTTTTTTTGCTGGCCGTGTCTGGATCCCACTGCTGGTCAAAGGGAGGACCCGGTCTTGAGCCATCCTCTCCCATCCGGGAAAAACGGTTGAAAGATCGTCCGGCCATCTCGGCTTTTGTTATTGAAGTAATATTAAAAGTAACCTTTGTACATTTATAGCACAATTTGTGATTTCTCAAAGAGGGACGACGTTGATCAAGATCGGCCGTTACACGTTTGGCACTCATCTGGTATCAGGACTGAAGATACGCTGGCAGTGCTCAACTCATACCAGCAAACACTGCAGAGCTCACTTGTACACCTTTGGAAATGAAATCATAAAAATCAACAATATACACAACCACTAAACAAATAGCCCAGCCCAGTAGCCCAGTGGTTAGAACAATGGACTCGGAAGCAGGAGACCCAGACCCTTCAAAGTTACGTACATCAGCGAATTTGTAGTAGCAATACCATACGCTAACTGTGAAGGAAAACATCGTGAGGAAACCCGCGGCTTGGTTGGCTCCGCAAGTATTGACTTGTCTTTCCTGTGTTCTAGGCCTAATAAGCTGTCAGGATGGTATAAGTGCTGGGCAAACTCCATCTAAAAAACAATGTCAAAGGCACTGCAGCGTCTGAGTGGTCCCTTCACCCATTTAGTGTGAGTGATGGTGCTACTGGACGTTATATAAATCACCTCATTACGTAGATGCAAAGGCCGAAGTTTTTTAAATAAGTAGGTACTCTTTCTTTCTAAATCCTCATCTCAATAAAATTAAGGCTGCCTTGCGCCAACGCTATCTGACAGTAGTGTCTATCACTTTATCCAGAGATAAGCTCTATCTAGTAAAAACGTCTTGCACCGTGACATTTGCAGAGCAATCCATAGATAAAATGTATGTTTGACAACCCTGCCAGTTAGCTATTTATTCATTTATCCTGCATACTTATTTATCTATTTACTTGTCCGGAGACTCGGGGCAAGTCGCCCTCAATGGGTTAGTAAAATGACTTATATTTTGTGTATTCACTAATCACAGGAAATAAAAGCAATTAATTGTAACAAAAGCTAAGCTTTTTAAGATTATTTATATTATAATTTTAATAAATTATATTTTGCTTAGAAAACGGAATTGACTTACTCATTTGACTTGTTCAGGTAAACATCAAAGTCATCGTCTTAATATCAGATTCTTGTACCTAACTTGCAATATAATTTATCTCTCTAGAATAAAACATCCTCATTTTGCTTGGTCTTATATTGTTCGTAATTTTGAGAGAACGAAACTTCGTTTTGTGTATTTTTAGTCGAATTTACTTTTTACGATAAAACCAACTCATTTTGTTTGATCTAATATTATTCGTAACAGTGCCCGCGACTTCGGTCGCATTGTTAACGGATAAGACTATAGCCTATTTTTTTAAATCAGATAAGTACTTTCTGAGATTACCCCCCTACATACAAGCTTACAAACATATAAACTTTTCTCTAGTATGTATTAGTAATGAGGAAAAAACTTCGTTTTGTGCTTTTTTAGTGGAATTCGTCATGTCTCGGAGAGGAACCACTTTACTGAAGATCGGTAGCTTCACGTTCTGCAAAAAGGAAGTAAGGGGCTTGAAAATATATTGGAAGTGTTCCACTCATAACTACAAGAGCTGTCGAGCGACTGCGCATACCTACGACGGTGAGATTGTAAGAATTAAAAATGTTCATAATCACTGAAAATAAGTGATAGTAAAACACTTTGCACAGGGTACTGAAGTTATAAATGCTCTGGGGCCTAATTATGTGCACCAAATCTTGTCGGAATCATGACGTTTGCGATAGCAATTAGTGAGGAATCTGACAGTTAGAGGATTATCACTGATCGGGATTTGATGCGCGTAATAGGAGGGCTGCGGAATCTTTCAGATGCCTCATTGTATAGTTATTTCTAAATGGTATACAAGCTTAGGTGTTTGGAAATGTTGTAAATAAGTGTTAGTGCATTCTAAATAGTTTTAGGGTCTTTTATCGTTAATATCGGCAAGCTGTCAGGATCGTATAGGTGCTGGGCAAGCCTACTCCATCTTAAAAACAATGTCCCAGGCAATGCAGCGTCCCGATGGTCAATTCACCTATCTAGTGTGAGTGATGGTGTCACTGGACGCTGTATAAGCCATCTTATTACTTAGATGCAACGGCCAAGGTTATTGGTAATATGTGTTGTAAATAAATTGGGTATAGGATAAAAATATGATCGAAACATGTGTACATCAGTGAAGAATAAGTACTAAAATACTGACTAACTAAATGTCTGTCTGAAAAACTAAGCAAAATTTTTAATTTTTACTTAAAATTACTGTGGGCCAGATTTACACTTACACGACCAAACCAAAATTGAGTGACATGTTCAGGGTGCATGTAAGTATATTTGTTCGTTTCTATATTTCACCTAAATTTCTAGATGCTTGAACTGATTTATATTTAAGTTTTTTTGTTTCTCTAAGCATTATTTTGAGATTGTTGCAGCAATTAACAACTTTGACGTTCATTAAGTAAACATTCTGTTTTTACAATGAATAAAAATATTTGAATTGAATTGAATTGAATTGAATGCTCCTAATGTCTTTTACTAGAACACAGTGTTTTGTTTCGCAACAGAACGGGAGGTTTTATTTTTGACTATTAAAAAAAAGTAGTTCCCAACAACGCTCAACTGACTACGTTACTCGCCGTGCGTTCCGATTTGCGACTGTGAGCGATCATGGGCAAATCGGAACGCACTATAGATCGCTCACGAGGGCTCACTTATTTGTGCGTATTCACGTCTATGATATGATAGCCGTTCCGAAATCGTCGCCAATGGATATTGCGATAGTGTGAATGGATCAATTCGGAACGATATTTATTTGTGATGTGACAATGACATATGTAAGTTTCGTTTTATGATCTAAAAATTACATCGAAGTGAAATAATAAAAAAATAATGTGACGTTCCGTTCTTTGTAGTAACTTACCAAGTTCAGCGCCATCTATGCAGCGACTAGGAAATAATTTAAAAAAAAGAAGAAAATCCCTCATTCGGAATTAATTTTTCACATTTCATAGTGTTCTGTGGAAGTAACGAATATTGTGTTAAGTGTTGGTTTTTTATGCATTTTTGTGCAACCGGGTGATCGAACAAGGTTTTATCTTGTTTTAAAACTACGATGACTTCTATCCTAAATCTCTCGAGAGTCTATTGACCTTCCTTATTAAAAAAAATAGTAGCACGCTCTTTAAGGCCAGCGGCAGCTTTTTAGGGTTTGAAAAAAAAATTGAAAAAGATAATTTTATTTATATAATTATTTACATAGTTATCTCTGCATATTCAGTTTAATGTTTGGGATTTGGTAACGGCTTGGAATGGCTTTTATGAATACCAATATTTTATTTGTATTTCTCTTTGAAGTTGAAGACGTCGAAGTGGAGTTCACCGTGTCTAAGAGGGGCAAAGACTTGCTGAAGATTGGGAAGAACAATTTCTGCGTGTCCACTATTACAGACAACGGCCTTAAGAAGCGCTGGCGCTGCACGAAGGGCAATAAGCGATGCCACGCCGTTGTACATACTTACAACGACGAGATAGTCTCTATTACGAACATACATGATCATTTGTGAAGTAAAATTTAAATAGGTTTTTTTATTCAAATAAAAATTTGGCATCCGAGCTTTTGATGAAATAGTCTATTAAAGTCAAAACCCTTTTTAGGGTTCCGTATCGAAAGGGAAAAGGACCCTATTAATAAGACTTCGCTGTCCGTCCGTCCATCCATCCGTCCGTCTGTCACCAGGCTCTATCTCATGAACCGTGATAGTTAGACAGTTAAAATTTTCACAGATGATGTATTTCTGTTGCCGCTATACAAAAAAATCAGAATAAAAGAAATATTAAATACTGCTTAAATAAGTCACGTTTATTGTATGGGGGGCTCCCATATAATAAACGTGATTTTTTGTTCGATATTAATAACGGCAACAGGTAGACGCTTGAAATATTCAAATATTGTATAAATAGTGGCACGGAAACCTTCGTGTGCGAATCCAACTCGCACTTGGCCGGTTTTTTAATAATAATATAGTGATATTTTTTAATAATCATTTAATAATATCATTTGGTAATGAAGATATTATTTTGTTATAATCATTTTCAACATTGATAATAACAAAAAAACTGTTAGCATCCAGTATATCAATCAAGTTTTTATTTTATGTTTCAACATAACAAAAAATATATAAATGTTTTTCAGATGTATAACATATTTATGTACCCACATACAGCATATATTATGCAGGTTATAACTAAGCTCCATATCTATCCGAAAAGTGTATAATATTCATGCGTATTCATCTTCAATACAAAGATCTTTTTCTTCTTCTTAGCGTGGCAAAGAAAATTTTATTAAAGTCTTTATTAAACAGTTGCGGCCCAGAACTTTACTATGGGGACCACTTCACAATAACAAAAATGTGTGCTGTTCCATACCGAAGTTACCACCAACGGCGTGAAAATGCAAATTTGTTCATATCGGGGAGTATGAAACCGCATTTTATCGGATAGATATGGCGATTTTGTTGTACCCCCTATATTCTAATACATAATTTTGCTCTGTTTTCTATTATTAACAATTTTTTTACTCTTACAGCTCAATTCGTGATTTCGAAGCGGGGAAAGACGCTCATTAGTATCGGAGGTTACACCTTTTGCAGTCAAAGTTCTTCCGGACTCAAGACGCGATGGACGTGCTCCACACACAACCACAAGCAATGTCGGGCCGTCATACACACCTATCACGACAAGATTATAAAAATCAAGAACGTCCATAATCACGGCCTACCTACCTGTCATACCACTCTACATTTACGGGCGTATCAATAAACGTGGCCTTCAACCGGTTTCCTAACCTAACCTAACCTAACCCTTAGCAGCCGATAGTAATTTTACTTGTCTGCCTGTTATTGTAATAACTAAGAACATGTTAACAGTTAGTACTATTAACACGTTCTTTGTTTTTTACTATTGTTTATTCTTTCTTAGATAATGCGATCCTTAATCAGAAATCAGAATCAGAAGTATCAGAATACAATATGACAAAATCCACAGAATATACAACAAACATAATATTTGCCTGCTTAGTATGCAATGAATTCTTTAACTTTTACTCAGATTTACTATTTACATAAATATTATGTAAATGTTACAGGAAATACATATTTTTATTAATATTGTAAACCATACCGCTATAATTATCATAATTACATGAACAGTCGACAGCGCACCCCATGTTCTTATTAAGAAGCAGCGATATGTTCGGAAGGGTCGTCAACGTCGCGCTTGAGGCCGACAATTCACTTGAATCTAGCGACAAATACGGTTCTTTTCTTGAATAGTTTCCATAGTTGAATAGTTTAGTTGAATAGTAATAGCTATTCAAAAAAAGAACCCATTTGTCGCTATGTTCGAGTGAATTGTCAGGCTCAAGCGCGACGTTGACGACCCTTGCGATAATGTCGCATTTTTCATATTAAGGGCTCTGCTCATAAAGGAGAATGATGACAATGCCCCTAAACGATTTTAAGAGAAAGAAATAAGAAGATGACAGAAGTAAAAAATATATTTATAATTATTGTGTAGAAAAAACGGTTCGAGCCCTACATTACGATTTCATGGTCAAACTTTTAATTTTTGTTCCAAAGTCACCCATATTGTGACGGTGCACGTATGTCCTGTCGATTTTATTGCGATAAATTATATTTTAGCCGTTCAGGAGGAGTAAGGCGATAAATACACGTCCAGAAGAATTATATATATAAAGATAAGAATGAACTAAACACGAGCTTTTGCTAGATATTGAAAAGCTTTATTATTTTTGGTTTCATTCATTATGTACAGAATGTAAAATTTATTGTTTCACTCTTACAAAAATATCTAAATGCATTTTTTTTTGTTTAAGCCGAATTCGTCATGTCAAAGAGAGGAAAACCATTGATCAAAATAGGAGGATATACTTTCTGCGCTCAAAAAACAACATTATCTGGACAGCGACAACGATGGACCTGCTCCACGCACAAAGATAAACAGTGCCGGGCCGCCCTCCACACTGTTAATAATATGATTGTTAAGTTGTTTAACGTTCACAGCCATTAATTAGTATGTAATTTAATTATAATGAGCCCTAACTTGTAACCTATTGGCAGAAGACTACAGGCAGAACTATGAGGGAATGGTTTTCATCTGCGTAATCAATTGGTCGGCGCCTAAAGTCGTGGTTATGACCACGAATATATATACTGACTATGAGTTGTCGTAACCAACTTTTCAGGCGCCACCTTTTTCTAGGAATTCAGATCAATGTCAGCGGCATACCTGATGCAAAGGATGAGAACGCTCATTGGATTCTTTAACTTAGGTATTTCTCGGAGGGCAGTATTTTGGGACTTTTTTAAAGTTATTGTAAAGGTTTATGATTAAAAAACTTGTTTTTTGACAAAACTTTATGTAAATGTTCTGATATTTTAATAACTCTTTCTTTTTAGTAAAAAAAATATTTTAAAGTACATTTTGATACCAGCTTTAGCAAAGGTATGAAACAGCCGGTATTTTTATTGCGCTACAAACCCATGATGAAAGTTCTTTTTCAGTTCTGAGTTTAATAATTAATCGCCTTAAGTTCCATTGGACCATTTCTGAAACATAATAAACTTTTATAACCACTACACAACATGAACGTTATTCAGCAAATAATTTCAAGTTTTTGTTGTAAATACGTCCGCAAGTTAACTATGCACGTAAAAAACATATACTTACTGTCGATTGCGCTTACTTACTATAAAATTTTATTTTAATGAGTACGTTTTGTCACTTTTTAGCTCAATTCGTGATGTCGCAGAAAGGAAAGGTGCTCATCAAAGTGGGTGGATATAAATTTTGCGTGCAAAGTGTCTCGGCCCGAGGACTGAGGAAACGATGGACGTGCTCCACCCACAAAGATAAACAATGTCGGGCAGTCCTTCACACTTTTAATGATCAAATTGTTAGTTTACGTAACGTTCATAACCATTGAGGTGCGTTCAGGGTCTAGAGTCTACTAAACGGAGCGATGTTTAATAGTGTTTTCAGCTGCAATAGTTCACAGCATTTTACATTTTGTCACTCATGTCATGTCATTTCATGTGTCGGAGTGGAGTGCGCGTTTGTTGGTTCATGGTCTCGACTTATGCTGTCGATTTCACCCAGTTACTAATAACATTTTATTTTAACGTAATAAATTGGTTGCATGATAATGATGATCCAACTGATCTAACAGGAAAAATAAAAGGCTACCAAAGAATTGGCTTTTAAAGAACCCGCTGGTTTCAAACTGAATGTGTATGGACATTCGCGACAATGACATCCGAATGATGGGAGATGACAACACAAGTACACGATTGTAATGAGGACGTTTTATTACTTTTTAGCCGAGTTCGTGATATCGCAGAGAGGAAGGAGACTCATCAAAATGGGAAAATACACTTTTTACACGCAGAAGGTCACGGGCGGGGGACTGCGGAAGCGATGGACTTGCTCGACTCACAAGGATAAACAATGTCGAGCTGTTCTTCACACCATCGGCGATCAGATAGTCAAGATAAGCAATGTTCATAACCATTAAGACGAATGAAGTCGTAGCGCCCTGAATCGGGGTCCACCAAATTTATTCTGCATGCAACTTTTTGAGGAGAATCTGTGAAGTCGTTCCGTATCAAGTACATCCTGGCCACATCCGATATAAATTTTAAAAACCTATTTAGAGGCTAAAAATTCCACCCATGCGGGACTTGAACCCGCGACTTCTGGCTAACCGTGCCAGCGCTCTCCCAACTGAGCTAATGGGCAAGTGCAGGCATCAGTGAGCCTCTTTACAAACTTCTCTGAATTACGTACAGGCAGCGACGTCTGGCCGAAGCAATATTACATCATTTGCAGCCCCGAGCAACCCACTTTGCAGCTAGGTTTTTACATCGGAACTGTACCTAGGTACATGATTATATTCTTTTTTAAATTGTCCTTCAGCACGGGTTAGTGCAACAAAAAATAATAATATTATCGTAAGAAATGTGAAGTAGAACCTAGTTAAATTATTTCACACCGAAACTTCTGCTTTTATTAAATTGAGTGGCTATTTAGATTAGATTAGATTAATACTCTTTATTAAATGCTTTTTTCTATTATTCATTAAATATGTAGTGTTAGTTTTTTAGTAGTCGCAAATAAAGAATATTAAAGTAGGTACCTAAATTGTCTTCTTTAATTTCTTTTGCTAAGTGTAGACATAGATCCGCTTCGCCAGCGGCCACTGGGCGAATCGCGTCGTCTCAGAATTTGCGTGATTTGGCTCGATGGGTCGCTAATAGACGCAGTTTTATGGTTAATGTGTGTATAGCAGGTTAGGTTTTGCAATTCAATTCTATTCGAGGTAACCAATTTCCACGCAGAGTCGGATGAAATCGATTAGATAGACCCTAAGATAGTGCTGCGTGTCAGAGGCAGTTCAATGAACTGTTATTCTATGCCATTTTATAAATAAAATCGCTTTAGATTAGTGTGCGTAATTAACTTCCGCCTGTATCTCGGAAAGATGGGCCAAGACCAAGGTTCTCTTCCAAAAATTATTTACTCACATTTCTCAATACTTTTTACATCTCTTTCTGTATATTCTGTGTGTTTATATACTAAGTTTAAATGTGAAAGGATGCATGGAAACTGTTTCTTGTAATGTATGATTTAATATGCTATATGGACTCAATAAATAAGTTTAATAAATACATTGTTTGTTTTGTTTTTTGTTTTTTAAAGTGCTTTATTAACATAAATTATTTAGACCACTACAACCCAGCGTAACTTAGTTCTAGGAAGAGGTATCTTATCTCGAATTACATTTTCAGGCCAAAATCAGTGCCTTTTCAAACTTTTAACTTAAAAATCAATGAATAAACATGTTTATCATCTAACCTAACATATCCATTTAAATATAAAAGTATGTATACTTTGTTAAATAGTATACATTTAGCAACATGATTACTTACACAACACACAGGACTGGACACACGAGGACTTTACGAACAAAAACTGGCACATTTATGAATTACAGGGCACAATAACATACAAACGAATATTTACCATAAAGGTACACTAGCCTAATTACGTCTAATAATTAAGCCAACATATTATTTGTTATCAATATTTTGATTGTTGAGTTGGTAATTTGAGGGTAACATACAATTAGGCCCAAACGGCCGATAAACTTATGCAGAGAATTCACCAGAACAATTAGAACCCCAAATAGTACGTAGTTGTATACAAATTAGGGATCACGGAAACTGGCAACGTCCATATGCGGAGTCGAACTAGTACCCAGCACGTAGTGATGTGGCAGCCTTGTGACATATTTATATCGATACTTGCAATTGAGCGGTCGTGTTGTACCTATGTTTGAGATTAACTTGTTGTTGTGATTTGGATTGGATAACAGGTAAAATTTTTTTGTAAGTTTCATAACAAAGTCAAAAATTGTCGGAAAATTAATTTTATCATGCAATTTATTGAGATTTGTTCGGAAGGGTGTATTATAGGATATTTTGAGGGCTCGATTTTGAACAACTTGTAATTTGTTATAATTCGTTTTGCTAGTGTTGCTCCATACAGGACTCCCGTAGGTAATGCAAGGACGAATCAGGGTGGTATAAATAAATACATTGAATGTTTTTTAATTTATTTAATTAAGCATTTTTTTCATTATTTTATTTCTCTTACATTGTATTAAACATTGTATTTATTCATTGGCATTATTTAATATTCACGGGTTATTCATTCACTTTATCTGGCAATACCATTACACAATCAGTATTTTTATTCATTGACATTATTTCATATTCACGGGTTATTAATTTACTTTATCCGGCAATACCATGGAATCTGCTCTCGGTCTCTTGTTCCGCGCACAAACTGGGCCGCGTCTCACACTGCTTGTTAATATGTGGGTTAATTGATTTACAATATGCATCGAATTGACGCAGTAAAGAATTTTTTATTAAACTAGTAAACCATTATCTATTTCATACAAATACATGAATTGTACTTATATATACTGGGTGATACAATGTGCTACGATGTGGACGATCTGGCTGATGAATTAAGAGTTGCAATGTTTTTCCATTATAACTTTTTTTTAACACTGTTTTAGCGGAGTTCGTGATGTCTAAAATGGGAAAACCAATGATAAAGATCGGTCGCTACAAGTTCTGTACACAAAGCCAACTTGACTGTGTGAAGAAGCGATGGAAGTGTTCCACCCACAATAACAGAGGTTGCAAGGCGGTCATACATACGTACGACAGTGTAATTTTAAGAATCAACAATGAACATAACCATTAAGATCCAGGCCTCGATTTTGTTAGCGCATTGTAGTATAGTGACAGATACACGTGTTTTTTCATACAATTGAGGCGTCAAAGCTTGCAGTAATGAAGTTAATTTAGGCTCATCAGAATTTAGGCCCATCTCACGTCTTGGAGATATTTGTAGGCACAATGAGCCTAATACTGTATGGTTGCTTAAACAAATACGAGTGCCGAATGATTAAATGATTTTATTATATACTTCCTACTGTATACACATCACTCAATTTATCGCCGTTTCCAAACACTGTACGAGGACGAATCCTATTTCAGCCAGAATGTTATAATTGATATTTCAACATGAAAACGCCTGTTAAAGCACAGAAAGAGAAATTTGACTGAGTGGAGGCGAGGTCCGTTACACACTAACGTGACGTTGCTGACGATGCTGGTCCAGACATATGCTATTTACTGCACAAGTATTTATATGGACGTATCTATGGAACGCCACCGCGATGGTGTGTTCACCCTTTAGTTGGTAAGAGCTCCTTGTGCTAGAGGTGTGGGTCCGAATCCGTCTTTGGCCCGCTGTTTTTCTTTCTATGACAAATTTGAAATCACATCAGAAATGAGACAATCTGCCAAAGAACTAATGTGACTGACATAGCTTCTAAGATTAGCAAGCTGAAGTGGCAGTGGGCTGGTCATATATGCCGAAGAACCGATGGTCGATGGGGTACAAAGGTTCTCGAGTGGAGACCACGAACTGGCAACGCAGCGTAGGATGCCCACCAGCTAGCTGAACTGACGACCTGAGACAGACTGCTGGAAGTCGCTGGATGAGGATAGCCCAGGACAGATTCAAGTTCATGATGTAAAAATATTTGCATTGCATAATACCGATCACTCACATGTAAATGGTATTCGCGTACTCGATCGGGAGCCCGCAACCTAAGCAAAAATCAATATGCAAATGTCCACTTGCGAGTTTGCATATTTACTCAATGTAAGTTCGGGATATGTCAAAAGTGAATAGCATATTCATGTCTTAATCCACAATTACATGTTTAATAAAACTTATCTTCCTTTACTCGCAGTCTTTAATTAAATACCCAGCGTAATCTATGTGTCGAGAATAAGACATTAATTAATCTCATTAATTCAATACAAATTATCGTCTATGGTCAATTTCTCGACTACGATAATAATAGGGGTTAAAGTATGAAATTGCCGTTTTATTCCAATAGGTTCTTTGAATTGACATAGAATCTTCATGGTTTTAGGTTTTCGAATGAAACTTTTTTCAAATGGTTTCTATGATGTTCTTGTTTTAAAAAATGTGAAATATTTGAATATCGACTTTCAATTCTTTTTGTTATTCAATTTAGACAAGAAAGATGGATACTGCCAAAATTCGAGTGATTATGAGGCACCCATTTTTCGTATTTTTTTTATTTTATTGATTTGACGCAAGTGAGTCAATATTGTGGGTAAGGTAACGTTAAACCATGCCGCTAATTCCTGGGTAGTTTGACTAGGGTCGGCTTCCACTATCTCTCTTAATTCATCGTTATTCACCTGTGTGGGCGGTCTTCCTCGTGGCTCGTTCTTTAAGTCGAAATTTCCATCACGAAAGCGTTTAAACCAAAATCGGTGCGTTCATTAGTAGACCCCTCTCCAAACGCAGCATTGATATTGCGGGCTGGTTCTGCCGCGTTAGTTCCGCGTCGGAACTTGTATTAAAAAATCACTCGAATTTTCGCAGTATCCATCTTTCTTGTCTAAATTGAATAACAAAAAGAATTGAAAGTCGATATTCAAATGTTTCACATTTTTTAAAACAAGAACATCATAGAAACCATTTGAAAAAATTTTCATTCGAAAACCTCAAAGCATGAAGATTCTATGTCAATTCAAAGAACCTATTGCAATGAAACGGCAATTTCATACTTTAACCCCTAATATTTAAAACAATTGTTTGTTTGCTCTCAGACAAAGCTGAATTAAACGAAGTGTCTGTCCATTTGTTTATTCCATGATATTTTTTACGAGCTAGAACCTATTCAAAATTGTATGGTGTTGTCAGAATCCTTAAGTCATCCTGAGTCATTACAGTACCTACACTGACAGCAGTGTTTTTGGAATTGTAATAATCAGATTCCTGTTTCAGTCTGTATGACATTGTCTCGGCGGGGAAATCCGTTGCTTCGCATCGGCGATTACAGCTTCTGCAAAAAGTCCCGCTCCGACTTCTGCAAGAAGTCCGGCATCGGGCCCATCATCCGCTGGGTCTGCTCTACTCACAACCACAAGGGGTGCAGCGCCAAAGCGGTCACCGTGGAAGGCCACCTGGTCACTGCGAACAACGACCATAACCACGAAACAGTTTTCAAATAAAAAAATATCACGATTCTACGATACGGTTGTCAAATGGAAAAAATCCCGGAAATAGGGGTTTTAGTGAGACTGCTTAATTAATATTTTTTGTCAATGTTATTTTATCATAATTTTGTCTGTACATATGTTGTAATATCGCTACCAAATTGCAGCCTTCAGCCCTCAGTAATTAAGTTTATCTTTATATACATAATTCTTCTGTACGTGTGTTTGTCACCTAACTCCTCCTAAACGGCTGGACCGATCTACATGAACTGTTGTATGGATTTTTGTGGGGGTCCCTGGATGGTTTGAGAATATAATTGGACCCGGTAGATGGCGTCGTGATTGCCTTTTCAGGAAAAAACTAATTTGGTAAACACTTGACAACGTTTAATTTTTTGTTACTGCCTAAAAAAAAATTCTAAATTTTATGATTAATTTTGTATAGAAAGGCTTTTTTGATGATATCTCCAGAACGGCACATACATAAACTCATGCCTGTATCCCAGAGGGGTAGGCAGAGACCAGGGACGGCCACTTGCTACGATCCTGACAGATCACTTTCACTTCCTTAACATGCATTAGTCGTTGTATGCACGCACGCCGGTTTCGTTATTTGGTTGAAGTATGTCCGTCTGGGTCGTCCCTTACCGGCCCTTCCACCCACATTCGCTCGATTTATTTGTTTCGTTAATCTTTCTTCCTTCATCCTCTCCCCATGTCCAAACCAACGCAACATTCCTTTCTCAATTCTAGTCACTACATGCTCTTTCAGTCCACAACGTTCTCTAATCAAACCATTGCGTATCCTGTCATTCAAAGTAACACCAGACATATCTACTTCTCAAGGACCTCATTTTTACTGCATTTAGCTAGGACATATCTAAAATATATTTTTTTATGTAGCCTATATATGTCCCACTGCAGGGCACATGTCTTATCTCAGAGAGAGTGTATGGGCTTAATTACCACGGGTGGCCACCGACGATTAGCACTTTTAAGCGCTGAGGTATGTGAACACCTCATACACTCGGGTTTCCTTACGACGTTTTCGTTCACCGGTAGCATTTTTCGCTAACGGTGAAAATCATTCATCAATAAATTATAAGTATTTATTTATAAACGTCGTGACCTGGACCCTTACAGCGGAGTGGCAATATTATTACCAGTGCTGTCTCGTTGGTTTCGCGGTAATGCGTTTGATTATTAACACGTAGGTTGTGGGTTCTATTCTATTCGCTATAACGCGCCATGCTTTCATTTGTAGAGATAGTATCAGTCTGAGTATTTTTCCATGTTTGTTGATATTCTGGTCTGTTCACCAAAGTGCAGGGAATCTTAGGTTGAGACCGTACCATGAGATTGTGGTGTGTGTTATTTATTTATACAGTAAAGGATGGTTTAGCTATAAGATCTGTGTAACTTTGTGAATTTTAATTATGATGGAGCTGTCAGGCTCGTTTTGCGTACAAAGTCTCCTTAATCAAATCTATTTAGGAAATTAGATTAAATAAAATTTAAATAAACGCGTTATAAAATCGCTAGGTTTTTCTTTATATCATTTGTATTAGTCCTAGCTTCAACTTAGTGCAAAGGCTTTTTACTAGGATCTACCCCCCTATTATGTAACTGTCCACTGTGTTGACATTAAAAACGCGCGACTAGCGTTATCCCCTATAGCGCCCTAATAGCGTCTACCCCTGCTGGGGTAGCTTAAAAAAAGTAAAAATATCGCCTCTCTGAGCCCAGTGCGTATTTATCCCATCAGTGCCTTTACGACTTACATAATAAAGTCACTGATGGGATAAATACGTACTAAAAGCCATTTTATGAACAAAGCCCTCTTATCTCTCACATCGCCCTTGAGTGGGGTTTTGAGTGTCTGTTTTGCTCCGAACAGCATATTCAAATGTTGACTCAAAAGCGATTTTAACATTAAGAGCGCTTGTTACAGCCGTAGCTCCAAATAGATTCTACCTATATTCTCAGGCCGTAACATTTCCAGTGGCCGGTACTTTTTCACTAATAAAAACTGACAGGCCGCTCGAAATGAAAATGTATCTAGAATAGAACTTTCGTACTTTGACTACAGAACACGTACTAATAGAGCTTTATTGTTCCAGCCTTCTTTACCTACCGGACCTCGCAGCGTGGGAAGCCGTTGCTCTGCCTCGGTGAATATAAGTACTCCAGAAAGAACATTGGCGGCTCCAAAATCACTTGGGTGTGCTCCACGCACAGTACTAAAGGATGCCAAGCCTTCGTCAGTACGGATTACGGGGGGCAGATGATAGTAAACATGAGGATCATCCACACTCATTGACATTCCTTGACCTCTTCTTTTGAAGCCTTAATGAGTCTTAACTTGTTTTTCTGTTGATTTTTTATGTTATTGTATTTTTACTTTTGTAAATGTTTATCAGTATTTACTAATGTCGAATGGGTCCGACTAGCAGAAGTAGGATACGAGACGCGCTAAAACGTCAAAAGTCGTGAATTTCTAGTACATTTTGTCAAATCCCCCGATAACCTGTGTCGATACCCCCGAAGAAGCCGCCCGGGACAATAAGCACGGCCTCATACCCCGAACTTACAGCTGCGAGCGGAGCTCTGCAGAAAACCCAGACGACGACGTGATTAGAGCAAAACGCGTCCTACACAGGCGTTGGGTGGAGCAGGCGGTAATACTAAAGATTCGCAGGCTAAAAAGACACACTTACTGTAAGCGTAGATAAAAGCTGAGTCTACGCCTCAACTCTTATCTTGCCAGAGTAGCTTGACATCGCAAGTTGTGCCTTTTGTGGCACTAAAATGTCAGATTTTGACAATTCATGAATTGTTTAAGTAGAACGTAGGCGTAAATTACGCGTGTGAGGTTAAAATGTGAAAATTTTACGATTCGTTTAATAAAATTTGAAGGTATAACAGCACGAGTCACGCGTTTTATGCCGCTAAAATGCGAGAATTTGGCAACTAATGTACTGAATAGTCACATCTTTTGATATTTAAAACGCTCGAGTCATGTCGTCATACTACCGTCAAAACGCGGGACCCGCGTTGGGTATGGAGAGACGAGCCAGCCGAAGTCAGCAGCTCGCCTGTGAGGACGAATCCGACTTATGAGTGAATGCAGGTAAACTTTTATCTTCTTATTTTATTAATTGTACTTAGTTATTGATTGGGTTTTTTCGTTTAATTATGCAAAATTGTGATATTATCGTCACAAATTTTTCTATACCCGGGCATTGAACATACTTAGCTGGGAGAGCGTGGGAGTAAAGCAACCTTTAACATTAAGTGTGATCTACCCAGTTCCGCACCGGGGACCTTACAGCGGAATTACAGGTTGTTTTTTTTTCTTCATTAAATTTTTTTTTCGTTAATTTTTCTCTTTATATTAATTTTGTTTCTATTAGCTAAGTAAGCATACCACATTAGTTGACAAGCAAGCTCTATGAGTATTGTGATCACTATTTAAGACGCTAATCAACTTAACATGATAGTCACATTGGGGATTGTATGAAGTTAGTCAAACGACTAAAATAAATTTTTTGCTCAGTAACTCCAACTTTCTTCGCGTCTGCCAAAAATATCTCGGGCACCATCGCGAACGCTAATGCTGGTTTTATTTTCCTATTTTACTACTAAGCTTTTTGTTTTTTTTACTATTAATTTTAAATACCTACGAAGTTTTGTAATTTTGAGGCTGTTTCAAAATTTAAGATGGTTTCTTAAAATTATTTGATTGTCATTTGACAAAATGGAAAGACACTATCATAGAGATATGAAACGAGCCTTGAAATAGATGCCAAATAAAATATAATTTAGTTTTATCACTATTGTGCCAAGTATTTCAAATACAAAGATTATAATAAAGATTATAAGAAAATACAAAGAATAGCCATGTAATTATTATAATAATTAAGTTGCGTAGCTAGAATGTTTTATCAATGTTTTGATAAATACGAACCTCTAAGTAGGCGGTATATTTTATTCCAATATAATTAATTAAATCAATTAATTAATATAATTTAGATTTACCATTTTATTTGTAAAGGGTTTGGGTAGTATTACATTCAATATATTTTATCAATCATACATTTTTAATTATTTAACTATCCCTGTTTTTACAAAAACCAAAAGAAGTCCCAGGCGGACATACTTCGACCAAATAGGGGATTGCAAGGGGCAGGGTAAAAAGTGCCCGAAACCGGCGAGCTTGCATGCAACGACTAATGAATGTTGATAAAGCGAAAGAAGTCTGTCAGGATCGTGGCAAGTGGCAAACCCTTATCTCTGCCTACCTCTCCGGGGCGCAGGCGTGAGTTTATGTAATGTAATTATATTGATACTTAATGGGTAATTCTTTGTTTCAGCGATATTCCTAACAACCAAGAAGGGATCAAAGCTCATCGGTATGGGCCAGTACGTGTTTAGCAAAACTGAGACCAACGGAGACACTGATGTATGGGTGTGCTCCACACATGCGTTCAAAGGCTGCCCAGCGAAGCTGAAGACTATAAGAGACAATATAGTTAAGATTAGAAATAATCATAACCATTGAAAACCTCATTACTGTCTTGTTATCTGCAGGACAACAACTGTGTCATTGTATTATAATAGATAATGATCTGATTTCATAAAACTACCATTCGTACCCCCGGTTTTTCGTACACTAACAAGCTGTGAATCTACTGTAAACAACTGTCATTGATTTTTTTGTATGCACTTTGGTCAATTGACAGCTGTTAACAGTAGATTAACAGCGTGTACGAGAAACTGGGGGTTAGATTATTATAACAATTCGTGGTATATTGCGTAGGAAAGTCTGCTTGTTAATCCATGGGTTAATCGACCTTGCAACGTACTTACATCGCATTGTCATAATAAACCATGAATTGTAGTTCTGACATGCCCCCGTTGTTCCAATGATATGATTCTACCTTTTTAAGGCTATAAGTGAGCCAATAATAATTAAGTTTGTTCTCATTTGTAGCAACACTACTCGCTAATAACGAAGGACAATACCGTGACGAAACCCTAAAGGGCTACAAGAGAAGCAAAAAATAAAATATGTCTAAAATATCCATAAATTTATTATCGAGTGCCACCATAGACCACACAAATTTTTCAAAAGTATACTATTTTCTTTAGTAGAAAAAAGTTTATGTGCGAGCGAGAGAAATGTCAAAAGTAAAGATATAGAATATACGACCTGTTGCCCCATTTTTTCATAATTGTCTATTCATAGGAGTATTGTGCCATTTTTTGCTGTGACTTGTGTACCTATGAAATGACGCACGTATGATATTCTTTATTTTAGGTACGGTAGGATAGTTATATTTCAATTCAAATAAGTAAAGTAACTATTCAAGACAAAAATATTTTAATGTTATTTATTATCTAAGCACGAATATAATAAGTATAGTAAGTTTGGAATATTTTGGTTTTATGATTAGTTTTAATTTCTATGTGATCGTGGAAAACAAAGAAAAAGCAATGTAACCTACCTATTGTAGTAATGCTGAGGTTTGATTTAAATACCACGAAAAATTTGTAAAATACGGATTAGAAAAAACCGGCCAAGTGCGAGTCGGACTCTCGTACCGAGGGGTCCGTGCCACTACACAAATGTTTGTCTTAAATTTGTGTTTTTTTTTTTCATTCAGTACATAAACTCTTAGAACGTCCAGCTCACACTAGGCCGAATTTCATTATTTGTTGTTATACTGGGACAGCCTGTCTGAGGACAGCACTCGGACCAAGTTTGAAATTTTTGTGCAACATAAATACTTCAAAAAACTCGTTTCATATATGGGACCCACTTTTATTTTATTATCGGGCCATTCGCCATAATAATACGTATCCTGTTGAAAAAATTTAACCAGCTACCTATTACAAGTTCGAGAGATATAGCACTTAATAGATCAGACAGATAGACGCAGACGTCGTAAGATTAATAATATGATGATATTATGTTTCCTCCATCAAGAATACCGTAAAAGTGATCCAGCTCGCGCTTCTGACCTCCCTGACTAATCGATGCACCCCTCTTTACTTCATCGTAGTGATGACAACATAACGACCGGTTACTTTTGAATTGTGACCACGACGTAAAAATAGTCTCATGATTTTGAATGTATCATTACACTATTTTATTGAATAGGTACTTTTACATCATTATATTGAATATTAACCGGTAAAGCAATTGGGAAAAATTATCAATACAAACCAATGCCAGAATAGTTAAATATATATCTGTTTTTATTAAAATTGTTCAAAATCTTGACAATAATGGGGTCCTGTTGGTACGCTTCAGGCGTGGAACAGTAAAAAGGAGGGCTATTATCTAAGCAACATTATACACATCATAATACTACTTACAATGCATGGGTAGGTGCAGCGATTCCGAAAAACCACCCTCAATTCTTCACCTTCTCATTGCTTCGAATCGAGCCTATTAAAGTAATGATTGATTTTTTTGCCATTACACTTTTAGATTGGTTCGTAGTAACGAACAAGAGAGGCGGTCAGGTGCTGGTGATCGGCGGTTACAAGTTTAACCGGAACAGGGAGCGGTCAGGGCGGTCGTACTGGCGGTGCGTTATGCACGACAGGACCGGCTGCCGGGCCACTGCCATCTCCTACGAAGGAGAGGTGCTCAAGTCCAACAACGTACACAGTCATGTGGAACCTACCTTTACAAACTTACAGCCTGCCTCAATAGCAGAGTCGCGCCAATAATAACCTTCTATTCCTACTGTGTGGGTGGTCTTTGTTTGTTGTTTCTACCCCTGTATTAATATGGGTCTTGCGAAATGAAATAAATGCTAAACGCAGTAAAACGCAACGTCGATTGAACAACGCGTATTTTAATAAACCTGAAATCTGTTTTAGCGTCAGTAGTGAAATTGGTTCAGAATCAATAAAATTATTGCTACGCAAATTACAAATGATAATTTCTAAATTTTCGTTGCAGAATTATAGGTATAATTCTTGTTTTGGTTAAAGCACAGATGAATCAAATTAAATACAAAAAACCGGCCAAGTGCGAGTCGGACTCGCGCACCGAGGGTTCCGTACAAACCTGCAAGGTTTACAAAGTTCGTTCATTACGACAATCGAGTCATAACTATGGTATTTTTATTGCAAAACATGAGAAAAAAAGTAATAAGTTTATATTTATTAAAAAATATATATTTTGTAATGTAACTAAAAATTTAAGGTTTTCGGAATTTTTCCTTTATGTGTGCTATAAAACGTTGCTTCATGCCAAATTTCAAGATTCTAGGTCGACTGGAAGTACCCTTTAGGTTTTGATTCCCTTGCGAGTACTTGCGAGTTTCAAAATATGCAGCTTAAATTGCTGTTTCTTTTGATTGCGTTGACATAGAAGTTAGATTTTGTTACAGCTTAAAGGTATTATAGACCTGAGTATTTGGTATGAATTTCAATTTAATACCTCTACGCGTTTATGAGGAAATGGGTAGTAAGTTTAAAATTATTAAAAAAATATACATATATTATGTGATGTAACTAAAATTTATGGTTTTCGTAATTTTTCCTTTATCTATGCTATAAGACGTTGCTTCGTACCAAATTTCAAGATTCTGAGTTCACGGGAAGCACCCTGTAGGTTTTGATTCCCTTGCAAGTGTCGAAAATTTGCGGCATAAACGGCTGTATCTTTTGATTGCGTTGGCTTAGAAGTTTGATTTTTTCACAGCTTCAAGGGACAGTAGACTTGAGTAATTGATATAAATTTCAGCTTCATACCTCCACGCGTTCCTGAGAAAAAGGGTCTTGACAGACGGACGGACGGACGGACAGACGGACAACAAAGTGATCCTATAAGGGTTCCGTTTTTTCCTTTTGAGGTACGGAACCCTAAAAAGGGCTTTAACCTCGGATTGATTGTAATATGATAAAAATTTAACTCACGATATCAAAGGGCAAGTGGTGCGGATTTCTTATTTTTTCCAGTCCATGTTATATCCCATAAAGCCATGTTGAGTAAAAGCTTCTGCCCGTTTATAATTTTTCCACTTTTTTCTGCATCTACTTCCTAGTTACATTTATGTACGCCGTTAACGAAAGTCGGCAACATAGCCCAGCGGATTAGTAAGTTGAAGTGGCAGTGGGCCACATAGCACGCAGAACTGATGGCCGATGGGGCCGAAAAGTTCTCGAATGGAGACCACATATCGGCAAGCGCAGCGTAGGACGACCAGCCACAAGATGGACAGATGACCTCATCCAAGTGGCAGAAAGACGCTGGATGCAGGCCGCTTCCAACCGGTCTCTTTGGAAATCCATGGAGAAGGCCTATGTCCAGCAGAGGACTTCTTGTGGCTGAATGATGATGATAATGATGATGATGACGCCGTTTTAAGTGCGAGGCACGATGTTGACTTATTATTCTTTCACCTTTTAGATTCGTTGGTGTTTATCGAAGACGGCAGGGGACAGCCAATGCTGTTCATCGGAGGCTTTAGGTTCAGTCGGAACAGGGAGTCGTTTGGCCGCGTGTACTGGCGCTGCTCGAGATACTGCTCAATCGGATGCCCCGCAAGGGCGGCATCCTTCGGGGGAAAAGTTTACAAGTACAGCAATGTACACAGTCATAACTGATGATGATGTTGATGCCCTCCTCATCGTAATCCGCCGACGGCGACCTCAACGGTTGGTACGACTTCTGCGGCGGTGGGCTCGGATGTGACTCGCGAAGCCCAGCTTATTCTTGAATGTTCGGTTACATTAGACTAACGTTACATTATTGAGTGTTTCAGCCCATTGAGCTCGTTTGATATTCTAGTTAAACCTGAGGTTTCCGCTCTTAGGGCCGGTTTCTGAATTGAGAATTTCACTGAGTAAATACTTAAGTAACGTTCTGTCACGCTGTTTTCTGAGAAATTCGAAGAGAGAGCACCACAGTTAACTATTTACTTAGCGAAATTCTCAATTCAGAAACTTGCACTTAGGCTTACAGTTTATTTATTTATTTATTGATTTATTTAAGGAGAAAAAACAGAATTGACAAACTTATAGTATAAAAAATATTAGAGTCAATATAGTACATTTTGCCAATTCCTGGGCGTTTGTACGTAGCAAGCGCTGAGGTATGTAAATTCCCCACAATGTTTTCCTTCACAGTTAGCGAGTGGTATTGCTACTACAACTTCACAAAAAGTCAAAGTAAAAAAAAAAAATTTACTATAAAAACTAGGTAAATGTTCATTTAATGAACGTCAAAGCTATTAGTTTCACAATTAATAGATTATGCGAAGAAGAAGCTAACAAAGAAACTCCACATTTATTCTTTTCAAGACAGGTTTGCTTAATTAACAGAGTTTTCAACTTAAAGTTACACTACACTAGATACAATCGTCCCCGTTAACATTATTTAAATACCAGACATCTTTGTCCTCCAAATAATCCTTAATGTTTTATAACAGGCTTTTTTGCACAGAGTATGCTTAACACATTTTTTAAACTGCGTCGGTGGTAGGTCTAATATATCTTGAGGGATTTTCTTGTAGAACCGAATACAGTGCCCCATAAAGGAGATAAGACCGCCAATTGTGCACCACTACTTAGATATAAGAAACTATTTGTAATATCTTTCACCTGGTTGTGCAATAAAGTGTTCTCTATCTATCTATTAATGTAGTTGCAGTAGCACAACCTCGCCCGACAAGAATCACCAAAATTTGCCTGATATCTGACTAATGGCTCTGACTAAGGCTCGCCTCTGTTGTCATGGAAGCATACACTAGGCTTTGCAATCACGTCTGCCCCATTTAATGATTTTTTATTCGCTTATTCCATAACGATGTACGTCCAAAAGTAGGATTTTTAATATTATTGTTATTGACTGTGTATAAATTTAAAAAAAATAGCATAAATGTCACTGTAACGACACAATTCTATTGAATTTTATTGTAATTTAGTTTCCTTTTTGTCGACTTTACATTTATGCTATAATATAGTGCAACGGAGATGAACTAGAAGAAAGAAACTTGACAAGTACGAGTCGGACTCGCCCACCGAGGTTTCCGTAAAAATTTGTAGGTACTTACATATTATAAATAGTTCAGGAATCGAGGCTCGCAGTTTCTTCCGAGCTTTTTCCGAACTTCAAAGACATTTTTTTATGATTCAATTATAAATGTATATAGATTTCAGATTTTTCGCTGTATTTGTAGTATAAGACGACATTACTTGCCAATAAGAAAGTACCCTATGAATTTTGATTCCCTTGCGTTTTGAAATACGCGTCTTTTGCGGCATAAACGGCCGTATCTTTTTTTTACGTTAACTTAGAAAGTTGATTTTGTCAGTGCTTCAAGGGACTGTCAAATTAAGTATGTGGTTTTAATTTAAACTCGATAACTCCATGCGTTCCTGAGATAAAAGGTCTTCGCAGACAGACGCAGGGACGGACGGACGGATGGACGCACGGACAACAAAGTGATCCTAAGGGTTCCGATTTTTCCATTTGAGGTACGAGCTCTCCAGTGCCCATTCTATATTTGCTGTTCTGAACAAAATAGCGAATGCCAACCTCTTTTGAGACCACTTTCAAGTTTGAAACTGGAAAACGGTCTCAATTGCGATATCAGAGGTAGCAGCGCTTTATGAATGCGGCCCTAAAATCTCGAAAAATAGTAACATACTGTAAGACACAAACGTTTCATTCCAGTGTCGCTCATAAGGACCAAGAAAGGGAAGACGCACATAAAAGTGGGTGATCACACCTTCTACTTGAAGCCGGGGACTTCGAGGAAGGACCGAAAAAGGTGGTGCTGTACACAGAACAAATATTGCAAAGCGTGCCTTCACATAGTAGACAACAAGATTGTAGCTATTTACAACCAACATAATCATGAAAAGAAATAAAAAGTGCTTGTTGCTTCTCTTGGCTTTCTTCTGGTCCTTACCAATTGCCCCAACTGTAACTCAACGAAAGACTGAAAGTAAACAGGATTAAACAAGATAATTATGGAGAAGTAGCGAGCGAAGAAATTTTATATCTACCTCTCTTGACTAGCAAAAGAAACCGAGGCTTATGGTCAGTTTCTGAATTGAGAATTACGCTAAGTAGATTGTTAACTGTAGGGCTGTCTTTTCGAATTTCTCAGAAAAGAGCGTGACAGAACGTTACTTAAGTATTTACTTTGTAAAATTCTCAATTCAGAAACCGGCTCTTAGACTCTCACTGGGGACGTCCGTACTTGATGTGTACAAATGGCCACAGTCTGGGTAAACTTTCGTATTTGTTATGTACTTTCCTAGTATCCTAGATTGGATAATGGTGTGGAACTTATAATTATCCAGTATCAGTACTGTGCGCTGACTCATCATCAGCTGGAGAGTGACACACTACAGCGCTGGTCTTCCATCAGTACCTTTCTATGTTACTAGCTGACTCGGAAAACGTTGTTTTGCCCTATTAATTAGCATACGACCTATTTTCAGACCTACCAAATATACACAAAAAGATTCATAAAAATCGGTGAAGCCGTTTCGCAGGAGTTCGATAACAAACACTGTGACACGTGATTTTTATATGTCAGATTTAGGGTATTGTAGTTATTGATTAGTGATTAGTTAATATTGAATAAGTGATTGTGTTTTGTCAAAGTTACTATCATTATTATTATAACCCATGTTGCTTCTGATTTGTATTAATAAAGTTGAATTATTTATTACGTTAAAAAAATATTTTTACAAGTTTTGATTTTTTTTTGCAGCGTTTTTCATGACGTCGAAGCGAGGCAACCCACAACTTTATATTGATGGTTACAAATTTTATAGAAAGGAAAATAAGACATTGACAGGACAAAAACGACTTTGGGTTTGTACTTCCCACTATCCAGTGGGCTGCAGAGCTAGAGTCTACACTGTGAATAAGGAGATTATAACTACCGTTGTAACTCATAATCATCCACCGCATGTTTCGTCTGGAAAGTAAACTGTGGTCAATCTATCTTGCTTGTATTTTATTTAAAAAATTAGTTACCACTTTATTCAATAAATCTTTGTTCACCGAATTATCGATATGAATAACATGGCATGTGCTTGTTATTTGTTTTGTTAAAAAATATATTGTTACTTTAAGTAAAATTAATTGTGTGACATTTATTAGCAGCTTTTATTTGAAGCTCGGGACTTCGAAGAAGGATTGAAAAATATGGTGCTATATACAGAGCAGTATTGCAAAGCGTGCCTTCACATAGTAGACAGTAATTTTGTAGCCAGCGTTGCCAATTCTACGTCTTTTTACGTAGATCTACATACTTTAGGCCTTTCCTGCAAATCGACTAACTTCAGTCCCAGAATCTACGTATTTTCTTTCAAATTGTACAATATATCTCGTAAGGCTGAATGAGCATAATTTCCTTTTCATTCGCGAAAAAAAGTTAATAAACGTTCCGTTTCGTACACTAGCGCACACTAGCCTCGCCTTACAACACTCGCGTCAAGACGCGTCAGTCATTTTTGTAAACAAAGTTCCCATTACATAGAGCTGTCACTGTGTAAAACGTCTCCGCGTGAAAAGGGAAATTTAACCTAAAAATATTTCGGAGGAGTTTAATAAGCAGCCTATATAAGTCCCACTGTAGGGCACAGGCCTTCTCTCAGAGAGAGAGTATGGGCTTAATCACCATGCGTGCCCACCGCGGATTGGTGATTTCAAGCGCTGAGTTATGTGAATAGCTCAGACACCCAGGTTTCCTCACGATGTTTTCCTTCACCGTTAGCGAGTGGTATTGCTACTATTCCTTCACAAATGTACATAACTTAGAAAGAATAGTCATAGGTACATGCCCGCACTGGGAATCGAACCTGGGTCTCCCGCTTCAGAGTCCAATGTTCTACCCACTAGGCTACCACCGCGAAACTTCGGAGGAGTTTGGTTTCGATCAAATTTCGATATTTTTCAGCTTCCTGCTTATTATTCTTAAAGTTTTACCTTACCCTCTTCATTTCACTCTGAAAAAAGTACGTAGATCTACGAACTGCTCATACGCAAATTTTACTAATTCCGTGATTTCCTAATGTGGCCTACGCCAAAATCCGAGTTGGTAACACTGTTGTAGCTATTGACAACTAACATAATATTGATAAATATAAAAAAATATTTAATAAAAATGAACCTGGTTGTTACTCTTTTCTTTCGTCTAGTCTTGGTAGTAGACAAAACTAGACTAAACAAGGGGGAAAAAAGTAAGGTAAATACTTTTAAAACAGGGGATAAGAAGTACATTGAATAATCTACAAGCAAATAATGCTCTCTCACATGTATTAGATTAGTACGCGGCAAATAATGTGCTTCCAAATTCCAAAAAGACAAAATGTATACAGTTTATCTAACGTAAGATTAGTTGAGAACAACATTGTACTTGAAGAATAAAAACTAGAACTTATATCACAATTGATGCAAAACCACAAAGGGGTCCTCATATTGTAAATTAGACTTGCATCATATTCAATCAGAAGAATTAGGGAGCTCACTGTAGTTGCAACTGCTAGGCTTATTTATTTAAATCATTCTACTCCCTAAAATGATATCTGCTACTATGGGGCCGGGCAGCAATTAATTTGCAAGCTAGACAGTAGGGTCTCACTAACAGATTTTTTAAATATTCATGAAAATATGTATGTTAGAAAAAATATCATAAATTCCTAAAATATTGGTAGCCATCATAATGCTTATTCTAAGAACATGAATTGAAATTTCCACGATTTAGACTTGCAACACTTAGTAGATCCTTTAGGGGCACTGCATAGGTTCTTCAACATACTATGTGCATAAAAGGCTACTATAACAGGAAATGAATGACAACGATGTCTGGTATAACACAGTAGAATATATTAACAACTATTTAGAAAACGATTGTGTCTAGTGTTGGACAGATTAATTAGTTTCCTCTAAAGCACTCCTCTGGCCCTCCATCCCACTCCTCAAAGACTCCTCTATTTAATCTGTGGTTACGTAGTTTCCTTCTTTTACTTATGGTTTCTGTAATCTTGAACCGATAGTAAATACATTTTCATTTCCATTTTTTTTTTAAATCTTCAACACATACTATTTTTATCGACGTTTATCGGGTGTTTTAAGAAATCGTGTTTTGATAAATAGGACCGTTAGTTTTTGTTATATTTAAGAAAAAATGTTTACAATTAAGTTTTTTTTGCAGCGTTTTTTATGACGTCGAAGCGAGGTAACCCACAACTATTTATTGATGGTTACAAATTTTATAGAAAGGAAAATAAGACATTAACTGGACAAAAAAGACTTTGGGTTTGTACTTCCCACTATCCAGTGGGCTGCAGAGCTAGAGTCTACACTGTAAATAAGGAGATTATAACTACCGTTGTCACTCATAATCATCCACCGCATGTTTCGTCTGGAAAGTAAAGGTCGAATAATCTTGCTTGAAAAAAAATATTGTTACGTTAAATAAAATTAGTGACTTTATAAAAAAAATATGTACCGCTTTATTCAATGATGAGTAATTTTTTTTTACTGAAATATATACACGAATAACATAATATTTGCTTTTTAATTAATTTTATTTAAAAAAATTGTTGAAATAAACGATGGAGCACGCGGCCTCGCTCGCAAATTTTTTAATTATTGTGATAAAATGAGTAAACTTTTGATAAATTTGGTCTGAGGGTTTGATGCATAATTAAATTACGAACATTTGAAAAAAAAAATCCGATTATTAGTTTTTAATAAAGAAAAGTTGTTTCCAAAATTATTAATTTTGGAGTCAAATTTTCTTAATGAAAAGCTTAGTATAAATATGCCTTGAATATCCGCAATTTAATTATCCTTGATGGACCCTCAGACCACATTTACCAAAAGTTTACTCATATTATTACAATATGAAAAATGATAAATTGTGCATGCGCGACAGCATCTCCACTTAAGAGCAGCCTTAAGGCTAATCAAATCAAATGTGTCTTTTAAAACATTATAAATAAATAGAATAGAAAATTTGTATGACCTGAAATTTATTAGCAACCCTTTAGCCCCCACTCTGCTTTCTATCAGAGAGAGGAAGCAGTGAAGGAAAATATCTTCATAGTCCTCAGCGCTGGAAATCGTCAATTTAATTTAATTTAACTTTTTTATTCAGAAAAGTGGATCTATGTATATTTTGGTGTATATAAATTACTCTAGCAGTGAAGGAAAATCGCCAATAGAGATTATTATTGATTAACTGTGGTTTATTGATATTATAATTTATTGACAAACGGTGATAGGTAATGCTTGTATTATATTAAATTATTGTAAATTTATTATTAATATTAGTATTTTTTTTTTTTAATTTACATACAGGCACATACATTGCTTCTGGCCCCACACTAGGATACCCTGTGTCGTGGGAACCAGAAACAACGACATCACAAACATGTACTGTACACATCCAAGACCTGGGGATCTCGTATTGTTTTAAAAAGTAGGTCCTGTGTTATCAGAACTTCTTTACTCAGGCTAATAACACAGATCCGCTTTGTAAAATCATTATCATCATCATCATCAGCCATTTGACATAAGGACATAAGCCTCCTTCGTGGTTTTCATAACCATGAGGGGTTTTGCCATAATCGCCACGCTTGCCAGGCGGGTTGGCGATCGCAGTATGCGGTTGGAATCTCAGGAAGACGCTGCTGCCCATCTCCTGGTAATTGATTTCCTTAGTCGCCTTCTACGACATCCATGGAAGGAAATGGAGTGACGCTTTTCCTAATCCGGCGCCACACGGAACTTTGTAAAATAATACGCACCAGAAAAAAAAAATTAAATAAGATAAGATTTATTTTATTGTACACCAGGAATAACACAAACCTAAAATATCACAATAATAAAAAAAAATAGAAACGTTGCCTATCACAATCTATCAATTAATTATAATATTAATAAACAGTTCATCAATGATACTGTCTATTCGCGATTTTTCTTCACTGTTAGCGAGTAACTAATACTAACCAAGATATATTTCTATGAATAAAACTAATCTCAGTTAATAATTACATTACAGGGTGTTATAGAAAGGCTTTGTAATTGTAAAAACGACAATAATTGATAAAGCTCTCAGCAGTCACTTGTCTTGGTCGCAAAGTACTCTTTACCCTACCTTACCCTACATTACCCTACAGGGTAAACAGACAACTATAGATTTTTTATGCTCTAATGTAATTTTCCGCTGCGATTTGTGTTGGTTTGTAATGCAGAATCTCGAGTAAAGCTCAATGTTTCCAATCAACCCCAGTCTTACCCCTTGTTTCTCGTACATACCCAATCTGTTAATCTACTGTTAACAGCTGTCAGTTGAATGAAGTGCGTCCAAAAAATCTCCGAATGTAGATTCGGAATGTAGTAGATTTACAGCCTGTTAGTATGCGAGAAATTGGGGGTAAGTCTTTTCAAAACGGGTGTAATAATAGGGGTTAAAGTATGAAATTGCCGTTTTATTGCAATAGGTTCTTTGAATTGACATAGAATCTTCATGGTTTGAGGTTTTCGAATGAAACTTTTTTCAAATGGTTTCTATGATGTTCTTTTTTTAAAAAATGTGAAACATTTGAATATCGACTTTCAATTGTTTTTGTTATTCAATTTAGACAAGAAAGATGGATACTGCGAAAATTCGAGTGATTTTTTAATACGAGTTCCGACGCGGAACTAACGCGGCAGAAACTTCCCGCAATATTAATGCTGCGTTTGGAGAGCGGTCTACTAATGAACGCACCGTGCGATTTTGGTTTAAACGCTTTCGTGATGGAAATTTCGACTTAAAGAACGAGCCACGAGGAAGACCGCCCACACAGGTGAATAACGATGAATTAAGAGAGATAGTGAAAGCCGACCCTAGTCAAACTACCCAGGAATTAGCGGCATGGTTTAAAGTTACCTTACCCACAATATTGACTCACTTGCGTTTAATCAATCAAATAAAAAAATACGAAAATTGGGTGCCTCATGATTTGACTGATCTGCAGAAAAAAACGCGTGTTGAAACTTGTGTTGCCTTGTTGAATCGGTACAGAAATGAAGGAATATTGGATCGAATTGTAACATGTGATGAAAAGTGGATTCTTTATGATAACCGGAAAAGAAAAATGCAATGGCTGACCCCAGGTCAAATGCCACAACAGTGTCCTAAAGCAAAACTTACCAATAAAAAGGTAATGGTAACTGTTTGGTGGTCTCAGCATGGTGTTATTCACTATAGTTTTCTCCGATCTGGTCAAGCAATAACGGCAGATGTCTATTGTGCCGAACTCCGAACCATGTTGACAAAACTAGCAGTAAAACAGCCCCGACTCATGAATCGATCTTCACCATTATTGCTCCACGACAACGCGAGACCTCACACAGCACGAGAAACCATTTTGACCCTTCAGGAACTGCAGTTAGAAACCATTCGTCATCCTCCGTATTCACCAGACCTTGCTCCAACGGACTACCATTTTTTTCGTGATTTGGACAATTATCTACGTGACAAGAAGTTTTCTTCCCAGGGGGCAGTACAAAATGCTTTCACACAGTTTGTGCAGTCTAGATCGTCGGAGTTCTATCGCAAAGGCATTAATGACCTTCCCATCAGATGGCAGCAATGTATAGATAATAATGGCAACTATTTTGATTAAATAAATTTGTTAAAAATTTAAAAAATAAACAATTTAAATTTTCAGTACAAATCGGCAATTTCATACTTTAACCCAACACGAGTTCTTAAAACGAAATTCCGAATTCAACTCCTTGCCTCATTGCATTGATGCAGGGAGATTTCACATTGAATTAAATTTACTTTATTTCACAGGATTCACGGCAATTTTCGGGAAATCGAAGTTTGGAAATAGGCGGTTAATATTCGGTGGATACAGTTTCTATCACAAGAAGGGGAGTAATCCTAATGCTTTGAAGTTGCGATGGGTATGCTCAAGTCATCATTCGAAAGGGTGTAGAGCCAAGCTGTTCACTATCGATAATAAAGTCGTAGTGGTAGACAGTAGCCATTTTCATCCACCGCTGAATGAGAGTTAAGTGTAGAGATGATTGCGTTAAAGAAATTCTTACTGTCGGATTGACAGGATTGACTGCACATTGTGCAGTGCACAAGTTCCCTTACATCCGCCACTGCTGCGACAGACTTCTAATAATTAACTTTTTTCGATATGATTATTGCATTCATATTATCCATGTTCCGTTTTATTTTGATTATCTTAATATGCATCCTGAAACCTGAAATAAATACACATAGTCTTATTGGGAAGTTGTCCGTAATTAGGGATAAAATTAAGTGATATAAAATATTTTAATTAGTGTGTGTCACGTTCTAGATATTTGCTTTTCTATAGAAAAAATTATTTACCACAACATTACTTTTACAGCAATCTTTGAAAAGTCGAGGCAAGGAAAGTTGCGGTTAATTATAGGTGGTTATAGTTTTTATCACAAGAAGGGGGCCAATCCCAACCCTTCAAAGTTGCGATGGGTATGCTCAACTCATCACTCGAAAGGTTGTAATGCCAAGTTATTCACTGTCGATAATCAAGTCCTATCATTGGACAATAATCATTTACATCCACCTACAAATTTATTTAGATGATGAGAGAGCCTTTCTTACATCTGTATTTAAATTAAAAACACAAAACGCGCGACACAAAAGAGGCTAAGTAAAAAAAGTTATTAATATTATTGAAGATTTAATTAATTAATATGGAAAAATTAATTAAACTTCATGTAAATTAAAGCAAAAGTATTATTTGTAGTAAATAAAACTTTTCACTTTTGCTTTCAAAACCTCTAAAACCTAATGACTGAGCCCAACATAATAGATGAAGATTGTGCTGTGAAGAGAACATATTTGAAGGTTGTCCTATCTGTTAGATATTCCAAGTATCGCAAGAAAGACACCGTGGAGGACCAGTGGGAGCTCTAGGTAGATAATTGGAGGGAGGTAGCGCAAGACAGAAAACATGGCGATATTTGGTTGCGGAGGCCAAAGGCCAAGGTAAAAGTTAACGAGTTTGAATGGATATAATAAAATCTAAATATATATAAAATCTAAATAATTGGTACTTTGCCTGGAGCCGAAACCAACAGAAATTTTACGGTTCATTATTTTTACAGCCATCTTCGGGCAATCGAAAAGAGGAAAACGCCGCATAACTATTGGTGGCTATCGTTTCTATCACAAGAGGGGAACCAATCCCAACCCTACGAAGCTACGGTGGGTGTGCTCGACTCATCACCCAAAGGGTTGTAAAGCCAAGCTGTTCACTGTCGGGGATGAAGTCATATTGGTGGACAACAATCATTTTCATCCACCGATGAATAGATTTAACTAACTGTCGGTACCTGTTGTAGAAATGTTGTTTTAGATTGTATTCAAAGCTTACACAGACATGAGACGATGTGTATATTTCCAAGTTTTTCCTTGACTGGTTACCATGACACAATGATCTCGTTTGGGTCCACGACAAGTGATTGTGTTTTGTGGAAATTATTATGGTTTCATTAGGTTATGGGTTCAATTAACCTAAACCACTTTTGACACAAATGCCACACATTCACCAATACGTTCATAAAACAAGGTTTAAATCATGTTTTGAGAAATTGTAAAGAGAAAAGTGATTGTTGAGTATTGGTGGTAAAAGAATATTTTGCAAGGAAGTGCCAATCCTAACCCCATGAAGAATAGTCAATTAACCAAAATGAGTAGACTAGTGACAAATAGGAAGTGAAGATTAGATAATGTTATGTTAAAACTTTAAGATTCCTGCTTTTTTAGAATTTACTTTTGGCATTACCTGTTAACGCTCTAATCGACTTGTTGGTTAGTTAAGTATGTACCTTATAAGTTAATTTTGATCGGTTTAGCTTTTAACGTGAGTTTGGTTTTTTGTTTTCGTTACTTTTTCTGTAATATATTTCACACGTTTTATTAATATTTAGACATAAGGTAAATCAATCTATATATATATAACAAAGTCGGGTTTATTACACCATTTATCTCAAGAAACTCAAGAAAGCTTTGACTGATTTTTACGATATTTGATTAGTTGGATTTGTCTTTGAACTGAATAGTAGTATAACAGTTACCAGAAATGTTTAGTTTTGTATTCTTTCTTTCAGTGATCAGTAAAATCCATGGTTAGTTAACTTTTTACTTTATAATAAATTAAATAAATAAATAATTATTATACTTAAAGCCTATTATACTTGCCGTGGGGTGCCGGCTTTGCCGTGGGGTGCCGGCTTGCCGTGGGGTGCCGGCTCTAGAATAGTACCCCCCCATCCCTTCCCGCGGGTGCCGTAAAAACCGGCTAAGGGACACATTACCAGAAGGTGGGCAGCAGCGCCTTCTGCGAAAATGCGATATACTGCGCTCGCCAACCCGCATGCCAAGCGTGGCGAGTAAGGCAAATACCCTCATGGCAATACACAAAAAAACCAGGCCCCCAGTCCCCGGCGGCTCCGCTATTCCTGGCTACGGTAGCGGCCACGGTAACGGCGGAGTAGGGGTTGCTAAGAATCTCCGGCAGAGATCTGGCTACCACCCCCAAAAACGAAAACGACTGGCCCTGGTAACACACAACATTCGCACATTGAGGACAGACGAAAAGCTAATTGAGCTGGAAGAGGAAATGGGTAGGTTACACTGGGATATCCTAGGGTTATCTGAAGTCCGTCGAAAGGGCGAGGACACGATAACCCTGAAATCCGGTAACCTGCTCTACTACCGGGAGGGCGAGCAACAGTCCCAGGGTGGTGTCGGGTTTCTCGTCCACAAGTCCCTCGTAAATAACATTTTGGCCATCAACAGTGTGTCGAGCAGGGTGGTGTACCTAATACTCAGAATATCTAAGAGATATTCGCTGAAGGTCATTCAGGTATACGCACCGACCTCGTCACACTCCGATGAGGAGGTAGAGGCGATGTATGAGGACATTAGTAGGGCCATACATACCTCGGAGACCTATTTTAATGTGGTTATGGGGGACTTCAATGCGAAGCTGGGCACAAGAAGCGAGGGTGAGATGAGAGTGGGGCAATTTGGTTATGGGCAACGGAACCCAAGAGGACAAAGGTTGGCAGACTTCCTGGAGAAAGAGGGACTCTTTATGATGAACTCTTTCTTTCAGAAGCCACCTCACAGGAAATGGACCTGGTTGAGTCCCGATGGTTCCACGAGAAACGAGATAGACTTCATCCTGACCTCCAAGAGACAAATATTCAATGACGTCTCTGTGATCAACATGGTGAAAACCGGAAGCGATCACCGAATAGTAAGAGGCACATTGAATATTAATGTCAAACTTGAGAGGTCTCGTCTCATGAAGTCCACGCTCCGACCTACTCGTGCCCATATCCAGAACCCCGAGAACTTTCAACTCGAATTGTCAAATCGCTTTGAGTGCCTGGAGAGCGCCGCATCGGTGGACGAGATCAATAACAGGTTTGTAGAAACTGTCCGTTCAGTGGTTCTACAGACCCAACCGTACGAGTAGACCACAAAAGCTCTCAAACTATACTCTCGACCTCATGGCTAAACGTCGCGCGTTGCAACTGCAGTCCTCCGAGGATGCTAAGTCATATAGGCAGCTCAATAGACATATCTCAAAGTCTATGCGGCACGATATTCGGTCCTTTAATACCGAACGTATTAAAGAGACTATAGAGCGGAACAAGGGTTCCAAGGTGTTCGCCGACTTGTCTATTGGGCAAAGCCAGCTGACGAAGCTGAAGAGAGAGGACGGCAGTATAGCGTCGACCAGGTCAGAGGTGCTGAGGGAGATTGAGAGTTTCTACGAACAGCTATACACCTCAGTCGCAAAACCTGTTAGCAGTTTGAACAAAGATCCAAGAGCCAAACTGACCCGACATTATACCGAAGACATCCCGGACATCAGCCTGTACGAGATTAGGATGGCCCTGAAACAGCTCAAGAATAACAAGGCACCAGGAGAGGACGGAATCACATCAGAGCTACTGAAAGCGGGTGGAACACCAGTACTTAAAGTCCTTCAGAAGCTCTTCAATTCCGTCGTGGTCGAAGGAAAAACGCCAGAAGCATGGAACAGAAGCGTGGTGACGCTGTTCTTCAAGAAAGGGGATAACTCTCTATTGAAGAACTACCGACCCATCTCGCTTCTGAGCCATGTTTATAAGCTGTTTTCGAGGGTCCTCACGAATCGTCTCGAACGCAGGTTTGATGACTTCCAGCCTCCCGAACAAGCCGGTTTCCGAAAGGGCTTTAGTACCATAGACCACATCCATACGCTGCGGCAAATTATACAGAAGACTGAGGAGTATAATTTGCCATTCTGCTTAGCGTTTGTGGACTATGAGAAAGCCTTCGATTCGATCGAGACATGGGCAGTGCTCGAGTCTCTCCAGCGTTGCCGGATTGACTATCGGTATATCGAGGTGCTGAAGTGCTTGTACAACAGCGCCACCATGTCGGTCCGAGTACAGGAGCAGAATTCGGAGGCAATTCCATTGAGAAGAGGCGTGAGACAGGGAGACGTTATCTCTCCGAAACTCTTCACGAACGCACTGGAAGATGCCTTCAAGCTTCTGGAATGGCAGGGACGCGGCATCAATATCAATGGCGAGTACATCACGCACCTTCGATTTGCCGACGATATAGTAGTCATGGCAGAAACGATGGAAGACCTCGGCATAATGCTCGAAGACCTCAGTCGAGTTTCCCAACGTGTGGGCCTTAAAATGAACATGGACAAAACGAAGGTCATGTCGAACGCCCGTGTTGTGCCCACCCCAATAACATTGGGGAACACGACTCTCGAAGTTGTAGACGAATACGTCTACTTAGGACAAACAGTCCAACTAGGCCGGTCCAACTTCGTGAAAGAGGTCAATCGTCGAATCCAACTCGGCTGGGCAGCATTCGGGAAACTTAGAAAAGTCTTTTCGTCTAACATACCTCAATCGCTCAAGACAAAATTATACAACCAGTGTGTGTTACCAGTGATGACTTATGGCACTGAAACGTGGTCTCTAACTATGGGCCTCATAAGAAAGCTCAAGGTCACGCAACGAGCTATGGAAAGGGCTATGCTCGGAATTTCTCTACGAGATCGAATCAGAAATGATGAGATTCGTAGACGAACGAAAGTCGTCGACATAGCCCAGCGGATTAGTAAGTCGAAGTGGCAGTGGGCGGGGCACATAGCACGCAGAACTGATGGCCGATGGGGCCGAAAAGTTCTCGAATGGAGACCACATATCGGCAAGCGCAGCGTAGGACGACCAGCCACAAGATGGACAGATGACCTCATCCAAGTGGCAGGAAGACGCTGGATGCAGGCCGCTTCCAACCGGTCTTTTTGGAAATCCATGGAGGAGGCCTATGTCCAGCAGTGGACTTCTTGTGGCTGAATGATGATGATGATGATGATACTTAAAGCCTTGGGTTTATTGTTTTTCTGATTAAATAAATTTCTGAGTCTACTGGAAAACTCTTTCATAGTTCCTTCAAATAGAAAGCATACAAATAATTGATATTAAGTTTTACCACTAATTTATTCTCTCGATAAATCGTGGCTTTATCGTCAAAGTCGTTCCTTTATGGTCTGTGACTTAGAGACACTTCTTTCTTTCTCGTTCTGTCTCGCCCTATCTCTTTCTTTCTTTTTCTGTTTTTATTCGTACTCGACTTTCATCCGATATTTGTTTAGTTAAAAACCCTGAGGTAGCCTTCTTGAAAACGCAGAAGGGTAAGATCTAACTTCATCGTTAAAGATCTCTAAGATATTTAACGATGAGCGTATGTTTTACGAGCATTTACAATATGGGAAGCACTCGTTGTGCTTTTTGACGGATTTACTAGGATTACAGATTATTACTTATTTTTATTAAGATTCTTTATTGCACAAAACACTTGTTCGGAACAAAGGCGTACTTAATGCTAAGTAGCATTCTCTACCAGTCCACCAAGACAACCTTTGGTTTATCGATAATGACTGACAGTGTTTAGGTCCTACTTTTAGTATTTAGGTTAGGTATTTTTGTGTGTAATTATGTAATAACTTTTTTTTATAAAGTACTATATTGATATACAAATTTAAATAAATACTAGTCATTAGTCTAGTATAACATAACATAAACTCACGCCTGTATCCCAAAGGGGTAGGCAGAGACCAGGGACTGCCACTTGCTACGATCCTGACAGATCACTTTCGCTTCCTCAACATTCATTAGTCGTTGCATGCACGCACCCCGGTTTCGGGTACTTTTTATCTTGCCCCTTGCTAATACATCCCCTATTTGGTTGAAGTCTGTCCATCTGGGTCGTCCCTTACCGGCCCTTCCGTCCACATTCGCTCGATATATTTGTTTTGTTAATCTTTCTTCTTTCATCCTCTCCACATGTCCAAACCAATGCAACATTCCTTTCTCAATTCTAGTCACTACATCCTCTTTCAGTACACAACGAAAGACGTTTAATATGTTCCTAATAATCATATTAAAAAAATAAGAGGGTCTCTTTAGGTTAGTTAGTAACTTTGGTTAGTTCTCAACTCATCTAACTGTGATTTGTACATGAGAAATAAAATTGATCAATATGTTCGTTCCGTTGCAAAACATCCATTTGGCGAGTTTTAATCTTCTACTTAATTAGAACTATCTTTCATGCATGTACAGGTACAACCAGGTTTCCACTTACATTGTCGGGAGTAAAAAATTACCTTACCATAAACGCACGAATAGGTTACAAAATAATTATTGGAGCTTACGTACGGATTGTAGGCAAGCCAGAGCAGCAATGGCCGGCAGAAACCCTCGTCTCTCCAGATGCCTGCTACGCCTGAATAAGGCGCAACTCTGCATTGTAACGGGAGCTCTCACAGGTCACGGTCACTATATAAACATCTTTTTAAAATAGATGCTACAGTCAGTCCCCTATATAGAGCGTGCATGGATGCAGAAGGGACAGCCGCTCACATGCTGGTGGAATGCACGAGGGTGGCCAGACAGCAGACGGCTCTCCTCGGAAGCGGAACACTGCGGGAGGCCTGCCTTGACATAAACCATGTGCTGGCGATCCTGGAGGAGCTGGGAGTTCCTAGACACTAACTTCCTTTCACGCAAAATAGGCTCTTTAGCCCCGGCTGCCGGAGTGATCTTAAACGATCACGAAGGTTAAGCAACACAGGGCGCGTTCAGTGCATGGATGGGTCGCCGTCTATGCCTAACGCTAGTGGCATTTCTCCGAGCGGTTCCGTGCTTCGCAAGGCACGTTAAGCTGTTGGTGCCGGCTGCCGTCGATAGATGGCAGTCGTTAAGCCAAGTCAGAGGCCTTAGGGCGGCTTGACAACTTCTGACAGTGGACGAGCCACTAGTCTACAAGCCTCCACCAATCCGGACTTGGCCCCCGTGGTGGAGTATGGCCTATACCTTCCTCAGGGAAGAGACCCGTGCCCCTCGGTGGGGACATAATGGGTTGATGATGATGATGATGAGGCTCTTTAGAAGTCGAGTTGCGGAAACTAAATCGCCACCAATATCAAACCTTACCGAAGAATTAAGTTGTCCGCGACTAAATCTGGCATTTATTTTTCAGTCTTGTATCCAGAGTTTGTGGAATCACGTAGCGGGAAAGTCATGATAAAGTATGGTGTAAACACGTACAGTTTCAACCGAAGAATTGGGTGCAAAGTGCGCTGGCGATGCTCCAAACATGGTGGCGGTAACCCCTGCAATGCTACCATATACACAGTTGATAATGAAATAATTTCTATTAAAGATGAACATACACATTTAAATCTAAATCCTAGCATGACAAACATAAAAATTGGGGAAACAAAATCTTTTGACATCAAACGTCTGATGTAACATGTATATTTAAATAAATACAAAGAATAAAACAGGATGCGTTGTTGCGTAGGTGGGATAAGATAAATACGATAAGTGTGGATTGTTTGTTTTGAGATTATATTATTATGTAGGCTTTCAATCAGTGCATACTGCCTATTCTCACGTACCTATGGTACTGAAATATAGTCTCTTACCAAAGCTGATATGTCCAAGTTGCGATGAGAATAATGGAGATGCCATTAGCACGGAAATAACCAAGGTAAACTGGAGATGGGCGACGATCACAGGGTGGTGGCCGAGGTAGGATAATTTGATCTGTAAGCAGACCAGCGACCAGATGGGTTGATGACATATAACCGTCGGAAAGTAATGGACGAGATTTGATGGTTTGACATTGGATATATACTGTCATCTGTGCTGGTAAGTGTAGGAAACGAGTAAATGTGTTTGAATATGGTTGTGTGAAGTAATTCCGTATTTAGGTGTTAAATTAAAATCTAGTCTTGTAATAACAAATCAAGTTACCAAAAAATTTTGTTCGAAACAATGAATTGTGTTTAAGTAATTAAACTAAATCACTAAGTAATGTAGTATTTCAATTCCCAAATTTCCCACATTCCTTTTTTAACACACTTTTGAAGCTTCGTGTATAAGTAACTAACAACCTATGCCACTGTGATCAATATGCATCTAATCCACGAATTCCATTTTATTGTCTTATCGTTATTAGCTTAATTCCGGATTTACTTACCTACTTGATTCCCAACAAAAAAACAAGCAAGTTAATCCGAAATTAAGCTAATAATGTGTAGTGCTTACGAAAATGTTTTTTCCAAAATATATGTTATCGACTTGAAACGTATGTAATTCTGATGACAATGCAATATTTTGGTATCATCTAGCTGGTTTAATAATGGGGCAAGGAATAATATTGGGATTCTTCAACTCTACCCCGCCGTTAGGCTGTCAATTTCTTGCAAATTTCGACGCTCCAACATGTAGTTCAGCTATTGATGATTAGTTTCCAGCTCATCATTTCGCATTTGCCACACCCACAGTACTCACGCTGGGTAACGTATTGATATGTGTTAAAATATGTTTCATTTTGTTTAGCGTTGTCGCTATCCTTACAATTGTTTGATTTGCTTTTTATATTGTGTGTGAGCAAGTGCAAATAAATAGATTCATCTCTGAGGCCATCCATAAATCACCTCATACGAAATTTATGATTTTTGGATCAGCCCCTATATTACGCTCACCAAATCCTGAGCGATTCCAATCGTTTAACTGTCAAATTAGTATGGAGTTTGACAGACGATTGGAATTGCTCAGGATTTGGTGAGCGTAATTAGGCCACAGACCTGTGATCCCCTGGTATGACTTAACATATTTAAGGAATTATAAAATTAGAAACGTTCTTCCAAAGTTATGTATTTGTACCTATTTTCATTTAAAATATTTTTTCATAAAATATAATTTACAAACCATTGCAGAGAATTACAAAGTAATACAAACTTTAAGCCTTTCTGTTAAGTTTTTCCTTGAAGTTTTTCTTTGGATACCGAAATTTTTGGCTTATACCTATATTTTATTCATTTTGTTATGTTAAGGAAATTATGACTCGGTTATTGATGGTCCTAAGTTAAACCTAAATAACTTTTCCTTCTTTAGGTAGTCATTTACCTTGCATCGTTGTATCGACGAGGCAAAAGACTGATCAAGATCGGCGACAACACGTTTAGGTTCCAGCGTACATTAGGGTACAAATCGCGTTGGCTTTGCTCCACACATAACTCTAGAGGATGTTACGCTTTCATCAATGCTATTGAGGATGAAATTGTTAAGATAAACAATACGTATAATCACCGAAGTTAAAAAAACATATTTCCATCTTTCATCATCTCTCATGAGTACTAGAAAAGAATAATTGTAGAATAGATATTTATTTGTAAAAAAAAATATTTTTTGCGGAGCATATGTCAAATTTGCTTTTGTGAGAAAGTGTCAATGACGATTTCTACTGAAGACAAGAAAGTCGATTTCTGTTTTCTTGTCTTCAGTAGAAACAGCCGTGAACCACCGTCAGAAAATCTGTGATTAAGGGCACTAGCAGCTGTAAGACTAAGAAAGAGTAAGATATGATGATGACGAGATGAAGCGATATAAGACTGTTAGGATCGTTAGGATCGTGGTCAGTGACAAACCCTGGTCTCTGTCTACCCTTTCATGATACAGGAGTGAATTTATGTATGTGTAAAGTAAAAGAGTTTGGTTTTGTATGATGTACGTCGATAATTCTTGACGGGAGCTTTCTTTGCCTTCCATGCTTTCTTAACTATAATTAGTTAAGGTACCTTAATCAATATCAATTCCCTTAAATTTGATGTATCTATCAGTACAGTACTATTGACTGTTGTGGAACCTAATAAATAAAATAAAAAATAAAGCATTAGTGACAATCAAAGTTAATCTATTAGGTCAGTAAAGAAGGTTGGTTTATTTAACCTCTTTACTTTTTTACCAACAGAACCCTGCTTCGTAATCTCGCGGCGAGGTAAGACACTGATCAAGATTGACGGTCATACGTTCGGCCTGCAGCGAACATCTGGAATAAAATCTCGGTGGTTGTGCTCCACACATAACTCTAGAGGTTGTAAAGCATCCATCTTCACCATTGGGGATGAAATCGTGAAGATAAACAATGAACATAGCCATTAAAAAAAACGCTGCAAAAATTGCTTCACACGCGCGAGGAATATTATTATCGGAATTTCAGCTAATTGAAATTTCAAAGTCACGTGCATTTGTTCCCTCATAGAAGCCATGCCCTGCTGTGTGATGCATGTATACTCCCTTCCACGAGTCGAACTCCTAGGGAAACAAATACCCGCATCTCATTGGTCAATGCGCGCGGCTAGAGATAAGCGAAACACTAAGCGAAGAAGGTCCGCTTCATGGGGTAGGTTTACTTAATGCAATGGCTCCTTCAATAGCCATTGCTAGAGATAAGCGAAACAATGAGCGAAGACGGTCCGCTTCATGGGGTAGGTTTACTTAATGCAGTGGCTATTGAAGATCGCGCGCATTAACCAATTGGCGCACATGGACGATTTTCTTTGTTAACTCGTTTCGTGGAATGGAGTTTAGGCTGGTTATGTATGTATGTGTACAATAGCGATACCTACCTTCTTGGCGAAGGAGTAATGACCTGTTATTACCAAATATTAATGAGGAATCGCTACATTGATTTGCATAGGAGTCAGTCAAGAACAGAGATTGAATGTAATATTTGTACAGTGCAGAAAAAACAAGTTGATATTTAGTTATGATCTTCAGATGGATCATCATCAGCCATTTGACGCCCACTGCAGGATATAGGCCTCCCTCATGTTTTTCCTAACCATGAGGGGGGTTTTGCCATTATCAGCATGCTTGGCAGGCGGGTTGGCCATCGCAGTATGCAGTTGGAATCTCAGGAAGACGCTGCTGCCCGTCTCCTGGTAATGTATTTCCTTAGTCGCCTTCTACGACATCCACCATCCTTCACACGGATAAACGCGACCATTGTTTTGTGGTTTACCACTGTTTTATTTGGCAATATTCAATATAAGCAAAATCCTTTTCGAAACTTATACACATAAGTTAAGCTATGTACACGTACATAATTGTAAAATAACCGAAACTAATGAAGTTCATAAATTCTGTAAGACACCAAATAACCTTATAAATAAATGGACAACGAATGTAACAGAAGCCAAAGCTCGCTAAACTTTAACTTATTTAACATTACAAGTAAAACAATATGTGACCGTTTCAACATCTAGATCATTTGAAGAAAAAACGGACAAAAAACCTCCAAACTTAGTCTTTTCAAATACGAGTATGTTCCTTAATTAACAGAGTTTATATATTTTAATCTTCTAAAACCTATAACTAATGCATTGAACTGGCTTTAATTCCAGACATCTTTGTCATCCAAGTAATCCTTAATGCTATAGTAGCCCTTTTAGCATAAAGTGCGCTTTACAAGTTTTTTGAACCGCGCTTCTGATAAGCTTATTATGTCTTCAGAGATCTTATTGCAGAAACGTAAACAATGCCCTATAGCCCTTTTAGCATAAAGTGCGCTTTACAAGTTTTTTGAACCGCGCTTCTGATAAGCTTATTATGTCTTCAGAGATCTTATTGCAGAAACGTAAACAATGCCCTATAAAGGATGTGTATTTAGGATGTACCTTTGCCAGCCTAAATCTTGGGAATGAAAGTTTATATTTATTTCTATTTACATTGTGTTGGCTGCCTACAGTTTTAAAATTACTGATATTTTTCCTGACGTAGGTACATGATATTCTCATAGATATACTGACTAGCAACTGTCAGGATGTTAGTTTATTTAAATAAATGTCTTAACGAATCCCTACTGCCTAGCTTATAAACGAATCTGATCGCTCTCTTCTGTAAGACTCTTCTGGTCTCAATGTCTGACCCCACAATAGTATGCCGTAGAACATAACACTATGGAAGTAACTAAAATAAACAAGCATAGCAGTTGCGACATCAGTTATTTCCCGGATTCTTTTGACTGCATATGCTGCAGAACTAAGTCTATTTGCCAATTTGTCTATACGAGGACCCCATTGAAGCTTTGCATCAATTGGGATACCTAGAAATACAGTTTCTCCTACAAGGTCTAGTTTGTCATTCCCCAATACAACGTTGCTATCAACTTTTTGACATTTTGTAAACTTTATACATATATTTTTTTTTTTTTAATTAAACAATAAGATATTAAAAGTTTGAAAATTCAAACTTAACGCAACAATATCAAGGATTAATCTATAAACATTGTTTTACACACGGAGAAATTTATTTATTGATATTAATTGACACATTGAGGAACAGTAAATAGCATAGCAACATAGCCTACTGTGGCCTTATTTTCGGTCTATTTCTACAATATGAGACTTATAAATTATAATCAAATGAAAACAAATTAGTTTTTATTCGAGCATCACTTCACTTTATTTTTTTATTTATATCAAAATATTTATCGCTGATATTACAGGGAGCCCTATTATGGTAGCAATTTAAAAAAGAACTTAATTATGTATGTAACTTATTAACCTACTTATCGAACTTGTGTGATTTATATGGAGCGTGGGATCATCTAGCCTACTACTTTAGAAACTACTGAGGTATGGGGTTCCTAGGAGAGCTTTTATCAAATAGTTAAGGCGACGCTTGGAGAACCGTGATTTTGACCATCGCTCCGGGGGATTTCTAATGCACAGGATCTCCCTTCTGTGCCAGCTTTGTGAGGACCTTTTTATCGGAGATGCGAGGGGTTGTTTATTTGACTGACATTTGCTATTATTTATATTATAGTTTTTATTTATTATGTTACTGTTATGGATGTAGCCTAACATTGCTATTGTTGTTTTCAGGTGACATAATAACTTTCGCGAAGTCATGTCGAGGCAATACAATAATCAGAATAGGTCGCTACAACTTCGGCTTCCAGTCGAGGTGTGGAATCAAATTACGGTGGACGTGCACTCGAAGTTCCAAGGGCTGTAGAGCTTCAATTTACACCATAGATAATGCAATTATTAGAAAAGTTAATGACCATAATCACTGATTGCTTCGATTTCATAACAGTTACACAACAAAATTAAGTCCGCCGCTTTGCATTGTAATTATTGATTATGTACAAAAAACCTATTAATAATGAATAATCACTTATCCTGGTTCCAAACTAGGATACCCTGTGCTATGGCAATCAGGCAAGGTCATTACAAACTATTACCATATTCGTGATAACTTTGCCTGATCATACATGATATTCCAGTTCACAGGGTACACCCAGACTGATGCCATTGTACAAATGCCGACTGCCCGTCGAGCACCTGCCACCTGCCAGCCGCACGAGGTCGCTACACCACACTACACGATCACTACACCTGCCAGCGCTACACAACACTACACCACGGTATTTGCCTTGCAATCACACACCACAGGCGGCACTATCAAATACAATGGCGTCAGTCTGGGTGCACCCTGCGATTATCTAAATCACGACCTCGGTTATGGTAGTCGAGCGTGTTAAGCGCTAGACCAATCTAGGTAGTAAAATTTTACTCAATCTTTTAAAAAAGATTTGTTGTACACAAGAAAACAGTTACAGAGACAGTATAAATGATCTGAATCAAATCAAATAAAAATATTACATCGCATTTCAACAGCCTAGATCAAGAGAAGCCAAGAAGCCAAGATCACTTCGGGCCATCGAGCCATTCAGAATTATATTAAAACTACGATAAAATCTACTAGGATAAATATAGAAGTTATACTAATATATTTATTTTAAATAGATAGAAATATAAAAGTGGGTTTCGGTACTTATTACTTTTTTGTAAATCGTAACTATTATTAGGTTTATTTTGAAGTGTTATGAATGCACTGGAAGTTGGCAATCAATACAAGTTTGTATCTTAATATTATTATAGAATAAAAATATTTTAGTAATTTTTCTCAGTATTTTATTCCATTTAATATATTAAATGTTTTTGATTGTTTTGATTGATATCGAAGTAAGTGCATACTCATACTCGGCAAAAGTTGTTTTGCCATAATATTAATAAGCCTACGACCTATTCTCAGACCTACCAAATATACATAAAAAAGGCCGTTTCGAAGGAGTTCGATAACAGGCACTGTGACACGAGATTTTTATACATTAGATTTTTCTTTGGCACTCAAGTGCATTGAATAAGGATCAGTGACGAAATCGTTCATATTTCAGTAAGGAAGGACGCTAGCTCAACAAAAAGCATAATAAAGATCACATTCATTTCTTTACACAAACTCACGCCTGTATCCCGGAGGGGTGGGCAAAAACTTGCCACGACCCTGACAAACCTCTTTCGCTTTCGAGTCGAACCCTGGTCTCTGACTACCGCTCCGAGATCTAGACGTGAGTGTAATGAACTGTATTTGTTTTTAATTAATTGATGAAGCATTTTATTCATTGCTGGTGTATGAGGGTTTTTTGTAAGTGACCGCTATTCATTGCTCTCGAGAGTGTGAAATATGCGTTATGGCAATGATAAATAAGTTTCGTATGATGGTAATGACCACTGCGCATTCTTCCTCAGGTAACGAAGTGTCTTATGTATTGTCTCGGCGAGGCAAGAGGCTTATTAAAATCGGCACCTACACGTTTGGTTTGCAACAAACACGCCAACAGAAATCCCGGTGGTTGTGCTCCACGCATAACTCGAGAGGTTGTAAAGCATCTCTCTACACCATCGAAGACTCAATCATTAGAAGTGTTAATGATCACAATCATTGAATACTGAGATTACTCAGAAACATCCAAATTCGGGAACGGTGCTTCTCTAAACTAACGCACGTCGCAGTGTGGTGATACATAGAGCATAGAGTGTTTATTCGTACGCACAGTCAATTAAAGAAAAAAGAAGATTTTTTTCTCGCTCACACAATGTAGACAGCAACATTGTATGAGCGAGAGCGAGAAATTATCCAGACCCTTTTATTAACAGTGTTACACGCGACCGATGTCAGCACAGGAGGAGATTAAGGCCGACTTGCACCACTACTTAAGTCACTTAAGTCGCCATTTAAAAAAAGTGTTGCAAGTCGGCTTAAGCCTGAATTTCTATGCATTGCGTCCAGACTTGAAGCAATATGCGAGTCCGAGTCCCATATCCTACGATCAAAGATGGCAATGTGATGTTGCTTATAAAAATGAAATAATATTAGGTTAATACCACTACTGCGGTTACAGGCGTGAGTTTAATGTAATGTGAATTAATAATTGTGATAATCATTATATTTATTACGAAAGATTTTTTGCTGTACAGAGTATTACTATCATGTTTATACTTAAAATAAGAAAGAGAAAAAAAGGAAGGAATTTAAAGCAGTTTCATGATACAAAGTCTTTAGGAACCCGTTGATTGTTAATTTTTTCATAATAAATATTTGACGTTACCTACGTTTTATAATTCCTTTAAATTTGCCTATTACTATTTTTTCCAAATTATCTTGCACAAACCATATAAAAAGATGTTTTGTGCAAAATTAAAAAAAAGAAAGGCTAGTGACGCTTTTACTAGGTCATTAACGGCTTATTCTTAATCCGTCGTAAGTGAGGTCAGGTATTTCATACCCGAGAAGTTTTCAAGCGCAGATTATTTTATGTTATTGTTGTCATGCGAGTCCTGACGTTCCAGTAGCCGGAGGTAAGGGTGCAATGGGCTAGGCGCACCGTCGAGTTTAATGTTGCGCCGCCGGTGACGACAGATCTTTGGTGCTATTTTGCATAATCTCATAAGACTTCTCGGGTCCTTTTTTAGTCATGATAATAAGAAGACACTGTTGTTACGTCGATTTATCATATAATTTGTAATTTTGTTTGATGTTACACGAACAGAACTGAAAAAATAAAAGTTCAGGTATTTTACTAAATGTTTCTATTGTTATTGCAATAGAAACGAACGTTTTTGTACTTAATGCTAGTATTTTATTTACTCATCTTGTGGCATCATTACTATAATTAATATGTCTCAAGTCAAAAATTATAATTGTACAATGATAGTATCAAAAATTTAACATCATACTTTCGGGTATCTCATATCCACCTTATAGCTGGTAACAATTTTTCACCTCACTCACGCCGGGTTAGGTGCGAATTTACTTACCAGAATTTTGTTGGAAGGGGCCCGGCCAGATTTACTAGGTCATTATTTTTGACATATCCTACTTAATAGTGACCGAATTTAGAATAAAATAACGTAGAAAGTAAGGTGCTAGCATCTTTTTTGTGTTTTCTATGTTAACCTTCGTATGACTTGTATAATAATTTATAAGGGCGAGTGGAACCACCTACTTTGTGGAAGATGAGGGTTTTATAATACAATCTGTGTTGTATACTATAGCGTGTATTTTATTTTTATTTTTCATAACATCTTAAAATACAAAGCGGTCAATTTGTATAAAAAAATATAAAAATAAAATTAAGAATTTTAAACTTTTGATTATTTATTTTCTTTATTGGTTATCAATACTGAAGGAGCGGTTTTCAGATTTTGCGTTAATTTGATAATACGATACTTAGCATTGAGTCTATTTGTCTATTTACAGGCAGCGAAGCGTAGCTCAGTGCGTCTTTATTTGCAGGTAGCCCAATTTTACTTTGTTTGCAGGTAACTAAGCGCAATTTGTCTTTAATTAAACATAAAACATAAACATAAACATTTACATACAGGCACATACATTGGTTCTGGCCCCACACTAGGATACCCTGTGTCGTGGGAACCAGAAACAACGACATCACAAACATGTAAACATCCAAGACCGGGGGTTTTTTTTGTTTGTTCCCAGCCGGGATTCGAACCCGGGACCTCTCGCATGGTATGCAGATGCACTACCACTGCGCCACGAGGTCGTCAGGTAGATAAACTCAATGTATCTTTATTTGCAGGTAGCGAAGCTCAATTTGTCTTTATTTGCAGGTAGCGAAGATCAATTCGTATTTATTTGCAGGTAGTCAAGCTCAATTTATTATTATTTGCAGGTAACAAAGCACAATTTGTACTTTCGCGTCAAGGCACGAGAGTCCTCAAAATCGGCGTTTACACATTTGGACTACATTTCAAACAACGCTATAAAATACGATGGAGATGTACAAGTAGAGGTTGTAAAGCCTTCCTTTACACAATTGATGATGCCATTATTAAAAGGGGTAATGACCACCACCATTCATCGAATTATAACTGACGAAGTAATTGTTCAAGACTGCCTCGTTTGTTTAGCTGTTATCGACTGCTTCGTTAACACGTTTAGCACCAAAACAGAGGTCGTGGGTTCGATTCCCGTTGTAGGCCGCCTTACTGGATTCGTACAAACAAATGGCCTCAGTCTGAGTATATTTCCATATTTGTGATCTCCTTGCCTCGTTACAATGGCCCACGACACGTGACACGTGGTCGTGTTGCGTGTTATTAATATAGTAAGGATACTTGTTCTATATTGTACCGCAGCGAAGATAAAACGTACCGTACACCTACTAATAAATTTGTTATTAGCAACGTGAATTAGGTCTTAAATACAGGTCATATGCGGGCATTGTTGCCTGAATTAAAATTGGTAAATAAAAATTTAAAAAATATTATATCTACGCTTTATAATTTTGTCCTAAATTAATTACCTATTTATTAACTATATTGTGTGTTGCAGAAAGGTCCGGCAGAGCTTAAGGTTGTTCTACTCAACCACACAAAGAACTTTTAGCAAATTTCGAAAAAAATATCAGCTGTTTGACACGATTTTTGTATGGAACAGATAATTCAAATTCAGATTCAATTCAAATTCAAAATTTAATTTTTTTAAAGTACCACAGAAACTGTGACTCAATGAACGTTACAAGTTAAACTAGGTGTCCATTTCAAAATCTAAATAATTTTGGAGAAAAAATTAACAAAAAAAACTCCAAGTCCTGAATTAACAGAGTTTATAAAAATATTATAAAATATTCTAAGATAAGAACATTCTTTATAAATAGCTTATAAGCTGAACAGCTGATATTTGTCATAATTCCAGAGTTTTTTCCATTATAAAACTTGTTTGTACCGATGTGTGAAATAATTAAAAATGTTACAATGTACGAACGGGACGGATGTCTTAAGATAGCTATCAGCTCTCTACTGAGTGACGTTACCCGTGATAACAAAAATATGACCATTTCGACGATTGTTTCTTTCAGATGACGAACCTTGCTTTGTGAAATCGCGCCTAGGAACCAGAACCATAAAAATAGGACCCTACACTTACGGTTTCGGGCGGAAATATGGATTGAAATGTCGATGGTTATGTACAAAGACCAAATCCAAGAAATGTAGAGCTGCTTTGTATACTGTCGATAACCATATTGTGAAAAAGGTTAACGAGCACACTCACTGATATGTTTGCTTAAACTTTAAATTCTTGTAAAGTTAAGTGATACCTTAATAATGTAATGGATTGATAATTATACTTAAATACATTTTAAACCAGTAGTAATTTTTAATGTACTGCCATTATCACTTACAGTTAATCAGGATTAGACTCTTAGTATTAAGCCCGCCAATTGTACAATTTTTTCTGGTACAGTAAGTAATTTGAATAATAATAAAATGTTTAACAAATATGAAACCATTTTTTTTAAAGAAAACGGCTTAAAAAGCAGTCTTACGTAATCACACTGTTTTCTTCGCTATTTTTTATGTATGACTTTATCCACCTACTGAAGCAGAAACCACATAATGTGTTCTCTTCTAAGAGATATGGTGAAACTAAGTTTAATAAGCTAAGAAAAGACACGTCAAAGGCATGCCACTAAAGCCCTTCAAATTTCCCATTTTATGAGATAAATAAAAAACAGCTGTCGCTTAGCAGTTCTTTCACATGCTAAAATTTCACAAAAAAATCGTATCTAGTTTTGTTTTGATTGACAAATCTAAGCTACCAATTATCACAATGCCCCTCATAAACTAGAAGTTGCAAGGATTGTGTTAAATGCCGGGTGCATTTAACACAATCCTTGCAACTTGTAGTAAAAGCATCGTAAAACTTAAATGTGAAAGTGAAAGTGAAAGTGAACTACATTTATTGCCAAAAACACACTTTGTACATAAATATAGACATAAGCTTACATAATTAAAACTTTTTTCTTTTATAAAAAAAAAATTACAACTTAAAGGTGCTGTTTTCTGGTGTGTACAAAAAGGAATATTCTTAGGCTATCTTATTATATTATTAAAGTTTTTGGCAAATGAACTCATGCTCAGCAATATGCCGCCCGGAGACGCATGCAACACCGGTCGACGCTGATTTTCAGCATGAGCCATTAAGACAAAAAAATAGGTTGACAAAAACTCAATTAGAAACGGCGTCGTAGCGCTGGAGTGTTACAAAAGTGTTTATAAGTAGATTATTGACCAATGTAAATTAGATCAGATATGAACAGTACAGAAAAAAAAAATAAAAGATGTCCCAATGGCACTAGATTACAAATACAGGAAAGAGCCAATCCCGTGTATTTGATTTTAATTGAACAGCCGACAGCAGCAGGTCGACATTTGGAACATTACTTTGGTGCAAGGACACGTGTAACGCAATGGAGCAGAGCGCACACATGTAGGTACTTGTCGATGTGCTGTCGTCTGTACTCGTACAAAATTTAGGTGAAATTGAGGCGTTTTTTTGTATGCACTTTGGTCAATTGACAGCTGTTAACAATAGATTAACAGCGTTTCAGTGTACGAGAAACTGGGGGTTAGTCCGTCTATGCATTAGGTACATCGATTTTAAAGGATATTATTATTGATTATATGAATTGTGTACCGGGTGGGGTTGATAATTTACGAAGTATCATTTAATTATTTTCTTTCGCTTTGTATGTTTAGTTTATGACAAAATTAAATTATTATTCATGGTTTTAAAAGTGTATGTTGTTTTAATAGTTTAAACAATGATGCAATTGTCTGTGCTTGTGGAGTATACATTTCAAATTTTCCTTTCACTCTTCCTGTAACTGACAGGCATGGGACATTAAATATTACATATTATTATCTCACAACTCACAAAGGAAGGCTGAATTTTCCCCACTAAAAAGCGTTTTGTGGACGTTCGTGTCTGTTTAATTTCCTTTTTATGTACAATAAAGTGTTTTCTATCTGTGTATCGGTCGCAACAATGTAAAACGAGCAGGTTTCCATGAAACACTTCAATCGTTGCCGATCCTCACCGGGTATTCTCTAACCTTATATGCTTGAGGACTTTTTTGAAAACGTTTCCTGGCGTCTGTCACACCCATAGAAAATGGACCGGCGAATAGAGTCGCCGGGCGGCAATGGCGTGACTCAGCTCCTACTTTTCACTGTGTTGTGGAGGTCAGCGAGGCGCTGCCACTAGGAAACCCACCTCGTAGGCAAACCTCTATTGTAGGCCATGGGGAACTTACGTCCAACTTACATTGGATTGACATTGTTTTTATACCATAGAAAATATAGTAAAACTTAGAAAAAAACCGGCTAAGTGCGAGTCGGACTCGCGCACGAATTTGAGAACAGCGTCATCTATATAAACCAACAAGAAGCGTTTAACATTGACATTTAATGAATATAGATGGCCGCTGGATGGCGAGCGCTGTCTTTAGACAACTTTTGTTGAAAAGGAGCCACCCTTAAATATTTATTTTATTCTGTTTTTAGTATTTGTTGTTATAGCGGCAGTGTTGTGAAAATTTCAACTGCCTAACTATCACGGTTTATTAGATACAGCCTGGTGACAGAGAGACAGACAGCCAGACAGACGGACAGACGGAAAGACGGACAGACGGACAGACGGACAGACGGACAGACGGACAGACGGACAGACGGACAGACGGACAGACGGACAGACGGACAGACGGACAGACGGACAGACGGACAGACGGACAGACGGACAGACGGACAGACGGACAGACGGACAGACGGACCGAAACAATGTATTAAAACAATGTATTAATCAACCGAAACAATGTATTAAAAATTGCGATTCTAATCACACAAAATTCACAGTGGTAGAAACACAATAAATATGGTGAAATTTATTGTTTGTTTTCAAATAATTTTAACAGCATATTAGTTATATTATTTTTGTTGCACTAACACGTGCTGAGGACAGTTTTAAAAACCTAGGTATGTAAAGAGGCTCGAAATTTCATCGATGCTTGCACTTGCCCATTAGCTCAGTTGGGAGAGCGCTGGCACGGTGAGCCAGAGGTCGCGGGTTCAAGTCCCGGCATGGGTGGAATTTTTAGCCTCTAAATAGGTTTTTAAAGCATATTAGTTATTTATTATTGATTATATAACTTAGTATAAAAGGTATTTTTATACTAACATAGATGCTTTGGTAAACACGGTAATAGGTGTCCAACTTGTGTGATCCCAGTTCAGTCCCGAAAGTATAGCAACAAATAATATGCAGCCAAGTCGGACAGTGAGTGGGGACTCCAGCACCTACACATAAAACACAGTTTGTTTTGACTTCTTACTTGTTAGTAGGTTATAAAAATTTTAAGATAGCCTTTGACAATTTATACAAAAATTTCAGGTCTCGATGCGGTTTTCATTGAGTCGAAACGTGGCACAACGCACATCAAAATCGGCAACTATACCTTTGGGTCCGCGCGGCGGATTGGCAATAGAATTAGATGGGAGTGCACAAAGCGGAATAAAAATATTCGATGCTACGCTACCATTTACACTCTTGATGACGTTATTGTAAAAAAAGTTAATGATCATATTCATTAACCAAGTTTAGCACATATGACACTCGCACAAATGCTGGATCCTCTGTGCACAGCTATATTATCCTTAATAGAAATTGTTCCAACTAAAAGAAAAATCGTTCCGTAATTAAGAAATTAAGTGTATATCTTTTCATGTTACTTCCCTGTTTTTCTTTTTCTTCAACTCAGGCGTGTAACTAAATCTCATTACGTTCTTAAAAAGGTGGATCAAAAATATATATTAGTGTGGGGCTATATTCAACAGCAAAATCACGGAAAAACTACTATTTTATACTGATGTTCAATACTTCCCGACGCCAAGATGTACGGAACAACTAGCTTACAAATTATTTAAATTTTTGGGTAGAATTTTTCTGTTCTGGAAAAATAAATAATATTTTGGTATACTTCATATTTATTCAGATACTCGCTATCCCGGCAAACTTCGTACCGCCACAGAATCCGTTTATACGATTCTTGCACAACGCCATCTATTTTTAAAACGCATTTTAAACTTAAAATAAATACACTTCTGGACACATCTATTGGCCCAACTTGCATTTTCAGTTTCGTTTGGTCCTAGCTAAAATTTTATATTAGGTCGAGTAAAAAGTATTTATGCAGTTTTGAGCCTGGCACATTCATAATTTCATTCAATAGTCTTCAAAAAATTTCGAACACAGAATTTAAAGAAACAAAAGACAATTTGGAGCCTGTTCGTTGATATAAAAAAATCGAATACTAAGAAAACTTGATTTTATTGGTATACTTGGATTTAATTCTTGAAAGTGTGATTTTTTTCTTTGGTTTTGCAACAAACATTACTTATTTTTAACATTAAGGTGAGGTTCTATCAATAATCTATGGATACTTCGCCTGAAGTCGCCGCCCAAGCTGTGGCACTTATCCAGGCCGGACACAGTCAAAGAAATGTGAGTGCTCAATTTAATTTAAGTCGATATGCGGTCCGAAATGTTTATCGGAGGTACCTAGAGACTGGCGGCTTTGTTTGTCGCCAAGGAAGGCCACGATTTCGGGTCACAACTGAAAGGCAAGATCGATTAATCGTGACGACCAGCTTGAGAAATCGTCACCTTACCTCCATTGAGATACAAAACCAACTTCGCGACTTCCACGGAGTATCTGTGAGCGCTCGAACTGGTCGGAGAAGGTTAAAAGAACGCGATATGGTACCACACAAGCCAGCTAATGGCCCCAAACTAACGCGAGCCCACCGAACAGCGCGCCTTCATTTCGCGCGCCCTCATTTAAATTGAACTCTGCAGCATTGGAGCCGTGTACTCTTTTCTGATGAGTCTAAAATTGTGTTACATGGCAATGATGGAAGGAAGAAGGTCTACCGACGTAAGGGAGAACGTTTCGCACAATGCTGCTTTGAAGAGAGGGTTGCTTATGGACTGTCTGGGGCGGTATATCCGCGAGCGGCAAAACTGAACTTGAGGTTGTTACTAAAAGGTACATTCGTGAGTGCTTAGAACCTCACGTGATGCCATACGCGGACTATGTGGGGTCAAATTTCTTTTTTATGCATGATAATGCAAGAGCCCATACGGTCGGCATCGTCAGGGAATTTCTTCAGGATGTGAACATCACAGTTATGGACTGGCCAGCAAGAAGCCCAGACATGAACCCCATTGAGCACATGTTGCACAGTGTTAGGGCTCGTCAGCCAGTTGCTCAGACGATGCAGGAGTTGAAAACTGCCATAGAAGAGGAATGGGAGAGGATCCCTCAAAATTTCATAGAGCGTTTGATAAACTCTATACCTAATCGTATGAGAGCTGTGGTAGATGCCCATGGAGGCAACACGCGTTATTAAATTAAACCTTTATTTGATAAAAAATGTCTTTTATTCAAAAATCAACTGCCTTCATCAAGGCGCATACCCGACTTGTTAGGCGTAGCTCCATGTCGTGTGGTATTCTGAATTCAAATTTAAAACAATACGATCGAAAAAGATGGTCAGGTTTAAAACTGCATCAATAGTTTTTGTTCAATCAAGCAATCATATTTCGGTAGGGGCCATCGAAACCTAAACTCTAAGGTGGGCCAATAGATGTGTCCAGAAGTGTATTATCCCACGGGAACGCATTACCGGGATATCAAGTATGCTATGTTGCAATCCAGGTCTTTTTCTATCTGTACGCCAGTTTCATGTAAAGCCGTTCAGCTGTTATTGCGTGAGTAAGTAAGAAACATCCAACATCTTCACAAACTTTTACATTTATAATATTAGTAGGATAAATTTAACTAAAATATATTTTATATTTTCAGATACTATACCCGTTTTTATCAGATCAAAGCGAGGTGCGACCCATATTAGAATCGGCCCTTATACTTTTGGAGTATCACGGACAACAGACAACAAAATCCGATGGTCATGCACGAGTCACGGGGCCAAAAAGTGTAAGGCGTCCATCACCACTATTGATGATAAAATTGTTAAGAGAGTTAATGATCATAATCATTCATAAAGTTAATCTTTCAACTACGTTAACGATAACAGCCCTAATTCATTATGAATAAATATGAGTTTACATAGATTGATTATTATTCGTCCTCAAATTCGACCCTCGAGTTAGTAAGTTATTTATTTATTTCCTTCTCACAGAGGTGTCTGGACACATAGTAGGCACAACTTGAGGATTCAGAACTTATTCCTATGTGAGAGGCTGGACTTTGGAAGCGAGAGACCCAGGTTCGATTGCCAGTGCGGGCATGTACCTATGACTTTGTTTCCTAACTTACGTACATTTGTGAAGTTATAGTAGCAATACCACTCGCTAACGGTGAAGGAAAACATCGTGAGGAAACCTGAGTGTCTAAGCTATTCGCATACCTCAGCACTTGAAATCGCCAAACGTCGGTGGGCACGCCCATACTCTCTCCCTGAGAGAAGGCCTGTGCCCTATAGTGGGACGTATATAAGCTGCTTATGTATGTATGTATGAGAAGCTGGAGTCCATACTAGGAAAGATCCTGTGTGACAGATCTCCCGGCATTCATTTGATTGTTAACGTCGCAAGTCCTGAAAGTTGAAAACCATTGTTATTTTCAAGGTCAGGACTGAGGAGGTTAATCATAAATAAGGCAAAATGTCAAAGGTAAACTTTATTAATAAAAATTTATCTATACTTTTTTTTGTATTTAAAAAAATGTATAGAAGCCGACGATAACTCAACCTCGCGCATACTGGACGCTGCATAAATCATCTCATTACGTGTATGCAAAGGCCAAGGTTTTTTTTTAAACTTAATCCCGGAATCACTTACTTGAATTGTTGCGCCCCCGCGCTCCGCACCTCTGCGCGCGCTTGCCCGCAGTTAGAAACGAGCAACCAACGACGCAAGCTCCGTCTCTACTCGCCATGATTAACCTCTGAACTGCCCTCGTGGAATGGAACGTATAGGTGGCCCATACTAAGTTGGACACAGATCTGTGTTGCGGCAGACGAGTGGTTAAGCTCTTCGAATAAGAGCGAAACCTGGTCGGACTCTTCCGACAAAAAATCAGGTAAGTGATTCCGGAATTTAGTTGATAATGTGTAGTGCTTACGAAAGATTTTGAAAGATTCAAAAATAGGTGCAGGTTGACTGCTCTCGAAACTTGATCGACTTTTACATTATTGTGTATAACTGTAGAGACTGTTAATAAATAGTTTACGCGCGCGCTGGTAATCACTAAAGAGGCAGGACCTATATTGAAATCGGCCCCCATACTTTTGAAATGGATGCTTTTGAAGGCAGACATCGCACTTTGATGTATTTTGAACAAAATTCTTTCAAATTGCACGAAGCATACCACACTGTTTAAAATTATAAGGCTTCTACCACAACTACCTCTTATCATGATGAAATTGTTAAGAAATTTAATTAAATAGTATTTTGTTTAAATTAACAGTTTCTCTTCTTTAAAGTCCTCATCTTCAACTTTATGCTTATTTGTTGCCTAACAAACAACATTTTGCCATTGATGATGGCCTGCATCAGGCAGTGAAGGCCCAGTACGTTAGTTGGTCCAGTTCTCTAGTGCAATTAGAATCCAAACTTCATCATCATAATCAATGCTCCTCGAGCGGTGGTAGCTGAGCGGTAGAACACCCGCTTCTTATTTGGGAGGTCGGGGGTTTGAAACCTGGCATGAACCGATGACTTGGTTTACTAAGCCACGTACATTTGTGAAGTTGTAGTAGCAATGCCACTTGCTAACGGTGAAGGAAAACACCGTAAGTGAATCCTAGTGTCTGAGGTATTTACATACCTTAGTGCTTGCTATACGTACAATGGTCCAACTATGAGGCTAAGTGCGGAAATCTCAGGTCTAACTAGAATCAATCCTGCTCTTTCCACTGCTGGGTAAAGACTTTTTCCCCAGCTTCCTTGTATTTCTTTAGTCGTCTTCTACGACATCCACGGAAGGAAATGGAGTGATTCTTAATCCGGCGCCACACGGAAGTCATACATTTAATACTTATTAATTTGAAGAAGAATTTAATTTATTGATAAATCATTCTGCAATTAATATTTTACAATTTTTGTTATTATTGTTATTTTCTTTTATTTAAACGGCTGCCCATCTCTGAGCGAAGGCCTGACGATAACCTCTGCCGTATATAATTTTCAGGTATTGGTCCGGTTTTCGTCAAGTCAAGACAAGGCACAACTGTCATAAAAATCGGCAACTATACCTATGGGTCAGCGCGGCAGTCGGGCAAACATGTTAGATGGCATTGCACAAAGCGTTCCAAAAAATGTAACGCTGCTATTTTCACTCTTGATGACGTAATTATGAGGAAAACCAATGAACATACTCATGAATAAAAATATACATACTGTTTGTCAGTCAGACTCTATCGTGGTGGATTTTTTTTTCAGTTATAGTTGAAGTTGTTGTTCAGCTTTAAAGTATGCACGATGGCGAAACTGTATTTTTTCCAAATAATTAAACAATAATAATAATAATAATATGGTAAATTTGCTGCCGTACCAAGAAAACTAGTAGTCGAAGGACATCAGACTGAGTCTGAGTGTATTTCCGTTTCCAGGTTACCATGAAATCAGAAATTTGAAATCATTTGTGCTGAAGTTATTATTATTTATTATTGTTAACATGTTCTCTTTATTAATTACACATAACATAAACTCACGCCTGTATCCCATAGAGGTAGGCAGAGACCAGGGACGGCCACTTGCCATGATCCTCATAGATTTATTAATAAATACAATACGAGTTTTTCCGGTACAATAGGGGTAGATTTTCCGGGGGAATTATTCCGCAAAAGTGTTCCGATCATTATTTGGTGTACCTCGGAAAAATATGTGTCCAAAAACATTGTTATAGCGGAAATTGAGTCTTGTACTAGATTATGGGCCTTAAATTCTAGGGAATCTAGCCATACGGTCTACAACTAGCTATTAATATTAGTGAGATTAGTGGGTGAGATTTTTTTTTAAATCATGTTACAATACAAGTCACGTTTTATAGCCCCTTAAATGTCTTTGAAAAAGAAGAAGAAAGACATTTATTATACCAACAAGATACATCACAGAAACAAAATAAGCACATAAGTAACATAATATGCACAACAACAGAAAGAAAACTTAATACACAACAGACAAAACGAATAAATAAAACAGGACCATAGATGTAGCCTGTGGTGTATCTACGTTGCCACAAAAGGCAGCTGACTCAGCGTTGTGCTTGAAACACTACGGTAAATAGAATATTATAAAGAAATATTATTCGGTTGTGGTTTATATCTGAAACTTCCTGATTTCGTAGGAGTACCGTGAATACAAAAAGTTTGCGGAGCACTGCGATAGACAGCAGCTTAATACGATTCTGGATCAATTATTTATACTTTTGAAAATTATGCGGTTATACTGTCATCAGTTCTTTAAAGTTTAACTATTTTTAAAATTAGTTTAAAATAAAAACTGTGAGTTTATTGTTATTTCCCGCCACATTTACCGGCTTAGGTCCTTAAACAATGTTTTGCCAACTTTCGCAGAACATGGTAAGTTCAACCTTTTTTAATCATGGGAAATGCATATCTTAAAGTAACTTTTCTATTTTAGTTCCTTGGTATTCAGTAAATAGAAGGTTGTTATTATTAAATTTATATTAAAACTTTTAAAAATGTATTAATAGAAAATACAAAAATTAAAGTCGTAAAAATTAAACCCCTCATGGTTATTAAAACGACGAAGGAGGCCTATGTCCTGCAGTAAGCGTCAAATGGCTGATGATGATGATGATGAAAGTCGTTCGCAAAAATGAAAACACACACAAAGAAAATCTAACATAAAAATCGAAATTCGCGCATTATGCGCTCCACTTATGACGCAGCCTCCGGTAAATCGTTTCTACAATTGTCAGTTGGGGACTGACTGACAAAGACACTAAATGATGACTTCGAAGTTGGCCCATGTTTAGTTGAGAATCTTACTGAAAATATAGACCCAGTATTCATCAATATGAAAAAAACTTCTTATATGACGACAAATAAAAAAAATATACCTACTTGATTTTTTGTCGTAAGAGTCCGACCAGGTTTCGCTTTTATTCAAAGAACTTAATCATACTAAAGTTTTCGTTATATTACTAAATTATCAATAATGTAACAAACATTTTAGCACAAAAGTTTAGTTGTCACGATACGAATGTAGATACGATTTCGCAAATTTTCTTGAAAGCTTTTTGCATTTAAACGAACCGTGCAAATAACTTATATCTCGCGTAATTATGTGCAAAAATCTATACGTAATTTGTTATGAGTAAAACTTTTCAAATAAACTTGATTGTCTCGGAGCTATTTAAAATATATGAAACGACTGCAGTTTATTACAGTTGGTATATATATTTATTTTCAGATAATGAACCAGTTTTCATCAAGTCCAAGCGAGGCGCCACCCATATTAAGATCGGCCCATATACTTTTGGGGTGGCTGGCAGGTCATACAACAAAACTCGATGGGCTTGTACGAAGCACGCGGTGAAAAATTGTAAGGCCACTATCACCACTATCGATGATGATATTGTTACGAAACGCAATGAACATAATCATTAAGAAACATTAATCCATTCATACTGTAACGTTGTAGACGTACATGTCTTTAATAAAACATATTTTAAACTAAAACTAGCCTATTTTCTTAATTTTAACAATTAACTACAACTAAATAAAAATTAAAAACATAACTTCTTTTAAAGTACATTCGCACTGAAAAATACTGAAATGTAATCTGTAGTCATTAACAGTTTTTTGGTAGAAATTTAGTATCATGAAACTGGTCACACTATTTTTTTTTGTAGAAATTTAGTATAATGAACTGGTAACATTTCGTGACTATTAGCTTTGCCATCACTGGACTGGAACGAACGCTTGCATCTGCTAAGATAAATTATTGCTTTCGCATATAATAGTGCGACGTTAAAAGTATTTAATTTAATGATTAGTGCACCTAAAGTGTCTTTAACCGTTCCGGGTCCGCTAGACAAGTCGCTGTATACCTGTGTTTTGCATAGATCCTCAGACCCCATTTTGGGTAAGTTGTGAACAAGATTTTACTTATTTAATTTGTGTGCTAACATTTTTTCTTAGCTTTTCAATTGCTGTTCATTTGTGTTATAATTAGCGATAACGGCATTCAACAGACCGTTGGAATATTCCAGTGGTCGCATCATGAATACCGTATCCTACCTTCATCTTTTCAATATTTTCACCTTTAAACTTATAACGTAAATATTTCTTTTAAATTGCCTTCTGCATTAATTATCTTTTATTTAATTTAAAGCCTACTTTATTCTTCGCAATTGTAAACTCCGTTCTGATTGTTTTCACCACGGCACCGCTTGCTACATAAGTACTTACCTACAATGCGTTGCCGTCGGTGGTAACACGGAACGTTATGGAATCATTCCTAACGTATTTCGTTGGCCATTCCAGGGTTTCAGTACGGGACTTAGAAGACCTAGGCTTCGCTTGCTACGTACTGCTGCATCACCCACTGCTTTGCTTCCGCCTCATCGGATATCCAGCGAAGCACGGCGACCTACAACCCTGCCAGTGGCGGACGACCTGTTCCACCGGCATCTGACCATCCAGGGGAGTGCTTAAACTACGCAGTGAAATCAGATACTAGGCCGACACACCACGACCCGTTCTACCGACTTAGGTGGCCTGCGGCCATCAATAAATTGTTTTTTTTTTTTTGTTGGACTAACCTACCTCTTTTGTTTATCTCCCAATAGGGACCTTAGGTAAATAGGTAGGGAACGTCACAATACATACATAAACTCACGCCTGTATCCCAGAGAGGGAGGCAGAGACCAGGGGCTGCCACTTGCCACGATCCCGACAGACCACTTTTGCTTCCTCAATATTCATTAGTCATTGCATGCACGCACGCCGGTTTCGGGGATTTTCTATCTTGCTCTTTTCTAATAAATCCCCTATTTGGTCGAAGTATGTCCACCTAGGTCGTCCCTTACCAGTCCTTCCACCCACATCCGCTCGATATATTTATTTCGTCAATCTTTCTTCCTTCATCCTCTTTACATGTCCAAACCAACGCAACATTCCTTTCTCAATTCTAGTCACTACATCCTCTTTCAGTCCACAACGTTTTTTAATCAAACTATTCCGTATCCTGTAATTCAAAGTAACACCAGACATGCTTCAGACTTCATTTCTACTGCATTAATCCTACTTTCTTGCTTCTTTTGCCATACCCAAGTCTCGCTACCACACATAAGTGTTGGGATCAGCACTCTATTCATTTATTGATTAATTCATTAATTAGTAGTGTTTCCTTTTGAAGATTATACTTATTATATTAGTATTTTTTATAAAATTATATTAATATTAGTAAACACAAAATCGATCAGAAGTAAAAATCTGTATAAAATAATTCAATTCAATTAATTTAATTCAAATATAAAAATACATATAAAGTTGTTAGTGATCTTATTCAAGTGTTAGTTCGTATTCTTATTCCAGTATTTACAGCGCATTGTCATGACTCCCCACTTGAAGGTGGCAACAATGGTTTAATATCAAATAATATTTGCTCTCTTAAAAATAAAACTGTTTCAAAATCAAGTTTGTAATTACGATATTTAGTACAAACAATGTCAAGCGAAAAAACAAAAAATATTATAAAATTAATCAATCAATTAATTGTAATTTATGTATAAGTAATAAGGCATTTCCAATAGTTTTATGTTGTGTTTTTTAAGAGCCTTTACCTAGTGCCATTATTAGCGAACGTATGTGTTTTCTTCAATTGTTTATAATATTATTCTTAAAAAAAAGTTTGACAGAATAACTATTGATTTTATCCCCTCCTATTCTACTAGAGCTTTCGATATGGGTAATCCAAATTTTGCATTTATAAATTTCGAATAAATCGACATGATTTCAGATACTGAACCCATTTTAATTAAGTCTGAGATGAGCACGACCCATATTAAAATAGGCACCTATACTTTTGGTGAACAGCGGAGGTCAAACAACAAAATTCGATGGACTGGCACAAAGCACGGGGTTAAAAATTGTCATGCTGCTATTTTCACTGTTGATCATGTAATACCTTTATTTTCAGACAATGAACCAGTTTTCATCAAGTCCAAGCGAGGCGCCACCCATATTAAGATCGGCCCATATACTTTTGGGGTGGCTGGCAGGTCATACAAGAAAACTCGATGGGCTTGTACGAAGCACACGGTGAAAAATTGTAAGGCTACTATCACCACTATCGATGATGATATTGTTGCGAAACGCAATGAACATAATCATTAAGAAACATTCATTCATGCATAAAGATAAATTATTTATCAAACAGGAGATATAAGGTTTTTACTGTGAAATACGTCTTGTACATGTTTCGCTCATCGGGACTTAAAAATATTTTAGAGAGAGCACTATTAGTTGTCATTAAAATATATCTCTATCACAAAACTTTATTTATGTCAATTATATTCATTTTAGTAAACACAAAGTCGATCAGGATTAAAAATATATAAAATAATTCAATTGAATTAATTTAATTCAAATTTAAAAATACATATAAAGTAGTTAGTGATCTTATTCTAGTTTTAGTACATATTATTATTCCAGTATTTACAGCGCATTGTCATTGCTCGCCACTTGGTTTAATGGTTTAATATCAAATAATATCCTGTCCTCCTAAAAGTAAAACTATTTCAAAATCAAGTTTGTAATTACAATATTTAGTACAAACAATTTTAAGCGAAAAAACATGAAAATTATGGAAAAAAATATTTATAAATTATAAGTAGGTAATAAAGCATTTTTCTAATAGTTTTATGTTGTATTTTTAAGAGCCCTCCATCACATTGTGCCATTATTAGCGAACGTATCTGATTTCTTCAATAGTTTATAAATCGGCGTCAACAACATATTAATTATTAATATTTTTTTAACAAAATGTTTGCCACATTGACTAGCAATTTTATCCCCTCCTACTCTACTAGACTTTTAATATGGGTAATCCAAATTACACATTTATAACTTTCAAATAAATCTACATGATTTCAGATACTGAACCCATTTTTATTAAGTCTGGGATGAGCACGCCCCATATTAAAATAGGCACCTATACGTTTGGTGTACAACGGCGGTCAAACAACAAAATTCGATGGACTTGCACGAAGCACGGGGTTAAAAATTGTCATGCTGCTATCTTCACTGTTGATGATGTAATTGTTAAGAAAGTTAATGATCACAATCATTAATAATGAATTTTTTGTTTCCTTGCATGGTTTATTTTTTAAGAGCCCTTAACTTCAAGGCAACAGCTTTATGCCACTATTAATAAACGTATACTTTTTCTTCGATTGTTATAAATCGGCCTTAAGGGGGATCCCCTTCAGGCCGAGTTATAACAGTCGGCTGACTAGCGCCACCAATGAAATAAAAAATCATATCTTTTTTTACAGACCGTATTTGCAAAAAGTATCTGTGCAATCTCTCAATATTGAAATGAATCTAAATGATTTCAGATACTGAACCCGTTTTCATTAAGTCCAGGCTGGGCACGACCCATATTAAAATAGGCAACTATACGTTTGGTATAGGACGGAGGTCAAACAACAAAATTCGGTGGTCTTGCACAAAGCACGCGGTTAAAAATTGTCATGCTGCTATCACCACTGTTGATGATGTAATTGTTAAGAAAGTTAATGATCACAATCATTAATAATGATTTTTTTGTTTCCTTGCATGGTTTATTTTTTAATAGCCCTTAACTTCAAGGCAACAGCTTTATGCCACTATTAATAAACGTATACTTTTTCTTCGATTGTTATAAATCGGCCTTAAGGGGCCCTTAAGGCCGAGTTATAACAGTCGGCTGACTAGCGCCACCAATGAAATAAAAAATCATATCTTTTTTTACAGACCGTATTTGCAAAAAGTATCTGTGCAATCTCTCAATTTTGAAATGAATCTAAATGATTTCAGATACTGAACCCGTTTTCATTAAGTCCAGGCTGGGCACGACCCATATTAAAATAGGCAATTATACGTTTGGTATAGAACGGAGGTCAAACAACAAAATTCGGTGGTCTTGCACAAAGCACGCGGTTAAAAATTGTCATGCTGCTATCACCACTGTTGATGATGTAATTGTTAAGAAAGTTAATGATCACAATCATTAATAATAAAAGTTAGTTTCCTTTTCTAGCCTTTTTATTTAATAGCCCTTAAATTCACGGCATTACTAATAAACGCATACTTGTTCTTCGATTGTTAAAAACCTGCCTCAGCAACAATTTTACTTATTTTATTTCCAAAAAGTTTGACGATTTTTTATCCTTTCCTATTCCACTAGTCATATTAGTACCTACAGGTAATCTAAATTTCACATTTATACAATGCATTTGGAAACAAATCTATATTATTTCAGATACTGAACCCATTTTCATTAACTCCAGGCTGGGCACGACCCATATTAAAATAGGTACTTATACGTTTGGTATAGAACGGAGGTCAAGCAACAAAATTCGATGGTCTTGCACAAAGCACAGGGTTAAAAATTAACATGCTGCTATCACCACTGTTGATAATGTGATTGTTAAGAAAATTAATGATCATAATCATTAATAATAAAAATTTGTTTCCTTTTATGGTTTTTTTTATTAGCCCTTAACTTCCAAATAAAAAAAAGACATTTACTTTTATGCACTGCTCATAAGTGTAGGCATGGGTATGAGGTAGACACTGTTAATTATACAATGTAACAAAGATGCATTTTTGCTTATTATAAGAGGTTTACAGTTATCGCACTGTTTCACACTAGGCTGGGCCTGTGTCGAGGGTAACGGTAAGTATTAAACAGATTCACATTTGTAAGTGATTTGTTTGCAAATGACATCCAGTAAGAATCGTAAAATGTAAAATAAAATTAATGTTTGGTGAAATCTGACTTGTGTGATTCAATTGTATTTACCAAAATGTTACACTTGGTTGCAAATAAATCTGTATTACCCGTAAAGTGTGTAGTTACATCCAAATACTCTACAAACAATTAGCAAATCAAGCATTACTGATGATGATGTCCTCCTCGTCGTAGTCCGACGACGGCGACCTCAAGTATTTTATTTTATTTTATTTTAGTTTATTTTATTTTATTATAATAGGAAAACTTACAGCTATGAAAAACATACATTACAAATGAAATAGACACAGAGAGCCAATGACAAGTTTTCACTGTTAGAAATATTATAGTACAAAATGCCTAAGCACACACAGGAGACAATATTTCACTCACTTCAAAACAAATAGATAAATAGACAGTCAGTATTGGTAGGACTTCTGCGGTGGTGGGCTCGGAAGTGACTTTCGAAGCCCAGCTTATCTCTGAAAGTTCGCAGTGAAGTTCACCGCGGTGATTGTACGTATAAGAGTAAGCCCACTTCGGAAGGGTTTTTCACTGCTGTCGGTTGGAGTCGAGAGCCGCGAGCCGGGCATCTTCGAAATACCTCACTTTCTTGTGGATGGTGGAGCGCTACTCGCTGCGTCTATGAGCTATAGTTTCAAAAATCGTTAGGAAAGAACAAGACCTGGGCAGAGTTTCAAAAAACTAAAACTCCTAGCCCCCTACGACAATTTTATTCGAGGTACATTGCATAGCAGCGTCTACTTTTTAATCTGTGGGATCGACTTTGCAATACACACGAATCGCAGCTCCATGGAACAGGCTCCAGGGGTTTCAAGGCAACATGTTTATGCCATTAATAATAGAATTATACTTTTTCTTCGTTTGTTGATGAATCGGCCTCAATAACAATTCCAGTTAAGGGGCTCCATGCCCCTTGGCACTAGCGCCACCAATGAAAACGAAACATATATTTTCTTACATATCGCTTTTGTCATAAATTGTCAGACCAATTAATCAACCGTGTTAATAGTGCTTTTTAAGACCCCCGAACGAGAACCCAACACCACGGACCTGGGATAAGACAGCATTTATGCCAAAACCAGCCGTTTTTGGCGTCAATGCAATCTAGTCCTGAGTTTTTTGCCTTGAATTGACGGCCACGGGTCCTAAAACCGCTTAATTTTTTACTTCCAAAAGTTTGACGATTTTACCCTCTCCTTCATTCTATTAGTCCTATTAGTGCAGGTAATAAAAAATTCACTTTGACATAAATCTGTATGATTTCAGATACTGAACCCGTTTTCATTAAGTCCAAGCTAGGCACGACCCATATTAAAATAGGCACCTATAGGTTTGGTGTAAAACGCTGGTCAAAAAATAAAGTTCAATGGGCATGTACGAAGCAACGCTACAGAAACTGCAATGTTTCTATCACCACTATTGATAATGTAATCGTTAAAAAACGTAATGACCACAGTCATTAATAAAATTGTGTGGTTCATTCACAGTACTTTATCCAGAGCAACAGCTTTATGTAATTTTGAAATTAAATATTCTTATTTATATAGGGGTCGTCCATTAATTGCGTGATGTTATTTGCAACTTTTTAACCCCCCTCCCCTATAGTGATATGTGGTGAGGTTTTAGACTATCCCTCCTCCCTACCCAAAATCGCGAGTATTTTTTTGGTATCTACAAAGTATCTTAAAAAAATCACGGAGAAATACGAGTAGTAGCCTAGCAACGGCGACACCTGTTTAGTAATCGCGCGTTTAAAGAAAAAATAAATACACGTGATATCCCGTCACTACATCCCCCCTCCCCCTAGTGCTATTTTGTTATTTTTTCTGAACCTGCTCCCCCCCCCCTTTTTGAGCCTCACGTGATTAATAGATATATTGTTTAAAATTTTATTTGCAATAAATTACTAAAGGTTCGGCAAGGTGTTTGTTTCGAAATAATTTAGGTACGCCAATTTTCATCATATCATATAAAAACTGCGTGTTATCGAAATAATGCAGAACCTGAAAATTTATTCTTCACTAAATATCGAATTAAACCACTTCCGACAATTTAAAAATTCACAATTAAGATAAGATAATGTTTTATTTAAACACCAAAACACACATTTATACATTTGGGAGAAATTACATTTTTTCTCATGCAAATCATATTAAGGTATGATTTATCTTGATTTCTTTTAACACAATCACTTGACCTGGTCCCAAACTAGGATACCCTGTGCTATGGTAACCAGGCAAGAATGTCACAAACATGAAAATACACCCAGACTGAGGCTAGTTGTAGGCTCTGTTTTGGTGGCTAAGCCCCTTAACGGCTAGACCAACGAGGCAGTCTGAGGCGATTGTTTATTATTCGGCCTCTACGACGATTTTAAGTTTACATTTTACTTCCAGAACGTTTGAGAAAGGAACTAGCAATACAATTATCCCACCTTATTCCTCTGACTTTGATTTAAGGTCTCACCTATAGTAAATAAAGATTTATTTTTTTATTTATTCATCATCATCATCATCAGCCATTTGACGCCCACTGCAGGACATAGGCCTCCTTCGTGGTTTTTGTTTATTATTTGTGATTAATAAAGAATATTTTTTACAAGTTATTTTATTTTTGCAACACATACATAACACATTGCAATAGTAACCTATTCTTAAGAGCTATACGATACCTACTTCCAAAAAGTGTGGTGTGTCGCAGTCCTTACTAATATTTGACCCTGGGCATTTTTTGTACACAGCTAAAACAAGCTCTCAAAAAAACTAAAATTTTTAAATATCCAATGTTACATTCCTATATTTTTTATTGAATCCCTTATCTAATGAGATTATCCTAATAATGAGATAACTACATTCAGTATAAGATTTCCTACCTAAGACACAATAAACTAGCATGCAAAGTATAGCAAGACGACGTTTAGTATAGACCTCGTTTGTTGTATTAAAATACATATCATATATTTTAACTTTAAGAAGATAACTATATTTAACGCTTATGCGTAAAAAGATATAATATTTTTGTGCAACAATTACTCTTTTCTTTTCTATCGAATAATTAAATACTTTTCATCAACTAGTAAAATAATAAGGATTTCAAAAACGTATAAGTTTTGTAGGTAATCAGTCTAATTTTCAAGAAAAGCTAAATAATATAGAACATTTGGCACAAAACATTCCTGTTGAATGTATTCAGACTAAGTGTTACAAAAAACAATTTAACATTTTTGAAATAATGATAAACCACGATAAAGTTGATTATGTTATTGACAACATGACAAAGCATCTACAAAACAAACCATGACTTCATGGTTTGTTTTGTAGATGAAAAAAACACTGCGCCCGGCCGCCATTTATCCAAGCTGTCGGGGCAGAGGGGGCTTCCCAGGGTCATATGACCGGATTACATTAATAAATATTGTAATGTTTTCAACTATCTGTAGCTGCAATTTCATTCGCGTCAATCCGTCTATAAAGTATCTTCCAAATAAAACACTAAAAACAATAACTTCCACACAACACAATCACTTGTCCTGGTTCCAAACTAAGATACCCTGTGCTATGTTAACCAGGCAAGGACATCACAAACATGAAAATACACTCAGACAACTACAATTGTGCGCCGGGCCCAGTGAGAATCGATCCCACGACCGCAGACATGTTATTCAAACGTGATCCCGCTAGACTAGCGAGGCTTCAATTCAGGACTTCCAACGCAAATCAAACTCTTTTTTACGTTTATAAAATTTGTGGGATTTGATATTATGTTATAATTCCGGACCTACTAAGTTAGTTTTTATCAGCATAAATCGCAATCAGTTGTTTTTGGAACAAATGAGAAGTTATGTTTTCAGATCCTGAACCCGCTTTCATAATGTCCAGGCGAGGCACGACCCATATTAAAATTGGCCCTTATACTTTTGGTATAGCACGGAGGTCCGACAACAAAGTTCGATGGACATGCACGAAGCAACGGTACAGAAACTGCAGTGCCTCTATCACCACTATTGATGATGTAATAGTCAAGACAATTAATAATCACAGTCATTAGTAAAATTGTGTGTTATTTTTCACCCAAAAATTTTTGCATAACAGCTTTAAGCTACTTTTTATAAATAAATGTTTTTTTTTTTTGGTGTGGACGCATTACCAAAGAGTGAAATTAAAATAAAGCCTTTAAAAATGGGATGTACGTTGTACATGATTGTGTCCCTTTTAAATAAATAAATATTTATTTTTTATTTTTCTTTTAATAAAAATATGATAGGTTGGACAAGGCATAAGTATCAATATAACGTAAGTAAGCTATTTCTGTCATAACTCACAAACTACCGGCCAGGTGCGTGTCGGGCCACGCGCAAGGGTTCCGTAGAAAGGGGTTTTTTCTGCTTTACAAAACTCACATCTTCATCGAAGTTATTTTCAATGCATTTTGTACGAAAGTTTACTTTTATAAGTTGGTTGCCTATTACTCGTTACTAGTAAAGCCTATTTAGCTGTTCAAGTTCATTTTATGTGCTACTACCCTGAATTTTTTCACGTTCCTACAATCAACCGTTTAGCCAGGAGAGGGGGGGGGGGACACCCTACTGTTATAAAAATTTGCGCTTTAAAGCTTAATATTTCGTACACGAAACTAAACCAAAAAATCGAAAAATGGTCCTTCTACACCCACATTATTTTTCACCAATCCAATCCAACGATACCCCATATGATGGGCTAGACGAGAAAAAAAAATCATCCCCACTTTTCATGTACCTCCCCTAGGTGCAGTAAAAAAACAAAAAATTCCAACATTTTATTGTTTAACTTTGTCGGCGTGATAAATTTGTATACACAAACCATATTACAGCTTCCTAGTACCACCGGTCTTTGCGCTAGGCCGCGTAAGGATAGACAGACAGACAGACAGATAGACATGGCGAAACTATAAGGGTTCCTTGTCGGACTACGGAACCCTAAAAAACAATAATAGCACTTGAAATTTCCTTTCACTTTTTACACGACTGCGAAAGTGTTCTGTCTCCAAAATGATCTAGATTTTGAAATGGACACCTAGTTTTACTTGTAACGTTCGTTAAGTAACAGTTTCTGTGTTATTTTGAATAAAAACGCTTTGAAAACACGGCTGTTCACAGAAAAGACTATCAATAGGTACATGCAACTGAGCTGGGACTTTCCTTCCTAGGTCTTCTGTCGCCGTTTGCGTATATTGCTACACCGGCCAGGTGCGTGTCAGACTCGCGCACGGAGGGTCCCGTGCTATAATATAACGACATAAAATAAAAACCTTGGCTGTTTTTGGGGTTCCGTACCCAAAGTGTAAGGGACCCTAGTACTCCGCTGTTCGTCCGTCCGTCCGTCCGTCCGGTACCAGGCTGTATCTCATGAACCGTGGTAGTTAGACAGTTGAAATTTTCACAGATGATGTATTTCTGTATCCGCTTTAACAAAAAATACTGAAGACAGAATAAAATAAATATTTAAGGGGGTCACCCATACAACAAACCTCGATATTAATAATGACAACTTGAAATATTCAAATGTTATAAAGATAATGGTACGAAACCCTTCATACACGAGTCCGACCCGCACTTGGCCGGTGTTTTATTATTTGTCGTTATAATATATAATAAGTCACAATCATGCCAAGTTTTTTGCCTGTACGTGTTACCGTTTTTACGATAGAGTATAAACAAAAATAAACGGACAAGAGCTAGTCGGACTCGCCCAACGAGGGTTCCGTAAAAATTTGTAGGTACAAATTATAAATTTGCTTCACATGTGCTTCACATGATTTTATATATGCTGGTGCCCGCGACTACGTTCGCGTGGAAATTTAGATTTTTTTCGGGATAAAGTAGCTTACGTATTGTTCCAGACTTTAATCTATGTAGTCGACTGCCTCATTGGTCTAGTAGTATCACGTCTGATTACCATGCCGGATTACCTTTGTATAAATACAAATATCTTTATTGAGAAATACAATTTGCAAATGGCACAAATGGCATCAGCCTGGGTGTATTTCCATATTTCTGATGTCCTTGCCTGGTTAACTTAGTACGAGTAATTCTAGTTTGGGACAAGAGTCTCTGCGTACCCCTCCTGGACACATGTGTAAAATTGTGTTTTTTTCTTACCTTTTCAGGTGATGAGCCACATTTTGCTGTATCTTCTCGAGGCAAGAGGATGATCAAAATTGGTGCCTATAGCTTCGGCCTGGCACGGACTAACGGCGTTAAATCTCGTTGGACATGCACCAGTACATCGTTTAGGGGATGCAGAGGTTGCATAATTACTTCTGAGGATACAATTATCAAATTACATAATGTTCACAATCATTAGAAAAAACTTAAATAAAAAAATCAACCCGACTGCTGAGCATTCATTACTAAGCAGGCGGAACCAACTTTGGTACCAATAAAATAAAATATTTTGACACTTCTTATTCGACCGCTGTGTAGGTATATGCAGTATTGTCACACGTGGTTGAGCAGAGTGCATGCTTGGACCTAAATCCTTACTAATATTATAAACGCGAATGTTCGTATGTAGGTATGGATGGATGTTTGTTACTCTTTCACGCAAAAACAGCTGAACGGATCCGGATGAAATTTTTCACAGAGATAGATTATAGTCTGGATTAGCATATAGGCTATTTTTTATCCCGGAAAAATGCACATTAAAATAACCACGCGAACGAAGTCGCGGGCCACAGGCTAGTGGTAAATAAATAACACTTTAAATTATTACCTTTTATTTAACTATGCACCTACCTACTTAAAGCTACCGAATGTAATGGCTACTGTCAACTCGAACGAATAAAGTGTCAACTAAATTGTAAGGCGCTAGTATCTGTAATACAGTTTTTAACTAGTACAGGTATCAACGACCCCAACTTTGTAAAGCAAATCATCAACTTGACTGTAATAAGCTAAGCCTCTGATGTAATCTTTCTGTGCCCAATAAATTTCTTTTCTTTCTTTATTTTCACTTTACTGTGTATAAAAAAGGAAATTACATATAGATAGTTCTTAAGCTAAGGTGGTGATTGATCGATTGAAGATTTTTATTCCAATAAATACAGAAAAATACATCTGTTGTATTTCTGCCAAACTGCATAACAGTTAGTTGGAAGACAGACAAGATAGACAAGACCAGACGCACATTTTTGACAAAGTTGTACGGGGAGCTGTAAAATTTTAACCGGTCAGAAGCCATGGATTGTTTAAAAGAAACGGCGTTAAGGCTGCTGCTACGTTGAGCATGCTGCCTATTAGATCGGTTGGGAGAGCGCTGGCACGGTTAGCTAGAGGTCGCCTGTTCAAGTCCCGGCATGGGTGGAAATTTAGCCTCTAAATAGGTTTTTAAAATTTTCCTCAGAAGCAATTTCTTCCAGTCAATCATAGACACAGCGTTGGTAGCCAAGTGGGTAAAACATCGGACTCGGAAGCGAGAGACCCAGTTTCGATTTCAGTGCGGGAATGTACCTATGATTTTGTTTCCTAAGTTATGTACATTTGTGAACTTATAGTGGCAATACCACTCGCTAACGGTGAAGGAAAACATCGTGAGGAAACCTGAGTGTCTGAGCTATTCACATACCTCAGCGCTTGAAATCGCCAATCCGCGGTGGGCACGCGTGGTGATTAAGCCCATACTCATATAGAGGGAAGGCATATACGCTACAGTGGGACGTATATAGGCGGCTTATGTAGGCACCTGAAACTTCGGGCATATGAAGTAAATTGTGTATCCTCGGAGTTACCACTAGTACCATAATGGGCATTGCCCTTAAAAAAATTGTTCTTTTTTTTATTTTCTAAAGAAAATAGGTAATTTCGAGAGCCTAGCCGAATATTTCGAATTGGGCTATTTTAATAAATTTTGAAGGCGAAAAAAGAAGTCTACGAAGCCGGAAGTATGTCATGCACTGACGTACGTCATCAACTGAGATCTTACGAGCTGTCAGCTTCTAGTGATACCACGACTCTATACAATGACTCGTTAAATAAACAAAAGTAAAAGGTACAAACGTAAAAGCTATGTCATCAAAAATATAACTTGTAAAAAAAAACCAAGTCTCGCAACTCAGTTCTTCTACCGTAAAAAGTTGTGAGAACTACTTAAGCTCAGTCCCTACTTAAGGGTCCTTCTGTCTTAAGTTATTACGTAATTAGCTAAAAATAAGATCTTACAGTGACCATTATAGATATTAAAACCCTTTTATGTTGAAATGCATATTTGCTACAAAACTCAAAAAGTTTTTTTCATTCTGTCGGCGCGAGTAGCCATTACATTATTATCGTGAGAGCAAAAATAGTTAAATTTAATTAAGCGAATTAAATTGCGCTCGCTTGTTAGCGGCTTTTGCATACTTTTATACTTACAAGTATGTAGAGTTTATCTAAATACTTTGGCGTTTTACAAAAGAAAGTAAACGAGTCTTCACTCGCTGGTCGCCCCGGTACTAAAGAACTACTTAAATTCGTCTAAGAACTACTTAAGTCAGTGAATTTTCTTTTTCAGGTGCTCGCCCGCATTTCTCTGTATCTTCTCGAGGCAATCGCATTATTAAAGTTGGTGCATACACCTTTGGCCTGGTGCGGACAACCGGGGAAACATCTCGATGGGCGTGCACCAGTACATCGTCTAGAAGATGCAGAGGTTGCATAATTACTGCTGGGGACACAATTATCAAATTATATAATGTTCACACTCATTAATTAAACAGCGATAAAATATCATATTCAGATACTTTTTATTCGACTGCTATAGTGTCTGTGTAGTATGGTCGATAGCTTATCAAGCTAATTTTTTTCAGAAGAGACCATGACGTAAAGTGGTTTAAAAGCACAGGCGTGTACCTTAGTGATGGACAGACAGATAAATAATAATAATAAATATTTTATTTCGGGGAACAAGGTTCAATTATTTATTTACATTACGAAATTAATTAAAATAAATATTACAAATAACCAATTAAATGAAGTAAACCTAAATGATCTTAATTTAATAATTAATTATATATTTCTCAACCTAAGGTGGTAATGGACCTGAGCATTCACCTGTGACAGAACATCGCTTCATTCGTGGTCTCTAAATGTATCGTACTGAGCAACGAACAGAGCCAAGCATAGAGTCAAACATCGCTACGAACATTTTTGCGTCCCTCTAGCGAACGCTCTAGTAAATGCTTGTCATACTCATGCATTAAGATGTCCGACGGCGGAACAATGAAAAAATTGCTCGGCTCGGCAAAAAGCTCGAAGCAAGTGTCTTTTCGCTAGAATGCTCGCTAAAACGCTCCTATTTATTTTTTCCCGAGCTTTCGAATGTTGGTGAATGCTCAAGTCCATCAACAGCCTAAAGGCCGTTTTCCGAATTGAGAATTCCAGTAAGGGAATACTTAAGTAACGTTCTGTCATGCTCGTTTCTGAAAAATTCGAAGAGACAGCGCTACAGTTAACTATTTACGGCCTAATTACTACGAGTCAAACAGAAGATGTAAGAAAGGATGAATTCACACCCATACCAAAGGAATAGACAAATAAAGGCCGAGTGCACACCTATACCATTACATTATTATCGTGAGTTCAAAATCATTAAGTAAATTAAACAGCACTCGCTTGAAGGCGGAGTTTATCTAAATATATTACAAAAAAGTAGACAAGTGAAGATCGGTCGCTCAGGTACTAGAGATTTAGTCTAAGAAGTACTTAAATCAGTGAATTTTCTTTTTCAGATGCTCGTCCACATTTTTCTATATCGTCTCGGGGCAAGAGGATTATTAAAGTTGGTGCCTATAGCTTTGGCCTGGTGCGGACAAATGGAGTAAAATCTCGATGGGCGTGCACAAGTACATCGTCTAGAGGATGTAGAGTTTCTTTAATTACTATTGATAATACTATTATCAAAATACATAATGCTCACACTCATTAAAAAAAAAATCGGAGGTCATGGTTTCGATTCCCACTGGACGCTGATGGACTAGATTCGTATAAATAGCCTCACTCTGGGTGTCTTCCGTGTGGCGGCGGATAAGAATTGCGTCACTCCATTTCCTTCCGTGGATGTCGTAGAAGGCGACTAAGGAAATACATTACCAGGAGACGGGCAGCAGCGTCTTCCTGAGATTTCAACAGCATACTGCGATCGCCAACCCGCCTGCCAAGCGTGGCGATTATAGCAAAACCCTTCATGGTTAGGAAAACCATGAAGGAGGCCTGTGTCCTACAGTGGGCGTCGACTGGCTGATGATGATGATGGGTGTATGAATATATGGTGGTGGGTGTATGGTAATGTCCTTACCTCGCTACCATGGCACGGGGTATCCTAGTCTCGACCAGGATACGTGCTTGTGTTGTGTGAAAGTTGGTTACCCGTGATTCTAATCCCGAATATTTATTAGGCAAACTTAACTACCTTCATGGGAATATTAACAATAACTACAAATGATACTTCATTATAAAGTTATAAGGTCAGTAAATGTAATGGTGCAATTATAAATTAAGAATATTGACTGATTTCTTGTATTTTTAACCGACTTAAAAAAAGAAGGAGGTTCTCAATTTGACGCGTGCTTTTTTTTTACTGTTCATTCATAACTTTGTCAAATCTTAACGGATTTCGACAATTATTTTTTTGTCCGAATCGATATAACGTCCCATTGATCCTATTTTAATTTGGCGAAGATTTGATGAAGAGTTTCAAAGAAGGAGAATGGAACTCTTGATTGGACCTAATGGCGCCCATCCTTTAGTAATATGTTTCATAATTTAACGCAAAAGTAGTCCTAGGGTAATTCTTGTTTCGGTGAAGGCTTTCGGAGATGGAAATTGAGAACTTTAAATATTAAAGCAAAGAATTAAGAAGGGTAAATTATGGCTATGACTAATAAAGGACATGATTTTTTTTCTCCTGCACCGACACAAAAAAAATTTAAACTTAAAAAAAATTTAAACAAAAAATAAAAACCAACTTCAAATACCTACATGTATACGTACTTCTAATTTTATGATTTTCTTTTAAATAACTTTTTAGTGCTGTAGTGTTTCAAAGTCGGTTTCTATTATTTATTTGAACTTTTGTAAATGAAAAGAATAAAACGCCAAGATATTGACATCTCGGTATTCCGTAAAGAAGACAAATCTATCTAATAATACCTTTAAACGAGCAATTCTTTTGTATATATATGAATCTCTGAAACGGCTTCAACGATTTTCATGAAATTTAGTACCTATGCAGAGGGTTTCAAGAACGATAAATCGACCTAGCTAGGTTTCATTCTTAGAAAACGTCGTTTGATCCGTGTTTTTAGGCAATGAAGAACTGCAAAAATGTCGTTAGAATACGAAGGTAAATTTCGTCACCCTCTACAAGCTTGTATAGCTCAGGTGGGTGTTCCCGAAACCAGAATACGTTCGAGCCTGATTCCAGTCATGCATTTTTTTTTTCCTTTTTGCCCCTTTTCTTCATCGTATCTAAATATAATTTCCGAAAAACACGGTTAACAAAAAAAATACTGAGAAAAGCTCGGTCATCCAGGTACTATAATATACCTATTACGTTTACAGAGATTACAATACTTTTTAGTTAGAGTCTAGACAAGGAAACTGACGGCTCGTGGGATCTCAGTTGATGACGTAATTCCGTGCATGACTTACTTTCGGTTTCGTTGACTCTTGTACTTTTGTTTCGATTTAATTAATTTACATACATACATAAGCAGCCTATATACGTCCCACTGTAGGGCACAGGCCTTCTCTGGGGGAGAGAGTGTGGGCTTAATCACCACGCGTGCCCACCGCGGATTGGTGATTTCGAGCGCTGAGCTATGTGAATAGCTCAGACACTCAGGTTTCCTCACGATGTTTTCCTTCACAGCAAATTAATTTGATTCAGCCTAATTCGAAATATTCGGCTCACGCTCTCAAAATTAGCTATTATCTCTAAAAACATTAAATAAAAATTGAACTTATTTTTTTAGGACAATACCCATTCCCGTCTAACATTCCACGACCATTGCATAACTATACAGGGCGTCCCACGGCTATGCCATATGGAGGGAAACCACCTTGAATATTGTAGATGAACCATTTTACAGAAAGAAGACATTATTTTAATTTAAAAAACAATTTAAAGTGCATTCATAGATTTTTAAATATTTACATGGTTGAACCGGGAATCGAACCCGCTACACGAGAAAAAGAATTACCCTGTAGCTTTATCACACCGATCGAAAGGCTTCATCATAAGGATATTTTTTTGCTAAATAGCATAGTGTTAGAAATAAAAGGAAGAATGCAGTTTAAATGGTTTCTTTTATTTGTAAAATATGGCAATTGTTTCTAACATAACTGATTTGTTTGATTTGTTTATTTGATCCATCAACAGAGGTTACATTAAATTACTTTCTGTTACTATTATTATATCATTGCTTAATTACAGATGGATACCGCATGCATAAATACTAATTTTGTAAAAGAGAATAATATCATGCATTTTGAGTTTTTGGATTTACACACATAACGAAATTATTATTAGCGACAACAAAAATAACTACAAAAAATTAAATTGACATTTGAATGAACAAAATATACTTACATCGTGTGAAATTATTACGTTCAAACCTTTTTCCAATTTTATTAGCAACTTAATGAAATAATTTAAATCAATTCAACAATACATTTGTAAAAATAAAATTAATAGCTTATACATAGGATGACAACCAATTTGATATTTGGTATTTGAATTTGTACAATGGTTAAAAAGATTGTTTTTTTCCAGATACTGAACCTTATTTTGTTACAACAAAGCGAGGCAAGAGAATCCTAAAAATTGGAGCTTATTCTTTTGGGTTGTCGGATAAAAAGGGAATAAAATTTCGGTGGAAATGCTCACAAACTAAAGTCAAAGGATGCAGAGCTGCTCTTTATACTATTGAAGATGTGCTTGTCAAAACAATTAACGATCACAATCATTTGTAAACTTAATTTGCACTTTAATGGAACTTTCTTTCCTATAGAAAAATAAATGTTCTTTCTTAACCAATATTTATTTTGTTTATTATTATGAACAGCGAATCTAAATTGACGGACATGATATTTATAAAAACACGATTCCTTAAAACACTTCTCAGAGACAGTTTAAATAGTCTGCGTGGTAAAGGGAAAAACGTAACCGCAGATTATGTATACTGCCTCTGGGGGAGTCTCTTAGAGGAATCGTGTTTTTATTATAAATAAGATCATTAGTGTATCAATTTGTTGGGAATACGTCTTTTTTAACACCCTGTAATGCATTTTTTTTTTAATACAGTTCCTTATTTAGCTTCATTGGTTCGAGGCACGAGGAACGTTCTTGGACGAGGGTCATAGAAGTTGAGGCTTATTCTTTTGGGTTATCGAACAAAATCGCAGGTAAATTTCAGTAGAAGTGTACACAAACTTCATCCAAAGGGTGCAGAGCTACGATATACACAGTTGATGATGGTATTGTCAAAACAATCAATGAACATAATCATTAATTAATCTTAGTGTGTATCCTCTGGGCTCTAGTGCAACTTGTGTGCACGATAGGGTGACTTTGAACTCGTTCACTGTATTTTAAGGGGACATTTTAACCATGATTTAGAAACATACATATATAAATTAATGCTACTTTTGAAAAAAATTACGCGTTAAAAAAATATTTTTTTAACCAAACTTACTTTACGTAAGTTTAACTTACTTTACGTAAGTTTAACTTACTTTACGTAAGTTTGGGTAAAAAATAACTTAACAATTTCACGACGAAAAGTAACAAAAATACAAAAAACACTGTTTTGAGCGTCTTATGGTCGGTGCCGGCCAACTAAATTGTTTTCACGTCAGACTCTAAAGTATTTAACATATTAGAAAACATTTTTCAGCGTTACAGTACTTCCTACTACTATATAAAATCGACTTGGAATTATAATATTATAACATGCATGCATGATAAGAATTACAAGTTCTTTTTTAGATTTTGGTGATCATCTTAGAAAATAATCATCATCATCATCTTCAGCCCGTCGATTTCCACCGTTGGACAAGGGCCTCTTCATGCAAGCGCCAGTCGCTTCTGCTTTGCGCTGTTCTTCTCCAGGTCTTCCCTACTGCCTTGTCGATGTCGTTGCGCCACCTGGCTGGGGGTCGGCCTACGCATCTACGTCCGATCCTCGGTTGCTATTCCAGTAGTTTGCGACTCCCTTTTTCATCCCCTCTGCAACAAACATTACCTGCCCATCTCCATTTCAGAGTAGCGACCCTTCTTGCTATGTTGGTTACTTTTGTTCGCCTCCTGATCTCGGTGTTCCGCATGCGATCTTAAGGGGAGATACTGAGCATCGCTCTGTCCATCACGCTCTGAGCTACCTGAAGTCGATGGGTGGTTTGCTTGGTAAAAGTCCAGCTCTTGGCTCCACAAAACATTGTGATAACTAAAATATAAGCACGAATAAGTAATTTTTCGTTCAAAGTACTCATAAAGTTCCCTCTAGTAATAGATAGTAAGTTATTGTCGGCCTGTATGTATGAGAGACCTTCAATAGTTTTTTTTTTATGTTTTGAGATTTCGATAATAAATAGTTCTGTTCTTTATAATTTAAAGCTTCTTCCTGACAATAAAGCTAAACGTTGAACGTCACTTTGTAAAACGTATTGCCACCACAATCCAGCTAAACGAAAAATAGCCGCATTACATTTCAGCTTTCAGCGACGTTTTTCAATCCAGCACGCCTACTTCTTATACGGCGTGTTATACGATATACACTTACATTTATTACAAACATAATCAATGACATGGTGACAGATGCAACTAATACGAATATGGTACTTTGAAGGTACTATAAATATAAGTATATTTCGAAAGATCATGACACAAGCCATTTTCCAGTTGTCGGTGCACATTTCGTCACGTCACGCCAGGGTACCCGCCTCATCAAACTCGGGGACTACACATTCGGTGAGAGGAGATTAGCTGGTGGGCTAAAGTGTCGATGGGCATGCACACATCGGTACAGAAAATGTAAAGCTGCTTTGTACACTGTGGGAGACAATATTATAAGTGAGATTAACGCACACAACCATTAGTGGCGCACTGAAGTAAGGAAATATCAGAGTCAATGGCAAAATTAAAGAGGAGAGAGGCCATGTTAGTCGAAAGCACGCAAATTATCGAGGATAACAGAATTTGTTCGCTTTTTTTCCCAACTAAAACTTTCGTAAGCACTACACATTATTAGCTTAATTCCGGTTTCACTTACTTGATTTTTTGTCCGATGAGATTTCGCTCTGATCAAAAGAGCGTTGAGTAGGGAGGGAGGTCGCGTCGTCGGTTGCTCGTCTTTGACATCATGTAATAAAGATTCATCAAGTAAATGAATCCGGAATTAAGCTAGTAATGAATTTGTTCTCGTCCGGAATTTTGTTACGTTTTATATTACTATAATTTTTATAATTTTTCTTTTACTATTATTTTAATATTTACTTAATATTTAATTGTATTTATAATAACTTAATACAAATTAAGACGGAATCTTCTTGGACAGAGCAAACCGCAAATATAGTATAGGAAAACATAATAAATATTTTTATTTTTATTTTATACAGAAGTTACATTAACGACAATTTAATAAATCGAAACATAGTACAATTGGTATTTTATAAACGAGACTGTCAAGCTGTATTTAATCTGATAGAAAAGAACAATTAAAAAATTTTTAAAAACCTATTTAGGGGCTACAAATTTTCAGCCTCTAAATAGGTTTTTTAAAATTGTCCTCAGCATGGGTTAGTGCAACAAAAAGAATATAATTAAAAACCATTGCTATGGTGACTCGATCGGGTCCTTTCGAATTCTACAGATTACCTGTATCTAATATTATTTTAAGACAACTACACAGGCCAATAGATAATTATGAACCTTTTGTATCTAATTTCGATAATAATAACTAAGCCTTTGTTGTGTTCAGATTATTTAAGTTACTAAAGCATTTTAGGGTTTCGTACTTAAAAAGGAAAAAAACGAAAATCTTCACTTTGTTGTCCATTCGTCTGTTTGTGTATCCGTCTGTCAAGACCCTTTTTTTCCGAAGCGATGAGATCTATCAAGTTCAAATTACTGTCAAATCCATTAGGTCCACGGTCTGTTGAGAGTGTAATAAAATTTAAGTTTTGATTTCGCCTAAGTACAATCGATACGATATTTACGTCACATTTTTAGTCTGTCAGTATGTCCGCGGCTTAGCTTAGAGACGATTAGTACTAGACAGCTAAAATCTGGCACAGATATAAATATTAACCACTTAATTTTTTTTTAATAACAACGCTATAAATTGAATTTATTTGGGATAAAGGAAATTTTTTTACGAATTCCATTAACTTTTCATGAAGTTGTTACTTTTTTGAAGCAGGTAGCAAAATGAAGTCCTAATATCATAGCAAACCCCTCCTCTTAAGTTCGCATATTTTGATGGCCAACTGCGAAACCCTACAATGCGCGTGGTCCGACACGCACTTGGCCGGTTTTTCATGTTATTATTATTATTATTATTTAATACCTTTATTGCACTTAGCTTAATGTACAATACCGCGGACTTAATGCCATACGCATATTATGAAATCATTATCAAAAGTGGCTCAAAAACTCCGTCGACCAACAACTATGAAATTGAACATCGTGATAAAATCGTCGGTTTGTAGTATAAATATATTATTAAAACAGTATATTTCAACGATTAGAAAGCTATTTTTCAGTTGGGTTGCTTCGGAGAATATAGTTTTCCATTATTAAGTCAAGTTTATAATAATTTGTTCGAAAGCCTCAGAGCGCGAGTTCTACTCTTAGGTACAATAAAGTGTTCTCTATCTATCGATATACCGTTGTAGGCACCACATTTACTATTAAGTCTTGTATAACCTCAAAAGTTTCAAAAAGGACAATCATTACAAGTTTCCAAACACATAATCACAAGACCTCACAACCAGAACACTTTTGTTTCTTAGAAAATGCTTCTTGGTCCTATGTACTTTTTGTTTCACATTTTTTTTTTCAGATTTGGAATTTCATTATGTGACCTCTCAACGAGGAAAGACTCTTATCAAAATTGGCTCGTACACCTACGGGCAACGGCCTGGTTCTAACGGGCCAAAGTCTCGATGGGTTTGCTCGACGCACAACTCCAAAGGATGCACGGCATCCCTCAGCATGGTTGACGGTGTCATTTTTAAGTTAAAAAGAAAGCATATCCATTAAAGTATGTCACAAAATGCATTTCTTAGCCGGTATATTTTTAAGATTAGAATTTTCTGCCTTTTTTGCTGTACTGTACTTGATATTTTTCCTTTTTTTTTCGAAATATCACTTAATGTACTCGGCGTGCAAGAATGTAACGATTAATGGAAGTTTACGAAGTGAAAAAGTATTGTTAGAATCGTGGCAAGTGGCAAACCTTGGCCTCTGCCTACCTCTCCAGAATACAGACGTGACTTTACGTAATTTAACAAAATATTTATTTTAAATATAGCCATTAATTAGCTGTTTGTCAAACTCCTGAAATACAGTTTCTGTTTTCAGATATAACTCCTTATTTTACTACATCAAGTCGAGGCACGAAGATAATAAAATTTGGAGCTTACACATTTGGATTATCGAACAAAAGCGGAGGTAAATTGCGATGGCAATGTACTTTACGCACATCCAAAGGGTGCAGAGCTACTATATACACCTGCGAAGACGCTGTTGTCAAGACAATCAACGATCACAATCATTATTAACACGTGCAGTCAATTAATTAAATTATATAACGTCTAGACTGCAATTAATTATCCTTGATCCAAACGAGAATACCGTGTGCTATGGAAATTAGATAAGGGTATCACAAACATGGGGAATAGGCCTGTAACTCAGCAGTGGTCAGAGGTCGTCTGATGATGATGATGATCACAAATATGAAAAAAATGCTCGGAATAAGGCCACGATCTTCTTGTAACCAAACCGCCAGACCAACAAGGCACTTGACGTGAAGAAATTTCTTAACAAGAAAGTTGCACCATTTTCCAGATTCTCAGCCCCATTTCGTCACATCACGTCGCGGTACCAGACTCATCAAAATCGGAGCTTACTCTTTTGGTGTGATGATTTCGGGTACAAAGTGTCGATGGGCATGTACACTTCGTTACAGAGGTTGTAAAGCTTTTCTGTACACTGTGGAAGACAACATCACAAGAATAGTTAATGAACATAACCATTAAGGCTGCTGTTAGATCGAGCATCCTGTCTCGCTCGCACATTTTTTTTTTATATCGTAATAATATGAGTAAACTTTGATAATTATGGTCTGAGGGTTTGATGCATAATTAAACTATATACTTACGTAGTTCTTAATAAAAAGTTTTTTTCAAAATTATTAATTTTGGAATAAATTTTCTTAGTCAAAAACTTACTACAGGATATGAAAAATATGCCTTTAATATCCGCAATTTAATTATCCCTAAAACCCTTAGACCACATTCATCAAAAATATGCTCATTTTATTATAATAACTAAAATAAATTGTTAAATTGTGCCAGCGAGACACCATGCTCCACGTAAGAACAGTCTTAATAACTGGCTTATATGAGCAAACATAATAATATCGATTGAAAATTTTCGATAAATTTTGTTTGACACACCTAAAATAACAACTAAGATGGGCTTCTTGTACAAACACTCTGGCGTCGATAGATGTTAATACAATAAAAATTTTAATTGAAAATGAGTTCTTAAAGATCTTAATACAAAACTTATAAGTTATAATTTTTTTAAGCAGTTAGTATTCAGCTTAAATACGTCCCACTGTAGGGCACAGGCCTTTTCTCAGAGAGAGAGTATGGGCTTAATCACCACGCGTGCCCACCGCGCATTGGCAATTCCAAGCGCCGTATGTGAACACCTCAGACACTCCGGTTTCCTCACGATGTTTTCCTTCACAGTTAGCGAGTGTTATTACTACTGTAACTTCACGAATTTACATAACTTAGAAAACGAATCGAACTAGAACCTGGGTCTCTCGCTTTCGAGTCCAAAGTTCTACCCACTAGGCTAACATCGCTGTTGCTCTTTACTTATTTTGTCTTAATTTATCAATAAATACCTCCAAGAGTTTCCTTCGCGGAAAAGTATAATTTGGAAGTTTGGCAACTTTTGTTTTCGCTGGATTGTATGTTTTACGCATTGCCCATAAATAAAAAATATGTGAAAGAAAAAAGAAACAATTTATTTACATTGCCTCAAAAGCATAAAATAAAAAATGAAACTTTCTATGTCAATATAATTTTTATCGTTAAAGACTTTGGTATTATTATGTTTGATATTGTTCTATTATGTCGGTATATTTATTTATTTTTGCGTATTGTGTATTTTCTCTGTCAACATAATTATTTCAACTTTCTTATTACTACTACTTTAATCCTAACTTTAACAATCGGTTGACTTTAATACGTCCTCTAATACCGATTCAAATAAATTGTAGTCACTGGGGCGCGGGGCCTGTATACGCTTACGCTTACTACAATGTGTGTTGCCAGTTCAACTCAACACATGACAGTTCAACAACTTTTCCAGCAGTCTGCAAATATCTTTCCGTTTTTTAAATTTTAAACTACTTTTTACTATAATCGGATCCCCCGTGCATGCCCCTATGAAGACTTTATTGAAGCAACTGTCTATTTCATAATTATGTACCGAAAAAAAACATTTGAGAATCTGGTAGCCAGTGATCAGTGACACAAAGTAAATGCACTCTACATTGTTCCAAGAATAATTCTATATCTAGTAATTGACCAGAAAAGCCACCCTGTAAGTTTTTGTTTGCTAAGTGTGGTTTTACAGTGCCGCTTTCGCCAGCGTGGTTGGTAAGCGTCGCGGGCCATGAGCTTCGAGTGTCTTGGTGTAGTTTTACAGTGACGCTTACCGTCCGCGGGGGTGGTAAGCGCGGCCTGCATGTAAGGATCCAAAAGTAAGCCACGTAAGTGAATCTTTTTCCAAATTAATTCCGAAAAATAATTTAATTTGACATCAAACAATTGTCGCAAAAATCTACGGAAGCATATTTATTCTAATTATAACAGTTTTGTGTCTACTCGAATTTTAGTGGCTATAGGATTTGCATAAAACTGCCAATCCTAAGCGAACTTATTTCGCGGGGTCTCTGACTATCGGCTTTATGATTCCAACTAGTCTAAATCTTTGAACGTTCCTTTCAGATCCTCAATTTCAATACGTTACATCTCGACGGGGGGGAACGCTCATCAAACTCGGCTCATATACATACGGGCAGAAGTACATAATCGGGCCAAAATCCCGTTGGATTTGCTCCACTCACAACTCTAAAGGATGCACAGCGTCCATCAATATGGTAGATGGCGTCATTGTTAAGTTCAATTATGTGCATAATCATGTCAATACAGGTTGGAGGCAACCGGCTACACATATTTAGTGTTTCAGTATTCATTAGAAATTTACTGTATTCCCATCGTTCAGGCGTTCACACGCATATTATAATACATTTAGTAAAATATTTTCACAGAATCAATTCAAATTAAAATTTATTATTGTTCATTTTAAAAACCAAATGTTTACAAAGTTCTCAAAATTGTTAGTTTCATAATTAGTAGATAGAAGCTAATAAAGACACATTTATTCTTTTCAAAAACGTTTTAACTTAATTAACAGAGTTTTCAACTTAAAAATGTATGCTCATGAATGTGTTGAAGGCTTGACGCAATCGACCTCTATAACATATAACCCATTAACATTAATCTGCTGTTTAATGCTAGACATCTTTCCAATACATCTTGAGGAGTCTTGCTTATACAGTTTCCCATAAAGGGTGTATATTAACTATTGCAGGTCTGAATCGTGGGAATGACAATTTACGTTTATTCCCAGTACCTATTAATATTATGATGGCTACCTATACACTATACAGATAATTTTTTCGTTAATTTTTTCGTTTTTTTAATAAAAGAAAATATTTTAACCACATTACAACGGGCCGCCGACGTGCAGCCGCAACGTTACAAACTAAAATAAACCTTAAATACTTTATGGTCAGAGACTTCAATTCTCAGCGCAAAACAAAACCTTGTCACGGCAGCCGACGTACGGCGGTCGACGAGCACGATACGGAAACGCTTTTTCGCACTTGAATTGTAGTCTCTAATTTCTTAATTATTTAAGAATTATTTTATCATTGTAATCGTATCACAAGCACGTCGCCGGTAGATAGGCCTTAAGATATATCTAAACAACTTTGCCTTCCATAGAACCAATGAACAGAAGACATGATGGATATGCACCAAGAGTAGCTCAGCTTCCATATACAAACATAGGTGACAAAATTTTAAGAATATTTAAAGTATACACACATTAGCGGTACGTAGAAAACATATACGTAACTCGAAGTCTTTGTAAAGGAATTTAGACCTGAGTCCAGAGTGAATGCTGGACGGACATCATATAGCCCAGACAAGGACAGCTTACATCGATTATGATTATATTCATCTCCGAAGAGTGAAAAACTCATTGGCCGAAATTTAGATATGAATTTTATCTCATTGTTTTCTTTCTCATTGTTGTCTCAATAATAGTATCGGATTTGAAAATGGTGAAAGATCATTGATTTCCATTTTAGACGTTGCATTTAATATGAAAATAACTTTTTTTTTCTCCAATTTTATTGATTCTTTTATCATTCAAATTTATATAGAAAAAATACTGCTTTCGCTTGATGATTAATTATTTGAGCGTTAGTCGTTAGGGTCACTAACTAAAGCGTCTAAAGCACTGTTTGAAGAGATTATTTCAGCCGAAAAACTGACAGTTGGTACAAAAATAAGCTTATGATTTAAGAGTGCTGCGACGGCACAGCATGCTGAAAGTCATCAGTTTGATTCTTGTTACTTGTTGGCTTACAAAATAAACTACATTTCACACTTTATTACATTATTTTTATCTGATATTTTGTCTCACAAAACCCTTTTTATACTTATTCTCAGGTTTCCTCACGATGTTTTCCTTGACAGTCTGAGGTGTTCACATACCTCAGCGCTTGAAATCGCCTATCCGTGGTGAGCTCGCGTGGTTATTAAGAACATTCTCTCTCTATGGGAGAAGCCCTGTGCCCTACAGTGGGACGTTAAAGGCTCTATAAAAGAAAACACTTCTTCTTGTGGTGCCATCTCCTATCGGCTGAGGTCGGCTATCATTGTGGCCACTATGACCCGCGATGTGGCGGCTTGAAACAAATCGATGATGCCCATCTGAAACCATTCAGGTTTTGCAGCCAGTGAGTTCTTTTTATACAGATTATTCAAATACTTCGAGACCACCTGCTAGTTTTCTAATGCCGCACCTATTTTTCCAGATAACAAAGCTTATTTTGTTATGTCCCGTCAAGGTACGAGACTCATCAAAATCGGTGACTACACCTACGGATTGGCGCGGACAACTGGATACAAGAGTCGATGGGCATGCACACTGGCTAAAACAAAAAAATGCAGAGCTTCTCTGTACACTGTTGTTGATCAGATTGTTAAAAGAGTTAATGACCACAACCATTAACAGCACAATCTTTTTGCGATTTTTTTTATAATCTGTGATTTAAGGTGCGTTTTGTTCAATACAGTTAAAAGTGACGAGAATAATTTCATAATAAATGAGAAAGAGACACCAAATAAATTTAACAGTTCTCAGGGTGTGGTTTCCAATTATCGAATATCTTTAAAGTTTATTAGGCAATTGGTACATCTTACACTATATTTTATTTAATATTAGTTACCCTTGTGATTAATTTTTTTAATGTTAAGATTATAGAAATTATGCTGTGATTTTTTGACATTTGAATAGTTCTTTTTGTTTCAGATGAGGAGGCTTATTTTATGACATCAACACGAGGGAAAAGAAGCCTAAGAATCGGTTTCAATAGCTTCGTTTGTCAACGGGAGAGTAATGGCAAAGTGAGGTGGATTTGCACCAAGAGTAGCTCTCGAAAATGTAGAGCTGTCGTATTCACGGTAGAAAGTAAAATTATTAAATTATTCAATGAACATACACATTAGCCACCTTACAAAAAATGCCTTTTTTTCAACTGCCCTATTTTTTTATTACATTCCAGCTTAATTTATAATAGTAGTTTATGCAACTGTCATATAATGAAGGGTATTAAAACACGAGTGTGAGTTTATGAAATGAGAGCAGCGAGTTTCATAATAGTAACGAGTGTTTTAATACCCGTGTTATATGCAGTTGCATACACTACTTTATCTTCACTAATGCAATTAAAAATTAAATTCACGCGTACGTGTATAATTACAGTGATTTTGCCGCCATTAAAATTTAACCAATGAGAGCGCAGCTGCGCGCTTCAATAAAACGCGACCAACCTGATTGGCCCTGCAATCAAGTTGGTCGCGTTTTATTGATGTTATAATGAGATTTTACGATATCGATGTGAATATTATACCATCATGTGAAATTGCTTAAATTGAGTGTTTTGTTGTCTGCGCTATAACAGTAGTAATTATAAGTCAAGTATTGAAAACATAAGTAGAATGTTACAACATTAGTGTAGATAAAAACCATTATTGCCAGTTTAGGTTCCAAGGACAAAAACCGCGACTGATGTTTTTGTGGCGAAAGTTTGCTTTGGTAAAGTAAACTTATCGAAAGGTTAATTGTACCTTTCTGAAACACGCAGAATATTTTTATTTTATTAATATGTATGTTGATGAAGCGACACAGGTTTATCAAGATCGTGGCAAGTGGTATCTGGTATACAGACGTGAGTATATGTATGTGTGCCAGTTTTTATGTAAAAAAAGCTGCGTAAATAATCAGCATGATGATGACGATGATGATGATGATTATGATGCCCCAGGCACTAAATCATCGGAGTGTCTTCATCAATGTTACTTGAGACGCTTATCATGTTACTTTATTATTTTCCAGATAACATTCCGTACTTCACCAAATCAAGGTCGGGAAATGACGCAATTAGGCTTAGAAAGAATACGTTCATCGTTCAAAGCAAGAACATTAACTTCACGAGATGGGTCTGCACTAAGGCTGGCGGCAAAAAGTGCCGAGCTTACATAAGAACCTTCGATAATGATATTATCAAAATCGTTGATGAACACACTCACTAATAGGTTGTGTATCGTAATAGTCGTGGGGAACTCACATGTAGATTAGGTTGAAATGATGTGGTTTTCAAAGAAAAGCGTAGCATCAAGTGACTCTAATAATAATAATAGTGTTTCCATTGAATCCTAAACATTTACTAATGAGAGATTAGATTCAATCGGTCTTATTCACAAAAACACGAAAACTTAAAAAACTCCTCAGAGGCACTTTAAATGATCTGTGTTAAAGGGAAAGACTTAACATAGATTAAACTGCAATGTTTTAGAGGAATCGTGAATTTATAAATAAAATCTTTAGTGTCTAATGTGTCTAATGTTGTTATGTCATAGCAAATATAAATGCTTCATACATTATAGGGGCCACTCTCAACGTGTCGTCACAGATTGAGCAGCCAGATTTGTATGGAGTGTTTTTGTACCATGTGACTAGAATAACTTTTCGACCATTATGTTTTGTACGACCACTATATTACGAAAAGTTTTAGTTGTAGAGATAATTTTTTTCATGATTTTTTATCTTTTAAAAGGGCCTCTACAGTGTGATCAAAAATGTTTTTAGATAGGGGAGGTAATTTGGGAAGTATTGCATCCTATTTATTGTGACTATGTCACACAGTTTTGGAGATATTAAAGTTTTATTTTTTTGAGAAATTACCCGAAATTTGACGAATTTTTCCAAAACCAAGGTTGGTCCGGTCCACATCTGTTTTTTATCAGAAATATATCTTTGACCTAATAAAGTCAATAATTAATAGAAGCAAGATTAGGAACGAACATAATTCATTGTCAATAATTATGTGTTCAAAAATAAGACTTGGACTCCTTAAAAGAAGTACTGAGCAATTTAGATTTTTTTTATATAATTTATCTAGTTTTTGTTCTTTTCTTTACGATATGTCACATGTTATCTTGAAGTATCTCGATGTAATAGAATATCACGTATAGAAGATGGTATAATTTCGTATCTTAATAGTATTAAAGTAGTCAAATAAAAAAATACCGCAATGAGATAAAAATGTGCATGATGCCATTTGTTGGTATGTTCAATAATTTTCTTTAATTATTAAATGTTACTGGGACTTTAAAAACGACTTACAAGCCTTCATTCAAGCATTTCACATAGTTTTATAAATGTTTAACTTAAATTTTTTCTAAATATGTAAGCAGTTCTATCAAAAATGTTGATGAAGCGAAATAGGTTTTTCAGGGTTGTAGGCAAATGGAAAACCCTGGTTTCTGCCTAACCTTCCATGGTATAGGCGTGCGTTTAGGTACGTGTGTATGCCCTAGGCAGTACACCGTCAGCGTGGTCAGTTTATATATGTACTAGTGTAACTTTCCTGAAAAATTATGTTACTTCATTATGTTTCAGATTATATTCCGTACTTTACGAAATCGAGGTCCGGAAATAAGGCAATCAGGATTGGAAAAAATATATTCATCGTTCATAGCAAGAACACCAACCTAACGAGATGGGTTTGCACTAAGTCTGGCGCCAAAAAATGCAGAGCGTGCATAAAAACACTTGATAATGAAATTATCAAAATATTTGATGAACACACTCACTAAAAAGCTGGGGAGGATTAAGACCTATTTTAGAGATGAGGTGGCTGCGGGAAATCTTATGTACTTAATGTTAAGCGGTCAGTGGTTAGACCAATAGCCCAATGGTCGGTCGATGTGGTCAGCTCAGCAGGGGGCCCGTGGATGCGAATAGCGAGAGACCGCGTAAGATGGCGTGATAGGAAAAAGGCCCAACAGTGTGCAGAAGCGGGCTGATGACGATGGTGATGTGTTAACGATGCGCGCACGCACGCCGCGCGGGTGGATCTATTGGCTCAGTCCACTCGTACCTCTTTCTAAGTGAAATTGGCTGTTAAAGAAAGAAAGAAAGAAAGAAAGAAAGAAAGAAAGAGGATATTTATTTAAATTGTCACAGAGACACAAAGTAAACAAAAGGTACACAAACAAAAGACACGAACGTCAACAAAACAGAGATAAAACAAAACAATCGTGAAGAGAACATGTGAGGCATATAGAGTCAAAGGCAGCCGGGTACCATATAGTAAAGGTACATACGGTAAAGTCATTTTTTGTGACCTAGGCACCAGTTCACCACCTTTTGTGCTAAAAGTGCTATTATTCTCTTAATGTATTCCTGACAGATAAAGTTATGTAAGACATTCTATTTTAGACATTCCATCTATTTTAAATTTTTAATTAAATCTATTTTACTTAATTTAATGCAACTGACATTTCAATTATTTAACTTGGACGTTGTATTATAAGAACATCGTAGAATTAGTACCTGGCAGTAGATTGGACATCTGTATCGCAAAAAGGTATTTTGATATTTAAATTACATAAATAAATTTTAATTACACATTTGTATGTTCGAACATACCCAACAGAATGTGAGATCATATTTAATAACATGACACCATAATGCACTACGTTGTAAGCAAATAAATAAATTTAACATTTTATTTATTTTTGGTCAGGACTTAGGAGTTTAATGACGAACGAAGGACACGAATGCCTCAGACTTGGCTCACTTTTCTTACGACTTTTCCTTCACTGTTAATGAGTTCATCATCATAAGCACCCTATTTACGTCTTCCTGTAGGGCACAGTCCTTCTCTGAGAGGAGAGAGAGTGTGGGCTTAATCACCACGCGTGCCCACCGCGGATTCAAACGAGGTTTGAATTAGTTCAAACCTTCCAAAATTTTAATCCCCTTAATTTACTATATTTATTTATTTATTTATTTACAAAGTTCTTGTAACTTTACTCTCTCTAAGAGAAGGTCTATGCCTGTTTTAGGTTTTTAATTTATTTCAAACTACTTTAAGTTGTAATAAATAAATATTGTAAATTTCAAAATACAATTAGAATCTCAATTACAGTATGAATTTACTGGAAGTTGTTGATATTTTATTTTTTTACATTTTCGTTTAATTTGTGGACATTAATTTCTGTACAGCCTCCGGCAAACAAAAGCATGCAAGGGGTTATACACGAAGCTTTTGTAATAGAAGTAAAACTTTATGTAAAATTTATTACACTAATAATCTGATAGGACCAGGCGCGGTTGCTGCAGGAAGCAGCGGATTCATCCTCAATAATAAGATAAGATAAGATAAGAATATTCATTACCAAACACCAGAAAAAAAAACAAATATAAAACATGCACAAAGGTACATTGTACGATTGGCGGCCTCACTCATAAGCAATAAGGAATTGAAAAAATCTTTGCTGCACTAAAAAACTATTTTGTACAAAGGCGCGCTTAATACTGGATAGTATTGCGGCTTATTCTTTTATATAAAAATGAGTTGTTGTTCGTTAGTCTCGCTGAAACTCGAGAACGGCTAGACCGATTCAGCAAAGTCTTGCTAGTTTATATTTGTAAAGTAAATGGTGAGAACAGAAAAAAGACACAGAAGTAGGTGAAGTTCACCAGGAAAAGACAAATATAAAACCCTAAGAAAGGTACACTGTGCAATTGGCGGCCTTATTGTTAATAATTATAGCAATACTGAGTGATCAGAATGACAGTGTTTTAAGGTGTGAAGTTGACCGCAGGCAAATTACAATTATAATTACTTATTTTTCAGACGACACTCCGTTTTTTACGAAATCCGTAACTGGATTGCCTGCTATTCGTATTGGAAAAAACATATTCACCCTTAATAGAAAACGAAATAATAGATCAAGATGGCTGTGCACCAGGAGTGGGGTGTAGAGCTCGGGTTTAGACTTTTGAGAACGAAATCATCAGTATCTATAATGAACATACGCATTAAAGTGTATTTTTATTAAGAAAAATAAATACTTTTAATTTAAATTTCTGGAAATTAGGACTGAAGAGTATATAATGCCTATGTACCTTTGGATATTAGAAAAGGCGCTTAGCAGTGGGACGTGTATACCTATTCCTTATTATTATTTTTTCTGGAGATTTTGTCACACACCGTAGAATGCATAAAAATGTACTGAAACGTATTTGCAGTACGATTTTTTTCTTCATTCCATTCAACCAACCGAAGAGCTTTCAATCCTTTAATATCAAGCTGTTTTATTAATACTAAGTACTTCTTTTTCAGGCGACATTCCGATCTTCACGACGTCAGCAACTGGAAAGCCAGCCATCTCTATAGGGAAATATTCATTTACCCTTTACAGCACAGCGAAAGATAAGTCTAGATGGCTTTGCACCAAAAATGGTCGCAGGAAATGTAAAGCCCGGATATACACGTTATGTAACGAAATTGTCAAAATCAATAACGAACACACGCATTAACGAACGATATGTGACCGATATTAAGTGCGCTGTAAAATTGCTGTTTTGTTTTGAACAACGTCTTGAAATTCGCTTGACTTCACTCTTGACGTGAAATGACGTCACAATAGCAACAAAAATCAGCTGTTTCACTCTGAAGTTACCCGCATCATTGAAATGTTTGAATCGCCTGATTTATTTTTCTCGTTTTTGTTGTTTTCATTATAGGAAAAATGTTCGTATTGCCGAGTCAATCATCATCATCATTAGCCATTTGACGCCCACTGCAGGACATACGAGTAGGCCTCCTTCGTAGTTTTCATAACCATGAGGGCGTACTAACCGTTGTTCCGTGTGGAGCTGGATTAAGAATAGAGTCACTCCATTTCCTTCCGTGGATGTCGTAGAAGGCGACTAAGGAAATTAATTACCAGGAGACGGGCAGCAGCGTCTTCCTGAGATTTCAACAGCGTACTGCGATCACCAACCCGCCTGCCAAGCGTGGCGATTATGGCAAAACCCTTCATGGTTAGGAAAACCATGTAGGAGGCCTGTGTCCTGCAGTGGGCGTCGAGTGGCTGATGATGATGATGATAATGAGGGGCTTTGCCATAACCGCCACGCTTGGTAGGCGGGTTGGCGAGTTAGTATCTTTTACAAACTGCTGACTATAGTAGCCCTTTTGGCACAAAGGGTGCGTAACATATTTTTTAACCGCTTTTCTGGCAAGCTTATTATACTTGAGGCATACAGAATGTTTCTAGATCCTGATAAATAAGACTAGATATAAGACTTACGATACATTTATTGTTTTTCAAAGTATATTTCCTTGCAATTAATGCATTTTTGTATTCGCGGAAACCATTGTTAAGCCATTGCAAGCCGCTTCCAACCGGTCTTTTTTGGAAATCTCTGGAGAAGGCCTATGTTTAGCAGTGGACTTCTTGTAGCTGAATGATGATGATGATGATTGTTAAGCCACAGCGAAAATCATAAAAAAATCATTGAACGAAAATGTTCATGAGTTAAATTCATTTTGATAGCGACACACAATTTTCGAAAGAACGCCACAATGAAAAAACAAATTTCAAGTCTCTCAAATTAAAATGTAATATTTTCCCGATGAGTTTTATTGTAACTGGCCTGTTCCAGAAACTTTCAGTATGCCCCGCGTATCTTTAGAGATCTTATTGTAGAAACATATAGAAGGCCCCATAAAGGATTTATTAGTTATTAACCTTTGCCAGCCTTGCCTAGTACATATTTTTAACATCTAAGTTTAGAATAAGTGGCATGTTTCTGTAATATCTCCGTATTAAATAAATAAATCTTGGGAACGAAAGTTTATGTTTTTTTCTAGTATTCACATTAGAATATAATTATGACTCGCCTGATATTGTATTCGCGATTTTGACGTTTTCCCATAGATGATCGTATTGACGAGTAGAACCAGTTCCCGCACGGCGATCACTGAAGGTGAGAAGGAGGCTTTCTATGCTCGATGCATTGGAGTTCCCAGCGACAGCATATTTGTACCTCTCATGCGAAGTTATATTTTCTATATCACCACATTAAGACATTGGATACCATAGCATAAACACACGTGTGTATCACGGAGGGGAAGGCCAGGAGTTTATATAACCCTTTTGCTTCATAAACATTAATTAGGCGCTGCATGCACGCTTGCCGATTTTGGTTACTTTTTATCTTTCACTTCGCTAATACATGCCTTACTTTGGTGTGTTAGATTTCATGTAGAAAAAGATATAACGCCAAAACAATCCATAGATGGTGGCTTCACGATTACCACATCCGAGCGAGGGAACCCCTTGATTGTAATCAATAACAACACCTACAGTCTTCAATACAAGAACAGACAGAAAAGCCGATTAATTACACATTTGTATGTTCGAACATACCCAACAGAATGTGAGATCATATTTAATAACATGACACCATAATACACTACGTTGTAAGCAAATAAATTAATTTAACATTTTATTTATTTTTGGTCAGGACTTAGGAGTTTAATGACGAATGAAGGACATGAATGCCTCAGACTTGGCTCGCTTTTCTTACGACTTTTCCTTCACTGTTAATGAGTTCATCATCATAAGCAGCCTATTTACGTCCTCCTGTAGGGCACAGGCCTTCTCTGAGAGGAGAGATAGTGTGGGCTTAATCACCACGCGTGCCCACCGCAGATTCAAACGAGGTTTGAATTAGTTCAAACCTTCCAAAATTTTAATCCCCTTAATTTACTATATTTATTTATTTACAAAGTTCTTGTAACTTTACTCTCTCCAGGAGAAGGTCTATGCCTGTTTTAGGTTTTTAATTTATTTCAAACTACTTTAAGTTGTAATAAATAAATATTGTAAATTTCAAATACAATTAGAATCTCAATTACAGTATGAATTTATTGGAAGTTGTTGACATTTTATTTTTTTACATTTTCGTTTAATTTGTGGACATTCATTTCTGTACAGCCTCCGGCAAACAAAAGCATGCAAGGGGTTATTATACACGAAGCTTTTGTAATATAAGTAAAACTTTATGTAAAATTTATTACACTAATAATCTGATAGGACCAGGCGCGGTTGCTGCAGGAAGCAGCGGATTCATCCTCAATAATAAGATAAGATAAGAATATTCATTACCGAACACCAGAAAAAAAAACAAATATAAAACATGCACAAAGGTACATTGTGCGATTGGCGGCCTCACTCATAAGCAATAAGGAATTGAAAAAATCTTTGTTGCACTAAAAAACTATTTTGTACAAAGGCGCGCTTAATACTGGATAGTATTGCGGCTTATTCTTTTATATAAAAATGAGTTTTTGTTCGTTAGTCTCGCTGAAACTCGAGAACGGCTAGACCGATTCAGCAAAGTTTTGCTACTTTATATTTGTAAAGTAAATGGTGAGAACAGAAAAAAAAACAGATGTAGGTGAAGTTCACCGAGTCAACTAGTCTTCAATAATATCATATTTTTTTTTACTGTATACCAGGAAAAGACAAATATAAAACCTTAAGAAAGGTACAATGTGCAATTGGCGGCCTTATTTTTAATAATTATAGCAATACCGAGTGATCAGAATGACAGTGTTTTAAGGTGTGAAGTTGACCGCAGGCAAATTACAATTATAATTACATATTTTTCAGACGACACTCCGTTTTTTACGAAATCCGTAACTGGATTGCCTGCTATTCGTATTGGAAAAAACATATTCACCCTTAATAGAAAACATAATAGAAGATCAAGATGGCTGTGCACCAGGAGTGGTCATATGAGGTGAAGAGCTCGGGTGCACACTTTTGAGAACGAAATCATCAGTATCTATAATGAACGCATTAAATCGTATTTTTATTAAGAAAAATAAATACTTTTAATTTAAATTTCTGGAAATTAGGACTGAAGAGTATATAATGCCTATGTACCTTTGGATATTAGCAGGTTACTTGCAGGGTTTGAAGCACTCTAGGGATTGTTTTATTTTATTTTTATTTTATTTTGATCTGTCAGGATCGAAGCAAGTGGCAATCCCTGGTCTCTGCCTACCCCTCTGGGATACAGGCGTGAGTTTATGTTATGTTATTTTATTTTATTAGGGTAAACAAACAATTAAACAATGAGTAGCTTACAGTAGTAATCAGTTACCTAAGAAAGTATTTTAAGTAACTGTACAACCAGCAACGCTTACTACAAAATGCAGTAAAAGAAAAGAAAGCCTTCAGAGAGAGGTAACTTTTGAATTATTACTACTGAGTTATTAAAACTAATAAGATTCATATCTTATTCATTTTAATAACGAAAGAATAGTTGTAATTTTTAATGACTCGCGATGCTCATGCATAATTATACATTGAACGCGTCTAATTGAATTATTTAAATAACTAAAAATTTTCGCGATGGTTTGTTACAACGAGCTGTTGTCCGGTCGTTTTTAGCGATTTCAAAGTTTTTCCGACAGCAAAAGTTATTCGTATTGACGAGTGGAATTTCTTATTTTTTTGATGTTTATGGAGATTTTGGCAATTTCAAGCACTGAGATATGTGAACACCTTGGACACACAGACTTTCTCACTATGTTTCCATTAAAATTCAGCGAGTGGTATTGCTACTACAAATTCACGCACGCGTTGGGCACGCATGGTGATTAATCCCATGCTATCTCTCTGAGAAAAGGCGCTTAGCAGTGGGACGTGTATACCTATTCCTTATTATTATTTTTTCTGGAGATTTTGTCACACACCGTAGAATGCATAAAAATGTACTGAAACGTATATGCAGTACGATTTTTTTCTTCATTCCATTCAACCAACCGAAGAGCTTTCAATCCTTTAATATCAAGCTGTTTTATTAATAACTACTTCTTTTTCAGGCGACATTCCGATCTTCACGACGTCAGCAACTGGAAAACCAGCCATCTCTATAGGGAGAAATTCATTTACCCTTTACAGCACAGCGAAAGATAAGTCTAGATGGCTTTGCACCAAAAATGGTCGCAAGAAATGTAAAGCCCGGATATACACGTTATGTAACGAAATTGTCAAAATCAATAACGAACACACGCATTAACGAACGATATGTGACCGATATTAAGTGCGCTGTAAAATTGCTGTTTTGTTTTGAACAACGTCTTGAAATTCGCTTGACGTCACTCTTGACGTGAAATGACGTCACAATAGCAACAAAAATCAGCTGTTTCACTCTGAAGTTACCCGCATCATTGAAATGTTTGAATCGCCTGATTTATTTTTCGCGTTTTCATTATAAGAAAAATGTTCGTATTGCCGAGTCAATCATCATCATCATTAGCCATTTGACGCCCACTGCAGGACATACGAGTAGGCCTCCTTCGTAGTGTTCATAACCATGAGGGCGTATTAACCGTTGTTCCGTGTGGAGCTGGATTTCCATTTCCTTCCGTGGATGTCGTAGAAAGCGACTAAGGAAATTAATTACCAGGAGACGGGCAGCAGCGTCTTCCTGAGATTTCAACAGCATACTGCGATCACCAACCCGCCTGCCAAGCGTGGCGATTATGGCAAAACCCTTCATGGTTAGGAAAACCATGTAGGAGGCCTGTGTCCTGCAGTGGGCGTCGAGTGGCTGATGATGATGATGATAATGAGGGGCTTTGCCATAACCGCCACGCTTGGTAGGCGGGTTGGCGAGTTAGTATCTTTTACAAACTGCTGACTATAGTAGCCCTTTTGGCACAAAGGGTGCGTAACATATTTTTTAACCGCTTTTCTGGCAAGCTTATTATACTTGAGGCATACAGAATGTTTCTAGATCCTGATAAATAAGACTAGATATAAGACTTACGATACATTTATTGTTTTTCAAAGTATATTTCCTTGCAATTAATGCATTTTTGTATTCGCGGAAACCATTGTTAAGCCATTGCAAGCCGCTTCCAACCGGTCTTTTTTGGAAATCTCTGCAGAAGGCCTATGTTTAGCAGTGGACTTCTTGTAGCTGAATGATGATGATGATGATTGTTAAGCCACAGCGAAAATCATAAAAAAATCATTGAACGAAAATGTTCATGAGTTAAATTCATTTTGATAGCGACACACAATTTTCGAAAGAACGCCACAATGAAAAAACAAATTTCAAGTCTCTCAAATTAAAATGTAATATTTTCCCGATGAGTTTTATTGTAACTGGCCTGATCCAGAAACTTTCAGTATGCCCCGCGTATCTTTAGAGATCTTATTGTAGAAACATATAGAAGGCCCCATAAAGGATTTATTAGTTATTAACCTTTGCCAGCCTTGCCTAGTACATATTTTTAACATCTAAGTTTAGAATAAGTGGCATGTTTCTGTAATATTTCCGTATTAAATAAATAAATCTTGGGAACGAAAGTTTATGTTTTTTTTTCTAGTATTCACATTAGAATATAATTATGACTCGCCTGATATTGTATTCGCGATTTTGACGTTTTCCCATAGATGATCGTATTGACGAGTAGAACCAGTTCCCGCACGGCGATCACTGACGGTGAGAAGGAGGCTTTCTATGCTCGATGCATTGGAGTTCCCAGCGACAGCATATTTGTACCTCTCATGCGAAGTTATATTATCTATATCACCACATTAAGACATTGGATACCATAGCATAAACACACGTGTGTATCACGGAGGGGAAGGCCAGGAGTTTATGTAACCCTTTTGCTTCATAAACATTAATTAGGCGCTGCATGCACGCTTGCCGGTTTTGGTTACTTTTTATCTTTCACTTCGCTATACATGCCTTACTTTGGTGTGTTAGATTTCATGTAGAAAAAGATATAACGCCAAAACAATCCATAGATGGTGGCTTCACGATTACCACATCCGAGCGAGGGAACCCCTTGATTGTAATCAATAACAACACCTACAGTCTTCAATACAAGAACAGACAGAAAAGCCGATTAATTACACATTTGTATGTTCGAACATACCCAACAGAATGTGAGTACATATTTAATAACATGACACCATAATACACTACGTTGTAAGCAAATAAATTAATTTAACATTTTATTTATTTTTGGTCAGGACTTAGGAGTTTAATGACGAATGAAGGACACGAATGCCTCAGACTTGGCTCGCTTTTCTTACGACTTTTCCTTCACTGTTAATGAGTTCATCATCATAAGCAGCCTATTTACGTCCTCCTGTAGGGCACAGGCCTTCTCTGAGAGGAGAGATAGTGTGGGCTTAATCACCACGCGTGCCCACCGCGGATTCAAACGAGGTTTGAATTAGTTCAAACCTTCCAAAATTTTAATCCCCTTAATTTACTATATTTATTTATTTATTTATTTTTTTACAAAGTTCTTGTAACTTTACTCTCTCTAAGAGAAGGTCTATGCCTGTTTTAGGTTTTTAATTTATTTCAAACTACTTTAAGTTGTAATTAATAAATATTGTAAATTTCAAATACAATTAGAATCTCAATCACAGTATGAATTTACTGGAAGTTGTTGACATTTTTTTTTTTTACATTTTCGTTTAATTTGTGGACATTCATTTCTGTACAGCCTCTGGCAAACAAAAGCATGCAAGGGGTTATTATACACGAAGCTTTTGTAATAGAAGTAAAACTTTATGTAAAATTTATTACACTAATAATCTGATAGGACCAGGCGCGGTTGCTGCAGGAAGCAGCGGATTCATCCTCAATAATAAGATAAGATAAGAATATTCATTACCGAACACCAGAAAAAAAAACAAATATAAAACATGCACAAAGGTACATTGTGCGATTGGCGGCCTCACTCATAAGCAATAAGGAATTGAAAAAATCTTTGTTGCACTAAAAAACTATTTTGTACAAAGGCGCGCTTAATACTGGATAGTATTGCGGCTTATTCTTTTATATAAAAATTAGTTGTTGTTCGTTAGTCTCGCTGAAACTCGAGAACGGCTAGACCGATTCAGCAAAGTTTTGCTACTTTATATTTGTAAAGTAAATGGTGAGAACAGAAAAAAAAACAGATGTAGGTGAAGTTTACCGAATCAACTAGTCTTCAATAATATCATTTTTTTTTTTACTGTGTACCAGGAAAAGACAAATATAAAACCTTAAGAAAGGTACAATGTGCAATTGGCGGCCTTATTTTTAATAATTATAGCAATACTGAGTTATCAGAATGACAGTGTTTTAAGGTGTGAAGTTGACCGCAGGCAAATTACAATTATAATTACATATTTTTCAGACGACACTCCGTTTTTTACGAAATCCGTAACTGGATTGCCTGCTATTCGTATTGGAAAAAACATATTCACCCTTAACAGAAAACATAATAGTAGATCAAGATGGCTGTGCACCAGGAGTGGTCATATGAGGTGTAGAGCTCGGGTGCACACTTTTGAGAACGAAATCATCAGTATCTATAATGAACATACGCATTAAAGTGTATTTTTATTAAGAAAAATAAATACTTTTAATTTAAATTTCTGGAAATTAGGACTGAAGAGTATATAATGCCTATGTACCTTTGGATATTAGCAGGTTACTTGCAGGGTTTGAAGCACTCTAGGGATTGTTTTATTTTATTTTTATTTTATTTTGATCTGTCAGGATCGAAGCAAGTGGCAATCCCTGGTCTCTGCCTACCCCTCTGGGATACAGGCGTGAGTTTATGTTATGTTATTTTATTTTATTAGGGTAAACAAACAATTAAACAATGAGTAGCTTACTGTAGCTGTACTTTGACGTTCATTAAGTAAACATTCTGTTTTTACATTGAATAAAAATATTTGAATTGAATTGAATTGAATTGAATTGAATTAGTAATCAGTTACTTAAGAAAGTATTTTAAGTAACTGTACAACCAGCAACGCTTACTACAAAATGCAGAGAAAGAAAAGAAAGCCTTCAGAGAGAGGTAACTTTTGAATTATTACTACTGAGTTATTAAAACTAATAAGATTCATATCTTATTCATTTTAATAACGAAAGAATAGTTGTAATTTTTAATGACTCGCGATGCTCATGCATAATTATACATTGAACGCGTCTAATTGAATTATTTAAATAACTAAAAATTTTCGCGATGGTTTGTTACAACGAGCTGTTGTCCGGTCGTTTTTAGCGATTTCAAAGTTTATCCGACAGCAATAGTTATTCGTATTGACGAGTGGAATTTCTTATTTTTTTGATGTTTATGGAGATTTTGGCAATTTCAAGCACTGAGATATGTGAACACCTTGGACACACAGACTTTCTCACTATGTTTCCATTAAAATTCAGCGAGTGGTATTGCTACTACAAATTCACGCACGCGTTGGGCACGCATGGTGATTAATCCCATGCTATCTCTCTGAGAAAAGGCGCTTAGCAGTGGGACGTGTATACCTATTCCTTATTATTATTTTTTCTGGAGATTTTGTCACACACCGTAGAATGCATAAAAATGTACTGAAACGTATATGCAGTACGATTTTTTTCTTCATTCCATTCAACCAACCGAAGAGCTTTCAATCCTTTAATATCAAGCTGTTTTATTAATAACTACTTCTTTTTCAGGCGACATTCCGATCTTCACGACGTCAGCAACTGGAAAACCAGCCATCTCTATAGGGAAATATTCATTTACCCTTTACAGCACAGCGAAAGATAAGTCTAGATGGCTTTGCACCAAAAATGGTCGCAAGAAATGTAAAGCCCGGATATACACGTTATGTAACGAAATTGTCAAAATCAATAACGAACACACGCATTAACGAACGATATGTGACCGATATTAAGTGCGCTGTAAAAGTGCTGTTTTGTTTTGAATAACGTCTTGAAATTCGCTTGACGTCACTCTTGACGTGAAATGACGTCACAATAGCAACAAAAATCAGCTGTTTCACTCTGAAGTTACCCGCATCATTGAAATGTTTGAATCGCCTGATTTATTTTTCGCGTTTTCATTATAGGAAAAATGTTCGTATTGCCGAGTCAATCATCATCATCATTAGCCGTTTGACGCCTACTGCAGGATATACGAGTAGGCCTCCTTCGTAGTTTTCATAACCATGAGGGCGTACTAACCGTTGTTCCGTGTGGAGCTGGATTAAGAATAGAGTCACTCCATTTCCTTCCGTGGATGTCGTAGAAGGCGACTAAGGAAATTAATTACCAGGAGACGGGCAGTAGCGTCTTCCTGAGATTTCAACAGCATACTGCGATCACCAACCCGCCTGCCACGCGTGGCGATTATGGCAAAACCCTTCATGGTTAGGAAAACCAGGTAGGAGGCCTGTGTCCTGCAGTGGGCGTCGAGTGGCTGATGATGATGATGATAATGAGGGGCTTTGCCATAACCGCCACGCTTGGTAGGCGGGTTGGCGAGTCAGTATCTTTTACAAACTGCTGACTATAGTAGCCCTTTTGGCACAAAGGGTGCGTAACATATTTTTTAACCGCTTTTCTGGCAAGCTTATTATACTTGAGGCATACAGAATGTTTCTAGATCCTGATAAATAAGACTAGATATAAGACTTACGATACATTTATTGTTTTTCAAAGTATATTTCCTTGCAATTAATGCATTTTTGTATTCGCGGAAACCATTGTTAAGTCATTGCAAGCCGCTTCCAACCGGTCTTTTTTGGAAATCTCTGGAGGAGGCCTATGTTTAGCAGTGGACTTCTTGTAGCTGAATGATGATGATGATGATTGTTAAGCCACAGCGAAAATCATAAAAAAATCATTGAACGAAAATGTTCATGAGTTAAATTCATTTTGATAGCAACACACAATTTTCGAAAGAACGCCACAATGAAAAAACAAATTTCAAGTCTCTCAAATTAAAATGTAATATTTTCCCGATGAGTTTTATTGTAACTGGCCTGATCCAGAAACTTTCAGTATGCCCCGCGTATCTTTAGGGATCTTATTGTAGAAACATATAGAAGGCCCCATAAAGGATTTATTAGTTATTAACCTTTGCCAGCCTTGCCTAGTACAATTGTGGGTTACCGTAGGCACTGACTGAAAATCAGCGCTGAGGGATCACTTCCTCAGCACAACGCTGAGTCAGCTGCCTTTTGTGGCAATGTAGATACACCACAGGCTACATCTATGGTCCTGTTTTATTTATTCATTTTGTCTGTTGTGTATTTAGTTTTCTTTCTGTTATTGTGCATATTATATTACTTATGTGCTTCTTTTGTTTCTGTGATGTATCTTGTTGGTATAATAAATGTCTTTCTTCTTCTTCTTCTTCTTCTACATATTTTTAACATCTAAGGTTAGAATAAGTGGCATGTTTCTGTAATATCTCCGTATTAAATAAATAAATCTTGGGAACGAAAGTTTATGTTTATTTCTAGTATTCACATTAGAATATAATTATGACTCACCTGATATTGTATTCGCGATTTTGACGTTTTCCCATAGATGATCGTATTGACGAGTAGAACCAGTTCCTGCACGGCGATCACTGAAGGTGAGATGGAGGCTTTCTATGCTCGATGCATTGGAGTTCCCAGCTACAGCATATTTGTACCTCTCATGCGAAGTTATATTTTCTATATCGCCACATTAAGACATTGGATACCATACCATAAACACACGTGTGTATCACGGAGGGGAAGGCCAGGAGTTTATATAACCCTTTTGCTTCATAAACATTAATTAGGCGCTGCATGCACGCTTGCCGGTTTTGATTACTTTTTATCTTGCACTTCGCTAATACATGCCTTACTTTGGTGTGTTAGATTTCATGTAGAAAACGATATAATGCCAAAACAATCCACAGATGGTGGCTTCACGATTACCACATCCGAGCGAGGAAACCCCTTGATTGTAATCAATAACAACACCTACAGTCTTCAATACAAGAACAGACAGAAAAGCCGATGGTTCTGCTCGACGCATCATTCGAAAGGCTGCAAAGCGTACCTTATTGTTTTTGAAAACCAAATCATCAAGATTAATAGTGAACATATGCATAAAAAAGCTGAGAAACAAATTAGAAAGAGCTCGAAAATCAATTGTTAACTGCATTTTGAAATTTGCTTTTGGTCGTTTGATAACCAGTGCCTAAACGGCTGGACGGATTTAAATTAAATTTGACTTGAAAGTGACAACAAAATTCATGATTATCCGGCTCATCCATATGCCATTTTGTGTAGCAATTTCTGTGTATATGTACCTTGTAATTTATCACAATGTTACCGAGTAAAATTTTCTGATGATTACTGAGTATTTAACAGAACCGTTATTTATAGTTAGTATACAATAATAAAATAAGGTGACTGATACATGCATAAACTCACGCTTCTATCCTGGAGAGGTAGGTGGGGACCATGGTTTTCCACTTGGCACAATCCTGACAAACCTCCTTCGCTTCATCAACATTAATTTCTCGCTGTATGCACGGACGCTAGTTTTGGTATCAGTTTCCAGTATGCAGAATACTTGTTATTAAAATACTCATCATTATTTCATTATCATCATCATCAGCCCTTTGAAGCCCACTGGCACAGGCCGCCCTCATAGTTTTCCAAGCTTCCCGATCTTGTGCCGCCCGCATCCAGCGACTCCCCGCCACCGTAACCACCGTAAACGTCAGACCATCTCGGCTGTCCCAAAAAGAAACACAGTAAGGGACCTTTTTTTTTACCGAGATATTTCCACTATTGGTTACTAGTTGGTTCCAGTAACCAATAGTGGTAGTATCTCGGTTTTGAAATAAAATGTCCCTTACGGTATTTAGTTTTGGGACAGCCGATCAGCCTGCCCACGCTGCGTCATCCGGTCCGCGGTCGCCACTTTTCCGCCCCAACGGCCATCAGTTCTCCGAGTTGTTTGTTATTAAATTACTCATCATTATTTACTGCACTCATATCATCTTTCTCGATCCAACCAGCATTATTACTGTTAAAAGCGAGTAAGAGGAACGAATTCTCATTAATATTGATACTTTCTCGCTTTAACCTCTGTGAAACTCAAATGCAAGTTGCACTGATTTCATGCGTACTAACCGGTGTTCCGTGTGACGCCGGATTAAGAATAGCGTCACTCCATTACCTTCCGTGGATGTCGTAGAAGGCGACTAAGGAAATAAATTACCAGGAGACGGGCAGCAGCGTCTTCCTGAGACTCCAGCCGCATACTGAGATCGCCAATCCGCCTGCCGAGCGTGGCGATTGTGGCAAAACCACTCATGGTTATGAAAATCACGATGGAGGCTTGTGTCCTGCAGTAGGCGTCAAATGGCTGATGATGATGATGATGAACCGTAACCTACAGTGAAGTTAAATGCCAGTAAGAGATGGACTGAGTGCATTCGGAACTAATAGATTAATTTACGCTTGCGTTATATGCCATTCACACACTGCCTCGTTGGTCTAGCGGTATCTCGTCTAATTACCATGTCAGGGGTCGTGGTTTCAATTCCCATTGGGGGCCGCCATACATTTGTATGCATGGCCTCAGTCTGGGTGCATTTCCATGTTTGTGATGTTACCATAGCACCTGGGCCTAGATTCTCTTAATGCATTGTAGTATCATGACAACTGCATGAACATGGCGATTTCATTTCATGGCTGCTTTAAGTCTACGCGGGCACGCGTATCAAACCTTCTAGGCGTCAATGCTATATAAAACCCGTCACGTGACCCGACAGTGTATCTGTCATTATACTACAATACACTAACAGAATCGAGGCCCTGATATCCAGGGGTGCGACCTCGTAAGTCCTGTATGTAGTTGTCTGATTTAGCCTACTCCAAACTGTCAAATACATACATATTTTGACACTTTCGAGTCGTCTAATTGCTTAACCCGATAGAGTAGAAAGTTACGTGTTACGAGAGCTAAGCAAGTGATTGTGTTGTGTGGAAGTTATTATTGTTATCTGTATCATGACGATACGCGATACGCATTACTGCCGGTTGTTTTTTACAGGTAATTACCTTTTCATATCGAACACGGTCTTACCTAATATCACTGTTATACCATTACTGATAAATAATTACAATGAAAAAACATCCCCTCAAAATTCAGTGAACGAATTCAATGTCACCCTTAGAGTGAGTAAGTAAACACGAATGCATGGTATTACATTTGTCAATATCCGGACCGACACGACATCTACCCCCAATCTCTCGCACCCTAACAAGCTGTTAACAGACTATCGATGGTTGCCAGTTGCTTTCAAGCTATTAGACATGTGCACAGCTATAATTTTTTTATGTACTTTGGCCAACTGACAGCCGTTAACAATCTTAGCGTGTTCTTCTTAGCGTACGACTGATTTTTCAGCGATTGGTGGCTAGTTTCATACATTAACATAAAAATATAGCTATCGTCCAATGTGAAACTGTCGTGAGAAATTGAGTTTCGTTATAAGCGTAGAGTGTAATGGTGTTATTTATAAAACACGATTCCCTAAAACACTCCATAAACGATGTGTAAATAGTCGGTTGTAGAAATTTTCCAAGGATAATACTTTAACACAGACTACTTATACTGCGCTATATATACTGCTGTTATGGAATGTTTTGTCGTGAGAATCTCCCAAAACAGGCCTGTGCCCTGTAGTAGGCCATAATAGGGTGTAAGAGTCTCCGGAAGAATGCCGTGTTTTAAAATAGGACTTTAAAATAGGCTGTGTGTGGTTGTACAAGCACTTTTATCTCCTATCAGGCTCTACAATTGATGTATCTGTAATTGTCTTCTGATCTATAAAGAGTATTCTTATTCTATATTCTTGCAACGACTTATTTACTTCACATTTGTAAATTGTTATATTCACGAACTCGTAAACATCTTGTTTTATAGTTGTGAAAACACTTTGTTGTTTGTTTTATTGAGTCTATTTAGATGGCCAAACTGATCTCAATGAAGCATAATCTCTTTTTACAGAAGATTCTGAAGATCGTGCTATTATTCGGGTGAACGCGTTCGGAGTCCACCACCTGCAATACAACGATTACTACTTTGGTATTCAAGCACAAAGGGGGAAGAAGACAAGATGGCATTGTTTGATGCATTCCCGGCAGAAATGTAGAGCTAATGTCACAACCGAAAACGATATGGTCATTAAAGTCAAAAACGAACACACGCATAAAGCTACATACATGCCTACAAACCGACCGCCGAGAAAACGGTGTGCTCAGCCGCGACGTAACGGCGCAGACCTGCAAGATCCAAAAGTAAAGCAAACTATAGGTACGTAGACTCAAGAATAGTATCAAGAAAGTAGGATTCTTCAGGTAGGGCCCGTGTGGCGCCGGATTAAGAATAACATCACTCCATTTCCTTCCGTGGATGTCGTAGAAGGTGACTAAGGAAATCAATTACCAGGAGACGGGCAGCAGCGTTTTCCTGAGATTCCAACTGCATACTGCGATCGCCAATCCGCCTGCCAAGCGTGGCGAGTATGGCAAAACCCCTCATGGTTATGAAAACCACGAAGGAGGCCTGTGTCCTGCAGTGAGCGTCGAATGGCTGATGATGATGATGATGGGGATTCATCGATGGATCAGCCCACACTCGTCCACTGCTGGACATAGGCCTCCCCCAAAGCACGCCACTGAAGATCTGAGTCAGATTCCTGGCAGCTGCTGGATGAGGATGACCGAGGACAGAAAGAAGTGGCATGGCTATGTTCGCAGTAGACAAGTACGATCTTATTGATTAAAATATCTATGTTCCTTTGTATTGCAGATGAAATTCGGTTCGCGAAATCGAAATACGGAAGCCGACTGATGAAATTAGATGGCTACACTTTCGGAGTGCACAGCGAGTTGCATGAGAGAACCAGGTGGCACTGCTTGAAGCATTACCGCTCGAAATGCAGAGCCTCAGTCGTCACTATCACCGAGAGTGATGAGGTGGTGCAGTATGTGCCGAATCACACGCATGCACCTGATAAAGAAGAAGATAAAAAAGGAAAATAATTTTCACGAAACATGATCACTTGCCATCATCATCATCATCATCAGCCATTTGACGCCCACTGCAAGACATTGGCCTCCCTCATAGTTTGTTAAGCTTCCCGATCTTGGACCGCCCGCATTCAGCGACTCCCCGCCACAAAATAGGGTACTACCCCGTGCTATGGTAACCAGGCAAGGACATAATATGTCCTTATTTTTTATTATTACCACAATCCATATATTATATGGATATACCCCCAGAACGAAGTACCTTTATTGTATATTAGTTATTAAGGACTTTAAAAAGGTAAGAATATTATTGAATCAATACATCTAATTAAGAAATATTTCGTCGGATCTGTAAAAAGGTATTATTTTATTACGTGGTATTGAAATAAAGCAATACCTTAAAAGCGGTTCTTTGGTACTATCGACAATGCGAAAGATTTTATTTCGTCAAACAATCTTGAACCTTGAAGCGGTCAAGTTAAAAAAATAAACTTACATAAACCAAACCAAAATAGAAATATTTAAAATATTTACTCAATCGCAATCTATTAATAATCACACATAAAATATCAAAATACTAAAATTAAATTCATTCGTTTATACGAAAGCAGTATGTGAATGGCATATAATGCTTCGTCACACATGAAATGGGAAAATAAATAAAATCACTTCCTGATCTGTCAGGACGCAAAGGCTCTCTACATTGGCTAGAAACACAAATAAAAAATTATTGAAAACAACACAAAATCTGACAGCGTGAATTATTTGATTTATTTTCATTTCGTTTCGTTGCGTTTGTCTAGTTTTGTTTCGTTTCATATCGTTTCGTTTTATTTTTTTATTAGGGAAAACAAACAGTTACATATTATATATTAAGTACAAATTTTCTTAACTAAGTTATTTAAACATGAAGAAGAAGAAGAAGAAATAAGAAAGACATTTATTTTACCAACAAGACACATCACGGAAACAAAATAAGCAGATGAGTAACATAATATGCACAGCAACAGAAAGAAAATTAAATACACAACAGAAAAAACAAATAAATAATAGGACCATAGACCAGATAGCCTTATCAGAATCTCTTATTTTTCTACTTATTTTAATTGTCATTTCAGGATATTAATATAAAGTAATAATAAAAATACTACTCCAGTGCCATCCTATGGTTTCCAGCAACAATAAATGGTATTTTAAGGTTTTCGCTCTTACTACAGTATGGACTTTTGAACTATTCTTGTAACTAAACAAAAACAGTTGACAATAAGCTCAAGTTGGATTGAATTGAAACCACTGTTATGCAAAATACGCATTAATCTCATAAAAACTTTAAACGTTATTTCAACTTATATTAGATTTGATTTTTTATAGAAGACTGCGCTGAAGTCCATGCAAAAATTGAGGTGGACGACCGAGGAACCTATCCCCTGATATAAAATGATTACCTCTTTGGTGTTGAGGCACAGAGAGGAACTAGGACTAGATGGGACTGTGTTATGCACTTAAGGAAAAACTGCAGGGCTACGGTCATCACAGAGGATAATGCGGTGCTCGAAATGAACAAAGAACACACGCACGAAGCCAAAGACGATTGTTTACCTCGGCTGTTTATGCCACGTAAAGGCGCAAATCTACATGATCTTGAAGTCATAAAAGAACTGGGTACGTAGCTGTAAAGGCGTAACATAATATTATAGCGTGACGTGACGTGACGTGACGTGGCGTTAGCTTATGTCAGCACGGAGGCATGACATAAAGTCTTGTAAAGTAAATAAATACACCAACTATACTTTAATTGTAGAAGACCTGAAGTTCGCGACATCAAAAATTGGTAGTCCAATAATAAAATTAGGTGGCTACACATTTGGAGTGAAGCAAAAATTGCATAATAGGATAAGGTGGCACTGTGTGAAGCATTACCGACAGAAATGCAGAGCTATAATTGTTACGGAGAATGACGAAGTACTACAATACGTACCAGAACACACGCATGATCCTGAACAACAGTAGGTTATGACTTGTGTCCTGGCTCCCAGAAGGTATACCTCGCTATCGGTAGTCTTCACCTTGATAAAGTGATTTAAATATTGACTAGCCAGCCAAAAAGCTAGTTGGCTTGGAAACTTTTCTTGATTTATAACCATACGCTTATGAATAATCGAACTAATGATAATAATAATAACTTGCACACATTACAGTCACTTTTCAATTTTGTCAATTGATGGACCGAGTTTGATATTATGCCGTCGCCTGTAGGATTCCTGAGCAACGTCGGATACTCCCAACCTACAAATATAGCGAATTTTTCGTATTAAAGAGACATATAATGTCAATGCGAAGCTTATTTTAATTTCACCGCGACTCTTATCTTATCGAGTTCTCATGTGTTAGGATTTATAATATTAATACAATAATACAAAACTAGCTAACTCTACTACTAACTTATAATTCCTAAGTGCAATTAATGTATATTTGAAGATATTTCTCTTCTTATTATTTTTCTTGTATTTAAGCAAAAATAAAACATCTACTCAAGATGCTAAAGTTTGTTTCATTGAGTCTCGAGTATTTTGCTGACCCCAAGAAACTATGAGAGCTATTTGAACTTACACGAGACATGTATCCTCTCCAGATGAAGACCATGCCAAAATTCAGGAGTGTGAGAACGGAATTCAGCGCCTCATATTTAATGGTTATCGCTTTGGCATGCAGTCGCAGAGAGGGACTAAAACTAGGTGGAATTGTGTGATGCACTTCAGGAGGAACTGCAAGGCTTTTGTCTACACACAGGATGATGTAGTTCTCAAAGCCAATAAAGAACATACGCACGAAGCGAATGACGGTGGCCGAAGTCGATGGAGCTCAAATCGTGGTAAATATATGCCACGTAAAGGCGTTAATGTGGATGATCCTGAAATTCAAAAGAAACTAGGTACGAAACCATTAAAACTTGCCGTAGCATAATGAAACATAAAGTAACGTAACATAACATCGTATTTTAAAGTAACTCAAAATACTTAATTCATTATTGCAGAAGGTCTGCAGTTCGCGACGTCAAAAATTGGCAGTCGATTAATAAAATTAGGTGGCTTTACGTTTGGAGTACAAAACGAATCGAATAATAGGATAAGGTGGCACTGTGTGAAGCATTACCGGCAGAAATGCAGAGCTACGATTGTAACGGAGAATAACGAAGTGGTGCAGTTCATACCAGAACACACGCATGATCCTGAAAAACAATAGGTTACAATTTGTGTCGTGGTTCCCAGAAGGTACTTACCCTGTGCTATGGGTAGCCAATAACGAGATTTGATTAAATCACGTTACATTTGTTACATTCGGCAGTTATTGCAATCTTCGGTCCAATAAGGTAGCGGCTGATCTACGGCAACGTCTGCTGCTTCGTGTTAAGTTCAGAATAACTCTTGCCTACCTCCTCACATACGAGGAGATTTTGTATTTTTGAGACAAAAATAATTAAATGTATAACAAAACATGGTTACTAACATAGCGTATGCCACTATTATTACTACTAACCTGAAATAAATAAATACTTACAAAACTTACATTTTATGTGATTTTACCTGTCGTCTTCTCTGGCTCTCATTATGTTATCGGATCTTTTATTCATATATACATGAATAAAATTACTGTTGAAATACCTATTCCAGTGCCAACCTCTTAAAGGCAAGGTATGGTTTACATGTGCATTTAAATATAAGATAAGATAAGATTTAGAATATTCTTTATTTCACTTTAAGAATCTTGTAATTAAACAAAAATAAATAGTTCTAACATAGTCAAGTTTGTTTTATAGAATCTAAGCGTCTATCTGTTTAGAAATCCAATCAGTTGATCCAAAGTGCCTTTAATATTTTACTAATAGTAAATATGTATTCTTACAGATGAAAGTCCCAGCACAGAAGATCGCGTGAGATTTGAGGAGAATGTACGCGGTATCCGAAACCTGATATTGAATGATTATCGCTTCCGTGTTCAGTCACAGAGAGGTAATATGACTAAGTGGCAATGTGTGATGCACTTAAAGAATGATTGCAAGGCAATTGTCATCACAAAGGATAACGTGGTTCTTGAAGTGAGTGAGCCACATACACACGAACCCAAAATCAATCGCCGAAAACGACCGCACAGAGGCGCAAACCTGGATGATCCAGAAATAAGAAAAAAACTGGGTACGTAGTATTATAGACATATAATTTATATTATTCGCCAACTTTTTAAAAGCAAAGAGAATGCAAGAACGGATATTCTATTGAGTGATTCACGTAAAACTATCGAACCGTGATGTAATATCATATCGTAGTCGTTTCATATCGTTTAGAACAATTGACTGCCTCATCGGTCTAGCGGTATCACGTCTGATTACCATGCCGAAGGTCGTGAGATCGATTCCCACTCGGGGGGGGCGCCGTACCCTTGTACAAATGGCCAGACATTGCCTGGTTACCATAGGGTATCCTAGTTTGGGATCAGGACAAGTGTTTTTGTTGCGTGGAAATTATTTATTTATTACAAACTGTACTCCTGTGATTATTCGAGAGATTACGCGAGTAGTTTTACAGCTGATCTTTACAATACTTGCACCTTTTTAAAGTTGATGCGCAGTCGACCAGTGTTAACTCTTAAATACTTAATTCCTGACATACTTCGATTAGAGTTCGTATTTTACAACAACTTTCGATACATCAGGGTTTCCATAATTTTATTGAATTCGTGCTTATAATTTTTCTACAAATAAGTAAGTCCATTCTACTTACCAAAAAAAAAACTAACGGTCTTATTTATAAAAACTCGATTCTTTAAAACATTTCAAAAACGCTGATTAAAATATTCTGTGGTGGAGTTTTTACAAGGAAAAGATGTAGCCACAGATTAAATAAACAGAGTTTTAGATTGGTTTTTAGAGGAATCGTGTTTTTATAAATAAGGCCGTAAATGTTTAATGAACGTCGTAGTGCACAACTGTAAATGCTCTTTTTTACTGTAAGTTGACTTTTAATGTGTTTGTGCTGTTGGTGTGCCTTAATAATTAAAATAAAATAAAACGTTAAAGCTGTTAGCAGAATAAATATATTATGTGAGTGGTTGACCAAAAAGGGACCTGGAGGGATTGGAAACCGTTATTTTTTTATTTGATTTTTTTAATCTGTAGTATTTTAGCTTTGTTTTGGTCTAACCAGAATATTTTTAAGTGCCGTAGTTATTTTTTATGATTTTATAGGGAAGAGCGGGTGATCGTGCTCTTCCACTATAAAGAGAAATTTCCCGCCAGGCAGATCATATGCCTGGGGACGGCCGGTCGGACGTTCGTCGGACGTTATATTTATGGTATGTCATGTGAAACATTTTGCTTGCGCGATGCAGGAATGTTGGAGTTTATGGTGCGCGCGGTTTACTAATGTATTGCCAAAAATCGTTTCCCAAAGTATTACTTCCCAAACTATTTTCCGCAAATTATCACTTGGCAAAAAAACATTTCTCAAAACAACTTAAAGCAAATAAACAGTTAGCAAAAGTTATTATGGCAAGTTATTGCTTACCAAATAAATACTTGGTCAAAATTCATTTTACCAAGCATTGTTCAGTCAAATGTATCGTTTGGCAAAAACGGCGGTATCCCACGTTTTGCCATATCATAATGTAGGGTACCTATGACTTTTCCATGCACCAACCTTGTTTAAGTTTGACACAAAACTAAGTTTTTTAGTGAAATATTTTTTTTCGCTTTTATATAAAAAAACGTTAGCATAATAAACGTTTGTCTTAATAAAACTTGACGCAGTAAAATTATGCGAAATGATAATTTGACCAAATGAATAAAATGCGAAATGAAAACTTGCTAAAGTTTCATTTGGGAAATGAAACTGATGCCATAAGTTTATTGGGAAGTAAAATTTGGCGAAAAATACTTTGGCTAAACGGCGGTATCCCGGTGCGCGCGCAGAGTTGACATATGCTCGCCACAATTTTTTTGTGAGCCGAGGCAGTTTTGGAAAAATTAATTACACCTTACACACAGCGTACACTAGGTTTTGTGATCGAAACCTGTTTATACACGAAACTTCAAACCCGATTTTCTCGAAATCAATTATTTTCCCTTGAGGGACCTTTTTGGTCAACCACTCACATATGAAGAAGAAGTTGAAAAAAAAATCGAAAAAAGACCAGGGTTTGTCACTTGCCACGAATTTATTTGATATGTATGGTTTTATCGGTCAGACCTAAGAGCCCTGTCACCTAGTGATTTGCGAGTGATTTGAAAGCGATTCGATTGCGCGGCGAGGACGCCGCAAAAACGCCGCGACGACCCTGCACAATCTCCGCGATTATCACCGTTGACGCCATTTTATACAATCGCGTTCAACAGTCTGACCCGCCCCACTTGAGTCATATCAAAGATACATGTGTAAGCGGACGTAGCATCGTTTAAAGGTACAATCGCCGTTACAAAGTTATTTTTAACCAAAATTCAAAATCGTCCCGTCGCTCTCTCCCAGTCGATTACTTGATAATGAATCCTCCCATATTCGTCCTTGACTTGTATATGCTTTCCTTTTCTGCGTCTTCGAAGTAACAAAGCCAAAAGTAGTGTTTCCTCGTCAGATCAATCCGAAACGCAGCGAGCACGCCGCGAGCTCACCGCGCCGGCGCAGCGTCGTCATGGCATCGTCGCGCAATCGCTACGCAATCGCATCGCTTTCAAATGGCTCACAAATCGCTAGGTGTGATAGGGCTGTAAAAAGCAGAAAAACCGTAAAGCTAAAAAACGTATAATAGAAATAAAAAAAAACGGAAAAGTGCGAGTCGGGCTCGCCCAACGAGGGCTCAGTACAAATTTGTAGGTACTTGCATATTTTAAGTGGTTCAGGAATCGAGTCTCGCAGTTTTTCCGAGATTTTCCCGAACTTCAACGACAGATTTTTTAAGATTCATTTGCAAAAGTATATTTTCCAGATTTTTCCCTGTACTTTTAATATACAAAAATATTACTCGCCAAATTTCGTAGTTCTAGGTCAACAAACGTTCCGTGTGACGCCGGATTAAGAATAGCGTCACTCCATTTCCTTCCGTGGATGTCGTAGAAGGCGACTAAGGAAATCAATTACCAGGAGACGGGCAGCAGCGTCTTCCTGAGATTCCAACCGTACACTACGATCGCCAAACCGCCTGCCAAACGTGGCGATTTTGGCAAAACCCCTCATGGTTATGAAAACCACGAAGGAGGCCTATGTCCTGCATTGGGCGTCAAATGGCTGATGATGAGGTCAACGAAAAGTACCGTATACGTTTTGTTTCGTTACTATACGTTTTTTGCATAAACGGCCGTAACGTTTTTAACGTTCATTTAGAAGTTTGATTTTTTCACAGCTTCAAGGCACTGTGGACCTCAGTACATGGTTTTAATTTCAACTCAATACCTCCACGCGTTCTCGAGATCTTGACGCGCGTTCTAATGTCTTGACAGACAGACGAACGGACGGACGGACAGACAACAAAGTGATCCGAAAAATTTAACAAAAAAATCCACGTTGTAGAACAAAGTTGTTGTAAATTACAAACACAAATTATCATGTAATTTAAAAACACAAATGATTCAGAAATTACGCATTTTAGCGGTAACCTTGCACAATCCACAAACATTTGAAGGTTTTTCAATTTTACCAATACTCATAAGAGTGTTTTTGATTTTGTTATTTAAAATAACAATTTGTTACGAGTGTGTATAGAATTTATAGAATTTTAATATCATACTTACTTATTTTATTATCCTACTACTTTTGGTCCATATGAACGAAATAAAGATCCTTGTTTCTTTAAATTGCAGAAGACCTACGGTACGCGACTTCAAAAAATGGAAATCCTGTAATAAAAATGGGTGGCTACAGCTTTGGAAGGCAAAGCGAGTTGAATAACAGGATAAGGTGGATTTGCGGGAAGCATTACCGAAAGAACTGCAGAGCTGCCATTGTCACAGAGAACAACGAAGTGGTGCAGTTCATCCCAGAACACACGCATGATCCTGAAAAACAGTAGATTACAATTTGTGTCCTGACTCCCAAATCAATGTATTCAGCGGTATTGTAGCAATAAGTAATAGTAATAGTAAACAATAATAGTAAACAATAGCGAAAACAATGAACAAACCTCACATGGAAAGAAAAAAATCGGGTTGAAGGGAGATTTTAACCCGCGCATAATCAATCCAGAGGGCGGGAAGCGGTGGTAGTCTAGTGGGCAGAACATTGGACTTGGAAACGGGAGACCCAGGTTCGATCCCAGTGCGGGCATGTACCTATGACTTTGTTTTCTAAGTTATGTACATTTGTAAAGTTATAGTAGCAATACCACTCGCTAACTGTGAAGGAAAACATCGTGAGGAAACCTGAGTGTCTGAGCTATTCATAACCTCAGCGCTTGAAATCGCCAATCCGCGGTGGGCACGCGTGGTGATTAAGCCCATGCTCTCTCTCTGAGAGAAGGCCTGTGCCCTATAGTGGGACGTATATAGGCTGCTTATGATAATCGATCAATTAGCCCCGGCTCGTCCACTGCTGGATATAGACCCCTCCCAAGGCACGCCACTATCTTCTGTCCTCGGTCATCCTCATCCAGCCACTGCCAGCAATCTGCCTCAGTTCGTCGGTCCATCGAGCTGGTGGGAATCCTACGCTGCATTTGCCAGTTGGTGATCTCCACTCGAGAACCTTTGCACCCCATCGACCATCGGTTCTTCGGCATATGTGACCAGCCCACTGCCACTTTAGCTTGCTAATCTTTAGGCTTTGTCAGTCACCGTAGTTCTTTGGCGGATTGTCTCATTTCTCTTATGATCCATCAAAGATCTATCTGATGTGATCCGCGCACATTGTGACGTTAGTCTAAGCAACTAAACCCTTAAAATTTCACCCTTGACTATAAAATCTGCCTCGTCCCAAAATCGTTTAAAGTGTGAGATTTGTTTATAGGACTCGTATTTTAAATTAGTTTTAAATAGAGCCATTAACAATACTTGACCAACGCCCGTTTGGCCGCGAATAGCAGAATATAGTGATCTATGAAGTGTAAAAAAAAAGTAACGATATTTTCTGCTATTGCTGCTAGCATATTAAGATCTTCTGGGGCCTAACTATGAAACTATGCGCACAAAATCCTGAGCGATTCCAATCGTCTAACTGTCGAATTCCATACTAGTTTGACAGTTAGACGATTAATTAATTAATCGGCATTAAACAGGACGTTACATATCGATATTACATATTACATTTTTTTCCGGTATACAATAAAGAATATTGTTATGTTATCTTACATAAGAAATACCATGTACAAAGGTGAGCTTGTCTCTGTAAGACATTTCTTCCAGCAAACCTTAAAGTATAGGACGATTGGAATCGCTCCGGAGTTTTTGCGCGTAACATAGGAGCTGGTCAGGTGTGTTAAGGGGATGTGGTTAGTTGGGTTAAGTTTTTTTATTGTAGGTTAAGAATTTGATTTTATTCTATGGTTTAACGGAACATTTAGAGGGCATGTTTGTTTAATCTCTAATTATTAATATTTGACATTTCATGGCATGTTGCCTTAGTCTTAAGTATGTTCAAACAGTTTTTTACGCATGACTTGACGCTTAAATTTACGAAAATTTAAATTTGAAGCTCAAAAACTTATTATTGTTATTCCACAATTATAGTAGTTAATAAATATAATTAATACTGCGGAGTTTCCTACAATGTACTTATTTTAATATTAATTAATGTATCACCTGTGTTGTATTATCTTACTTTCAAATAAAAAAATTATAAAACTTTTTCGTGGAACATACTTAATTATTTACTTTTACAATAATTTTATAAATAATAATTTTAACACGATTTTACTAATTATCAGCTATTTACGCCCAAACATATTCTTTGGTACCCGAAGGGACCCTATTACTAAGACTTCACTGTCCGTCTGTCTGTCTGTCTGTCACCAGGCTGTATCTCACGAACCGTGATAACTAGGCAGTTGAAATTTTCACAGATGGTGTATATCTATCGTCGCTATATCAATAAATACTAAAAACAGAGCTCCCATACAACAAACGTAATTTTTTTCCGTTTATTGTTCAATATTAATAATGGTAACAGGTAGACGCCTGAAATATTTACAGAATGTTTAGTTCTATATTCCCTTCAAAAATAAATAATTAAAATAAAATTAATATTTAAGGGGGGCTCCCATACAACAAATACGATTTTTTGCCGTTTTTTTTCTCGATCTTTGCGCCTAATGTTGTGTCGATAATGGTACGGAACCCTTCGTGCGCGAGTCCGGCTCGCACTTGGCCGGTTTTTTTCTATAAAAAAATACCGTTTCTTCGAATCAATCAGCCCGTTCTCGTCCACTGGTGCACATAGGCCTCTTGCAAGACACGTCACTTCCTTCTGCCTTTGGCTATCCTCATCCAGCCGCTGCCAGCGATTTGCCTGAGATCAGCGCTGAGGGATCACTTCCTCAGCACAGGCTACATCAGGTCCTGTTATATTCATTCTTTTTGTCTGCTGTGTATTTAGTTTTGTTTCTGTTGTGGTGCATATTATGTTACTTATCTGCTTATTTTGTTTCTGTGATGTGTCTTGTTGGTATCATAAATGTATTTCTTCTTTTTCTTCTTCTTCTTCATCAGTCCAGCGAACTATTGGGCATCCTACGCTGCGTTTACTAATTCGTGGTCTCCACTCGAGAACTTTTGCATCCCAAAGACCATCGGCTCTTGCACATAGAATACATTCGTTGGAAGAATGTTTGATAGAAACACTGCACTTGAAACTCTTGAAGATCTTGTCAAGTCATGTCAAGTTTGTTTTATTGAGTCTAAATAGTTTTAAAGCTTTAAAGCCAGCTAATCTAATACCAAGAGGCAATAAATTGCTTGTTATGTGTACTAGACACTGTCTAAAATTCATGTACTTTTACAGATCACACCAGCACAGAGGACCGTGCGAAAATCGAAGTAAACGCGTACGGAATCCGGCACCTGATATTGAACGATTATTGCTACGGTGTTCATTCACAGAGAGGGAATAGGATTAAATGGCAATGCACGAAGCACTTCAGTATGACCTGTAGGGCTACTGCGACCACACAGGATGATGTGGTTCTCAAAGTGTATGACGAACACACGCATCCAGCTAAAGAATGTCGGCAAAGTCGACCAAGCGCAGCTGCTGGAAAACCGCGTACGCCGCGAAAAGGGGTAAACCTGGACGATCCTGAAATAAGAAAAATTTTGGGTACGTAGCCGTAGAGGCATTTCATTATATCATTGGCACACTTTTTATTACCCTTTAAAAAACTGAGAATGTCGACACTTTCGTTACGGACATCTTACTAATGAATGTTGATGAAGCGAAAGAAATTTGCCAGGATCATGGCAAGTGGTTAGTCTTTGGCAACCCCTCCGGGATACAGGCGTGTGTTTATGTGATGGAATTTATCGATTGATATATCAATCGTATAAAATATAGCAGTTAATCGATCTAATGACATTTCATCATCATCAACCCATTATGTCCCCACCGAGGGGCACGGGTCTCTTCCCTGAGGAAGGTATAGGCAATGACATTAAAATCCTCTAAATGGATAAAAAAAATCAAATAATTCAATTAGAGTCTGTGTTGTACGACAAGTTTTGTTCTAAGCATTTTTTCTCTGCGTGTTTATGTTGGGAGACAAAAATACGTGGCGGGCGTTGGGGGAGGCTATGTCCAGCAGTGGACAAAAATTGTCACTTATTTGATGTAGGGTGATTGTTTGATCACGGATGGTTTACATTAAATACATAATGGTTTCAAGCATCATCTTTTAGACAGCGCTACTACATAGCAGAAATCAGGAAATTAATGTAATATTTAGATAAATAACCAGTTAAAAAAAACTCGACTGATAAAAGTTGTTCTCTCAGAAGAGTCAGTCAGGTTGAGGAGTTCTGGTTTTAGCTATTTAATAATATTTTTTCCCTTAACAGCTCTTTCAACGAATAAATTTTGATATTTGCCTTTTTGTATTGCAGAAGACGTGCAGTTTGCTGTGTCCAAAGCTGGACGTCCAATAATAAAAATAGGTGGCTACACCTTTGGAAGGCAAAGCGAGTCAAATAACAGGATAAGGTGGATTTGTGGGAAGCATTACCGACAGAACTGCCGAGCTACGATTATAACGGAGAACAATGAAGTCGTGCAATTCATGCCAGAACACACGCACGATCCTGAGAATTTAAGTAATGTAGACGTTGAATAGGTAGTCCAGGCTTTCTTTAGCTAGACGGCCTTGTTCGATTTGTTCGAAACTTGTGAACGTTGCTAATAAATATAATATTAAAACATATTTTTAGTTTTTGAAGTATATAAGTTTATCAAAATGAAAGAATTAACAGCGATTTTATTGCTCAACAATCAGCGACACATTCGGTAGTTTCCAAAAATTGGACTGTGAGTACTAATTAAAACTAACATGATGAACTAAATTGAATAATTGAACTTTGTCTTTATCTCTAGTATTCATGTCATTTCCCATCGACACGCTAAGAAGAAAAAGATGTAATTTGTTGATATACGTACACTAATTTATAATAGGTACTCAAATGTAATCTCATCTAAATAAATAGGAAATAAGACGTAACGATCTAATAACCATATTGTCCACTAATGTGGCTAGTAGGTAATGGCAGGTGTAAGATTGGCGCAGACAGTCAGTCATCGTAGGGCAGCTTGTGGTGGAATGATGTTGAGTAGCGTCACCACGACTTCGAGACCCTCTGAGAGTCGATCAGACTCCTCGCCTTCGGATTGCCTTTGGGCTCCAGCAAAGGCCACAGGAGAGTCCTTCCTTTGGCTTACCTTCACTGGCCATCCAATTGCTCTACTACGTAACTTATCTACCGCATGGAGTTGTCCGATTTAGCTTATTCTGAACTGTCAAATACATACAGTGGATCGACAAGTAATTGTGTTGTGTGGAAGTTATTATTATTATTAGTTATGGAATAGGAGGTCAGCGTGGGGCGTTAGAAGTACATGCTCGCACAAAACGCATGTGGTTATGGTTACCACTACAGTCACTGCGTTTAAAGCTGTGTACTACCGGGAGCTGGTGTTGGTTCGATTCTCTAAGCGCATTCTAGTATAACAGATTAATAATTTTATTGTCGGGTTATGTGACATGTTTTTTCATCCTACCGACGCTTAGACGGTTTGACAATGGTCCGCGCGAAGAGTTGAAGTGGCAATGAAATGAAATCGACTCGTTCATGCGATTGTCGTTGTACTGCAATGCATTGATAGAATCCAAAAGTCCGGCTAATAATCAAAGCCCCGTTTTGCTTTTGAGGGCTTGACCGAGCTTAGAGACGCTCGGATGCCGGGTATATGGATAATACGAAATAGTTCTCACCCTAAAGATAGGTAGATCATCATAATATTATTTGCGATCAAATAGCCATACTATAGTCGTAAGAAAAATTTGTTTGCATATAATAAAACGTTAGATTGGTTGTGTTGAACGGTGAGTTTTCTTTCGATAAACCCAGGAACAGAAGGCTCAAGGAAAAATTAAAAACGCATCCTTCCTAGCATCCTACTCTCTCTTTGGCCTGTGCCATACAGTGGGCCTATATAGGCTGCTTATGATCCTAGCCTTTGGAAACTGCAGTAATTTCATCATCATCCTCATCAGCCCGCCGCTGCCCACTACTAGTTATAGGCCTTCTCCCCAAAAGCCATCTCTCACGGATCTTTCATCTCGCATCATCATCATCATAATCAGCCGGTGTCAGTCCACTGCTGGACATAAGCCTCTCCCAAAACACGCCACTGAGCCCGATCTTCGGCTCTTATTTTCCAGTCACTGCCCACCGCTTTGCTTTCATCTCTGAGTAATTTATTTATAATATTTTTTTTTTTTACTAGAATTGAGAAAGGAATGTTGCGTTTGTTTGGACATGTGGAGAGGGTGGAGGAAGAAAAATTGACGAAACGAATATATCGAGTGAATGTGGGTGGAAAGGCCGTTAAGGGAAGTCCCAGGCAGACATACTTCGACTAAATAGAGGAGGTATTAGCAAAGGGAAAGATAAAAAGTACCCGAAACCGGCGTGCGTGCATGCAGCGACTATTTTAAAATGAACGTGTGAAACGAACATCAGAAGGTCGAATCAGTCACACTCTTTTTACAAAAATACAAGAAATCAGTGAATAATATTAATTTGTAATTGTAGCGTTATATTTATTTATACCTTTAAAATAGAGTATCATCTGTAACTATTGTCAATATTCAGGACATTGTCTTTTAATATAATCTAAAACTTTACTGTTTCAGGGGAAACGATTGAATTTATAACCTCCAATCACGGGACGCGCTTGCTGAAGGTTGGTAGCTACACTTTTGGATTAGTTAGCGCGAATGGACACAGGACGCGATGGCGCTGCTCTTCGCATCATTCAAAAGGATGCAAGTCTTTCATAATCATGGTCGGGAATGAAATTGTCAACTTGAACAATTACCATATACATGTACCAAAAACTTACAAATGAAGAATTGTCGATAAGTCTCACTTTTGAATAAATTTTATTATGACTTACGTAACTCGACATGGGCAGTGAACAAGCGTGTAAAATATAATAATATAATGAACGCGTAATAGATTGCGTGACCAGCTCGTGCAACATGAATCTTAAGTTTCATGGGAGTTTCAAGTGTATTTTTATTGTTATTTTATACTATAGAGAGTCAGAAAGTAATAACCAGAAAACGTAAGTTTTTTGTTCTGGAGTATGGGCCGGTTTCTGAATTAAGAATTTTACTAATTACACCGTGGTTGGGACTTCCTATTAAGTTTACAGACACTTGTGCCAAGAAGCCCCTGACAGTCTTACCTAAGTCTGGCCTACTTAAGTGAATACTTAAGTAACGTACCATCACGCTCTTTTCTGCGAAATTAAAAGAGACAGCGCTACAGTTAACTATTTACTTAGCGAAATTCTCAATTCAGAAACTGGCCCTACGTTTTACACGGGGTTAATTTTTTATTACCATTTTTTTTTTTGTAATACCATTCAGAATTTCGATTTTTCTGTGTTATACGTATTACATAGAATGATTTAATTGAAAGCTGCGACATTGGTAGAGTGCTAATATGATACTTACTGCAATATTTCGATAAATATAAATTTGAGAAAAGATTCAAAGAACAAAAGTAGTTAAATACCAACTCTAATTAAGGTGTTTTTTAAAAAAGATCTTGTCCATTAGCAGTATCGCTAAAATCTAAATAGTGTCACCAGTTTTCAGTGTCCATAATTCATGTTTCCAATTATAAAAGATAGGTGTTTTCTTATAAAACCATGACTTCTCCGTAATTCTAAATTAATAAAGTTATATAATAATTAATGCTTCCGCTTTAACGACCGCTGTCATTTTGATACAAAGCTAGTTATCTTTTACAGATTAACCTGTCTTAAATCTCAATCTGTGCATCGAATAATTTAGTGTTTACTAATCGACCGTGTACTAATCGAATGAATCTCTAAAGGGAAGAAATATATTTAGCTGAAAATAAAGTAGCATATCCTAACTTTTGTTGTATTTAAAGGTCCTTTATGAATGTTGAGGAAGCGAAAATCACATCTATACTCCATTTCAAGAAATGAGCTCCTAAAGAAAGTCGTCCATGTTTATGCTCCATTGGTTAATGCGTGTGACCTTCTATAGCCACTGCATTAAGTGAACCTACCCTATGAAGCGGACCGTATTCGCTTATAGTTTCGCTTATCTCTAGCCGCGCGCATTGACCAATGAGATGAGAGTATTTTGTTTCTTGTTCAACTCGTGGAACGGAGTATAGTAAATACAACTTTACACTATGCTATAAAATATAAAGGGTGACCTACCGTCGATCTTATATTAATTTAGTTATTTATTTGTGATTTCTACGAAAGAATGAATCCAACGCGATTAATTTAGGTAAAAGGTAAAAAATATTTGTTCCTAAAAAGGTGATTGGCAAGGCGAGCTCAGCGGATCGGATTTTGTGTAGAGTAATGTCACATCAAACGATTCGCCATGTTCCATAGAAGAGACTTAGACATTATTCATCATGTTGAATTTCCGGTATGAAAGTTTTTCTTAGAAAAATTTCCTTGTGATTTTGGAAATGAGAAATTCCTCGGACCTGTATGCAAAACCTTGAGCTCTGTTGTAGGTTCACCTTTCAGCTTCACATCGTGGTCAAGTTGAAGCAAGGAACATTCAGCAATTGCTTGCGTAGTGCTAATTGCGTGGCCAGGCTTCGTCTCGTAGATTTTATCGAGGTTATCGAAAATGGATTTGGCCGTTGCAGCGTCTTTCGCGAAATTTAAAAATGCGTCATCTAAATATTCGATAATTGTACCTTTTGCAGTTTGGTTTTTCTTTAGCCACATTGCGTCTGTATTATCCGGCACTGGTTGTTCAACGACGATGGCCACTTGCAGTTCTTCTAACAAAGACTTGATGCGGAATTTTCATGTGCTGTAGCGTTCGCCGTTAAATTGCTGGATGTTTCGTTTGCCTCGTATCTCCATTGTTTATATCCGTATTTTAGACGGATAGCAGGAACTTAATTATAACTTATTTAAATCGTGCCCTGGGCCCATAACCTGTTGCAATGGGCGCAGAGAAAAACGTGTGAACAGTGGAACAATTGTTTTATTAATTTTACAGTACCGACTAGCGGCCGACATTTTACGAATGAACGATTGAATGATTGAAAGTAAAAAGAATGAATCTGAACGAATGAATGGAAGAGTGGACTGGGATTTTTGATTATTCCAATAGTTTTGTCCCGGTGCAACCTCTTCACTAGCGGACTTCGCCTGAGTTACGCGGAGAGTGTGCACTCGACGTGTGTGAATGACAGTTTCATGTCATGTCATAGTATAGGACAAGAAATATGCGATAGTATTCACGACCTAATTACACCCTCGTCCGGAGAATTACTTTAACCACTCGTCTGCCGCGACACAGATCTGTGTCCAACTTAGTATGGGCCACCTATACGTTCCATTCCGCGAGGGCAGTTCAAAGGTTAATGCTAACAAATGTATTTTAAAATTCTAAGTCACTACCTCTAATTAAGGTATTATTAATTTCATTGTGGCACAACTTTGTTGATAATGATACTGAGTGTCTTAATCATTTCGTCGTTTTCCTTTCTCCTTTAAAAATAACCCTGTTTATCACTCTATTCCGTGTGGCGCCGGAATTCCGTGTGGCGCCGGATTAAGAATAGCGTCACTCCATTTCCTTCCGTGGATGTCGTAGAAGGCGACTAAGGAAAAAAAATAACCAGGAGACGGGCAGCAGCGTCTTCCTGAGATTCCAACTGCATACTGCGAACGCCGACCCGCCTGCCAAGCGTGGCAATTATGGCAAAACCCTTCAGGGTTAAAAACCATGATGGAGGCCTATGTCCTGCAGTGGGCGTCAAATGGCTGATGATGATAATCACTCTATCCGTAATTGACTTAATATTAGAAAACAGCAGAAGATTCGTATTTTTTATATTTGTATGGCTTTTTACAGGAGAGACGGCCGAGTTCATGTTTTCTCAGCAGTCGCTTGCTGAACATCGGAAGCTTCACCTTCGGATGGTTTCGCCGCAATGGACTCAAGTTGCGTTGGCGGTGCTCCTCGCATCACTCTAATGGATGCAAAGCGTTCATCATCATTGTTTTGACGTAATTGTCAGCTTACATAATCAACATTCCCATAAGACAAGAAAAGAAAATCTGTTAGCTAGAAATACTCGGCTGTCAGTACAGGTACCCGACGCAGACATTTCATAATACATGCTTGACATCCTGACAACGAATCTGGTTTGTATTATTGTATTATACTTTAAACAATATTATTGTTTTAAGTAATCTATCGCTACCTTCTATAAGTGAAACTTTGAAACTGAAACATAAAACTTTAAGAACATGTTTAGAGAATGTAGTAACGTAGTTGTTAGTAGTTAGACCTGAGATTTCCGCACTTAGCTTCATGGCCAACTATGTACGTAGCAAGCGTCACGATGTTTTCCTGTACACTTAGCGAGTGGTATTGCTACTACAACTTCACAGGTAACTCAGAAAACAAAGTCATATTGATACATGCCAGGATTCGAACCCACCAACTCCCGAATGAGAAGCCGGAACCGCCGAGGCGTTCTACATCTCAGCTACCACCGCTTTTCCAAATAAAGTATCCAATTATAAATTTAAACCCTGTGAAAAGTTTCTATGGAAAGGCTTTTGAGGCTCTAATTTCTTATTAAGCGTTAATTTTAGGGTCGGCGGAGTAGAGCACGTAAGTCAAATCGTCATTGAATTATTGTTCTTTACAACATAAGTAATTAAAATAGTAGTGTGCTTAATTTTTCTAAATAGTAGTTTATGCAACTGTCATATAATGAAGGGTATTAAAACACGAGTGTGAGTTTATGAAACGAGCGCAGCGAGTTTCATAATAGTAACGAGTGTTTTAATACCCGTGTTATATGCAGTTGCATACACTACTTTATCTTCACTAATGAATTTGTCGGAGAGGTTTTTGAGATACGCAAGAATGACATTTTCAGAAAATGATGTAGTTTTCTTTTCGATCTTCCATGCCAAAAAGTTATTATATTCTTTTTCATATAATTTTCTAGACTTTTCTGGCAAAAGATTGTGAGTTAATTTTGTTGCCACTTCTAGAATATCCGGAGGCGTACAAATATCATCGTCGCTATCCATTTTTAACTTTTAATTTATTAAATTAAATTCACGCGTACGTGTATAATCACAGTGATTTTGCCGCCATTAAAATTTAACCAATGAGAGCGCAGCTGCGCGCTTCAATAAAACGCGACCAACCTGATTGGCCCTGCAATCAAGTTGGTCGCGTTTTATTGATGTTATAATGAGATTTTACGATATCGATGTGAATATTATACCATCATGTGAAATTGCTTAAATTGAGTGTTTTGTTGTCTGCGCTATAACAGTAGTAATTATAAGTCAAGTATTGAAAACATAAGTAGAATGTTACAACATTAGTGTAGATAAAAGATATTATGTATGTTCAGTTCATGACAGCTCTCTGTTAATGGAATAAAGATAGTAAAAATGTCGCAGAATAATTTTACAACAGGTTTTTTACACTGCCTCAAAAATTGTATCTTGAACTCATGTGCTTCAGTCCGCCGATCCTAGAGTTGTAATCCGGACTAAACCTCAATTTGTACCCTATTAATATATTAGGAAATTTCATTGCCATGTCGTTTTTAAATTAAAATCAAACTAAGTTCGTGTAGGAATTGCTTAGCGAGGAGCCCTATTAAGGTAAGAATAAACGAAAATATTCTTAACTCGCTCTTAAAATAATCCTATTCTTTCAGGAGAAACGGCTGAATTTATGATCTCAAATCGCGGCAGTCGCTTAATAAGGATCGGAAGTTTCACTTTCGGATTGTGTTGGCGGAATGGCGCCAAGTCCCGTTGGCGCTGCACTTTGCACAACTCTAAAGGATGCAAGGCTTTCATCATCATGATTGGAGATGAAATTGTCAAGTTAAACAATCGACATTCACACGAGCCCAAGAAGAATATTTGAGGGTCAGAAAAACACCCCCTGTTTCTCCTACACTAACATAAAAAAGATAATATAAACTTTGTATGTGTAACATGAGATTTGTTTGTATGATACCCATTTAATAATCACTAGTAAATAACATAATATAAGCAGAGACCAGAGTCTTCCACTTGCTACGCTTTCGCTTTCGCTTCGTCAATATCCCTACACTAAAACACGCGAGTCGCGCGTTTTAGCGTGTACATTAATTGTCAAATTCTGACATTTAGCACCACAAACTACCTATGCCGCTGTCAGAGTGTCAAATTTGGACATTTTAGCGCCACAAACTACCTATTCCACTGTCAGTGGGGTTCGATACCCAAAGGGGTAAGTGACCCTGTTACTAAGACTCCACTGTCTGTCTGTCTGTCTGGCTGTCTGTCACCTCATAAACCGTGATAGCTAGACTGTATCTCATGAACCGTGATAGTTAGACAGTTGAAATTTTCACAGATTATGTATTTCTGTTGCCGCTATAACAACAAATACTAAAAACAGAACAAAATATATATTTTAGGGGGCTTGCACACAACACAAGTTGTCTAAGACAGCGCTCGCCATCTAGCGGCCATCTATGTAACCTTCACAACGCCGATGTCATGTCGTTAATTGTCAGTGTTAAAGGCTTCTTTTTGGTTTTTATAGATGGCACTGTTCTCAAGGTACCTAAAATCTTGCCTCGATCTTTGTCTAATATTGTATAGATGGTACGGAATCCTGTGTGCACGAGTACGACTCGCACTTGGCCGGTTTTTGTATGCACTTTGACCGACTGGCAGCTGTCAATAATAATGTATTGTTAGTGTACGAAAAACAGCGGTTGAGTACCCTGTTAGCCGGCTTAACACTAACATACGCGTATAACGAGTACTTAGTTTCAAAATGTAAGTAACACAGTGATTTTTCTTACAGTAAGTAGACTATAGATTTTTTGTTGGTTACGTAGCTAGAAACGTCGGTGATTGTGTGGATGTTCGGATATGGTATTTATTATTATGCATATGAGATTTATTATTACGTTACCTTTTCATTTTTTTCTTGTATATTGTTATGCGGTTATAATAAATGCCTTTTTATATTTCTTCCTTTCAAATAACCTGCATTTGAAAAGTTAACAAGATTACTTTGCTTTGTTACTTATTGACTAATACCGTGTTAATCAAGTATGGTAATTTCCTAAGTTTCCACGGTCACCGAAACACGTACTCGTGGTAACAAATAAAATTACTACACTGTTAAACGGGTCTATTAGGTTATATTTAATTAATTTTATTCCCAAGAAAAAATATATGGATACATATAAATATTACTTCACTGTGTCTATTAAATAAGTAAATAAATAGACAATGTAAAAATAAATACTCGGTTAACTCGGCGAAATGCCGTGAAAATTCCAAAACGTATGGTTGGTACTGAGATTGTTTTTTTTTTCAGAAGGATTAGCGGAATTCGTTCAGTCAGTTTATGGAACTCGCTTGCTCAGGTATAACGGTTACACTTTTGGTCTACATTCACAGCGTGGCTACAAAACGAGGTGGCATTGCTCCTCGCATCATTCGAAGGGTTGCAACGCTATAGTCATGATGGTCGGCGATGAAATCGTTAAAGTTAACGCGCATCATACGCATTTCCAGAAGAATTAGAATAAGCGTATAAGCGTCAATAATGAGAAGCGGTGGTAGCGCAGCGGCAGAACGCCGGTCTCACATTCGGGAGGTCGCGGGTTTGAATCGCGACATCTATCAATCACTTTGTTTTCCAAGTTACGTACATTTGTGAAGCTGTAGTAGTAATACCACTCGCTAACTGTGAAGGAAAACATTGTGAGGAAACCTTAGTGTCTGTGGTGTTGACATACCGTTTGTTGCGATGGCCCAACTATGAGACTTAGTGCGGAAAACAGGTCCAACTACATAGAACTAAGCAGTCAATGTATCTGGTGCAGCAAAATTTCCATATAGATTCCAATGAAGGTATCTGCTCGCCAATACGAATGACTTTTTTTTTTCGGAAAACATCGAGACCATGAAAAAAATATCACTTGCGGCTCTAACCCTTAACCAGGTCGTGGTGTGTTTAGATCCCACTTTAAATTCAACCTTATCGCCTTGAAAGAAAGTCCGAAACCAATAAAACATTCTTTATGTCTGTATATATATATATACAGACAGGTATCTATGTAATACTATAATACCTTTAAACGAGCAATTCTTGTATAAATATATATCGTTCGGACCTATCTATCAAGCTACCTGTCGAATAGTTCAATCAATTCGTTCGTTTTGTCTGTTGTGTATTTAGTTTTCCTTCTGTGTTGTGCATATTATGTTACTTATGTGCTTATTTTGTTTCTGTGATGTATCTTGTTGGTATAATAAATGTCTTTCTTCTTCTTCTTCTTCTCAATCGATAACCGATCGGGTAATAATTTGAGGACGAGGCAGACACACAGTGTGACACCCGCCAGCTCGCTGGTACGACAATCTGACGTCAATTTCCAACTGTATAAGGACGATTGAGGACAGAAAGTAGTGGCGTGCGTTGGAGGAGTCCTAAGTCTAGCTGTGGCGTTACCGGGGCTTCGATTCGACCACGTGACATGTGTTTTTGTTCCATTGACCCCAGAAGGTTTTATACGTGAGCGCGCGTACGCATGAGGCGTTAATGACGCAACCATGAACAATACATAACAGAATACAAACCCAAACATCACGCCGGATTATTACGAAGTTCGGTCTTTATTTGATGGGTAGTTACTAGCCGTATCCTCTTACACCATAAACGCTAACCGTGAAGGAAACATCGTGAGGAAACTCGCGGCTTGGTTGACTCCGCACATATTGACTTGTCTTTCCTGAAGGCTAGGCCGACTAAGCTGCCAGGACGGTACAGGTGCTCGGCAAGCCTACTCATCTAAAAAACTATGTACAATTGCTATAAAACTGTGCTAATGTAAGATGACGAGGATATACCAGCCAAATGATCTAGATTTTGAAATGGATACCTAGGTTTACTTGTAACGTTCATTAAGTCACAGTTTGTGTACTATTTTGATTTTCCTGTAATAATAATATGTATACTTTATCGCTCGTAGCCCCGGCTGCCTGAGTGATTTTAAACGATCACGAAGGTTAAGCAACACAGGGCGCGTTCAGTGCATGGATGGGTCGCCGTCTATGCCTAACGCTAGTGGCATTTTTCCGAGCGGTTCCGTGCTTCGCAAGGCACGTTAAGCTGTTGGTGCCGGCATTAAACAGGACGTTACATATCGATATTACATATTACATTTTTTTCCGGTATACAATAAAGAATATTGTTATGTTATCTTACATAAGAAATAGCATGTACAAAGGCGAGCTTATCTCTGTAAGAGATTTCTTCCAGCAAACCTTGGAGAGTCGGAACAGCTGTAAAAAACGGGACACGCTTGACTACTAAAACAGAGAACGTGGATTCTATTCCCAGTGGAAGCCGCCACTGGATTTGTACAAATGACCTCAGTCTGGGTACACCCCTCCATGTATGTGATGTCTTTGCCCGGTTACCATAGCACAGGGTATCCTAGTTTGGGACTATGACATGTGATTGTGTTGTGATTGTGGAAGTTATATACACCATACATTTTGAGTGGTTTGAAAGCTATAGTAAAATGAACGTACTTAACAAAAGCTATCGAATACGCTAGTTTGTTTTTTGAAAATGGTACTTTCGAAAAACGTTTCTCAATTCATTATATTCTTTTTTTTGCACTAACCCGTGCTGAGGACAATTTTTAAAACCTATTTAGAGGCTAAAAATTCCACCCATGCCAGAGGTCGCGGGGTCAAGTCCCGGCATGGGTGAAATTTTTAGCCTCCAAATAGGTTTTTAAAAATTTCTCAATTCATTTTGGTTTTTTATTTACGTCTATACTAAAAAGTAATAGTCTACTAAATAGATGGCGTTTTTATAACAAATTAGATAACGGCGGCTTATGACCACCCAGATTTCAGCGTGTGTTTTAGTGATAATTCTTTTTCAGACGAAGCTGAGTTTGTGCCATCCGGCCGTGGTACTAAACTGCTCAAGTTTAGGAGCTACACGTTTGGACTTCAGTTTCGCCGGGGCCTCAAGACGAGGTGGCACTGCTCCTCGCACCACTCGAGGGGCTGCAGGGCTATGATCTGGATGGTTGAAGATGAAATAGTTGACGTGCGTCATGAACACACGCACGAAGCGAGATCAGAATGTCTATGAATGTGATTTTGTGAGGTAGTTGTTTTAACCGACTTCAAAAAAGTAGGTTCTAAATTAATTTAATTGAAAATACATGTTTGTACTATTACTTATCATTACTTAAATATTACATGTTTATACCGGCGTGCGTGCATGCAACGACTAATTAATGTTGAGGAAGCGAAACTGATCTGTCAGGATCGTGGCAAGTGGCAGTCCCTGGTCTCTGCCTACCCTTATGGGATACAGGCGGGAGTTTATGTATGTATGTATGTACATTTTTTAAAAATACATTTATATTTTTTATGTTTTTTTAGTTACAATACTTTAACCCGCCATCCGATTTTATTAATTGTTTTTATTTTAGAAACAACCTACATTAAAATGTGGTCTGTTTGTGGTGTGTTTGGTCAAGAAATATTATAGTGATTAAAAACATAATACGTCTGAACAAAAACAAATGCTGTACATAAAAAAGCGTTTTTCTCGAAAGTTCTTAGTGTGGGTTGGCACGTTTCTGCGTAAAACGGACCAATTCTGCGAGAAAAAAATAAAAAATATACGATCTTTTTCTATATTCCCTAAAGCATGTATTACAATAGTTGTTTTTTTTTGCGATTTCAAAACATCGCGTAAAAACTATGCTATTTAATACATTCGTCAGAGCAGATATTAGGTACAATACAACCTACTGATTGTTTCGGCGATTCCAGAGTTTTTCTTACAATAAAATGTCCGAATAACCTATTTACGTTTACCGGACCTTTCGACAACACGTTCTAACATTTTTTCCAGGAGAGCTTCCAGAGTTCGTTCAGTCGGTGCGTGGGACTACCTTGGTCAAGTATAATGGCTACACTTACGGGCTACAATCCAAAAAAGGCTACAAAACAAGGTGGCATTGTTCTTCGCACCATTCGAGGGGATGTAAAGCGATCGTCTGGATGCTTGAAAACGAAATAATTGGCGCATTTCATGAACACACACATGAGCCAAAACCGGCACCTTAGACCTGACCTTTGACTGCCTCGTTGGACTAGCGGTATCGCGTCTGATTATAATGATCGTCTGGATGCTTGAAAACGAAATAATTGGCGCATTTCATGAACACACACATGAGCCAAAACCGGCACCTTAGACCTGACCTTTGACTGCCTCGTTGGACTAGCGGTATCGCGTCTGATTATAATGATCGTCTGGATGCTTGAAAACGAAATAATTGGCGCATTTCATGAACACACACATGAGCCAAAACCGGCACCTTAGACCTGACCTTTGACTGCCTCGTTGGACTAGCGGTATCGCGTCTGATTATAATGATCGTCTGGATGCTTGAAAACGAAATAATTGGCGCATTTCATGAACACACACATGAGCCAAAACCGGCACCTTAGACCTGACCTTTGACTGCCTCGTTGGACTAGCGGTATCGCGTCTGATCATAATGATCGTCTGGATGCTTGAAAACGAAATAATTGGCGCATTTCATGAACACACACATGAGCCAAAACCGGCACCTTAGACCTGACCTTTGACTGCCTCGTTGGACTAGCGGTATCGCGTCTGATTATAATGATCGTCTGGATGCTTGAAAACGAAATAATTGGCGCATTTCATGAACACACACATGAGCCAAAACCGGCACCTTAGACCTGACCTTTGACTGCCTCGTTGGACTAGCGGTATCGCGTCTGATTATAATGATCGTCTGGATGCTTGAAAACGAAATAATTGGCGCATTTCATGAACACACACATGAGCCAAAACCGGCACCTTAGACCTGACCTTTGACTGCCTCGTTGGACTAGCGGTATCGCGTCTGATTATAATGATCGTCTGGATGCTTGAAAACGAAATAATTGGCGCATTTCATGAACACACACATGAGCCAAAACCGGCACCTTAGACCTGACCTTTGACTGCCTCGTTGGACTAGCGGTATCGCGTCTGATTATAATGATCGTCTGGATGCTTGAAAACGAAATAATTGGCGCATTTCATGAACACACACATGAGCCAAAACCGGCACCTTAGACCTGACCTTTGACTGCCTCGTTGGACTAGCGGTATCGCGTCTGATCATAATGATCGTCTGGATGCTTGAAAACGAAATAATTGGCGCATTTCATGAACACACACATGAGCCAAAACCGGCACCTTAGACCTGACCTTTGACTGCCTCGTTGGACTAGCGGTATCGCGTCTGATTATAATGATCGTCTGGATGCTTGAAAACGAAATAATTGGCGCATTTCATGAACACACACATGAGCCAAAACCGGCACCTTAGACCTGACCTTTGACTGCCTCGTTGGACTAGCGGTATCGCGTCTGATCATAATGATCGTCTGGATGCTTGAAAACGAAATAATTGGCGCATTTCATGAACACACACATGAGCCAAAACCGGCACCTTAGACCTGACCTTTGACTGCCTCGTTGGACTAGCGGTATCGCGTCTGATTATAATGATCGTCTGGATGCTTGAAAACGAAATAATTGGCGCATTTCATGAACACACACATGAGCCAAAACCGGCACCTTAGACCTGACCTTTGACTGCCTCGTTGGACTAGCGGTATCGCGTCTGATTATAATGATCGTCTGGATGCTTGAAAACGAAATAATTGGCGCATTTCATGAACACACACATGAGCCAAAACCGGCACCTTAGACCTGACCTTTGACTGCCTCGTTGGACTAGCGGTATCGCGTCTGATTATAATGATAGAGGTCGTGGGTTCGATTCCTACTGGAGGCCGCCGCACATTCGTACAAATGGCCAAGGCAGCAGTGATTTTTCCATGTTTGTGATATGTAGTACAGGGAATCCATGTTTGGGACCAGGACAAGTGATTGTGTTGTGTGGATATTATTACTATCATACATTTTCGCATTCAATCAATAATTTATCTATACTAAATCCATAAGTTTAGACGCAGTTCGGCCATTGTACGTAGCATGAAGTACGGGAATACCTCAGACGCTCGGGTTGCCTCACGACGGTTTCCGAGTTTTAATAGCGAAAGATATTTCTACTGCAAATCCAGAAATATACGTAATTTAGAAATGTAAGTCATTGCAGCGTGTAGCTGGGATTCGACCCCACGATGTCACGCTTGTGAGGCATGGGTTATACCAATGGTCTGCCACTGCTAAAAAGACAGCATTTTATTTCGTAATTTTGGTTTTAATTTTTGTATCCACTACATAACGTAAGCAACACTTTAAATATCCAAATATACGTTTATGATTTTAACGTACAAGTTTTTTTTATTGCGATAACTTAAAGTCCGCACAAATCTTTTTGCGGTAACGTGAACATAGTCACAGATTGTTGGCACATCGCTTATCTACTGTCTTTACAGTGTGTATATGTGAGTAATTGACGTAGTGTGATGCGTAGTAAATTGCTATTAGTCAATTACTAAAGTAGTCAGTTACTCACACATACACTGTAAAGACAGTAAGCGACTTGCAAACGATCTGTGACTATGTTCACGTTACCGCCGAAAAGGTCTGTGTGGACTATACATTACCGCATTATACATATACCTCCTCTCTTCTACCCAGCAAACCATAGTCAGATCGATTCTGCACGGTCGCGCCCAGTAAAGTGTTAAAGCACTTATTGTGTTTTCAACAATAAACAGAAGAACAGTAATGTGTAATTCAGTGTAAATAAATAGTAAAACCAAAGCTGTAGTAGGTATATTACTGCAGCGGCCAGCAAAATAAGCATTGACGGACGGACGTGTAAATACGTAAGTCTATCAGTGCCTAGTTGTGCTTGTGGCCCAGGCATGTATAGAGTACTTTTCTCAAATAACGCGCGGAAATTAAAACTAAGCAGTAAATATGCAGCCCTTTTTTTTGAACATACAATGAATTTTCAAAATCAATGACAAACAACGAACAACAGTGTTTTTTCCCGCATTAAAGTGCAAACAAAACTTTTGATAAGTTACCTCCTTGGTTGCCATGTTACGGGGTAAAAGATCGTTTCATTTTTAAATTGCACGACAGATATGAGTTTACCATGTAATTTATTTGGCCGCTAAAACATGACAGATGGATTGTCGTACAACTTTTGCCCGCCGCTGCTCGCATGTGTTTGGCCAGTACAACAATTTCGATTTATCTCAAAGAAGGTTGTCAAAATAATGCTCAAATTTCCAAGCATGTTTGAGAAAAAACATTTAACGGGCTTAATTGTGATTAGTAGGTAAAAAAATATGTATAAGCAACGTGTGGCAGTAAAAATACAGTAAAAACCGTATGTTTATATATACATTGAGTTTAAACAACATAGCGCATCGTCTCTTATAAGGTATACATTCTGTGCCTTAAAGGTACCAAAGAGACCCTAATAATATGGCTACAAATTCTGTGCGTATGTCTGTGTACCGGTCTGTCTGTCTTTATTACGGTTCAAGAGATAAGATGAGAATATTCTTTATGGTAAACCAGAGCACATGAAATAAAACATTTTTTTTATTTTATTTTCTTAGATGAAGACGCATGAAAGACTTCAAAGTCTAAGGGTCAGTTTCTGAATTGAGAATTCCGCTAAGTAAATAGTTAACTGTAGTCTGTAACTCAGAAAAGAGCGTGACAGAACGTTACTTAAGTATTTGCTTAGTGAAATTCTTAATTCAGAAACCGGCCCTTATACGTCTTTATCGTAAGAACGTTAATGCAACCAAATGTCAAACTTTTTGGGATTATGGTGCAGTATATTTCTTGTAAAGCTATCCCTACTAAACTAAACTCCATTCCACGAAACGAGGTCCCAAAGAAAATAGTCCATGTGCGCCTAAATATTACCAGCGAGTTTAGTAAACTCTCTCTTTATTTTCCAGGTCTTGCTCAATTTGTGATTTCTAGCCGAGGAGTTCGGCTATTGATAATGCGCGGTTACAAGTACAGGATTCACCATCAAAAAGGCCCAAAAACCAGGTGGCACTGCTCCACACATCATTCCAAGGGATGCAGAGCTGTCATCCACGAGATTAAAGGGGAAATTGTCAGAGTGAACAATACGCATAACCATTGAAAACCACGAAAAACCAAAGAAAACCATGAGGGAGGCGTATGTCCTGCAGTGGGCGTCAAATGGCTGATGATTATGATGACGATTACCATTAACACAAGTTTTTTTTTATTTTTTTTTATCCCTCATTGTGTCTCACTTCCATTGCTCCTTGCCTTTGGCCTACTCTTGCCAGCCAGGTATATATTTGGTCAATAAAAGTTGCTTAACCTATACAAAATAAGTAATAACAGGAGGCTTACTACAATCTCAAAGTAAGCAGGACACAAGCAGGGCAGTTTATTTTCAATGTTCAAAATAAACTGCTACTATAGTGTACCATGAGCCGAAGTAAGTAGGCCTGCAATAAACCTGCTAAAAAAAAGGTTGTCTCTGGCCTGTTTGCCTTAAATGTTGCGTGCGTTCGAAAACCAAATATGATAATTTACCGGTAAATACCGTTTTTATTCCGAAATAAAAATAAGACATTTTAATTGTAAAATATGTAATAAAAAACATTTGTAGCAGCACTGCTCACTGTGCAGATAAAAGTTGAAAATAAGTTATGGAAAAATAAAATAAACCGCTGCGGAAAAAATGTTGTCTTAAGTTCTACATTACTTAAAAATTACGCTTTTTAACGTGTCTCGAAAGTTATTTTTGTTTACGTCAAAATATGATTGAAGAAGTTTTTGAATTGATAAAAAAGGTTTTTGCTAAACTACGATTTTGAAGGAAATGAAGTGGTGTCGCGGTGTCGGTTCAGACTACTTTCAGCAATCCTAAAGAGTTACGAGGTTATAAATTATCAAGAAGCGGGCAGCAGCGTCTTCCTGAGATTCCAACCTCATACTGCGATCGCCGACCCGCCTGCTAAGCGTTTCCATTATGGCAAAACCCCTCATGGTTATGGAAACCATGAGGGAGGCCTATGTCTTGCAGTGGGCGTTAAAAGGCTGATGATGATGATGAGGATGATGAAAGAGTTTTAATACCTAAAACAAATATTTGCAATGCGAGTCGCATTATGCATTATGCGACTAACTTTCGAGTCAATAAGAAGTTTCTATGACTTGATATAGGATCATATACCCAGCAATGGGCAGAGTTGGGCTGACTGAATTATGATGGAATATAACTTATTTTTTATTGTGAATAAAATAAGATAAGATAACATATTTGTTTATTTTCTGTCCACAAAATACATAGAGGAATAGAGCTCATCTTCGTCTCCACGGATAAATCTGTGGATTTTGTTGGCATCGGTAACAAAGCTCTCATGTCTTTGCACAGATTTTCCACTAAAACCTTAGAAAGTCGATACCTCCGAACATAATACAATTCGTCGTATGCATTACTTCGAATGCATTACTCTGCAGTCGTATAATTTTACGCCACGCTTTTTTCTCCCTATTGCGAAAAACGTATCATCCTCCAAAACCATAAGATTTCTTTATCACTCATTTTAATACGTAAATTAAACAATAATTCGCTTAGCAGGGTTTTAAAAGCTGCTCAAGAGTAACATATAAATAACTGCTAAGAATGACAGTTCAGCAGCGCTGCGAGCGCGCAAAATTGAGCTTATAGTACGGTAGCAGCGTTGATTAGACGGTGAACGTCTTTTAGTTAACAGCGCTGCGATTGTATGGCTCATGGTACCATTAAGCAGGGCAGTTTTTTATAAGGCTTAAAAATAACTTCTAATAGTGCTTGTGGTAAGCCTCTAGGATAGAAGGTAATCTGAATAATCTCAACTGAAGCAAAATATACTTTATTTAATTAATTAATTCATCAGTAATTTATCAAGGATAAATTCTGTAGCCGAGCAGTTTAAATAGGTTATTTAAAATAAAAACACAGAAAAAAGAGAATGCCTATTTCATATCTACTTTGAATTCCGTGTGAATTTACCGTTATCCAATTTTTGTTTTTGTAGTTAATTTTTGTCTTTCCTTTTTTTTCTGAGCAAATTCTACTTAATAACAATTTTTACACTAACTTTTTATTTATAAAAACACGATACACCTGAAACACTTCTCAAATCTATTTTAAAGTCTGTGGTAAAATCTTCCCCTTCACCACAGATTAGATATTTAAACTGAATTCAAGGAGTGTCTTAAGGAACTCCAAACGACCATAACCATTAAAAACAAAGACCAGTCTCTAAACTCAAGCAGTCTTATTTGTAAAAATACGATTCTTCTAAAGCACTCCTAAGAGGCACTTTATTTAATCTTCGGTTAAGACGTTTTCTTGTAATATATCCACCACAGACTATTTTAATCTGCGTTTTAAGGAATCGTGTTTTTTTATAAATAAGACCGTAAGTGTACAGTAATAAGTGTCAATATAATACGCACTGAGTAACTCTTACTCTGTTTTGTATTTGGTAGTTCGGTTCGGATTCTGGAACTCTCGGCTCGCTCGCTTGCCCGCCCTGCCGCCGGCTTGTAAACAGTGACGCGATACGTCGCGGTGACACATTCGAAACAGTGACAAAAATCACATGTTCACAATAGTAACAGGTTTGAAGAAAACACCAGTTTATCGTGTGACTTAAAATTGTGAAACCGTTACGTGTCACGAAACCAGTTATTGTAAATAGTGACGTGAAATAACGACCACGCCTGGTTACACCATTTATGACTCAAGAACGGTTGGACGGTTTCTTTGATTTTTTGGATTAGTCTCCGCCTCGAATAGCAGAATAACTGTTAAAACCTGGGAAAAATTCACGATGGAATTACTTCTTCAGTGCACCTAATGAAAATAATATTTCAGGACTTGAAGCCCAATTTGAATGGTCACCCCGCGGAGCCCGCTTGATAAATATACAGGGTTATACCTTCAGTATTCACCGTAAACAAGGACTCAAGACAAGGTGGTATTGCAATACACACCATTCAAAAGGTTGCAGAGCAGTTGCCTACACAGTGGAGAATGAAATCATAAAATTCAACAATAAGCATACACACTGAAAAGAGGTCTGTTATTACGCGCACCCAATCCTGAGCGATTCCAATCGACCGATTGCTATCGCGGACGTCAGGATTCCGACGGGACTTGGTGCGCGTAATTAGGCCTCTACGCCCTTCAGTGGGACATTTACAGTGGTGCCTCTAAAATTGGGAATGGGCATTGTCCTAATGCTGACAATAGTTACGAATGATACGGAATTTTTAAGCCTTGTTTCGTTCCGTTTGACACGTGAAATTTTTTTAGCAAAAAGGAACGTTCTGGTTTTTTTTTTCTAAGGTTCCATTTTTATACTACAATAATTCGTCAGCTTTTCCTCACCCATTAGAATATAATAAAATGTTTGAGGTAACCCAGTATAGTATTGTATAATTACCGACAAATAACTTGAACAAATAATAATAACTTAACTTCCACTTCTGCACAACACAATCACTTTGTGCTTGGAATGTCTTGTGCTTGGAGGTATTTCGTTTCTTGTTGGAAAGGGACGCGAGACGTGACTAAGAATTCTTCTAACTTTAGTTTGGTCAAATAAAGAAAATGTTTACACATGCACATACGTGTCCATCGCAAACTCATCTCGACTGCATGGGTTATTGTTTGACTTATCTGACGGGAATTATACATACCCTGACCCTTTGATGTACAAATTCGATACTGATTGTATCGCATATTAAAAAACCGGCCAAGTGCAAGTCGGAAATTGCACGAAGGGTTCCGCACCATTATAAATACTAAAATTAGACACAAAGATCGAGAAAAAAACGGCAAAAAAATTACTTTTGTCGTATGGGAGCCCCCCTTAAATATTTATATTATTTTGATTAAATTATTTAAATTTGAAGTGAATAAATAACTAAATATTCTGTGAATATTTCAAACGTCTACCTGTCGCCGTTATTAATACCGAGCAAAAAACGGCAAAAAATCACGTTTGTTGTATGGGATTCCCTTAAATATTAATTTTATTCTGTTTTTAGTATTTGTTGTTATAGCGGCATGTCTAGCTATCACGGTTCATGATAATACAGCCTGGTGACAGACATACGGAAAGTGGAGTCTTAGGAATAGGGTCCCGTTTGTATCCCTTGGGTACGGAACCCTAAAAACCTACATTTCCAGCTCCTTTTTACGACTTGCGAATGAGGGTTCTGAATGCCTAAGGTGCAGGATAATCGTATATAACCTGGACTTGGCAAAACATGTCTAATTTAACTAAATGAAGTGTAGGTATATAATTTTAGTCCTACGAGTGTCAATAAACTATTTTTACTCTCATCGTTATTATTCACATAACACACTCTCATACCCTTTATCTCGTAGCAGTATCTCGACTGATTACCATGCCGGAGGTCGTTTGATTCTCAGTGGGGGCCGTGTTACATTTGTCAGTCTGGGTGTATTCCCATGTTTGTGACATCCTTGCCAGGTTGACATAGCACAGGGTGTCCAGCTCCCATATCAAGCGCACCAAATCTCTGTACAAATCAAATACCTGTGGTCTGACTGTCAATTTCATATCATCATCAGCCCTATGATGCCCACTGCAGGACATAGGCCTCCCTCATGGTCTTCATGATGGATGGGGTTTTGCCATAATCGCCACGCTTGGCAGGCGGGTTGGCGATCGCAGTATGCGGTTGGAATCTCAGGAAGACGCTGCTGCTCGTCTCCTAGTAATTTATTTCCTTAGTCGCATTCTAGGACATCCACGGGAGGAAATGGAGTGACGCTATTCTTAATCCGGCGCCACACGGCGTATATTCCATACCATACAAATTCCATACCAATTCCATACCGACGACCTCGTGGCGCAGCGGTAGTGCATCTGCATACCATGCGAGAGGTTCCGGGTTCGAATCCCGGCTGGGGACATAAAAAAAACCCAGGTCTTGGATGTTTACATGTTTGTGATGTCGTTGTTTCTGGTTCCCACGACACAGGGTATCCTAGTGTGGGGCCAGAAGCAATGTATGTGCCTGTATGTAAATGTTTATGTTTATGTAATTGCTATGGCAAACGTCAGGATTCCGACAGGATTACGTGCACATAATTAGACCTCTGGTTTGGAACAGGGACGGAAACTAAGTCAGAAAATCAAAATGCAAATAATAAATTAATACTTCTTGTTATTACAGAAAACGATGCCAAATTCGTTTGGTCAACGAAACCAGGTAGAAACCCATCTAGACTAGTTGAATTGAATGGCCACACTTATGGATTTCACAGCAGAAGCGCACTAAAAGTTAGGTGGCGTTGCTCGACGCATCATTCGAAAGGTTGTAAAGCTTTCATTCATACGATTGAAGACCAAATTGTGAAAGTCAACAGTGAACACACTCATACGGGTTTCCCGGCATAATTCGGCTTTGAAATTTGGAAAAAAAATGGAAAACGTTATTGATGGCCTCTAAAAAGCCATCTGTAATAAGTTTTTTTATTAGAAAGATACTTTATAGTAGCTTTTGATATCTTTTTACTAATAATATGACTTACGAGCATAATGTCCGTTGACTAGTTTTTTTTAACGTGCCATCATAGATAACAGTCCTAACCTCAGACCGTGTGTATGTCCTTTTGTGGATTCCGCTCGCTGGTAGAATAAGTTATTTAAGTTTACTTTGTGCCTATTTGAAAAAAATAAAAAAATGTGGTAGAGTCACAACTTAACAGGAAATTAAATTAATGAACTGAGTGGGAAGATCTTAAATTTGTATGTAGATAACATATAACTTTTTGATTATGACTACCTAACAGAACCGTAGTCTACGAGACTACTGAAATTTATAATTTTTTTCAAGTTTCAGTAGGTAATTTATATTTATATGGATTAAAGAAGAGTCCCATGATCGTTACGTTCGTAACGAAGATGTAAATATTTTTTGTTGATAAAATAAATAAATGTAAATGTCTAACGACCTAACAGTAGTCTATGAGACTACTGATAGTATTTTTTTTTTTTATTTCAGATGGTAACTTAGACGACCGGGCTATTTGGATTGAACTATTGACATAGTTACAAACACATTATTTCTTGCAGATTATGTCGCCGAATTCGTCTGGTCGAACAAAGGTCACCTGAAGCAGCTGCTCAAGATACGCGATTACACTTTTGGTGTTCACGTAAAAAAGGGACCTAAGATCAGGTGGCGTTGTACGTATCAGAGAGGATGCAGAGCTGTTGTTTATACGATTGAAAACGTCATCATCAAAGTGTATAATGAACATACACATTGAGTTGTCGTAGCAACAAGTGAATTGAACAATACTGACTGTATTTGTATTTTGTAAATATGCCTAAGATACACGATACTTACATTAAAATAGCCGAGTTTAGTAACAATTGATTTTCCTAGCCTAAAGCGAATTGAATGATACGAGTACTGTCGGTGTTTGTACTTTGTAAATACGCCTAAATTCTGTAAATTCATGATACATTAAAGTAACCTGGTTTAGGTAACAATTGTTTTCATTCTAGCCTAAAGTGAATTTAATAATACTGGCTGTAGGTATTTGTATATTGTAAATACACCTAAAATTCAGAATACATTAAAATAGCCTAGTTAAGGTAAAAATTGATCTTTGCTAGGCTAACTTATTTCAAATCAACTGTTAAATATGTTAGGTCCTATTAATGATAATAGACAATTTATTTATTGCTAACTAGTCGGCTTCCCCAAATGGAAGAAGCCACAGGCCTTTATTATGAAGCAGCGATATGTTCGGAAGGGTCGTCAGCGTCGCGCTCGAGCCCGACAATTCACTCGAAGCTAGCGACAAATACGGTTCTTTTTTTGAATAGTTTCGAAATTTCCTGCTTCCTGAAAATCTTCAGATTTTTCAGAAACGAAAATTAACGAGACAGCACAAAACTTAAGTATTTTTTTAGTGTAATTGAGAAACCGGCGGTAGATAGATAAATAGATATTCTTTATTATTGTACCAGGAATTACAATTAAAGCTTAAATATACTGGAGAGGCGGTACCTGGGGCAGATTTTTCAGACGGAGTAGACCAGCTATCTACCTAGTTCCTTTAATTTTTTACTGCTTAGTTGGTAAAGTAAAAGCGATATCTCCAGTAGTCATGCATAAACATTGTATAGTCCCATATTACTCTTCTTTAATTATAAAACAACTATTCTATTTTTATAAATATGATTGTAATCATTAAATATTTAAACTGTTTATTTCAAAAATAAAACAAATACATCATTAATCCGTGTGGCGCCGGATTAAGAATAACGTCACTCCATTTCCTTCCGTCGATGTCGTAAAAGGCGACTAAGGAAATCAATTACCAGGAGACGAGCAGCAGCGTCTTCCTGAGATTCCAACCGCATACTGCGATCGCCAACCCGCCTGCCAAGCGTGGCGATTATAGCAAAACCCCTCGTGGTTATGAAAACTACGAAGGAGGCCTATGTCCTGTAGTGGGCGTCAAATGGCTGATGCTTATGATTATTTTATTACATCATTAATGCAGCTCTGGAAGCTGAATCTCAAATATGAGATTATTGTGCTTCCAGAGGTTGCTTTATATTAAAGATGAATGATATAAATAAACTACATTCTCGTACTCATACTGATACTTATATGATAAGTAAAAGTACAGGCATGCAGAAGAACACTGTATCATCATCATCAACCCATTATGTCCCCACCGAGGGGCACGGGTCTCTTCCCTGAGGAAGGTATAGGCCATACTCCACCACGGGGGCCAAGTCCGGATTGGTGGAGGCTTGTAGACTAGTGGCTCGTCTACTGTCAGAAGTTGTCAAGCCGCCCTAAGGCCTCTGACTTGGCTTAACGACTGCCATCTATCGATGGCAGCCGGCACCAACAGCTTAACGTGCCTTGCGAAGCACGGAACCGCTCGGAAAAATGCCACTAGCGTTAGGCATAGACGGCGACCCATCCATGCACTGAACGTGCCCAGTGTTGCTTAACCTTCGTGATCGTTTAAGATCACTCAGGCAGCCGGGGCTACAAGCGATACTGTATGCTGTATGATTATTTTACATTATATTCTGTTACATTATTATATTATAAATCTGTACGCACTGCGTTTGCGTGAGATCTGATAAAAAATATTTAAAAAACATATGTTTTACTTATTTATGCTCCTACTATATCTTATTAGATACGGCGTGATTATTTTTATTGCCAAATCACGCTTTTAATAGCACTCCCGGCTTACGTAATCCTTAAATAGCAAATCAATTGCTTGTTTTTGATGTCTGGATAGTGATTACGTCAGCAGTAGGTATTTATTTCAGAGTTAGACTGCCTCGTTGGTCTAGCCGTTAAGACGCTTAGCTTCCTAAACAGAGGTATCTATCCACTGGGGGGCGACGTACATTTATACAAATGGCCTCAGTCTGACCGGTCATACTTGAACGGCCCCCATGAAGCTTTCTTGCAGGAGTCATTATTGCATCAAAGCTAGCTCAACTATTTCTTCCATTCCACTATACAGGCAAAGATTTTATTTTCTGTCAATCCTGGTAATCCTTAGTCGGTTTTAATACAAATAAGTTAATTACGTTTTATGAAACGCATACCTACCCGATAAAAGTTTGCTGTATTTATCTTGCCTGGGCTACTGAAAGAAGCCGATGACGGCCTTAAATAAAAGCGTTACTTTCCTAACGCATTTCGTCGCATTGGTTATTCATTTTATAAAATACCGATACAAGTAAAGACGATATTACACGATTAAATTTTTGTGCAATATTGCTCACAATTTCATTGCTTCGATGGTATTGAAACGTCTAAATACATTGCAATGCCATTGCGCAATTTAATTGAAAGCTATATCTCAATGAACGCGTTCAATGCGGTTGCCGCAGACAATCATTCAATGCAAATGAAAAGTGTAAACACAGAGATTGAACGATCGGGCGCTCTTTTAAATTTTCAATGCTTTTCAATGGCATTGCTTCAATGTGATTGAACCGTGTAAATAGGTAAAGTCGTTCAATTTCCAATGTTCAATGGCATTGCTTCAATGTGATTGAACCGTGTAATATCATCATCATCATCAGCCATTTGACGCCCACTGCAGGACATAGGCCTCCCTCATGGTTTTCCAAGCTTCCCGGTCTTGTGCCGCCCGCACCCAGCAACTCCCCGCCACCGCAACCAGCTCGTAATATCGCCTTAACAGATTTTTAGTTTCGCTCTTGCATTTAAGTCGTATTTTTTTATTGGGTCGTTTTAACAGAAACGAATTGTCACCGGAATTCTCAGGATGACTGAACAATAAGCGTCTTAAATAAGTTATCTAAGCTGTAATATATAGGATTATTTCTAAAATGAGCAATTCCTGCAACAGCTAAATTAGATAGTAAGCAACAACAATAAAATTACAGTTAACTGCAGTTAATTACAGTCAAATTAACAAGTTTGTTTTACACAATACTTTTGCTGCAGCAGCAAAAAAGCTGCTGAATTTTTTTTATTTTTTTTTAAATTGGACACTTGAAGGAATAAAATACAAAAGCTGTAGACCATAACTTTTTAAATGACAAACTCTAACCCACATGTTTCAGGCATTGTGCGTTTTAGATGTAACCCCGCATCATCATCATCATAGGCCTTTGCGTCCGTTACGGACGATTTAAGCAGCGCCTTAAGAGATTGACACTTTTTCGAATGACTAAAAAGTCCGATTCGAGAGCGGCAGGCCCTGCATGTAAGATCAGTACGGATTTAGTGCCTCCTGGCTCTCTTGTCCGCCAGTTTCGAGCACCATACATCGTCGCAGGTCTTGCGGCCCTCCCGAACTTCCTCTCTCCAGGCGTCTCTGTCCACAGCAAGTTTAACCCAGCTATCGTGATCGATCCCAAAACTCAGTTTCACTTTTTTCCAGTTCACTATGTAAAATCAATAAGAGGCACAACGTTAATGCTTCTGAGGGGTCACAAGTTTGCGATACATATACAAAAAGGTCAAAGAATACGTTGGCGGTGCACAAATCACTACCGAAGAGGATGCAAGGCCTATGCCGTGACAGTAGATGGAAATTTTGTGACATTGGTTAATGAACACACGCATGATTGATGTACCTATGCCTTGTCACAATAAATAGTTCCTTTTCGTTTATGTGAAGTCAATTATTTTCTTTTGAAGGCTCCATTTGTCCATATGAAAACGGAATGGATTCTAATTTTGGACCCTCGAGCCAAAGGTACCCATAACGCTGACAGCATTACCCCGCTGCACAGCGAGAGAGATAGTAGTCCACACCACGGTTCCTCGCGACGTCCTAACTCCTCTGTAAAGGCTCTACCCTCGACTCCCCACACCCCTGTCTGTAGTCTCAATGGCTAGAGGCACAAAGAAGTAACTACTCAAATATTATGTGTACTTTAGTTTTATGTTGTTTAGTTCTCTTATTTTAATTATTAATTGAAATCTCACTGTAAATGTGTCACTTTTATATATTTTGCCGCTACGGTAGTGGTCATGGTAACGACGGAGTAGGGGGTGCGAAAATCCCAGGCAGAGATCCGGCCACGAAAAACGACGACTCGACCTGGTAACATATAACTCTTGGACACTGAAGACTGACGCAAAATTGGAGAAGCTGGAAGAGGAAATCAGCAAGTTGCGGTGGGATATTACAGGATTTATTCCGTGTGGCGCCGGATTAAGAATAGCGTAACTCCATTTCCTTCCGTGGATGTCGTAGAAGGCGACTAAGGAAATAAATTACCAGGCGATGGGCAGCAGCGTCTTCCTGAGATTCCAACCGCTTACTGCGATTGCCAACCCACCTGCCAAGCGTGGTGATTATGGCAAAACCCTTCGTGGTTAAAAATCATGATGGAGGCCTATGTCCTGCAGTGGGCGTCAAGTGGCTGATGATGATGATCACTCTATCCGTAATTGACTTAATATTAGAAAACAGCAGAAGATGATGATGATAATAGGATTTTCAGAAGGTTGTGAGGCGGATGAAGACACGATAATCCTCAATTCCGGAAACTTGCTGTAGGTACTACTAGGAAGGCGATGACAAGCTTCGGGATGGTGTCGGCTTCAACGTCCACAAGCCCCTATTAACAAAATTATCAAGATCGAGAGTGTTTCGAACAGGGAACGGATGACCGAATATCAAACGGTATTCGTTGAAGGTCAGGTTCACGCCTCGACCTTGAAGATCCAGACGAGGAAATGGAGTCGTTAAGTTGACGTATATTAACTAGTACAACTAGTCAGCTAGATAGCGTTAGCATAGCATAACTCTACAGTGAACTTCCCTAGTTTCAATTACTTGATTTGCGCTCTCCTGCTAAAAAATCGTCACACAAAACAAACAAAGCAAAACAAAAGTAATGTTTTAAGGATCGAAATGTTTAATGAAAAACACGAGCAGGAGGCTTGGTTTTAGGTAGGCACTTTCTTATTTATTTGACTTCCACGTCTATTTTTCAGTTGAAGCCAGTTTCGTGAAGTCACGACAGGGGAACATGGTACTGAAACTTAACGGTTTTAAATTCAGCTTACTTTGGAGGAAAAATGATAAGGAGCGATGGCGCTGTTCTAGTCACGTCAATAAAGGTTGCAAAGCATTCGCAATCACCGTCAAAGGAATTTTAACGGATTTCTGTAATAAACATACACACGGACTCTTAAAATAACTATTGAATACTTCACAAGGACTAAATTTTAAACTTCGCCCGGAATCACTTGCTTGTTATTATGTCGGAAAAGTATGACCGATATATCACTCTGACTTGCAGAGCGAAATCTGCAAATTACTGAAATGGAGCAAAGTGATTATATCAATACTTTTCAAACTAAAATGTTTGTTTTAGTTCAATTTTTTCAGAATGTACAGATTCAAGCGCAAGCGCTAAGGTCTGTGTACATCTCAGACATGTTTCGATGTTTTGATGACAGATAATAAAACTGAATTTTAACGGATTTACTCGTTCACTTTTCCATTTTACAATTTTCCGACGTTTCGGTACTTTTGCAAGGGCCGTGGTCTCAGTAGACTGAGGTTACAGGCGTCTTTTTGAAAGCATAAACTGTTAGTTTACTACCCTCGGCAAAAATGATTAAGTTACGTTCCAAAAATATTTTGGCAAATTTTTAAATGAAATTGACACTAATATAAATTTATATAAACTCAAAAATACTGATTATTAGTTATTGAAATTAAAATTCAGTCTAAAAAACAATTATTTTATATAAACTCAAAATTATTGATTATCAGTTATTGAAATTAAAATTAACTACATTCAAACTTCTAGCAAGGGGATCTCATGCATAAAGACGCCTGTCACCTGAGTCAAAAGTAAACGAGTAAATATCCTTTAAAATTCAGTTTTATTATGTCTACTGCTCGTGTTAACCTCAGAAAATACATTGATGACAGATGTTTTAATAAATGTAATTAGTAACGTATTTTCTTTTTAATTTCCGTTCCTTAATCTTTGGTTAACTATTGCATCTTTTGTTTCATAATTTAAACTTTAATGGAATATTACGAAACCCGATTTAAAATTTCATCGGATAAGTCCGACCAAGTTTCGCTGTTGTCGAGTTTAATAAGTCATCTCGCGAAATAATTCCCAAGCGTAGTTTGGTTTTAATTTACAAATGGCATGCCGAATAGCAACGAAACTTTACCAATATGTTCAGAAGAAATAAATTAGAGCCGCATAAGCACAGTATGCTTGAGGCATTGCCCGAAATTAATTATAACTACACATACATAATTCAAGTGAGTAATTCCGGAATTGAGTTAATAAAATATACACATAAATAAACCTTCTCAAAAAAACTTCGCAAGGTTCGAATTTCCTTTTGATAATTTTATTGCATTGGCTGAATGATGATGATGATGATCTGCAATTTTAAGCACTATCAAAACATAAATCAAAAATCAATAATTTATTTCAACGTAAAGAATTTCCATTCTGTTTGCTACAACTATTTTATTATGTAAGCCGCTGTCTTTGGGCCGCATTTGTAGTGGAGAAAAAGGCAATGGAAAAAAAACTCCACTCTGACCATCTTTTCTCAAATCATCTTAAACTTATACATCAAAGCCTATATATATGATATGATTCCGTGATTGCCACCAATAACTTTAAAAGCCAAAATAACACTTCTTACAAAAGTAGTAAAAACATTAATGCTGCGGCCAGAAACACGAACAGCACCCGTTCACGAGCATAACGCAGGGGTCAGCCATCACCCGTCTCAACCATTTTAGAGGGAGATAGCTGACCCGGCCACCACGCCACCATTAGAATGACCTTTAGCAAACGTGCAGATTGAGCTCTTCTCAGGTATAAAATGTGTGCTATAGTTATTAATATGCCATCACTTCTTCAGTTCACTTTTTAAAACTAAATAAATTATAATATTAATAATTAAATAACGATGAAATCGCAGTGGAATTGGTTTACTACCAAGGGCTTACATCTTTCATATACTCGTCTTTTCTATAATAGGCTTTTTTACTAAGCGACTTTTTATTTAAATTTATTTTCAGACAAGGATAAAACATGTTCTGGCATTCTGTAGTAAAAACGAACGCAATAGCCTACAAACGATGTATTTACCTCGGCTAAACGAAATTTAGAATAAGCAAGCCTATTACTATTTGTAGTGTTTACGTTATGGACGTGTCTATTTAATCTGAAAATTTTTATATTTTTACGAACATAAATTATATTATCGAATATATATTGGCAAGCCAGTGTAATAATTCCTATTTCTTCGAAACGCCCCTTAGCGATTCCCTTCTGCTTATGTTGTTGCTGCTTAATTGCCCTTACTGTTGTCTTACTGCCGTCCCCATAATAACAGCCCATATGACATGATACTGTGAACATAACTAAAATAGACCAGCTTCGCAGTCGACACGACAAGTCTGTAAGTTGCCTGATTTTTCTAACTGCAAATGCAGCTGAACTGAACCTACCCGATATGTTTTCAATATGCGGACCTCGTTGCAGTTTTGAGCTGTCATCATCTTCATTCAGCCACAAGAAGTCCACTGCTGGACATAGGCCTTCTCCATGGATTTCCACAAAGACCGTTTGGAAGCGGCCTGCACCCAGCGTCTTCCTGCCACTTGGATGAGGTCATCTGTCCATCTTGTGGCTGGCCGTCCTACGATGCGCTTGCCGATATGTGGTCTCCATTCGAGAACTTTTCGGCCCCATCGGCCATCAGTTCTGCGTGCTATGTGCCTCGCCCACTGCCACTGCAACTTACTAATCAGCTGGGCTATGTCGACGACTTCCGTTTATTAAATTCCGGAATCACTTACTTGAATGAAAGAGTCCGATCAGGTTAACAAAATGTAGTGCGTACGAAAGTTTTAGTTCAATAACCCTCCTTTTTTTTTTATTTGACAAAACAATTTGTCAAACTTAACGGTGTGTTAAATTTTATATCTCCAACATTTCTTTTTCAGAGGTTAAGTACATTCAGTCGCAAAGGGGCAACACTTTGCTACAGGTCGGAGGCTACAGATTCACCTTGCAGCGTCACTCAGGTATGAAAACCCGGTGGGGTTGCTCCACTCATTACTCCAAGGGATGCAAGGCACACGTTTACATGATCGAAGACCAAATTATTAAGTTGCAAAATTATCATATACATTGAATCCGGTAAGGCTAAACCGCATGAACTCACTACTCGGAAACATAATTCAAGGTGGACGAATAACAAATAACACTTTCATCTTAAAATTAACAATTTAATTTTATAAAATTAACAGCTTTATCACTTTTGGAACACTAGCATACTAGGATTCCCTGTGCCGTGAAAGCTAGTCTCTTCCAAAAATGGTACTGAAATCTTCGTAAAAGTGAATTATGGAAACTAAATAATAATAATAAATAACTTCCACACAACAAAATTACTTGACCTGGTCCCAAACTAGGATAACCTGTGCTATGGTAACCAGGCAAGGACATCACAAACATGGAAATATATCTAAATACATCTATAAATGAATATATTTTAATTATTTTGATATACAAATTAGTACATCTGCTTTAAGTTCGGCGTAGTAGCTAACAATCTATTAGTAACGAAAAAATAAAAGATTAGCCTGAATAATACAAAATAAGAAAGGAAAATATAAAAATAAAGACATCTATTCTCTATACGGTTTTTATTAGGAACTCCGTTTGGTGAATGAGGTCTACGGCGTTTTCTTCATTTGCGGTAGGTAGCCATGTTAGCGCGCGTATTTCGTCAATAACACTAGTCTACATTTTAAGCTCCTTAATTATGTTTACCGAAGGCTAAAAAGGTTTTCGAGTGGAGACCACGAGCTAGCGAACACAGCGTAGGACGCCCACTAGCTCGCTGGCTCTAGGATCTGAGGCAAATTGCTAGAAGTGGCTGAATAAGGATGGTCGAGAATACAAAGAAGTGGCTTGCCTTGAGGGAGGCCTACGTCCAGCAGTGGGCCGACAGATTGAATTAAAGTTTACTATACGTAGAGTTGTATCTTCTTAAGCATTAAATTAATTTCTTCTACCACAGTATGTAAAAGGTTTTCTGAAGCAATTAGTAATAAATTATTTAAAAATAGATAGGTTATTGAATGTTTTTATTATTCCCTAGTCTAATAAATTGTTAGTGCCGGTGCCTTCTATATTAGTATTTATTTATTTATTACGTTTGAGATGTGATGTTGGCGAAGATTACTCCGCATTCCGTGGACTGCCATGCGAACTAATGAATCTGTACTAAGAGAGCTCTGTATCACCACGCAGTTATCCACTATATGCAGAAAGCGCACACTTAGTTTCTTTGGACATATTATGCGATCACCAAGGCGTTGTTTGGATAAGTAATCATCTTGGGCCAAATGGAGGGCAGACGTGCTCGTGGTAGAGCACCTACCTAGTGCATGCAACGACTAATGAGTCTTGATGAAGCGGAAGTGACCTGTCGGGATGGTGGCAAGTGGCAGTCCCTGGTGTCTGCCTACCCCTCTGGGATGCAGGCGTGAGTTTATGTATGTATGTTATTACATAAAAAATACTTTGATAGTAGGTACTACTTTTTATTAGAGCACCTACGCGATGGTGAGACACATTGAGGAAGGCGGTGGACGGCAGTATACATCGCGCGGTCCACACTGCCTATGATCGTAGTCTGTGGAATAAAACTACATGTGGTCGCGATCCTCAGCATTGAGGGGCCGAGGAAGAAGAACACATAACCCACACTTCGACCAAATGCAGAAAGTAATAGCAAAGGGTTAGTTAAAAAGTACCCGAAACTGGCGTGCGTACATGCAACGACTAATGAATCTTGATGAAGCGGAAGTGATCTGTCAGGATGGTGGCAAGTGGCAGTCCCTGGTGTCTGCCTACCCCTCTGGGATACAGGCGTGAGTTTATGTATGTATGTTATTACATAAAAAAATACTTTGATAGTAGGTACTATTTACTTATAGTGAATCGCATTTCTGAACATGTACATGTAATTTCTTATGTAATGTCTTGTTATATGTTTTGTGTGCAATAAAGTACTACAACAATAATAAAGAACTCTTGTGTCGAGTTAGTGAATAACCCGAATTAGCAGCTTGGCAACAAAAGAGTAGAGATTGGCTAAGGCTCTTTTTCTTGGTCTGGTATTTTCTCATTCCAGCCCCTTAAGGCCGGGTCTCCGAGCGCACGGATTTGTATGGGACTTATTACGCTGCGCGAGCGAATAGTTGGGGGCTTTCCTACTTTTGTAGGCATTTTTGAAATTACAGAAGTACAAATCCTATTAATAGAATGTTGACTACCGACGTCACTAACATAATTAGTGATAGTCATTTTGTAATTCCTGGTGTACATACAATAAAGAATATTCTATCTATCTATATATCTAAAATTTAGTACAGCTCAAATAAAACCATATCTTCGCGATTTTTATATGCTATAAAGTTTAAAAATCATAAAAATAATGAACGACTGCCCTAGATTGAAAAGTCATGTATATATTTGTTTTAGATTTTAAGTACTAACCTTTAAAGAGTAAAATGTTTATTAAAACACCAGATTTAGGGGAAATGTCGGAGATCCGAGCCTTAAGAGGTTAACTTTTACATCGTCAGATAGGCAATAAAAATTAATCAATCATTGGTTTTCTACGGCGTTATACTCTCAGCCTGGGTAGTAGGACGATGCCAGTCGACACTTTCCAATTTCAAATGTCGACACTTTCCAGTACATTAATTGTCAAATTCTGACAGTTTAGCGCCACAAAACGCGTGACTCGTGCCATCGTACTGCCCATACTACTGATTGTTGAACTGAGTATTGAAAAGTGAGCCCTAAGTTGGTAGTAAAAATACAATTACTTTTCGCCTGCCAAAAAGTCTGTAACCTCCTCGATACTTCTGACTTATTCTTTTTCTGTCAGTCGTCTTTTGTTTTTTGTACTTATAAAATATTTGCGCAAGCAACATGTAAACAACAAATCTCTACCGAAACCATTGATTCTATAGACAAGTCGTCGTATTTTTTCTGCGAGGATTTACAGGAGAGATAGGTATCACTTCAGTTGGCGACCATGATGATAGGACGGCGGCGGTCGTCGAACGTAATGCAGCGTCGTCAGTCATTGACTACGTAAGCATCATGCAGGCCTGCTCATGTGGCGGCCATGCATACGTGTCATCTGGTTATGTTTGATCTTTGCAATGTATTAACTTAGCCAGCTAGTAGTGGCCTCAATCCCAGGAGCACTTTGTCAGGAGGCTTTGCGATTAATAAACAGCATCGCGAATGGCCAATCCCAGATAAGTTTCATCCCCAATACCACCCGTTCCGAGCCACATTACTTTATTCCTACAAATTCCTTGTGTTAACCCCTCATTATTTCAGTATTTACGATTTAATTCATCATCATCAGCCATTTGACGCCCATTGCAGGACACAGGCCTCCTTCTTAGTTTTCCTAACCATGAAGGGTTTACGATTTAATTACGTTGTCTAATCTACCTTCATTGTAAAAAATCGGCAGTCTGCCGCGTCGGCGGTATCTATACCTACGGCCGCAGCTGTTTGTGAGATACAAGGCTGCGCGCCAGGCCGCAGCCGCGGGATTTGCGTGAGATCTAGTATTGTCACTTGATTCCTTACATAAAATAAGGACTATACAAATTATGTAAGTCTTCAAAGAGTTGTCGGCCTCTGAGCCCCCAAGTCAGATGCTTAGAAATATTCCCCATTTACAATAGGTACCATTTGATGCGCGCAGGTGGCCTACTCCATGCCTCAACTTACAATTTCAACAAGAAGCATCCTATTTTATTGCATGAGTCGTATCGACTCACGAAGCTTATCTTTTTCTATGAACATAATACAAAGCATAACATACACGCTAGTAATCAATTATTATTAGCGTCCATTTGTGAGTATATATTACCAGTTAACCGCCAAGGCGCGGCCGCGGGATTTGCGTGAGACCTAGCATTGTCACAATTTCAACAAGAAGCATCCTATTGTATTGCATGAGCCGTACCGATGAGATGATTTAATACATCCTCCAGTGGCAACTTCACTCACACTAGATGGACACTATTACTTATTAATACTGAAAAAAAAAACACTCTTCCTTCTTACTCTTTTCATCTTTAAGTCCTATCCATCCTAAGGTCGTCTGGAAGAGATCGCTTTTAGCGATAAGACCGCTACTTGTATACTATTTAACTTAGATATTTAAGAAATTTCAAGTACTTTTTATTTGTATATAATGTGCAATAATAAAATATAATGTTATCTAATATTCATAAGCAATTATATTCCGGCAGACGATATCAGATATGTGACGTCAAACAGAGGCAACACTATGCTGCAAATCCGTGGGTACAAGTTTAGCCTGGAACGGCGGAAGGAGAACAAATGTCTCTGGGTCTGCTTTAGGTCTGCTTAGTTAAGTTGACGTATATTAACTAGTGTAACTATTCTGTTAGATAGCGTTACAGTGAACCTCCCTAGTTTCAATTACTTGACTCGCGCTCTCCTGATAAAAAATCGTCACACAAGTAAGTATTGAAATGTTTGTTGAAAAACACGAGCAGGAGGCTTGGTTTTAGGTAGACACTTTCTTTTTTTTTGACTTCCACGTTTATTTTTCAGTTAAAGCCAGTTTCGTGAAGTCACGACAGGGGAACATGGTACTGAAACTTAACGGCTTTACATTCAGCTTACTTCGGAGGAAAAATGATAAGGAGCGATGGCGCTGTTCTAGTCACGTCAATAAAGGTTGCAAGGCATTCGCAATCACCGTTAAAGGAATTTTAACGGATTTCTGTAATAAACATACACACGGACTCTTAAATAATTATTGAAACAACGACTAAATTTTTAACTTCGTCCGGAATCACTTGCTTGTTATTTTGTCGGAAAAGTCTGACCGATATATCACTGACTTGCAGAGCAAAATCTGCAAATTACTGAAATGGAGCAAAATGCTGACGAAAGTTTTAGATGAATATATGTAAGTATTAATACTTTTCAAACTAAAATGTTTGTTTAAGTTCAATGTTTTCAGAGTGTTCTTTTCAGAATCCAGGTGACTAAGATGACAGGCCCAAGAGCTAAGGTCTGTGAACAGATTCAAGCGCAAGCGCTAAGGTCTGTGAATATGTCAGACATGTTTCGATGTTTTGATGACAGATGTTTCAATAAATGTAATTAGTAACGTATTTTCTTTTTAATTTCCGTTCCTTAATCTTTGGTTAACTATTGCATCTTTTGTTTCTTTAGTGGAATATTACGAAACCCGATTTAAAATTTCAACGGATAAGTCCGACCAAGTTTCGCTGTTGTCGAGTTTAATAAGTCATCTCGCGAAATAATTCCCAAGCGTAGTTTGGTTTTAATTTACATTAATGCTGCGGCCAGGAACACGAACAGCACCCGGTCACGAGCATAACGCAGGGGTCAGCCACCAACAGTCTCAACCATTTTAGAGGGAGACAGCCGACCACGCCACCATTCAAATGACCATTAGAAAACCTGCTATGTTTATTAATATGCCATCAGGTCGTCAGTACACTTCTTTAATAATTAAATAACGATGAAATCGCAGTGGCATTGATTTACTACCAAGGGCTTACATCTTTCATATACTCGTCTATTCTATAATAGGCTTTTTTACATAGCGGCTTATTTATGAATGTTTTCAATTTATTTTCAGACAAGGATATAACATATTCTGGCATTTTGTTGTAAAAACGAACGCAATACCGTACAAACGATGTATTTACCTCGGCTAAACGAAATTCAGAATAAGCAAGCTTATTTCTATTTGTAGTGTTTACGTTATGGACGTCTCTATTTAACCTGAACATTGTTATTTTATTGTTATTGTTATTTTTTACGAACATACATTGTATTATCGAATATATATTGGCAAGCCAGTGTAAGAATTCCTATTTCTTTGAAGCGCCCCCTTAGCGATTCCCTTCTGCTTAAGTTGTTGCTGCTTAATTGCTCATACTGCTATCTTACTGCCGTCCCAATAATAACAGCCCATCTGACATGATACTCTGAAAATAACTAAAATAGACCAGCCTCGCAGTCGATACGTCTGTAAGTTGCATGATTTTTCTAACTGCAAATGCAGCTGAACTCAACCTACCTGATAGTTTTTCAATATGCGGACCCCATTGCAGTTTTGAGCTGTATGTCCTCTTAACATGTTGGTAAAGTTTCATTGCGATCCGGCCTGTCGTTTGTAGAGTAAAACCAAGTTAAGTTTATATGAGAGTTTGTATGGACACCCATAGAGAGTAAAGGCAGAGCTCGCTTTTTTAGGGTTCCTTATGTACCTCAAAAGGACAAAATGGTACCCATACAGGATTACTTTGTTGTCCGTCCGTCCCTCCGTCCGTCTGTCTGTCCTTTTATCTCGGAATCACGTGGAGGTATCAAGTTGAAATTAAAACCAGTCTACAGTCCCTTGAAGCCGCCAATCCGTCAGTCAGTCGTCCGAACTTCTAAATTAACGTAAAAAAAGGTATGGCCGTTTATGCTGCACAAAACGTATACTTCCACACTCAAGCGAATCAAAATTTATAGGGTACTTTCCGTTGACCTAGAACTATGAAATTTGGCCAGTAATATAATCATATACTACAAATACAAGGAAAAATCTGAAACTATACATTTGTAATTAAATCATAAAATAATTTGTCTTTGAATTTCGGGAAAAGCTCGGAAAAAACTGTGAGACTCGATTCCTGAACTATTTATAATATGCGAGTCCGACTCGCACTTGTCCAGTTTTTTTTATTAAAAGTCCGCTGTAAAAAATCAAGGGTGTATTACTTATTTCCTCCCACGAAATAAACCTGCTTTATTAACTAAATTCCGGAATCACTTACTTGATTGAAAGAGTCCGATCAGGTTAATAACGTGTAGTGCTTATGAAAGTTTTAGTTCAATAAGCCTGCTTTTAATTTCACAAAACAATTTGTCCAACTTAACGGCGTGTTAAATTTTATATCTCCAACATTTATTTTTCAGAGGTTAAGTACATTCAGTCGCGAAGGGGCAACACTATGCTACAGGTCGGAGGCTACAGATTCACCTTGCAGCGTCACTCGGGTATCAAAACCCGGTGGGGTTGCTCCACTCATTACTCCAAGGGATGCAAGGCACACGTGTACACGATTGAAGACCAAATATTTAAGTTGCAAAATGATCATATACATTGAATCCAGTAAGGCTAAACCGCATGAACTCACTACTAGGAAACTTAATTCAAGGCGGACGAATAACAAAAAACACTTCCATCTTAAAATTTGGAACTTCATCTTTATCTTGCATACTAGGATTCCCTGTGCCGTGAAAGCTAGTCTCTTCCAAAAATGGTACTGAAATCTTCGTAAAAGTAAATTATGGAAATTAAATGAATCTATTTTCATTATTTTGAAACAAATTTGTGCATCTGCTTTGAGCTCGGCATAGTAGCTAACAATCTATTAGTAACGAAGAAAATAAGAGCTTCGCCTGAATAACACAAAGTAGGAAAAGAAAATGTAAAATATAAAAATAGAGGCATCTATTCTCTATACGGTTTTATTAGGAACTCTGTGTGGTGAATGAGGTCTACGAAGTTCTCTTCATTTGCGGTATTTGCGTTATTTAGCCATGTTAGCGTGTGTATTTTTTCAATAACACTATTCTACATTTTAAACTCGTGTAATTATGTTTACCGAAGGCTAAAAAGGTTTTCGAGTGGAGACCACGAGCTAGCAAACACAGCGTAGGACGCCCACTAGCTCGCTGGCTATAGGATCTGAGGCAAATTGCTGGAAGTGGCTGAATAAGGATGGTCGAGAATACAAAGAAGTGGCTTGCCTTGAGGGAAGCCTACGTCCAGCAGTGGACGAATATGGGCCGACAGATTGAATTAAAGCTTACTCTACGTAGAGTTGTATCTTCTTAAGCATTGAATTGATTTTTTTCTACCACAGTATGTAAAAGGTTTACTGAAACGATTAGTAATAAATTATTTAAAAATAGATAGGTTATTGAATGCTTTTATTATTCCCTAGTCTGATAAATTGTCAGTACCGGTGCCTTCTATATTAGTATTTATTTATGGGTTATCCATACGTTTGAGATGTGATGTTGGCGAAGATTACTCCGCATTTCTTGGACTGCCATGCGAACTAATGAATGTGTACTAACAGAGATCAATATCGCCACGCAGTTATCCACTATATGCAGAAAACGCACACTTAGTTTCGTTGGACACATTATGCGATCACCAAGGCATTGTTTGGAGAAGTACACACATCAAAAAAAGTTTGCGATCACTTGGAAAAACTGAAATCTTTTTTGTTACTGTAGATTATATTATGATTTTTTCTTCTTTTTAGATTCTTTATTTAAAAATAAAGAATTAGAACACAAAACAATGGCACCGTTCAGTTGTTTTTTCATATTAAAAGGCATTCAGTCCTAGCTTACGCTCATTCAGAAATCTGATTTAGTCAATTATAACCGATTCAAGATATTTTTTGCGGAAAGTTGTGATTGAAAAAATGCCAAGAGGATTATCAGAGGTTTTACGAGCAAGAATAGTAACTTTGAGGGAAGATGGGTACACCACGAGAGTACTAGCACGCAGACTTGCTATATCCCAATCCTGTGTCGTGGCTACGTTGCAGAGGTACCACGGAATGGGGAATTTAGCTGACCGACCCCGCAGCGGTCGCCCAACTGTTTTGACAGCTGCCCAAAAGCGCTATATTAGATTGCAGGCAGCCCGTGATCCAACAATCAACGCCACTAAAATAAAAGCAGAACTCAGGGCCGCCTCTGGGCTTGAAGTTAGCACGCAGACCGTTCGCAATTGCTTGCACCACGCTGGATTACGAGCACGGAGGTCTTGGCGAGCTCCGCTCAATTCCCGGCAACGTCAACAACGAAGATTGCAGTGGGCTAGACTTCGGCAAAATGAAAAAGGTGATGAAGAAAATATTTGGCAAAACTGTCTCTTCGTTGACGAATCCCGAATCAGCACTCATCCAGATAACCGACGTGTCCGTGTCTGGAGAAGACCAGGCGACCGTGAAAGACAAAGAACTGGAACAGTTCAGCAAGGCTTTCCGCCTTCGGTGTCCTTTTGGGGTGGCATTATGATTGGAGCTAGAACGCCTTTGATCCCGTATCGGGGCTACATGACGGCAGACATGTACAAAGCAGTTGTTATTGATGATATCGTCAGACCATTCCGAGTAAACCATGGGCACCAATTTGTACTGGTCGATGATAATGCGCCCACACATCGAGCTCAACGAGTCAATGCTGCTCTTCAAAGATACGATATCACACGTTTAGACTGGCCTGCCGGCTCGCCCGACTTAAACCCAATAGAGCACGCGTGGGATGCTCTTAAATGAGCTGTATGGAACCGTGAGCCACGTCCCCAGACAGTTCCAGAGCTCAGGGAAGCTGCTATTGAAGAATGGGATAGGTTACCTCAGGAAATGCTGGATAACTTGATCCTCAGCATGCCCAGGAGGATCTCCGCATGTGTTCGAGCCAGGGGAGGAGTTATTTTATATTGAATTTAACCTTTTAATAATAAATTGTTGTTTAAGTTTAATTAAACAGTATTTTTCTTTCTATGAAATTTCTATGATTAATGGCTCAATTTTTTTTAAATAAATAATAAAAGATAGTTATATTTTAATTTCAAACAGGGTATTCCTATTTAAAGAAAGAAAGAAAGTTAAATTTAAAGAATTATAGGAGCTTATGCTTTTGATCACAAACTTCTTTTGATGTGTGTAAATCATTTTGGGCCAAATGGAGGGCGGACTTGCTCGTGGTAGAGCACCTACGCGATGGTCAGACACAGTGAGTCTACGCTTTCTATGATCGTAGTCTGTGGAATAAATCTACATGTGGTCGCGACCTTCAGCATTGAATGACCGAGGAAGAAGAAGACATAACCCATACTTTGACCAAATAGAGAAAGTAATAGCAAAGGGCAAGTAAAAACTACCTGGAACCAGCGTGCGTGCATGCAAAGACTAATGAATCTTGATGAAGCGGAATTGATCTGTTAGGATGGGTGCAAGTGGCAGTCCCTGGTGTCTGCCTACCCCTCTGGGATACAGGCGTGAGTTTATGTATGTATGTTATTACATAAAAATACTTTGATAGTAGGTACTATTATAGTGAATATAGTGAATTGCATTTCTGAACATGTACATGTTATTTCTGATGTAATTAATGTCTTGTTATGTGTTTTGTGTGCAATAAAGTACTACGACAATAATAAAGAATTAGCAGCTTGGCAACAAAACAGTAGAGATTTGGCTAAGGCTCTTTGTCTTGGTCTGGTATTTTCTCATTCCAGCCCCTTAAGGCCGGGTCTCCGAGCGCACGGGTTTTTATGGGACTTATTGAGCTGCGCGAGCGAATGGTTGAGGGAAAAGTAGGCATTTTTGAAATTACAGAAATACAAATCCTATTAATAGAATTTTGACTACCGACGTCACTAACACAATTAGTGTTAATCATTTTGGTATATTATCTAAAATTTAGTACAGCTCAAATCAAACCATATCTAGTGATAATTTAGACTAAAGTTCACGATTTTTTTATGCTGTAAAGTTAAAATAAGGACCGACTGCCCTATATATATATATATATATATATATATATTAGATTTGAAGTAATAACCTATAGGGAAGAGCGGGTGATCGTGCTCTTCCACTATAAAAGGAAATTTCCCGCCAGGCAGATCATATGCCCGGGGACGGCCGGTCCGACTGATGTTCGTCGCACGCTATGTTTATGATATGTCATGTGAAACATTTTGCTTGCGCGATGCAGGAATGTTGGAGTTTATAGTGCGCGCGCAGAGTTGACATGTGCTCGCTACAAACCTTTAGAGAGTAAAATCAGATTTAAGGGTAATGTCGGAGATCCGAGCCTTAAGAGGTAAATTTTTTCATCGTCAGATAGGCACTAAAAATTAATCAATCATTGGTTTTCTACGGCGTTATACTCTCAGCCTGGGTAGTACGACGACGCTAGTCGCGTGTTTCAAATGTCAAAAGTCGACACTTTCCAGTACATTAATTGTCAAATTCTGACAGTTTAGCGCCACAAAACGCGTGACTCGTGCCATCGTACTACTCATACTACTGATTGTTGAACTGAGTATTGAAAAGTGAGCCCTAAGTTGGTAGTAAAAATATAATTAGTTTTCGCCTGCCAAAAAGTCTGTAACCTCCTCGATACTTCTGACTTATTCTTTTTCTGTCAGTGGTCTTTTGTTTTTTGTACTTATAAAATATTTGCGCAAGCAACATGTAAACAACAAATCTCTACCGAAACCATTGATTCTATAGACAAGTCGTCGTATTTTTTCTGCGAGGATTTACAGGAGAGATAGGTATCACTTCAGTTGGCGACCATGATGATAGGACGGCGGCGGTCGTCGAACGAAATGCAGCGTCGTCAGTCATTGACTACGTAAGCATCATGCAGGCCTGCTCATGTGGCGGCCATGCATACGTGTCATCTGGTGATGTTTGATCTTTGCAATGTATTAACTTAGCCAGCTACTAGTGGCCTCAGCCCCAGGAGCACTTTGACAGGACGCTTCGCGATCAATAAACAGCATCGCGAATGGCCAATCCCTGATAAGTGTCATCCCCAATACCACCCGGAGCTCTATTTTTGAATCACTCGTATCGCGTCGAGCGCTCGATTTCTACTGATTTTCGTTCGACATCTGAAATTCCGTATTTTTTAATCACTCGAACTGCAACGAATGGTCCTTACCACTCGTCTCGCATGGCGATCGGTAGATTAATTGTCAAAAAACGATTTCGACATTTCGTTAGAACACAAACCAAAATGACAGTAGTAGTGTTTTGTTTGTATCAAAAGACAAAGATTTTTTATTTAAACAGCCAATAAAACAGTGTTTTACGTTCCGTTTCTGTTACGGTAGTTTCCGGTTTTTTTTATTTCTGCGTGGAATGGATAAAATACAATACTTCATATTGTACTGGCAACACTTCAGGCGAACGATTCAAAAATACGGAAAAACGACATCATGCGACTTAGAAGACGAGTGTGACTTAAGTCGCATTCGACGATACAATTTCATACGAGTGATTCAAAAATAGAGCTCCCGGTCCGAGCCACATTACTTTATTCCTACAAATTCCTAAGTAGCTAACTATTTCTATTCCTAAGTATTTCTGTTAATGTAATCTTTGTGCACAATAAAGAATATTCTATCTATCTATCTATCTAACTTACAAACTGAGACTGTACAAAATAGTGCTTGCCTCCAATATTTCAGTATTTACGATTTAGTTACATTGTCTATTATGCATAAAAGTGTCGCGTGTACTATATTATATACATTAAGCTTTTCAATCGATATTGTTTGAAATTCACATTTCAAGGTCGGGGAAGATGTTTGCGTCTGCCAAAAAGTCTGTAAACTCCTTGTTAGTTTTAACTTATTATTTTTCTGTCAGTCGTTTTTTTTTCGACTTGTAAAATATCTACGTAAGCAACACGCTATTGTACTCGATTAACTCAATGAAAACCATAGTTTCTGTCGAAAAGTCGCTGTATTTTTTTTGCGAGGTATTTTTTTTAAAGAAGAGATAAATCTCTTCAAATCTAAAGCTACTTAATTAGATAATAGAACTGTACCTCAATAAAGGTAACAAATTTATTGGAATTCCTTTAAAATGAAATAAGTTTAGTTTGACTTCCGATTTCTACCCCTTTTGCCAAACTATTTACGAAAGAAAGAGACTGGACAGGTATATGCCTCTCACTCATACAATATTGCCGTCTTTATTGTATGAGCGTAAGTCACATAGTTATTATGTTTCTTTCTTCAGTAAGACATGCTTAAAAAACTTTGCCCTTTGCATCTACGTAATGAGATGATTTAATACATCGTCCAGTGGCAACTTCACTCACACTAGATGGACACTATTACTTATTAACACTGAAAAAAAAACACTCTTCCTTCCTACTCTCTTCATCTTTCAGTCTTATCCATACTAAGGTTGTCTGGAAGAGATCGCTTTTAGCGATAAGACCGCTACTTGTATAATATTTAACTTAGATATTTAAGAAATTTTATGTACTTTTTGCAATAATAAAATATAATGTTATCTAATATTCATAAATAATTATATTCCAACAGGCGATATCAGATATGTGACGTCAAAGAGAGGCAACACTATGCTGCAAATCCGTGGGTACAAGTTTAGCCTGCAACGGCGGAAGGAGGGCAAATGTCGCTGGGTCTGCTCAAGCCATCACTGCAAAGGCTGCAAGGCGCAAGTATACACGATCGAAGATGAAATTATTTCTCTACGCGATGAACATTCACATTAGTATTAGTAAATAAAGCTTTTCGTAAAAAATTTGAATTTTTGCTTTTTAGGGTACTGTACCCAAATCGTTCGGTGCCGTCTGCCCGCGTCCGTCTGTCTGCCTTAAAAGGTTCCGTCCGTCTGAGGGGTTTATATTTTTTAACCGTGATTGTAACTGGTTTGCTGAATAAAGCTTCAGCATTTATGCTGACACTGACAAGAAAAAACATTAAACGTCAAATTTACTTTTGAACATTATGACATCAGATACGTCGAATTATGGAGGGGCAACACTATGCTGTAGATCTGTGGATACTAGAAGTCCCATCGGGTCTGCTTCAGCTATAATAACAAAGGATGCAAGACGCAAGTCTACACCATCGAAGAACAAATTGTTACTCTACGCGAAGATTATTCACCTTAGTAACAAAAGCTTTTCGATAAAAAAAAAGAACTTTCGCGTTTTTAGGGTTCTGTGCCCAAAAGGTTCGGCGCAATCTGCCTGCGCGTCCAGCCGTCCATCCAAATCACATTAAAAGGGTTTTCGCAATCAGTTTTTTTATTTTTTTGCGTTGTTAGTGGACACCTTAAAAGAGGGTTCCCGGATAAGAAACAACCACCTTAACTATAGCAAAAAAACGGAATGGTTTACACATTATGACCACTTGTAATGCGTCGCATTTCTGAACAAAAAGATTCAAAATTCATACTGACACTGAAAAAAAAAATTGAACCACGCATGTTTATTTTCGAACAGATGACATCAGATACGTGAAATCAGTGAGAGGCAACACTATGCTGCAGATCCGTGGATACAAGTTTAGTCTAAAGCATCACGCAGGCGCAGGGGGGAAGTCCCGCTGGGTCTGCTCCAGCCATCACTACAAAGGATGCAAGGCGCAAGTCTACACCATCGAAGATCAAATTGTTACTCTACGCGATGATCATTCACATTAGTAATAAAAGCTTTTCGATAAAAAAAATTGAAGTTTCGTTTTTTTAGGGTTCTGTGCCCAAAAGGTTTGGCGCCATCTGCCCGCGCGTCCAGCCGTCCAACCAAATCACTTTAAAGGGGTCGTATTTCTATTCCATGATCGCAACCACTTTTTTTTTCTTTTTTTTTGCGTTGTTAGTGGACACCTTAAAAGAGGGTCCCCAGATAAGAAACAACCAGCTTAACTATAGCAAAAAAAAAACCGGAATGGTTTACACATTATGACCACTTGTCGCATTTCTGAACAAAGAGATTCAAAATTTATAATGAAACTGAAAAAAAAATGAATGTCGCATGTTTATTTTCGAACAGATGACATCAGATACGTGAAATCAGCGAGAGGCAATACTATGCTGCAGATTCATGGATACAAGTTTAGTCTGAAGCGGCAAGCAGCAGGGGGGAAGTCCTACTGGGTCTGCTCCAGCCATCACTGCAAGGGATGCAAGGCGCAAGTCTACACCATTGAAGATCAAATTGTTACTCTACGCGATGATCATTCACATTGGTAAATAAAGAAAAACTTAATTTGCACGGATATTTACTCCTTTATTCTTCCATTTTAAAATTTGATTTCAATAACTAATAATCAACATTTTTGAGTTTATATAAAATAATTGTGTTGTAGACGGAATTTAAGAAGAAAGAAGAACAAGAAAGACATTTATTATACCAACAAGATACATCACAGAAACAAAATAATCACATAAGTAACATAATATGCACAACAACAGAAAGAAAACTAAATACACAACAGACAAAACGAATAAATAAAACAGGACCATAGATGTAGCCTGTGGTGTATCTACATTGCCACAAAAGGCAGCTGACTCAGCGTTGTGCTGAGGAAGTGATCCCTCAGCGCTGATTTTCAGTCAGTGCCTACGGTAACCCATAATTGTACTACGGAGTGCGTGCCGTGGTGCAGTTAAAGAATTAAGTCAAATTCAATTTTGTGTATGTTATACAATAAAGTAAATAAGAATTTAAATTTCAATAACTTATAATCGATATTTTTGAGTTTATATAAAATAAATAGTTTGCCAATTTAAATTTAAAAAAATTCCTAAATATTTTTGGAACGTAACTTAATATTTTTTTTTTGTAATTTTTGCCGAGGTTAGTAAACTCACAGTTAAGGCTTTCAAAAAGACGCCTGTCACCTCAGTCAATCGAGACTACGGAACTTGCAAAAGTACCGAAATGTCGGCAAAATTGTAAAATGAAAAAGTAAACGAGTAAATAACCGAGCGTATTCAGTTTTTGTTATAACTAGTGCTCGTGCTAACCTTAGAAAATACTATTAGTAAATAAAGATTTTCGACAAAAATTAGAGCTTGCTTGGGGTCCCGTGACTAGAGAATGCCAAAGAGTTCCGCGCCGTATTCCCACACATCCGCCCATACTTCTTCCCTTTAAAGGGTTGTAATTCTTAACACCGGTCATTATCGACTAAGGCTATTCTTACGAGAAGCATGCTGTCTCGCTCACCCATTTTTAATCATTGTATTAAAATGAGTATTTTTTTGATAAATGTGGTCTGAAGTTTTGATGCATATTTGAATTACGGACATTTTGAATGTATTTTATTTACCTATCCGTAGTTCTTAACAAAGAAAAGTTGTTCCGATAAGAAAAATGTGCCTTGAATATCCGCATTGATTTGTTTCTTTAGCGGAAATTTGTTCTGACGTCAATGAATAATAGTGAAAAATAATAAAAAGGGATCCCGCGCAAGAAACGAAACCTTTAACCTTGGTTACCGTAATTTAAAAAAAATAAAGTAATGATTTTAACCGCTATCTATAGAATGGGCTTAATCACCACGCGTGCCCACCGCGGATTGGCAATTTCAAGCGTTGCGGTATGTAAATAGCTCAGACACTCAGGTTTCCTCACGATGTTTTCCTTCACAGTTAGCGAGTGGTATTGCTACTATCACTTCAAAAATGTACATAACTTAGAAAACAAAGTCATAGGTACATGCCCGCACTGGGAATCGAACCTGGGTCTCCCGCTTCCGAGTCCAATGTTCTACCCACTAGGGTACCACCGCTTTTTCTTGCCACTATACCTTTTTTTTTTTTTTTTTTTGACGAGGGGGAAATCTTCCAAAGATACCCGACTCCCCGGGGGAGGAGCCGGGTTATGTGGGATTTTTACCCACTAAAACCCCCCCGGTGGCCCTCCGTGTGCAATTGAGGGGGGTTCCGGGAACTCAGAGAACACTCCGGAACCCCCTCGCACTGTGCGCTTTGGCGCTCCCCGCTGGTAGGCCGAGGCCTACCTGGTGCTTCCGCCAAGGCAGTGTGCGGCCACCACACACCGCCGCCTTCCCGGAGCCGGTTAACAGACGGATCGAGCCCCCGCTCTTGCCGTCCTCGGCTCCAAGGTCTCCTTTTAGTCACCTCTTACGACAGGCAGGAGATACCGTAGTCCTATTCTACGCCCGGTACTACAGGGCTGTGCCACTATACCTACTGACAAACCACACTTCACTGCGCTACTTTGTACTTACACTTATTGAAAACAAACATTGACATTTCATATCTATTTTCGCACAGATGACATCAGATACGTAACGTCAGCAAGGGGCAACACTATGCTGCTAATCGGTGGATATAAATTTAGTCTGAAGAAACACGTGGGAAGAAAATCTCGCTGGGTCTGCTCTAGCCATTACTGCAAAGGATGCAAGGACAAGTCCACACGATCGAAGATCAGATCGTTGCTCTACGTGATGAACATTCATATTAGTTTATAATGATTTGCGATAAAATAAGCTTAAACTTTTTTTGACTTTTGTTACGAAAGGAATCGACGCGCGCCGTCGCCCGCGCGTCCGTCCATCCGTCTCACCTTAAAAGGGTTGTATTTTAATAACCATGATCGTCCCTGATTTAAATTAGAAAGATATGTATTATTTTAGTACACATCCCAAAAAAGAATAGAAAAGGTGGTCCCTATACAAGAAACAGCTATAATAACCAAAACAAAAAAAAACAGAAACGTTTATATATGTATCATGACTACTTGTAATATGTCGCATTTCTGAACAAAGCATCATCAACATTTATGCGGACACTGTCAAGAAAAACAATATTGCACTTTTTATGTCTATTTTTGAGCAGATGACATCAGATACGTGAAATCATGGAGGGGCAACACTATGCTGCTGATCCGTGGATACAAGTTTAGTCTGAATCGGCACTCAGGGGGGAAGTCCCGCTGGGTCTGTTCTAGCCATCACTCCAAAGGATGCAAGGCTCAAGTCTACACGATCGAAGATCAAATTGTTGCTCTACGCGATGAACATTCACATTAAATAATAAAGGTCTGCCATAAAACGTGGAGCTTTCGCTTTAATGAGATAGGTACTCAAATATATAGTCAGGATGGTGTGGGTGCTCGGCAAGCCTAATCCATCTAAAAAACAATGTCCCTGCCCTAAGACTTTGGCCTTTGCATCTAAGTACGCAATGAGATGATTTATGCAGCGTCCGAGTGGTCCCTTCACCCATCGAAGGTGCCACTGGACGCTGCATAAATCATCTCATTGCGTACTTAGATGCAAAGGTCAAAGTCTTAGGGCTCTCATACAAAAACACGATACGAGGTCGCGTCGTGCTAGGACATCCTAATTTGACTTTAATTTGAGCGAAATTTTGAACCAATATTTAGCTCTGAGTTGAATACGTCACGATTAGTTATGAGTTGACCAGATATTCGCCATTAGTTATACCAATTTAAGCCAAATTAAAGCCAAAATGAAAGCGTTGTAACACGACGCGACGTCGTATCGTGTTTATGTGTGAGAGCCCTTAGGCACTCAAAGGGTTTCGTACGAAAGCGTTTCGCGCCCGTCTGCCCGCTCGTCCGTCCGTCCGTATGACTTACCTGTCTTGTATTTGTGAACCAAGTTCTTAACCAATTAAAGTTTTCAAAAACTATAAAGGTTCCTTGTTGACCACGGAACCCTAAAAAATTTCCTCAATAAATTGTAGTGAAGAAATAACAATTAATTTAAACTAGCTTCAGTAGATCATAATAACAAAAAAAGAAACCCTACGCTTATCATTAACCCTATGCTGTCTGTCTTACCTTAGAAGGGCTGTACGAGTATCTTATGAACTATAATAGGTAACTAATTGATTTTTTTCTATTATGTTTATTTTTGCTACATAAGCAGCCTATATAGGTACGTCCCACTGTAGGGCACAGGCCTTCTTTCACAGAGAGAGTATGGGCTTAATCACCACGCGTACCCACCGCGGATTGGCGATTTCAAGAGCTGAGGTATGTGAATAGCTCAGAAACTCAAGTTTTCTCGCGATGTTTTTGTTCACCGTTAGCTAGTTGCTATTTGCCCTATAAATGCAACACACAACGTAAAGAAAATATATTGTAAATGTTGGAATTTTATGGTTTAATTTTTACTCTGGTAATTTTTTTTATTTTAAATAGTCAGGGCTGAAATCCTTCCCTTTATCTATGACTATTTAAACTGTATTTGATGTTTTATGGAATCTTTTTTTTTTTTATTACACTAGGTGTTTTCAAACTAAGACTTTTGTAACTCGGAACGAAAACTCGGTGTTTTTCTGTATTTTCCGTTGAATCCGGACTTAATAACATACCGCTTATACTATGCGCGCAGACTCGCGCGAATTAAGGATTTCTCATTAATGTTACTAATATTCCAGGTTTATTGGACGAGCCCTGAACAAGATGCAGTGCTTAGCTAAAACATATTTATAGTGTGGACGACACATATTGTGACATTAGTCGTTTTAATTCAATCGAAACACACCATAATCTTGTTGCAACTTATCACAGCTAGACTTGTTACCTTCTTATAGTTTTAACAAATATTTTGTGGTTTTAATACAACTAAAACGCACGCTTATATCCATAAGTCACAGTTCATGTCCATGCTACTAACATACGTTCAGGCTTCCTCATGATGTTGTTCTTCTTGAGTGGAATTTGGTTTTGCTACTACAAATTTACAAACGGACCTAAGTTAGAAAATAATTTATATATGCCGGAATCAAACTCAGAACCTCTAGAATATAACTCCTATAACTCCTACAGATGTGATTCCACCGCTCCAGTATTAATTTTGCTTAATATTTTGCTTTAATTTGGTTTGGTGTCTAGTCAGACTAGAATTTTAATTGAATTTTTCCAATGATTTCGTTCTAATGATAACTTGTTATTCCGTGTGGCGCCGGATTAAGAATAGTGGCACTCCATTTCATTCCGTGGATGTCGTAGGAGGCGATTAACGATATCAATTACCAGGAGACGGGCAGCAGCGTCTTCCTGAGATTCCAACTGCATACTGCGATCGCCAACCCGCCTGCCAAGCGTGGCGATTATGGCACAACCCCTCATGGTTATGAAAACCACGAAGGAGGTCTATGTCCTGCGGTGGGCGTCAAATGGCTGATGATGATGATGATGATGATAACTTGTTTTTTACTTCCACAGATGAGGTGATCTTCACAAAATCCAAAAGAGGTGCAACCATGCTGCTCATTGGGGGGTACAAGTTTTACTTTCACAAACAATTTGGTAACAAGATCAGATGGCGATGCGCCCATCTGACGGACAAATGTCGTGCTAGAGTCTTCACTGTTGATAACGAAATTGTGGAATTTAATAATATACATACTGCTCATTAAATTTTGAGATTTCACCACAAGAATTGTTCCAAGATATGTGTAGACTTTATGACGTACTTTTCCGGACTATGTGTCCGTGTAAGTGGCCTGTACTCACCCTCTCTTCATCTTCTTATCAAATTATACTGGCCATTAAGAAAGAAAAAAGTCCAAGTCAAGAAAAACATATATTTTGTTGCCGTCGGTGTTAGATTACCACATATAGAAAAAAAGATTTTTTTGTCGCATTTTTGAAATTGCCTTCATAGTAAAAGTTTGTATTGATGAAAAGAACGCTCCCTTTTCGGAAAGATAAAGACATTTTGAACTACCCTGCATACTGCATATCCTTCTCAGCCCTGACCTCGAATGTTTTTGAAAACTATTGTCATTTTGAAGGTTAGGACTGAGCAGGATATACATATACTAATATCTTTTTCACATTTCCGTATACTCATCAGTTATCTTCATACACCTCCTGCCGTTGACTGGTAGAAAATGCTTGTAGCGTTAATTCTGCCGTATTGCCATTGAAAAGTTTACTTATGTGCAATAAACGTATTAATAATAATAATAATAATTTATTTGCTTCGAACAACAAGATTCATATTTGGTTAGTACATTTCAAAACTTATATTTATGTTAGTAGCATCTATAGCTAGGACAATGAACATACTTACATACATTTTTTGTTATTTACATACATTAAGTCCTGTTACGAGCGACTTGAAGCCTACAGCAGTGGTTGATGTATGCGGATAATATACTGTAAACTAGGTCCAAATTAAGCCCCCACATTAGAAAGGGCCGGCGACTTGCAGCCGCAACCATACATACTAAAATGAACCTTAATTACTTACAGTTAGAGACAACAATACTAGCGCAAACAAAGCCAGGTGACGTGTGGCGGACGGGCCGTCATGGGGCGGGCTTTTCTGCACTTGTAATCTCTAACTTCGTTAGTTTAAAGATCATTTTAGTTTGTATCATTGCGCCCGCACCTCGCCGCCCCGTTGCAACGTCGATAGACCTTCAGCGCCAACATTAAGGCTGTTCTCGCGTGGAGCATGCTGTCATGCATATAACAGCAATATTTTCGTATATTTAAAAAAATCTTCGTAACGTGAATATACCTTATCTCTGTACGGTTTTCAGATATAATAAGCTGCGAGTTCATTAAGTCAGGACGAGGGAGACATAAGATGCTGGTACTAGCTGGCTACAAGTTTTCCTTCCACAAAAAACTTGGAGGTAATGTCCGCTGGAGGTGCTCAGGCAACCGCAGAAGGGGGTGCAAAGCTGCAGTGCTTACGCAAGGTGGTAAAATCATACGAGTATGTAATGGTCACACACACAGTCCCAAACGAAAAAATGGCACCAAACGTGTGTTTAAATAAACGCTAAAACTAGGAACCATTTTCTTAGTGTAGATTGTTTTGCCACTTTCTGGTTTTTTTTCTTAGTTTTTTTTTTTTTTGAAAGGCAAGGTTTGAGGATTGTGAGTGGAAAATGGTTGAGGGTTTTTTTTTTCAGATTTCGCGTTTACATGTTTCGGCCGATTTGTACCACTTCTTAAATGTTACTTAAAGAGCTATTTAAATTTACTTTTGTTTAAAAAATGCTGGTAAATTATATTTTAGCCTCATTTAAGAAAGTAGAGCAAATGGGCCTGAATGCAATGTTTGTAGTTATAATACGCCACTACTTTATCACTAAGCGTCACATTTCATGTAAACGTAGTTTAAAAAAACTAGCAAAAAATTTGGTAAGGATTTTCGTTTCTGTGTCAATCAATGATGTACTTGTTGTACCATTGCAGCAATTATTTTAAATAAAATAAGCGATTACATGTGAGAAAATTAAAGACAATCCATTAAGTAATTACATACAACAATAAAAAAAAAATTAATAAAAAATAAAAACCGACTTCCAAACACTACAGCACTAAAAAGTTAGAAATAATTTAAAAGAATACTAGAAGTATTGTAGAAGTATAATTTGTAGTCGGTGCCCAAAATATATGTCCTCGTCATTAAACCTACATGTATACATACTTTTCATCACCATCATCATCAGCCATTTGACGCCCACTGCAGGACATAAGCCTCCTTCGTGGTTTTTACAACCACGAGGGGTTTTGCCATAATCGCCACGCTTGGCAGGCGGGTTGGCGATCGCAGTATGCTGTTGGAATCTCAGGAAGACGCTGCTGCCCGTCTCCTGGTAATTGATTTCCTTAGTCGCCTTCTACGACATCCACGGAAGGAAATGGAGTGACGCTATTCTTAATCCGGCGCCACACGGAAATATTTACACATACTTTTAATTTAAAGGTATTCTTTTAAATTATTTCTAACTTTTTAGTGCTGTAGTGTTTGGAAGTCGGTTTTTATTTTTTATTTAATTTTTTTTAGTTTTCAAATTTTAGTGGGGGAACGGGAGAACAATAAACAAGTTTCTCTTTACCCTACTTAATTTGTTGCTTTAAAATTTGAAGTTCTCAATTTCCATCTCCGAAAGTCTTCACGAGAACATCACTAAATTACCTTGGTACTACTTTAACGCTATTTTATGAAATATGATTACTCCTGTCCATTGTAGAGTTCCGTCCTCTATCTCTGAAAGTCTTCATCAGATCTTCACCAAATTAAAATGGGACCAATGGGATGCTATATCTATTCGAACAAAAAAATAATCGTCGAAATCGGTTAATATTTGATGGAGTTATGCGAGAACATAGCCAAAAAAATATATATACGCGTCGAATTGATAACCTCCTCCTTTTTTTGAAGTCGGTTAAAAATTACTTATAAGATCACAACTCATTCAGATAATTGACAATCGAAGTGTGATCTATTAGCTTACAGGCTTATAGGTGTAACAAAAGAATGTCTGATGGACTGTAGCTCAAACTCGATTTGGACGAAAATTTACTTTAATTAAAATAAAGGTTACCTATCGGAATCTCACACAACTTGTTCGTTCGTACGTTATTTTTAAGCAATGAAGTTTCTTTAATGGTCCATACCTAATAAAGTTTTATAACAATATATTTTGTTTTAGTGTGCACTACCTAATATGTATCGTCTGCAAGGAGCGTAAGAATTTCATCGTTTAACCCTGCAGTGGTCGCGCGGATTACATATGTAATCCAGGGTGGTAAAAAACTGAATATTTCGCAGACGGTTCAAATTTGTAAGCTCAGACTCCATGTACTTTAAGCTCGATAGTCCCTGCCACCGCTAAGTTGCGCTCGCGCATTGGGGACGGGTTTTTGTTTCGGGAGAGGTTGTGAAAGCGCGCGGTCTACATACGTAATCCGCGCGACCTATATTTTTACATTTATTGATTGTGTTGTTACGTACTGACATAAGAGCACCCGAAGATGCTGCAATATATGCAGCAAAAACATTTGTCCGGACCATTCTAGACATGTGTGCAATTTATGTTTAGAAAATAATGAATAAATATAAGTAATACTCATTTTTTGATGTCATATTCTCCAAAGTGATTATTCAAAGACGATTTTTAAGAAGTTTATGTTTTTGTTGATTTTTAAAAGAGTTATTTTGATTTTGAGTTTCTTTTCAATTTATATTGAATAGTAGATAAGTTTTCTGGAAATATTACAAAAGAAAATGGCATAAAAATTTATTTAATTCTTAAAAAAATCTAAAACTAAAACGGACTACATATGTAATCCGCGCGACCAGTTCTGTTACTTTTAGGGACGCGACCACTGTAGGGTTGTTAATCTTTAAGGCCTGCCCCACAGTGATGCGTTCGCGCAAGCGACCGCCACGCTACAGATCGCAGGCATGTTTTTCGTTTTGTACTCGTGCAAGCTTTTAGCACATCGCCGATTGCTGAACTGAAAAAGTCTTTGAGTAAATACTCGTATTTACTTCAGTATTAGAGGTGTGTGTTCTATAGCACGGTAAATTAACGGATAATTAAAAAAATTCGTCTCGCTCCTAAAATATAGATGGCAATATTGTATAAGCAAAGGGCAAATAGTTGTCAAGTCTCTTTCTTTAATTGACACTGCCATAAATTACCATTTTCGGTGCATTGAAGGGTTCTCTATCTATCTGTACCAACTTTTCATTTTCTACAGAGAAGGCTGAATTCATAACGTCGAATAGAGGCAACAAAATGCTGCTGGTTCGCGGTTACAAGTTCACGTTTCACAAGCAGATCGGCGCCAAGGTGCGCTGGCGCTGCTCCAGTAGTAACAGCCGTAGGCGCTGCAACGCGCATGCGCTCACACTCGGCGACGCCGTTGTCAAATTGTGTAACACACACACACATTAGCGTAAGCAGACTCCACGGGGTGGTTAAATTACTATGATCACACTAGCATATTAAGATGATGATGATGGGCAAGACCGAATTAAAACCCACAACGACTATTTCAACTTCCGTTTTGGTGCGCTCGCAAATGGCGCATATATTGTAATGACTCTGCCTCATTACAGGCATGCGAGCACACCGTCATTGTAATGGAGGGTTAATTATGTAAGGAGGCTCGAAATTTCACTGATACCTTCACTTGCCCATTAGTTCAGTTGGGAGAGCGCTGGCACGGTTAGCCAGAGGTCGCGGGTTCAAGTCCCGGCATGGGTGGAATTTTTAGCCTCTAAATAGCTTTTTAAAATTGTCATCAGCACGGGTTAGTGCAACAAAAAGAATATAATTATGTAGGTACAGCGATATCATTCCGATGTAAAAACCTAACTGCAAAGTGGGTTGCTCGGGGCTGCAAGTGATGTAAATCGCTTCGGCCAGATGTCGCTGCATGTGCGTAATACAGAGAAGTTTGTAAAGAGGCTCGAAATTTCACTGATGCCTTCACTTGCCCATTAGCTCAGTTGGGAGAGCGCTGGCGCGGTTAGCCAGAGGTCGCGGGTTCAAGTCCCGGCATGGGTGGAATTTTTAGCCTCTAAATAGGTTTTTAAGACTGAACAACAATTTTGCCTTTCGCTCATCATAATACATGACTGGCTTGTCGCTCGTGAGCAAGACGCAAAGAGATGTCTTATTTTATTTTGTTCATTGATATAACCCACAGTTTTATTAATAAACAGTCCAGTCAGCCGAACTGTTCAGTCCCTTTCTTTAATTAACCGTAACAAATAAGCACACAGGGTCGTTAACTTACGAAGATTTTTATTACTTCTATAGTACTCTAAACCCAGTTGGTCAATACTTTTGGTCTAAAGACATCATAAAAATATGTGTAAGCAAAAATGTTTGGGTATATGCCGAGCAGGGCCGCGTTTCATAAAACAACAATTCATAGTTTGTTATGACAATTCCATATACATTGCGTAGCCGATTAGTACAATTACCCCCAGTTTCTCGTACACTAATACGCTGTTAATCTACTGTTAACAGCTGTCAGTCGTTTTTTTTTTTGTATGAACTTTAGTCAATTGACAGCTTTTAAAAACCTATTTAGAGACCTACTTGCTTCGGCCAGATGTCGCTGCCTGTACGTAATACAGAGAAGTTTTTAAAGAGGCTCGAAATTTCACTGATGCCTGCACTTGCCTATTAGCTCAGTTGGGAGAGCGCTGGCACGGTTAGCCAGAGGTCGCGGGTTCAAGTCCCGGCATGGCTGGAATTTTTAGCCTCTAAATAGGTTTTTAAAATTGTCCTCAGCACGGGTTAGTGCAAGGAAAAGAATATTATTATATAATCAATTGACAGCTATTAACAGCGTGTTAGTGTACGAGAAACTGGGGGTTAGTGTTTGTACTTTCTGCAGATCGGCTCCGCAATGCGCATAAAAGTGTGTTAGTAAACCGTGCTATGAAATTAAGCTCTGATGACAAATCTCCAATAGTGGAGAGGCACTCAATGAAAAAGAGTGATAACAATTTCCGAAAACCTATTTAGGCCCACTTACCCATTAGGTCAGTTGGGAGAGCGCTAGCACGGTTAGCCAGAGGTCGCGGGTTCAAGTCCCGGCATGGGTGGAATTTTTTTGCCTATAATAGGTTTTTAAAAATTGTCCTCAGCATGGATTAGTGCAACAAAAAAAAAAAATTCCGTAAACTTTCGTCAAGTTTAAACTCTCTATTTCTCTAACACCTGGTTACTCATACACAAACAATCTGTCAATTTAATGTTAACAGCTGTCAATGTACTGTTAACAGCGGTGGTAGCGTAGCGGTAGAACGCCGGCCTCATATTCGGAAAGTCGTAGGTTCGAATCCCGGCATGTACTGACTTTGTTTTCTAAGTTACGTACGTTAATGAAGATGTAGTAGCAATACCAATTGCTTAAGTGAAGGAAAACATCGTGAGTAACCTGATTGTCTAAGGTGTTCATAGCTCAGCATCGAAATTGCCAATCCGTGGTGGGGGCGCGTGGTTATTAAGCCCGTACTCTCACTCCGATAGAAGGTCTGTGCCCTGCAGTGGGACGAGGTATATACGCTACATAAAAAACTTGCACTTGTTTTTTTTTTGTATGCACTTTGGCCAACTGACAGATTGATTAAGATGGATTAAAACATTGTTAGCGTATGAGAAACAGGGGGTAAGAAATATATTGATAATAAAACTTGCAATGTACTTTATAATATTGTTTCAAATAATGTGACTTAATTAAATTGATCCAAATTTTATTGTGTATTTATTTATTATTCTCTTTTTTCTCCTATTTCCGTCTATTTTTACCATAAGACTTCACTAAGATGAAAATTGTTCAAATATTAATGTTGACATGTGGAGAGGATGAAGGAAGGAAGATTGACGAAACAAATATATCGAGCGAATGTGGGTGGAAGGGCCGGTAAGGGACGTCCCAGGCAGACTAAATAGAGGATATAAAGATCAAGATAAAAAGTACCCGAAATCGCTCTGACTTACCTAGAATAAGTCACTGTCTAATTTCCAGGAATTGATCGGTAGATGTCGTTAAGGACAACCCCATTATCCTATTTCTAAGAATTGTTTGTGTCAAAATCCCGTTATGGCTCGCTAATGAGGGGCGGAAGGGCAAGTGATAAGAAAAAATTTCTTTTTTTAATTGTCAGTTGCTATTTTGCTACCCATTCGACACCATCTCACGAGTTATTCAGTGAACGCATCAGTGTTTTGTGCCATGGATCCTATTACTGAAGGTAAGAACATTAAATTTTTATTTGAATATTAGTCTAAGGTACATACAACAAGTAAAATTTTACTGTCTAATGTGACGCCTTGAAAACACCGCATTTTTTTCATCTTTTCTAATGTTTGAGAGACTGCAGCTTTTTGTGTCCACGTGTCTCCGGGCTATATTTTATACATGTCGTAGACGTAACCCTAAACTAAGTTTTGAACATTACTTTTGCTCTTTTTTTTGCTTTAATATATTTTTTATTTTCTTTTCAGACCACGTGCTTAGTGTTTGAAAAATTGAATTTTTCGAAGAGTGGATCGAACACGACAAAGAGAACAGAAATTCGCGTCTTTTGGGTTTCTTTTCAGTTAAGTTTCATCTTTCAAATATAACTGAAGAATCGTGCGTGAAATTACCAAAAGCATCGCTGTTTATAGCACGAAAATAGCCCAAAAATGGAGTAGTGCAAGTCGCATCAGGGAAAGATTTCTATCGATGCATAAAACATGGCTGCAAGGAACAGACTTTCATTTCAAGGTGTCTGTTAACCCTTCAGTTGCCTCCACTTCGACTGAGTCTGCAAAGCGACCCGGAAAACCTCAAAAGAGCTTTGAGGAGTCATCGTACAAAACTAAAAAATGACGTGTGGACGGCATCGTTTCCGAATGGAGTGCGGAAGAGTTAGCAACTGCCTCAGAAGTAGCCAGTAGATCGGCAGGCAAGCGGAACGTTGCCCAAGCTATCAAACACGCGAGTGATGGCACAAGTGTTGAGCAAAACGTCTCCTGCCTTAATGGGAGACTTCTGACCACTCTTGAAGCTTGTGCATATTATATGGACTATAAGTGTACGAGTCACACTTACAAAGCTACGAGGAGGTGGGAAATGAAGGCGGGACATAAAGTGTTACCATCGTATCACAGTCTACGTAAGTGTTTCCTATCCTGTTTTCCCCCTACGGAGTACATTTCTGTGACGGAAACACGCGCGGAAATTAAGCTTCAAGCGATTTTGGATAAAACTACCGAGAAATTAGTAAATTCACAAGAAAAAGTTATAAGAAATGTGCTCCCACAAAAGTCATCATTCACTTTCATAAGTAAGTGGGACTGTGACATTTGAAATTTGAAGATCATGAGGCCACAGATGAGTTCTTGTTTATCTTTTGTTTCGTCCCATTACGCTTGTGTGATGGTGATGATATTATTTGGCAAAACCCCCGCCCCTCTTCAACAATGTATTGCCGTCCCATAAACATTTTTTCTAAAGAAACCACAGAGTTAACTGTGGCGGAAACTGACAAAGTGTAATAAGTTGCGCAACTTCTTCCATTACTGTGTTCAGTTAGTGATACTCAAATTTCTGTTAAACATAATTTCATTTTAAGTATGGTAGATGGTAAGATTTGTAACGCGTTAACAAATACACGCTCCTTTCAAACTTGTTATATTTGCTCAGCAACGCCAAAAATTATGAACGATGACTTAAAGGACACCGTCAGCGTAGAACACGATTTTGATTTTGGTTTGTCCACTTTGCATGGTTGGATTCATGGTTTTGAGTGCTTGTTACACATTAGTTATCGCCTTGACATTAAAAAATGGCAGATGACTTGCAGAGTGTGAAACAGCGCTCAGACAAAATTAAATTGTTATTTAAAAAAGAAGGGTTAATAGTGGACAAACCAAAGCCAGCCATGGAAACACAAACGGTGGAAACACGGCGCGTAAGTTTTTTACTAATGCAGATGTGAGTGCAGAGATTACAGGGTTGGATGTTGAGCTTATTAAAAAAAATATATTGTATTAAGAACCCTCGCTTCTGGCTATGACATAAATTTAGAGAAATTCGAAAAGTTTTGCCGTGAAATGCGTAAGCTGTATTTAAATCTATATTCATGGTATTTCATGCCTGCTACTGTGCATAAGATACTTGTGCATGGTACACAGGTTATAAAGACAGCACTTCTTCCGATAGGGCAGTTTTCTGAAGAAGCGCAAGAAGCGCGTAATAAAGACCTGCGCCGATTTCGCTTGCACAATACGCGCAAGACGTCTCGCATTACCACAAATACAGACCTATTACAGATGCTTTTAGCAACATCAGACCCTTTAATTAACGCGTTCAGAGATGTGCCCAGGAAAAAACCTGAGAAGTTGAATCCGGAAGTTTTAAAATTAATAATCCCGCCTTCAGTGTCTATTACGCGACCATCTGTAAATGTCCCGTGACCAATGTTAATGACAATGATTATATAGATTTGGATTCTTCGGATAATGATAGTGATAGGGAATGATTGCAGGATATATTTATATTTTTTAAGTTACTTGCCTGTAAATATAACTCGTTCATTGTACAGTACTAATAATAAATGTAGATTAAAAGGTATGATATTTGCAATGTATGTTAATATTAAGCTTGGTGTAGTGTTTAATATAATATAAGGAAACACATATTTTGCATTTATTTTCAACTTAATAATTTCTTTTTTGTTTTATTTGTTCCTCATCCCCAAACACTAAAGGTCTTCTGTAATGTCACAAAATGTTCACAATAGGCATGTTTATGCACAGCAATTTTAGTCGAAAAATATTTTGCCAGTCAGTTTGTTCAAAACACAACACGAATCACAGGCGTGCGTGCATGCAACGACTAATTGTTAGGGAAGCGAAAGTGATCTTTCAAGATAGTGGCAAGTGGCAGTCCCTGGTCTCCACCTACATATAGACATTTGTATGTATGTATGTAATGTTGAAAAAACCCTTTTTATCTTTGTATCCGCCATTTTTTTATTTTAAGTTTATTTGGAAAACCAAATGCTTCAAATTCAAGCTATTTATTTAATATGTTATTTGATAACGATATAATCTTAAATGTAGTGCAGTAAACATTTTTAAAGAGCCAATAAAAGATTTCCACAGTTTAACAAAATTGGTTGACTAAGGAAAATTGTCTATTTAAATTCAAACTTATTCCACGCTTATTGTACATTTTTTAAATTATTATTGGATTTTGATAGTAACTACATTTACATTTTGCATGACTTGTTTTATAACCTTCATGACTGTCTGTAATTTTCTATGACTGTCCAGTGGCGTAACTATACCATCTGAGGCCCGTGGTAAATTCATTGAATGGGGCCCTCCCAGTAAAACTTAAAAATATAATATAAGATAAGAAAAGTCCTTAGTGGTGCTATATATAGCCCAACTTTAATTAATTTGAAGTTCTCATATATAAAGATTATATTTGTTAATTTTTTTTTGTTAAAAATGTAAGTTACTTCTGAGCTCGCGACCTCATAGTTCGGGGGCCCCCTCAGGTCGGGGGCCCGTGGCATTTTGCCGGCCCTGCCACCCTATTGTTACGCCACTGTACATTACAATCATCAGCTTAAACAACCCGATGTTTCAGATTCTTTTGTGTTCGTCAAATCACGGCAATCCAGCAATAATATACTGGAGATCAACGGCTACCGATATTATTTAGAAAGGAGGAAAACGGGTACTCGTATTAAAAATCGATGGAGGTGCTCCAGTTGTAAAAGCAAAGGATGCAAGGCTCATGCGATTACTGTTGATGATACGGTGGTGAAGTTGTTTGATGAGCATACACATTGAAGAGAGAAAAAATACATTGCACTTATTACTTTTGTGACTGTTTGCTAAGGATAGCAAATGAAGAATTTAAGTTTGTTGATATTTGTACTTTTGATAAAGCACCAGTTGTGTTTTCTTTAAGAAACTTCTTTTCTTTGTTATTATTCAAATAAAGTGTTTAAATGATGCAAAAGTGTCGTATACTGAATCATTTAAATTTTGTATTTATTTAATAAAGCGTTTATTACGACAATTAATAGCTTTTGAAGATACCACAAGTAAAGAAGTGCAATATCAATAGCATCGAAAAAATACTGGAGCATGAAGGAAATAATGAAAAACAAGCAAATACATATCAACATTAAAAGCAAACTTTATGACGTAGCAATATTACCGAGTCTTACCTATGGATGTCAAACATGGGCACTGACAAAACAAGACGAAAACCAAATCGCAATATGCCAAAGAAAGATGGAAAGAAGTATGCTGAGCATTAAACTGTCCGATCGCATAACCAATCAAGCCATAAGATACAAAACTCAAATCAGTGATGTTATAGAAAGAATCCGGTTACTTAAATGGAAATGGGCGGGCCACATCTGCAGAATGCAAAACGATAGATGGACGAAACGACTGATCGAATGGATTCCACGCAGTAATGAAAGGAAAAGGGGGAGACCCCTCAAGAGATGGTCTGACGTTTTCTCGCAGCGATGTGGCTCAGACTGGATGCGAAAGGCAAGAGACCGCCAACAATGGTAAATAAGGGGGGAGGCCTACGCCAAAAAGGCGACTATTACTAATACTGATACGATAATAATCTAAAATGCATGAATAATTTAATAATAAATAGAATATATTTTTGAATGAACTACACTGGCCTGCAAAACTAAGTATCACACTTTTAAAATTGCAATAACTTTTTATGTACACAAGATATAATTTAGAAATAAAAAGGACTGGAAAAAGTTTTATTTTGCAGTATAATTTAAAAGAAAGCTGATAAAATTAGTTGATAAACGTTTTTTTTATTTTAAATCTTTCTATAGTTTTCTATTCTATAATTTAGAAAAAAATATAAAATGAAAAGTGTGATACTTACTTTTGCAGGTCAGTATAGTAGGTAATAATAATAATAATAATTTCATATAATGTAACTTTTACTTGATCATACACACAACTTTTATTGTCTTATGACATTGGATAAGATCATGTCATTTCTAATTAAATTAAATAACAAGAAACAAATACACAATCATAATTACATTTTTATATTCAATTCAATGTACACCAAAATCAATTTAAATTAAATCAATAACATGAATTATAGTAAAGAAATGTATTTCGATGACTAATTAATTATTTAAAAGTTTCAATGAGCTTTAAAATTACATTCATTTAATTTAATTAGACGTTTGATATGTATGTTTCAACTGTTACCTTATAGTAGTAGAATAAATAAAGGCTTTTTTATTTTTTATTTTATTTATTATTACGAAATAAACATGTTCAGTTGCTCGACAAAGTTAATTGCATATTTTACTTGAAAGCCGTATTTTCAAAGAGTCATATTTTGTTTTTTTATGTATTTATGTATTCATATTTTGTGTATTTAATCAAAAAAAAAAAACAATTTACATTTATTAAAATTTTCAATCGCTTATATCTCAAAACATCGTTTTTCGTTTATTGACAGATTGACCATAAAGGTGCGATATCTACTATTAAAATAACATAAACTCATTGTGTTTGTGTTATTTTATAAGTACTTATGTTACCTATATTGTAATTACAAATGGTCCGTTCCCTTTGAGGTGACTTGCGCCATGTCTCTGGATACGTATTTAAATAAATAAATACGTGTTCAGGGATAACCAATTAAACAGCTGATTGACATGGTTGTCAGTCATACAATTTATCTATGGATAGCTGTGAATGTCATGGTGCAAGACGTGTTTGTATTTATTCACTAGATAGAGCTTATCCCTGAATAAACAGGCAGATAGTACTGTCATTATAGCGTTAGCGCAAGCAAGCCTTTGTTTCTAAAACCGTACGTAATTTATTTAACTGACACGTTTCTTCGCAGGGACCGCCACGTTTATACAATCTCGAAAGGGTAACACTATGCTGGTAGTGGACGGCTACAGGTTCTCTTATCAAATGAAATCAGGAATCAAAAAGCGATGGATGTGCTCAACGAGCGCCAATAATAAGTGCAAGGCACGCGTATTCACCGTCAACGATGAGATTGTAAAGATATTTAATGAACATACACATCCGGCTTACAATAATTAAAACTGCAAGATCTTAATTTTTTTTATTAAATCCACTCAGATTGCCAAATTATCCGCAATGATTTTATTTTTATAACTTTCCTCGCTTCCGAGACCATTGTTCTACAGTGTTGCCACACAGGAAAGTTTTCAGACTCTTTTTTCCAATCATTTGTTTTGTAGAAACTGAAGCATCGATTCCGTATATTAACATGTTGACGCAAACAACCGGTACAGAAAGTTACAGAAATACATCACGAAAGCGTACAACGTCGATACATGATAGAATAAATATTAGTTATATTTATTTATTCGCATTAAAACAGAAAAACCACGATTTCATTACTTTGCCAAACTGCTAGTGCAGTTTATCGGCAAGCTCTTGGTAACAATCCTTATATAACTCACACAATCTACACAACAAACAGTATCGATAGTACTATCTAAATCTGAAGCATAGGATCGGTTCATAAACTGCTCGAAACAAAGCGCTTTAGCATTCTTTTCGATTGTGCTTTTTGAGACTTTTATTACATAATAGTCCAGGCTAGATTCATAATAGGCTAGATCCATAGTAATTAGAATGTGAATGACCTTAAAAAAAGGCAACGTCTTCCAATGGGCGCTTAGGTCATCCGTACACTATCTCGTTGTGCGTCATTTAGGAGAAATCCTACTGCTTCAGTGGGAGTAATCATGGTCGGTATTCCAGGCGCGCTGCAGCCTGTGCCGCAGCTATACTGCACCTTACTCACACAAGCACAACGTTGATACACGTCCCTACGCTACCGTCCTTCCATAGTTCATTCTGGCTGTGCACCGCCTACGTCAATCTCGCCGCGGGCGGTGACCGTGGCCAAAATTTATGATTTTGTTTGCTTTTCATTTATAATTCAATCGTGATGGCGTATACATTTTATACAAGACCAACATAATTTCAGATGGACGAGCTTCTAAGCGAAAAGAAGCATGTCGAAAAATTTTCGCTGCAGAGACAATCACCGCACGTGACGATCTAATGAAAGTCAGACAAGATTTTAATTTTTCAGAAAATCCACAAGTGTCATCGGGGCACTGGCCAGAAAAAAATCCACTCCGTACAGGCTCTAAAAAGAATAAAAACTTTTTGAAATGCAGGGTATGCGCTTCAAAGGCGACGAGACGAGAAACATGTTACAGGTGCAAGGGCTGTAAAGAGAAACCTCCGTTATGTCCTTTATGTTTTGAAGAGTGGCACCAAAAAAGAAACACATAAAATATTTAATTGGTGAGATTATGATTGTGATATGCACTAATCATTAAAAAAGAGCTGTTGTTTGACTGATCTGTTACTTGTGATACTAATCGTAGAATTTGGTAGAATTATTTTTTGTTTAGTAAGATGTAAAAATTCTGTGTATCACTGAATACTATGAAAAACCGCATTATATTTGTCGCTCGGAATTCATTACAGTATCGACCCTTTGTGGATGTTGTGCTACGTAGCAAGACTAAGCAAGATATGATGAATCACAACGTCTTCCGACGCCTATTTTGTGTGGACAAATGCTGTGGGTTTTTTCATACTCTCGAAGGATATTGCCTATGTTCGAGTTAACGTGTTAGGGGTCGCCGGGACCAATAGGGATTATATTTGTACTGATTATACTGTCACGTCTCTGACAGCAGTGGAATTAATAGAACGCCTGCTTCATAATGTACTGACTGTGTATTCTATGTTAGTCACATTGTGAATTTGTAGGAGCAATACCACCTGCTAAACGTGAAGGAAAACATTATTATAATTATTGCATTAATAAACAAGTTTTATTACAAAGGCGTACTTAATGCTAAATAGCATTTTCTTCCAATCAACCTTTGATTTGTGGATAGTGTGGCTTGGGCAATGCGCGCTACATATAAGTACATAAATTACAGCATGAGTAAACCTGAGTATCTGAGTTGACTTTCCTCAGCATTTTGAATCGCGATATAGGCACATATTACTGAAGTTATGCGTTAGCACCAGTATAAACGTTAATAAACGACCGCCGAATAGATTTCAGATTAAAGCGTTAGTTATCATTGAAATCAACATAATCATCATTGAACCCTTCTTCATAGTGAAGGCGCAAGTTAGACTGGTTCAGTGTTTCAGTGTTACCCTAAATAGTGTTATTTTTTTATTTATCAGAGCAACGGCCGGCTTTGCCGGAAAAGCCAACACTTGGCAGCATGGTCTGTGAATAAACTTCTCTTAAAAGCAAATTCACACCACGGCCAAAACATAGTATAAGTTAATTATAAAACTGAACTTACCTGGGGCGTAATTGCGCGCACCTAATCCTGTCGCAATCCTGGCGACAGGGTTATGTATTGAGTATGAAATTTGACAGTTAGACAATTGGAATCGCTTAGGATTTGGTGCGCGTAATGTAGGAGCTGTGAGTTGCCCCTATCCTGAACGATTTCAATCGTATGTCAAATTTCATACAAATTGCTCTCCCAAACGTTACTATTCCGACAGGATTTGGTGCTATACGCACCTTGGGCCCTTGAAATGAAATTCGATCTTGATTATTCTGTCTTCGTCCGTAAGATTTAGTATATTTAACCAATACCTCGCTCGTAGCCCCAGCTGCCTGAGTGATCTTAAACGATCACGAAGGTTAAGCAACACAGGGCGCGTTCAGTGCATGGATGGGTCGCCGTCTATGCCTAACGCTAGTGGCATTTTTCCAAGCGGTTCCGTGCTTCGCAAGGCACGTTAAGCTCTTGGTGCCGGCTGCCGTCGATAGATGGCAGTCGTTAAGCCAAGTCAGAGGCCTTAGGGCGGCTTGACAACTTCTGACAGTAGACGAGCCACTAGTCTACAAGCCTCCACCAATCCGGACTTGGCCCCCGTGGTGGAGTATGGCCTATACCTTCCTCAGGGAAGAGACCCGTGCCCCTCGGTGGGGACATAATGGGTTGATGATGATGAACCAATAATTGATGTCTCCAGTGCCCCCGAAATACCTTATGAGCTATTTTGCCAGGTAATTAATAAATTCATTCAACTGACACGATTTTTTCCTCAGGCAGCACCATGTTTATAAGATCTCGGAAAGGTAACTATATGCTGCTGGTCGATGGCTACACGTTCTCTTTCCAAATGCAATCAGGAAATAAACAACGATGGCGTTGTTCAACAAAGAACAAAGGATGTAACGCCCGTGCGTTCACTATCAATAACGAAATTGTAAAAATATTTAATGAACACTCACATCCATCTATCGTCAACTACGGCCATATTACGTAACTAGGAGAGTAATATGCTTGTTCGTGTCGAATTAGTAATTATTTATTTATTGTTAAGATAAGCTAGCAATATTCTTTATTGTATACCACATATAAAATAGAATTAGAAATCAAAAATGTATTTCAAAGCATATAATTTACATTCTGTTGAATGAATTTTCAACATCTTCTGAGTCTAGCAAAGCTTTATTCGTCGATGGAGGAAAGGCGGCTTTTTATACTAGTTCATTGAATTAACGCTTACCTAGCCTTCACTACTGATGATAAAGTTGTAATGATATTTAATGAGCTTACAACTGAACCTGTAACTAAGTATTTCCATTAAAAATATACCCACATTATTTACAATGTATTATTCTACTAACCATGCACAGGGTATCCTAGTTTGGGACCAGAACAAGTGATTGTATTTGTTGAAGTTATTATTGTTCTTTTCAATTTTTTTTTTGTTCTGTTCACTCAATTTTTGCAGGATCCGCCACCTTCATAATATCTCGACGGGGCGGCAGACAGCTAGTAGTCAAAGGCTACAAGTTTTCGTTTCAAGTGCAAAGTGGAAACAGAAAGCGATGGCGTTGCTCCACTAAAAATAAACGATGCAAAGCTCACGCGTTCACCGTTGATGACAAAATTGTTAAAATATTCAACGACCACACGCATCCTGTTAAAATAAAAAACCGGAAACTGTAAACCTGTGTTTTTAAGGTGTACCTAGCCTCTTCTGTGTCTCACTGCTGAACAAAGGCCTCAACTTGGACTAAATCTTTCCGTTCTGGGCCACCGCGGACAAATTACTTTCAAATATATCTTTATAATATACCTGTCAATCTTTTTTTGTTTTGTTTTTGTTATTTCGGAGATTATCAGGAATAAATAAAAGGAAGACTTCTTTGGACAAACTCTCTATTCTGACTGCCTATAAGCGGGTAGCCCTTAGTAATCTACATCTACCCCACATCTTAACACTAACATCCCTCCACCAATATTTTAAAAACAATAAATTTAAAAGAACTTCTTATAACTAAATGGTACTCGTGGTCGAAGTGACCGCGTTTCAGCTGGGCGAGTATCTGTGCTCGCCAGTGTATGACCTGTCACGTCGTCAACGGCCCCGGCGTTGATGGCTGCGGATCCATCCGTATCCTGAGTGACCACAGCACCTTGGCAGTCACGCCATTCATCGGGCTCCGGGGCGGAAGGACCGGACGAGGCGGGGACAGTTGCGTCTGAAGCCGTCTCCGGATCGCTAACGATTACTGATGGCTGCGATACCGAGGGTTCGACTGCTACTGATGTGGTTGCTGGTCTAGCTGATAGTAACGGGGCGGGTGCTGGTATGAGCAAGGGTGACAATAGTTTTCTCATTGTTTCTTCACAAGCTTCTTCTTCGCTGGGTAAAACCTCGGAATTGTTTGAGGATCCTTCACTCTCCCCTTTCAGTTCATGTATTTGGTTTTTATGTCTTTTCACGACGCGATCATAATCAAGTAAATAAACCAAGTAGGCTGTTTTACCAAGCTTTTTCCTGATTGTACCTTTTGTCCAAAAGGTTCTCTGATTTTGGTGCGCTTTCACTATTACTAAATCGTTCTCGTTTAAGTCGATATTTCGCCTGCCCTTATAGTACTTAGCCTGTAAACACTGATTTCTTTTTACAGTTTCTGTCAGCTCCGAGTCAGATGATGGGGATGGAAATGGGTTTAATAAATCCAACCTACATCTTAGTTTCTTGCCAAATAGAACCTCTGCAGGAGACTTGTTTGTGGATGAATGAATAGAGTTCCTATAGTTAAAAAGGAACTCATTCAACTTTATGTTTAAATCACTGTTGCTGGAACCAGAAAGTAGAATTGACTTCAAAGCCTTTTTTATTATTTTAACATAGCTCTCAGCCTGCCCATTACTAGCTGGGTGGTAAGCGGGTGACGTCACATGGGAAATACCATTACTAGAGCAAAAATTTTCAAACTCCGACGAAATAAACGAGGTCCCGTTATCTGTACAAATGGTATTGATTAACCCAAAGCGAGCCATCAAGTCCGTTAACTTATTAATTACAACCTTTGACCCATAGCCGGTGCTGACGTCATACACCTCCACCCACTTTGAATAGGCATCTACAATCACGAGATACATTCTGTTATTAAATGGACCTAAAAAGTCTAGGTGTACTCTGTGCCAGGGCTCGGCGGGGTAGGGCCAGGGTGTGAGGGGCGCGCGCCGTGGCGTGGCGCGCAGCTGTGTGCACACGTCGCAGTGGGCCACCGCGCGCTCTAAGTCTGCCCCCATGCCGGGCCACCAGAATCGCGAGCGCGCCTCGGCTTTCATTTTCACTACACCTAAGTGACCAACATGCAATTCCCTAATAATAGCCTGTCTGTAGGTTTCGGGTATAACTAACTTAGTGCCTCGCAACAAACACCCGTTCTCAACAGACAGCTCAAAACGACACCCGAAAAATGCCCTAAGGGTTACATCTTCCACCTTTTCCGGCCAACCACTTAATGTAAATCTTATCACTTGTGATAATAACTTATCTAATTCCGTGGCTCGACACATTTCCATTAACGAAATAGGCGCTGAATCCGCATTCAACATAAAATTAACGTAACACGCCTCATCAGCTGTTGCTTCGCAAGATAAGGGAACCGGCTCCCGCGTGCTTTGTTTACGGTCATTCTCCGATGACGTCACCGGCACCGATGCCATGGAGCGGCTAAGATAGTCCGCGCTATTGTCTGCACTACGCACATACTCAATTGAGTAATTATATGCCGACAAAAATAACGCGTACCGTTGAAGCCTATTTGCTGAAACCTCTGGAATGCCCTTCTCTGGGTGAAAAATTGACAGAAGAGGTTTGTGGTCGGTTCTAAGAATAAACGGCTCCGCCCTACCATACAAGTATTGATGGTACTTCCGAACCCCAAACACAATAGCTGTAGCCTCTTTCTGGATCTGGCTATATTGTTTTTCAGCTGAGTTCAACGACCTAGAGGCGTAAGACACGGGACGTTCAACACCATCGCTATCAATTTGTGATAAGATGCATCCGAGACCGAAAGGTGACGCATCCACCGTTAAGATTACTCGTGCATCTGGGTTGAAGTGCGCTAATGTTGCATCCGCAATGAGGTTTTCTTTAATCGCACTGAATGCCAATTCATGCCTACTGTCCCATTGCCACTTGCATTTTTTTTGTAGCAGCTCATGCAATGGAGCTAATATGGATGATGCATTTTTAATAAATGACCTATAATAATTAACTAACCCTAAAAAGGATTTTAACTCAGTGGCATTTTCGGGTCTTTTTGCATTCACGATACTTTTTACCTTCTCTGGGCTCTTATGAATGCCATATTTATCAATAAGGAACCCTAAATAGGAGACAGAGTCCTGAAAGAAATGGCATTTTTCTTTTTTTAAAACAAAGCCTGCGTTTTCTAGCCTTTTAAATACTTCTTGTAACCTAGCCATGTGTTCGCTTTTAGTCTGACCGGTAACAAGAATATCGTCGAGAAATTGCAGGACTCCATTCTGTAAGGGGGATGGGCGACCATTTTCGTCTGGGGCGGTCAAAATATTTTCAAGCGTTCGCTGAAAAATTGCGGGGGCACTAGATAGACCAAACACGAGTCTTGTAAACTTGTATAATCCTTTGTGCGTGTTAATGCAAGTAAGATTTTGTGACTCCTTGTGTAAAAGGAGTTGATTGTATGCACCTGATAGATCAAGCTTCGTAAATTGAACGCCATTGTGTAATTTAGAAAATAATTCCTCCACCCGCGGGAGTGGGTATTTTTCTGTTAACAAGCATTTATTTAACGAAACTGAGTAGTCAGCACACAGTCGAATCTGTCCGTCTTTCCTGAGGACAGGTACTATTGGGCTTGCATAATCTGAAAACGGCACTGGTTCAATTATACCTAACCCCACAAGTCTGTCTATTTCTACCTCCAATTTGCTTTTTAACGCGAAGGGCACTGGCCGCGCTTTGAAATAAAATGGTGAGCTACCTGGCTTTAAATGAAGCTTTACTTCCATACCCTCACAGCACCCCAAATTATCAGAAAATAAACGTGGGTACATTTGCGGAAAGCCATCAATGTTTTCTGTTACTCCACAATTATTTACTGAGCAAATCTGTAATTTAAACTTTGCAATAAAATCTCGGCCAAGCAAGGGAGGGCCACCGTTTCGAACAACAAAAACTGTTATTAGTTCTGTTTGAGAACGGAAAGAGAAAGGTAACAATATTGTACCTAACGTGTCTATAGAACTTCCGTTATAGCTTTGTAATGTCTTTCCGGTCTCGCACAAGGGATAATTAGCAAAATGTTTATTATAAATAGCGTCTGAAATGGCAGTAACTGCCGAACCTGTGTCAACCTCAAAACTTAATGAAACGTCATCCACCAGTATAGACTCCTGCATAGGTTCGCCTTGGAAGCTACGGATATTAAATAACAAACGCTTACCATCATCCCCGTCATCCGAACAACATTGTAAAAAATGTTGATTGGTAGCGATCAATTTATTATTATCACTAACGCAAACGCGTTTCATGTGACCCTTCACACCGCACTTCTTACACGAAGTATTTCTAAATCGACACTTTTTGTTGTTATGACCGTAATATCCACACACCGTACACTGCTCAGACTGCCGTGCTGTCACTCCAGGTGCCGTAGAAACATTCGAAGAGCCAGCGCCACTTGGGGCCGTAGCACGGTCGCGCGATGCCAGCTTATGCACGTCGAGGACGGAAACCGGCGGTGAATGCGCGCGGACGCCTTGCCGTGCGCCTTCCCTGGCGCAGCGCACTCCTTCAGCAATCTGAAGCGCTTTCTGCAGTGTCAGCTGCTCCATAGGCTCGTTAAATAAGCGATCCCGCTCTGGACCGCCAAGCATGCCGAGTACAAACCGGTCTCGCAGCGAATCTTCTAGCGATGCAGCTGGAAATCCACATTCCATAGCTAAGCCTCGAACTCGCGCTGACCATGCCACTAGCGATTCCTCTGGCTTTTGAAAGGAGCTATGGAACTTATAACGCTCAGCAAAAGTGCACTTTTTTGTTTGGAAGTGGCCATCAAACAAGCGCATAACCTCTTCAAATGGTAGAGTGCCGACGTCTTCGGGAAGTGCCAAGTCTCTTATGAGTCGATAAGTAGTCTCAGCAAGACTACTGAGTAAGATAGCTCGTCGCTTTGCTCCCGATTTATCCGATTCATTGGTAATTTCGTTTGCTAGGAACCATTGTTGCAGTTGACCTTTGAACAGCACCCAGTCTTGAGTTGAGTGGTTAAACACGTTTAAAACTCCAACTGTGACCGTTGCCATTGTTAAGCAAAGTATACTGTACAACACCCGCGTATCCTACCGGCTGCGCCACTGTTATTTCGGAGATTATCAGGAATAAATAAAAGGAAGACTTCTTTGGACAAACTCTCTATTCTGACTGCCTATAAGCGGGTAGCCCTTAGTAATCTACATCTACCCCACATCTTAACACTAACAGTTTTACTAAGCACTAATGAGAATCTCTACAGTTTCCGGAAAAGTGATTTTCGGTGTTCACAATTATTTTGAAATGCATCAGGGGGCGTATAAAGGTGCCTCAATATTTTTTTATAAAATTAATATTGATACAGGTTTGTGTATCAATATTAATTTTGACCATACCAGGTTGAAGACTCCTCCAAGATGGTGGTGGAGTCTTCAACCTGGCTAGACTAATAGCTCGCACTAAAGTGTCTCACGCGACTATCACAGACATGATGCATGATGATTTGTGTTTTGTAGCGGAATCCCCAGCAGGCTTACAAAGGCTTATGACGAGTCTTGATGAGTCGTGTCACAGGTTTGGCCTTAATATCAGTGTTAAGAAGACCGAAGTGATGGGTCTCAATACACTGAACAGTGCCCCCAGTCGACATTAAACTCGGTGACGACTGTCTTAAGCACGTAAGTAGATTTAAATATCTGGGCAGCACCATAACATCGAGGTACCTCCTTGATGATGAAGTCAATGGCAGAATTGGAGCAGCAGCTGCAGCTTTTGGCAGAATTCGTCGTAAGGTATTCAGCTTCCACGATATAAAACTCTCTACAAAGGAAGCTGTGTACATGGCAATAGTTTTGTCCAATCTTCTATATGCTTCTGAGACATAGTGCCTGTACCGCGAGCATATCCGCACATTAGACATATTCCACCTGAAATGCCTACGCGACATTATGAACATTTATTGGTCGGACCGTGTTCGAAACACGGAAGTTCTGCGGCGAGCGAAGGTCAACTCTTGCGGTACAAAGATGTGCTCAAGCGTCACATGAAGCGATGTGACCTGGATCCGGCACAGTGATCCGGAGACAGTGGCAGCCGACAGGGCAGTGTGAAGGCATATCGTGAGCACTAAGGTGCACAATTTTGAAGCGAAACATAGAGCAGAGCTCGATGCTAAGCGAGACGAGCTCAAGGCCCAACCACCTGCGGCCATACACTACAACTATGTGGGAGGGGTGCTAACAGGCAGCGAATGTGGAGGCACATTCTCTGCCAAAATTGGCTATATCAGTCACCTGAGAGCACATGAACTTAACTCTCTACAGTCAGTCAGTCAGTCAGTCGCTGTGGCCGAATACGGTCGGGATGGATGTACATTGATACAAGTTTATGTTAGGGAAAAACTAACATTAGAAAAACGCACTAACTCGATTTAAAAAACATACGAAGTGACCTTTAATTTTTTGTGGGCTCCCATACAACAAACGTGATTTTTTGCCGTTTTTTCTCGATCTTTGTGTCTAATGTTGTATAGATAATGGTACGGATCCCTTCGTGCACGAGTCCGAGTCGCACTTGGCCAGTTTTTATTGCATATTGTTGGAATAGATTTAACTATAAGTTTGACACTTACATGTGTTACCGCTGTACATATTCATTGTAAAATATGCGCATATTCTTACTCACACACTGCATCTTTTCAACAGGCAAAGCTACCTTCGGAAGAACTCAAAAAGGTAACCGAATGCTTCTTGTCGATGGCTACAGATTTTATTACCAAAAGGACGTTGGCAGAAAACAACGCTGGAGATGCTCGGCAGCCCACAAAGGATGCACTGCTTGTGCGTACACCGTTGATGATGAGCTTCTGAAAATATCTAAAGACCACATACATTAGCTGATCAATTACTTATCCAGTTTTAAAAACAATTTAGTGGTTTTCGAACTAAAACTTTCGTAGGCACTACGCAATATTAACTTAATCCCGGATTTACTTACTTGAACTTTTGTCGTAAGCGTCCGATCAGGCCCTAGTCTTATATACACATAGTGTTTCAATAGAATGATATTAGCACCACAATAGCGCAATAGTTTGCCTCTATTTGGTAGTCTTCTAAGCAATAGCTGTACAATGTAATTCCAATGGTATAATCCGCGCAAATTAAATAGCCATCTCTCGTGAAGAAGGTCGAATCGAGTGAGGTGCCGAGTTAAGTTGCACGGGTTAAACCATTGGAATACGACTAGTTATTAGGCTACCAATAGTATCAGTGAAACAATCATACCACTATGACTCTATTGCATAACTATGCATTCTAGGGACTCGCCCTCCAGTCTGGGTAGTACGAGACGACGCTAGTTGCGCGTTTTAAATGTCAAAAGTCGCGACTTTCAAATTCTAACATTTTAGCGCCACAAAACGCGTGACTCGTGTTATCATACTACCCATGCAGCCTGGGTGTAGTTTAAAAATGGAACGATTTTTTACTCCGAATCATGGCAACCAAGGACGTAACTAATCATAGTAGATTGTTAACCGAGGGCTGAAAGGCACCCATTCCTGACGAGATGTTTTGGCGTTCGAAGGCAGAAATGATTGCTATCACCCGAGTAAAACACTCTACTTTTCATTACGAATACGAGGAAAGTAAACACAAGCCAGTTAAAATCAAAATATAAAACTTAAGGAAATCACGCCGAAACAGACGGATGGTCTAGCTCGCGGCGAGATAGCTCGCGCGCCAACTTGTGCTAGCCGTACATCACAATTCGCAAGATGGCGCGCGACCGCGAAAGACGGACATTTTGAATTTGCGTATTTGGTGGTTTTATCTGTATCTTAAACAATATTTTAATTCATTTCGCAAATCACATCTCGCCTTGAAAGTGACTAATAAATACATAAAGTACATTATATTAATTATAAACATCAAAAAGAATTTAAATGTCAACAAAACTAATAAATGAAGAATTAATCGTTTTATGGCTGTATAGGTTACTACCATTGCGTTGTTCAATATAAACTACGATTCATATTTTTTTTTTTTTATACTTTTCTGCTTTAGAGCAGGCATGTACCGCTTTCAGCACGGTGCCTGGATGAACAATGGCCCCCTTTCAGAGTATGAGTAATGAAAAAGGTTTTATTTAAAATTCGAATTGGATGGCAATAGAAACCTGATAATTGAAAAAAAAATGAACACGTTGTTCGTTGTTCGTCATTGATTTTGAAAAGTAAAAAGTTCTGTCTAGGTACTACTTGGTTTTTGTTCCGCGCATTATATGAATACAAGCATTGGCCACAACTAGGCATTGGTGAACTAGATTCGCCTGGGCCCACAGTTACACGTTCGTGCATGAATGCCCCTTATGCTGGTCGCTGCGGCACTGTACTATTAATATAACTTGACACGATATTTTGTTTGATACAACGTGACATGCCCTGCTATTACGTAACAGTCCACGATATTGGGTTATCCGTTTTTCCATTTTCAGAGTGTTAAAATATGTATGAAATTTACAGTTCAGAGTACCTACGTAAAATCGGATAAGTCCATTTAGTGGAGATTGGACGAAGCCCCGTGTGCTGTTCGTGTGTCTGGCCGCAGCATTAATGTTTTTCCTATTTAATATTGTAAGAAAATTAAGTAATGCTTTGGCTTTTAATGTTATTGATGGCAATCACGGAATCTTATAGTATAGGCTCTGATGTATTAAGTTTAAAATGATTTGAGAAAAGATGGTCAGAGTGGAGTTTTTTTCCGCTGCCTATTTCTCCACTACAAATACGGCCCGAAGGTAGCGGCTAACATAGTAACATAGTACATCGATATTCAGCAAGCACAATTTAAATTCTGTACGTTGAAATAAATTATTGATTTCCCCTGATCAGCCCCTATATTACGCGCACAAAATCCTAATCGATTCAAATCGTCTCACTGTCAAATTGCTATCGCAAATGCCTGGATTTCGACAGGATTTACGGCGGATAATCAGCCCCCGAGTATTTGATGCGCGTAAAATAGGGGCTCTAAAGTTGTGGTAAAACCAATAAAGTTAAAAACAAACAGGCACCGCCACCTTCATACGATCTCGACAGGGCAACATTATGCTTCAAGTTGACGGCTACAAGTTTTCTTATCAAGTGTCTGCGGGAATGAAAAAACGATGGAGGTGCTCAGCAGGCCACAGAGGATGCAAGGCTACCGTATACTCTGTGGGCGGGAATATTGTGAAATTATTTAACCAGCATACACATGGAAGATGATGTGGTGAGCGGCAGAAGACCGATTGATTTTATGTTTGTGTTTTTCCTGGTACATAACATAAACTCACGCCTGTATCCCAGAGGGGTAGGCAGAGACCAGGTACTGCCACTTTTTTTTACATTTAAATAATTGTTTTTTTACATTTAAATAATTTTAATAAAATTAATGCATGCCTATAAAATAAAATTTACAATTTGTCAGCAATAAATTCGTTTTTTCATAGTAATATTTTTTCAACTAGCGGCTCTTTAAGGCTGTTTTTACGTGGAGCATGCGGTCTTGCTCGCACAATAAATTGTTTTTTGTCACTGTAATACTTTGGTTGTGAGTTTACTTTTGTTAAATGTGATCTGAATGTTTGATGGATAATTAAATTGCGGGTATTCAAGGCATATTTTTCTTATCCTGTGCTAAGATTTTGGTTGAGAAAAAAACTACTTTTCTTTATTAAAAACTACGTAAAGGAATCATCATCAACCCATTATGTCCCCACCGAGGGGCACGGGTCTCTTCCCTGAGGAAGGTATAGGCCATACTCCACCACGGGGGCCAACTCCGGATTGGTGGAGGCTTGTAGACTAGTGGCTCGTCTACTGTCAGAAGTTGTCAAGCCGCCCTAAGGCCTCTGACTTGGCTTAACGACTGCCATCTATCGACGGCAGCCGGCACCAACAGCTTAACGTGCCTTGCGAAGCACGGAACCGCTCGGAAAAATGCCACTAGCGTTAGGCATAGACGGCGACCCATCCATGCACTGAACGCGCCCTGTGTTGCTTAACCTTCGTGATCGTTTAAGATCACTCAGGCAGCCGGGGCTACGAGCGATTCACGTAAAGGAATACAAAATTATATTTAAAATGTCCGTAATTTGTGTACTCACTTTATTACAATAATTAAAAATGTTAAATTCTGCGAGCGAGACAGCATGCTTGACCGCCTTAAGCTCCTTCTTTAATACAGGGTTATTCGAAAAATGGTGCAATTACTGAAACGTCCATTTAGAGTTCGTGTTTGGCGAAAACGTGTTTGGTGTTTGTTCTATGACTGATTTCTCAGATTTTTATTCTCGAAATATCAGGGTTTATACATTTTAATTAAATTCGCGCTTTACGCGCTTTCACATGGTCCAAAGTCGCAGCCTCCAGTAAATAATACATAGAAGAATGTATATTCCAGGGATGGCAAACCAGTGGCACGCGTGCAATCCGTAAGTCAAAATTATTTAATGGCACGTCAATGGCCTCATCAAAAACTTTTTTAGACAAACTGGCACATTGATCCATAAAGTTTCACCATCTCTGGTCTGTTTTTTTAAGACATCTGGTTTTTAGGATTGTTCATCAAACATCACCACTCGCGCTCGCCCCCGCTAGATTTTCTCCCTTAGGCCACGTGGTCCGATCGGCTTGTCCGCTCGATAGATCGACAATTTTTTTTATTTACTGTTCGTTCGATTGATCGAATAATGAGGATTTCTCAGTCTCAGACGACCTCTGTGACGCAGCGGTAGCGCATCAGCCTACCATGCGAGAGGTCCCGGGTTCGAATCCCGGCTGGGGACACAAAAAAACCCCAGGTCTTTGATGTTTACGCGTTTGTGATGTCGTTGCTTCTGGTTCCCACGACACAGGGTATCCTAGTGTGGGGCCAGAAGCAATGCATGTGCCTGTAAGTAAATGTTTATGTTTATAGTCCTACTAATCGAACTAATGGGATTTTCAAAGTTTAAGTTGTTTCCATCGATCGAACCATGAGATCTTTAAAAATCCCCGTTATCCGACCACATAACTTTATTTATTTCTGATGGTTTCATCGATACGATGGCAAAATAGAGAATTTATCAGTTCATTATTTCACTACGTATGAAATCATACATAGCCGAAGAATAAAGGTCCTTGCTCCTTGTAATGTAAATAACCAAATTAGATAAGTGGCTTTCTATTAGGAAAGATATTCTCCGTAGCTAATCCGGTTATTAAATGAGACTTTTTTCTACACCAAAATCCCGACCCGAAAAACCTCGGATTTCGGAATAAGTCTGCATAACGGTTGTGAAATAAATTATACATTATTTGTGAATAAAATTATATAATTATTACAAATAAAACATTATTCTAAAAATGTTATTTGTGAAAAAATTATATTATTAGATTATTCGATTGAACATGATGTTCGATCAATTGATCCTGAAGGGAAAAACCGACCTCATGGCCGAACTACAAGAAAATTTAAACGTCCTAGTTCGACCCCTCCGGCCGTTTTCGCAACTGCGTTTCGTAACTGGCTGCCAAACAAGAATGTTTATTCCTTGTTCGCAACCAGTTGCGAATCAAGAAAACTTTTTCCTTAGCCGCAACTAGGCACCCTAATGGTTATGTTTCGCAACCAGTTGCGGCAAAAGATTATTTTTTTATTATTCGCAACCATCTTTGTCTGTTTCTTTGTCCGATTGAGGTATATTAGACGAAAAGACTTTTCTAAGTTTCCCGAATGCTGCCCAGCCGAGTTGGATTCACTTTCACGAAGTTGGACACTCAGGTTTCCTCATGTTTTCCTTCACAAATGTACGTAACTTAGAAAACAAAGTTATTGGTACATGCCGGGATTCGAACTCACGACCTCTCGAATGAGTAGCCGGCGTTCTAGCGCTCCGATACCACCGTTTATATATTAAAGGGGTCTAATAGCGATTATTTATTAGCTAAAACTTAATTACCTTAAATTCCCGACGTTTTGGCAACGTTGCAGCTGCGGTGGTCACGGGTAGGCCACGGGACGGGTGTAATCGCTATTAGACCCGTTTAATATGTAACGAAGAGAAAGAGGCTTGTCAGGACCGTGGCAAGTGGCAAGCCCTGGTCTTTGCCTACCCTTCCGTGATACAGGCTTGAGTTTATGTAATCTTGAATGTTATTCACCCTATGATATTTTTCAACAGTTACGGCTACCACCTTTGAATCGCCTCGGGGTAACAAAATGCTTTTAATCGACGGCTACAAATTTTCTTTACAAAGGCAATCAGGAATGAAGAAACGATGGCGATGCACGTCAACCAGTAAGGGATGCAAGGCTAGCTTGTACACTGTTTGTGGGGTAATTGTGAAAATGTCTACTGAACATACACACGTACGGCCAGCTGACATGTAACCTATATACGTCCCACTGCAGGGCACAGGCCTTCTCTCAGAGAGAGAGAGAGAGTACAGGCTTAATCACCATTAGACTTCGGTGAAATTAATATCACATTCTAAACTTTCATGCACTTTTTCTTGTTAAGATGTGCTAAGTGCTTAGCCATTATTTTGTATAGTGGAAACCATTTATTTTAAAGACGTACCTAACGAATATTTCTTAGTTTATGTATTATTTTAGTTGCATGGATCAATGTCTGTCAGGGTAGCTTACCCTGGTACCACGGGGGCTATATTACTGACGCCGTCTGTCTGTCAGTTAGTATGACTGGTCCTTATTATTATCCTTATTATTATTTACTTGTATTAAAGGAATTCCTCTTAAACGGTATAGGCTGTTATTTTTTTATAGCTAGGATAGATACTTTATCGGATTAACTAAAAGTACTTAAGTTTTGTATTCTGGAAAATTCTAAATAAAAGATTTTGGAAACCCTAGGTTCGACAGGGAAAAAAGTCCTACTTGTACTTGCAATAGGCAATGGCGGGCTTCTTTTTTTTTAATTGATAACCGCTATTTAAAGGGCTGGGCTTCACTAGCGTCACCAATAGAAACAAATCACATTTTATGACAGATAATTTTTGCAAAAAGTGTCAGATCAATTACTCAATCGTGTGATTTTCAGGACTATCGACCGAGAAATTACGACCACGCACGGACGTGGGACTAGCATTTATGCCAAAAACGACAGCTAGTAAACTCATGGATCCCCTTATCACGATTTTTTGTCGGTGTTATGACTACCTAATGTTATTTAAGACCTTTATTCATATTATGCAATTTTCCAACAGGTATAACAGCCATAGCTACGTTCGTCAGATCACAAAAGGGTAACAAAATGCTTATTATAAATGGCTGCAAGTTTACCTTCCAAATGAAACTGGGACTCAAAGAACGATGGAGGTGTTCTTTTCACCATACCAAAGGATGCAAGGCCCACGCTTATACGTACAACGATTGTTTGATGAAAGTAAACAATGCGCATACGCATTAGACTCAGCGATTATTTGAAGCCACTCGTATTTGCGTGTTTGGCAAACATTACCTATCCGTTGCTGGGTTTTCTAACGAATCTTTAGCACTAAAAAGATTTTGGGTGCATCAATTTCTTACTATTATGAACGCCGATGCGAATCACTCAGATTGCAGATTTTTACGATGCGACGTCGCATCGCAGTTTTGTGTACGGGCCCATACCTAAGGCTGCTGTTACGTCTAACATCCACCTCGCTTGCATGTTGAAACATATTTAAGACTTTAAAATATTGAGTATTTTTTGACAAATGTCGATGGCGTCCCTTATAAAATTACGGATATTTTAGAGTTTCGTTTATTTTGTTTTTATAACTTCTCTGTACCCGAAACCGGCGTGCCTACCCCTCCGGAATACAAACGTGAGTTTATGTAATGTTATATTTTTAACTTTTCTCTCTCTCTGAGGGAAGGTATGTGCCTAAAATATTAAATATATAATTTTTTTTTTATAATAGTAATATTTATTTATTTCAGTTTTTTTTTTATTCATTATCAATTATTAAATAGTTTAATTATTTCAAACATAAAATAAGAGACTTAATTAATATATAAATGATAAAAATATACAAATAACTAATTCTATATTTACAAATATAACACCTGCCCCAGGTCACTGTCCCGCGGTAATGAGCCCAGAACGCTGGCGACGTTACCTCTTTGGATGGCCAGGCTTATCCTCTGGCCGAGGTACGCGCCGGCCCTCTGGTCTCCCGATGCGTCGATTAGGCGCGCCGCTAAGTCTTTGAACAGCAGGCGCGCCTCTGGGCCCCAAGTGCCTATGGTTTCGACCCCAAACGGCGCAAATATGTTATTGTTTCCTATTGAACCGTATTTGCGCCGTTTGAGGCTTTCGGCCGCGCCAGCCGCTGAACCAGCGGCTCTTCCACTCTGGGAACCATGAGAGGGTGCCAGCGTGTCAACGCATGTAGCGTCCCATACTAGCGGCCTCCCATGTTTCCAGGGGATCAATGTCATTCCATCGGGCCTTTTGCCATCGTCGCGGATGATGCCTGAAGGTTCCAGCGTGGCCGGAACCCCGGCTGTGGCAAAGGCCCTCCGGATGATGTCATTGAGAGCCGCGTGGCGGGAAAGGCGGCCGGCGCTCCGCTGACACGATAGACCATGGTGGCCCAGGCGATCGACGTCGGTACCGCAGGGGCAGCGATGGGGCACAGTGATTGGGCAACCCAGTCGCAGACCGATGGCGGTGCTAAAAGAGGTGTTGTCCATCAGGGTCCCTATAGACGCTGATGGGTGGGCCTGCAACCAGTAGCCCGCCTCTCGCTCGGACACGGTCAGTAGGCGAGCGCGTTCCACGTCGCTGGTGCAAGAATGGATTAACCTGCTCTGCACCAGCTCGCAGAGGGGCCCGTCCCACTGCCTTTGGATGGTAGGATCCTTCGGCGGATCCTCATTAGGGCAAGCCAGTCTCCATGCCTCTTTGGCTTCCCCACAGTATGAGGCCTCAATGTCACCCAGAGAAGAGCTAACAATTTTCTTGTACAAGGCCTCGATACTGTGGATGGAAGACAAAAAGGCAGGCAATGCGACGCTGCTTACCTTCCTGACTCCTAGGCCTCCATATCTTATGGGGAGTGATGCCTGGAGCCAGGAACGTTCTGAAATTGGACAGTTTAGAATTTGGATTAAGGCCAAATGGATCATCGAATCGATTGGTCCTAGTAGAGCCACCTGGCTAAATAGTGGGCTACATCTGAGGTAATAGGTAAATTTTGGCACAAAAAGGCAAAAACGTATAATTTGGAAGGCCATATGTGTGTTAATTTTGGACAGGAGGGGAATGGTATCGAAAAATTTTGTTTTTTCGTCGTCTAAAAATAGAGGAAACGCTTCTTCCATGACTGGCGCTCCTAGGAGACGAAGTGATTCGTTATTTACTACCTTTAAATTTGGGGCCAAGCAGTTAAATTCGGAAACTATTGAATTTGTGGATCTTATGTGGTCGAACACGTACAGTTCGCATTTGCTGTGGTTAAGCTCCAGGCCTATGGATTTAAATTTGTCCGAAAGCGTCTTTAGGTCGTTTTGAACCGTATTTATGTCGCCTCCTAGGGTGCCATCGTCCAGATACCATATATTTAATTTTGACTTTAAGGACGTGATAATTTTGTGTATAGCCAGGCTGAAGATGGCCGGCCCGAGCGGGTCGCCCTGCTGGCAGCCTACAGAGGAGTCGATAAGATGATCGCGGTATACCAGGTTTGAAGGGAAGCTGTAGGCCTGCCAAAGGTATGGATATATCTCCGGGGTGATTTCTTTCACCTCTGCCAGCATGGCGCCTCTGTCGACCGAATCAAATGCATATATATATATATACCGAATTAAATTTTACATATCTAATTTGTAATTATAAAATATACTTCCTTTCAGTTTCGGATCTTTTTTGCAGCCTGTATAGAAAGTTCGGAAGTACAAAAATCTTAAATCAAAAACTAGACTAAAATAAAACGTGTTCCAACCCATATTTACGAACTTTATTTTAATAATAAATAAAAATTAATGTAACTCCACAGGTAATATCACGTTTATGAAATCGCGATACGGCAACGACATGCTGGTGGTCGGTGGCTACAAGTTTAACTTTCAAATGCATTCCGGAGCCAAACAGAGATGGCGGTGTTCATCGCACCACAACAGAGGATGCAAGGCCCATGCGTTCACACTGAACAATTATTTGATGAAGATAAACAATGAACATACACATTAGGCACCGGTACCTGGGGGCAGCCATAAATTTGTACAAATGGCCTCAGTCTGGGTGTATTTCCATGTTTGCAATGTCTTTGCCTGGTTACCATAGTACAGGATATCCTAGCTTGCCACCAGGAAAAGAGTGACTGCGTTGCGTGAAAGCTATTATTATTAATCATCACGTCACAGACTTAAGGGGCAACCCGGAGCTAATTAGCGGCATCAATGGAAAAATAATAATTTCTTCTCATACAGGGTTATTTCAAAAATGCGCAATTCCTGAAAATCTCGGTTACAGTTGGTCATTTTTAACGGCTTTATTTTTTATTTTTAACGTTTTTTATTTTTTGTATTTGTTTTTTTTGTTCAAATTGCAATATACAAGGATCATAATTTTTTAAGGTTATTCTGCTTGATAGATATTGCTTAAAACCATATTCGTTAAATGGACATTCTTCTATACATTAAAATGATTTACTAAATGCTGCAACATTGATAGAGCGCGCAAAGCGCGAATTTAATATAAAATTATAAACTCTGATCGTTTCAAAAATAAAAATCATAGAAACAACCTATAGAACACAAACTCTGATTAGGATTGTCTCAGGAATTGCCATTTTGGAATACCACCTGTTTTTATAATACGTATCGCTCGTAGCCCCGGCTGCCTGAGTGATCTTAAACGATCACGAAGGTTAAGCAACACAGGCGCGTTCAGTGCATGGATGGGTCGCCGTCTATGCCTAACGCTAGTGGCATTTTTCCGAGCGGTTCCGTGCTTCGCAAGGCACGTTAAGCTGTTGGTGCCGGCTGCCGTCGATAGATGGCAGTCGTTAAGCCAAGTCAGAGACCTTAGGGCGGCTTGACAACTTCTGACAGTAGACGAGCCACTAGTCTACAAGCCTCCACCAATCCGGACTTGGCCCCCGTGGTGGAGTATGGCCTATACCTTCCTCAGGGAAGAGACCCGTGCCCCTCGGTGGGGACATAATGGGTTGATGATGAATACGTTTTTGAAATAAGTGAAAATCGTGAATGTCTATAATAGTGATAGCTATTTCTAAAACATACAGCCTAGAACCATGGTTGATAACCTAGGCCTTATTGGCTACTTGAATATAACGATTAATAAAGTGTTCTCTATCTATCAAATCAAATGTTATTATTCAAAGTAGCACAGAAACTGCGACTTAATGAACGTTACAAGTTAAACTAAGTATTCATTTCAAAATGTAGATCAATTTGGAGAAAAATGGACAAAAATACTCCAAACTTAGTCTATATAAAAAACTACAAATTTATTTATACTTTTTTTATTCCTATCAAAATTTTATTATTTATTGTGACGTATTAAACTGACGACAATCCTTAGCTTCTATTACTTAGCCACAAAGCACATGTAATTTAATACTTAAGTATAAGAATACTAAATAATTAAAAAGTACTAATATTTTTATCCTTCAGTGACTATTATAATTATTTGATGTGAGTATAATACCTATTATTATTTTTGATATTGCACCTACAAACTTCTTTAGCAACAAGAAGTTGCCACGGGAAACTGTGGGTACATAGAGAAAGCATTATGTGTTGTACCTACATATTAAATGCAATAAAATTGTGTACTACGTAAATACGTACATAGTAATAAGTTTTTAAATCTTAATCTGCAACAATTTTCTGACATGACATTTTTTTTTCAGGCAGAGTCATGTTCATGAAATCCCGACGTGGTAACGACATGCTGATTGCCGACGGCTACAGGTTCAATGCTCAGTCGCTCTGTGGAAGCAAACTACGCTGGAGGTGTACTCTTCAATCCAAAGGATGCAAGGCCCATGCGTTCACAGTAAATAATGAGCTAGTGAAGTTGTGGAATGTCCATACGCATTAAGGTATATCCTCGTTATAACGGGCCAGGAAAATCGAAAATAATTCTTAAGGTTGCTGTTACGTCTAGCATACTGTCGCGCTTTCACAATCTAACGTGTTTGGTGATTTTAATTGAATTAGTATACTTTTGATAACCGAGTTTTGAAGGTTTGATAGGTAAAACAATCACGGATATTTTAAATATATTTTTTGTTTTCCTATACCTAGTTTTTGATAAAGAAAAGTAATTTCCAAAATTCTTGATTTTGTCATCAAATTTTCTCAATGGAAAACTAGGTACAGAGTAAGAAAAATATTTCTTGAATGCCCGCAATGCTATGTTAAACTTCAGACCACATTTATCAAAAGTATACATATTTTTTTACAGTCATAAAAATGTTAGATTGTGCGAGCGACACAGCATACTGGACGTAAAAGCAACCTTAATACTGACGAAGTTAGATGCTGGCTACAAAACAAGAGCAAAAAAGCTCGATCCCACGACGTGTCCGTCGACCGCACGTGGCCTAGGTTTATTTGCTCTAGTATTGTAGTCTCTAACCTTAAAGTGTTTAAGGTTTACTTTAGTTTTTATCGTTGCGCCCGCACGTCGCCAGCCCTTTGTAATGTGGATAGTCTTTTAAACTTAGATTTTATTTGGACATATTTGAATTACTGTATTTTTCGTTTTCGTTTCTATCAATACCTAATTGTTAAAAAAACTGTGCTATTTAAATTAGTACCCTATATAGTAGTGTGGGAATTAAAATTGGAAACAAGTAAAGTTTTTAAATAATAAACTGTTATTTTAAATGCAATAGTTTTTGAGATGCCAAATGTAGATTGTTTATGCTCTACCATAAAGAAAAGCAAGGGTTGCGTGTATCTATTGATAAGGATACTGGACAACAGAGGCGGCTCGTCTTATAAAGCGCTGGTGCAGTGCACTCCCACAAAAATAAGTAACTAAGTACATTACTTAATAAAAAAAAATAAAATTTTATCTGCTACCTACCACCTATAAATTTTTAAACCTATGCACACAAAGACCTACACACATTATAGTAGTTTACTAGAAATAATTAACTACGCACGAAGTTAAAAATGTTTTCAAGCATAAGATTTGGTGTCAAGTTGTTACCGAGTGGAGCGCCAGTGATTGCGCTCCTATGAAACGAAATTCAGTACAATGCCTAGTACTAAATTCAATGAGTGCGAAAGAGAAACATTGGAACGGCCCGGTACGTGAAACAAAAGATTTCATATGAGAAATGAGCCTAATCTGGAGCGCCGCTCATGCGCTACGTTGCCAAATGGTGCGAGGTGACAATGCGGTGCACGCAGTGCAGCTAATTTTGAGCTGTTGCCGATCTTAGTAAACAAACAAACGCGTCCCACCAATCTAATCAAGTAATCACATCAAGTCAGTCGATCACTTTTCGCGCGAATATCTACGACAGTTTTGTGTTATTCCGCTATTTAAATTAGTTTCTGTGCGTTATTTGTGCTGAAAATGGAACAATACAATGTATGTTATATTAAAAACTGTGAAAAGACTTTAGAAAAGCGTCTTGACCTAAACCAAAGGGGCCACCACGGCCTGAACTCGCCCTGACACAAAAATGTGCTTCAAAAACTAAAACTTTTACGCGTGTGTGTAAACCCGAACAAGTTGCCCAACTAGCAAGACTTTTCAATCTTTTTGTGAACACCCATAAAATAAAATCACGAGCCGCCTCTGCTGGACAAATAAATAATGAGCACCATTCGTAATTAAAAGTTTGTTTTTAGAGTTCCATATCTCAAAAGGAAAAAACGGAACCCTTATAGTATTACTCTGTTGTCCGTTGGTCTGTCTGTCAAGACCTTTATCTCGAGAATGCGTGGAAGTATCGAGTTGAAATTAAAACCATAGGTCTACAGTCCCTTGAAGCTGTGAAAAAATGAAACTTCTAAGTTTACGTAAAAAAAAGATACGCCTTTTATGTCGCAAAAAAACGTATATTTCGAAACTCAAATAAATCAAAATTTATAGGGTACTTTCCGTTGACCTAGAACTTTGAAAAATGTGGCAAGTAATATCGTCTTATTCTACAAGTACAGGGAAAAATCAGAAACTATACATTTGTAATTGAATCATTAAAAAAATTGTCTTTGAAGTTCGGGAAAAGCTCGAAAAAACTGCGAGACTCGATTCTAAACTATTTATAATATATTATGTAAGTACCTACAAATTTGTACGAAACCCTCGGCGGGCGAGTCCGACTCGCACTTGTCCGGTTTTTTAAGTAACTTTACACAATATTGAATTTTACCAGTGTTTACTTTGTTAATGAATTGTGTATACACAGCGATGATCTTAGAAACTTATGGTCTTATTTATAAAAAGCCGATTCCACTGAAACACTCTTAAGTCGGAGTTAAAGCCGGATTATGGGAGGAGTTCCTGTTATAAACTGGCTGTAAATTGTAGCCCTTTCTTGTAATCAATTATTCAGCACAGACCTATATAAAAATATTTAAAATATAAAATTGTGTTTCTCTAGCGTAATTATTTTTTTGTTCTCCTTCAATGCTTAAAGTAATTTGTGGATAATGTGGTGGGTTATACTATTACCTATTCTATTTCATACCTTTATTTATCAATCATGTGATATTGTATAACGATTTATTATCCCTAATAAAAATAAAAACACTTTACTCCCTCTTTAAATTGCTCAGTAGACTACGAAACAGAGACAAATAGCAGCTATTTATTATCTTGCTTATATCATTTTACAGACTCTAGGCCCTGTTCTCGGCCGAAACTCTATGATATGCCCACTGATTCGTATGCCCCACTAAATATTATCAATATTTTCAGGTATAGCCTACACTATTATCCCTAATCGGCGGCGTGGGCACAGCTTGCTTGTGATCAACGGCTACACTCACTATTTGAAGAACAAGGATCAATCTCTGTACTATTGCTCCAAAAGCGAGAGGGGTGGTTGCAAAGCTCTAGTGAAGTTGGATAAGAAAGGAGCTATCGAGAAAATAGCACAAGATCACAATCATGATCCGCCAGTAGATAGGAAAATAGATCAAGGTAAATTACATTACGTTACATTAATTTATAATTGCGAAAATTATGCTTTGAACAGTCAACTTGTAATTACTGTTGTACATGGACCTCGTTCCATTACAGTGAAAGTGAAATAATCCCAACCTTTAGGAAGTTTTCAACCGTATTTAAGACTTCTGCATATTAATATTTAATTGGCTGCTCGCACATTCTAACATTATTAATGGTTGTAAAAACGCTTACGCGTATCTGAGGCTTTGCCAAATAATAAAATTGTGGACATTGTATACCACAACTTACATGGAAGAAACCATTTGTAATCCTTTCTCCAAGTTGTGCAATTAAGTGTTCTCTATCATCTATCTACCGAAAGACATACTTATTAGTAATTGTGGTAGCAAGTTTTCTTTTTATTATTTACGGACAGGCACATACATTGCTTCTGGCCCCACACTAGGATACCCTGTGTTGTGGGAACCAGAAACAACGACATCACAAACATGTAAACATCCAAGACCTGGGGTTTTTTTTGTCCCCAGCCGGGATTCGAACCCGCATGGTATACAGATGCACTACCGCTGCGCCACGAGGTCGTCAACTTTTCTTCATCAATACTAAGTATAGGAAATCAAAAATGTATTTAACGTGTCCGCCATTTTATTATCCAGCAAAGCCTCGGACCTAATTCATTAGAAGTATCCATTGTTTTACAATCATTCATCATCAACCCATTATGTCCCCACTGAGGGGCACGGGTCTCTTCCCTGAGGAAGGTATAGGCCATACTCCACCACGGGGGCCAAGTCCGGATTGGTGGAGGCTTGTAGACGAGTGGCTCGTCTACTGTCAGAAGTTGTCAAGCCGCCCTAAGGCCTCTGACTTGGCTTAACGACTGCCATCTATCGACGGCAGCCGGCACCAACAGCTTACAGCAACGTGCCTTGCGAAGCACGGAACCGCTCGGAAAAATGCCACTAGCGTTAGGCATAGACGGCGACCCATCCATGCACTGAACGCGCCCTGTGTTGCTTAACCTTCGTGATCGTTTAAGATCACTCAGGCAGCCGGGGCTACGAGCGATTCAATCATTAATCATTATTAACTTAATTCCGGTTCCCTTATTTACTCTTACGACAAAAAATCAAATGACCCCGGAATTAAGTTAATAATATGTAGTGGTTACGAATGTTTTAGTTAAAAAATCATTGAACACGTTAGACGGTGCGACCGAGATCGAAGCCGAACGTCACAGCCTTAAGACATATCTAAGTTATTTTCTTACAGACAAAGTTGTCTTCACGAAATCGCGTTATGGCAACACCAGTCTGTATGTCGACGGCTACAAGTTTACTCACCACAAGCAGATGGCTGATAAAGAACGATGGCTCTGCTCAAGTCGCCGGAGTACAGCGTGCAGGGTTTACCTGTATACGGTCGATGACAAAGTTGTTAAACTATTCAATGACCATACACATCCGCCCTTGTTGGTCGCTATAGATTATAAATAATACGGGGGTATAGCTCTAGTTCTAGTTCGACTGGAGATTTCCGCACTTAGCCTCATAATTTACGTTTATTAAATACGTTTTTTTGTCCATTTTTTCTCCAAAATGATCTAGATTTTGAAATGGACACCTAGTTTAACTTGTAACGTTCATTAAGTCGCAGTTTCTGTGCTACTTTGAATAAAGAAATTTGATTTTGATTTTGATTTTAATTGGGCCATTGTACGTAGGTAGACTAGTGGGTAGAACATTCGACTCGGAAGCGACAGACTCAGGTTTGTTTTCTAAGTTATGTACATTTGTGAAGTTATAGTAGCAATACCACTCGCTAACTGTGAAGGAAAACATCGTGAGCAAAACCTGAGTGTTTGAGCTACCTCACATACCTCAGCGCTTGAAATCGCCAATCCGCGGTGGGCACGCGTGGTGATTAAGCCCATACTCTCACCCTGAGAGAAGGCCTGTGCCCTACAGTGAGACGTATTTAGTCTGCTTATGACGTAGCGAGTGCTGAGGTATATAAATACCTTCCTTTATTATTTACATACAGGTTTCCTCACGATGTTTTCCTTCACATTTAGCGAGTGGTATTGCTAATATCCATCATCCACCAATCCGGACTTGGCCCCCGTGGTGGAGTATGGCCTATAACTTCCTCAGGGAAGAGACCCGTGCCCCTCGGTGGGGACATAATGGGTTGATGATGATTGCTAATATAACTTCACAAATATACGTAACCTAGAAAACAAAGTCATTGGTACAGTCGGGTTTCGAAACCACGACCTCCACGAACGAGAAGCCGGCGTTCTACAGTTCCGCTACCACTGCGAATACGGGGGTGTAATAAAATATCGTCGTTCGGTGGGAAGGCCCCCTACCCGATAGGTTGATGACATTAAGAAGGTGGCAGGAGGACAACGGACGAGGTTAGCAGGGGACCGGCGAAGTTGGCTTGACGGTGAAGAGGCCTATGCCCAACAGTGGGCGTCTTACATGTTTAAATATACTTCAAGGGGATCCATAAGGTCAACTAGCGCCGTCAATGAAAAAAAAAACATCTTGGTTTTATTTCATCTTGCTTCTATCCCACTGCTGGGCAAAGGCCTCCCTTTATTTCTCCACTCCTCCCTATTCGTGGTCACCTTCTGCCAACCCGGTAAGAAGGTCGTGAGGTCGTCCCGCTATCCAGCCATATCTTCTTTTACCAATCATTTTTAAAAGGGTGACTGACCGAAGACCTAAGGCATAAAACCTAGGACTAGATAGCATTAACGCCATCTAATACACAACGCATGCTATCTTGTCCCAGGTCCGTGAATTGGAAGGGTGGTGTTGGTGGAATCATGTAATTTGGTCGCGTTCAGCTGGAAGCTAATGGATGAGCTTGAATTGAAGGTGCATAATTGACCGTTATGGAAGTTTCGAGAGCGATTTTATATTTTATTTGACACAAATTTGACAACAATAATAAATATTAAGTTTTCTTTCATTCAAATGTTGTGGTAAAAAGGAACGGGCTCGGCTTTATTTCCGTGACTGCATGCGTAGTCACAGCGCTGGTTTTCAGCCAGTCCCTTTTAATAACTTAAAAAAAAATTACATAAGCGCCATTAAAAGTATGCTAAAAAGAACACAAAAGCTAATCAATTATTCATTCAAAATTGATCACATACTAAACAGTAGCAAAAAATTACAGGAATATTAAAATATAATAATAATGGTACACTTCAATGACAAGTTAAAATTGATTAAATATAAAACAATAATAAATTAATAACAATCATTGGATACACCTTACAATTACAGTTCAAGATAACATTTTTCAGTACAATTATTGTTTTTTTAAAAACCTATTTAGAGGCCAAAAATTCCACCCATGCCGGAACTTGAACCCGCGACCTCTGGCTAACTGAGCTACAAATACAAATAGATTTATTTTACCAAAAATAATTTTACATCCTTATTATCTACAGATAGTATGGATAGTATTACAATTTATAGTGGCCCTCACACTAGGTCAAGCCTGTCCTGTGAGGACCGTGTGAAAGACATTACCAAATAACTTACGATTTATGACAGAATATGGATGCCATTAAATTTAAACAAATCAATTAAATTATATGTAATTAAAACATAAACATGCTAAGTGGCAAGTGCAGGCATCGGCGAAATTTCGAGCCTCTCAACAAACTTCTCTGTAATACGTACAGGCAGCGACATCTGGCCAAAGCAATTTACATCACTTGCAGCCCGGAGTAACCCACTTTGCAGTTAGGTATGTCCTCAGCACGGTTTAGTGTAACAAAAATAATATAATAATTATTTTTTTATAAATTTGATTGGAATCTGATTTAAATAACATTACACTCATTGACTTGTTACACTGGCGTGCGTGACTGATATGGTATTTCTCTAGTAACATTAGATAAACTACTCTATATTAAGAAGAAGAAGAAGAAGAAAGACGTTTATCATACCAACAAGATACATCACAGAAACAAAATAAGCAGATAAGTAACATAATATGCACAACAACAGAAAGAAAAGAAAATACACAACAGACAAAACGAATAAATAAAACAGGACCATAGATGTAGCCTGTGGTGTATCTACGTTGCCACAAAAGGCTGACTCAGCGTTGTGTTGGATTTACAAGTATACAGGCGTGAGTTTATGTGCATTTTTTTTTTGCATCATGGTCATGTACATTAACACCCCTGAGTGTGAAGGAACTAATAATGATGATGATGAACTTTTTTTTTTCGTTTTGTAATAAGATCCTAGTACATAATGTAATATAACCTAGTACAGGCATTGCATGCTTAAAAGGTGACTCCAATTAGTATGTACCGAAAAATAATGCAAGTAAAGAAATTCATTACTCTAAATAGATAGAACTTTATTGCACAACCAAAAAAAATAATTGTATTACAATGAATTATAATAAAATCGTTTTTCAAATAGCTACTTTTAACTTATAAAAAGTCCACTAAAACACTCTTAAGACGCAGTTAAAGCCGGTTTAAAAAGGGAATTCCTCTCAAAAACCGGCTTTAACTCAGTCTTGAAAGTATTTTAGTGGGATCGACCTTTTTATAAAGAAGACAATTTTTCCATTAACTTTAAAATTAATGTCTGGGAACTGAACCCGAATCTTCCTAATCAAAATATTGATAGAATTCATGCAAAATGTTACTTCTTTGAAATTAAGCAAAAAAATGTGATCACACATCCCGTGTTAAAATTTACGTAGTTTGTTTAGGCTCCGTTTTATAGTGAATCTAAAGCTTAATGTAAAGCTTTTGTAAATATTTTTAAGTGTAGTTAATTAGTTTACAGTGACGAAAATTACTATGCAGCAATTTAATTTGAAAAGGTTTTCTAATTAAGCAGGCAGAACTATTAAAAACCGGCCAAGTGCGAGTCGGACTCGCGCACCGAGGGTTCCGTACAAACCTGCAATGTCAACAACATTTTTTCACGGGTTAAAGGCAATTAGATCTAAGTATTTGATATGAATTTCAACTTGATAGCTCTACGCGTTCATGAGGAAAAAAGTAATAAGTTTATATTTATTAAAAAATATATATTTTGTAATGTAACTAAAAATTTAAGGTTTTCGGAATTTTTCCTTTATGTGTGCTATAAAACGTTGCTTCATGCCAAATTTCAAGATTCTAGGTCGACTGGAAGTACCCTTTAGGTTTTGATTCCCTTGCGAGTACTTGCGAGTTTCAAAATATGCAGCTTAAATTGCTGTTTCTTTTGATTGCGTTGACATAGAAGTTAGGTTTTGTTACAGCTTAAAGGTATTATAGACCTGAGTATTTGGTATGAATTTCTATTTAATACCTCTACGCGTTTATGAGGAAATGGGTAGTAAATTTAAAATTATTAAAAAAAAATATATTATGTGATGTAACTAAAAATTTATGGTTTTCGTAATTTTTCCTTTATCTATGCTATAAGACGTTGCTTCGTACCAAATTTCAAGATTCTGAGTTCACGGGAAGCACCCTGTAGGTTTTGATTCCCTTGCAAGTGTCGAAAATTTGCGGCATAAACGGCTGTATCTTTTGATTGCGTTGGCTTAGAAGTTTGATTTTTTCACAGCTTCAAGGGACAGTAGACCTGAGTAATTGATATAAATTTCAGCTTCATACCTCCACGCGTTCCTGAGAAAAAGGGTCTTGACAGACGGACGGACGGACGGACAGACGGACAACAAAGTGATCCTATAAGGGTTCCGTTTTTTCCTTTTGAGGTACGGAACCCTAAAAAATTAAAAATGTTGCTCACGATCTTTTTCCTTAGCAGTTATTGCTCCTGCAAGTGCATACTGATGTTTTCTTCAACACTACTTTACTTAAAATACAATATCACCCTTCAAGTAAATCAATCTTCGCGAAATCTCAATTGGGTTACATAACATAACGTTTACCCATTGAATGCGTTCGGCAAGTAAAGCACGATGTTTGTGAATAGTGAAAAATACGTTGCAACCTTTTTTGTACAGCATGCAACACAATTGTTGTGAATAGTGAAAAAATGGTTACAACCTTTACTTTTACTCCACTCCAGCATGGGTCGTGCGATGGCACGAGTCACGCGTTTTGTGGCGCTAAAATGTCAAAACTTTGACGAATAATTCACTGGAAAGATTCAATACTATTGGCGCTTAGAACACGCGCCTCGCGTAGTCGTACTACCTATGCTGTGTTTTCATTGGCCATGTTTAGAACTAAAGTTGTGTTCAAAGTTTGCCATCTGCCACTGGACACCCAAAAAATGTTCTGGCTTTGGTCAATGATCAATTACGCCCGATCCAGCAAGGGTAGTCTAAGTACTGTTTGTCCGTAAAAATGTGGTACAACCTACACATATTTTTCACTCACAAATTAATTTTGAGAATCGAGTGCCTACGAAGCCGCCCGGCGGCCGCGGTTGGCAAAACCGTATAAGGACATCTATTGATTGAATTTAATGATATTTTATGTTTATTTTTTAAATTGTAATAAAAGTGCCCGTAACCGGCGTGTGTAATAACCAGTCATGGATGTTCACGAAGGGAAAGAGTTTTGTCAGGATCGTGGTTTAGAAGAAGAAGAAGAAGAAAGACATTTATTATACCATCAAGATACATCACAGAAACAAAATAAGCAGATAAGTAACATAATATGCACAATAACAGAAATAAAACTAAATACACAACAGACAAAACGAATAAATAAAACAGGACCATAGATGTAGCCTGTGGTGTATCTAAGTTGCCACAAAAGGCTGACTCAGCGTTGTGTTGGATTTACAAGTATACAGGCGTGAGTTTATGTGCATTTTTTTTTTTGCATCATGGTCATGTACATTAACACCCCTGAGTCGGGCGTCACTTTCCAAAACCACGGCCTGTATTTAATGAGCATTAATTTTCTTTCCTTACAGGAAGATCCATCTTCGTGAAATCTCGATATGGTAACAGTATGCTAGTAATCGATGGCTACAAGTACACCTATCACAGGCGTTTTTCTCATAAAACACACTGGCAGTGCACGGCAAAAAATAAAGGATGCAAGTGCCGCGCGGTCACGATTGAGGATAAACTTGTGAAAATATTCAATGATCATACGCATTTTCCTCAATGTGTATGATTTTCTGTTTATGAAAATGTAATGTTTCAAGCCGACTAAAATTACGGAAATCGTAGTCAAAACTTTATTCGAATGTAAAAAAATATTTTAAGTATCCTTTCTATGTTGCGTAACCCTTTTGTAAAAATGAAAGGAAGAAAGAAGAAAGAAAGAGGATATTTATTTAAATTGTCACAGAAACACAAAGTAAACACAAAGGTATACAAACAAAAGACATGACGTCAATGAAACCGAAATAAAAACAAAACAATCGTGAAGAGAATCGTGATTACTTACCCCTTGTGTTTTATAGACTAGAAACTGCTAATCTGCTGTTAACACAGATTTTTAGTGTACCAGAAACCGAGGGTTTAACCGTATTTCTATGCTTTCCATTTCTATTACCTTATTGGGTTATCCATTTTTACGTTTTAATAAAATATCTATATATTTGACAGTTCGGAGCAAGTTAAATCGGACGTGTCCATAAAATGGAGAAGTGACAAAAGAGATTAAAAAAGTTACATCTAATTAATGTCTTAAAAAAACATTTTTTTTCAATGATATCTAATACAGAATAACTTAAATGTACAAAATAATATTTGCCGTTCTTTATGTATGCTATTCATAACCAGCAGCAAAAGGTCATTTCCCTATTTGCAAGCATTTTTAATGTGTGGATTCATGTCAAAACTCCGTCTTCCCACAGGTGGACCATTCTACGTAAAATCCCGATATGGAAGGAACGTACTGGTGATAGGGGGATTCCGGTTTTCCTTTCACCAACAATTTGGGAGCAAAATACGGTGGCGGTGCTCGACCCATTACCAAAAAGGATGCAAGGCTCACGCGTTCACTGTAGAAAATATGATTGTCAAATGTCACGCCATGCATATGCATGATTTTAATTAGATTTGACTGAGGACAGTTTAACCCCCTTTATTACATCTAATATTTAAAAATATCGGGTCATTTATTATTTATTTTATTTGTTTATTTTTTTTTATAAAGGAGGAAAACAGAATTAACAAATGATACTTAATACATTTTGTTAACTCCTAAACATTCCTCACCGATAGATAAAAGCTTAATGATCTTAAATGACAAACTTAAAACAAATGGCGTGCAAGAAAATATACAACAATACACACAAAAATTATGATGTGGTTAAGTAGGTACTTATAGGTAGGCACTTTGTTACATCAAGGACTATGCAAGTATCACAAATTTCTCAAAACAGAAATAAACATTTGTTTACAACGGTACTTGGAAAAGTAAAATAAGTCGACTTCTGTAAACGAAATATTGTAGGTATCACACATTCGGTACAATGGAGCTCTCTTACCGGCTTGTTCTTGGTTCTTGTAATGCCTAGTGATTTTTATCGAACTCCACCGAAACGGCGTCACCGATTTTTTTTTATTGTTTTTTTGTATATTTGGTGGGTCTGAGAATAGGTCGTAGGCTAATTAATATGGCAAAACAACGTTTGCCGGGTCAGCCAGTATGTATTCTATTTGTTTTTCTAATTTCTGTGTCTGTTTGGGTGTCTTTTTGTTTACATCTTTTGTTTGTCTAAAAAAGAAAAGAAAGAAAAAAAGAAAGAAAGAAATTACGAAAGAAATATGGGTGGAAGAACCGGTAAGGGATGTCCTAGGCGGACATACTTCGACCAAATAGGGGATGTATATGTTAGCAAATGGCACGATAAAAAGTACCACTAAAAATAAAAATTAATCATAATACCTAATATATTTTTAATAATGTAATTAAATTAAAAAATGTTTTAATTTATTTGAATTACATGATTACCGTCATTCTGTGTTATCTGTATTATAATTTAATAAATTTATTTGTTATACTATTTAATATGGCTTTGGCTGGAATAAAATTATTTATTATCATTATTATTAATGAATGTTGATGAAGCGAAACAAGTCTGTCAGTATCGTGGCAAGTGGCAAACCCTGGTCTCTACTTACCCCTCCGGGATACAGGCGTGGCTTTATGTAATGTATGTGTCCATCCTATGGGTCCATTCCTAATACTGGTGAGAGAATTTTGAAATCGGATAAGATGTTTCGGAGATTACCCCCTACATAGAAACTTACAAACAAATAAACTTACAAACCTTTTCTCTCTGTCGGTCTATGAACCACTCCTGAAAATAGAGGTATTGAATACAAAATAACTGCATTTTTTTACGTTCATTTTTAGGGTTCCGTACCTCAAAAGGAAAAAACGGAACCCTTATAGGATCACTTTGTTGTCCGTCTGTCCGTCCGTCCGTCCGTCTGTCAAGACCCTTTTTCTCAGGAACGCGTGGAGGTATGAAGCTGAAATTTATATCAATTACTCAGGTCTACTGTCCCTTGAAGCTGTGAAAAAATCAAACTTCTAAGCCAACGCAATCAAAAGATACAGCCGTTTATGCCGCAAATTTTCGACACTTGCAAGGGAATCAAAACCTACAGGGTGCTTCCCGTGAACTCAGAATCTGGAAATTTGGTACGAAGCAACGTCTTATAGCATAGATAAAGGAAAAATTACGAAAACCATAAATTTTTAGTTACATCACATAATATATATTTTTTTAATAATTTTAAACTTACTACCCATTTCCTCATAAACGCGTATAGGTATTAAATTGAAATTCATACCAAATACTCAGGTCTATAATACCTTTAAGCTGTAACAAAATCTAACTTCTATGTCAACGCAATCAAAAGAAACAGCAATTTAAGCTGCATATTTTGAAACTCGCAAGTACTCGCAAGGGAATCAAAACCTAAAGGGTACTTCCAGTCGACCTAGAATCTTGAAATTTGGCATGAAGCAACGTTTTATAGCACACATAAAGGAAAAATTTCGAAAACCTTAAATTTTTAGTTACATTACAAAATATATATTTTTTAATAAATATAAACTTATTACTTTTTTCCTCATGAACGCGTAGAGCTATCAAATTCATATCAAATACTTAGATCTAATTGCCTTTAACCCGTGAAAAAATGTTGTTGACATTGCAGGTTTGTACGGAACCCTCGGTGCGCGAGTCCGACTCGCACTTGGCCGGTTTTTTTTTTACTTTATCCACCCCTTAAAGAGAGGAATGTCAGAAGTGAAAATGAAAGTTAAGAAACTATTGGTCGTGCGGGATCTGACGTCAACGTAAGAACGTAGTTTGACGGTTTTGATAATTTTTAAATAACGGACCTAAAACGAAAAAAAAAACAACTTGTAAATTTAAATTGCTGCAATCAATCAATCAATCTAAGGGCTGTGCTTGGAATTTTTCTACGAAATCCAATCAGAAATGTTGAGATTCTTAGAAGAACGAAAGTCGTCGACATAACCCAGCGGATTAGTAAGTTGAAGTGGCAGTGGGCGGGGCACATAGCACGCAGAACTGACGGCCGATGGGGCCGAAAAGTTCTCAAATGGAGACTACATATCGGCAAGCGCAGCGTAGGACGACCAGCCACAAGATGGACAGATGATCTCATCCTAGTGGCAGGAAGACGCTGGCTGCAAGTCGCTTCCAACCGGTATTTTTGGAAATCCACGGAGGAGGCCTATGTCCAGCAGTGGACTTCTTGTTGCTGAATAATGAATCAAACAATCGGTCCGCACTCGTCGCTGCTGGACATAGGTCTCCCCCAAGGCACGCCACATTCTTCTGTCTTCGGCCATCCTCATCCAACCGCTGCCAGCAATCTACCTCAGATCATCGGTCCAGCGGTCCACTGCAGGACATAGGCCTCCCTCGTGGTTTTTATAAAAATGAGGGGTTTTCCCATAATCGCCACGCTTCGCAGGCGGGTTGGCGATCGTAGTATGTGGTTGGAATCTCAGGAAGACGCTGCTGCCCGTCTCCTGGTAATTTATTTCCTTAGTCGCCTTCTACGACAGCCACGGAATTACTTATTAAGAGAAAAAAAATAGGGACTGCAGGTTAGAGTAGTATGGAGAGGGAAGTGATAAATAGAAATAAAAAGCCTACCTTAGAATTAGTTTCAATTACATTAAATAAACTCACGCCTGTATCCTAAAGTGATTGGCAGAGACCACGGTTTGCCACTTGCCACTATCCGATCGACCTTCGACGTCGATATTGGAATTAATTTATATTAAAAAAATGCCCGTTAAGAATAGCGTCCCTCCATTTCCTTCCGTGGATGTCGTAGAAGGCGACTAAGGAAATCAATTACCACGAGACCGGCAGCAGCGTCTTCCTGAGATTCTAACCGCATACTGCGATCGCCAACCAGGCGGGTTGCGTTGGCATAAGCGTGGCGATTATATCAAAACCCCTCATGGTTATGAAAACCATGAGGGAGGCCTATGTCCTGCAGTGGGCGTCAAATGGCTGATGATGATGATGAAAAAAATACCGGCTCCCGTTTTTGTTCAAATTTCGGTTATATAAATAATCAATATTAGTGTACTAATCCTTACAAATACAAATGCAATTAGAAATATCTTTATTAATATGAATTTACACAACAGGGATCACAGAAGTAACTAAACTAGGATGAACCTGTGCTATGGTTACTGGTTTACATTTGTAAATATGTAGATGATTAAACGAATAAGACTTGGTTAGGGTTGCGTCTGATACCTACGCCTTAAGGTCGTATTCTCTCTCACAGACAAGGCCTGTGCTCTGCGGTAGGACTTATGCACAGTAAGTTGTGCAAAATTGCTATATCTTACGTTAAAATATTTGGTATCATTCTTCCGAGATAACTTCAAATAGACCTGAAATTCGTCCACGATATTAATAAGCATACACGTTAGAAGATTCTGGAGTAGAGACCACGAACTGGCAATCTGACAACTGTTACATTGCTTAATAAGGTTCTCGAGTGGAGACCACGAACGTTGGATCGGCGATCAGACGCACATTTCCGGCAGTGGCAGTATTTTCTCACATTACCTTTCCTGTATTGTGTTTTCTCGTAGAAAAATAAAACTAGAAGGATATGTCAAAGTGTGCTCCGGTTTTAAGATTACTCAAAATGTTGATATTATTGTACTTTTAAATATATGGTATTCTTACCTCAATATTAAGTGTTAAGTCCTCAGTATTAAACTCGCCACTTGTGCGAGCTTTTCGAATGGAATTCAATAATGACTTTGTGTAATTCTTATTATTATCTTCTATTAAAGTAATAATTTTGGAAAATCGGAGTCTACTTCGTAGGCTGGTAGCTATAACTACATATTTTTACCAGTGTTTGTCAAATAATAACATTTTAAAGATCTGTATCGAAAATGTTTGATCATTTTTATACCAAATAATTAGAAGCAGATACTTAAATAAACGAAAAACTTTACTATTCTTAGTTTTCGTGTTAAGCATGAATAAGATTATAGATTTTTCCTTTAGCTATTTGGTCACATGTTACGAAGAACCGATGTTCGATGGGATGCAAGGTTCTTAAGTAGAGACCACGAACTAAAAACGCAGCATATTACGCCGACCAACTCGCTGGACCGGTTGTCTGAGGATGATTACTGGCAGAGGGAGGCCTATGTCCAGCAGTGGACGAATACGGGCTGATCGATTGATTATCTGTTTGGCGCCGGATTAAGAATAGCGTTACTCCATTACCCTCCGTGGATGTTGTAGAAGGCGACTAAGGAAATCAATTACCAGGAGACGGGCAGCAGCGTCTTCCTGAGATTCCAACCTGCCTGCCAAGCGTGGCGATTATGGCAAAACCCCTCGTGCTTGGAAAACCATGAGAGAGACCTATGTCCTGCAGTGGGCGTCAAATGGCTGATGATGATGATGATTGATTAGCCATTGAATTAATCCTTTTATTTTATTTGCAGTACCCATCTTCTTGGAATCCCGACAAGATAGACAGAGGCTATGCATCGGCCGATATAAGTTTATTTTCGGTTACCAATTAGGAGCTAAAGTACGTTGGAGGTGTTCAAGCATAAACAGCAAGCGATGCAAAGCCCATGTATTTACTATTGATGGTGTGATTGTGAAGTTATTTAATGAACACACCCATTAATGGGCATTGCCCTAAACAAATTAAGTTCTGTTTTCATATTTTTGTTTTCAAGAAGATAGGTAATTGTGAGAGCCTGAGATTTAATTAATTTTTAAAGCGAAAAAAGAACCAGTGTACGAAACCAGAATTACGTCATTAACTGAGATATGGTTCTACAATAAGATTCCTCAAGATAGAGTTACCATCAACGCGGTTTAAAAAATTTGTTAAGCACACCCTGTACAAAAAAGCCTATCATAACATGAAGGATTATTTAGAAGACAAATATGTCTGGTATTCAAATAATGTTTACGGGGAAGATTGTCTAGTGTAACGCTGTGAAATAATTTAAAATGTGTTTTGAAAACAATCAATGTGAAGTTTCTTAGTCAGCTTCTTGTCCACATAATTTATTAATTCTGAAACTAACAGCTTTGGCCTTCGTTAAATAAACATTTTGTTTCTATAGTGAATACATTTTTGAGTTTGTGTTTTTGAGTTTCCATGTTGTTACTGTCAACTGTTGAATTGTGTAATGGTAATGAGTAAATATATTTCAGATCCCATCTTCACGGTTTCGCAACGAGGCAAAAGGTTGCTTCTTATTGGCTGTTACAGGTTCGTCCTTGGTTACAAGGTCAACACTAAAGTCCGTTGGAGGTGCTCGAGCGTAAATAGTCGAAGTTGTAGAGCCCATGTTGTTACTGTCGACGATGTAATTGTTAAATTGTGTAATAAGCATACACACTAGATACATCAATTGTAAAGAAACGGGATTCTCACCACAATTAATTTATATGAGCTCCTGGTGATGTCTATTATGAGCCGCTCGGCAGAAAAATGTAAATCAAAGTGTAATTTTGTTAAGATTTTTTCTTTTTGGAGTTATAAAAATTGTATGCTAAACCATATAATTCATCATCATCATCAGCCATTTGACGCCCACTGTAGGACATAGGCCTCCCTCGTGGTTTTCATAACCATTAGGGGTTTTGCCATAATCGCCACGCTTGGCAGGCGGGTTGGCGATCGCAGTAGGCGGTTGAAATCTCAGGAAAACGCTGCTGCCCGTCTCCTAGTTGATTTCCTTAGTCGCCTTCTACGACATCCACGGAAGGAAATGGAGTGACGCTATTCTTAATCCGGCGCCACACGGATATCATTAAATGTGCTTATGTGTGTGTTTTCGGTAAAATTATTAATTAGTGTTCGCTTTCAATTTCTACCATTTTTGCCAAGCTGTAGTATCTAACTAACCTAGCCTTTCTTTAACCTGTAGCTGAGTTGTGATTTCTATACCAGAACGTTTACATCTATACTCTCTACTCAGTTTTGGTATGTACGAGTCTGCAAGGAATGTATTACGGACGTGCTGCTGTCGACTGTACACTCAAAAATTATGTAAATTTGTACTTATGGCTTCCCTAAGTGTGTTAATAATATTTTGCTGTTGTACACGCTTATGGGCTTAACTATTCTAGGTCTTAGAATAATTATGTAAGCTCGGTTAATTAAGGATTTTGAAAAGACTAAGTTTGGAGTTTTTTGTCCATTTTTTCTCCAAAATGATATAGATTTTGAAATGGACACCTAATTTAATATGTAACGTTGATTAACTCGGAGTTTCAGTGCTACTTTGAATAAAACATTTTGAATTATATCATCTATGCACTTTATTAAAAACAAAACATCACTTGCAGAAAAACGATTTTCTTTGCTTAGTTACAAATCTCTGATCTTTTTCGATGGAACTTTATATCATACATTGATCTTATTATTTTATTTGATAAAAAAATATAATATGACTACTGTAGATACTTAAAGTTAAAATTAAATCAACTTCTGCGTCATTATTTTAAGTGTTTTTAATGATAACATCGATCAATTTACTAATCTAGATAGATGCTTAAGTACAATATCAGAAAAAAACTAATTCGATAAGCCAACATATATTTTTGTCAGCAGAATTAATAAATAAGAAGCAACTCGTGGTTAGCAAATAAATAAAAGATTTTGGTCACCCTAATATTAATTTTCTCTGGAAATTATTTAACAATAAAATTGTGCATAATAAATTTTCTAATATGGAATGTCAAAAAAATTAGGAAGATAACAGTCGATGTTTTTTTGTTGCAGAACTAATCTTCACGACATCCCAACAAGGTAAACAGATGCTTCGTATCGGCAAGTACAGGTTTGTTTTTGGTTGCAGACTTGGCACTAAGATACGTTGGAGGTGTTCAAGCATTAATAGCAAACGATGCAAAGCCCATGTATTCACCACTCTCGACGGTGCCGTTGTTAAATTGTGCAATGACCACACACATTAAATGTACTGCATTAATTTTGGGTGATTTGAAAGACAGCGAAATGAATGTGCCTGATCCAGAGCGATGGGTCGTTGTTCTGTTAGAGGGAGAGGCGGTACTAATAAAATTGTTCGCTCATTTTTTTGAACAAGATTTCTCAATTCGAAACAAGATTTCTCAACATTTTTTTTATTTACATCTATACTTAAAGTTACAGTCAAAATAGATGCCACTTTAATAGGTAATTACATAACCGCGGCTTTCAAACCACCCAGAAATCAGCGTGGTCACCTATAGAATGCGCAATTTCTGAAACATCTCAATTAGTTCGTGTTTTAAAACGACTTTTATTATCAACGTTCATCTTTGATTTTCTCAGATCTTTATTTTTCGAAACATCACTGATTTAATTGTAAATTAGGTTAGTGCTTTACGCGCTCTACCAATGTCGCAGCCTCTTGTAAATCATTGTCCTACATAGAATGTCTAACAGATATGGGTTTTAAGCGTTATGCTTAAAAACCATATCTGTTAGACAAACGCGGTGCTACTACGAAAGCAGCGAAACCGTGAAACCACTATTTAAAAAACAAAGGTAAATTAAACAAAAAAAAAAGTATAATTCCCGACACATAACTTGACCAAAACAACTGTTGCTAATTTTTGTTGTTGTTAAAATGTTGTTAATTAATATTCTTCACTAAGTGACTCGGATTTCACATGGACGTAATTCGTGTCTCATTAGCGGCGACGCGGGTTGTCGCTTAGAATTCATCGGACTTTAATTTAGTGAAGTTACTTAGGGCAGAGATATGCAGCCCTAGATCAGGGCTACATATTTGTGCCTTTCGCGGTAGAGAATCTGGGGCCATGGGGTGCGGGAGCGCGACTTCTCTTTAAGGAGATCTCGTCGCGCCTAGTTGACGCTTTAGGAGACCCGAGGGCTGGTGCCTACTTTGGCCAAAGGTTAAGCTTATTGCCTACAGCGAGGCAATGCCGCCAGCCTTCTTGGCACTCTACCGGCCGACAGCGATCTGGCTGAAATATTTTATTTAAATTAGAAAATAGGTTTAGGTTTAGATTAGTTTAATTATTTTTGATATTGTAAATATTAGGGGTTAAAGTATGAAATTGCCGTTTTATTGCAATAGGTTCTTTGAATTGACATAGAATCTTCATGGTTTGAGGTTTTCAAATGAAACTTTTTTCAAATGGTTTCTATGATGTTCTTTTTTTAAAAATGTGAAACATTTGAATATCGACTTTCAATTGTTTTTGTTATTCAATTTAGACAAGAAAGATGGATACTGCGAAAATTCGAGTGATTTTTGAATACGAGTTCCGACGCGGAACTAACGCGGCAGAAACAGCCCGCAATATCAATGCTGCGTTTTGGAGAGGGGTCTACTAATGAACGCACCGTGCGATTTTGGTTTAAACGCTTTCGTGTCGATATTCAAATGTTTCACATTTTTTAAAAAAAGAACATCATAGAAACCATTTGAAAAAAGTTTCATTCGAAAACCTCAAACCATGAAGATTCTATGTCAATTCAAAGAACCTATTGCAATAAAACGGAAATTTCATACTTTAACCCCTATTATTGTAGAATTTTTTTATTTTCCATTAAAAATTAAGAAAAATTACCCATAATATTAAATATATAATGTAATAAATTGTACGAGTTGTGAAACAGTAAAAAAAAATTCTCTTACATGTCCATCGCACACTCATTCCCATTGCGCGGATTATTGTTCAAGTTATTTGTCGGGCATAATACCAAATACAAAAGTTGTTTTAACAAGCTCTAATTGACGAGTTTCCAAAATGAGCATTTTTAAACACTGTGCACTTATGTGCAGCCGACAGCACATCAACCTTTATATATATACATACATAAGCAGCCTATATACGTCCCACTGTAGATACGTACAACTGAAAAATACCCGTGCAAGCTTTATATGCGCGCACTTTATTCAGTTACGTTTACAATTAAAATCGTGCTATTGTCGACAGTACTTAAGTGTTGATTCTGAATTTCAATAAGTTAATTTTAATTTTAGGTTAATATTAACTTTTAGTTAATTTTAATTTTAGGTTAATATTAACTTTAATGATTTAGGGAATTATAATTCATAGAATCGTACTACTCAACAACGTTCTGCCACGTTCCTTTTTTGAGAAACCTGAAGAGACAAATTCGAGTTGAAATCATTTATTGGGGAATACATGTCACGTCATACACGTTGCATAGATCTTACCGCCGGTTTCTCGTACAATATGTTCGTCTACTTTTGTTGTTTACTTATATGCACTTCAGGAAACTGACAGCTGTTAATAGCAGATTCACGGATTGTTCAAAATACGAATCCTATTCATTTGCAATGCGGAGTTAGACAGGGAGATGTAATATCTACGAAACTTTTTACTGCTGCACTTGAAGACGTATTCAAACTTCTGGACTATCAAGGATCTGCCATCAACATAAATGGCGAGTACATCACTCACCTGCGATGCGTCGATGACATAGTGATTATGGCTGAGACCTTGGATGATTAGAGTTCAATGCTCAGAACCTAAACAGAGCTTCTAACGGAGTCTTAAAATGAACATTGACAAGACTTAGATAATGACGAACTCCCATGTAGCGCCCACTCCTATCAACGTTGGCGGCTCTGACCTCGAAGTTGTCGACCACTATGTATACGTAGTGGGACAAACAGTCCAATTAGGTAAGTCCAACTTCGAGAAAGAGGTCACCCGCCAAATCCAACTGGGATGGGCAGCGTTCGGGAAACTAAAACACATTTTCGCGTCCAAAATACCACAGTGTCTCAAGACAAAGATGTATAACCAATGTGTGTGTCCAGTGATGACTTATGGGTTTGAGACCTGGCCTCATAAGAAGGCTCAAGGACGCCCAACGAACAATGGAGAGAGCTATGTTTGGAGTTTCACTGCGTGATCGAATCAGGAATGAGGAGATCCGCAGTAGAACCCGAGTTACTGATATAGCTCGAAGAAATTGCTCAGTTGAAGTGGCAGTGGGCGGGGCACATGGCTCGGAGATCTGATGGCCGTTGCGGCAAAAAAGTTCTGACCTGGCAACCGCGGACCGGATGACTCAGCGTGGTCGGGCCCCGCACCAGATGGTCTGATGACCTGGTTACGGTGGCGAGGAGTCGCTGGATGCGGGCGGCACAATACCGGGAAGCTTAGAAAACCATGAGGGAGGCCTATGCCCTGCAGTAGGCGTCAAATGGCTGATGATGATAACAGATTGTTGGTGCACGAGAAACCTAGGGTTAGTCTTTTTATTGGCATTACCTGAGCATTAAAATAATTAAATTTAAATAGATATTGTTTTAGTTCTTAATCTTTTTTTTTATTTAGTTTAATTCTATTTTTAACTACATTAGGTTATTCTTGTAGAAAATACGCAAATAATTTCTTATTGTTTTTAATATAATTTTTTTTCTTACATTATCCACAACAATTTCAAGTTTGTTTTTACTGGATTTTTTCTCGGAAGAGTCCGACCAGATTTCGCTCTTATTCGAAGAACTTAATCATGGCGAGATGGAGCTCGCGCCGCGTCGTCGGTTTCTCGTCTTTGACTATGGGCGTGCACGAAACGTGATCGAACTCTTACGAAATAAAATCAACTAAGTGATTTTCCGGAATTTGAATGATTCCGGAAGAATTAAGATAGTAATTTCAAGTTATGAAATACATATATTATAGCCGTTTCGAAATGATACGTGTTTTGATAATATATATGAACAAAGATTAAAAGCAAAACGTTGGTGAGCACATCATTTAAGAAGACTGCACATTTTTTTTAAGTGTTCGTAGTGATAAATGGCAATAAGGTGTTTACAATCATAAAATTTGCTTTTTTATATGGGATTTGACAACCCGATCATATTTATTGAGAGTGCAGTACAACGTCTGTCGGGTCAGTTTGCATTAAACAATAATATGGTAAATAAATTTTATTTAATACAAAAAAAAAAACTGTGTTATTGGAAAACTCCCGCTAAATAAACAGGCTTTACATTATACCTTTTTGCTCGTAGTTCACTCAGACCTTGGTTACCGTTTCTCTGCGCATTTGATTCAGTTACCGTGGCTTATGCATAATCCTTGTAAAAAGAATATTTGTAGACTGAAAGTTAAATTCCCTACGTTTTTTTCGTCAAGAAGTAGCCTTTGAAAAAAAAATACTGACTTACATAAATTATAGATAGTGACTAAAATGTCAAGGTGTATGATAACTGTGTGTAGGCACATCTCATACTTTTTACTAAAAGAAAACGTATCTTGTCAATTTCACCAAGGATCTTATCTAGTCCGTGGACTAAGGCGGTCACTGAGTGGCCAAGGTTGGGTAAACGTTCGATAGGCAGAAGAGCGACCTGATGGGTCGATGACATTACTAAAGTAGTCGGAAAGAAATGTAACGAGATTGCCGGGAGCCCGAGAGGCATAACAAGGGAGAGGCCTATGCCCTTTGGTGGGCTAGAGACCACTGGAACTCTATCCCACTGCTGGGCTGAATACATACAGATACTTGTAATTAGCTGGATAGATATAGATCAAACATACTGAAACGCATGCACGTCAAAATTGAAGAAAACGCGAGAGTAACTTTTAGGAATCTTTTATTCGTCTTTTTTTCTCCGTTTTTCCTTGACATAGTCACATTTCAATTTTAAAATATTGGACATATAGAAAAAGTATAAAAGAATTAAAAACATAAAAAGGTTGGTTGGTCGGTCGGCAACACATGCATACACTCACGCCTGTACCCCGGAGGGTTAGGCAGAGACCAGGGTCTGCAACTTGCCGACAGAGATGCTTGTAAATAAATACATTCATTGTGATTATAACATTATGTGCAATGTTCCAGGTCTTACATTCGTTCAGTCCTCGAGAGGCAGACCGCTGTTATTGATCGGCGAGTACAAATATACTTTGCAGCGTCAAAAGGGGTCGAAGAGACGATGGGGCTGTTCCACTCACGTCTCTAGAGGCTGTAGGGCTTACGTTGTCACCATCGAGGAGAGGATCGGTAAAATTGAATCCGCACACACTCATAAAGCTAAAACTAATGACATTGATAATTGGATATACTATTGTCAACCCAATCCTAGACCTGAAAACTCGTAAGATGAAGAGAAATACCTAAATTGCATTGGAATTAATTAAGGATAAATTCTTTAGTTCACAATGAGACGGATTCAATGTATCCCGTGAACGGTCATTATACAGCGTGACTTTGAAATCGTTAGCAATATTTTTAGGGAATGCTCTTTTCATTATCGTTAACAATAATATTATGTTATCATTTATTGATATAATATTTTTGGAAATATTCGTGATTTTTAACCTCTCGTTCGAAACTATGAATCTCAATTCATAATGATAGAGTATATCGATGCTTCCATTTTTTTATTTATTAAGTAATGCAAACAGTCTGTCGTACAAATTGTGTTGTGTGTAAGTTATTATTAGTAACGTTGTATTATTAGTATTAATTAATAATTCGCCTTGATTTTTAGTTGTGTAGATAAAGTTTTGCAAGGACAATTCTTAAAAAGTTAATTGTTAGCGAGGCGGTTTATACATTTCTGTACCTATTAGGGTATACTCTACTTCAATTTTATAAAATAATAAAGCACCTCAAACGTATTACAGTGTTTTTCATACTCTCCTCGGCAACTCCTATCCACGTTAAAACCATTTTAATCTCCTATCAACATTTCATTTGTTCTTTCTTTTATTTTACAATTATGAAAAATATATTTTCAAAACCTCTTGCAGTTTTCCTGACTTTTGTAGTACAAATACAATTTCACTGCAATCTAATTTCATGGCAAGATCCCAATTAACGTGTCTGGTGTTAGTTGCCACAGTAACGGACATTTGTGGTGATTAAGACCATACTCTCTCTACCTCTGGCCTGTGCCCTGTTGGGTGACGAGATAGGCTCTATAATGTTACTAATGCTAATATAACTAGGAAACAGTTGGTCGCATTTGGCGAAGAACTGATAAGTGATGGGATAAAAACAATATCCAGTGGAGACCATAAACGTCGCGGCGTGAAACGTTTTCAAGCTCAGTGGACTGACGATTTGAAACTGATTGTCGTTAGCGATTAGATGACGATGACAGAAATAAGTGACGTGTCTTCGGGTATGTCCTATGTCCAGCGGTTTATAACTGTGCCCTGGTGGATTGGAATGTGGTATCTTTTTCTTAAAGGTATTTCCGGCTTTGCACATGATTTTTAATTTTAATTATTTTTTATTATAACAACGAGACACATCACAGAAACAAAAGAAACAGATAAGTGACATAATATGAACAACAAAAAAAAAAATAGATTTAGTATGTGGTGTGTCTAAGTTGCCTCAAAAGGTCGGTTTTCGGTCTACAAGGCAGAAGTGTAGCGTAAAACATCTAAAAGTCTCCACAAAATGCCTGCTCACCGAACTCGACCATTTTCAGCGATCGAGGCCACCTACGTCGCGTCCTTTCGCGGCAACACGCAGATCCTACTCAACGGCTACAGGTACTCTGTGAAGAAACGCACAAACACCGCACGAGGCGTCTGGTATTGCTCCTCGCATCATTCGAGGGGATGCCGCGCGGTGCTTCGGACCGAGAAAGATAGCATAGTGGAAGCCATGGAAACACATGAACACCTTCCCAGTACTATTTGGTATAAAACGATTGAAAAATAAAAAAAGATTCGAGCGGATACGACAGACGACTCTCTACACCATGTGACGTTTGACTACATCTAGGGAGCTATTCCCTAGATGTAGTCAAACTGCTTATAAAAATCTTTATAAAAAATAGTTATTTGTTATGCAAGGCTGCAAAGTTAATTTTTGGCGCGAGTATCTTGTATTGAAACCTGAGCAAGCGAAGGATTCTAGGATTGAGCCACGAGCGAAGCGAGTGGTTCAAATATAGAATCCTGAGCGTAGCGAGGGTTTCAAAGGTACGAGACGCTAAATAACTTTGCTGCCGAGCGCAACACACAACTTTTCACCTCACTAAAGCGAGGAAAATGTTAGGTGCAAGAAAAACAGTTTTAATAAATATTAAATTCGTCGCTGCTAGCTTCGCTCATATTTTATGATTTCTTTCGATTTTATCAAAAAACAAACCAAAATAATGGAAGTAAAGTGAATTCAATAAAGAGAAGAAAATTTTAAAGTGTTTTTTTTTAAATCAAATTTTCTTGCCGGCCAGTGCGATTCTTTAAATGAGGCTGGCGCATGACATGAAATAAGTATTTGCATTTCAATCATCAATGGACTGGCTGCAGAGAATATAAACTATTACGAAACCAATGAGGTTCTATATATATATGTAATTTATTGTACGAAACCTTTATTGAATAAAAATATTCGAATTTTAAAAACACTTTCCACGCTAGCGGATAAAGTGCGATTTTCCACGCAGATTTCGAATGATAAACAGAGCTTTTACGAGCTAGTGAGGTGAAAAAGTATTTAACGTCTAATTATACTAGGACTTCTATCGATCAAAATAATTTGTCACTTACAATGCTGCGATAAAGACTAGCGTTTGTAAAAAATGGTTACATTATCCATCTGTACAGCCCATGAAAGATGCCCACTTTAGGCCTCTTCACCGTCCCATAAACATGATAATCATGTGATAATCTTGTCCCTTCTTAATGCCAACAACCCTTCGGGCAGGCAGCCTAGCCTGCCCACCGAACGACGGTCGGCCGGCCGCCACCTTCGTCCACCGTTTTTGCTCCCGTTTAACCAGTTGTCGTGATTCGTGAGCCCACGTCTTCACATCGGTCTCCTGTCACAGGAGAGATGCCTTGTCGCATGGCCCTTTGTGCAACTTGAATTCTCCATATTCGCACTCCCGCTAAAACACTGTAACAAATAACCGTGTTTTTGGATTATAGACCACGCTCATTTGACAAAAAATGTTCGTGCTTTTTGAGTTGTGACAGTACTTCAGAGGTAATGTCGGAGAACCCAGCCTTAAAAGGAATTAACTGTCAAAACTTTTGTCATTTGTAGAAACACTAGAAATACAATACTAGTCTGCTTGGCAACTAGGTTAGATTATTTTGTTGTCTCGGTGATTCTTTCGTTCTTGACTTTAATTATAATGCAAACTATTTAGTATCAACCAATTGAGTTTTGTTTTATCTGGCGAAGACTTAACTAACAAAGTGTTATTTTTAAATAAGTTTTTAAAGTTATTCGAGCTTAGTATTTACGGACATTCTTAGTGAGACACTTGCTTTAAGTATTTATTGATTATTAGATAGTTTTGATTACACATAATGTGTGTGCCAAAGATGACGTTTTATTTCAATCACAAAAATTCAATAAACATTTTGATCTTATCGATTTTGCTTTATTTATTTTATTTGTTCCAAAAGCTGTTAGCAAGAGGTATAGTGCAAAGTGCTCAATAACTAACATGCAAAAGGATAATCTACAGAATTTTCACAAACGTAGTAGGTGACACTATATTCACAGGGTAGTTTATAAATAATTTAAGTAAGTAAAAGTAACAGGAGAGATGATTTCCTGCCCTCCGTACTAGTGTTGTGTGTTACACCAGACTAGTTGTTCTCCCCAATACGACTAACCAATACACTGACTCATTAAGTAGCTACAGATCGCGTTCAAACTAAATATCTACAACTAAATGCAAAAAAAGTATTCTTTATATCCGTAAAAATATATTATAGATAAGCAATGCGATTCTATAATAATAATAATTTTATTATAATATTATGGCAATATTTCAGTAACCCAGCTACGGGAGCACAATGTCAAGATAAAAGTGTTATCCCACTATCGGGTAGCGGCATCTCGCTTTGCGTGGTGAAATAAAACAAGATGGCGCTAGCCGATAATGGGATAAAACGTTTATCCTGACGTTATGCACCCCTAGCAGGTATAGTTGTAATTTAACTTACCTTTTGTTGTTGTCAGATGTAATGGTAATCTTTCACGGTTTTCCTTTCAGATCAACCGGTCTTTGGCCTAACATCGAGGGGGCACCCGAAACTGACCCTCATGGGTTACAGTTACAACCAGAAAAGAGTCAGCAGCGTGTCGGTCAAGTGGACGTGCACCAAGCGCAACTCTCAGAAGTGCAAGGCGATAGTTGTAACGAGGAACGAGGAAATCGTTGAGTTCCGGAACGGTCATAGCCACGGTCCTCAAGCATAGGACTAGTGCCTGCTCTGCCCATCTACTCTCGACGCGAATTTGTCCAACTTGCGTTACAATTTTTATTCATTCAGCCAATATGTGATTTCAGTTTCCGATGTGCCTTGAAGTTTCAATAAATTTAATGCTATTTCTTGCAAGGAAAACGTTTACTGAGGCCGACGTGCACCACTTCTTAAATGTCACATAAGTCGTCTGCCGCGACACAGATCTGTGTCCAACTTAGTATGGGCCACCTATACGTTCCATTCCGCGAGGGCAGGTCAGGGGTTAAACCGATGCATGAAGAATTTTAGTTAAAATGCTGTTTATTACACATTTAAAAAGTGGTGCAAGTCGGCCTTAGTCGTTTTTTTTACTTATTGCTTTTCATTGTGACGCAGTTTGCGCCGAGAGCAGAGGGGCTTTACTTTGACGAGAATAATTTGGTACCTACTTAATTATTTCTCTTAGCCACGTTTGTCATAGAATCAATGTTTGAGGACTTTTTTATATAACCTATATGTGTCTCACTGCACGGCGCACGCCTTCTCTCAGAGAATATGGACTTATTTGGGCGTGCCCAACTGACAGATTTTTTACGCGATTTTAGTTTTGGTCCCTTAGTAAAAGTTGTTTGTATCGATAAATAAGTAAAAAGATTAAATAACAATAAATAAATACTTATTATACATAAATAAAAGTTTTAGCTGACTTTACTGAAACATCCTGTTTATGTCTGGTTGTTGTTTTGATTTTGTTGTTTAGTGGCGAATCCCTCAGCACAAGTTTGACAATTTATTATTTATGTAATATAATTCAAGCAAACAAAAGTATTAGCCCTACGTGGCGTGTGTTTGTATTAAATTTAATTGTCTTTCGAAGTTATTAAAAGAAAACTATTTTTTTTGGGCCAATTCTTTTAGTCGCTTTTGGTCCTGATGTACAAATGTGGTCTGAGGGTTTGACGTATAATAAAATCACGGAAATTTTAAATATATTTTTGTTTTTAATAAAGAAAAATTGTTTCCAAAATTATAAATTTTGGAATCAAATTTTCTCAATCAAAAATTTTGTTCCGGATAAGAAAAATACGCTTTGAATATCGGCAATTTAATTATCCATCAAACCCGAGCGAGACAGTAGGCTCCACGTAAGAACAGTCTTAAGTTACGTCGAACCTGTGCTTTTGCAACACGCTGTTATAATTTGTACATTAACAATCTAGTTTTTTAACTGTAGCCCAAACACAGACAAACCAATAAATGTGCAAATTAATTATAAATTAGTTATAGTTGTGGTTAAATAATAAACATATTGGGGTCTACACGTCTTTGTTCTCAAAACTTGCTTGTTATTATTAAAGGCAACGAAACCGATCAGTTAGCTTTTAGCTGAAGATCCTACGGATATAAAAAATAAGCAGAGTTTTCGTTACCAATTGAAAAAATATATATTTCGTGATATACTGGGAAGAACCGTTTTTCCTACTTCAGGCAGATACCATACGATTTAGTGTGACGTTTAGCTAAACTGACAAGTATCTTACGTAGGGCCTTATTTATTCAGGAACCTCTTCAAAGAACCTCGTTTAGATTAAATATTTTTCTGCCGTTTCTAACCGGGCAAACGTGCACGAAACATCTTGGACGCCGTCTTCGCTTCCCACCAGCCCCTCTACTCTCGACGCTAATTTAGCTAACTTGCGTTACAATTGAGAGGGTTAGTTTAATAATTTAGCCGAAATAAGCTTTCAGTTTCCGATGCGCTCTGAAGTTGTTTCGTTTAGTCGTTCTTTCTGAGTTATTGCATTAAATTGTAACGCAACTCCAAAACAATAACGTCAATAAAGGAGCAAACACTGGAGTCAACTGCTAACCTGTTTTAATTTAAAAATAGTAGTTTATGCAACTGTCATATAATGATGGGTATTAAAACACGAGTGTGAGTTTATGAAACGAGCGCAGCGAGTTTCATAATAGTAACGAGTGTTTTAATACCCGTGTTATATGCAGTTGCATACACTACTTTATCTTCACTAATGCAATTAATCAAACAACAAATTTATTAAATTAAACTCACGCGTACGTGTATAATCACAGCGATTTTGCCGCCATTAAAATTTAACCAATGAGAGCGCAGCTTCAATAAAACGCGACCAACCTGATTGGCCCTGCAATCTAGTTGGTCGCGTTTTATTGATGTTATAATGAGATTTTACGATATCGATGTGAATATTATACCATCATGTGAAATTGCTTAAATTGAGTGTTTTGTTGTCTGCGCTATAACAGTAGTAATTATAAGTCAAGTATTGAAAACATAAGTAGAATGTTACAACATTAGTGTAGATAAAATACATTACATAAGCAGCTTATAATACGTCCCACTGTAGGGCACAGGCCTCTCAGTGAGAGAGTATGGGCGTAATCACCACGCGTTCCCACCGCGGATTGGAGATTTCAAGCGCTGAGGTATGTGAATATCTCAGACACTCAGGTTTCCTCACAATGTTTTCCTTCACAGTTAGGGGTATTGCTACTATAACTTCAGTTGGGTTCAGTTGGGCTCAGTTCGGAGAGCGCTGGCACGGTTAGCCAGAGGTCGCGGGTTCAAGTCCCGGCATGGGTAGAATTTTTAACCGGTTCCTTCATTCCAGCGCCGTACTTCACGCTGAGCAACGGACGCCGCGCCATGTTCCTGGACGGCTACCGCTACAGTTTCCGTGGCATGAAGAACAACATCTCCCAATGGCGCTGCACGAAACACACCTCCAAGAGCTGCGGAGTTGAGATCCGTACCATCGATGACGTCTTCGTGATTGGCAAGGACAAGCCCCACACGCACCCGCCTAGCGAGATGCTGCTGTATGCTGGAAGGCGCCACGCTGGCGCGTTCTCCGAATAGCTTGCGTACAGCGCAATGGTCACGGCTGGCGCTGGATTAACATGTTGGATTGAACCACGTTTTTATTTTTATTCATAAATTTTGGTGTGCATATTTGTTTGTTTAGACTTGTTTGACTAGGTGAAGTAATTTTGTATTAAAACTAGTACTTGTTTATAAATAATACTTAAAATGTTAAAATGCTAACAAATTGCATGTCACTCAGTAGATACGGCCAGTATTAAATAATTTCTCAGATCAATACATTTTCTGGATTTTAATGATGACATGGGAAACATTTTTTTGTCAATAAATATTTTTATTACTTTTCATATTTTCGTTAACTCCGAAAAATAATATTTTGGAATAAATGTTGGTTGATAAATTGACAGGCAATAATTGCTTTGATACTGTTTTGTGAAAAATTAAAATAATTTAGTATGAAAGTAAGATAAAGTTACTACAGATAAGATGAATTTTGTTATTAAATTATGAAGTACGAGGGTCATGAGTGAACTATAAAATTCGTCGAATAAAATATTTTTCCTTAACATCGCTGGTCTTTTCTCTGGAATAAACCTAAAACCAGGGGTAGGAATACTCAGTGAATGTTTTTGGTAATGTATTGTGTGTTAGTGCGAATACACTTTTTATCTGTCGTCCCTACCCTATCGATGCTAAAGAATAATGTAATTTTTTTTTTTTTAATATAAGTGGGTAGCACTTATAATAAATAAAATATTACATACTTTTTATGTCAGTTATATAATAAAGATGACATATATAGCTCACACTATCAATATTATACATTATGACCGAAGTTGTTTACTAAAATAGATATTTTATTCTTTACGCCTGTCCACGAAAACTTGCATGTTTCTTTATGGTCCCGCAAAATCCATAAGATTTGACTGTCATCCTACTATCCTACTAATATTATAAATGTGAAAGTTTGTGAAGTTAATTGGATGTTTGTTACTCAATCACGCAATAACGGCTGAACGGATTTACATGGAACTTGGCATACAGTAGTGCCAAGTTTCAACAGTTGTGTTTAAAGTTGTGTTTTAAAAAATATATGGCGTTGTGCAAGAATCGTATGAACAGGTGCTGTGACCGTACGAAGTTCGCCGGGACAGCTAGTTAGTGATAAGTTTGAGAGAATGAGGTGTCCCTTTTAGTGTTGAAAACGCAGTGCACTTATTTACGCCTTAAAATATATTTTTTGTAGTCGGGGTTTTTTATTTACGCATGTTTAATTTTCTACTAAGTACTCAATTGCCAAATGATTTCAGGTAAAGGAATCTTGTTCACGAACGACAGAAAGACGCTTTTCATGAATGGTTTCAAATATGGCGTGCACAAGTCGCATCGCAGCAAAATACTGTGGCGCTGCACCAAACATCGGTCTCAGGAGTGCAAATCGAAGGTGAAAACTGCGGGAAACCAAGTCACTAACATTCTCAATGGACACTCGCATCCACCTGACTGGATTTAAATGGATTTCAAACCCCGGATAGATTCCTGCTGCGGCTCCTAGATTGCGTCATCAGTGAAGTGATAAGTTTGTAACGCTGTAAACCTCTTTACACCATTTTTAGGGTTCCGTACCCAAAGGGTAAGGGACCCTATTACTAAGACTCCGCTGTCCGTCCGTCCGTCCGTCCGTTCGTCCGTCCGTCTGTCACCAGGCTGTATCTCACGAACTGTTACAGTTAGACGGTTGAAATTTTCACAGATGATGTATTTCAGTTGCCGCTATAACAAGAAATACTAAAAATATTTAAGGGGGGCTCTCATACAAAAAACCTGATTTTTTGCCGTTTTTTGCTCGATATTAATAACGGCAACAGGTAGACGCTTGAAATATTCAAATGTTGTATAGATAGTGGTACGGAACCTTTCGTGCGCAAGTCCGACTTGCACTTGGCCGTTTTATTTTATAGAATAGAATAGAATAGAATAGAAAATCTTTATTTGGTACTCATACAGTTTTTAGGCACAGTGGAAATTAATATAGCTTAAAATTAATATAGCAGTACCAAAAAGGTTTCCGCTCAGCTTAATGCCGTAGCAGAGAGAGATACGGCGCTGATTTTCAGCGGATGCCTGAAAGCTTATGACTAAAACTTAAACTAACTAAAAATCAACTAAAAAACTTATCGGTCCCACTTACAATATAGACTTGCAGTATTTTGAAAAGGCCAACTTGGTAGATGACAGATAATATCAAATGTACGAAAATATATTGGTCGCACCAACCACCTATGGATAGCATAATTTGATAATTTTAGATATTATTAGATATAAAAGATAAAAGATTATTTAGATATAAAAGATGTACAATATTTCATTACTATTTCTCTTTCTGTAATTTTAATAAATATTGTTTGAATTTAAATTTAAAACAATTAATAGAGGGAGAGTATCTAATAGGAGGCGGTATGTTGTTCCAGCATTTAGTGGCACTGTAACGAAAACTTCCTCGAAATGCCGATGAGTGATGAAGTGGACAGACCAATAGTAGGTGAACACGTGACTGACGCTGACTAAATTCTAACTTATTGTATAAATATGAGGGACTCTGTTTTTTTATAATTCCAAACAGCAAACTCGCGAAGTGTAAAGCACGGCGTGATTCCATATTGAGCAGATTGTTGCTATTTAGATAAGGAGTGATGTGCGCTCTGCGAGGAGTGGAAAAACAAAACCTTGCGCATGAATTTTGCATTCGCTGTATCAGCTTCTTCGTTCTGCTCAATAAGCAACCACCAGTGACCGTATCGGCATAGTTAAGTTTCGATAATATTAAAGATTCACACAGTTGAATTCTCTTATCTATGCTTAGATATATTCGTATTTTGTAAAGTACGTGTAGTCTATAGTAACAATTCCGCACTGTCTCCAGAACATGCTTCTCAAATCTAAGTTCATCATCCATCCGCACTCCCAAGTTTCGTGCTTCAGTAACTTTTTCTATAGCTACGTCTCCAATTTTTAGCTGTGGCGCACAACAATTTTTTTTTTTATCTGAGATTTTGTACCTAGAACCAGAAATTTTGATTTGGTTGGATTTAATGTTAGGCAATTTTTGATAGACCATTGTGAAATTTGTTCAAGTTCCATATTCAATCTTGATATTTCGTCTGCTGCTTCACCAGGCTTAAAAGATCTATAAACTTGCAGATCATCAGCGTACAGGTGATATCTACTATTAAGAATTGAATTTGGCAAGTCAGCAGTGTAAAGGATATAAAGCACCGGCCCGAGGATTGAACCTTGTGGAACTCCCTTTGTAAGCGTTGATGAAATGGAATGTTTCCTAGTACCACCCTTGTTACACACCTCAACACTCTGGGACCGGTTACTTAGGTAACTTGACATCCACTTCATTGCATTATTATCAAAGCCATAGTAAGCTAGTTTGGACAAAAGCAAAGTCGGGCTTATGGTATCAAAAGCACGGGAAAAGTCAAGCAAGACCAGGATTGTTCCCTCTCCTACGTCTTGTCCCGCTAAAATATCATCCACAACGTCCATTAGAGCTGTTGCTGTGCTCCTACCAGATCTAAATCCTGATTGTTTATGTGGAAGAATATTATTGACAGCTAAGTACTCTGACAACTGTAAACAAACAACTTTTTCAATAATTTTAGACAAGAAGGGCAGGATACTTATTGGCCTAAGATCTTTATATTGCGTTGGATTATTATTCTTTGGTATTGGTTTGACTTTTGCAATCTTCCATAGATCGGGGAAAGAACCAGTTTCAATAGATTTGTTTACGAGGCTAGTTATTACATCCAGAGTACGTGGCAATGTTAGAAGTATCATGTCTAGTGTTATTCCATCAAATCCTTGCGCATTTGTCTTAAAACCCTTTATTATATTTAGCACCTTTTCTTTTCCGATAGTTTTAAGAGTGAAAGTTGCTGAGCTAAATCGATTAAACCAGTAGTGTGACAGCAGAGAAATATCTAATTCATTATTACTGGGAATATCCAAGAAATGAGCATTAATCTGATCAGGGTTATTTAAATTTTCAGGAAGGTCAGTTTGCTTTTTCTTGAAATTAGCGACATTGTATTACTTTCATTCCTTCTATAATTTTTAAATCAAGATTTAAACTTACGTCAATCATTTCTAGATTTGTTTTGGATTTTCATTGCTACTTTACCTTTTGATGAGACATTATCACTGACTTGCAAATTATATTTTATCCTGTTTTTATTGTTTTTCTATTATTCCGAAATAAAACCACAGTTTAGCAGGGTATATACAATTTATAAGTAGTAAAAAAAAAGTAGTAATAAATATTTATTTCCAAAAAGATATACAAATTAAGGTCGCTTATAAATATAGTCATTGAAGGGTATTACATAAAATGTATTTGCGTTTACCGGCAGTCCCCAAACTAGGCTAACAATCTATCATTTACCTACATTTTTATCAGTTGATAACTGATTAGGTCTATATATTCTCTTTACATTTTTCGAGGGTGTTAATATATTACTTTTACCATACTTTGCGCACGTACAGTTCATTTACGATCAGGCCTTAATAAACACATAGTTTTTCAATAGAATGTTTTAAGCACAATAATATTATTACGATTATGTGTGTATTTGTAGTACTTACAAATAAAGTTTCAATCTATCTAATAGCTGTTATTTGCCTCTTTATTTATGGCTCAGAAAATCGTCTTGATTTTGTAACTTTTACCATAAATCTGTGTGCGAAAGCGGAATTTTTACTTAGCTCTGCCGTATAGATATGAGGTGTAATGTGTATCACATAGCAGGTGTTTCTACGACATGACAGTGATATTGAGACACATGATTGTACGCCCCCCGTTTCTCGTACACTAACAAACTGTTAATCTACTGTTCACAGCTGTCAGTGTTTTTTTTTTGTATGCACTTCGGTCAATTCACAGCTGTCATGTCATACAGTAGATTAACAGCGTGTTAGTGTACGAGAAACTGGGGGTAAGTCCAGTATACTTTATAAGTTACTTGATCAAGGCGGAGGAAAGCCTAAAGCGACTTCAGCGTCAGTGACGGCACGGTTAGCCAGAGGTAGCGGGTTTAAGTCCCGTCATGGGTGGATAGGTGGCCTCTAAATAGGTTTTTAAAATATTGATTAATGTCAATGGATTTAAGTTTTAATGATGAATATTAATTCGCTTGATTGGTAATTATGCCATCGTGTTCTCTAACTTTTATAGTTTATGGAGAAAATAAAGAAATTCACATGGTGTGTACATTACGTGTTTCACTAAGTAAAACTTAGTATTTTTTTAAGTATAAATATAAAATAAACTGTTGATTTAAATGGCCTGTTACTACCCTAGCATCCCAAGCGTGATTTTATGTATTAAAACTGTTTCCGCGCCTTGTGATGTAGGTATTTTAATAAAATATCCAACGATTTTATCTAGCCCGGTGGTATGATTCTCTGTCTCACCCGTGAGAAATGAGACTTAGACTCGCACGGTGCTGCTCTCACATAACGGATGAGAGCGGTATAGCGCGAAGACGTGAGTTGTACGCGAGTACATGTCCAATCTTGAGTCCATTTCTTGTACGCGAGAGAATAGCTCATGATACCACCGGGGCGGGTCATAGGAAGCTTTTATGTAACTTCTCCACTGTATGGACTCGCCCGATTTAACATACTCCAAACTGTCATAATGGATGACCTAGTACCGTATGCAGTTACGAGATAAGAAGTATGGTTTATGCGTTTGTCACATTTTAACGTAATCGGAATAATTGAGTTGGCCTAATATCGGCACCGACTACTAGACGCTCTATCCCTTGGAGCCACAGCTCCCAGTTCGGAAGTGGAGTACTTCCAATCCGTAATTGAAACAGTCTTTACTTTTGACTTTTTGTAATAGAAGTACAATTTGTTCACAGGAAAACCTCACACAGTCCAATTTCTGAGAAGGAAAAACATGACAGCACTGGTCATCGATGGCTATAAGTTCAACCATCACAAGACTTTGAAACGGGCCAATCAACACCGTTGGAAGTGTAATGTACAATCCCGTACGCAATGCAAAGTCTATGCTTTAGTACAAGACAATGTACTGAAGTCAGTGTTCCATGAACACAACCATCCTCCCAAATATACAGTTGAAGACATGCTACTATTTGAAGAAGAAGAAGAAGAAAATGAAGAAGAAGAAAAAGAAGAAGAAAGAGAAGATGATGAAGAATTAGAAGAAGTCAAAGAGAAGGAAGGTATGAATAACGTAGATTGCAAATAGAATACATTAAGATTGAAACTGACGTGCGAAGTATGCATGCTAACAGCCACCGCTCGGTAGCACACAAGTAGAACGCTGGCCTCACAATCGGGTGTAAGGCTGGCAGGTGTCCTGTGTTCAATACTGACATTTACTAATTAATTTCTGTATAGGTTACGTACATTTTTAGATTTGCAGAAGAAATACCACTCGCTGATAGCAAGGGAAAGCATTGAGAGCATACCGTGTTCACATACAGTACTTGAAAACGCCAAAACTCGGTGGAAATGAGTGTTGATTAGTCCCATACTCTCTCTGTCTCTGAGGCAATGTATGTGCTCTGCGGTAGATCGTTTACACTCATAGGCAGCCAACGTCATGCGTGCTAATAAATAACAAATTTCCAAATCATAAACGTCGGTTAGAACTAGAGGATATCGTTGAAATTAAGTCTTTTAGTAACTCATGATTTTCAACTCAAGGTTAATGCTATGTTTTGCTAAATTGAAGTCTACGTATGCGTAATGCTCTTTGACTATGGTCAAATTAAATTTGAAGTCAAAAAGAAAAACCCAGTGAAGTATGCCTGATTTTTTTTTGTTACAGAAAAACCTCACCAAGTTAAATTTCTAACATGGAATAACGAAAAAACATTGATCATTGACGGATACAAGTTCAACCACCACAAGGATTTAAAACGGAACAACCAAGTCCGGTGGAAGTGTAATTATCGAGGTCGCAATGTATGCAAAGTCTACGCTTTAGCACAAAATAATGAACTGAAGTCAGTGTTCCATGAACACAACCATCCTCCCAAATATACAGCTGAAGGCATGCTACGTTCGGAAGAAGATGACGATGAAGACGAAGAAGACGACAAGAAAGTAAATCTAAATATTGTCAAGGAGAAGAAAGGTATGAAGAACGTAGATTATTGCAAACAGAATAAATTAGAGTTAAATTGATATACGAAGTATCTGTGCGTGCAAAGAGCGGCGGTAGAACGCGGGTCTCACAATTGAGGCAATGTCTGTGCTCTGCTGTGGGTCGTATATATTCGTAGGTTGCTAATGTTATGCATGCTACTAATAAATAACAAATTACCAAATCACAGAAGTCAGGTCGAACAAAAGGATATTTTTTAAATTAAGTCTCTCAGTAACATATGATTCTCAGCTCAAGGTTACTGTTTGCTGAATGTTATGTACAAATAGCGGCTTGCGCTGCCTTCGGGCCGTATTTGTACTAGAGAATAAGGCAGCGGGGAAAGAACTCCACTCTGGCCATCTTTTCTCAAATTTTTTTAAGCCTAAGATAAGATCCTGTGTTTCCCATCAGAATCTTTAAGTGCCAACACATTAGTTAATTTCCTTACAAAAGTTATTTGTCTACTTTTAAATTAAATTTGAAGTAAAAACTAAAAACCCAATCAAGTATGCCTGATTTTTTTTGCTTACAGAAAACCCTCACAAAGCTCAATTTCTGAGAAGAAATAAAACGACAACACTGGTCATTGACGGATACAAGTTCAACCAGCACAAGATTTTGAAACGGCTCAACCGTGTCCGTTGGAAGTGTAATTATCAAAGCCGCACGCAATGCAAAGTGTACGCTTTGTTACTAAACAAAACAGTAAAGTCAGTGTTTCATGATCACAATCATCCTCCGACATGTACGGTTGCAGACAGGCTAAAGTTTGAGGATGAAGAGTTGGACAAGGATGATACGGAAGTAAATTTTGAAGAAGACGAGAAAGAAATAGATGAAGATGAACCTATGGAAAAACTTAATGATTCGAACTAGAATCCAACAAAATTCGTACGAGAACTGTAATTTCTTTATATATGGAGAAAAATACAACTATTTGCTGCTTAAAATAAATGTATTTTACATGTTATTTATTTCGCGGGTCATTTACTTAATTGTCTCTGTATGGTATACAATGGGCAAACAAAACACTTTATTATTTTCTGCTTTACTTATTTATTTATTTAATATTGGAAAGAGGAATAGCACATAACAAAGAATAAGAAAAACTTAACACATACAGAAGCAAACGCTAAAGTTAGAGTAAGAGTTTGCTATAGCTCCACACCATCCACACCTCCTTGGCCTTAAAAATAATAATTAAAAGTTATTACTGTTATTTTCAAGTGGAGGTTAGATTTGTAAACATGAAACAAAAAAAGATTCTGCAACATAACTTAGGAACGTTTATGTTCGGGTACACTTCACAATATGAGACAGGTTTGTACAGAGACAACTCTGTACAAACCTTTGAAGTTTTGTTCTATTCTGTTTAAACTTTGGCAATATTTTGATTACTCAGCTGTCCCAGATGCAGTTAAGTACCGACAATAATAATTTGATGTTAGTAGACTTAGAAGATCATTGTCCAACAGATCAAAAATAAATGAATGAGAGTTCTTCGTAGAACTCTGCTGTCTGCGACAAGAACTCTCATTTATTTTTGATCTGCTGGACAATAATCTGTTAAGTTCACTAACATAATTATTTGTATCCATTTTTTTTTAAAAAGAGATCTTTCGGGGTTTTTAATTTTTTTATTTACTTTTATTTAGGACTGATCTTCGCAACCACTCGCCGGGGCGCACGCACATTAATTCTACAGGGGTCGCGCCATAGATTCCTTGTCCACAAACTTGTTGGCATTAAGACCAGATGGTGGTGTGTCCAACGTGAAAAAGGCTGCAAGGCTTCTCTCTATACTATCGACGGCATCCTAGTCAGGGCTAATCACGAGCATAACCACGATCCGTATGATGATTTGCATAAAATTATGTAGTGTTAGTCAGAACCGAGATTACGGAACGTTGAATAAACATTATGTTAAAAAATCCTTTAAATGTAATAATAATAAATGATAATAATAAGTTTCACACAACACAATTACTTGACCCGGTCCCAAACCGGTAGCCTATATACGTCCCACTACAGGGCACAGGCCTACTTTCAGAGAGTATGGGCTTGATTGCCCCGCGTGCCCACCACGGATTGGCAATTTCAAGCGCTGAGGTAATTTAATTTATTTAATCATTTAGGTATAACCACCGGTATTGAGAATTCCTCTATTATAAATACTTACGTTATTTAAACCCGTTCGGCCGCCGACGAAACCACGCTACGTAACCAGTTACGTGGGAAGAATTATTTTTCTCACTACGAAACCAGTTACGTACAAAGAGATTTTTTTCTTCCTACGAATCCCAGTTTGGCAGGAAGATCAAACATGTTTAGATATATCAAAAAAGAACGACACAGATACTACTACACTTGAGCATTTATTTAGAGATATATTTTTATTTCTGTCTGAACTGAAATGTGCAGTTAAATGTCCGGCGAGATGTGCAGTTAATTAATATAATATTAAGGACTAATATATTTTTCAGGCTTTTAATGTATATTTTTCTGGTGTGTACAATAATGAATTCCAATTTAATGTAATCGAAACACTCTGTGGGTCAGTCGACCAAAGCTCCCAACACCCTGTATTATTTCTTTCTTAAGCCAATGTTATTATCAGGGCTTATTTTCGCAATCACGCGTCGAGGTGCACGCACAATAATCGAGCAGGAGTCAGGCCATAGATTCCTAGTCCACAGACACATCGGCTCGAAGACGAGATGGTGGTGTGCCCAACGCGAAAAAGGCTGCAAGGCCGCTCTCTACACTGTCGACGATTGCCTTACCAAGGCCAATCACGAGCACAACCACGAACCGCAAGATGATTTGCATAAGATTATGTAGTTACGGCGAGAACGGAGAGTATATTTTGAAGATAAAATCGTTCCGGCTCCGGACAAGGCTTTTTTAGAATATAATCTATATTCTAGAATATTCACTTAGTGATGATGCAATTATGTAATTGATAGTCCAAGTAAAGACCTACTAAACTAAGCAAACATGGAATTTTTTATCCTTCGACATTGTGCCTGCATGGATCTAATCCTAGTTTTAAATTAAATTTAAAAAAGAGTAAAACAAAAAGTATTTCACTTTATACAACGAATAATTATCGTTTTTAACGGTTGGTTATTGCTAGGAACTCTAAATTAAGGGATATTTAGAATAAGCGCTGACCTGGGACCAGCTCATAAGATGGGAAGGGTTCCATTTGACTGAAAGAAATGCTTGTACTCACAGGTAATTTGCAACTAAATATAAATAAAATATATTTTATTTTAATAGCGGCTAAATTACAAGCAAATACCTGTTTCATAATGCTACTGTAAGTAATAAACTTTACATAACTGACAATTCAGTATAAAGATTTTCTAATTAACTTACTACAGGTAGTTAGGTAGAGAACACTTTATTGTGCATAAAAAATGAAATAACACAGATATTTCTTAACCTAAGAGTACAGACGGCGGCCTTATCCCTAAGAGTGACATCGTCCAGACAAGCTTTGAATAGACTGGAGTAATACAATGGAAAAGGAAGTAGATGTAAAAACAAATAAACATGTGGCGAGCACATGTCAACTCTGCGCGCGCGCTATAAACTCCAACATTCCTACATCGCGCAAGCAAAATGTTTCACATGACATACCATAAATATAACGTCCGACGAACATCAGTCGGACCGGCCGTCCCCAGGCATACGATCTGCCTGGCGGGAAATTTCCCTTTATAGTGGAAGAGCACGATCACCCGCTCTTCCCTATAGTGGTGACCCCCGACAGAACATTGTCAACCTTCCTTCGCTCTCGCAGCAGATCAGTCTCAAAGCAAGGCCAGCATCCTCTTCCCTCTCACCTCATCAGTTCCACTACAGTCAACGCATCGACTACTGGTACTGATGGTGATCTCCCCCAACCCCTCAGCACGGCAGCCTCACAGCAACAGCGCACGTTGCCAGTGGTACAGCAGCCTTCACCGGTTCCTACCACATGCGCGGTCCCCATGGTACTGTCGCCGGTGAAGTGACTGTTAGCCGCCGAACACCCTCAACCGCTAGTCGACTCACTGACTCAGCGCCTCCTGGCACTTGTAGGCTTTAGAGCACAGACTTCGATTCCTATCAGACCTAGCTATGCGTAGCTACGGTCTTGAAGGGGAGTGATGTGGCGAGCACATGTCAACTCTGCGCGCGCGCTATAAACTCCAACATTCCTACATCGCGCAAGCAAAATGTTTCACATGACATACCATAAATATAACGTCCGACGAACATCAGTCGGACCGGCCGTCCCCAGGCATACGATCTGCCTGGCGGGAAATTTCCCTTTATAGTGGAAGAGCACGATCACCCGCTCTTCCCTATAAACATAAACATTTACATACAGGCACATACATTGCTTCTGGCCCCACACTAGGATACCCTGTGTCGTGTGAACCAGAAACAACGACATCACAAACATGTAAACATACAAGACCTGGGTTTTTTTTTGTCCCCAGCCGGGATTCGATTTAGGTATATGAATGAAAACCACGAAGGAGGCCTATGTCCTGCAGTGGGCGTCAAATGGCTGATGATGATGATGATATGAATTATACATGCCTAATTAGGAAAGTAATTTTGTAAACTACAGGTGTTGTTGACCTATTATTTACTCATCGACATGAGCGGCATACATTTGCATGAACGCTTGTTCATGTTGCTGCATTTGCATAAATAGTAAATGTTTTGGGAAATCTGTAAAACGCACCTGCACATTTATTGTTACTAACTGTATCATCATCATCATCAGCCATTTGACGCCCACTGCAGGACATAGATCTCCCTCATGGTTTTCTAAGCTTCCCGGTCTTGTGCCGCCCGCATCCAGCGACTCCCCGCTGGAAGTCGAAGAATTGCTCAGTTGAAGTGGCAGTGGGTGAGGCACACACATAGCTCGGAGAACTGATGGCCGTTGGGGCGAAAAAGTTCTGCCTAGCGACCGCGGACCGGACGACGCAGCGTGGGAAGGCCTCCCACCAGATGGTCAGACCACCTGGTTACTAACTATATAATACATATTAATGACGTTCTTGATCATCACCAGCATTTTTTTCAATGGAACAAAATCCAGTCACTTTGATTTTTTTTATGCCAAGTGTCTTTTTTAGGACTAATCTTCGCGTTCACGCAACGGGGCGCGCGCACACTGATCCTGCAGCCGTCGGGCCACAGATACGTTAAGCATAGACATGTTGGCGACAAGACCAGGTGGTGGTGCGCCCAGCGCGATAAAACTATGTGCAAGTCCTATCTATATACCGTCAATGACGGCATATTGAGGGGTAGCTTCGAGCATAACCACGTACCGTGTGATGATTTGCACAAATTTATGCCATTTAATGGCCGTTTTCGATAAGCGTCAATTGGATTGGTAGGACTTCTGACAGTTAAAATTAGACAAATCTTCCATACAATTTGTGTCAAGCTTCAAATTAACCTTCCTTGATTTTATACTTTATACCTATATTCGTTGAATATAGGAATAAATCCATGTGAAAACAGAAAGTGGATTTGTTTCAAATCGGCGTGTCAAATTAATAAGATAGTCGTAAATTTTATTAGATAAATAAAACGAAAAATAACATAAAATAATTAAATTTTAATAGTAATAGTATTTTAATAGTAAAAGTTTTGCATTTTTTTCATAAAAAGGCATTACAGGACCAATTAAAACAACAACCTTACCACCGTTGTCTATACAGTGTTACAGTCTATTGGAAGTAGCGCTCCGTTTAAGAAAAATGACAGATTTCTAATGACATAGTAATAATTTTATTATGCAAAGTTTATTTTCCAGGGCTCATCTTCGCAAGAACCCGTCGAGGCGGACGCACATTAATTTTGCAAGAGTCGGGCTACAGATTTCTTGTCCATAGGCATAGTGGCCTCAGGACCAGGTGGTGGTGTGCTCAGCGCGACAAGGCCTTCTGCAAGGCCTTTCTGTACACCATCAACGACAAGATAGTTAAGGCTAACCAGGAGCATAACCACGAACCTTGCGATGATTCGCATTTATACAGTTTTGGTCAAAACGGGGCACATAATAAGTATATCTGAACGTTAAATATTTATGCTTGGAGGCAGTAAGATGGTACTGAATCAAATAAAACGAAAAAATACGATAGAGTTTAATTTCTATAATTACATACGTTATAAACTCACGTATGGCCGTTACCTTCCTCAGGGAAGAGACCCGTGCCCCTCGGTGGGGACATAATGGGTTGATGATGATGATGATATCCCGGAGGACAGAAACCAGGGTTTGCCATTTTCCACCAATAAAAAATAGATCTTTAAGCCCTTTTACAATCTACTATTGTTGTACACCATACATTTATACATTTTTTGTATCCGTTGGATAGTAACAAAATTTTCGGGAGCATTTAAAACAATAATTTTTTTCTCACCGTTTAATTCAGATCATATTATGGGGCCAAAGTAGCAAATTGGTAGTTATTATAATTTGTTACACAATCGCTCCGTTTAAGAAATAGGTCACACTATAATCATGTGTGTTTGTCTCTTATGCAAAGTGTATTTTTCAGAGCTAATCTTCGCGACCACCCGTCGAGGCGGACGCACATTAATTCTGCGGGAGTCGGGCCATAGATTTCTTGTTCATAGACAACGTGGTATCAAAACCAGGTGGTGGTGTGCCCAATGCAACAAAGGGTGCAAGGCCGCTCTCTACACTATCAACGAACACATAGTTAAGGCTAACCACGAGCATAACCACGAACCCTACGATGATTCCCATTTATATAGATTCAGTCAAGAAAGGAAATATACTCCTGAACATTGAATAGCGATGAAGGCTTTAAAAAGTATTTAATTTTCATGATGTGCATAATGGCAGCAAAGATCTGTACTATTTTATGACAAAAAACCTGTAATTGAAATAACGGAAGAGGTGAATTATGGTACTTTGCTTTTACTGAGAATTAAACCTGTCAAGACAATTCAAGAGGATGATCAATCAATTAATAATAATAATTATCGCTCTCACCGTCGCTTTTCGACCATTTGCAAAATGAAAGTTGCAAAAACGTCCTTTCAAGAACAACCTTTTTCTTGAAAGGACGATTTTGTTTAAAATAGTTACTATCAAGTTACATGATTCATATTTAAATTGTATTGTTTTTTTCTAAACAAGTTTCGTTTTCAGGACTAATCTTCACAACCACTCTTCGAGGCGCACGCACATTAATTCTGCAGGAGTCGGGCCACAGATTCCTCGTCCACAGACAAATTGGCATCAAGACTAGGTGGTGGTGTTCCCAATGCTACAAAGGCTGCAAGGCCGCTCTCTACACCGTCGACGAAATCATAATTAAGGCTAACCACGAGCATAACCACGAACCGTATGATGATTTACATAAAATTGTAAAGTTTTAGTTAGGACGGAAAATGTGTATCTGAACATTGAATTGTGATGGTGGGTAGTGACACTGTATTATCATAGTAGCCACAAAGACTTTATTATTTTATTCAATAAAACCTGTGAAAGAAATAACGGAAAACCTTAAAGAGGTGATATTTATACAAACAAAGTACTTTGTTTTTGCTGAGAAATAAATCTTTCAAGAGAATTCAAAACAACATCGAAATGTTAATCTCTCCGTGATAAAATTTAACAATAATAATAATCAACGCTTTTCCCCAGTCGACTGTCGACCTCTTACGAAGTCTGCAAAACTCGTCAGAAAAAGGTCGTACATACAATCAAATTGTATTATTGTTCTCATGCAAAACTCATATTTCAGGACTAATCTTCGCTACCACCCGGCGTGGCGCACGCACATTAATTCTACAGGAGTTAGGCCATAGATTCCTCGTCCACAGACAAATCGGCTGCAAGACCAGGTGGTGGTGTGCCAAATACTACAAAGGGTGCAAGGCCGCTGTCTACACTGTCGACGGAAACATAGTCAAGGCTAATCACGAGCATAACCACGAACCGTATGATGATTTGCAAAAAATTATGCCTTGAAATTGGAAATTATTGATATACGTAAACATTACGTGCCATTTTATTTTAATAATAATAGTAATAATTTATTTGTTTTTGTGAATAAAACTAGACATATAATGCTTTCGTTTAAAATAAAGCGGAAGGAAGGAAGCGAAAGTGATCTGTCAGGATCGTAGCAAGTGGCAGTTCCTGGTCTCTGCCTACCCCTCTGGGATACAGGCGTGTGTTTATGTTATGTTATGTTGTTTAAAATAAATTAGACTAGCATAAATCAACTGTTGCCTAAACTAGTGTAATAGGAGTTAAAGTATGAAATTGCCGTTTTATTGCAATAGGTTCTTTGAATTGACATAGAATCTTTATGGTTTGAGGTTTTCGAATTAAACTTTTTTCAAATGGTTTCTATGATGTTCTTTTTTTAAAAAATGTGAAACATTTGAATATCGACTTTCAATTGTTTTTGTTATTCAATGTAGACAAGAAAGATGGATACTGCGAAAATTCGAGTGATTTTTTAATACGAGCTCCGACGCGAAACTAACGCGGCAGAAATAGCCCGTAATATCAATGCTGCGTTTGGAGAGGGGTCTACTAATGAACGCACCGTGCGATTTTGGTTTAAACGCTTTCGTGATGGAAATTTCGACTTAAAGAACGAGCCACGAGGAAGACCGCCCACACAGGTGAATAACGATGAATTAAGAGAGATAGTGGAAGCCGACCCTAGTCAAACTACCCAGGAATTAGCGGCATGGTTTAACGTTACCTTACCCACACTATTGACTCACTTGCGTCAAATCAATAAAATAAAAAAATACGAAAAATGGGTGCCTCATAATCACTCGAATTTTCGCAGTATCCATCTTTCTTGTCTAAATTGAATAACAAAAACAATTGAAAGTCGATATTCAAATGTTTCACATTTTTTAAAAAAAGAACATCATAGAAACCATTTGAAAAAAGTTTCATTCGAAAACCTCAAACCATGAAGATTCTATGTCAATTCAAAGAACCTATTGCAATAAAACGGCAATTTCATACTTTAACCCCTAATATTTTAATATACCAGTTTAGTGTATATTAAGCGTATTAAAAAACATAGAAGTACAATTTTAATAGAGTTCGCAATAGATAACAACAATTAAAATTACTATTATTGACAAAAAATACAATTTATGAAATGTAACCTAAAACACTAACAGCTGTAGGGTCAATGTAATGTTTGGCTTATATTGTTTTAAAAGTAGAATAATAAAAGAATTTAAAATTTAAATATAAATTTTATTTACAATTTCTATCCTTAACATCTTCTAGATGTTTACGTCACTTTCCGGATATAAAGAGATTATAATTGTAGCAGTGGTCGTCGATTCCAGCATATACATACCTGCCAATAAATTTGTTTCCTAATTTACGTATATTTGTAAATTTGTGGTAGCAATACAACTCGCTAACGATGCAAGAAATTGTGAGAATGTGGGATAAATAAACTATCCGATAAAATAAGTGAAAATAGACAAAAAAGCGCGCCAATGTTTTTTTTGCATAGAAAAAAAAACTTGCGTTCCAACTTCAAATTTTAATTTGACAATTAGATACTTAAGTTTTGCAGTAAAGAGTTTGGTAGTTCAGTAAGAAGTGCCAAACTCGGTTTTAAAACTTATTGCTTGGGTTGGAGCGAAATAGATATAGGACGAATCCTCAAGAGTGAAAGAGGAATCCGACTTCTTAGTAAATGAGTGCATTAGTATATAAATTCAAAATTGGATTTTGAGTCTATTTACTTAAAGGTACCTAAAGGTAAATAGATTCAAAACCCAATTTTGAGTCTATTTACTTTGATGCATCTTAGCTTAAACAACAATAGCGTGTTTTGGGTCCTAAATTTTGTTAAAACTACTTGGAACATTGTGTCAAGCCTGTCACTGTCATATTTATTTTGAATATATTGTGATAGTGTTTTTACCTTCAGTTGGAAAATACACTTTGCATAGCAAACAAATATTTGTTTATTCATAGCCCCAAACAAATGGTTATGGGCCAATAAAACTAGTTATGGATAAACCAACTCACAGTGGAGACCACCAAATGCCAATGGATAAACCAACTCATAGTGGAGACCACCAATCTTCGCGGGTCATTACAAGATAATAATAATAATAATAATAATTTATTTTCCATAAAAACACACATTGATCCTTAGAACTAGAACATAAACTAGAATTAGAATTAAATATTATTCTTAACTAAGTTTGATTAGGGATCTTGGGATCGATTGTGGTAAGACTAAATGGTCATAATTTTTCAACGTGGGTGTTTGCTCTAGAGTGCTGGCTAACAGACCATGATCTGTGGGACGTCGTCACCGTTCCAGCCAACCTCGAGGACCCCATTGCCAAGCGCAGGGACGCAAAGGCACGTACAAAAATATGTCTTGCGTGCGAAGAGGGAATATATCCAATAATAAGGTCAGCTAAAACTGCGTCTGAGACCCTTAACTCCCTCAAAAAGGCATTCGCAGGTACTGGCCTCATACGACGACTTCGCCTTATGAAGAAACTCTTAGCAACTTCCTTCAATGGAAATATTCAGGAATACACGAACAAAATGCTCGCCACGCAGCAGGAACTCCAAGCTATCGAAGCTGCAGTTGACGATGAGTTCCTGGCAATAATGATGCTGTCAGGTCTTCCAGAAAAATTTCAGCCTCTGGTCATGGCTCTCGAACACTCCAATACGAAGATTACGTCAGAGAATGTCGTTTCGGCTCTTCTAAAAGAAGATCAACGACGAGGTTCGCCTATCAGAACCGTAGAGATACACCGGGATACAGCTGCTGCACTTCAAGCAAAGAAGAGCCAGAATGCCACTAAGAAATTCTGTGTTTACTGCAAGAAAAATGGCCACGCAGTTTCAGAGTGTAGAAAAGTTCTAAATAAGAAGAATGTAAAAAGTGATTTAGGTTCTAATTACACTTCAGAGTTCACACTTTCATCCTGTTTCACTAATTTTTCATCTACTCCTACAGGTTCTCAGGACTGGATCATAGATTCAGGAGCTACCTCTCACATGAGCAACAGGAGCGACTGGTATTTGTCGATGTCGTCCTACGTAACGCCGATTAATGTGGCAAATAAGGAGAAATTAATGAGCCGTGGTATAGGTACAGTTCAGATTCCTATTTCAGAGCATGTCAGTAAAATCGAGCGAGTCTTATTCATTCCTGATCTGGCTACAAATTTACTTTCTGTTAGCAAAATAACTGAAAAGGGCTTTGATGTTTTGTTTACATCGAAAGATGTCAAAATATGTCAGAGTGGCAACTGTCAGGTGACAGGCCCTGTCATAGCGACAGGATCAAGCCATAGAGGTATGTACAAACTAAATAAAAATATTTCTCAGGCCTATGTCACACAAACAACGAAGGAGGAAGCATTGCTATGGCACAGACGCCTAGGTCATTTAAACCCAAGAAGTTTGTCTATTTTAAAAAGTAAGCAGACTGGCGTAAATTTTAGCGGGAATATGGACGTGAAATGTATTCCCTGTTTACAAGGTAAACTTGCTAAGAAACCATTCAAAAGTTCTACAAGCAAATCGAGTAAAGTCCTACAATTAGTACATTCGGATCTATGCGGACCTATGAGTGCGCATTCGTGGGGCGGTTCTCTCTATTTGCTAACTTTTACTGATGATTTTAGTCGCAAAACTTTTGGACATTTTTTAAAATCAAAGTCCGAAGTTTTTTCAAAGTTTGTAGAATTTAAATACTTAGTTGAGAACCAAACTGGCGAAAGAATCAAAATTTTGCGGACGGACAACGGTGGTGAATATGTAAATAATGATTTCACTTTATTCCTAAAGGAAAGCGACATCGTACACCAGACTACAGTCCCGTATACTCCGCAACAAAATGGCGTATCAGAACGTGCAAACCGTACGATCATTGAAAAAGCCAGATGTATGCTCCAGGATTCCAAACTACCGACTTCATACTGGGGAGAAGCAGTAAATACGGCGATCTATATCAAGAATCGAGTGCCTACAATGGCTCTAGGAAACAAAATTCCTGAAGAATTATGGACGGGCAAGAAGGTCAATCTTTCACATATGAAAGTCTTCGGATGCGAAGCTCATACCCTAGTCCCGAAGGAAAAACGTTCGAAACTCGACTCCAAGACTAAAAAATGCATCTTTGTTGGATACTCAACAGAAAGCAAAGCCTATCGCCTTGTTGAACCCCAAAATCCTCGGGTAATAATCACGGCCCGAGATATTGTCTTTATTGAAAATAAAGAACAAGATGAACCGGTACAAGAGTCCAATATACAATCGTCTAGCAGTCAACAACTGTCTCCAACTTCAACGTCAAAAGTCGTGACATTCATTGAAGACGAAGACCCAGTTCCTGACTTTCAGCCGCCACTACTACCAGCCGAACCTCATCCTCAAAGTGAGGAACATCCTGAGCCGGCAGAAGCGATAGATGATCCTGTGACTGCACCAGACTATCCCGAGGAACAGCCTGATTCTGACTCAGTTGTACAGTCAGAACCCCCTTTAACTGTACAGTCGGAACCTGAAAGAAGATATCCTCTTCGCAGCAGGCAACCTCCTGAAAGGTACCAGTCCAAGCTTTACCTGACTACTGATCAGGAACCAGAGACCTATAAAGAAGTCACCGAACATCCGCAAAAAGAAAAATGGTTGGAAGCGATGCAAGCAGAGTACAACTCCTTGTTAAAACATGGAACTTGGACCTTAGCAGACAGACCTACTGACAGAAAAACAACGAAATGTAAATGGGTCTACAAAATCAAAAAGGATACTTCAGGCCGTATCACAAAATTCAAAGCCAGGCTCGTAGCAAAAGGCTTCACCCAAGTGGCTGGTGTGGATTATGGTGAAACCTTCTCTCCTGTGGCCAGATTATCATCGGTTCGACTATTAATGGCCTACGCAGCCCACCATGGACTACAAATGGACCACCTAGATGTGGAAACCGCCTTTTTGAACGGAGACCTAGATGAGGAGATTTACATGGAGCAACCAGAGGGATTTTCAACAAACCCAAAAGAAAAAGTATGCCTACTGAAAAAAGCCCTGTACGGCTTGAAGCAGGCTCCACGTCAGTGGAACTTAAAAGTAAGTCAGGCAATGGCAGAGATGTCACTGACTCAAGCTCAATCAGAGCACTGTATATACTACAGAAGATGCGGCGACGACCTACTGATTGTTGCAGTGTTTGTGGACGACTTCTTCGTGCTAAGCACAAATGGTAAAATGAAGGCAGACTTCAAGAGCAACCTTGAGAAAAAGTTCACTATAAAGGATCTTGGGGAACTCAAAGACTGCCTCGGAATGAGAGTATCTCAGACCGAAGATGGAATAAAACTCGATCAAACAAAATATATAGAGAAGCTGATAGAAAAGTTCGGTATGCAAGACGCAATTTCAGTCACGACACCCATGGAATCAGGTCTAAAGCTAACTCTTCCTAGCAAGGAAGAAGAAGTAGACGTACCATACCAAGAGCTTATCGGGTCGCTAATGTACCTTGCAATATGCACTAGACCTGACATCGCTCACACGGTCTCCTACCTGTCGCAATTCAATGCACATTACGGGGGGGTACACTGGAAGGCCGCTAAGCGGGTCCTTCGTTACCTCAAAGGGACCAAAGATATGGCTCTTAACTTCTCGCGTAAATCTGAACTTTACCCCTTGGGGTACGTGGATGCCGACTACGGCAATAATCTCGTGGACCGTCGATCATATACCGGCTTCGTGTTCATGATGAGTGGAGCTCCAGTGTCATGGGAATCCCGCAAGCAGCGCACAGTAGCCCTCTCCAGTACGGAAGCGGAGTACATGGCATTGGGCGAGGCTTGCAAGGAGGCCATATATCTTCATAAACTTATCACTGAAGTATTCCATCTCACGAACACCCTCATCATACACACGGATAATCAGAGTTCCATCAAACTGGCCACAAACAACACATACCACGCCCGCACCAAACACATCGACATCAAACATCACTTCATACGCCATTCATTATCCGAACATAGATTCATACTCAAATACATTCATACCACAGAAATGACTGCCGACATCCTCACCAAACCTTTGCCAAAACTGAAGCACTACAAGTGTATAAATAGCTTAGGGTTAGGTTAGGTATGTATATGAATTTTGTGTGTTTAATATGTTTTTGGTGTATAAAGTTTATTAGTTTTATTTTGTCATGTGAGGTGTTTTTATACAGGGTGTTTGTGGTATTATTATTATACAGGCTGTACACATTGCGGGGGGGTGTTAAAACTACTTGGAACATTGTGTCAAGCCTGTCACTGTCATATTTATTTTGAATATATTGTGATAGTGTTTTTACCTTCAGTTGGAAAATATACTTTGCATAGCAAACAAGTATTTGTTTATTCATAGCCCCAAACAAATAATTTGGGCATCAAAATGCATCATTTCGAGTAGATGGAGTGAAAACGAAATTAAATCAATCGGTCCGATACGTTCAGACGTTGCGGCCAAGAATGTCCCGCGGGAGACACCCACCGTATCACCACGCCGGGATACCGCATCCAGGTTTACGAGAAAGAGTCTGCCGGAAGCCGCCACGCTATAGCCTACCTACACAGCGTCCCTACACAACGACCCAAGTTCGCTCCCGTCACGATGAAAAGGCCCGCGAATTCGTTCATTAAACAACTTGTAACAAAACAAACAAAAAAGTAGCCTTTCTGCTTCGTGTGTTTAATTTGTAGCTTCAGCGGTTTTAAAGTACTTTTATGTTAAAATTAACTCTAATACCTACGTGCCAAACTTTGTTTGTAATTACTTGTATAAATAGAAATAAATTAATGAAGATCACAGCAAGAAAAAGTTTTTTTGTGTGTAAGTTGATAGTAACAATTTTTTTGAGATATTTCGTGGTAATATTTTCAAAGAATTAAAGTGTTGCATTCTAGTGAACATTTGGTTTTAAAAGTCCTCATCGACTCTGTCAATGCTCGTTCTTTGCCAAATCAACGACCTGCTCCTCCTATATTACGCGTACCAAATCCTGAGCGATTCTAATAGTTTGTCAATGTCCATACTAATTGCTAACGCAAAGATCAGAATTCTATCCGAATTTTATGCGCATAATTAGACCCAAGATCAATCTTATACCAAATTGGTTTTTAAGACTACTAACAATATGTATGTTGTTACTTATGTTGTTTGCATCGTCATCATCATCGGCCATTTGACGCCCACTGCAGGACATAGGCCTCCTTCGTGGTTTTCATAACTACGAGGGGTTTTGCAATAATCGCCACGCTTGGCAGGCGGTTTGGCGATCGCAGTATGCGGTTGAAATCTCAGGAAGACGCTGCTGCCCGTCTCCTGGTAATTGATATCCTTAGTCACCTTCTACGACATCCACGGAAGGAAATGGAGTGACGTTATTCTTAATCCTGCGCCACACGGAACGCATTAAATGCATACGCTGCATAGCTGCAAGTTTGTTTTCATAGAAACTGGACCCTATATTTCCTGAGATGCTAGAACAGTTATTTTCACATTCATGCACTACATACTCACGACTCCACCGCAAGTTGTCACACTGTGGCCACGGCCACAGACTTCGGCACAGCTATAATTTTACAGTGCTCAGTAATTTTTAAGTTTGGAAACATTTTAAGATGGTCTCTACTTATGGTTGTATGAAAATAAGCGTATGTTAATTTCAATAAGCATTACTTTCCACATTTATTGTGGTTTGCTAGGAGTTTTCTGTATATATATCTATCTAATCAGCCCATTAACGGATCCCAATATTGGGCATCGTAGGCCTCTTTTCTTTCACGTCAACCCATCCGGTCCCATGCTTGTCTCGTCCAATGTTTCCCAGCCGCCGCAGTTTTTCTGTATGGTAGAGAATTAATAATTGTAAGAATTAGTAATTGCATTCCTTAAAATTTTACTGCTCCAACTGCAGCGGTTGCAGTGCCTGACTCTCCAGTGACGATTTGGTTTCTTTCTATACGTAAATTTCAGGCAAAATATTCACGGATACACCGTATGTCGCACTGTGTCCACGGCTACGAGCTTTCGTTTCCAACTGCACATTTTGTAACTTTACGATGTAATTTTACACAACTCTCAAGACCTTTTACGATTGAGAAACATTTTAAGCTGGACTCTGCCTAAATATTTTTATAAATACTGTATTTTTTTAAATCTTACTGCTCCTCCCGCATCGGCTGCCACGCCGATCTCTGCAGTGTCGTTGTTTCTTACTACACGCACATTTCAGACTACATTTTTACGACGACACCGCGCGGCGCCCGAACCGTGGTCACGATCACGGGCTACCGTTACCGGGTGCATAGCCGCCCGGCAAGACTCAGGGCCGGCAAGACTCGCTGGTACTGCTCCAATCGCAACCAGAGCGGCTGCAGCGCCTGCCTCTTCAGCGTCGATAACAAAGTCGTCAGCGAACAGCACCCGCACAACCACTCACGGCTATGCTCAGATGACTTCGTCAAGTTAGCGAAGGAGAGATCCACATTCCCGATTTAACTACAGTTTTTTTTAATAAGCACGGCCTAAAAGTTTAGTAATAAAAAAGCCAAATTCCATGTGAAACTAGATGTAATAATTACTAATTCTTGGCACTTGGTAAACACTTTGAGTCGAGATCTACTTATAACTCTATCAAAATAAACATATGTTTAATTCAAGATCGCACTTTAATTTTATATGTAAAAGTGTTTTTTTTATTTGCTTCAATACTCCTACATTACTTCCTACAAGAAGGTACAAATATTCACCGACCAGGTCGTGGTGTACCCAATAATACAAAGGGTGCAAGGCCGCTGTCTATACTGTCGACTGAAACATAGTTAAGGCTAACCACGAGTATAACCACGAACCGTATAATGATTTGCAAAAAAATGTTCAGTTTTAGTCACAATATAGTAATTTTAAACACTGGTTTAGAGTATATTAGGCGTATGAAGAAACATAGAGGTACAATTTTAATACAGTTCGCAAGAGATAACCACAACTAAAATGACTATTATCGGCAAAAAATACAATTTACGTAATTTTACCTAGAAAACTAACAGCTGTAGGGTCAATGTAATGTTTGGCTTGTATTATTTTAAAAGTAGAATAATAAAAGAATTTAAAATTTAAATTTTTATTTACATTTTCTATCCTTAACATCTTCTAAACGGTTATGTCCGTTTCCGGATATAAAAAGATTGTAATTATAGCAGTGGTCGTCGATTCCAGCATATACCAATGAATTTGTTTCCTAAGTTACGTATGTTTGTAAATTTATGGTAGCAATACAACTCTCTAACTATGCAAGAAAACTAATTGCTATCGCAAAGATCAGAATTCCATCCGATTGTTATGCGCATTACTAGACCCTAGATCAATCTAAAACCAAATTGGTTTACGAGATTACTAAAAATGTGTATGTTGTTACGTATGGTAGATATGAGAGTTAAATGCGTACGAGCTTTAAATAGCTGTAAGTTTGTTTTCATAGAAACTGCACCCTACATTTTCTGAGATCCTAGAACAGTTATTTTCACATATCATGCACTACATATTCACTACTCCACTGCACGTTGTCACACTATGGTCACGGCCACATACTTCAGTTACCGGGTGCACAGCTGTACACAATTCAGTAAATTTTAAGTTTGGAAACATTTTAAGATGGTGCCTACTTATGGTTCGATGAAAATAAGCGTATGTTGATGTTAATAAACATCATTTTCCACATTTATTGTGGTTTGCAAGGAGTTTTCTGTATCTCTTTAAATCCGATAGATAACCCATAAACAGATCCTACTGTTTGGCACAGGCCTCTTCTCTCTCATGTCAACCCATCCGGTCCTGTGCTAGTCTCCTCCAATGTTTCCCAGCCACAACAGTTTTTCTGTATGGTAGAGAATTAGTAATTGCGTTCTATAAAATCTTGCTGCTCCATCTGCAACGGTGGCAGTGCTTGCGTCTCCAGTGAAGATTTGGTTTCTTACTATATGTAAATTTCAGGTAAAATATTCACGACTACGCGTTACGGTGTCGCACTGTGGTCACGGCCACGGGTTTCCGTTTCCAAGTGCACAGTTGTAACTTTACGATTGGGAAACATTTTAAGATGGGCGATGCCTAATTATCGTTAGAAATACTGTGTTTTTTAAAATCATACTGCTCCACCCGCATCGGCTGCCACGCCGATCTCTCCAGTGTCGTTGTTTCTTACTACACGCACATTTCAGACTACATTTTTACGACGACACCGCGCGGCGCCCGAACCGTGGTCACGATCACGGGCTACCGTTACCGGGTGCACAGGTACAAGACCAGCAAGACTCGCTGGTACTGCTCCAACCGCAACCAGAGCGACTGCAGCGCCTGCCTCTTCAGCGTCGAAAGTAAAGTCGTCAGCAAAGAGCATCCGCACAACCACTCGCGGCTATACTCAGAAGACTTCGTCAAGTCAGCGAAGGAGAAATCTACATTCCCGATTTAACTCCAGTTTGTTTAAGCACGGCCTAAAACTTTAGTCACAAAAAAGCGAAATTCTACGTGAACCTAGCTGTAACTGTCACTTATAGTATTCTTAGCACTTGTTAAACGTTTTAAGTCGAGATCTTCTTATTACTTTATCAAAATAAACGTATGTTTAATTCAAGAACGCGCTTCAATTTTGTATGAGAGAAGTTTTATTGTTTATTTGCTTCATTACTCCTACCTACAAATATTGAGGACTACACCATACGGAGTTGTACTGTGGTCACGGCCACGGGCTTCCGTTTCCAAGTGCACAGCGGCAACTCTACTATGTAACTTTACAGAACCCTTAGTAATTTTTACATTTGGGAAACATTTTAAGATGGGCTCTGCCTAAGTATAATTATAAAAATTACTTTGTTCTTTTAAATATTTCTGCTCCATTTACATCGGTTGCGACGCTGATCCCTCCAGTGTCGGTGTTTCTTACTCACGCACATTTCAGACTACATATTCACGACTACACCGCGTGGCGCCCGCACCGTGGTCACGATCGCGGGCTACCCTTACCGGGTGCATAGCTACAGGGCCGGCAAGACTCGCTGGTACTGCTCCAACCGCAACCAGAGCGGCTGCAGCGCCTGCCTCTTCAGCGTCGAAAGCAAAGTCGTCAGCAAAGAGCATCCGTACAACCACCCGCGACTATACTCAGAAGACTTCGTCAAGTCAGCGAAGGAGAAATCTACATTCCCGATTTAACACCAGTATGTGTGAACTGGGTCTAAAACTTTAGTAATAAAAAATCTAAATTCCATACGAAACTAGATGTAACTGCAACTAATAGTACTCTTGGCACTTGGTAAACATTTAAAGTTGATATCTACTTATTATTCTATCAAAATAAACGTATGTTTAATTAAAGAACGCATTTCAGTTTTGTATGGAAGAGTTTTTTTTATTTGCTACATTACTGTCGATCTTTTGTTGAAGAATAACCGTTAGACGCCTGGAAAATATTCGCCACAACTTTTAGCACTACCTAAACACTTTTATTTTCTTTTTTTCAGAAATCATATTCACCAGTACCACGCGTGGTGGTCGTCGCTTGACCCTGCGAAACTCTGGCTACAGGTATGTAGTACATCGTTCCTACAAGAACAGGACGTGTTGGATCACGATGCCATGATGTGCATAATGGCAGCAAAGATCTGTACTATTTTATGACATAAAATCTATAATTGAAATAACGGAAGAGGTGAATTATGGTACTTTGCTTTTACTGAGAATTAAACCTGTCAAGACAATTCAAGAGGATGATCAATCAATTAATAATAATAATTATCGCTCTCACCGTCGCTTTTCGACCATTTGCAAAATGAAAGTTGCAAAAACGTCCTTTCAAGAACAACCTTTTTCTTGAAAGGACGATTTTATTTAAAATAGTTACTGTCAAGTTACATGATTCATATTTAAATTGTATTGTTTTTTTCTAAACAAGTTTCGTTTTTAGGACTAATCTTCACAACCACTCTTCGAGGCGCACGCACATTAATTCTGCAGGAGTCGGGCCACAGATTCCTCGTCCACAGACAAATTGGCATCAAGACTAGGTGGTGGTGTTCCCAATGCTACAAAGGCTGCAAGGCCGCTCTCTACACCGTCGACGAAATCATAATTAAGGCTAACCACGAGCATAACCACGAACCGTATGATGATTTACATAAAATTGTAAAGTTTTAGTTAGGACAGAAAATGTGTATCTGAACATTGAATTGTGATGGTGGGTAGTGACACTGTATTATCATAGTAGCCACAAAGAATTTATTATTTTATTCAATAAAACCTGTGAAGGAAATAACGGAAAACCTTAAAGAGGTGATATTTATACAAACAAAGTACTTTGTTTTTGCTGAGAAATAAATCTTTCAAGAGAATTCAAAACAACATCGAAATGTTAATCTCTCCGTGATAAAAAAATTAACAATAACAATAATCAACGCTTTTCCCCAGTCGACTGTCGACCTCTTACGAAGTCTGCAAAACTCGTCAGAAAAAGGTCGTACATACAATCAAATTGAATTATTGTTCTCATGCAAAACTCACATTTCAGGACCAATCTTCGCTACCACCCGGCGTGGCGCACGCACGTTAATTCTGCAGGAGTTAGGCCATAGATTCCTCGTCCACAGACAAATCGGCTGCAAGACCAGGTGGTTTTGTGCCAAATACTACAAAGGGTGCAAGGCCGCTGTCTACACTGTCGACGGAAACATAGTCAAGGCTAATCACGAGCATAACCACGAACCGTATGATGATTTGCAAAAAATTATTCAGTTTTAGTCACAATATAGTAATGTTGTGACTAAAGCTATGCCTTGAAATTGGAAATTATTGATATACGTAAACATTACGTGCCATTTTATTTTAATAATAAAAGTAATAATTTATTTGTTTTTGTGAATAAAACTAGACATATAATGCTTTCGTTTAAAATAAAGCGGAAGGAAGGATGCGAAAGTGATCTGTCAGGATCGTAGCAAGTGGCAGTCCCTGGTCTCGGCCTACCCCTCTGGGATACAGGCGTGTGTTTATGTTATGTTGTTTAAAATAAATTAGACTAGCATAAATCAACTGTTGCCTAAACTAGTGTATTTTAATATACCAGTTTAGTGTATATTAAGCGTATTAAAAAACATAGAAGTACAATTTTAATAGAGTTCGCAATAGATAACAACAACTAAAATTACTATTATTGACAAAAAATACAATTTATGAAATGTAACCTAAAACACTAACAGCTGTAAGGTCAATGTAATGTTTGGCTTATATTGTTTTAAAAGTAGAATAATAAAAGAATTTAAAATTTAAATATAAATTTTATTTACAATTTCTATCCTTAACATCTTCTAGATGTTTACGTCACTTTCCGGATATAAAGAGATTATAATTGTAGCAGTGGTCGTCGATTCCAGCATATACATACCTACCAATAAATTTGTTTCCTAATTTACGTATATTTGTAAATTTGTGGTAGGAATACAACTCGCTAACGATGCAAGAAATTGTGAGAATGTGGGATAAATAAACTATCCGATAAAATAAGTGAAAATAGACAAAAAAGCGCGCCAATGTTATAGATTTTTTGCATAGAAAAAAAAAACTTGCGTTCCAACTTCAAATTTTAATTTGACAATTACATACTTAAGTTTTGCAGCAAAGAGTTTGGTAGTTCAGTAAGAAGTGCCAAACTCGGTTTTAAAACTTATTGCTTGGGTTGGAGCGAAATAGATATAGGACGAATCCTCAAGAGTGTAAGAAGACTTCTTAGTAAATGAGTGCATTAGTATATAAATTCAAAATCCAATTTTGAGTCTATTTACTTTGATGCATCTTAGCTTAAACAACAATAGCGTGTTTTGGGTCCTAAATTTGGGCATCAAAATGCATCATTTCGAGTAGATAGAGTGAAAACGAAATTAAATCAATCGGTCCGATACGTTCAGACGTTGCGGCCAAGAATGTCCCGCGGGAGACACCCACCGTCATCACCACGCCGGGATACCGCATCCAGGTTTACGAGAAAGAGTCTGCCGGAAGCCGCCACGCTATAGCCTACCTACACAGCGTCCCTACACAACGACCCAAGTTCGCTCCCGTCACGATGAAAAGGCCCGCGAATTCGTTCATTAAACAACTTGTAACAAAACAAACAAAAAAGTTGCCTTTCTGCTTCGTGTGTTTAATTTGTAGCTTCAGCGGTTTTAAAGTACTTTTATGTTAAAATTAACTCTAATACCTACGTGCCAAACTTTGTTTGTAATTACTTGTATAAATAGAAATAAATTAATGAAGATCACAGCAAGAAAAAGTTTTTTTGTGTGTAAGTTGATAGTAACAATTTTTTTTGAGATATTTCGTGGTAATATTTTCAAAGAATTAAAGTGTTGCATTCTAGTGAACATTTGGTTTTAAAAGTCCTCATCGACTCTGTCAATGCTCGTTCTTTGCCAAATCAACGACCTGCTCCTCCTGTATTACGCGTACCAAATCCTGAGCGATTCTAATCGTTTGTCAATGTCCATACTAATTGCTAACGCAAAGATCAGAATTCTATCCGAATTTTATGCGCATAATTAGACCCAAGATCAATCTTATACCAAATTGGTTTTTAAGACTACTAACAATATGTATGTTGTTACTTATGTTGTTTGCATCGTCATCATCATCGGCCATTTGACGCCCACTGCAGGACATAGGCCTCCTTCGTAGTTTTCATAACTACGAGGGGTTTTGCAATAATCGCCACGCTTGGCAGGCGGTTTGGCGATCGCAGTATGCGGTTGAAATCTCAGGAAGACGCTGCTGCCCGTCTCCTGGTAATTGATATCCTTAGTCACCTTCTACGACATCCACGGAAGGAAATGGAGTGACGTTATTCTTAATCCTGCGCCACACGGAACGCATTAAATGCATACGCTGCATAGCTGCAAGTTTGTTTTCATAGAAACTGGACCCTATATTTCCTGAGATGCTAGAACAGTTATTTTCACATTCATGCACTACATACTCACGACTCCACCGCAAGTTGTCACACTGTGGCCACGGCCACAGACTTCGGCACAGCTATAATTTTACACTGCTCAGTAATTTTTAAGTTTGGAAACATTTTAAGATGGTCTCTACTTATGGTTGTATGAAAATAAGCGTATGTTAATTTCAATAAGCATTACTTTCCACATTTATTGTGGTTTGCTAGGAGTTTTCTGTATATATATCTATCTAATCAGCCCATTAACGGATCCCAATATTGGGCATCATAGCCCTCTTTTCTTTTACGTCAACCCATCCGGTCCCATGCTTGTCTCGTCCAATGTTTCCCAGCCGCCGCAGTTTTTCTGTATGGTAGAGAATTAATAATTGTAAGAATTAGTAATTGCATTCCTTAAAATTTCCAGTGACGATTTGGTTTCTTACTATACGTAAATTTCAGGCAAAATATTCACGAATACACCGTATGTCGCACTGTGGTCACGGCTACGAGCTTTCGTTTCCAACTGCACATTTTGTAACTTTACGATGTAATTTTACACAACTCTCAAGACCTTTTACGATTGAGAAACATTTTAAGCTGGACTCTGCCTAAATATTTTTATAAATACTGTATTTTTTAAAATCTTACTGCTCCTCCCGCATCGGCTGCCACGCCGATCTCTGCAGTGTCGTTGTTTCTTACTACACACACATTTCAGATTACATTTTCACGATGACACCGCGGGGCGCCCGAACCGTGGTCACGATCACGGGCTACCGTTACCGGGTGCATAGCTACAGGGCCGGCAAGACTCGCTGGTACTGCTCCAATCGCAACCAGAGCGGCTGCAGCGCCTGCCTCTTCAGCGTCGATAACAAAGTCGTCAGCGAAGAGCACCCGCACAACCACCCACGGCTATACTCAGATGACTTCGTCAAGTTAGCGAAGGAGAGATCCACATTCCCGATTTAACTACAGTTTTTTTTAATAAGCACGGCCTAAAACTTTAGTAATAAAAAAGCCAAATTCTATGTGAAACTAGATGTAATAATTACTAATTCTTGGCACTTGGTAAACACTTTGAGTCGAGATCTACTTATAACTCTATCAAAATAAACATATGTTTAATTCAAGATCGCACTTTAATTTTATATGTAAAAGTGTTTTTTTTATTTGCTTCAATACTCCTACATTACTTCCTACAAGAAGGTACAAATATTCACCGACCAGGTCGTGGTGTACCCAATAATACAAAGGGTGCAAGGCCGCTGTCTATACTGTCGACTGAAATATAGTTAAGGCTAACCACGAGTATAACCACGAACCGTATAATGATTTGCAAAAAAATGTTCAGTTTTAGTCACAATATAGTAATTTTAAACACTAGTTTAGAGTATATTAGGCGTATGAGGAAACATAGAGGTGCAATTTTAATTTTACAGTTCGCAAGAGATAACCACAACTAAAATGACTATTATCGGCAAAAAATACAATTTACGTAATTTTACCTAGAAAACTAACAGCTGTAGGGTCAATGTAATGTTTGGCTTGTATTATTTTAAAAGTAGAATAATAAAAGAATTTAAAATTTAAATTTTTATTTACATTTTCTATCCTTAACATCTTCTAAACGGTTATGTCCGTTTCCGGATATAAAGAGATTGTAATTATAGCAGTGGTCGTCGATTCCAGCATATACCAATGAATTTGTTTCCTAAGTTACGTATGTTTGTAAATTTATGGTAGCAATACAACTCTCTAACTATGCAAGAAAACTAATTGCTATCGCAAAGATCAGAATTCCATCCGATTGTTATGCGCATTACTAGACCCTAGATCAATCTAAAACCAAATTGGTTTACGAGATTACTAAAAATGTGTATGTTGTTACGTATGGTAGATATGAGAGTTAAATGCGTACGAGCTTTAAATAGCTGTAAGTTTGTTTTCATAGAAACTGCACCCTACATTTTCTGAGATCCTAGAACAGTTATTTTCACATTTCATGCACTACATATTCACTACTCCACTGCACGTTGTCACACTATGGTCACGGCCACATACTTCAGTTACCGGGTGCACAGCTGTACACAATTCAGTAAATTTTAAGTTTGGAAACATTTTAAGATGGTGCCTACTTATGGTTCGATGAAAATAAGCGTATGTTGATGTTAATAAACATCATTTTCCACATTTATTGTGGTTTTCAAGGAGTTTTCTGTATCTCTTTAAATCCGATAGATAACCCATAAACAGATCCTACTGTTTGGCACAGGCTTCTTCTCTCTCATGTCAACCCATTCGGTCCTGTGCTAGTCTCCTCCAATGTTTCCCAGCCACAACAGTTTTTCTGTATGGTAGAGAATTAGTAATTGCGTTCTATAAAATCTTGCTGCTCCATCTGCAACGGTGGCAGTGCTTGCGTCTCCAGTGAAGATTTGGTTTCTTACTATATGTAAATTTCAGGTAAAATATTCACGACTACGCGTTACGGTGTCGCACTGTGGTCACGGCCACGGGTTTCCGTTTCCAAGTGCACAGTTGTAACTTTACGATTGGGAAACATTTTAAGATGGGCGATGCCTAATTATCGTTAGAAATACTGTGTTTTTTAAAATCATACTGCTCCACCCGCATCGGCTGCCACGCCGATCTCTCCAGTGTCGTTGTTTCTTACTACACGCACATTTCAGACTACATTTTTACGACGACACCGCGCGGCGCCCGAACCGTGGACACGATCACGGGCTACCGTTACCGGGTGCACAGGTACAAGACCGGCAAGACTCGCTGGTACTGCTCCAACCGCAACCAGAGCGACTGCAGCGCCTGCCTCTTCAGCGTCGAAAGTAAAGTCGTCAGCAAAGAGCATCCGCACAACCACTCGCGGCTATACTCAGAAGACTTCGTCAAGTCAGCGAAGGAGAAATCTACATTCCCGATTTAACTCCAGTTTGTTTAAGCACGGCCTAAAACTTTAGTCACAAAAAAGCGAAATTCTACGTGAACCTAGCTGTAACTGTCACTTATAGTATTCTTAGCACTTGTTAAACGTTTTAAGTCGAGATCTTCTTATTACTTTATCAAAATAAACGTATGTTTAATTCAAGAACGTGCTTCAATTTTGTATGAGAGAAGTTTTATTGTTTATTTGCTTCATTACTCCTACCTACAAATATTGAGGACTACACCATACGGAGTTGCACTGTGGTCACGGCCACGGGCTTCCGTTTCCAAGTGCACAGCGGCAACTCTACTATGTAACTTTACAGAACCCTTAGTATTTTTTACATTTGGGAAACATTTTAAGATGGGCTCTGCCTAAATATAATTATAAAAATTACTTTGTTCTTTTAAATATTTCTGCTCCAGTTACATCGGTTGCGACGCTGATCCCTCCAGTGTCGGTGTTTCTTACTCACGCACATTTCAGACTACATATTCACGACTACACCGCGTGGCGCCCGTACCGTGGTCACGATCGCGGGCTACCGTTACCGGGTGCATAGCTACAGGGCCGGCAAGACTCGCTGGTACTGCTCCAACCGCAACCAGAGCGGCTGCAGCGCCTCCCTCTTCAGCGTCTAAAGCAAAGTCGTCAGCAAAGAGCATCCGCACAACCACCCGCGGCTATACTCAGAAGACTTCGTCAAGTCAGCGAAAAAGAAATCTACATTCCCGATTTAACACCAGTATGTGTGAACTGGGCCTAAAACTTTAGTAATAAAAAATCTAAATTCCATACGAAACTAGATGTAACTGCAACTAATAGTACTCTTGGCACTTGGTAAACATAAAAGTTGATATCTACTTATTATTCTATCAAAATAAACGTATATAGTTTTTTTTATTTGCTACATTACTGTCGATCTTTTGTTGAAGAATAACGGTTAGACGCCTGGAAATTATTCGCCACAACTTTTAGTACTACCTAAACACTTTAATTTTCTTTTTTTCAGAAATCATATTCACCAGTACCACGCGTGGTGGTCGTCGCTTGACCCTGCGAAACTCTGGCTACAGGTATGTAGTACATCGTTCCTACAAGAACAGGACGCGTTGGGTCTGCGTTGGCCGAAATAAACTGGGATGCCGGGCCACCCTGTATACTGTCGACGACAAGGTCCATAGATCCAGTCGTCAGAGAGGGACGGACGAACACACACATGAACCACCGGCTAAACCCGTGGCCCGGTCAGGTCCCTTAGAATAATTATGACACACACACCGTTCTTCCCAGAATTAAACCCTATGTAAAATGGGCTAAATTATATTTCTGTTATTTCTACGTCTTGTTATTTCTGTTTTACTTTTCTCATAAAAATAACTTAGTTTATTCTTAATTTAATTCCGGAGTAACTTACTTGAATTTTTGTCAGCCGAGTCCGACCAGGTTTAGTTTTTATTCGAAGAGCTTAATCATGGTGAGAATAAGTTAAGAATGTGTAGTGCTGACGAAAGTTTTATCTCCAAAACTTAGTTTATCTTTGTTACTTTCTCTGTTTGGTTTTCTGGAGTTTATATTAATATTCTCATCTTGACGCAGTTCAGATTATATTGTGAGTTGTGATCGAAAATACGTTAACTAAATATTTATTTAAAAGTTACTTAACAAGATACGTAAGTGTTAGTAAATTAAAACTTTAACCTAGTATAAGTAATTACATTATTTGTAAGAGTAGTCATAGATGGATGCCCAAAGCTTGAGAATTGACTATCCACCCTGTCCCGATCACCCTAAGAAGAGTGATGTCGCTTATTAATTGAGAATTTAAAACCTTTGCGTATCTATTGAAAATTAATTTATCAATACCGAAATGAAACCATTTGTAATACGTATTGAAATGGTGTTATTTAAATAGTGCATTGTATAACATAGTAGAAAGATAAAATAATGAATGAAAATATGTGACAGTCAATTGCTGTACAAAGGTTGAATTGAAATACACACAATCTTTCTTTCATAACACTCTACATTTTCATCCAACTTACTATATTTAGTACCTAAGTCACTGAAGAAAGAAATATGTCCTTTATAAATTACATTGAATTTGATTTTATTTTAGAACGGGCAAGTCTAATTTAACCAATCCAAAGGAAACTTAGTGCGGTAGTAAACTTTGTCATTATATCCATTTTTGTTCTAGGGCTTTTTAGTTTTGTCAAAAAAATGTAAAAAAAGTTATGTCTGTCTTGTTTTTGCACGTAGTGACGGTGTGCCATAGATAGTCTTCTAGTTTGGTTAATTAAGGGGAGAAAAAATAAGTAGTTTTTCTGCATTGTAGTGACACGTCGTGGTAGATAAGCTTAAGAGGCTACGCGGAGCTAACTAGCGCCATCAATGGACAAAAAAATCCTAACTTTTTTTACAGTACGTTTTTGCAAAACGTGTATATAGTATATGAATCTCAATAATCTCATAACCTGGTATATTAATCGATTTACGCTGAAAACGGCCGTTTTGGCAAAATGATTTAAAGTCCTTAGGTTCTGTAGGTTCTAAAAGTCGCTATCACCATTTTATTGAGATTTCGATGAATATTGATTTTTTCCATTGCTGGTGCTAGTTAGGTTCAGGTAGCCCCTGAAAACCATATTATGTATTAAATATAAAGGGCATTCTACTCCATAGTTAACGTCTTACAGAAGGCTGCGACATTGTTATTGAACTCTCGTGATATAGGCGATGCAGCAGGATAATCGCTAACTTAATAGAATTATGTAAACCTCGATATTTCCACTCGTGTATTAAACTAGTAGCTTTGGTGTGCAATAAAATGTTATCTATCTATCCAATTGACGTGTTTCGCGAATTGCGCCAGTTCGAAAACCCTCGCATGACATGATTTGAACCTTTCTCATCGCAAAGACAATTTCTTTTCGTCTTAAAAAACACCGAATGCTCCTGTGAATTTCCTTTAAAAGTTCGCAACATTTTACAAATCCTCTGCACCAATTTGTGAGAAAGCTTCTTCTGTTAACAGTTTTATGTAAATAGGACTTTACATTTTTATCAGCAACTTTTAGCTTCATTATACCCCAAATCCAATCCAATCCGGACTTGGCCCCCGTGGTGGAGTATGGCCTATACCTTCCTCAGGGAAGAGACCCGTGCCCCTCGGTGGGGACATAATGGGTTGATGATGATGATACCCCAAATCATTTCTATGGGATTCAATGTGCAATGAATCTGCACATTGAATCCCATAGAAATGATCCACCATAGAATGTGCAGTGAGCCTTAAAACTTCGTGACTGTGCGATTTTAATCCTTCATCTATCTCATATAAGGGCGCAAGTAGTTGACGTTTACGATAACGATCATCATAATGTAAATCATTTGCACGGAGCCATTATTTTATATCAGCGATACGATTGGCTTGTGCGGGCCGTTTGTTCATAATACGGAATGATAACTAGCATTATCCATAACAATTAGTGAAGGTCTTGTCAGATTTTAAATTAGGTTCTCTATATTCTTTTTGTTGCACTAACCCGTGCGAAGGACAATTTTAAAAACCTATTTAGAGGCTTAAAATTCCACCCATGCCGAGACTTGAACCCGCGACCTCTGGCTAACCGTGCCAGCGCTCTCCCAACTGAGCTAATGGGCAAGTGCAGGCATCAGCGAAATTACGAGCCTCTTTACAAACTTCTCTGTATTACGTACAGGCAGCGACATCTGGCCGAAGCCTCTAAATAGGTTTTTAAAATAAGGTTCTCTGTCACCCATTTTGTAAAATTGTCCTTATTCATATTGTGGTGGTAGTCAGCAGATACGCTTGTTGATTGTAGACCTGTACGTACACCAAGGCCATTTTCTTCACCAGCGTTTACAATTATCCACCTCCCTCCAAGTGAAATAGTTTTAGATGGACATGTAGTATCTTTAATTTGCCAGGACTTGTTCACAGAACATGAACCGCGAATGTAAGTGTCATTATTATGCTCTTCAGCTTTCTTTTTTATACGCTTGAAAAACTTGTATCTTTGTATTTTTATGCCATCTCTTTCCGTGAAAATGATCCTATTTGATGGGTATTTAACATAAGAAATATTAAAAACCAATCTCCTTAAGTATAAGCCTGTAAAAAATAAGTTTTTACCGGCTGGGGGCAAAAAAAAACCCCTAGGTCTTGGATGTTTACGTGTTTGTGATGTCGTTGTTTCTGGTTCCCACGACACTGGGTATCCTAGTGTGGGGCCAGAAGCAATGTATGTGCCTGTACGTAAATGTTTATGTTTATGATGTTATTCAACTGATAGCTTAGTCATTCATCATGAGCATCATCGTATATAGATACGTCCTACTGCAGGCCACAGACCTCCACTTACGAGTGGTTTTTCTTACCTCAGAGATTCTCTCCCTCCGTTAAAATTAATATCTTATCGAAGAACTTGTGACAGTTTCATTACTGTTGGAATTTTCTTCCGAACTGTATCGTTTACTTTAACGTTTACGTTTAATACCGAACTGTATCGTTCAATTCGTTTACTTTATTCCTAATTAACTGTAAATCGAAATTGTTCAAGTTAATTTTCTTCTTCCCCTCTCTCCTCTTTTTACCGTGCGTGGAAAACACACCATCATTCGATATGCTCTCGAGCTACGGCTCGCCGTGAGTAGTACTAGAAACCCCAATAAAGAAGTCACAATTAAGTAGGTACTTGTAAAAATTACAAGAATGGTGGTGTGTTTTCTACGTCTGGTCACAGGTCTGGTAAAAGAGCAGAGGGGCGAAGAACAAAATCAACTTGGACAATTTCGATTTATAGTTTCTATTTTTCTTAGGTAAAAAAAATATAAAATAAACTAAAAGTATCAAAACAACTCAGTCCAACTTATCGGTCAACTCAACTGCGCTGCGCTTTAAAATCAAAGATTGAGTTTGATTTACACCTTCTTCCTCCTTTATTTTACGATAAACATTGAAAAAAATATATTTTTCGCTGAAAATAACAAGACGCTGGATGCAAGCCGCTTCCAACCGGTTTTTTTTTGAAATCCATGGAGGCGGCCTGTGTCCAGCAGTGGACTTCTTGTGGCTGAATGATGATGATGATGATGATTTTTCGCTTGAGATAGAAGTGGCTTTTTCGAGATTTTCACAAAAACAACAAATTTACGAAGATAATCACAAAATCTCTGCAGCTGTTGACAGATCTCGTACTTTGATTTATCGGGTGACACTTGACATTACTATATGAAAATCACTTTTTTTTTTGTTTTATGCCTTGAAATTCTGGTAGACCTATACCAGCACGCTTAGTTTCGCTATTAACAATGAGAGTAAATAAATAGATAAATTATTGAAAAACAGATGGCACTCAACGCCAATTAAGGTTGCTATTGCGTCTGGCGTGCTGTCTAACATTTTTACGCACAATCTAACATTTTTAGTTATTGAAAAAAAAAATTGCCATCAATTACCTAACTTGTAAAAAACAACAAGTCTCGCAACTCAGTTCTTCTACCGTTACAAGTTGTGAGATCCATGAAATACCAAGTTGGTTAATTTATTCAGGCCCTACTTAAGGGTCCTTCTGTCTTAAGTTATTATGTAATTAGCTAACCTAACAACATCTTATAGTGACCATATCAATATTAAAAATCTTTTATTAAATCTTTTCTTTATTCCTGGTGTACATACAATAAAGAATCCGTTCCATTCCGGTCCGTTAAACCACTGGTACAAATTTAATTAAATTAGAAATATACCGTTTTTATACAATGCCTGCTTGGTTACTGAAAATTCAGGCTTCTAGATTTATCCACAACTGCTTCGAAAAAAGGATAGTACGGCAGTGCCGCTTTTTTTCTCGACTTGGCGGGCCTTTGTTTTTGATGCAATAAGGTTTTGGTCACACGAGTCTACTTTTTTACAGTAAAACAGAAATCTACCGAATATAGCGATATATTTTATAATGGAAATACTGCCTCTTTTTTTTGCATCGAATTAAAAAACAGGCCAGATGAAACGGTCGAGGACAGAAAGGATTGCCGTGCGCAGCAGTGAGCGAATGTGACTTCTAATCGCTTTAAAAATTGCAGACGTGATAATAACCACGACGAAGCGAGGGAACGGCATGATGATCATAGACGGGTACAAGTACACCAAGCATCGTGTGAACAGGAGCAGTATTCGATGGTGGTGCAGCCTGCGCCGATTTGCCTGCCGCTCCGTCATCCATACCACTATGGATGGCAGCGAGATCATATCCCATAGAAACGCCCATAATCATCCGCCGACAGAAGAGTGATAGCGATATCTGTCCTCTCGCAACCGAAGTGCCCTATATTTTTTGCTGGAATGACCGATAGTGCCAATTCAGTTCCTTAATGAGTAAAACGTAACTTTTTATATTTTAGTTACCTTAAGACTTGTGCCAATAAAATGTTTAGCTGTTTTAGTTTTATACTGATATGAACAACATATTAAATACCTAATTCCTTTTTTTTCGAAAACATGCATCCTTCTGTGTTCATAACCTCCTCAGTCGTGACCTTGAAAATAACAATTTTTTTTCAGTAGTTATTTTCAAGGTCAGGACAGACCTATAAAAACTGATTATCTTTACTAAAAAAAAAAACATTCTGCTGCCAGTTTTTTTTGAACCGCCATTTTTTTAAACTAGCTCCTTATGTATATAAATCATGGTTAAAATGTCCCCTTAAAATTTGACAATCGATTTCAGACCCTTACTGAGTAAAATACTACACTTTAAAGAATATTCTGTCGATCTATCAATTGCTGACAGTTTTTTTTTTGCTGATTGCAGAGGTAATCACAAAATCTCTGCAGCTGTTGACAGATCTCGTACTTTGATTTGTCGGGTGACACTTGACATTACTATATGAAAATCACTTTTTTTTTTGTTTTATGCCTTGAAATTCTGGTAGACCTATACCAGCACGCTTAGTTTCGCTATTAACAATGAGAGTAAATAAATAGATAAATTATTGAAAAACAGATGGCACTCAACGCCAATTAAGGTTGCTATTGCGTCTGGCGTGCTATCTAACATTTTTACGCACAATCTAACATTTTTAGTTATTGAAAAAAAAATTGCCATCAATTACCTAACTTGTAAAAAACAACAAGTCTCGCAACTCAGTTCTTCTACCGTTACAAGTTGTGAGATCCATGAAATACCAAGTTGGTTAATTTATTCAGGCCCTACTTAAGGGTCCTTCTGTCTTAAGTTATTATGTAATTAGCTAACCTAACAATATCTTATAGTGACCATATCAATATTAAAAATCTTTTATTAAATCTTTTCTTTATTCCTGGTGTACATACAATAAAGAATCCGTTCCATTCCGCTCCGTTAAACCACTGGTACAAATTTAATTAAATTAGAAATATACCGTTTTTATACAATGCCTGCTTGGTTACTGAAAATTCAGGCTTCTAGATTTATCCACAACTGCTTCGAAAAAAGGATAGTCGGCAGTGCCGCTTTTTTTCTCGACTTGGCGGGCCTTTGTTTTTGATGCAATAAGGTTTTGGTCACACGAGTCTACTTTTTTACAGTAAAACAGAAATCTACCGAATATAACGATATATTTTATAATGGAAACACTGCCTCTTTTTTTGCATCGAATTAAAAAACAGACCAGATGAAACGGTCGAGGACAGAAAGGATTGCCGTGCGCAGCAGTGAGCGAATGTGACTTCTAACCGCTTTAAAAATTGCAGACGTGATAATAACCACGACGAAGCGAGGGCACGCCATGATGATCATAGACGGATACAAGTACACCAAGCATCGTGTGAACAGGAGCAGTATTCGATGGTGGTGCAGCCCGCGCCGATTTGCCTGCCCCTCCGTCATCCATACCACTATGGATGGCAGCGAGATCATATCCCATAGGAACGCCCATAATCATCCGCCGACAGAAGAGTGATAGCGATATCTGTCCTCTCGCAACCGAAGTGCCCTATATTTTTTGCTGGAATGGCCGATTCAGTTCCTTAATGAGTAAAACGTAACTTTTTATATTTTAGTTACCCTAACACTTGTGCCAATAAAATGTTTAGCTGTTTTAGTTTTATACTGATATGAACAACATATTAAATACCTAATTCCTTTTTTTTTCGAAAACATGCATCCTTCTGTGTTCATAACCTCCTCAGTCGTGACCTTGAAAATAACAATTTTTTCAGTAGTTATTTTCAAGGTCAGGACAGACCTATAAAAACTGATTATCTTTACTAAAAAAAACATTCTGCTGCCAGTTTTTTTTGAACCGCCATTTTTTTAAACTATCTCCTTATGTATATAAATCATGGTTAAAATGTCCCCTTAAAATTTGACAATCGATTTCAGACCCTTACTGAGTAAAATACTACACTTTAAAGAATATTCTGTCGATCTATCAATTGCTGACAGTTTTTTTTTTGCTGATTGCAGAGGTAATAAAAACGAACACGAAGCGGGGGACCGGCGCGCTGATCATTGACGGTTATAAGTACACCAAACACCGAACCAACAAGGGTAACATCCGATGGAGATGCAGCCTACGCCGAGCCGACTGCCGCGCCGTCGTGTTCACCAGTTTGGAAATCGACCGCCTATTGTGTTACAAAAAGAAGCATAACCATCCGCGCATGGAACTTAGGACCTTGACTGCTTTAAACCTTGATTCGGACACCGAGTAGTGGAAAATTGAACTTTATGTCACACACTTAAAATTCAATACGAGGAGAGTAGTATCTTTCATCACTTACTCTACACAGTGCATTCACTCTACACACATCTGGTGGGGGGCCTGCTCGCGCTGCGTCGTCCGGTCCGCGGTCGCCAGGTCAGACCTTTTTCGCCCCAACTGCCCCATCAGTTCTCCGAGCTATGTGCCCCGCCCACTGCCACTTTATTGAGCAATTGGGTATTTGACAAAATATCAAATGAGTTACTTTTAAAACGGAATTTTGTATGAAAATACTTGCTTATGACGTCACATTTCAGAGCACTCTTTTTATGTTTAATCTGTTTAAAAATTATAATAACTAGTAATTGACTAAAAGAGATACATTTTCCGAAATATTTTGTAATTTTTGTTTTAATTGAGCATATGAAATAATTTATTGTTGTCAAATACCGTATTCTTCGAGCTATATTGCTAGTTCGGGTTCTGCGGATCTCGCAGATGTACGTAACTTTGAAAATAAACAAAGTCATAGGTACATGCCCGCACTGGGAACCGAACCTGCGTCTCTCGCTTTCGAGTCCCTTGTTCTACCCACTGGGCTACCACCGCTTCCAGTACGTGAAATAGTTACCCCGTTATCTTGTATTCTGTCTGTTCGAAAATTAATATTGGACCGGCTGAAACTTCCCTTCGGCTGCAATAGCCTCTACTTAAGAAGAAATTAAATTGATGACATCTGCATTTCGGATTGTGAATTTTTGTTTATAAACATAATTTTAAATTTCATTATTATAATTTTGAATGAATGTGTTTTCAATTTACGAATATGCATATTTAGTAAGGATCATTTTTTTTTTTTTTTTGCTTTGTTGCCATCTCTAACAAAACAACCAATGCTCACTTACCTCAATCTAGGTTGCTAATTTGAACAACTAAAGTATTTTTACCTTTTTACTATATTACAAATCACAAGCGTTTGTTCGACTTTGCGCTGGGGGCAAACTGAAAACCAGCGCTGTGCGTACGTGCAGCTTACGCCGAGTTTTTTCACCCATTAACAATTTTGTCGGCTTTAGCTACGTATATCTTTTGTGTGTATTTTACTAATAATAAATAGTTTTAAGCCAAAAAGTTTGTATATAGCTGCTTAGTGGTTATGAACGCTTTCAATCTTTGTTACTACGTTAATATTATAAAACGTGAGTTTTGTCAATGAACAAAGTATTAAAAATACATAAAATATTATCCTCCTACCCAAAAATGGTTAAAGTGCTATTAAAACTGATCATTACTAAAAACAATCTATTCTGCCAGTTAAGTTCCTACCCGGGGTGAGGAAAGAATTCTAACAATACTACACTATTTCAAATCATACAAAACTGCTATTTTTTTTACGCAATTATTGAGTTAGTTGTACAGTTAAAGCTGCGAACTTTCTTCTTCAGGGGCAATCTTCGCGAAAAATCGCCGTGGCGCTCAGACAATAATTATGCGGGACTCCGGACATAGGTTCTTCATCCACAGTTGCTCTGGTGTCAATACAAGGACCAGATGGGTGTGCGCTGGCCGGGACAAGTACAAGTGCAGAGCCTTCGTCGACACTGAGTACCACAACATAGTGAGGGCCCGCAACATCCATAATCACGAACCGTTTGGTCTGGATAAAATTGTAGATCTCCAAACTCCTTGTGGATTTCAATCAAAATGAAACCATTTTAATTCATTAAAGCGCAGAAACTGCGACTTAATGAGGAAAATAAATCAAGCATAGGTGTCCATTTCAAGTAAGATCGTTATAGAGAAAAAATTGAACAAAAACATTATGGTTTATACGGAGACCCTGAGGACAATTTTCTAGTTAGTATTTTGCACTTTCTGTGACTATTAGGCCATACATTATCGCGATAATACTGCTTATAGATACATAAAAAAATTAAGGCACTAGAGGTCGGAGCTGAGCAGAACTAATGGGACGGTCTGCCCGGGGGACCGCGAATGCTCCATCAAGAGTAAAACTGCTTATATTTTCGTATTATGGGGATGAAGGGATAATAATTCGAATAATCAACCGAAAAGAGCGAAAAGAGTTCCTGAAATCGGCAACCGTACATGCAGGAAGTTATAAAGTCGTAAAGTGAATTATGTGTACATTGTGGAAAGTTAATGTGCACCATTCTATACTTGTCCTACGCTTTGAACCCATATCAATTAATGTTTGTACCTAAAAAATTAAAATGAAAACAATATGAAAAATCTTTATTTGACCGCAACATTAATTAATTTGCTTAGGATAAAGATAGTAGTTACAAACAAAACGACATATAAACTAAACAAGGCAAAGCAGTAGTAATTGACATATGATTGTTTGATTGCAAAAGGTGGGTTGGCAGCAAAAGTTTATACCTTTCTAATAGGACTTTTGTATGACATAAGTCTTATACCGAGTAAACTATTTTTATTTAATAATATTCTTTGTATTAAACTTACTGACAATGACCAGTTTAATATACAACGACATACTTATGTTGTATAACTGTAATTGTACTGGCTTTTTTCCGAATTTAGAAACAAGCTAATAATAATTCATTCATCATCAGGATCATGAACCTGGGACTAGATAGCATTTACGCCAAAAACGGCCATGTTTGGCATTAATTCTATCTAGTCCTAGGGTTTTTGCCTTAAGTTCACGGCCATGGGTCTTAAAATCACTATTAATATGATTGAGAGATTGTACTGACACTTTTTGAAAACACAAAGTGTATAGTCCGCACAAATCTTTTTGGCGGTAACGTGAACATAGTCACAGATCGTTTGCACATCGCTTACTCTCTTTACAGTGTATGTGAGAGTAATTGACTGGTTTAGTAATTGACTAATAGTAATTTACTACGCATCACACTAGTTCAATTACTCACAAATACACTGTAAATGAATGAGACAATAGTCGGACACTTACGTAAATATACATACTTTTTTTAAACATATATACATACATAAACTCAGGCCTGTATCCCAGAGGGGTAGGCAAAGACCAGGGACTGCCACTTACCACGATCTTGACAGATCACTTTCGCTACCTAGACATTCTCAGCTTTTTTGAAAATGTTAAAAAATACAATATTTTCTTAAGGTTCATGACACAGGGTTTAAGTTTATGTCAGTGAAGATACAGGGTCTCAAGAGGTTAAGTATAACCTGCCACATTGTAAATGTAGATTGCGGTGTTTTCCGAATAAAAATGCTTTCTTCTTATAAAATACCGCATTATGTTTGTTTGATCATTATTTTTCGATATTGTAACGACATAACCGAAAATGCATGTTATTTCATGGAGGCGGTTGGTTAAAAACGTGTTATAATGGAGATTTTTTCCATTGGTGACGATAGTTATCTCCGGGTAGCCCCTTAACAGTATATACCTAACTATTCTCATTGGTACATCGAGTATCCAAACCAATAAAAGAATATGCTACTTTCGTCTCCTATTAATTTAGAAGTTAATAAATATATTTATAAGTCATTATGCGAGTTGTACGTTTTTTTTTCCTTTTAGTTATCTTTATGTTTGGTCAGACGTTTTGTAACCAACTTCAAAAAAAGGAGGGGGTACTCAACTCGTCCTCCAGCGTAGTCCCGTATGAATTTGGTTAAGATCTGTCGTTGGGATCCATAAGAAAGTCATTGAACTATTGTTTTTTTTTTTTTGTGAATTTTTATTAATATCTCTAACAAGACTTTCGTTTTCAGCTCCAACTCGTCATGACGCAAAGTGCGTTCTTACGCGGACGTCGCGTGGCGCCCTCTGTCTTGAGCACTGCGGTCACCGGTTTCTGTTGCATCGACGCCAGGGCGACAAGAACCGCTGGCGGTGCAAGGGGGCCCTTAAGTACCGCTGTAGGGCCTACTTGCACACAGATAGCGAGAAACTGCTGCGGTGCAACGATGTGCACTGCCACGAACCGGAAAATGAGTCTTAGATTTTTCGGTACTGGCATAATCATCATCATCATCAACCATTCGACGCCCACTTCAGGACATAGGCCTCCTTCGTGGTCCTCATAACCATGAGGGGTTTTGCGATAACCGCCACGCTTGGCAGGCGGGTTGGCGATCGCACTATGCGGTTGGAATCTCAGGAAGACGCTGCTGCCCGTCTCCTGGTAATTGATTTCTTTAGTCGCCTTCTACGACATCCACGGAAGGAAATGGAGTGACGCTATTCTTAATCCGGCGCCACACGGAACTGGCATAGTAATAAAACAAAAAGCAAGTCGTTTTCTATTCGTAGATTTTACCACCAACCTGCAAGAGTACTTTTCCTATTGTTTGTCTTTGTAATATTGTGTTTTCCTTTTGTCAAAAACATTTTTGATGTAAACAAACGAATGCGAATGGGCGAATGTACCAAATAGTTTTCGTTTTGGTCTGTTCCTACTATCTATCTAATAAAGCCTTTTAATGTATTTTGCTTTCTGGTGTGTACAATGAAGTGTTCTAATCTAATCTAATCTAAAGGGCAAAAGGGTTTGGCACAGGGCAAACCCTTTAGGCCAGAAAATTGGAATTTCGCTCACGTATTGCTCATATGACGAAGGCATCCACTAAGGAAGGATTTTAAAATTGACTTTTTAAATTGTTTTTTTTTTTGTGAAATAGGGGATACACAAGTCACACGGTCAAACCCTTAAATACGCAGGGGTAGATTTAAGGAAGGACTGTTTCTCTGATGGCCAATTTTACGTGGCATGCTCACGTGTTCGCTCATCCAGTAGCTTGGTAAAATGACAAAAAATATGGCGTATAAAGAAATATTATGAATATGTAATTATTATTTTTGTATACAATACTAGCGGCCCGCCCGACTATGTAGATATTTTTTAATAAAGTACCTACAAAGAAACGTTAAAGGTGTCCTCAGCACGGGTTAGTGCAAAAAAAAGAATATAAGGTTAAAGAAGTTCTAAAATAAAAGTGCGCGAGCGAAGCCGCGGGTAAGAGCTAGTTATATACAAAAGTGACCTAAACTTATCGATTTTCTTATTTTAAATTTGAACTCAATGTAACTTTACTTTATGTTTTCTTAATCCGCGGTGGGCACGCGTGGTGATTAAGCACATACTCTCTCCCTGAGAGAAGGCCTGTGCCCTACAGTGGGGCGTTATTTAACTTTAGGCTGCTTATGTAACTTTATGTCATATTATTCATTAAGTAGCATATATTATTTTTTTAGTTTTAATTATTTTTTGGTGAGACTGCTAGAATGAATTTCGACTAACACCTCTCCGAAAGACCCAACTCCGAATGACTTAAGCGTCAACGAGAGGTAACTTCGAATCTGCATCTTCGAGCGGACTCAAATTCAAAAGCTTAGTTGCTACAAAACGATAAGCCCGAAAAGTTGTTGAATTACTTTTAAAAGAAGTAAATAAAAAGAACTTAATTTAAAAGTTAAAAAAATCGTCTGTTATTAAAATGTACAATGTATGAATGAAGCCACCCGTTCGTCCGCTGTTCCGTTCAAAGGAATGTCGATTCAAAGTTCCGTACTGGTCAAAGTTCAAGTTATTCCAAGTTGTGTTATTCGAAATTCAATTGGGATGTCCTTCTTGGGGTTGAATAGGCATATAAACTTTTGTTCTATATTGATTATTATAATAATTTTTGAAAACCTACGCCGTCAAAAAGTGGACCGTCTTTATGGATGAAATAACATCCCTAAAGTACCTTTAACAGTACAATTAAAATAAAATCACCTGGAAAATGCTTAGTTTCCTAACATATGACTAATTTTAGGTTCACTACGTCCTTTGGGTCGCCGTAAAAAGCTAGACACGAAAGAGGCAAATTTTTCAGCGCACTACTTACTATCCAAAAATATATAAATATTGACATACCTATTATGGTTATAAAAAAAACTCTCCGAAAGCAGAATATGTATAATTTACACAAAAAAGTATTTAAGGGTTCCGTACCCGAAGGGACCCTATTACTAAGACTACACTGTCCGTCTGTCTGTCTGTCTGTCACTAGGCTGTGTCTCATAAACAGTGATATGTATTTCTATAAATACAGGTGATGTATTCTGTTGCCGCTATAACAACAAATACTAAAAATAGAATAAAATAAATATTTAAGGGGACTCTCTTACAAAAGACGTCATTTTTTAACGTTTTTTGCTCAATATTAATAACGGCAACAGGTAGACGCTTGAAATAATCACAGAATATTTACTTCTATATTCGCTTCAAATTTAAGGGGGGCTCCCATACAACAAGCGTAATTTTTTGCCGTTTTTTCCCGATCTTTGTGTTTACTGTTGTATAGATAAAGGTACGGAACCCTTCGTGCGCGAGTCCGACTCGCACTTGGCCGTTTCTTATAAAAACTAACTAAAATCTGAATTTGAGTATGTAAATAATTATGAAAGACCGCGGAGGAATCCATTTCGCGCGTCTTGTATTTTTATCAAACTTCTGTTTTTACTATTTGTTGTCATAGCGGCAACAGAAATACATCATCATTGAAAATTTCAACTGCCTGGACAAACAGACAGACGGACAGACAGATAGATAGACAGACAGTGAAGTCTTACTAATAGGGTCCCGTTTGGCACCCTTCGGTTACGGAATCCTAAAAATGAGTGTGTCTGTAAGTAGTGTTTTATTTTTTGTAAATAGTAAGTATTTTTTTATGTAGCTGTTTGGTGTCCGGTATTTCAGTATAAATTATTAGAAGTAATTCAAATAATCAATAATCGTGTTAATACAATTATTTTAGTGTTAGTTTTATTATTATAACTAGATTTGAGAGCTTGTCTCCTACAGATGGTTGTGTTGTAGAGCAATATTTGCACAAATGTGTATAATATTTGTGTAGGTTATTGTACACTCGTACAAAGCTACACAAAGTTCGTACTTATTTTGTAACTGTTGTCTCTGTAATTGTTTTCTGATGTGTACAATAAAATATTCTTATCTTATCTTAATAAAGAAGTGGAGATATATCTTTCTTTTTTACTCCAGTGTCTCCTTTTTAGTACCGTCGGGGAATATCTAAATAAACTTTTAATGTATTTTGTTTTCTGGTGTGTACAATAAAGTGTTCTAATCTAATCTAATCTAATCTAATCTAAACTATGAATTTCAGCATTAATACCAACAACAGAGCGCGGAGCTAAGACCATCCTTCACTCAGGCTTCAAGTTCTTAGTTCACCGAAAAAATGGTACGAAGATACGCTAGAGATGCGCGGATAAGGCCTGGTTTCAATGTAAAGCCTATCTCTTGACCGTTCGGTCGCAGGCACCTATCGTTAAGAACCACGATTCACACGACCATCCTGCTGTTAATAAAGACGTGTAGAACATTACTCTTAATAGCGGGGAAGCTACTAAGTCAATTAGAAAACATTTGAAACTATAAGGGATCCATTTATTGGTACTTTAAAAATAATGAACCTATGCTATGAATATGAGGGCGCTCGCTTGTCTACAAATTGTATACAAAAACTAGCTGACTCGGCAAACATTGTTTTGCCATATTAATAAATAAGCCTGCGACCTATTCTCAGACCTACCAAATATACACAAAAAAAACCATAAAATTCGGTGAAGCCGTTTAGGAGGAAATAACAAACATGGTAACACGAGATTTTTATAAGATCTGGTATCACAGTGTTTGTTATCGAGCTCCTCGTTGTTGTTGAACTACGAGTTGTAATAAAATCTAACAACAAATAATTTCTATTAAACCAGGGCACTACAGCGTGATTTTGAAAACTGTAGCAACATTTTTAGGAAATATTATTTTCATTACGATAACATTATGAATGATTTAACAGCAATGGTACCTACTATACAATATTTGTAAATACCTATTCGTGATGTATTTTGGTTCGGAACTGTGAATTTGAAATCAAATTATAGTACCGTAGCGTTTTACTATAGGGCATAGGCCTTCTCTCAGAGAGAGAGTATGGGCTTAATTACCACGCGTGCCCACCGCGGATTCGCGATTTCAAGAGCAGAGGTATGCGAACACCTCAGACACTCAACTTTCCTCGCGATGTTTGCCCTCACCGCTAGCGAGTGATATTACTACTATAACTTCACAAATGTAAGTAACTTAGAAAACATAGTCATTGATACATGCCGGGATTCGAACCCACGATCTCCAGATTCAGAAGCCGGTGTTATACCGCTCCACTACCACCGCTCTACCGTAGTGTTGAAAAAGGCTATATATTATATATTATGATATAGTAGTTTATGCAACTGTCATATAATGAAGGGTATTAAAACACGAGTGTGAGTTTATGAAACGAGCGCATCGAGTTTCATAATAGTAACGAGTGTTTTAATACCCGTGTTATATGCAGTTGCATACACTACTTTATCTTCACTAATGCAATTAAAAATTAAAATTCACGCGTACGTGTATAATCACAGTGATTTTGCCGCCACTAAAATTTAACCAATGAGAGCGCAGCTGCGCGCTTCAATAAAACGCGACCAACCTGATTGGCCCTGCAATCAAGTTGGTCGCGTTTTATTGATGTTATAATGAGATTTTACGATATCGATGTGAATATTATACCATCATGTGAAATTGCTTAAATTGAGTGTTTTGTTGTCTGCGCTATAACAGTAGTAATTATAAGTCAAGTATTGAAAACATAAGTAGAATGTTACAACATTAGTGTAGATAAAATGTTTTAAATGTTGTATTTCAGTGGAAATAATAACGACGGAACGCGGCGCTATGACCATTCTGCGATCGGGCTTCAGGTTCTTAGTCAACCGGAGAAAGGGTCCGAGAATAATGTGGAGGTGTAAAGATAGGTCAAGATACAAGTGTAAGGCCTTCCTACATACTCTCAACGGCTATATAATCAAAAAGTCAGATTTGCATAACCATGACATTGTTCATCGAAAACTCACGTACGCTCCAAGAATAAAGATTCCAATTAAAAATTCATATCGTTTGTAGCTGATGCCGGCGATTTCGTCCGCGTGGATGACAAATTTGATTGTGTCCCGAAAAAAAATCGGGATAAAAAGTAGTCTATGTGTTTTTTTAGACCATGAAAGATACACTTTTAGTTTTAATACAATGTAATTTTTAAAAGACAAATATAATTTTAGATAAAACTCAGCCGCCAACTCTCTATGTACTTATTTATGTTTTATGTTTGGTTTTTCCGATGTACAGTAAAAAAAAGGTCTTATCTTATCTCACCTCACCTTGTCTGGCAGTTGGACAACAATGTCTAAATTTCAGGTTTTATTTCAGCTGTTATACGGACGACGGGGCGCGGGGCTCAGACCATCCTGCGAGCGGGCTACCGGTTTTTAGTGCACCGGAGAAATGGTTTGAAAGTGCGCTGGCGCTGCAAAGATGAAACGCGCTTCCGCTGTAAAGCATTTCTACAGACTGTTGCAGGTTGCATCGTCAAAAGCTGTGACTTCCACACCCACGCCGCAGCTGACCGAAAGGTTTCTTACATTTAACTTTTTTTAAGGAGCCTATTTATATACGTCCCAGAGCAGGGCACAGGCCTTCTCCCAGAGAGTTCGGACTTAATAACCACGCGTGCCCACCGCAGATTGGCAATTTCAGTATCTGAGGTATTAATGAGATTGCGGAATACCTCAGGTTTCCTCACGATGTGTTCCTTCACAGTTAGCATGTGGTATTGCTACTACATCTTCACAAGTGTACGTAACTTAGAAAACAAAATTCGGAAGGTCGTGGGTTTGAATCCCGTGCATGCCGAAACGTCTTTACGATAGAGCATAAACAAAAAACGGCGAAAAAACAGGTTTGATGAATGGAGACCCCCCTTTTGTGTTTTTCTTGTATTACGGTTCCAAAGATAGAGATGGTCGCCTTTAAAGGTCGGAGGGACGGACAAATAGACAGACAGATAGACAGACAGACAGACCGACAGGCATACAGACAGACAAACAGATAGCCAGATAAACAGACAGACAGCGGAGGCACAGCAATAGGGTCCCGTTTGGCACCCTTCGGGTACGGAACCCTAGTAAAAACCAATAAAAACCACACTACGTTTATATGGGAATCATTCGTATGGGGCCTTCTTAAATACCCGAACTGAAATGAAAGAAGACACCGTTTGCTAAATAAAATTTTTAGTGATGAAGAAATTTTAATAGTGAGGAAGTGAGATTAAGAGGTGCCTAGTGAACGTAAAACCGTTTTGAAGTAAGATGGTGGCTGGCAACAATTCGCCTTGTTTGGAATAAGTATTGTTATTGATTTTCTTTATTAAGAAAAACAAACAGGATAATGATAACTTAACATAATTATTTAAAGTATTACGTTATTGCACCACCAGCACCGTTAACCACAGATTAAATTAATTAGGAAAAAAAAACAGAGAACTTATTATTATATTCTTGGGCCTTTTAGACGTTGCTTGAAGACCGTGCATACTTCGCATTGAAGTAGTTTTGAGGTTAATAACATTACAATACTAATCAAAATTTGAGAAAAGCTACAGGTCCATTTCAAAACATTCCATAGGCAGTGCACGGAATGACGGAAGCGATAATGAAAATATTATATCTAATTTGTATCATTATTATTATACATGTGATTTTGTTATTCTGGACTCATTTCTGAAACCGAGTCGTACCAAAAAATTAAAAGTATAAGTAAGTAGGTAAATACAGAATTAAATTTAAAAACATTTATAAAAAAGAATTACCTACGTCATGTATTTTTGTTTCATTTTATTTTAGTGACAAGTGCAGACACCAAATTACAATACGGTATTTGAGAGACTGAATGTCAAATGAGTGGTTTTAAAAACAGAATTCTGTATGAATTTACTAACAGTGACGTCACAGCTCAAAGCACTTTTACGTTTTATTTCATTAATATTACACGAAACCGGCGTGCGTGCATGCAACGACTAATGAATGTTGATAAAACGAAAGAGATCTGCCAGGATCGTGGATAGTGGCAGACCCTGGTCTCTGCCTACCCCTCCGGCACACAGGCGTGAGTTTATATTGTTATTTAATAGTAATTATTGCACGGGTTACATACAAACAAATATCGATACTTAACTAAATTAAGATGCAAATGCATCTAAAAATGTGTTGCTAGTGCTGTCAAATACCGTATTGCCATGTAAATAAATAAAGAGTTCCATTTAGTTTGCGAAACTAATACTACCATTGAATTCCAGCCGTGTTTGCTACAACCAACAGAGGCGCTATCATTGTTATCTACAATGGGTACGTTTTCTACAAGCAGTACGTATACAGCAGTACTAAAGTGAGATGGTATTGTGGTCAGCACAGGCACAAGTGTACAGCAAGCATTACCACCGTTGAGAAGCAGATCGTTAGAGATAACAGTTACCACAACCACCCACCACGGTATATGTGAGGTTTCAATACGAACGACAATTCTTAGTGTACCAGAAAATAGGCCGAAAATACAAAGACGTGAGAAGGTTCGCTGTAAAACTTTTCTTCAGACCATTGCAGGTTGAATCAGTCTGTGAGTGTACTTTCATGTTTGTAACGCCCTTGTCTGGTTACCACAGCACGGGGTAGTTTGGGACTAGGTCAAGTGATTTTATTGTGTGGTAGTTATTATACTTATTTATATATTTACTTATTTTCCATCTAATGAACAGGATCAAAAACATAAAATATCGTAAATGCTAATGTACATTATGGCTCGCAAGGATCTTAAAAAATTCATAAAATATCAGTAAAGTATGGGAAAAAAGAGAAACTTAAAATATTAAAGCTAAAGGCACTATAAAATACAGCATTATTTAATTTTACAATCAATTTTTACTATCGCAGTAGTACCAATAGCGGTCGATAATAGTTTTGACTTGTATTGTGTTCCCGTGCCGTTCCCGATATTACGCGCACCAAATCCTGAACGTTTAACAGTCAAATTAGTAAAATCGTTTAACAGTCAAATTATTATGGAATTTCACAGTGAAACGATTGGAATTGCTCAGGATTCGGTGTGCATAATTACGCCACAGATCACGGGAACAGAAATGTATTGACCGGAAGAGTCGAGAGATTGTTAGAGTAGACAGCAGGTCAACTTTTACATATTTTTTTAAAGCCGTTGTTAACGTGACTGATTTGAGTGCACGTATGTTAAGGCTGTGGACTGTACCTTGTCATTTATAAGGCGTTTTCTGGTGGTTCACCCTACGCACGGGGTCAATTCAACTAATGGTATACCACATTTACGTTCGACTCAGCGTGGTTCGCATTACCTACGTTTGACCGACTGCACGATTGACCGAAAGAACTTAGTTCGAAGTTACGTTTGGTAGACAGGACACTCGACCGACAGCTATAGTAGACACACGGTTTTTCAGTAAAATACTTCTAAATTTAGTACAATGAAACTACCTGTCTAAACCTTATGTTGGGAGTCCAATATATGCGGTAAATAATGAAGTAAATAAATATTGAAGATCAAAATACGTAGGTAGAGACTCGTAGGTGTCACCACACTACAAACACAGAATCGTAGATGGCATTAAGTAGATGAGTAATGAAACTGCCTGTGTGTTAAGCAATAATGTAGTAATAAATTAACCCTCGGTTTCTCGTACACAGAAAATCTACTAATGTTTTTTATGCCCTTTGGCTAGCTGTCAGCTGGTAATAGAAACAGGGGCAATTTTTTTTTTCATGTTTTTTTATTATTGGTGCTGTCTAGAAATACGGCATTGCCACGTAAAAATGGAATTTCATTTAATTTTTCCAACTAAAACTTTCGTAAGCACTACACGTGATTAACTTAACACCGGATAAATTTACTTACTTACTTAAAAAACCAAGTAAGTTCCGGTGTTTAACTTAACCATTCCATTTAGTTTGCAAAACTAATGTGAACATTAACTTCCAGCGGCTGTTTTTGCTACGACCAACAGAGGCGCTGTCGCCGTTGTCCACAACGGGTACATTTTCTACAGACAGTACTTCTACAGTAGTAGTAAAGTGAAGTGGTTTTGTAGTCAGCGCAAGCACAGCAAGTGTTTGGCAACCCTTACCACTACTGACGAGCAAATCGTTACACATGACAGTCGGCATAACCATCCAGCCATTCAAAATCAAATTCAAAAATCAAATTTTTTTTTTTAAATTCAAAGTAGCACAGAAACTGCGACCTTATGAACGTTACAAGTTAAACTAGGTGTCCATTTTAAACTCTAGAGTAGACAAAGAGAACTCCAAACTTAGTCTTTTCAAGTCCTTAATTAACAGAGTTTGTTGACTATGGAGAAGTTGATAATTATTAAAGTGTGTAAGTAGCTGACCTAGAACTCATCCTCATCCTCAGCCATTTGACGCCCACTGCAGGACATAGGCCTCCTTCGTGGTTTTCCTGACCATGGGGGGCTGAGGGGGGAGGGGACCTAGAACTATTTTCTCGAATATTTTACACAAAACGGGTACCCTAATCTAAACATTTACTAATCTAAACATGACGTACCCCCCAGGTCTTCAGTTTTTTTTTAAGATTTAGCTATTTAAACGCTTTATTAACGGTATGAGCTTCAATATAATCAAACGAAAAATCGTGATCGCAGGGGGGGACATTATCTTTCAAAATACTTTCTGCAAGATCAGGAGATGAATCTAAAGGAGCCGTCGTTATAATTGGAACATTTGTAAAGAATTATTCAAAAGCCGCGGCAATGTCTTCATTTGAAGTTATTAATTTATCATCTATCTTAAGTGAAAATTCGCGGTCTATTGATTTAGATTTACCGGTTTCCTTATTTATTATAGTCAAAATGGTTTTAGATTTATTAGAAGATTTAAGATCTTAGCTTTGTGGCAGACGGCTCTAAACAATTTTGAATATACTTTAACATACTGTAAAAAACTAGGGTCATATGTGTGTCTTTTTCTCATACAGTGAATAAAGTGTGTTCCTACTCTTCCGGATGCCGGCAGTGGCCCATTCACTAAATCCTACTTTATTTCCTTTTGATGATAACTTTTTCAATTCAAAAACTTTTTCAAAACTATCTGAGACAACTTTAAAGAAATCTCCATAATGAGCATTACCGTTAAAAGTTTTATTTTTTTTCGGTACGTAAGCTACTCTGTAAATCAGTTTTAAATAATTCTATTTTTTTGTTGTCATGGGCCTGTAAAGTATATCTTGTTCAGATTTTTTTAAATCTGCAACACTTTGAAAGTGTACAATTTGATCACTGTGGTCTGACTCTAAGCAATTTATTGTAGAATAATGCGAAAATTCACAGTCACAGTATACATTATCAAGGCAGGTGGCTGTGATTTCGGTAATCCTAGTGGGCTCTAAGAAAATGTTAACTAAATTAAAAAACTTAAACTTGAAACCAGCAAGTCAATATTAAAATCTCCACGGACTATAATGTTCTTGCCACTACTTGAAGCTACATTTAAGACATCCTCTAGTACTGATTCAAATAAACTGTAGTCACCGGCGGGGGGCCTGTATACGCTTACTACAATGCGCTTAGCATCTGTACGGTTGCACAAAACAAACGGCCCGAGAATACACAGATGCAAAAAGAATCGCTGTTAAGACATGCTGTTACGTGTGGCATGCTGTCCAGCTCGCACTTTCTGATATTTCTCATGACTTTAAAAAAAGGATGCAGTGGGACGAATATAGGCTACATTAAAAAAAATACTTTTCATAAATGTGGTCTTATAGGTCTGAGTGTGTCATAGATACAAAAATTTCGGAATAAATTTATTTAGGTAAATACGTTATTCTTATTACGGTATTTTAAATACATATATCACTCTTTCGTAGCAAACCCGGGTCAATGTCTACCCCTCCAGGATACAGGCGGGAATGTATGTAATCGCATAGGCTTCATTCCGATCACCTCTCGGCCTCCTGCCATTCTCGTCCATTGCTTTTTGACGGCTCTAGTAATGTCATCGACCCAATGGGCTTGTCGATCAATTATCGCAGAATCTGTGAAGATTACAACTAACGGCTGGCCTCGGTTGACTTATTCAACAATTCGTTGGCTGAATTTAGGGTAATGGTGTATAATTTACTTTATTCTAATTGCGAGTCTAGCTAAATAACAATGTAATTTGCTAACCTGTTGAGTTATATACCTAGTTCTCTTCATAGTTTTTGCATGTCAGTTAATGTTTATTTATTTATTTAATACTTTTGTTGCACTTAGCCTAACGTACAATACGGCGGACTTAATGCCGTACGGACTAACAGTAAGTGCCTCAAGCGTTTACACTACTTGCTTTAATTATAAGTGATAAATGCTCCATAGGACAGATAAGTCTTGTATTGTAAAATTTCTCCTAATAAATAAATTAAAATAATTTAACCTCGCTCATCACTATGGGATGATACAGTGACAGCGTAGGCCGTGGCTACACAGAAAGTTATATTATACAGTTCAGGCCCTCGTCCAAAAGTAAACTGGAAAGACGACGCATCTTTTGCGCGCCCTCGCACCACGCCCCCTTTGTGTGGCCTATGCCTTAGACCATCGTCCATCCTGCCGCTAATCGACTCCGGATGCAGGGCCGATTCAAAAGATTTCGGAGTAAATCAAAAGGCTTGGGGTTTATATGGTTTCAAAGGTAATTTTATTGTCCGAATAACAGATTATATTTCTATGGTTACAGCAGTAGTACATTGCCTAATATAAATATAAAAATGTAAGAAACACGTTTAGAATGTATGTTTAAAATGTTACTATAGTAGAATAAAGGCTTTTATTTATGTTTTACTTACAATGGCATGCAACACATGGCGTATAACGCTAGACAGGCGCTTTAGAAAAGCCATCTCCACATCTTTAATCTGCAGGCAGCCGTATTTATTTGTAAATCTAATTAAATGTTAAGTAATTAATCACTAATTAAAACTAACTTATATTACAGAGGCTGTCATAATAATATCAAAGAGAGGAGCCCGAAAACTTGTCTACAACGGCTACACCTTTTTAAAACAAATGGAATACAAAAGCAAAACCAGGTGGTATTGTAAACAGAATAATAAATGCAACGCATGTGTGTACACTATCGGTAGCATAGTCGTGTCAGCGAAAAATTTCCACAATCACTGGCCGCCTCAAGATTTGTATGAATAAATAGTTTGAGATTACTAACCATATTGTCCGTTGCGTTATTGTTCATATATATATATATATATATATATATATATATATATATATATATATTTTTGTTAAAACAAATAAAATACAAAAGCAAAACCAGGTGGATTGTAAACAGATTAATGAATTAAACTCATGTGTGTACACTAGCGGTAATGTAGTCGTGACAGCGGAAAATGTCCATAATCACTGACCACCTCAAGATATGTATGAATTTTTTGAGATTACAAACCATCTTGCCCGTTGCGTTTTAAAGCAAATGAAATACAAAAAATAATGCAATGCATGCAACTGTAATTTATATAATCATGACAAAATAATTCTTAACTATGGTCACACCAAAATTTATTCGAATAAATAATTAGACATCACAATTTATTTCTATTTATTTCTTTACATATTTTTGCTGTAGACGGATTGTATGTAAATGAATTAATCGTACAATAATGTATTTATTTATTGTAAACAAAATAATGGACATCTTAAGGTTTATCATTTTATTTTTTCCCGATTGATTTTTAATTCTCTTTTAAGAACTACTCATACTTTTCACTCAATCGCAAATGAATGTAATTATTAATAATAATAACGATGTTATTTCTTTGTAGATGCTTTCATAATAATAACAAAACGAGGCGCTTATAATGTTATTTACGGCGGCAATGCTTACTGCAAGAATTACGAGCTTAGTGGCAGAACGAGGTGGTTCTGCAAAAGGCGACAGCTTGATGGATGCAAGGCACATATTTTCACCGTGAACGAAAAGATTGTCAAAATGTACGATGATCACACTCACCCACCGCCTGAAGAATTGGACGTATAAATCTAAATCTCGTTGTGTTCCCGGAAAAATGGAATGTAACACACGTGTCGATAATAAATAATAGTGACAGAAAAAATCACCTCAAGATTTGTATGAATCACAAACTTCGTAACAGTTCATATAGCTAGTTGTTTTAATGTTGTTTCCAATACTACTCTATAGGTATATGGAATGGAAATTGGAACCACTTAATTTATACCTTTTATATTTTATTTGGATAATGTATATTAATGAATATTCTTATCTTATCTTATATTAGCACACTGACCCCGGTTTTCCGTACGTTACAAATTAGCAATTGGCAATAAGCATTTGTTGCTAGCATTTTTAATGCATTTCGGCCTACTGACAATGCTTTAAAAGATTGTGTAGGTACGAGAAACTGAGGATTTAAATAAGATAGGACAGCGATGATGATTTATAATGGTATTACTGTATTATTCTTATTCACTTAAATATATCAATTAAAATAAACAAATACTTAGGTAAGACCCGCTACGGGTTTTGGACATCTTAAGGTTTATCATTTTATTTTTTCCCGATTGACTTTTAATTCTCTTTTAAGAACTACTCATACTTTTCACTCAATCGCAAATGAATGTAATTATTAATAATAATAACGATGTTATTTCTTTGTAGATGCTTTCGTGATAATAACAAAACGAGGCGCTTATAATGTTATCTACGGCGGCAATGCTTACTGCAAGGATTACGAGCTTAGTGGCAAAACGAGGTGGTTCTGCAAAAGGCGACAGCTTGATGGATGCAAGGCACATATTTTCACCGTGAACGAAAAGATTGTCAAACTGTACGATGATCACACTCACCCACCGCCCATCATCCTTTGACTCCAGAAAATAATACCACATTCATAAACCTATGACACAAAAATGTATGGAGCAGCTCACATTTTTTTCGCATTTTTAAATTTTATCATAGGAATAATAAGTGTTGACGAGTTCTCCGGTTTTGGGAATTTAAGGGAATTACACTATAGTTTTAGAAATCGTTTTTTTATTTAGCTAATATTTTTTTGTGTTTACGTCTATCTAAAGTTTTTTATCCATTTTATATCCATATTTCCATTAACCATGTAAGGTTGAAATAAGGGGGAAGGACTGACGACCAATTTAGGGGCAGCGAAACAAATGAAACTGTCATATATTATATCATATATTTGTCTTACCAAAAAATTTTTGTGAGGCTCACCTGAAAATTTCAAGTGCAACAATCTTGCCCTTGAAATTTTCGATCTCCTTAGACCTAATCAAAGAAATCCTCATAAAATCTGATCAATTTAAGAAAAGGGAAGTCCGAATAAAAAACCCTCACGAAGGGCATCTCCATTAAAAGGATTTAGGGATAACAATATTCATATCTTATCTTGTGCCCTAAATTAATAAATTAATATTAGTCACATTATTTTGAAAGGTTATTTTCAGTTAGTCACATTCAGTATTTTGACACCATTATTTTCAGTTAGTCGTTTAGACTTATATTTACTATGTGCTCTATAAAATGACATCCGTGGCCTATATATTTGTGATAGTATTATAAAAGCCTCTTTTATTGTAGATACAGTATGTTTTCTTTTATAATTTAAAGCGAAGTTTTTTAGACATCTGTCGTTATCATTCCAATGCCAAATTCCTTCCTCCTTTCAAGTACATCTACCTCCATACTTGAATCGCGCCCAGATATATAATTATCTATTTGAATTAAATTTGTCATTATATGCCTGTACGTAATATAGCGAAGTTTGTAAAGACGCTCGAAATTTCACTGATGCCTTCACTTGCCCATTAGCTCAGTTGGGAGAGCGCTGGCACGGTTAGCCAGAGGTCACGGGTTCAAGTCCCGGCATGGGTGGAATTTTTAGCCTCTAAATAAGTTTTTAAAATATTGATGTCATGAAATTACAGATGCTGACATAATAACATCAAAACGAGGTGCCCTCAATCTCTTATTCAATGATTATGGGTACCGAAAAGATTACAACGCTGGTGCCAAAATCAGATGGTTCTGCAAGAGACGGCCGTATAACGAATAAAGGTGTCGCGTTTATTGTTACTCTGAATCAGATGATTGTCAAAATAAACGACCATCACTCTCGTCCGCCGCATGTGCAATAAACATAAATTTACTGTAGTCATTTTAATATGACTTCATATGATTTTATGAATATATCCATAGATATCAAACGCGGACTCATTAAACCCATTGGTTCAATAATTAAACTAAGTCTTGATAACGACCACGCCATTAGGTATGACAAAATTATCAGCGACATGAAATCTAATCAAAATCGTAATAACATAAAACTGACGCTTATTATCGAAATGTCAACACACTGGCAAACTCTACATTTAGGTTAAACGACAACTTCAATCAGATTAAAACGTAAATAAAAAGGTTAACTGCTGACGTAAACGATATTTTGAAAAATTAGTTTTCTAATCATCTGGAAAACCAAATTATTAACACTCATAACATGTTGATCCATAATTTCCAAGCGATTCATATTAAGCTGAATGAGATAGAAACTAGTTTAGCATTAAGTAGATTAGGTATTTTACACAAATCTGTAACAGAGTCGAGTAAGTTACTGCATCTGGTAGAAAAGATAAACGAAGTGGGAAAAATAGTTTTCCTGCCTAAAATGGAAAATTCGGTTAGGATTGAAAAAAACATTATATTGAAAGCCTATTCTAAGGTAAACCAAATAACTTATCTTTTGGAAATACCACCGATTGGCACGGACACCTATATGTATTATAGACTCTATCCTTTACCTGTATGGTCCCAAAACCACACTACTGTCATCCAACCCAAATAATATCCCTACATCCTAGTGAAAGGATCGAAGATTAGGCTGCTTACTCGCTCATGCAAATATCGCACTACGTACAAGACACTTGCATTATAGAACTAATGACGTATGCCTAAACAGTGACGTCATGCTCTCAGGTTCCCGTATCTATTGAAAACTTGAAGATCCAGCCAATACAACCCTATAGATGGATTCTCTATAGCAAGGAAGAAAAGCTACTATCCCGAACCTGCACCGATGAAACATTCCACCAGAAGATCCATGGTACCTATATACTCACCTCAGACCTATGTGAGGTAAAAAACATCGCCAATTTCATCCTGAAAATGCGGCACATGAATGCGGATAACCTCGAGTACCGGAAACTGCCTTTCGTGAACTTACCTGCTGTAAACCAACCCGCAGCCACTACACCTTCAACCCCTATATACCTGAAAGGCGTGGATCTTGACGACCTGAAGTTCCTATCCTTAGCCTTGAAGAAAAGTTTCAGTGAAAACGGTAAAAGTGAAAGGGCAATTATCATGGTGAAATGTGTTAGCATCTGGACAGTTGGACTGTATGTAGCCCTCCTTATATTATTGTGTATTTTAGCATATCTGTAACAGCTTAAGTCGATACAAAAGATAGTTTGTAAAAGGCGGACTTTTGTAATGCTAATGACATTTACGCAAAACTATTTAAATTGCATCTTAGGTATGTTTTAGTGGAATCGTCTTTCTATAAATAACAATTGTACAATCAAAAGTAAATCTTGTTGTTTTTTCTGATAAGATTAATGGTACCCACCAAAATTCTAGAGGCCAATAATGCGAATATTTTCCCAAAGCCAGATGGTTCTGCAGACGGCAAAAACAAAACGGATACAAATAGACACTGGATAACAAGATCGTCAAAGTGAACGATAATCACACTCACGCGCGGCCTGAAGATTTTGATAATTTTTTCAAGATGAATCACGAAATTCCTTACATTTATAACAGCTTTTTTTTGCAATTAAAAAATATGGTCCAAAGAAGACCAAGTGTTTCCTCATGATACTAATGATGCCAATTTTCCAGAGGCTGTCATACAAACGTCAAAATGGGGCGCTCGTAATGTAATTTACGACGGTTATGCTTTCATCAAACATCGCAGCGTGGGTAACAAAACCAGATGGTACTGCAGACGTCAAGGGACAAATGCATGCAAAGCCTGTATCTACACTGTGGAAGACATAATTGTCAAAGTTAACAACTATCACACTCATGCGCCGCCTAAAGACTTGTGATTTTTTTTTTTAGACTGAATTGGGCGGAGTGCCAGTGTTTCATTTTTAATTTTGTTAATAATGAAGACATGAGTTTATGAAGGTGTTCAGTAACATTTATCAATTAGGTATTTGTTTTGCGCAAATGAAAGTGATATGTTCTTCACAGTCCCCTTACCAAATATCAAAAAAATTCTAAATACAAAGACATGAGTTTATGAAGGTGTTCAGTAACATTTTTTTTATTACTTGTTTGGCGAAAATGAATGTGATATGTCCAAATATCCACCTTACCAAAATTTTAAAAAAGGTCTTAAAAAAGATAGCTTATGTAGTGAAATCCGAATGATTATATACGAAAGAAAGTGTGGCCACTTAACAAGGCTTCAAAATAAATCTTTGTGTTTCTGTGACAATTTAAATAAATTTCTTCTTTCTTTCTTTCTTTCCTTCTATCGATGGCAACTATCAGACTGGATGAAAGTGTTAAGAGTACTTAGCGTGCTATTAAAAAAAATATATATGTTTATTTAATTTTAGTGTATGAAGGTTATCCACACTGATTTGTTGAAGCAAATTGTCACGTACAATTTAAATAAATTTCTTCTTTCTTTCTTTCTTTCCTTCTATCGACGGCAACTATCAGACTGGATGAAAGTGTTAAGAGTACTTAGCGTGCTATTAAAAAAATATATATGTTTATTTAGTGTATGAAGGTTATCCACACTGATTTGTTGAAGCAAATTGTCACGTATTTGATTTTTTTTCTATCACCTACTAAAAACATTTTACTAAAAAACATACGTTTAACGAAAAAATACTGTTTCTTTTTCTGTCGCCTTCTTGTTTCTGCATCACCTCTAGTGATATTTGTCAGTATTATGCTGAATCATAAGTTAAGGCAGCGGAACCAAAGTCTCGTTCAAAGATTTTATACGTTAGCCAATCCAACCCAAGCGTCTTCGAAGCATGGCGTTGTAGTTTTTGAATAAGTTTAGAACATGTTCAACTGTTTAAATAAATACTCGAAAAAAAAATCCTACAAAGGAAGGATAATTAAGGTGCTCACTTACCATTCTCTGAAAAAGCCAACAACAAATTCCACCCGGCTTGCTTGATCTGGCAGTGCCGGCGACGGAAGATCTTCGAAGAACCCGGACACGGCCACAGGAACTTCCCGTCCGTCTTAACGGACGGCGATGCTCTCGCGCAAATGCCAGAAGCCGCCTCCCCGCCTCGCCTTCGGGCGAGTTGAGAAGAAGACCCGTGTTCGTCGTCTGTCACCGGACCAGCTTTTAACTCGCCTAGCGGGCCGCAGCAGCGGATGTCGACAGGCCTGTTGAGGACTACCAGGTGGAACCATCAGAGCTGTTGGCCCTATAGGACCTGGTGTCCCTGAACTCGCCTACATGGCCCGAAGGGCCCCGAGCGTCGACCATGACCCGAGGGCTACCGGTGGTAGACCTCTGTGTCCTTCAGGTGCGGGCTCCCTTTAGAAACCCGCCACCCAGGCTCGCAGACGGGCGTGGGTCCACCAAGCGGACTCGCCTTCCAGCGGGATTTTGCCCAGCATTGGGCTTTTGTTCAAAGACACTCTTTCCAGCGTATTTCGCTGCGAGTTTCATAAAACCACAATTCGTAGTTTAATATGACATTTCAAGGGTAGCAGAGTCGTTTTGTTAATTTGTGGGTTAATCGATTTTGCAATGTACAACGAACCAGTAATTATATAATAGTAAACTATGAATTATAGTTCTCTGAAACAGGCCCCTGAATTATCGCATTTTTTTTACAAAATTTTCAACTAATTTTGTGTAAATTAAGTAGGTAAGTACTAATGTTTTAAAAGAAATACCCTATCAAGATATTGATAATATTATCTTTGGATTATTTCTGTTTATCTTTTTGCTATTTTTATTTGCAATAAACCATTTTGTCATTTTGATTAAGATAAAACGATATTTTTATGTGTATCCTGCAGCAATTATTTATTTCCCTAAACATCTACATTCTAAATAAATCTACAGACGAAACCAAGATAACTGAACAATCCAACGAACTTACCTGAAGTGAAGTTCAATTTTGAGTATCTTGGTTTCGTCGAGGAGATTTAAGTTCCCTGCCTAGCTTTGTTTACCGAACAAAACACCCTCATTATTAATGCTGAAGGTTGCTCTAAACTGAATGAGTTGACAAGTTGGGCTTGAGGGAATCGCGTCGTGAGCAGAGAAAAATACATCTTTCTCTTTTTAACGACTCTAAATACTATGTGCGGGTAAGTCCAAATATAGCAAGGCTAACTGCATTCTAAATAAATGTATTCTTCGAAACCAAGATAATCAATATCGAACTTTATTTCAGGTAAGTTCGTTTGATCATTCAATTTCCTTTTCAGGTCCCACTGAAAAAGTTCAAATAACTTTTCTCACACCAACTGACGCTCCATCTTCAGTCATACTTCAAAAATCGAAAAATAATGTTGTGTCATCAGAAAGTTCGGACGTGTTTGAACCTTCAGATGGCGAGAATTCCTACAGTATTGTGTCAGATCTTTGTTTTCTAAATTCACGCCGCTCTCGCCATATGCCATTGCTTTCGACTCATAGTTTGGATGTTCTCAAAGACTCTGAAGATGAAACATCCTATACTGCTCTGAATGCACATCGTACGAATAGAAACATAGTAGATTATTCATCAGGCAGTAGTGAATTATTCGTCTCAGAATTACCAGACTTAGATTCTTCTGTCTCTCATTTTGAAGAAAACAATAACCCTGCCACCCAAGAACAATCGGCCAACAACGGTGGGAAAAAATCATCGCATAAAAGAAAAGAACTCCCTAGCAAAGAAAATAAATCGAAAAAACGGCCAAGGAATATTGAAACATGGAAGACAAAAGCTGCAGCTCTTGCACGAGAGAAAGGGGAAGAATATAGATCATACAAAAATACTGTAGTTCCAAAAAAAACTGTTTGCGAGGGTACATTATGTAATGTAAATTGCAGGCTTGGCTGTTCCGACAAGTTCAATATGGAAGAAAGACAATCCTTGCTTAAGGATTTTTATTCCCGTGATGTTAACAGCAAAAATTCGCTACTATTCAAAAGCATCGTCAGTACCCCGGTGGCCAGAATACGCACAAATGCTAGAAAGCACAAATCAGCATCATACAAGTATTTTGTAACAAAAAATGGAAAAAGTGTTCAAGTGTGCAAAATGGCCCTGTGTGCTTTGTACCAAATTGGCCGAAAAAAGGTCGATGTAATCATCGGCCGTATAAAAAGTGGTGCATTTGCTCCACCTGGTGATCGGAGGGGTAAACACATCAACCGACCTACAAAAATGAGCGATGATGTTATTGACCACATTAAGAAGCACATAAGATCGTTCCCTGCTGAACAATCGCACTATTCTCGTGCCGAAAATGTATCGAAAATGTACTTGTCGCCTCTCCTAAATGTGACGAAAATGTATAACCTTTATTTGGAAATGTGTGAGGAAGAGGGATTGCCTTCTAATTTCAAAGTAACAAAAACTTCCTACAAGAAAGTTTTTGTTACGCACTTCAATTTGTCATTTGGCTGACCTAAGAGCGGTACCTATTCCACATGTGATGAAGCTGGCAGGACCGATGAACACGTAGCCAATTATCATGATGGCTACAATTGTGGAACGATAAGAAGAGACAGGAAAATCCCTGCTGAGAAGGAAAATGTGCTGTAAGTCACAGTGAATTCGCAACAAACAATGCCATTACCTAAAATACCTACATCAAAGGCATTTTATTTAAGACAAATTTAGTTTATAACTTTGAAATCAACATCAGCCGTTTGACGCCCACTGCAGGACATAGGCCTCCTTTGTGGTTTTCATAGCCAAGAAGAAGAAAGACATTTATTATACCAACAAGATACATCACAGAAACAAAATAAGCACATAAGTAACATAATATGCACAACACAGAAGGAAAACTAAATACACAACAGACAAAACGAATAAGGGGTTTTGCCATAATCGCCACGCTTGGCAGGCGGGTTGGCGATCGCAGTATGCGGTTAGAATCTCAGAAAGACGCTTCTGCTCGTCTCCTGGTAATGTATTTCCTTAGTCGCCTTCTACGACAACCACGGAAAGAAATGGAGTGACGCTATTCTTAATCCGGCGCCACACGGAAAAAGAATAACTTTGAAATACAAGTTGTAAAGAGAAATAAAGAGAAGACTGTTAGTTGCACGTGGACAGAGGACGTTGCAGATCGAGCTAGCTGCGAAGTTGCAACGGCATTACTGAGATTTCTGAGACAATGCCTGTCTTGTCGAATTCTTGTGCAAGCTGCAACAAAAATTTCAACATGATTGCTTTGTATCACTTCATGATAGGAAATCATCATCATAAATCATAAATTTTCTGAAGTGGGTCATTCGTTCTTAGATTCAGATTGATATTTTGAGAAGGTAGAAAAAGATCTGCGAAAGCATGAGGTATAGGAGCCGGAACTATACAGAAGTATTATATGCAAGGCTTCACGTAATAATAGTGTGATTGTGATTGACATGAAAAGCCATTTTAGAAAAAAAAGCATACTAACTTCTCTGTTCTTTGTAGATTAAGAAGGTGTTTTGTTTAGTTTGTTGCAGGTTAAAAAGGTATTATGTTCAGTTCTTTTTCAATAAAATGCCCAAATTTAACACTCTCTTTTTTTCTCTTATCTCCATAGCAGAACCCATTTTCTTCCATAAAGTTAATTTTGTGTGAGTTCTAATTCCTTAAAAACAAGATAATTATTCAGTAATTCAAAGTAAAATCTTTAGAGCTCGTTCCTGTTTGTTCTAAATTTGGGTTTTGTTAGCAACAAGTTCACAGAGATAATAAATTTGTATCAGGCCTGTGTGTCCTGATGGTATTATTAAAACTATGACTAGTGTTACAATTCTATGAGTATATTCTTTTTGTTGCACTAACCCGTGCTGAGGACAATTGCCCATTAGCTCGGGTTCCATTCCCGCCATGGCTAGAATTTTTAGCCTCTAAATAGGTTTTGAAAATTAGAAGCTAAGTAAACAAAATGTTAGTGGAGCTTTGGGGTTGCAAATAATGTAAATAATAGTTTCAGCTAAAGTTTATTACGTTGCTCTGATTTAATTTAAAACTACGGGTTATAAAATGGAATGCAGGGATCGCTATGACGATTTTGAATGAAGTTTATTTAGAATAGAATTCAACATCAAGGATCACAAAAAACATAAAGTTAAATAATGTATGATGAAACAAAACCAACACATTGTAATATTGGTTTTGCCAAAAATGAAAACCGGTTTTAAAAATGACGACGTGAAAATAGGACAAACCGTTTTTTTGGGTTTTATTGAAACCAGTTCTGTGATATGTCACATACATACATGTTCTATCAATGCACCCCAGCACCACTTCCCTCCCCGTCTGCCTGGCCCCTTGTCTGTTGCACGCACGTCATTTTAACGCACCGTGTGGCATGTCGTTGAGATTTATATGTAGAAGACTACGGAGCGTCACCGCTCAGGTTTCGCAGCGCCTACGCAACGCACCGGCAACGCCCCTATGGCATGTCTCTAAGCAGCGGTTTTCATTATATCTTGACATGCAACAAATACATCGAATTTAAATTCTTTACATTGAAATAAATTATTGATTTCTGTTTCTTGATTAATGATGGTATTACTTTAGATGCTGTAATACAAACATCGATACGGGGATCCTGCAATCTAATCTACGAGGGTTTTGCTTTCATCAAACACCGCATCGTTGGTCCCAAAACCATATGGTACTGCAGACAGACAAGGCGAAATAGATGCAAGGCTCGTATTCACACTGTGGATGGTAAGATTGTTAAAATCAATAACGATCACATTCATGCACAGCCTAAAATGTTCTGATAATTTTGTTTAACTTGAATTAGAAGCTTTCTTATCTATGAGCTTGGTTTTATTGTTAGTCTTTAGTGTCACTTAGACAATATTCCTAAGCTGCTGATTGATTCACTTGTAATGAGCATTCTACCGAAAATTCCTTACAGGTAAACGCTCACAAAATAAACGGCAGCATTTGAGCCAGCATTCTAGCGAACATTCTAGTAAACATCCTAGCGAAACGACAGTAAAGCTTAGAGCTTTTTGCAGAGCTGAGCAATTTTGTCATTGTTCCACCGTCTGACATCTTAATACATTATGAGTATAACAAGAGAGAGACGACTTAGTTGCGCGATCGCTAGAATGATCGTGAAATATTCGTAGCGATGTTCGGCTATGTTCATTGTTCAGTTCGATAAATTAAGAAACGGCGAAATCTATACTCGATGTTCGGTGACAGGTAATAATTTAGTAATTAACTTATGGTCAAAAGCATTTACGGATGATATTAATGACGCTGTTATTACAGAGGCCGTCATACTAACATCAAAATGGGGCGCTCGCAATATAGTATATGATGGTTATGCTTTTACGAAACAAAGCAAGTACGGTCCCAAAACCAGATGGTTCTGCCGGAGTCGGCATGTTGGGTGCAAAGCTTCTATTTTTACTGTAGATGATAAGATTGTGAAAGTCAATAACAATCATAGTCACACGCCGCCTAAGATTTTGTGATAATTTTGTTTATTATTAAGTCATCCATACATCAGCTTTGTTATAGTTAGTTCTTGCTTTGAAAACAGCTTTAATGTTCAGAAACATAATATTATAGAAGCAATTGGTAGATAAATAAATTATGGTCAAGAGAAGATAATATGCATTTCCTTATTACCTGAATGGTACCATTATTTCAGATGCTATTATAAAGTCATGGATGGCATTAATGAAACTAATATTCCAGACGCTGTCATATTAATATCAAAACGGGGTGCTCGCAATTTAGTCTACGATGGTTATGCTTTTATCAAACACCGTGACCTTGGTGCCAAAGTCACGTGGATCTGCAGAAGGAAAAGCCGAAATAGATGCAAAGCCTGTATCGTCACTGTGGAAGATAAGATTATCAAAGTATCTAACAATCACACCCACCTACGGCCTAACGACTTGTGATAATTTTGTTTAACTTAATTTTGTTTCAGTTATAAAGATAAACCTGTATTGTTGTTACTGTTTGTAACATTGTTATGATATTTTAATATTTGTGTAAATAGTTACTACTGTTCTGCGTGTGATCAATTTTTAATTAATATTTGATTAGCTTTTGTGCTCTTTTTTATATAATATTCTTTATTGCAAATCATAAATTAGAAAATTTATTATATAGCATTATTACAAACTTATCTCTAAGAGAGATCTTTTCCAGCACAGGGTGTTTAAAGTGAAATAACGGGAGGAAGGGAGAAATATTTATAACTACATAAATAAGTAATCATAAGATAGTATATTATTAGAAGGGACGGGCTGAAAACCAGCGCTGTGACTAAGCAACCCGTAAAGCTGAACCCGTTCCTTTTTACCACAACATATAAATGAAGAAAACTTAATATTTATTATTGTCGTAAAATTTGTGGTAAATAAAATATTTTCACTTTCACTTTCAATAGACACATATCAAAGTCTATGCGGCACGATATTTGTTCCTTTAATACCGAACGTATTAAAGAGACTATAGAGCGGAACAAGGTCTCCAAAGTGTTCGCAAAAGACTTGTCTATTGGGCGAAGTCAGCTGACGAAGCTGAAGAGAGAGGACGGCAGTATAGCGTCGACCAAATCAGAGGTGATGAGGGAGATTGAGAGTTTCTACGGACAGCTATACACCTCAGTCGCAAAACCTGTTAGCAGTTTGAACAAAGATCCTGGAGCCAAACTGACCCGACATTATACCGAAGATATCCCGGACATCAGCCTGTACGAGATTAGGATGGCCCTGAAACAGCTCAGTTCTCGAATGGAGACCACATATCGGCAAGCGCAGCGTAGGACGACCAGCCACAAGATGGACAGATGACCTCATCCAAGTGGCAGGAAGACGCTGGATGCAAGCCGCTTCCAACCGGTCTTTTTGGAAATCCATGGAGGCCTATGTCCAGCAGTGGACTTCTTGTGGCTGAATGATGATGATGATGAAAACACTTGATTGTTCACTAACATACTATTTGTGTAAGTACGTGTAGTCACTCGTATGTATAGTAATCAAGTATGATATAATGTAAGTTTATTATTATTATTACGTATAAGTATGTCTATTAATATTCGTATTTGCACCGACTACCCGTGTCTATTTCTCGTTCGGCGAATTCTCCGATATGAGGTTGCCTGGAAGAATTTGCTATTAGCAATGAGACCGCCAATTGTATCTTTTCTTTTGTCATTGCTGTTTCTGTAACATTTTTTCCGGTTTACAATAAAGAATATTCTTATGTTATCTTATTTTATTTTTAGTAGGAGGTAGTAACACAAATACGATTAAGATAAAAGTTAAACAATATTTATTTTCTATAACTTCATTCTAGTTTATATTTTACCTAACGGCACCCAAACTAGGAAACCCCCTATGGTGGGAGCCATTTAGATTTTTACAAGATAGATACTCTCATTATGTTATGTGATTATATTATGGATGCCTTTATTACAGAGGCTGTCATGCTAACATCAAAATGGGGCGCTCTCACTTTAATATACAATGGTTACGCTTTTACCAAACAATACGTGCATGGTGCAAAAACCAGATGGTTCTGCAGATGGCAAAAGAGGAACAAATGCAGAGCTTTTGTATACACTGTGGAAAACCAGATTATCAAAGTTAATAACAATCACACTCACGCGCAGCCTAAAACCTTGTAATATTGTATTTAACATGAAATAAAAAGTTTCTCCTCCATCAGCTTTGTTTTATTTTCATTTATCATTTGCTCTGATAAGATTTACTGTTCAACGAAGTTACTTTCAAGAGAGACCATATAATTGGGTATTATTTTTTGATGATATTAAAGTTGATTGGATTAGATAAGATAAGATAAAATGTATTAGATAGATAAAAAAATATTCACATTTGCACACACACATGTACAGGAACAACACAAAAGATAAGCACAGTGTATGACATTTAATAGTATGACATACAGTTTGACATTTAATATTAACGCACAAATCTAGATTTAAGCACACCGCGAGGCAAAATATGGCGAACGTAAAATATAATTGTAACCATCTGCATGTAAACACCCATATTTGACAAATAAAGACATTGTATTGTATCATTGTATTGTATTGTACATACAGCATACAAAGAAAAAATATATAACTAATACAGTAAAACAATGCACAGAAAGAAAAAAAAATGTAGGTCAGCGCAGCGGTAGTGCATCTGCATGGTTCGAATCCCGGCTGGGGACAAAAAAAAACCCCAGGTCTTGGATGTTTACATGTTTGTGATGTCGTTGTTTCTGGTTCCCACGACACAGGGTATCCTAGTGTGGGGCCAGAAGCAATGTATGTGCCTGTATGTAAATGTTTATGTTTATGTTTATATATGGAAAAAGTAACGAACAATAAGACAACAGAGAATTGCCGGTGTGGCAAATGTAAAAAGGTTCTGACTCAGCATGTGCTGGAGTGGGCGAACACCTCAGCGCTGTTATTATGTCAGTACCCGATAGTAAGACATTAATCAAAGAAGTACAAGCCTGACTACATTGTTTGTTTCTTACAGCTAAAAACTAAAGTTAAATACAATATAAATAAATTTAATAAAATTAAATCTTCAATCATACTGCACACGGCAGACTGAACACTTATGACAACTTTGTTTAAGTTGGATTAAAAAAATATTAATTGATTAGTTTAGTTTTATTTTGGTAAATTTCAGAATTTGACAATTACTGTACTGACTGTGGGCGACATTTGATATTTGGGCACGTTGAAACGCCTGACTCGCGTTGTCATGCTATTGTTACGTCCTAGCTAAATAAAATCAGGGCAGTACGATAACGAGAGTCGCGCGTTTTAAGTGTAAAGAGCGGCGACATTCCAGTACATTGTGAAACGCGTAACTCGTGCCGTCGCACTACCCGAGTAGATGTTAACAAAGGATTATGTTTTTTTCTATATTTTCAACATCCCATCGATTCCCTAGCTAGTCATCGGCTGACACCTCCAACAAAATGTAACTATTTCCCTTTAATTCAAAATCAAACAACTACACAAAAGTATCGTACACTTTCCCTCCGTTATCATTATGAATGTGTCTACCATTATTACTTAAATCTAAGTAACTATCAACTTAACTTCATTATTAGCAGTACCAAAAATCTACGACTAATCAACCACTTACTTCGTCATACTGAGACCTGCATTTCTTGCAGATCGACCGATATTCTGGACCACAACCACCGGCGCTCGCCTGATGAAAGTTCGAGGGTACACCTACGGGAGACACTCAGTTTGCTCCAACAAAGTCAAGTGGCTATGCAGTGAGAGTCGCAACACTCAGTGTCACTCCACTGTGGTCACCATCGGCAGGCAGATTATAGCTCCAGGGGACAAACACACGCATCCACCTATTTAGATCTCGAGAAGTGTAGGAAATTAATTTTGACGTCAACCTTAAAATTACCCCGATAACATTATAAGCGGTAGTGTATAAAGTATAAGGTTAGTCGTGTCGGAATATGAACCAAAAATTATGAAGGGTCGCATCGCCCAGCAAACATACTTTCTTATCTTTCTTCAGTGTAAATTGACCGTCGTATCCTGTTAAGCCCTGACCTTAATCAAAATAACAATAAAAAACCACTGTTATTTTCAAGGTCAGGACTTAGGAGGTTTAACGGCAGAAAATGCATGTCTGTGAAATGGACCACATACTATTATTATATACGTTTTAGTATTTTATAATGATTGTATTTAAATTTTGAGTGACAAAACAGGTGTTTTAAATATTTCATAGAACCTTGGAATCAATCATTGTTTTTTCCGCAAGGATTTTCGCCATAAATTACAAGTGGGAGCGATACTTACAGCGTGACGCGGTTTGTATTCACTATAGTGATGTGAACCGATTACAGTTTTTAGCACCGTTATTTTCCAGATCCTTTTGAAAATTAATTAATGTAATTAAATGCTCGCCTCGAAATGACTGCCGCGTTGGACTAGCCATTAAGGAGCTTACTACCAAGATAGAGGTCGTGGGTTCGATTCCCACTGGGGGCCGCCGTACATTTGTAGAAATGGCCTTAGTCTGGGTGTATTTCCATGTTTGTAATGTACTTGCCTGTTTACCATAGCACAGGGTATCCTAGTTTGGAACCAGGTCAAGTGTTGTGTGGAAGTTATTATTGTTATTAAATCTTATAATCATAATTTTAGTTCAAAAACAGGTCTGCTCAACTATTAACCAATTACTGTCGGCAGAGGTTTCCAAAATATAAACATAAATATTAGTATTCATGTAATGCATGTTATAGTTTGAAAATAAGGAAACAGCGTGAATTTGTCTTATCTCCCATCCGAACCCTATAAATGACACAATTAAAAGTAATCGATTAGTTAGGTATTTAAAGTACGAGTTATTTTCGGTTTTTTGCAAAACTGTTTTTACCGGTTTCCGAGGAACCGGTTCACATCACTAATTCACTACACTATAGGAACACTTAAATCCTAAAAAAATATAGTACAGCCAAAATTGTTATCGTGGGCGTAATTAGGTTTGATTATGTGATATACTTATTCAACGTCCAGTCAGATTCATTGATTGCATTGTCTCTCTTAGTATAAATAATGCCAAAATATTACAAGTATAATTTTGTAAATTGTTTGTCACGACTTGCCGGATTGTCTACGATCAGTGGCACTTTAACATGCATCATGGGTGCTATATTGGACAATCACTCTCACCGTGAACTTCTTACTATCGAAATTATTCTCTTATAAATGGTCTGTTGTATCATAATGGACGTCGTGAATATGGATAGTATGGATACATTTCGTACCGCACTATGCTTTCACGATTACAGTCTATAAGGTGACTTTGAATTCGTTCGCCGTATTTAAGGAGACATTCTACCCACGATTTACTGTATTTTACAGACCTAGTTTAAAAAAAAAAAGCGTCAAACAAAAAATGTTTTTGTTACCCAAAATTACTTCTCTTAAGAATAAACAAACAGTATCAGGACGAAAAGTAATAAAAACAAAACGATGGCTCGAGAGTCTTAAAGTCGGCGCCGACCAACTCAATTGTTCTTTTAATTGTTTACGCACAACGACGACAGACTCTTACACATTTAACACATTAGAAAAAAATAATACTGTTTTTCACGATGAAAAGAAAATTGCCTTAAAGTATTGCTAAAGATTTCAAAATCACCCTGTAGATCGGCCTTATTAAACAAATAAAAATAAATAAATAAAAATAAATAAAATTATTCACTTCGCTCAGCTTAGACGAGCTGTTACTACCATCAGTCTCTGGTTTTAATAACACATGAAATTTGTGGTCTACCTTACCTATTGCAAATGATATCCAGATAGAACATATTATGTGATGTATATTTTGCAAGAAGTTTGTGCAAACAGTTCTAATTCTGTATTATTTCGAGAAAAGAGACAAAGCGTCTGGATTGCCTTGTGCTATTATGTCTGGATATGGTATCGCTCGTTTGCAATAGACTCACAAATCACCAACTACACAAATCGGAGAGTTTACTTCAGAAAAAATAAGCCGCATTTAGTCGAATTTTGAAACGAACTTTCGTAACGGAATATCGGTTTGTTTGTTCCGTAATGCACAGAAATTTCGAATTGGAGAAAAATTTGAACAGAAAACTATTGTACGTGTGTGCTAAGTTCTTGATTTTGTATAGATTTGCTGCCTTTCCGTTTCCGAATCCCGACTGTATGCGGTCAGCCTAACAGTGACCCTGGACCATACCATCTATACTTAAATGACTGTTGTACTTATATAAGTGTCGTTTAACTTTGAGAATGATTCGATGGTTGTACTCTACGTGAATTAATACGCTTTAAGGATTAAAATATCTATTCAGTTCCTATATGTGTGTGTTTTTTTTAAGTCTGAGCTTTTGTAGGCCAGCAGATTAGTAAGTTGAAGTGGGCGGGGCACATTGCACGCAGAACTGATGGCCGATGAGGCCGAAAAGTTCTTAAATGGAGACCACATATCGGCAAGTGCAGCATAGGACGACCTACGCTGCACTTGTCCACAAGATGGACAGAAGACCTCATCAAGTGGCAGGAAGACGGTGGATGCAAGCCGCTTCCAACCGGTATTTCTGGAAAGCCATGGAGGAGGCCTATGTCCATCAGTGGACTTCGTGTGGCTGAATGATGATGATGAGCTTTTGTATAGAAATTGTCTTCCATGTACTGAAAATTTACTGATAGTTCTAGAATTACTTCAGGAGTTTTATAAAAAGCCCAAAATTCCTCAATATTTATTAGACTCTAAAACATCACCGAGTCCGAGTGATTGACAATTCTGTAGAGATTAGATTTATAATAAGATAATAGTCTTATATTTCCTGAGTCCAGTTATGTTAGTTAGACCTAAGACCTCCACACTCAGCTATATAGTTGGGCCATTGTACGTAGCAAAGCTGTGAGTTCACTCCACTCTCTTTCCAGAAAGCCAGCAGTGCTCGAATGTCACTGCAGGCCTCCTGAAGGGATCCTAGCTTCCCAATGATGGCGGTCCGTTGCTTTTCCACGCCTTCACAGTGAATGGTCACGTGGGCGGGTGTTTCCTCTGTTTGAGGCATCCCCGGCAAAGCGGGCTGTCAGTCCCATGTTGTGGAAATGTCTATTCAGTTATATATTTAAAAATAAATTAGACTCTACCGATTTATTCGACAGATATCGCTAAATGAGGTTCACTTTCCTGATTCGCTGACATCACACAGGGTTTGGAAGATGACAGAGAAGTGACGAACCACAGATTTACCCACTCGGGTAACGTAATCTTCCTTTTTTTGTGACGTAAACAGATGTAATGTTATGTCATCACAAAGTTATTGGTACCCGTTAAACCGAGAACCTGCCCTTGTAATATAACTAACAGAGTCGAGGCCCTGAGGCAAATAATCGATGGCAATGTGGCAGCTGGATGAGGATGACCGAAGACAAAAAGAAGTGACGTATCTTGGAGAGGCATTGTCTGGCAATGGACAAAATGTGGCCTTATGAATTGAGTTGAAGTTTTTCTACTTTACTTTACATCAAGCCACCAAAGCCGAGTTTCATAAAATACAATTCGTAGTTCATTATGATGATTCGAGGTACATCGCTTAGCAGTGGGTTAATCGACTTTGCAATGTACATCGAATTGTTATAGTAGACCATGACAATACTCTATTCTGTTAGTGGATTGACAATGATAGATTTACCATCGAGCCACGTGACATGTTGACAAGTTTTGATACGTGTGCGGCGTAAGTGGTAATGAAATTAAATCGTCTCATTCACGGAATTGTCATTATAATGCAATGACAGAATTTAGGCCCAGATACACAACGTTGGCTATCTTTAATTTTCCATAATCAACAATGAGTCTTATGTAATTAAAGGTCATAAAAACAAACGTTAAGACCATTTTTCGTACATTGCCAGAAAAAAAACATAGGCGCCTATGATTAATTCTATACTACTCTTTTCTTTTCACGTAATGAGAACTTATAAATTATCGTACTGTGTAAATAAGAAATTACATATACCTCTCTCTCTGTTCCCAGCTTTAGTCCCAGCTTTCCTTATTTTCTGTCTCCACTTCGCCCTATACATGAACTCGTCTACCGAGGCTCCGCATTCTGTGAAAACTTTCTTTACTACATCCATCCACCTATTTTTCGGGCTTCCTCTGAATGTCCGCTCAGGAATTGATAGGCAGCACTTCATTGAAATAAGATCATTTATGGATCTTTAATTTTATTATTTCAGGTCTTCGAAAAAGGAAAAGTAAATTTGAATCGAAAGAGTTGGAGGGCCACGTCTACCACTTTCATAAGTACCACGGCGGCAGAACTCGCTGGCGATGCCAGTACACATGGACCCTTAAATGCAGGGCAGCCATAATTACTCTGGGCGATCTGGTACTCAAGAAGAGCGGTGTACATAATCACGACAAAGATTTAAATAAAGACCAATTTTATTAACTTATCAGGAGAATAATATTTCATGTTGAACTGGTATTAGACGCCTTCGGTTTATTTACTCGTATCTATCAGCCATGGTGGAAATCAATTGAAAGGCCAATTTAACTATATTTTATTTCAATGTGTATTTAAGAATGCTTACAAAATAAACGGGAGCGTTTTAGCGAGCATTATCCTCCTTAGTCCTGACCTTGAAAATAACAATGGTTTTCAATTGCTATTTTGAAGGTCAGGACTGAGGATGTTATAGTTAAACGACAGTAAATTTGCTTCGAGCTTTTTGCCGAGACGAGCAATTTTGTTATTGTTCCGCCGTCTTAGTACATTATGAGTAGACGAGCGTTTTCTAGAGCCTTCGCTAGAATGATCATGAAAATGTCCGTCGCAACCTTTGGTTCTATGCTTAGCTCTGTTTGTTATTCAGTTCGATAAATGGGCAAATGCTTGATGTTATGTTACAGTTAAATGCTCAGGTCTATCACCACCTGAAGAAATCTCAACGGACACTGCCTATACCATTGCCTAAGTGTTTGTTTTAAACTATGGTAATAACGAGATAAATGTCTTTGTCTCGCAGGTACTTTGGGTCAGAAGCCAACTGCAGTGCTCCAACAACTCACTACGCCAAAGCTGAACTTGCAAAGGTACGTAAAGAGTTTTACCTGCTGTTTCTTGTACCCTAACAATATGTTACATATCGCTGACAGTTAGTTGTTAACAGTAGCTTGCAGCGGATCAGGGTCGTTACGTCACCGGGCTCAAGCGATCGGCGAAAGTTACTAAAACAATTTGTTTTATTCAAATATTTCGATTAGTCGATGACAAAGGCGACAAAATCGGTGCGTCTAAAGGGCCGCAAAGCGAGCTTTGCGATTGAAGAAGAAGAAGAAGAAAAACATTTATTTAACACCACAAAGACATACATTTAACAATGATTAAAACGGACAAACAATTGAATATGAAAAAAAAAAAAAAAAACAAAAATAATCCCAAAACAATAAGGGACCCAGGGTAGGTATGTCTATGCAGCGTTAAAATGGCCTCGAGCTCAGTATACGCTGCGGTTTTGCCCACAGCACTGATTTTCAGCACGGGCCTTTGGTAAATCACGGAGTTTCCACCGAACGTGAACAAAAAAGTTATACTTAATAAAATATATATATATTAAAATATTATATTATATATATATATATATTAATAAATCGCATTATTAACATACATACACTGAAAAATAATTACTAATAAACTAGATACACTTTAGTAGGTACATATAGAATACGACCTCGAATTGTGCAAGGGGAAGGACAGCATTAGAAGGAGTAGCATTTAATGCTACTGAAACGATTGATTGGTAGATTACCTTGCGCTCCAAATGCGCGCATACAAACGCAATGTCCTGCGCCTGGCGTTTGCGCCTCTACTCATGACGCTGCGCTCTGATGCAGGAGGCGCGGTATTCACCTGCATCTGCGCGCAGAGTTTTCATATTCAATCGCGTGCGCGTTTTGGTAGGACTTTTTAACTGCTTGGGCGCGTCTATTGGCCCAACGCACAATTGTAGTCGATTGTCATTCGATTTATTGGCTGTTCGAGTCGATTAATTGTTAATCGAATACTCACATGCGTTTCAATCTAATTATTCGATGATTGTCTCCGGCAAAGCAGCGTAGGACGCCCACCAGTTTGTTGGACCGACGATCTGAGGCAGTTTGCTGGCAGCGGCTGGACGAGCAAGGCCGGGGACAGGCCTATGTCCAGCAGTGGACGAATACGGGTAGATGATGGTGATTTAATTTTTCTAACAATCGCTCATCGCTTGCTTAACGTTAGTCACATGTCTGCGGCACGATCGGCGCCCGATCCCATCCGGTCAGGGCACGGCGGCAGCGCCGGGCAGGCCTACGTAAAACGCGGTGACAGTCCGTTTATTTCACGAACGGACTCGGACGTGCTGTGACCGAGCGGTTTACTCGGTTATATATTAGTTTACTCTACTCTATAGGAAACATGTGGAACAAATGTGAAGCTGTTAGTTTTAGACAGCGATTAGATAACTGTACGTAGGTACTTCAGTTTGTTTTTTTTTTCTTTTTAGGTGCAGATAGCTCCACTTCAGGCTTCCTACGCAAGTTACGAAACTACAGTTAAGGTGTATATACGATATTAATATTATAATTTTTTATCATTAATCCTTTGTAATAAAACAATGTTTAGACGTGTAAAAAACGTTTATTTAAGGTCACTTTCTGGTTCTTATTGCAATAAAAATTATTAAACAATAATGAGTGTTTTTTCTTTAAAAGGAATGTTTACGATAGAATCTACGTAGGTCCTAACTCAACATGCACAACAAACGAAGTAGACTAAAATATTATTATTAACATGATCATAAAATTTATAATAGGTACATCAATTACCATAAGTTTTAACTGAAGTCAAATACCGCATTTATAACTAGACTATTTTGTACAATTAAAATAATTCATGTCTTTCTAATAAAATAACAGCAGCTTCCTTCATGACAGTATACAGATATAAGCTCTGTTCTATCATATCATGATAACTTCCACGCATCACAATCACTTATCCTGGACCCAAAACTAGGATACCCTGTGCTATGGTAACCAGGCAAGGATATCGCTAACCTACAAATACACCCGCACTGAGGCCATTTCATCAAATGTGCGGCGGCACCCAGTGGGAATCGAAGTCACGACCTCCGGCATGGTAATCAGACGTGATACCGCTAGACCAACGAGGCAGTAAAATATGTGCTCTACAAACAAAATATACACAAATGGGAGTCGTTGTTACACACTTGAATTATGAATTTATTAACAAATAGTAGAAGTTGATTGCACATAAATCTTTGACAGCCATTCAAGGCACTTGAAAAATAGTGGACATCACTTTAAAAATAACGGCTGTTACATAAATAACCCTACTTCGTATTATGAAAAAATGGCTTGCAACAAAATAAATATTCATGACACGTGTTATCTTTTGATAGCTAGATGACATTGTGTCAAGATACGGAGGATCTGGATTTGGTCCCCAGCTATTAGTTTTAGAGTTAGCAGAAGAGCACATTATGTTAAAAGTAGCAATGTTAAAGAATACTTGATTATAGTTAATTTCCGTAAAATGATAGTGCAAACCATTTACTTTAAAGATCGTAAGTTATAGTCGGAGACCTCTTTTTTAAGTACATTTAACTCCTAAATCCTTATCCGTGCGCTATAAAAGTAGCGATTTATTTCCCTTTTCCACTATAGACACCAATCGTAAGGCTGACAAAATATTATCCATTTACATATTATGCAAAATCAAGGCCGATAATATTATTTATTGATCAAATAGGAAGTAGATGCATTTAGAAATATGCTATTTGGATAAATGGTTCTTCTGACCTACCTATGAACTTTACACTTATCTACAATATTGTAGTTTTTGTGTAGAATTTATTGTTAATATATCTTAAACAAAAATGTCCACCAATGAACAAAGGGAACGGCTCATGTGGTGATAGCGACATGAACTACAAAATAAGAAAAATATTATATAGGTTAATCACTTGTTAATTGTACACAGTGAATTTTACGATATTTTACGAAATACATAACAAGTACCTACTTCTCTTATCATAAAAGGCACATAATTTGGTCAGTAATCACAGAGACACTATGTGGCTAATCACGACAGGTGACCAAAGCGGATTGCCTCAAACACTTGAGTTGCCATAGCAACTATATTTTTTAGTGGCAAAGGCTATTATCTTATTATTGATATGAAGGCAAATGTTGTGGGCGCCTGTCATAGTAAAACAAATTGTTCCTTCTTATTAAATCATGGTCACCTTGCACGTGGCATTTTGTAATCGGGCGAGCGTTTGTAAAGTAATTACTTGCAAGAATTGTAAATTTACGACTTTTGCCTACGAAATAAGTATAAGATCATAAAAAGTTGCATTTGCACCCTGTTGTTGCATCTTAATTAAAAAAAATTCAAAGTTAAAATACATAGGGCCGGTTTCTGTATTGAGAATTTCACTAAGTAAATACTTAAATAACGTTCTGTCACGCTCTTTTCTGACAAATTCCAAGAAACAGCACTACAGTTAACCATTTACTTAGCGAAATTCTCAATTCAGAAACCGGCCCATATCTATTTTAATCTTAATTAATTATAATTAAGGGCATAAATGAAACGCTCAGATTTTTCGATCATTTTAGTACAATTTATTTAGGATCGATGTAACAGTTTCATTTGGACTAAGTGCGAAATAAAAAAAATGTCTTTATTTGGCTACTGTATTTAATACAGACTCTTAGTCTAAATGAAACAGTTAAATCGATTCTAAATAAATTGTACCAAAATTCATACAGGATTTAGGTAAGCAATCATACATTTGGGTAGGATTTATCTATTTTGGTGACCATTAAACAATATTAAACAATTTTTGCGCGGATTTAGATTTTTGGTTGTACAAAATACATTTACATACATTTTTGTGGACGATTGCACGTCAGCCATTATATACCCGTTTTCCAGCACTTGATTTTTATCATTATATTATTAGAGGCTTGGGTTCTCCGACATTGCCCCTAAATCGAAATATATTTTACTCTCTAATGGTTAGTATTTAAAATCTGAAAAATATATATTACATTTCAATGAGGGCCGTCGGTCATTATTTTTATGATTTTTCAAACTTTCTAGCATCAAAAAAAATCGCGAACATGAGTCTAATCACTAGATATGGTTTTATTTGAGTTGTGCTAAGTTTTGGATGATAAAAAGTATACCAAAATGACAATCACTAAATGTGTTAGTGACGTCGGTCATCAAAATTCTGTTAATAGGATTTGTATTTCTGTATTCTCAAACATGCTTACTTTTCCCCCAACTTTTCTCTCGCGCAGCGAAATAAGTCCCATACAAATCCGTTCGTTCAGAGAATCCAGGCTTAATATTGTCATTAAATTATTACTTTAAATTGTTACTTTCTTGGCAACTTTACAATGATTATGCACGTTATACATTTTGACCACGGCATCGTTGCGCGTCGTCAGTCGCGCCCTGCATCCCTTGTCGCACTTATTACAGACCCAGTGGGTCTCGTGCTTAAGATTTTGATGGCGGGAGCGTTTTTTGAACCTGTTGGGGCCGATGACGATAATGGCGTTGCCTTGGCGGGACCAGCTGTATCGTGGCACCAGAATACCTGTAACGACGAGAAGAATCTAGATAGAGATTAAGCACACTTTGTACATAAAAAAAGGAAATTACAAAAATGCCTACTTATTACCCAACTATTCACTCGCGCAGCGCAATAAGTCCGATGCAAGTCCGTGCGCCCGGAAACCCGGCCTTAAAGAGGTAAGGGAATAATTTGAGCACATTAAGGGGATACAGTGAGCTAACTAGCGCCACCAATGAAAAAAAATCATATCTTCTTTTACAGATCGTATTTGCAAAAAGTGTGAGTGCAATATCTCAACCATGTTAACAGTGATTTTTAGGACCCACGACAAAGAACCTCACAAACCTGGGACTGGATAGCAAGAAGAAGAGGAGGAAAGACATTTACTATACCACATTTATTATATTTATTAGCACAGTAGGCACTGTACCTTAGCACAGCGGGCACTGTACCTTAGCACAGCGGGCACTGTACCTTAGCACAGCGGGCACTGTACCTTAGCACAGCGGGCACTGTACGTTAGTTCAGCGGTATAGCGGTATCACGTCTGATTACCATGCCGGAGGTCGTGATGTCGTGATGGTTTGGATTACTCCCACTGGGGGCCGCCGTACATTTATACAAATGGCCTCAGTCTGGGTGTATTTCCATATTTGTGATGACCTTGTCTGGTTAACATAGCACAGGGTATCCTTGTTTGGTACCAGGATAAGTCATTGTGAAGTTATTATTATTATTTACTGTGATACTATTTTATGTGATACGGGGACAACACACACCTTTATTCATTGATATATAAAATTCAGATTGACTATTTTATATAAGGTGGGGGGGTTCTACTTTTCAATACCAACAACTTTAACTTCGAAATCGTGAAAACAATATCAGCTAGTCTATACCAAAGTTAGGTACCAACTACGGCATTGAACTAAGAATAGTAATAGTTTTTCGTATTAAGGAGTAGAACCCCCTATTTTCGTATTTGTATGGGGATTTTATTTGGCAAATATTTAACACGGCAACTGAAATCCTTTTTAGGCGACTTTCTATTAAGTCACAAAAAAACTAACTTTTCAGTGATTAAATATCTTAGCAACTATTAAACTATACAAGCAACAAAAGGCTAGGATCAAAAAAACTAAAAAACGGCGGCTACTGTAAGGTGTCAAATATATCAAGCGGGATCAGTGTAAAACTGGTTAAGGTATTATAAAACCTAATGTGGCGACTAATTATCCCGAGGGGATATCAAACATTCTTCACTGGCAACTACTGGCAATCTAAATTTTGGGTTGGTTGTTAGGTCAGTACACATAAGCAAAAATAGGTTCGAAGTTCCAGGATGGAGCGGAGCGCAGCGACGCTCCATCCTGAAACTTCGGGTGTTAGTTCTTTTTTTTTATATAAAAGCGAAAAAAAATATTTCACTAAAAAACTTAGTTTTGAGTCAAACTTAAATCAGGTTGGTGCATGGAAAAGTCATGGGGCCTACATTATGAAAATGTAGCCAAAAGTATTTTTTTAAGATCTTGTTTGTATTTATAGTTTATAGACAACCCCATTTTAGAATTTATGAAAGCCTATTTTAACTTTTTTATCCGCCAATAATTTGTCGCCTTAGAAGAAATTCAATTGCCACAAAAGAAAATCACTGCCAGATAAAATTTAAATAAAACCTCAAAACTCATTAAAAAGCCGCCGCTTTCTAGTTAAGATGCTACCTCAAATTAGTTGCCAAAGTAGTTTATTTACGATCCATTTTCAGTTTTTTTAAGATCCGGAATGGTATCAATTTGTCGCCGCGTTAAATACATGCCATTTTATTTCACTCAGTATACACCGCATCGTTTATGCCCCATCACTAATTAGCGAATAACGTTCCAGCTGGCCAAATTGCCATTAAATTATTTTTATATACAACATAAGTAATTAAAATAGCAGTTTGCATATTTTTTTAAGAAAACATATATTTTCAATTCATTGTTTCACGACAGCTCTCCGTTAATGTAATAAAGATAATAAAAATGTTACAGGGTAATTTTTTTTGGACATATGTATGTAGTCCATCGATCCTAGAATTCTGAATAGTTTATTCTGCATCCATTCCCATCCATACTATATCTACATTATTTCCGGGTACTGCGGTACCCTATTCATAATACCTTTAGGTTGAGAGCCCGACGGCCGGTTTCCGCACGACGAATCAGATAACAGTATGTCACAATTAACAATCCGTTAACATTAGAGATGGGCCGACTGTGACTTTGGCCGACTGGCCGACAGGCCGACCAGTCGGCTACAAATTAGCCGACATGTCGGCCGACATGTCGGCCGGGCCGACATTGTTTTCGGGGGAGTTCGGGTGACCTCGGCAACGCTCGTGATCACGTCGCGACATGATTTTTTGTTTATATACTTATAATGTTTTAGTAGATAAGATCTTTCAGATTCCTAATCGAGACTTATAAATAAGACTGATTAAATTCGTTATGATTGAGCCTGAGAGCATAGAGGCCAGCTTAGATCTAGGGTTTGACTGTTGATTACTTTTATCCGTATATAATTTTATGAAGAAGAAGAAGAAAGACATTTATTATACCAACAAGATACATCACAGAAACAAAATAAGCACATAAGTAACATAATATGCACAACACAGAAGGAAAACTAAATACACAACAGACAAAACGAATAAATAAAACAGGACTATAGATGTAGCCTGTGGTGTATCTACATTGCCACAAAAGGCAGCTGACTCAGCGTTGTGCTGAGGAAGTGATCCCTCAGCGCTGATTTTCAGTCAGTGCCTACGGTAACCCATAATTGTACTACGGAGTGCGTGCCGTGGTGCAGTTAAAGAATTAAGTCAAATTCAATAACATACATACAATAAAGTAAAAAAAATAAATAAAATATCGTCATAAAATACTTACATATATTATTAGTTTTAAATTAATATGACTGATCTGATCTCGTAAGAAGAGTATCTTAGAAGTGGAATATCTTTAATATGGTACAAACTAATAAACGATTACATAACAGTTAAAATAAATACGTATTTCAGTTACCCTAATCCGTCGGCAGTTTTGGCCGACTGTTCGCCGACCAGTCGCCGACTGCAAATATGGCCGACTAGTCGGCTTAACCGACTGGTCGGCGAACAGTCGGTGCATCCCTAGTTAACATGCGTTGGGTTTCTAGAACGCAAATCATTGGAAAATTAGCTAATCTACTGTTAACTGCTGATGTATTTATTCTTCTGGTCACCCAGCCCAATTCGTTCACTTTCATTCACTCATGTGAGTTTTTGTATCTGTCTAACATACAGCTTTGTCTCTATCTGTGTCAAATATTTTTGACATTTGGAGATTTTGTGATGGATGATGATTCTAATAAATTACAAACAATCTGTGTATCGCAATTAATAAAATATTCATGAAAATGTCTCAGAAATAATACGGAAAGATATAACAAAGAAATATTATTCCACCACTGCACTTATAATTTGTATATATTAAGCTAGCTTAATAGTAAATCTTAAATTTTATTTTATTTCTTTAGAAACACAGGGCACATTCAGGTGTGGTAGGATATTGTAGCAGCTAGTTATTTGCCAACTTTATAGGTTAGCACTACTTATAGCAGACCGAGCTGAAAAAATATATTTGCGCCTCCAGCTTAAGCTTGGGTAACCAAATCTACAGTCTTTGGGTTCTGGGTTACATATTAGGGTATAGTTGCGTTGTATTCACTTAATTTCCTTTAAATAACCCTTTGAAATAGTAAAGAAATCCTATTTCGTGATAATAACACGCCACTAATTGCTCGATAATCTCCAATTAAAAATCTCATGTCAATGGCATGTCAACAGTTCGTTGACATAAGAAAATGCGTTCTAGAAACTCAAAACGGCGCTAATCAGTAATTAATGACAGATTTGACACTTGTGTTGACAGGCTGTCAGTTCAATCTTCTAGCAAGCCGAAGTACTTTTAATCAGATATTAACAGTTTCTAACGTAATTTTTAGGAAAAAATGTGTACGATAAACAAAGCGTGAGGCTTTCATTTCATTAGTGAAGGATTTCTTTTTAGGAACTGACGCAACCAATTTATACCCGCCATCTTTTTGGACGTATTGAAATAATTTTTTATACCATTGCTTTCGCAATACAAAAACGCTTGTTTGCGGATGAATTTAGACGTGATGGATACTCCATTTTTTGTTCCAAGTCTTTTAATTCTTGAACAAAAATCTTGTTCCTGTAGATCCGTTAGTGCCTTTTTTCTACCAAATTTTTTGACAGTTTGGCCTGTTTTTAAATGATTTCCCAATGTTCGTCTCGGAATATTATATTTGCGAGCTGCAGCATGCTGAGATAGTAGGCCTCCTTGAACTGCCTTCATGGCAGCACTAAGAGTCTCTTCAGACCATAGCTGCCCCCTCTTTTTTTTTCTGAATACATGATGATCTCCTACAAAATTAAAAAATCTTAGTTTAGTTGTCTTAACTCTCTCTCTCTCTCTCTTTCCTAATCACCTTTCTCTTAATCCTTTCTACTCAAAGTAACTTTGACACAGGTGGAACGGAGCCGTCATAAAAATTTGGTGCTTTTTATTTACTAAAAATTTCTAAATTAAAAAGTCTAAGAAGTCCTGGCGCCAAATAAAACAGAGTAGCAACCACATTTTAAAATTTTCGTAACTCTAAATTAAATGCAGTCATTCCGTACAGTGAAAATTAGTACCGTGAAAATTATGAAAAATTACTTCAGTTTCGGCACCTGCTCCAAGTCTATGGCCTCTTGTCGACTCAGTGGGTAAATACCGGCGACTTCAAAACCTGTCATAATATAAGCTGAACACTGCCCCGACCCGACAAGCTCCCCATAAGATTAAGTCGCGCTTCTAACGCCGTTCATACACTTCGCTATAGTAATGTATTCAACATGTTCTGTGCAATAAGATGCACTCTTTTACTTCCTTTATTAATTGTGAATAGTTTTGCTGCATCCCTTCTCATCCATATTGTACCTACATTATTTCTGAGTTTTGCGGTATACTATTCATTGTATTTTTGTATACTGGGTTGATAGCCTTAGGATTTCATTTCGTTAGTGAAGGATTTCTTTTTAGGAACTGCCGCAACCAATCAATGCCTGCCATTTTTTTGGAGGTATTGAAATTGTTTTTTATATTATTCCTCTCGCAGTACAAAAACGTTTGTTTGCGGATGAATTTAGACGTGATGGGTACTCCATTTTTTGTTCCAAGTCTTTTAATTCTTGAACACAAGTCTTGTTCCTGTTCATCCGTTAGTGCCTTTTTTCTACCAAATTGTTTGACAGTTTGGCCTGTTTTTAAGTGATTTCTCAATGTTCGTCTTGGAATATTATATTTGAGAGCTGCAGCATTCTGGGACAATTGGCCTCTTTTAACTGCATCCATGGCATCACTCAGAGTCTCTTCAGACCATAGCTCCCCTCTTTTCTTTTTTCTGAAGCCATGTTGATCTCCTACAAAGTTAAAAAATCTTAATTTAGCTTTCTGAACTCTTTTTTTTCTCTTTCTCTCTGTTTGTTAATCCTTTGTACTCAAAGTAAATTTGACACGGGTGGTACTAGATAACATTGTATTTACAAAGTCATAGACGTAGGCGAGGCTGTATGAAACAGAATACCAATGTCATATTAAAATTTCCGCAACTGTAAATGAAATTCAGTCATTCCGTGCCTTTTTTTTAATAATCAAATAAAAGTTTATGAAACCTGAGGGAAACAGTCTTTTCTGTACTTTAAATAATTACAAAAACTTAATATTATTAACATTAAGCCACATCCACAGCCCACTAATTTATTTATTTTTAACTTTAACAATGTCATACTTATCTGGGCATCCCTAACCACCTTCCAGTGACATCAGTAGCAATGACATGACATGGGTGTGAAGAAGAAATCCCTGGTAATAAAGAACATTCATCTTTTTGTGGTTCTTGCCGATATTGTTAAATATTATGAAAACGTCAGTTCAGATGTAGTAATAGTTTATACGTTTGAAAGTTGCAACATCCACAGCAAAAAACTCTCCTATGACCTCATTTAAAATGGACTTTTCCACTTCCTCAAATTCTCGAGTGTCTTCTACTTCTTCTGGACTGGGAGTATTATCTTTCACAGAAATTTTGATTATGTTTTCATCCATAATTGATTCATATATGGTTTCCATATCCTGCTTGCGTGCATGTATCTTTCTTAGAGGTTAACGTTATCCCGGTAATTCTTATTTGGTTGCTTCTGATTTCATGACCTTGGCCATAAATTCAAGGCTAATTTCCTGTTTTGACAAGTTTTGATTTTATTTTATATACCTTCTATATATTATATACCTTTTATGCTTACTGCTTATTTTATTTTATTCCAAACTGTTACTTTAGGACTATTTACCTCTTTTACAGTGTCATATTTGAAAATATTTAATCGGCATACATAGTGGGGTGTTTAAAGTGTATCGTGGCTGTTGTTTCCAATAGAGGCGCCAACAGGATCGGCACAGAAGTTCCAGTCATCGTTACGAGCTAAGTAGCATGTGTTTTATTCATTTCTTTATCTTTGTTGTGACTTTTTCGAATTGTATATCCTGTTATTTGATTACACAAACACGTATGGGTCTATTACTAACTATAAATAGACGACCACGAGTACGTTCTTTGGCCAAATAAACATTCAGAAAACATCGGGTTCTATTTTGTTTTTATCTTATTTTCGTTAAGAGGTCCGCCTTCTTAAATTTCGTAGACTGGGTTGATAGCCTCAGGCTTTCATTTCGTTAGTGAAGGATTTCTTTTTAGGAACTGACGCAACCAATCAATGCCCGCCATCTTATTGGACTTATTAAAATTATTTTTTATATCATTGCTTTCGCAATATATAAAAGCTTGTTTGCGGATGAATTTAGACGTGAACGGTAGTCTGTTCTTTGTTCCAAGTCTTTCAATTCTTGAGCAGAACTCTTGTTCCTGTTCATTAGTTAGTACAGTTTTTCTTCCAAGTCTTTTTACAGTTTGGCCTGTTCTTAAGTGATCTCTCAATGTTTGTCTCGGAATATTATATTTGTCAGCTGCAGCATTCTGGGATACCTGGCCTCTTTGAACTGCCTTCATAGCAGAACTTAGAGTCTCTTCAGACCATTGACATCGTTTTGTTTTTCTAAACTCACGTTGATCTCCTACAAAGTTAAACAAATCTTAGTTTATTTCTCTGAACACTGTTTTCTCTATCCACGCGGGAAGTTATATAACATAAGCAGCCTGTATACCTTCCACTGTAGGTCACAGGCTTTCTCTCAGGGAGAGAGTAAGGGCTTAACCACCACGCGTGCCCACCGTGGATTGGCGATTTCAAGCGCTGAGGTATGTGAATAGCTTAGACACTTAGATTTGCTTACAATGTTTTCCTTTACCGTTAGCGAGTGGTATTGCTGTTATAACTTCACAAATGTCCATAACTTAGAAAACAGTCATAGGTACATGCCCGCACTGGGAATCGAACCTGGGTCTCTCGCTTCCGAGTCCAATGTTCTACCTTCTAAGCTACCACCGCTCTTACATACTCGTAATTTATTTAATTACAAACAAATTACAGGAGTTCCCAAAACATTTTGTAATTTTCGGTTCAATGAATAAAATAAAATAAAACAAATAAAACTAAGTAAAACAGGCAAAACCCTTACGATTTGTTGGATTAAAAGACAAGTAAAACAGGTATCTACGCGACTTATTAAGGACTACCCATAATTACAACGGGCCGGCGGCGTACGGACGTAACGATGCAAACTAAAAAAAAACCTTAAATACTTGTAACGTCAGACACTACTAGCGCAAAAATAAGCCCCGTCACGTGGGGCCCGTGAGCAAGGGCTTTTTTTGCACTAAAATTTTTGTGTCTAAATCTGTATTTAAGGATTATTTTAGACTGAAATCGTGTCACCAGCACGTCGCCAGCCCGTTGTGACGTGGATAGAATTGCGGCGCCAACCAGTCTTGGCTTGCTCTTTGCTCAGCTCTCCTATATTACGCGTACCATATCCTGAACCATTTCCTTCCGTGGATGTTGTAGAAGGCGACAAAGGAAATAAATTACCAGGAGACAGGCAGCAGCGCTTTCCTGAGATTTCAACCGCATACTGCGATCGCCAACCCGCCTGCCAAGCGTGGATAATCGCCACGCGAGGGCAAAACCCCTCAAGGTTATGAAAACCACGAGGGAGGCCTATGTCCTGCAGTGAGCGTCAAATGGCTGATAATTATGATGATGATATCCTGAACGATTCCAATCGTCTAACCAATTAGAAGATGGATAGAGAACACATTATTGTACATAAAAAAAACACATTTTTACATGTTATTTGTTATGTAATGTCTTGGTAAATGTTTCGTGTGCAATAAAGTATAATTAAGAAAATAAATTACACAGATATAAGATAGTATGGAATTTCACAGTTAGACGATTGTAATCATTCAGGATTTGGTGCACATAATTATAAGGCCCCATTTCTGCCCTCCTATTACGTAACTGTCCACTCAATTGGGTTAACCATTTTGTCGATTCCAAAGTGTCAAAATATATATGTATAAAAATACGTGTAGGTTTTCCATCGCAACGATATCGTAGCAAATCATTGACCTCATCATCAGTGTGCACAGGGGCTACATGAACGTATACCCCCATCCTCTTTTTTCCATCGGACAACTCGGTGTCTTTAAAAATAGAGTCAACCGTCATTTAACATCTTAGACCCCCGTTTACCATCAGGCGTGACTGGGGTCAAGTGTTAACCCGTCCTAATAAAAAATAATGTTTCGGGGTTGCGCATTTTAAAAATGACCCTGTACCATGCATCATGTTCAGATACCAACTCGGATATTACATTGTTTAATAAATAAAATTTACATTGTTTTAATAACGCTTATTGTTAAGACCTTTCACAAAACAATCCGCTTTCCATGCGCATATTATTCTCATTCATTAAAAAAGTTGAAATAATGTTTTGCGTACTGAAAATTAATTGCTTTGTGTAATTTTAAATAACAGTGACATAACAAGAGCAGGGGTCAACCTGGTCAACAGAATTTGGGTTATAGAGCACTCAATGGGCGTTCTATCTCAGAGACTACTAACGCTTTGCCTAGCGAGCAAAAAAAATTGGTAATTAGGTATATCAATGAAACTTTAAAATAAATTAAAGTAATACATTGGTAACGACATGTCGTTACTAACCCTTTACAGCATGATTTTTTATTTTTCGCTAAAAAAAAGTATGTTATAGGGCATTAAAAATAAAAAAGACCCGTTTTTTTTGTTTTTCCATATTTATTATTATAACTATTCGAAAAAAAAACACAAACAACCACTTTGGTCCAAATTGTGCACACTAGGTATGCAGAAAGGACAGATGTCATTATGCGATAAAAGAACAAAAAAAAAATTAACTTAGGTGAAATGCGGAGTAACAATTGCGATGGTTATTTAAACACAAATTCACGTCGCATTTGCTGCATAAGACGTGTGAGCGTCCATTGCAATTCGGCATTTTGCATCTTTGGCGGATACCCCATTGTGGTACATGGTCATATCTGTCCAGTCGCACATCTTGTTGAGGCATTATACAGACTGCACCTCTCTTTCTCTTCTCGTCTATTTGTTCTTCTACATCTGCAGTTGGACGCCCACGTTTCCTTGAGCCTTTACCCTGTTTGTTCGTCCAACAAAGAGCATCTGCCACAGCTACTTTAAAATCTGTCAAAGGCAAATATGATTCTTGATCTCCATTTTTACGTCTGAATAATAGCCATGCATTTACGGTCACCATGTCGAGCATGTGAAAAAAAATTCGATGGTAAATTTGTTTGGACCGAAGTTGTATTGTATAATACCCGAGCATGGCGTCTAGTAAGTCGACACCGCCCATGTGTTTGTTGTAGACGCTGACAGCATTCGGGCATTGTTGTTATGTTATTGTTGTATAAATAAAACTTCCGTCGTTGGTTGGCTTCCAACGTAGGTACGTCGATAGTAAACCAGCCAAGTTCGAGGCGGCGCATCAAGAGTTCATATAAATTCTATAGGCAATTCGAATTCTTTAGTGGGCTTAGTAGTGTATAGTGTATCTTTGGGCACCATATTACTTACGGAACCCTAAAAAGAAGTAAAAAAAATGTGTATGCAACCAAAGGTAATAAAATATTCATTCGCTAGTAAGACTACAGTTTATGCATTTTAAGACCACACCGTAAATGCATATTCTGCATGCCGTGTCAGATTAAGACCAGACCGACGCAAGTATGTTCTGCATTTATGCATGTTGTTCCAAATGAGGTACACCGAAAAATCTCATTTGTGATGAAATTTACTTGTAAAAAGGTGTAAACTTACCTGTAAGTACTTGTTTACGTATTCATCTGACGAATGAACTACAATATTTCTAAAGAAACGCAGTAAAACTATTTTATTTTTATTTTCCAAGTAAGGCAATCGTCACTGGGACAAATTTCGCTCCAAAGTAAATTTTAAGGTTACACAAGTTCCAAGCGTTTGACAACAGATGTCGTTGGTAGTATCGAAATGAAGGGGAGTACGGTACGAATTCGGACTAGTATGCTCTGGGGTCAAAATTTCAACTTCAATTGTCAACTTTTTAAAGAGTTTTTGAGCAAAAACCGATTTGGCTCGCATTGAGACCACGATGCGGTAAAGGGCTAATGTATTACTTTAATTTATTTTGAAGTTTAACCAAATGAGTTTTTATCACATCTATTCGAAAAGACCTAGTTCCTTCCCCGGGAACAGGGACTAAAACGCGTTTTTATTCCCTGAAGGAATAAAAGTGATTTGAATTTGGAACGCGCATGTTGCTATTGTTGCTAAGTTCACAGCGCAACATTGTTCACGAACACGAACAATGTTGCACAAATTGCTGGCTGTTTAAAAGAAAACCGCGCGCGAGCAAAAAAACTGTAAAAAGGCGCCTAATGCATTTCGTCTTTTCATTTCCCTAATTGTCCTTGTTATTTTTACTAACTCTAAAGGATAGTAATAAAACTGTCACGATGCACTTTCATAATTGTTCAAATATAAACATTAACCTCTAATCATTTCTATGTTGTCTTAAAAATAAATAACACTATTCATAATATGGTTGCGCACACTTATTTTCTCATAGAGGGTGATAAAAAGTAGAGTGTCCACCTCTGGAGTAAAACTATTTTTAAGCTCGAGTGGTATACTTTTCATCCCTCGTGCACTCAGGATACTCTACAATCCTTCGTACACTCGGGATAACAAAGAAACACTCTCGCCTTAAAAATAGTATTTTACTCCCTCGGTAAACAATCTACTATTAAACAATCATAACTTTAGTACATACGTATTGTATAAAAATTAATATTTAAGCTACATAGAATAAGGCCGACTTGCTTTCTGACCACTTCTTAAATTTCACTTAAGTCGCCATTTAAATCGACTTTTGTATGAAGAATTTTAGTTAAATGCTGTTTCAGCCGCATTTAAGGAAGTGGTACATGTCAGCCTAAGTCATATTTCCAATACAATTTATAATGTTACTGAATAGGTAAACGCACCGAAAGGCACAACTTCGGGAATTAAGGCAGCCCCTCAACCAGCAATTCCCATACAAAAGCGGTTTGGTTTTTATTTACAAACGACGCAATGAAACTCTATACCGGATGGCAAAGAAACTTTAACCATACGTTTAAAGGACACATCGAGGTGTGACCGTGCTTAGAATTGGAAATAAACTTACCAAAAAGAAATTACTTATAGCCTTTTGAATCATATCCGACATATTAACCACGCAATATAAGCAATTTTCTACAACTTACATTTCGTAAGTTTTTCTCTGAGAATGACCGTTTCCAAGCTGGTGATGCCTTAAAACCACTATATTCCAGTTATTTACGAAGTTGGCGGAAAACCTCGTTTTTCGGCCATGGTTTTTTACTACATTGCTGGACCAAACTTTTAAGTTTTGGTACTTAATGCAAAATGCTTGAAATTGCCAATCTGCGGTGGGCACGCGTGGTAATTAAGCCCATACTCTCTCTCTGGGAGAAGGCCTGTGCCCTGTAGGGCCACTGTACGGTCTATCACCGCACACATTGTATTTTGCTGCGCTAGCGCTTTACACAATTACATACGTATTTTACCTGTATTCAGTCAGTGACGAAATAACCTTAGAGTAGCCAACACGTATCATTGTGAAAGTGTTAATAAACAAATAACTACGTCATTCATCTTTAACTTGAACTCCAGACAACGACTACTGCAACCAACTAACTACAACTTCTCCTGGAGGGGCCCTAAAATCCCATTCAGCCACTGTAGTGAGGCGTAGGTATATAGGCTGAATACAATACAATTCAAAACACGATTTCTTAAAACACTACTCCAGTTTAAATAATCTGTGGTAACAGGAAAGACGCACCTAACCGAAGTTTTTTAAACTGCCTCTGAGGAGTGTTTTAGAGGAATTGTGTTTTTATAAATAAGACCGATAAAGTTTATTGTCATATTAAATTAAAATTGATAATATTTATTTTAAAATTCATAGCGTGTTAGTGTTAGTACATAAATTGAAACATGAACCGGTTCATCCGTAAATAAATTGAAACATGACCCGGCTAAAAAATAATAGGGGTTAAAGTATGAAATTGCCGTTTTATTGCAATAGGTTCTTTGAATTGACATAGAATCTTCATGGTTTGAGGTTATCGAATGAAACTTTTTTCAAATGGTTTCTATGGTGTTCTTTTTTTAAAAAATGTGAAACATTTGAATATCGACTTTCAATTGTTTTTGTTATTCAATTTAGACAAGAAAGATGGATACTGCGAAAATTCGAGTGATTTTTGAATACGAGTTTCGACGCGGAACTAACGCGGCAGAAACAGCCCGCAATATCAATGCTGCGTTTGGAGAGGGGTCTACTAATGAACGCACCGTGCGATTTTGGTTTAAACGCTTTCGTGATGGAAATTTCGACTTAAAGAACGAGCCACGAGGAAGACCGCCCACACAGGTGAATAACGATGAATTAAGAGAGATAGTGGACGCCGACCCTAGTCAAACTACCCAGGAATTAGCGGCATGGTTTAACGTTACCTTACCCACAATATTGACTCACTTGCGTCAAATCAATAAAATAAAAAAATATGAAAAATGGGTGCCTCATAATCACTCGAATTTTCGCAGTATCCATCTTTCTTGTCTGAATTGAATAACAAAAACAATTGAAAGTCGATATTCAAATGTTTCACATTTTTTAAAAAAAGAACATCATAGAAACCATTTGAAAAAAGTTTCATTCGAAAACCTCAAACCATGAAGATTCTATGTCAATTCAAAGAACCTATTGCAATAAAACGGCAATTTCATACTTTAACCCCTAATATTTAATTATACAATTTGTTATTTAAAATCAGCGGTACGCGAATTGGCTAGGCAACCTATTTGCGACGCATCAAACTTAGACGCACAGTACAGGAAACTCGTAACAAAAGAAAATACATGTACAATGGCGAGCTTATCTCTGTAAGAGATGAAACGGGTTACTTGAGAGGCTTAGCTTAGTACAGTCGACAGCAAATAAAACTTTTACCTTTCAGTGGGAATATCGCCCGACACGGGAGTAGAGTGTACATACATAAGAAGCCTATAAACGTCCTACTGCAGGGCACATGCCTTCTCTCAGAGAGAACGTAGAGTGCACGATAGTAAAGGTTGTTGTGCTGTACAACTACACAATCGATTTTATGTGAGACGTTCGACAGCAGGTCAGCCTTTACATTTTTGTTGCAAAGTCACCCTCAACGTAACTGAGTAGAGTGCATGCGTGTAAATGTGCCGTTGGTACTAGCTAAATCTTATAAAACTTTATTATAAATAGCAATGCCTTCCAGTTGAGATGACACTTTATTCGTTCGGTTTCACAGCAGACATAGCATTGTTAAGCTTCAAATAACACTTATTGAATTAAAGTTTACGAACAAACTACAGTTATAAAGATACAAAATTAAGTTTAAAAGGTACGTGATAGCGAGAATGTGCATTAACTCTGCTAGTCGCAATATCACATTATAATATATATCAAGCGCTGAGATATGCGAACAGCTCGGACACTCAGGTTTCCTCACGATGTTTTTCTACATTATGTAACACACATATATATATAATATGAGATATTCGCATATCTCAGCGCTTCAAATCGCCTATCCCACTATACGTGGGACGTATATAGGCTGCTTATGTGTTGTGTTTTTGTATACACATATATGCGTATGGCAAATACCTATGCTGGCTTCAGTTACATCCACTGAGAAAGAGCGATGGACCCGTTGGACAGGACCGCTATGGGCAACAGTGGCACAGTGGAACCAACGTGGGACATTAAAACATAATATGAACAGAACATAACATAAAAGTAAAAGAAAAACAATGCATGCTTTGTTACGAATTTATTTAATAAAGAGAAAAAAGGAATCACAAAATCAGGAGATTCAAACGGATCCTCGTCAAAAAAAGTACGCAAAAACAGAACACTAAAAAATACAATATTACCCAAAACAACCGAGACACACCCTACCCAAAGGAGCCCATGACGCTAGCAGCATCATACCCCCGATGCAACACCAGGGAAATCCTGCGCATCAAGTATGCCCTAGAACGACAGTTAACTCCGACTCTTCAGAGTCCGACCGATTTCACAGTTGAAGTTATACCCTCATCCCTCACCCCCACATACCATAGTTTCCACATCCAGTGGGACGAACAAATGAAGCTGCATTAGCTAGCCACGTTTCGATAGGTTAAGCCCTAAGATAAGATAAGACATTTTATTTGCAAAAGCATTGCCGCCGCCGCCGCTTCAGCAGTGGGATCTGTAGGCAGGCAATAATAAGAAAAAATATGCAGTAATTGTAAACAATAATTAAGTCGTAACAACATTTATATACATTTAAATTGCCAACAATGGGGAACTTGCGTCTATTAGAGTGACATTGCTTTTATACCATAGAAGACATATAGAAAATGTGAAAAATAAAGTTAGGTACTATAATAATTTTAGAATCGTGAGGTACCGTTTTCATTTTCTCGAAATACGTATTAATACCTCCCATATTTATCAACTAATCAAAAATCTATCAGAAATAAAAAATATAAAAACTATAGACAATCCGAAACTTTGAGAAGTGTTGAAGAATTCATTATCCTAGCGTAGTAAAAAAATGTTAATCATTTTACGACATTAGGTTGTAGGTACCTAACCTAATCGATAGGTCTCAACGCGTATTTTCTTGGCTACTTTCGAAAGTTGCGACTTTTTATTTAAGAAAAAACACAGAACTACCTAATCAGTCTTGCAGTAAATTCTGGCTCGTCCCCCGCGCTGCCCCGTACACCTCACCAAGTCATCCCTCATGCCGGCCTGGAGGCACTTCTTGAACCGGCAGTACTGACAGCTGGACCGGCTTTTCACACCCAACACGGCACAGTTGCCTGCAGACTTAAAGCACGAGTAGGAAGCGAACTTAGAGGACCTAATCGCTCGCTTAAAGAATAGCTTGCAGGACTCGCAGGTCATAACGCCGTAGTGAAAGCCGTTTGTGTAGTCCCCGCATATGGGGCAGCCGGTCGGATCTGTGAATTTGAGGTAATTTGAATTTTGTTGGCCCATTTTGTAGATTAGGTATCTAGCATTTAAACTGAGCTATCATAGTATATATTTACCTCACTTTAAACGGTTTCTGTCATTAAAACAGTATAGTCTTCCTTATTATTTACATGTTAACAAGAATAATTCAGGTGGTTTGCTGCTGTAAGCGGAAAATTGTTCAGTTTTCTAGTCTGGCTTTTTAGGCCACAGCGTGAAATCGGCTGAATTATTCTTGTTCATCATTAGCCATTTGACGCCCACTGCAGGACATAGGCCTCCTTCGTGGTTTCCATAACCACGAGGTGTTTTGCCATAATCGCCACGCTTGGCAGGCGGGTTGGCGATCGCAGTATGCGGTTGGAATCTCAGGAAGACGCTGCTGCCCATCTCCTGGTAATGTATTTCCTTAGTCGCCTTCTACGACATCCACGGAAGGAAATGGAGTGAAGCTATTCTTAATCCGGCGCCACACGGAATTATTCTTGTTCACTTGTAAAGAATAAGAATTAAACAACGCTTTATTGTCAGGAAACAAATTTCCTGACAAAAAACGTAAATGTATACGTAACCATAGCCCACTAAACAAGGCCACGAAATTGAATCTCCCGCCACACTACCACCTCCAGGCCGACTTGCATCTCTGTCCCAAATGAGGCAAGCATTTAAGTAAAATTCTTAATACAAAATTCATTTTAAATAGGGACTTAAGTGATGTTTAAGAGATGATGCAAGTCGACCTAAGAATAATAATCTTGTAGATACGATTTGACTGGCTCTGTGGATGGTCTGGTCTAGCGGTAGTATGCTTGCTCTGCGCCTGATTCTCGATTCTGTTAGTGCAATGTAGTGGGTTCAATGACAGTTACACGGTTGGGTCACGTGACCAGTTTTTTCCTACCTAATAGAAGGTTTGATACGTGTGCGCGCATAGATTTGAAGCAGCAATGAAATTAAATCAGCGCGTTCATGCAGTTGTCATCAGGTGGCACTACTATGCATTAATATAATCTAGGCCCAGCTTAAAATGGAGCAATATCCTCCAGTTTCATGTCATTCTCAGTGAGAGCATCCAGTGTGTAGGGCCTGCAGATGAAAATCAGTTACATTTACTGGAGAGACAACTACCTATATCAGCAGATGGCCTGTATCAAAGCATAACAAGCGCTTTCTGTTGTTATGCACATTATGTTACTTATCTGCTTATTTTGTTTCTGTCACGTGTCTTGTTGGTATAATAAATGTCTTCTTCTTCTTCTTCAAAAGCAAATGGGACGAACTTGCGCGACCGAAGGCCGATCTTACTAATACCACAACCACGGCGATGCCGAAGGCCGACCTAGGTGCATTAAGGCTGAGACTATGAAAGTTTCCACGGGTTTAGACAGACGGACCGCATTTCAACTGCATTCCGACTGCAAAATTGCAGTTCAGATGCGGTTGACTGCAATGAAGGTTAAGAATTTAGAGTCTAGACAAACGGACTGCATTTCAACTGGATTCCGACTGCAAAATTGCAATATATTTAATCTTTATTCGTACTTTCTTTACAATGTTTGCCTTAGACTAGCAGCTGGTACACCTGCAACAAAACTGCCAACCAACCGAACAGGGAACTGCAATGAAACTGCCAACCAACGGAGCAGTCCCACTGCAGTCGGTGTGCAGTCTGCAAGCAGTTCCCTGTTCGGTTGGTTGGCAATTTTGTCGCAGTTGTACCTACCAACTGCATCTGAAATGCAATTTTGCAGTCGGAATGCAGTTGAAATGCAGTCCGGCTGTCTAGACCCTAAGTTTTTAAGCCCTAGTTCGAATATATGGCTTGATGTGTTGCGATTTTCGTCAGTATTTAGCACGCTGTCATCAATGTCAAAGGATTACCATGATATTATAATAACGTGTACAATAAAACAAAATAGTGACTATTATCCTTTTATTACTTTAGATTATAATATATTTTAGAGAAAATAGCTGTTGCTGTTTTGATAGTTCCCCGCACCGCAAACACCTAATGTGTCGAAAAATATGCTTCACGAAAAGGTGTATTTTTTAGCTAAAGCGCTAACGAACGATGTATGTCTTTTTGAGACAATAGTGTCACTACAGTAGAACCTCTGTGGTGATACTGTTGCGCAGCCATGAATGATTGCAATTAATTAAATATGGAGTGTCGTTGCCGGGGATGGCGTCGCGCTGTGATTTTTCCGGTCACGATTTTTTTTAAATATCGTATATAAATATTTTATTTCAACGTAAAAATTATGAGTGTTGAATGTCAATGTACCTACAATGTCAGCCGCTGCCTTCGGGTCGACTTGTAGCGGAGATAAAGGCAACGAAAAAAAACTCCAGTCTGACCTTCTTTTCCCAAATCACCTTAAACATAATACATAATTTGCTACCTACATGATAAAGAATCCATGATTGCCGTCAATAACTTAAAATATCTTTTATAATTTTAGAAGGAAAATCTGAATCTTTGTGGGGCCAGAAGCAATGTATGTGCCTGTATGTAAATGTTTATGTTTGTTTATGTTTAAATGTTTATGAAAGTAAAGTAAGTGTTCCTACCGTAGTAAAAAATATTGGGTCATTTTTCGATATTAGGTTACGTATTTTAGGAAAATTACGTATTATGTACAAACGTAGTTTTGGCAACATCCTAAAGTTGCGATTTCTACATAAGAACAATCTAGGTAGTAGACCTATGTAATCAGTCGCACTAAATTCAGGGGCCTGCGTAATAAGCTTGTACGCCTCACCAGGTCGGCCCTCATGCCAGCTTGGACGCACTTCTGGAAACGGCAGTACTGACAGCTGGACCGCCTCTTCACCCCCAACAGGATACAGTTCCCTGCTGACTTATAGCACGAATAGGAAGTGTACTTAGACAGCCGAATGGTTCGCTGAAAGAATAGCCTGCACGATTCGCAGGTGACGACACCGTAGTGTAAGCCATTTGTGAAGTCCCCGCAGATAGGGCAGGACGGATCTGTGAAATTGTAGTGATTAGGTTTTTTGTCAGTTCAAACTACCTAAGTTGTAAATATGATTTGAATTCCTTCGTGGCCTAACGATATCACGGTTGGTTACCGAAACGGAGAGCGCCGTGGGTTCGATTTCCGACAGCCCGTACTTTTGACATATATCCCTACCTAAACGGCCTCTCTGGATATTTGTGATGACCTTGTCCATCACAAATATCCAGAGAGGCCGTTTAGGTAGGAACCATAGCATGGTATTAGAACACTTTAAGACTAGGAAAAATTATTGTGTTGAATGAAAAATAGCATTTCGCTTGAATGGAGAGGTAAACAACCTCAGATTGTTTTTCCTATCTCTATCATAGCCTACCTACTTACCTCTATCTGTATCGTACATACCTATTCCATAAATGTTATTTACCATGATATGGCTTACAAGATTTATCAATCACCATACATTTGGTACGGAACCTTTATTACTCACTGAAGTACCTACCTACTTCGATAAAGTAAAACATTGGACACAATGTAGTGACGAATTTTCCAGATCAGAATTTTTCAGAGTTCCAGAAACGAAGCTCATTTGGCAACATCATCATCATTATCAGCCATTTGACGCCCACTGCCGGACATAGGCACAGTTTAAATAAGAATCAGTTACCAATCTTCCTACTAACGTCCGAAACGAGCCTATACAATATACAAAACTACGAAACGCGAGATGTCGGTAAGTTCGGTCGGTCACACCGCGCGTGAGTGCAGACGAGCGACGCGTCTGATCGGCTAGCTAGACGAAAATGTCGAAATCACGTCGAGTATGTTGCTCGGTGTACGGATGTCTAAACTCGACGGTATCAAGACCAGAGTTAACTTTTTTTTTTATTTCCTGCTCGGAAAGGTAAAACTGTAAACATTTCGTAGCCCACAATGACTAGGTAGCACATGATTGCAACAATATTGATATACGCAACGCACGCAAGTAATGAAAATTTTCCACACATTTTTAATAAAATGTAAAAAATGTTCTTTAAGTGTTCAATAGACGGCACTTTACATAATTCTACCCCTATGCTCTGTGCTCCTCATAGAGGTAGTATAATACCTCCAATTTATGTGGATGACATTTACGCTGTACAGTGCCATCTATGGAGTTTTCGTAAAACTCAACTGACAGGTTGTCATTGAAAAGCTCTCATTGATAATCATTTTCAAACTAAAACTTTCGTCGGTAAGCCTTATGGGTTTTCTTACGTGAAGCATGCTGTCTCGTTTGCATAATTTATATTTAATTATCGTAATAAAATGAGTATGTACACATTTGATAAATGTGGTCAGAGGGTTTCATGGATAATTAAATTTCGGATATTCAATGCACACTTTTCTTATCCTGTACGAAGTTTTTTAAGTGAGTGATTCTAAGTAAAATTAATAATTTTGGGAACAAATTTGTTGAGCACTACGTACCTACAAGAAAACAAAAATGTAATTAAAATGTCCGTCAGACCACATTTATCAAAAGTATACTCATGTTATTACAATAATCAAAAACGTTAAATTGTGCCAGTGAGACAGCATGCTTCACGTAAGAGTAGCCAACACGTTTGGTTTACGTGAAATTTTTATCTGTATTAACGTCAATAATAAGTTTTTCTTTATTGTGAAATTACTTGAAATAAAAATACGGCATAGAAAATAATTTAAGCAAATGTGAACCATACATAGGGATTTGAGGAAACTGCCGAATATGGCCTCCCTCATGGTTTTCCGAGCTTCCCGGTCTTGTGCCGCCCTTATCCAGAGACTCCCCGCCCCGTAACCAGGTCTTCAGACCATCTGGTGGGGAGCCTGACCACGCTGCGTCGTCCGGTCCGCGGTCGCCAGGTCAGAACTTTTTCGCCCCATTTGGCATGGTGATTGATAAATCTTGTCATCATCATCATCATCAGCAGCCATTTGACGCCCACTGCAGGACATAGGCCTCCTTCGTGGTTTTCATGACCACGCGGAGTTTTGCCATAATCGCCACGCTTGGCAGGCGGGTTGGCGATCGCAGCATGTGGCTGGAATCTCAGGAAGACGCTGCTGCCCGTCTCCTGGTAAGTGATTTCCTCAGTCGCCTTCTACGACATCCACGGAAGGGAATGGAGTGACGCTATTCTTAATCCGGCGCCACACGGATAAATCTTGTAAACCATATCAATTCAGATAAGCTGCGTTTGAGGATCTTTTTATAGGTTTATAAAAAGATCCTCAACCAAAAGTGAAATTTAAGTATCAGAGCTTAAATTGTGTTTGTAGCTGCAACGGTTCCTTAGTTTCTGTCTTCCTTGTATTAACCATTAACATATCCTCAGGAAAACTCTACGAGTGCGCAAAATTATCATTTGTATTGTGTGGACGTTCTTTACACCAACTAAGCAGGAATTCCTTTGAGAAAATTATTTAAAAACTTTACCTTACTTACCTCTTACCTTTTATCCGATTTTATGTTTTATTATTTTGCCAAAAGTATTTTATCTGTCGTTAGTCCGAGAAATTTTTATGACATAAGATAAGAATATTCTTTATTGTACCTGGAAAAACACAAACATAAAATACCTATAAGGTGAGGGATACAAACATTAAAACAATACTTGTATTCGATTGTTTAATACAATTTTCTTAATATGCATCATACTTAGATTCCGATACCATCTGGCTCAATATTCGAATAATATTGGTAATAAAATTGTACATTAAAAAAATACTTAAACCTATATATTCATGTGCAGTGGACATAATTAGCGACACTCGGCCCCACGATGGCTCATACTTTACGAGTAATTTAAGCAATAAAATTACTATCTAGATACAGCCGACAGAGCAGTCGAACTTTCCATGTTTGTTGTAAAGCCGCTCGTAACGTAACTGAATAGAGTGCACGTTTGTAAAGGTTGATGTACCTACTGTCGACTGTATCTATGGGTACCGCTGAATCCACATTAACTAAGCCCATGCAGACTACAGTGATCGCGCGACAAGAGATGGCAAATTCCCGACAATCTTCTCCGCGATGGAAATTTAAGCTGGGAATACTTTTTGTGTTAAGGATATTCTAAGTAAATTCCCGTATGGGTGATTCACGGTGATCGCCTATGTCTGCCGAGTGATTCATACGCAACTTTTTGTAGTCTGAAGGCCTATTTAGGGTGTAATAAGATCTCCATTTACATGCAAAAATGGGGCTTTCTATATGTCAAAACAAACAACTTTTACTATGAGGACATTGCAAAAACAAAAGTAAATATTAACGAGTACAACTTCCCATTCTCGCATGTATACGAGAATTTTCTTTCACCTGTAGGCGTAACAAGATAGCCTATAAAAACTGTCCAATTGACACTCACAACCAAAATTCGCAGGTGAATATTTAAAAAATAAAACAAACCTAAGTACACAGCGACAACACCGTTGATCGAGTCGCAAATACAATCAAATAAAAGCATACATAGGTAGAGTTAATTATTTATACTACGTATCAATCCGAATGTACCAGGTTGACACTGTAAAAGTCTAGAGTATGTCCTTGACTACACATTTGACACTCCTAAGAACAACAAGTAAAACTTTACAAGCAGGTATTCACAGCTCAGTTTCATACCACTACAAGTTATTCGTCTTTTGTGCTTACAACAACGCGCAACTACGTTTGTCACACGTTTTAACGCGTAATAGCGGCTGAGAAGAGACCATCACTATGACTACGACTTTTTCTATTTGATTTTATCTATTTTGTTGTTACTTATTTATTAGTTGTTTTTGTTGCATGTTAGTAATTTTGTCGTTTTGTTTGTGTGTTTATTATCATTGTCTATTTGTTTGTTTGTCATGAAAAAAATACCGCGTCTATTGAGGTACTTGTCCGGAAATATTGGCATTATGTCCGGGCATGAAAGTAACAACAAAACCGCGCGAAGCACTAACTTAGCAGACTCCTCACGTAAAGATAGCGCTTTTGTTATTGTCACATTGTTATATTGCCGAGCGTGCGCATTGGCAATATTGCCGAGCTATGTAGAACAATAAAATTATTATATGCCACTCATTTTGGCGCGAAGCGCGTCATTAAACCCGTGACAAAACGCATACGTGCGTTTTTAATTTGCTACGGGCGTATAATGGAAGTCCAGCCAAAGAACTGGGGTTGATGAAAGCTAAAAGTGACTTGGACATGACACTAAAATGAATGCATTTGTGCGTACGGACTTGAAAAAGTAATGAAATAAAACATCAAAGACTGTGCTTTGTCACTGACTTGATACACATTTGCAATAAAAGGGCCTCGATTCTGCTAGTGCATTATCACTAAACTGTGGCATTATGGAGGCAGTACAATGACAGATTGGCCGTCGGGCCACGTGACATATTTTATCAGGCTTGAGTTATTTTTATTTCAGTTTTTTATTATTCCCGTTAAGCAATTTGACATAGGAAGTTGCAGTGGGTAAGCTTATTCTTACTTTACACTTTTGACAGTTGTCAACAGTGAAAGCTTTCTATAATGCCCGGCAGGTAACTTGAACCAAAATCCGGCCAGTCGGGGTGAGTTTGCAATGGACGCGTAATATTTTTCAAAAGATTTTTTACTCGTTTGCTAATCTGACTAAATTCCGAAGAATTCTCGTCTCCTGCCAATGAGACCCGAAATAATCCATGCAGTCAAAGAAATTTGTTCAAGTTATTTGTCGGGCATTGTATAAACACTTCAGTATCAGACTGTCTATTCAGTTTTCTCAAAAAAAGAATGTTCAGGAATACTCGAAAAATTTCAATTTTCTACAAAGTGTAATTTTATGTAAAGTTAATCAGCTGCCAACTGTATGTACTCACTTTTAAACACGACCCATTCAAACTCGGTAACTATCAAGTTACTCCAATCATCTATTCACTTAACAATATACCTTGAGGTTTTCAAAACATAGAAACAGAGCTGCTTACAGACGATTTGCAAGTAAAACCGCGAACACCTGAGCCAACGTTCAAATGTTCCACCCGCACTAAGCAGTGAATGAGAACACTGACACTATAGACGATGAACTTTTAGGCCCTGGCCACACAGAAGGGACGTGGGGCGAGGGCGCGGAAAAGACGCGACGCGCTGCATAGAGTTCGCGCTCTCGCTCCCTTCTGTACATTTTGTATTAAAGTGAATTGGAAAGACGACGCGTCTTTTCCGCGCCCTTGCGCCATGTCCTTTCTGTGTACCGGTTAAAGCCTGGTAGATAACTTGAAAAAAAAAAAAAACACTCACTAAAGAGGAGCTCGATGACTTTTTCATGGATCTCATATACAGACAGGTACTCCTTTCTAACAAAAAAAAGAATGAATAAAATCAGAGAACGTGGTAAAGAATAATCGCTGAAATATTATTATCGCTGAACATGCATAAAAAAATATAGATACTTATAGAGTAATACAGAGAAGTTTGTAAAGAGGCTCGAAATTTCATCGATGCTTGCACTTGCCCAGTTGGTAGAGCGCTGGCACGGTGAGCCAGAGGTCGCGGGTTCAAGTCCCGGCATGGGTGGAATTTTTAGCCTCTAAATAGGTTTTTAAAATTGAGACCCTCCTCCTTTTCTCGAAGTCGGTTAAAAAATTTGCGTAGTCGGGATGAATTTGCGAAAAATATATAGGTATGTGTTAATTTGACAAAACTAAAGACCTATGAATACCGAGTCACAACCCGCGTGCCCGCCAATGAGACCCGAAATACGTCTATGCGAATTCAGTCATTTGGTCAAGTTATTTTTGGGAATTACATTTCTGGCGCTGGCTGTCTACTAAGCATCGTCTGCTAGCGGCATTGGGGACAGTTTTCACCGAACGCCTCGGTGACGTAATTATCATACATACCTAGGTAAAGTTGACAACAAGTGAACGTTTCAAACGTTACGTTTGTTTACTTTTTTAGTATTTTAGTTGCAGTCACCCGCAACGTAACTGAGTAGAGTGCACATATGTAAAGGTTGGTGCGCTGTCGACTGTAGATACTTTGTATATCTCGAAAAGGATTGATTCTACTCGTCAATACGAAAAAAGTATATTCTACTATTACTATATACTATTGAGAAAACTTCGAACTATTTTGGTGAAATCGAGTTACTTATTAGGAGACTTTAGTACGGAAAGTGACACATAACGGGTCCAATCGCGATTAATAAATAATCGCGATTCCACCCGTTAACTCCTGAACTGCCCTCGCGGAACGCAACGTATAGGTGGCCCATACTAAGTTGGACACAGATCTGTGTCGCGGCAGACGAGTGGTTAAATGTATAGTATAACAATGAATGAGCATCGAGTCATTTAAAAATACTACTTTAGTAGGGAACATTTCTTTTCCGTTTTACTTGATCGTCCTTTTCCGAAATATGAGAGAAAGTTGCAGTTGTGGCCGTGCCGACGGAAACCCATCCTTCCGTCTCTTTAGATTAAATTTAGATTAAACATCAACCCAGAAGGGGCTCCTGCAAGGCTTTCGCAGGCCTGCCCCGGTTGATAAGCAGACTCGAGGCGTCGTGATTGTGCAGGCCCTTAACAGATATGATGTGCAGGCCCTGAGTCTTTACCACCGCCTTGCAATATCTGTAGGAATGAGTGGAGCAGACCCAGCGAACTACGTTGTTCCTTATCGAGTGCTTGCAGTAGGAATAGTTGTTGTAGACGATCAACGGTTTCCCTCGCATCGACTGGGTGAAGAAAGCCTCTGCAACAAGAAGTGATGGGTCAGTCAGTTGAACAAAATGGTAAGGGACGTCGAAGAACTGGTAATCGACGGGGTAAAAAGGCATTCGAGTGGAGACTACGAAGACGAATTGCGCTGCGGTTGCCATTTCGTATGGGCTAAAAAGGTGCTCGAGTGAGTAACTTGCAACGAATTTCCACCAAAAATGTAAAGGTTGATGACTGTACGCAAGAACACGGCATTCATAGGTAATTTTACGATAGGTACGCTAAGTGAAGTTGTCTGTCTCGGAAAATAGAGAGATGGGTAGAGAAAAAGAAGAAGAAGAAAAAGAAGAAGGACAGGAAGAAGAAGAAAAAGCATTTATTATAAAAACAGTGCACACACCACAATAACAAAACAAAAAACAACCAAGAAAGTATTGACATAAATTATATTTTAAAAAAAGTAAAACGAAAGGTCACGGCGTTTCACTGTTGCTATAAATGGCAACTGAGTCAGCAGTATGCTGAAGGTCAAGCCTTCAGCGCTAATTTTCAGTCAGTGCCCGGAGCTACCTCGCGAGAATCACGCAGTGCGGTACAACCATGAACAATACTATATAGAATAGAATACTATGTTATACAGAATAATAATTGTATACAATAGAATACAGCATGAAACACATACTTAGATAGTTTTCATTAAGTGACTGAATAAACTGTTATGTTTACAGAAGACCTTATTGTGTACAAAAAAAAATGAAATAACACAGATATTTAAAATATCTAACAAATGAAAGTAGGTGGCTGGATTTAAAAACCAAAGGAACATGGTCTTTCAATTTAATACTGAAAACAAAAGCCAGTTTGTACTTACAACTTACAGTTGGTAATATAGGTACTTACTTTATCTCTAACCTAATTTGTTCAGGCAAGATATTCATTTATTTAGAGATCACAACCAGTTCATTTTATCACAACCTTTAGCACCTACAATATCCTTAACGTCTGACTTAATATACATCACACAAAACTTAATAAACTATCAAGTACATAAACATTATGTTTTTATTTAACATTTAGAGAGCTTCTAGATGTTTAATCATATAAAAAAGGAATAAAAAGAGTAAACATTATATGTAATGTTATAAATAGGACAATCTCTCAACCTATTGTTGACAGCTGTGAGTTGGCTAAACTAAGAATAGATAACAGCTGTTAACAATAAATTACCAGATTGTTCGTGTACAACAAACCGGGGAGTTTATGAATTGCCAGTAAAGTGCTTAGTATTAGGTTTTTGTAAAAAAAAAATCACACAACCACAAATCTTGGCTAAACAAAAAACTCAGTAGGTGAATGACTGTGACGGTTCTTGACATACAACACTTTGTCTCCCTCTGTATAGACCTTGGCCAGGCAACCTTGGGCCTTATGTGTATAGCATGACCAGCCAAAATGGGCCCCTGAAATGTACTGTCCTCGCTCCTCAGTAAATGTGAAGTCACCAACTTTCATCAATCGCTCACCAGCACGAGAAGTCATGAAGTTAACTGAAACGTGAACGGTCTTGTGAAAATCTGGCCATGTTAGCAGCTTATTAACAATGGTTCATAGCTGCAGTGTTTTTACCTTGTCAGCGCAGCATTGGCTTAGTACTACTGAAATAAAACTTTGTTAGATGGCTTAGTCGGCTTACATTTACCAGGTTTTTAAATAAACGTACATTAACAATTTCCCTGTCCCCATATACAAAGCATTTTGCAATTCCTCCATATCCACAGTTAGAAAGTTGTATGTCCGAAGATGTATTGAAAATGAGTCATATTATGTCACTCAAGGACTTATTCCAATACACTCGTCTGAGTCACGTACAATTCATTTGACAGGGGTCGGCAGAGACCAGGGTTTGCCACACAATCTCGGCAAACCTCTCAAACTGATGGCATAGGCTATTGAGATCATGACTGCTTTGTTGATCTAGTGAAGGATGTGGGTTTGATTCCTGCTGGAGCCGTACTCTACGGCCTTAGTGCCTAACTAAGACACAACACAATCGTTTGTCCCGGTCCCAAAATATGGTGGTAGGCTTACCACAACCCAGGGTATCCTAGTTTGGGACCAGAACAAATGATGGTGTTGTCTTAGTTTGGTTGCGCCTGATGTGTTACAGATGTAGAATTTATTATCTCTTGTTTTGTAAGTGCCACATTTAGTCACCCAAGTCGGTGCTAAATATTGAAAAATGGGAAACCATAAAAACCAAATATACTGCTTTATATGAACATTTATTGATTTAATAATTAAGTAAACCAATATTTACAATTTACTAACTTTTTACACCACTGTTAATACTGTATATCTACACAAATGAATAGAAAGCCCTGTCTCCATACCCTTGACAGTGTCTGTCAAATATCTGTTTTTTAAAACCCATTCTGTGGCAGTAAATAAGCATTATTTCTTTCTTATTTGCCCAACTTGCATGTAAACCAACAAATAAGGATTCATAGCTTTTGAAGCGTTCTTAAGTCTAAATAAGTTCTATTGCTATTTTTCATAACTTAAACATTTGTTAAGCCGATATTTATTTTTGCCATATTGTATTAATTTATGCCATTAAACACACAATACTGTCGACATTAAGAAGGCAGATGGCATCCTTTCCTTTCTAAATTTTACTAACTTACCATTATAATATTAGTTGCTAACTTCACTCGATTTCTTGTGTAATATTGGCTAAATAGACCAAACAATACAGATCTTTTGAAAACCTTTGATCCTGAATACAAATATTAGTACTTTAATGTCTCCGAAGGAGATAAATTTACAAAATAAACACTCACTTTCACCACCAAAAGAACCACAGTTTTAGGTTATATTTACAAGTTCTGATTAAAAATTGCAAAACAATGAAATATAATGTATCTAGTACGCGTATAGGTAAACGTATCACTTCTTTTCAACATCAAACAAATTAAACTTTATCCAAAGATGGGAAAATTAAACACAAAATATTTCCTTCCACGCAAATGTCAAGTTTTTTTTTGACTGTCAGATTCGATGCGTTCTGAAACGTCAAATCCTAAGATGCGTTCCGAAATCATTCAACTTTTTCGCGCGGTATCATGTTAGGGATCGGCACAAAATATTTAATAAGACACTGACGATTACTCATAAATATCAGAATACTCACGTAAGACTTCTTTGTCGCGCAATTTGCCAAAGAAAGAGCGAGTATCAGTATGACAGTTTTCAGGGCTCTCTATTAGGTATGTCCCTCGAATGGATTGGATGACGTATATATTTTTTGTTTTTGAACCAGAGCTGTGTAAGGGTGAAAATCCTATACCATGATTGCTTTAAGAAAGGGACTGAACTCGCTCACATGATATAAACGGCAATATGAATGACCGAGAGGCAAATACTTTTACAGTCCCTTTCTTTAATTAACCGTGGTATTTTTCGAAAACGTAGAGGTGGATAATCCCATTCAGTGGATACAGTAGAGGCGCAGGAGCTTGTTGCATAAAGGTGAAAATTAGGTGACAAAACTAAGGTGAGGTAATTTTTTATTTTTTTTTTTCATTTTAAATTGACTCCAGCAAAGAAAAACTACTTATAACGCTTTATTCTCATGATGTGTCGGTAAATCTGTAGTAGGTACGTGTATTTTTACTCGACTGCGAATTAAAGGAAAGGTAGTGTGCGTCTGTCCCAGATACAATGACGTTTGTATCAATTTAGCTAAATTTCGTTTCATTCAGCTCTAAATAGATACATTTTTGAAATACTAACAAAATAATAATTTGATAATAGCGGATGAAATTATGAGACGAATTAATGAACTAGGGTTAGACATTTACGTGATAGGCTTGATAGACAACAGATTTCTATCAATGGTTGGTTTACATGTGCGTAGGTAGGTACACCAAAGCTGAATGAAATAAAATATAGTATGCCCTATGCATCTTACATGCAGATAGTCAACTGTATGCTTAGTAAGGAGTATGATAATAATACCACTGTTGTGTTATTAATAGGGGACAGCGAAGGAATACAGCGCGATGATTTGACAAATTATTATGATTCTATAGTTGCTCTTCAAGCAAGGAAAATTGTAATCTGTGCTTTTCCTTATTCTAAGACTCTATCAGAGACACAAAATGCCCGGATAGATAAGTTAAACCGGCTATTGTATAATATGACCTTTGGCCATCGAGACCAAGTATTGTATTTTGATACGAATAAATTTATTCGAAACTTTATATTGACTAGGGACACAATGCATGTGCCCCTTTCTTCAAAGCGACAGATTGCCAAATTGTTGGCATTCAATATTTATGACCCTATTATTGTTAAGACAATAAAACAGGGACCAGTCGTGGATACAAACTGTAGAAAAAATTCTACTTGCAAACCTCTGTATTCTGAGGCTGTAAAAAAACCTAGCATAAGTAGGTTAAGCTTGACTGCTGATTTAAACTGTCAGCGCAGACAACAGAAAAGTCCCCCTTAAACAAACTTGTCTTAGCTAACCAAAATTTACAGGGTGGCTTTTCTGGTAAACTACTAGAATTAGAGTTGTTCTTAGAACAACATAGAGTGAATATACTTTGTGTCACAGAGCACTGGCTACTAGAGTGTCAAATGAATTTTGCTATACATAATTATGAAATAGCCAGTTGCTTCAATAGAAAGTCTGCATTGCACGGGGGATCCTTAATAATAGTAAATAGTAGTTTAAAATATAAAGAACGGAAAGATATTTGCAGACTTTCTGTTGAAAAAGTTATTGAGCTATCATGTGTTGAACTGGCTAAGCACATTGTAGTAAGCGTATACAGGCCCCCCGCCAGTGACTACAGTTTATTTGAATCAGTACTAGAGGATGTCTTAAATGTAGCTTCAAGTAGTAGCAAGAACCTTATAGTCTGTGGAGATTTTAATATCGACTTGCTGGTAGATTCCACTTTAAATACTAAATTAAAACTTATTTTCAAGTCTTTTAATTTAGTTAATATTTTCTTAGAGCCCACTAGGATTACCGAAATCACAGCCACCTGTCTTGATAATGTATACTGTGACTGTGAATTTTCGCACTATTCTACAATAAATTGCTTAAAGTCAGACCACAGTGGTCAAATTGTACACTTTGAATCTGATTTTAAAAAATCAGAACAAGATATACTTTACAGGCCCATGACAACAAAAAAATTAGAATTATTTAAAACTGATTTACAAAGTAGTTTACATACCGAAAAAAATAAAACCATCAATGCTAATGCCCATTATGGAGATTTCTTTAAGGTCGTTTCAGATAGTTTTGAAAAAGTTTTTAAATTGAAAAAGCTATCATCGAAAGGAAATAAGGTAGAATTTAGTGAATGGGCCACTGCCGGCATCCGGAAAAGTAGGGACACACTTTATTCACTATATGAGAAAAAGACATACACATATGACCCTAGTTTTCTACAGTATGTTAAATTATATTCAAAATTATTTAGGGCCGTCTGCCACAAAGCTAAATGCGAGCATATAAAAGCCAAAATTCTTAAATCGTCTAATAAATCTAAAACCATTTGGAATATAATAAATAAGGAAACCGGTAAATCCAAATCAGCGGACCCCGAATTCTCGCTTAAGATAGATAATAAATTAATAACGTCAAATGAAGACGTTGCCGCGGCTTTTGAACAATTCTTTACAAATGTTCCAATTATAACTACGGCTCCTTTAGATTCATCTCCTGATCTTGCAGAAAGTATTTTGAAAGATAATGTCCCTCCCTGCGATCACGATTTTTCGTTTGATTATATTGAAGCTCATACCGTGAATAAAGCGTTTAAAAAGCTAAATCTTAAAAAAACTGAAGACCTGTGGGGTATGTCAGTAATAATAGTTAGCTCAGTTATCGATGTCCTAGCACCCCATTTGGCCAGAATCTTTAACAAATGTTTAGATGAGGGTACATTCCCTGACCTAATGAAGTATAGTAGGCTCGTTCCTTTATTTAAAAGTGGCGACAGGCAAGATCCCACAAATTTCAGACCAGTCTCGGTTCTACCCGTTTTGAGTAAAATATTCGAGAAAATAGTTCTAGGTCAACTACTTACACACTTTAATAATTATCAACTTTTTCATAGTGAGCAATTCGGTTTCACGCAAGGGCGGTCTACGACGGATGCTGGTGTCACATTAGTTAAACATATATTTAGTGCATGGGAGGATCGGAAGGATGCTATAGGTGTTTTCTGTGACTTGTCGAAGGCATTTGACTGCGTAGACCATAAAACACTTTTCTTAAAATTAAAACACTACGGAGTGAATGGGAGGAGCTTAAAACTTATGAGATCATATTTAGAAGGGAGGGTTCAAAAAGCTGACATAAATAGGACTAAATCATCCGGGTCGGAGGTTAATATGGGAGTGCCACAGGGATCTATTTTGGGGCCGTTCCTTTTCCTCGTATATGTAAATGATTTGCCGTTCATGGTTCAAAATATGTCAGAGATAGTATTGTTTGCAGATGACACGTCACTTATTTTTAAGATTAAGAGACAAGAAAATGACCTTGCGGGTACAAATAATGCTCTCTCTAAGGTACTATATTGGTTTACTTCTAATAACTTATTATTAAATTCAAAAAAGACAAAATGTATAAAATTTACACTACCAAATGTCAAAATGGTTGACAGCAATGTTATATTGGGGAATGATAAACTAGACCTTGTAGAAGAAACTGTATTTCTGGGTATCACAATTGATGCAAAGCTTCAATGGGGTCCTCATATAGGAAAATTGGCAAATAGGCTCAGTTCTGCAGCATACGCAGTTAAAAGAATCCGGGAACTAACTAATGTCGCAACTGCTAGGCTTGTTTATTTTAGTTACTTCCATAGTATTATGTCCTATGGTATACTACTGTGGGGTCGGGCTGCAGACATTGAGACCATCTTCGTCCTGCAGAAGAGAGCGATCAGATTCATATATAAGCTAGGCAATAGAGATTCGTTAAGAGATTCCTTTTAAGAAACCAACATCCTAACAGTTGCTAGTCAGTATATCTATGAAAATATTATGTATGTTAGGAAAAATATCAGTGACTTTAAAACTGTAGGTAGCCAACACAATGTAAATACTAGAAATAGACATAAACTTTCGTTCCCAAAATTTAGGCTGGCAAAGGTTAATACATCCTTTATGGGGCATTGTATACGTTTCTACAATAAGATCCCTGAGGATATAATAAGCTTGCCAGAAACGCGGTTCAAAAAATGTGTGAAGCGCACTTTGTGCCAAAAAAGCTACTATAACATTAAAGATTATTTAGATGACAATGATGTCTGGAATTAAAGCCAGTTCATTGCATGAGTTTTAGAACATTTATATAAATCCTGTAAATTAAGGACTTGAAAAGACTAAGTTTGGAGTTTTTTTGTCCATTTTTTCTCCAAAATGATCTAGATTTTGAAATGGACACCTAGATTAACTTGTAACGTTCATTAAGTCGCAGTTTCTGTGCTACTTTGAATAAAAAAAATTGATTTTGATTTTGATTGGCTTAATTCCGGATTCACTCAATTAAGCTATTATATAGCAACGAAAGTTGAACAAATGAAGTATAGGTTCCGCTTGTCAAAATAATCATGTTTTCCGGGATTTGACTGCCTCGTTGGTCTAGCGGTATCACGTCTGATTACTTTGACCGAGGTCGTGAGTTCGATTCCCACTGGAGGCCACCGTGTCACGACGTGGCCGTGGCCGGGTGTTTTCCCATGGTTTTCCATGGGATTTTTGAAAGTAGAAGAACAAAAGTTTGACTGTTCCAAATGGAAACACAGCATTTTTTTTTTTCAACACTGAGAAAAACCCCTATTGGTTACTATAGTCTGTAAAACATAGCTTGAGCTCCACGACAGCCGTCACACTAACAGGGCTTGGGATAGGACGATGTCGACATCAAATGTCACTTAAAGCGTGTTGATAACGTGGCTGGATGGAAAGAAGAATTTCGAGCAGTTGGAAATATTAAATCAAACACGAGAAATATTATTTTACAAAGTTGTATTCAAGTAGAGGTGTACATCCTAAAATCCCTAAATCAGTTTCTGATTCGAATTCTGAATCAGAGTCACTGGAGCAGTCTGCCAAATTGTTCAATATTATCAAAGCGAACATCTCGCTCCCAATCTTCTTGCATAGTATTTCTGCATTTCGTAACTACCTTTTTCAATTTTCGGGCGTAACATGCTTACATGCATTTTGCAGCAACGTTAGCATTTTATTCGCTGTGAAATTTGATAATGCTTTTCAAACAAATAAACTTCAATTCCAATAGTAACCTGCAGTTTAGATCATCCATCACCAAATCATCGAAAGTTGTAATTTGCAGTTACGATACTGGTTAGACATCACTATCTGTGCAGTAAGTACGGAGTTTACGCAGTACAAATATTCTGGGAAAAAATTCCAAACTTCATGGACGCAATTTTGATGACAGCTGTCGCGGAGCTCAAGCTATGTTTTACAGACTGTAGTTGGTTCCACTAACCAATAGTGAAAAATCTCGGTTTTGAAAAAAAATTCCCTTACTGTGTTTCTTTTTGGGACAGCCGAGTTGTTTTAAAATGACAAGCTGAATGTGTTTCAGGAACATGTCAATGCGCATTTTTTAGGTAACCCCGTATAACGTTTTATCGAAGTGATGTAAAAACTAAACCGTATGTTTAATATACCGATAATTAAACCGCAAAGTTAATTTTGAACTCGCTTATTGAGAGTTTTCAGGTTAAATACAAAGAGCGAAAAAGGTTTGTCAGGATCAGGCAAGTGGCATACCCTGGTATCTGCCTACCCCTCCGGGGCACAAGCGTGAGTTTATGTATGTACGGATGCGGGTTTTGAGGTTTCGACCTATTTCAACCTATATGAAACGTGTAGGTAACACGTTGTCTACCGACTAGCAAAAGCCAATACCTGCGTTTTCTTTATAATTTGCTAGCGTCTTCTTTATAATTTACTACACGTGCTGGCGAACTTCATAACGCCTCAGAGACAATAAATGTTATGGGGAAATGAAAGTGTTGTTTTTACTATTTTTCTCTCAAAATTTTTCATATTTTCTCACCATATAAACTTTTTCTGGACTTCCACAAATATTTCAAAACCAAAATTAGCCAAATGGGGTCAGTTGGTCTCGAGTTTTAGCGAGACTAACGAATAGCAATTCATGTTTATATACGACTAGATGACCCCGTGAACTTCGTATCACCTACATCAATCTTTTTTTTTTCTTCTCACCGTTTAAACCTTCCCTGTACTTCTACAGATATAAAAAAAGAAAAATTAGCCAAATCGGCCCAGCCGTTCTCGAGTTTTAGCGAGATATATAGATGAAGAAGGAGAAGATACAATAGACATATTATTATCTATTCTTTATTTCATATCCAGTTCATACTTTTACTTATCCTTATATACTCCCCTGTGTCTGTGATGTGAAAATTTGGTGGCGGATGGTTGTGCACGGAGACCAGCGTCACTCTCCTGGAACCAGTCATCTTCAGTTTGCACCTGCATCCGTTGTGGACACGCACACAGCGGTAGATGTATGTACTCCGACGGTCCTGATTGAAGACGTATCCTTGATATACAATTTTCGGCTTATAGCCTTGGCTGTAGACTAACCTGTAGTCTAGACCTGAAAAGGGAATTTAGCTGGTAAAAACAATGGGTATAAATTTTTATTTAAAAATTAAGGTTGTTTGGGGGTTTGCGGCAAAATTTTTATTAAAATATGTGTGTTTATTAAAATAAAAATAACATATTACATTTGTTATAACAAGGCCCCACAAAACTGTTTTATTAAATAAAGGTATTTAATGAAACAATTTTTAATACACACATAAAAGATTTTATTTATATAATGAAATATATCTAGATAGCCAGTAATCTTAATATCGTTTGATACATTAATATGTTGTCCTGAATCACCTAGAGTATTTTTTCGGTGGCTTTATAAAAAAAACCCTGGCCCCACCGGTTTTTAAATAAAGCAATTTTTTTTTTTGCAAAATCTCAAATTTTTTACCTAAATAAAAGTTATTTAAATAGACTCCAATATTTAAAATAAATATATTTGTATTCTAAAAAAAACTACTGGCCAGTAACATCTACATCTGTAGTTATCCTTTTTTTAACTTAAAATTATTCAGGAAGATTAAAAAATTGACCTATAATTCTGCTTAAAAAGTTCTCTAGTCTGTCGGTTATCCAACGGTATGCAATATGTCATAAAATACCTATCTTTTCTATGAGTTCACTAATAATTTGCTAAACTTGTGTATTGGGTCCCGGGCTTCAATATTGGTATGAACACGCCGTTTTCATATAACCATCACATTAGGCTTTCCGTACGTGAAAATTAATCAACACGTTAAGGGCGACTAACGTTTCGCGGACGCGAAATAAAAAAAAAACTTATTTTTAAATAACTTACTGAATAATTACAAATTTCCCTCAAATTGCCGACCTCCGTTGTGTATGCCCCGCGACGAAAGCTCTTCATTTCGCGGAAAACAGACCGGTGCACTTTAATCTTCTCCACTTTTCGAAATATTTGCTGTCTAGCTTATTATCGCACTCGCGCAGTCTTCACGGAGGACTTGCCTCAATGAACACTGTAAATATAGACTGCTAGACTCTGTCAGAAGTATTCGCGCGCGGACGGTTGTCTGGATGAACCTCTCCTCTCTCTGAACTCTGCGACTGAACTCCCGATGACTTCTCCCAGATTTACTAACTCCCGTCGGCGCCTCTCTCAAAACCATTCATCAACCATTTTATGAGTTGCGAGAAATATTGGTCACAAGTACCTACTTGAAATCAGAGCCGGCACTATATTCGACGAATACCTCGAAGCTAGTTAAGATTAGGGAATATTGTTTACATTACTCGGTGTGTTCCCGTCGGACCCTCTGCTATTAAGGAAGTATTGTATGCCGAAGAGGAGAAGTACTAGAACATTGTTGAGTCATGACTGTAAACGTAACTCTATAAATTGGACAATGATGCGTCTTTACATGTCATTAATTTCCGAAATGTTACGGGTACATTTCTAATAAAAATATCTGTTCTTCGACCTAGCCTAAGCTAGACCTCTCTTCGTCTTATAGTCGTATCCATCCTTAGGTTGTCCGGAAGAGATCGCTTTTAGTGATAAGACCGCCAGTTGTGTACCATGTAACTTAGATATTTTAGATTTTTCATGTATCTTTGTAATTTATGGTGTGCAATACCAGAGTATTAATCTAATCTAAGCTTTCAATTCAAATAAAAGTAAATCAATTAATGGGCCCTTCAGGTCCTCTTTGATTCTACTGTATTCTATAGCTTCAGACCATATTATTGATGGAAGATGAGATCTATATTACAGACCCAATCTAGCTTAGATACCAGCTGTAACTCTACTTCTGAAACCTAAACTAATACTTGACAATACTTATGTAGTCAAAATTTAAGAAAAACAGTAAAGTTTTCTTTCTGCCAAATTAATTTAAAAACCTATTTAGAGGCTAAAAATTCCACCGATGCCAGGACTTGAACCCGCGACCTCAGGCTGACCGTGCCAGCGCTCTCCCAACTGAGCTAATGGACAAGTGCAGGCATTAGTGAAATTTTTGAGCCTCTTTACAAACTTATCTGTATTACGAACAGGCATCGACATCTGGCCGAAGCAATTTACATCACTTGCAGCCCCGAGTAACGCACTTTGCAGTTAGATTTTTATATCGGAATGATATCGCTGTATCTACATGATTATATTCTTTTTGTTGTACTAACCCGTGCTGAGGACAATTTTAATAAACCTATTTAGGGGCTAAAAATTCCACCCATGCCGGAACTTGAACCCGCGACCTCTGGCTAACCGTGCCAGCGCTCTCCCAACTGAGCTAATGGGCAAGTGCAGGCATCAGAGAAATTTTTGAGCCTCTTTACAAACTTCTCTGTTTTACGTACAGGCATCTATATCTGGCCGAAGCAATTTACAATTTTTAATTTTTAGCCTCTTAAAGGGTTTTTAAAATTGTCCTCAGCACGGGTTAGTGCAACAAAGAGAATAAAATTAATTTAATTTTGATTTTTTCAAACTGGAAAATAAACTATGTTATATAGTTGAAATTCCTGAAATAACATTTTAATTCGTCTTTGTCATACAAACAAGAGTTCAAATTTGAGAGGTCTATGAGGACAAAACTAGAATTCTAGGAATTTCAGTCCCTGTATGGCGATGTAATACTACGAGTAACTCCTTTGTCCATTAGCCGTCACAGTCTTACAATAAACATCCATGCAATATTTATTTCGCTTTCCAACAGAAACCCTCTGTTCTCATTTGTTTCTCAGAAAGAAGTCTTAAAATAACACTTCAGAGGCTACGAGAGAACGTTGTGCTTTAATATTCACGCCCTAATATCATGAGAATAACGACGATGTTGCTCTAGAAAAACAATACTTTTGTCTCAGCAAAAACGTTACCATTCTTAGTTTACCGTGACATTTATGATTTCGACTAATCTTTCTTATAAATGTGTGTGTATGTGTAAACGATGAAACACACCAACGCGGTGGCGGTCCATGCATAAAAACCACTGCAGTAAATGACGTATGTATGGACCGCCACCGCCACCGCGTTGGTGTGTTAACGCGGTTAATCGCGGTTAATGTGTTAATCGTTAACACGGTTGGCGTGACTAATACGATCTTCGAGGGCAAGAGTAAAGCCAAGTTTAACAAAAAGTTGCATTCTATGAACTTTAAAAAATAGGGAACATACATTATGTTCATTTCAGAGATGATACCGTACGATTCGATAAAATGTAGTTTAGGGCGCTTATACACGGGTGGCATGTGTATAAGCGCCCTTAGACGAGATTTTATTAGTTTGCTGTGAAGTTAAAAAAATGCGGACAACGTTTCTTTATTTGTTTATTTTTTTACACTTGCATTGCACTTAAACTAAATGTATAATACGGCGGACTTAATACCATGAACATCTTCTATTATTTATTTAACAGAAGAACAGCTGTTATATCTACAACCGTTAACACTACAAACAACGAACAAAGCAGCCTATATACTCGTAAGTCCCACTGTAGGGCACAGGCCTTCTCTCAGGGAGAGAGTACGGGCTTAATCACCACGCGTGCCCACCGATTGGCGATTTCAAGAGCTGAGGTATGTTAATAGCTCAGACACTCAGGTTTCCTCACGATGTTTTCCTTTACAGTTAGCGAGTGACTATAGAGATAACTTCACAAATGTACATAACTTAGAAAACAAAGTCATAGGTACATGGGTCTCTCGCTTCGGAGTCTAATGTTCTACCCACTAGGCTACCACCGCTTTGTGGTAGAAACAACGACATATTATCTACAAAAAAAGGTATTTCCCATTTCCCGCCAAGATATATCTAGGGGGTGGGTGGTTGTGCTGCAGATTTGAAACCACCATGCAAGACATTTGATCGTTGAAACGTATCTTAGCCATGCAACCAGTCGAACCCTTCTTGCTACAGTTCCAATATCTTTTGTCGCTGGAGGTCTTCGAGAACACGTAGTCGCCTACCATCACTCGTCTCCCTCTGTCTGTGTAAATGAGCGAGAACGCAGGGACTGGAAATATTGAAAGAAAGACTTGTAGTGTTAGTTAAGACTTAGGTCATACATAGAGCAGAGCGTCTAAATGTGATTACAAAATCTAAAACAATTACAAATTTAAAAAGTCGTTCTGTTTCAGCATCTTAGGAGAATGCAGGGACTGGAAAGATTGAGAGAAGGATTCGTAGTGTTAGTTAAGACATAGGTCATACACAGAGAATTACGGCGCCTGTCGCGCGTTTTGTGGCGCGAAAATGTCTCAATTTGACAAACGAACCGTGTTACATAGAAACAATATTATTACAAATATAAAATAGTAGTTATATTCTAGCATCTTAATAATACATAGCGCGACGGCGCTAGTCGCGCGTTATGTGGTGCTGAAATGGATAAATTTGACAATTGTTATAGAAAAACAATTGCAAAATGTATAGAATCTCGTATTTAAATATAAAGTATTCAAAAACCGGACAAGTGCGAGTCGGACTCGCGCAGAAAGGGTTCCGTACCATTTATACAATATTTGAATATTTCAAGCAATATTTGAATATTTCAAGCGTCTACCTGTTTCCGTTATTAATATCGAGCAAAAAACGGCAATAAAATAATTTGTTGTATGGGAGCCCCTCTTAAATATTGATTTTATTCTGATTTCAGTATTTTTTGTTAGGTATAGTGGCAACAGAAATACATCATCTATGAAAATTTCAACTGTCTAACCAGCACGGTTCATGAGATACAGCCTGGTGATAGACGGACGGACGGACGGACAGCGGAGTCTTAGTAATAGAATCCCTTACCCTTTGGATACGGAACCCTTTTAGGGTTATATTATTTTTTTAAATATAGCATCTTAAGCTAAACTTATGTTAAGAGGTTTAGTTGGTTTAGCTCTACTGCTAAGTGATAGTATTCACTGACCGTGTTTCAAATTTAAATTATCGGTAACAATCAAAGTTAACAAATATTAGAAAAACCTTCAAAGGTGTACAAAAACTACGGCTCTTTTCTTAAGTACGTTTTTATTCATATTAAAAAAAAATCAAGCATCTACTCTATCTCATGAATATTAACTAAATTATACCTATATTATATTAACAATGATTATATTTTTAAATTATTAATGATTAATATTATTATATTACTTTTTTTTAAGTTGAAAACTACTTTTGATAATAATAAATGTTGTGTTTCTTTGTTAGCTTCTTCTCCGCATAATCTATTAATTCTGAAACTAACAACAATTTTGTTTTTATAATGAGCAAAATATTTAGATTACATTAACTGTATTATATCCTATATTTTACCTAGATCTATTATGTTATGAGAACTTTGTAAACAAATCTTACATTAAAGTATTATGTAAAGTTGACGGTATTCACGGGTCGTATTTTAAATCCGTGTCGTTTGGGAAATTAAAAATATTAAAATACGCGGATTCCGAATATTTTAAAGTTTTTGGTTTCAAGTGCGGCTGAGAACTAAAGATTGCTTCGAGTATCAGTACAGTTTTTCATGTTACAGGTGCGACCATCCCAACAGTCCCACGAAAGAACCAAGTGTGTGACTTTATTATTGAGATTTTTGTTTTGATGTAATTTTTCATCTTCCTGAGGGGATGAAGACGATGACGGGCAGGGGGCGTCCAGCCTCGCTCTCAACTCACAAATGACAGTGTTCGCTGTAGTCAGAATCAAAGCGTATTCCGCTGTTACAAAAACATAACTGGCATTTATAAAAGATCACACTTGTGGATAATCGAGGGAGGGGTAGTTTTTTGTAGGTGGAATGTTAGATGTTTGAATTCTTATTTTTCGAATTTTTTTGCTCGTTTTAAGTCTTCGGTCATATTCTTTCTTAGGTCTTAGGCTCTTTTTTATGTCCTTATCTTTTATTGTTGGACTGCTGCTCTGGTTCGTCGTACCTATTGCCTTTAATGCTTTGCCAAATATTTATAGATCTTTTTCAACGTAGCCAAAGAAACGCTCTTTTTATTTGGTCCATAAGTTTCCGTCAATTTCTCTACGTAAAGCCCGTAAATTTTTTCCATAGTCATACCGGTCTGAAGATACATAGTATCTGAATTATTTTCAGTTTTGTATTGAGATCCGTATTTAGGAAGAGTATTGATGAAATGTTCTACGAATTCAATGTCTTCTTCAGGTGTTTTATTCCAGCCACCTTGCGATACACCTCTTTGGTCTTTGAATATTCTAGAGCGCTGTTTTTCCAAGCATTTACTTACTTTCTGACCCGTTATTTGAAAAGTATTAAGGAACGCATCTTTGCAAACACGTTGGTCACTAATTTTATAAATTCGGTGGTACGTCTTTGTATTTTTGCTGTTTGTTGCAGTGTAAGTACGTTTTTTAGGAACTTCTTTAACATAATTTAGAATAAATTGCGTACGAGCTTCATATGTATTTAACGAGATGTATTTGTTGAACTCTTCTTCCCTCTTCTCCAAAGGAATGAGTTGTGTGCATGTTTTCTTACAGGCACAATCTTTGTTTTTGAAAACTTTCGGTTGAATAATTTTTCCTTTTACTTCGTACGGTAAGTTATCATATTTTCTGTCTTTTCGTTGAGCAAGCGTGTAATCTGCATGTTTTCGTTTACGTCCAGGCTTCGAGCGACCTTTATGTTGATGTTCGCCTTCTCCTGTATTATATGTTGAGGTCTGTGAGGAGGGTGGAATCTCTACAATTATGTCATTGTCGATTGTCGGTTTTGTAGCTGTGCTCGTTCCTGAGTCAAGATTTTTATTGTGTATCCACGCAGTCACTATTATGCGTCCTTTGCACATAGTTTCTTCACCTAAATCTTCAGTTTTGACTGCAAAAAAAATATATATTTTTTTAGTTTTACCGTTGCATACTCCTTACATTCTGGGTAGCGCATCGGGGTTCAATTTCGTATGTTATAACATAGTGTAAAACATAAAACAGTTAAAGCACGTGTTTTTAAATCTGATTAAAACTGTGGCGCATCTCAAAGATGCGTCAGTATGGAAAAGTCTGTAACTATAAAAGATAGAAAAATATGTTCTACGGAACAATGCCGTTGATTTTAAATAAGACTTGTAGTGTCAAAACAGCATTAAAAGAGTCCAAGAAATCTGATCAGTACTTACACACAAATGCATTTTGAATGCTATATTGACTGTGTAGGTTCTAAGAGATTAATGTTGCAAAGAAACCACAAAACTTTATTTTCTAAAATTATTAAAATATTAGCTGACTCTACAAACGTTGCCATATTAACTACCTAGCTACGACCTATTCTTAGACCTACCAAATATACACAAAAAAAAAGATAAAAACCTGTGAAGCCGTTTCGGAGGAGTTCGACAACAAACACTGTGACATGAGATTTTTATATATTAAATTTAAATACCACATTCATTAAATTCTAGGTAGATACTACACCTGTCATATCAGGTAGATACAAGGTGTCATACACAATCAATATCGTAATAAAATAACAAAATTATTTATTGACTAAGACTAAGACTAGAAACCTGACATTGCCTATGAAAAAATGTAAGTATTTTTTGTTAAATAATGAGTTAAATTTCTCATAATTCTACGCCTTTTTTTCAACCTTTGAATGCCAATTTTCTCGTCTTCAAAATTCTTTCTGTCAGAGGTCTCCACACAGAGCAATCTGAATGCACCACCCTGTGTAGTGCCAACAATATCTGATTCTCCAGAGCTGTGACAAACAGACTTTTTTAGGACCTGTAAAACCACGACAAAAATATTTTTATGGTTTTATTTTTAATATATTTGGAGTTTCTCTATGTCATCTGTTGTACAAGACGATATAACTCCAATTCAAGTTCCCAATTGACAAATCCTTTCACCAAGATGGCGAACCTCGTCTGCCATTGATATTATAAGCAGCACGTGAAGCGCGTTTTGTGGCGTTAAAGTGTCTAAATTTGACAATTGGACCGTGTTACGGAGAAATAAATAATTACAAATGTAGTATGAAGGCCTATTTTAGCATCTTAAGTCGCTGGAAAAAGGTCGACGACATTGGCGAAAGAGTCTCGAGATTGTAGGGGACACTTTACAAGGCAGGAAAATTGTAAATAGACCAGTATAGTGTCGGCCGAGAATAGGACGGCGATTAGTGGGCAGACCAGCAGCACGATGGTTGGACGATATAGTGAAGTCCGTGGATGTGGATGGCAAGAGACCATGAGAGATGGCATTTGGAAGGAAAGGCCTATACTCAGCTGTGGGCAGCGTTGGGCTGATGGTGACGATGAAGTTAAAATTATGTTAGGAGGTTTAGTTGGAATAGCTGCCAAATTATAGTTTGCACTGACGGTGGTACTAATTTAAATCATGAATAACAATCGAAGTTAACAAATATTTGGAAAAACCTTGTAGTTTGCAAAAACTTTGGCTCTTTTCATAAATTGTATTTTTATTCATATAAAAGTCCCAAACATATCTTACACTGACGGTATAAATTCACGTGAGGTGTGGTTCATTTGGTCTCAATTTTTGAGAAATCCGCGTTGTTTGGGTGCAATGTGACGCCCGATTCCGAATATTCTAATGTTATCTTTTCAAGTGCGCGTGAGAATTTGAGATTACTTCCAGCATCAGTATGTTGTTTTTATATTACGGCTTTGACCATCGCAACAGTCAATTCAAAGGGTCAAATGTGTAATCACACAGTTTATCTGATATTATTTATCATGCATGACCTTATTTCCTGAGCACCTCGACCAGCCTTCCCCTCAATTCAGTGATCAGATTGGTCAGAATTAGGGTAGACTTCGCTGTTTTAAAACCATAAGCGCGATTTAAAAAAGATGACAATTGTAAAGCGGAACGGAGTCGTAAAGTTTTTTCTATATCGAATATTAGATGTTCAAATTTTAAGTCAGTTTTGGCTTGTTTTAAATCTTAGGTCTTATTTTTCCTTAGGACTTCTGCTCTTTTGTTTTGCTCATCTCTTTATTTTTGGACAACTCGGCTGTTTCATCGTACCTATTGCCAATATCTGCCTTTAAGACCTTGGAAAATATTTATGGAATATCTTTTTCAACGTAGCTAAAGAAACGCACTTTTTGTTTGGTCCATAGGTTTCTTTAAACTTCTCTATGTAAAGTTTATACACTTTGTCCACAGTCATACCGGTCTTAAAATACATAGCATCAGCAGTTTTTTTTGTTTTGTAATGCGATTCATATATAGGAAGAGCTTTGATAAAATTTTCTACAAATTCCATATCTTCTTCAGGTGTTTTGTTCCAGCCACCTTGCGATACACCTCGTTGGTCCTTAAATATTTTGGAGCGCTGTTTTTCTAAGCATTTATTTACTTTCTGACCCGATATTTGAAAGGTATTAAGGAAGGCATCTTTGCAAACTTGTTGATCACATATTTTATAAATTCGATGGTGTGTTTTTGGTGTCTTTCTATTTTTTGTGTTTTTTGTAGTGTAAGTTCGTTTTTTAGGAATTTCCTTAACACAATTTAGAATAAATAGTGTCCGAGATTCAAATGTCCTTAACGACATGTATCTTTTGAATTCTTCTTCTCTCTTCTCCAAAGGAATTACTTGTGAGCACTTTTTTTTACAGGCACAATGTTTGTTTTTGAAAACTTTTGGTAAAATCATTTTGCTTTTTACTTCGTATGGTAAGTTATCATATTTTCTGAGTTTTCGCTGAGCGAGTGTGTATTCTGCATATTTTCGTTTACGTCCAGGTTTGGAACGACCTTTATGTTGATGTTCGTCTTTTCCTGCATTATTTGTTGAGGTCTGTGTGGAGGGAGGAATAATCTCTATAATTATGTCATTGTCGTTTGTTGATTTCGTAGTTGTGTTTATTCTCGACTCAGGGTCTGTATTGTGTATCCACGCAGTCACTGTCCTGCGTCCTTTGCATAAAGTTTCTTCATCTTTATCTTCCATGTCAACTGCAAAAAAATAACTTTTTGAGTTTTACCATTGCGTATTCCTTACCTACAGGGTGGCGCTCTTGAGTGGAGACCGCGGATCGGTAAACGTAGTCAGACTCCTCAGACTCGGTGCAACGATGATCTTCGCAGGGCGGCTGGCAAGAGCTGGTTTTGAGTAGCCGAGGACCGTGCTCAGTGGCGTGCAATAGGAGAGGCCTATGTCCAGCAGTGGACAACCGTTGGATTTCGTGTGTTAAAACACTGTTGCAACGTAAAGAACAGTTCAAAAGGCAAACCTCGCATGCCATCGATACGCTTAACAGTATAGTGAAACTCTCAAATAAGATGCGATAGGTAAGATAGGTAATACACCTATTGATTTATTTAAATTTCTTTACAAACAACGATTTATTCCACTATTTAACTATTAACAACAAATAAATAATGAATGCGGCCTAATGAGTTAAAGGCACAGAGGCTCTTGGTGACATTTCATCTCCTACGTGTTTACATTGTGTTTCTGTGACAATTTTAGTAAATTCTTCTCTCTTTCTTTCTTAGATGAAGTAACCACTCAGACGATGTGGTGCTAAGACATATACTGCCGGCTTATGAATTAAAAATGTCCATAGGTAAGCATTTTAAGGATGAAGAATATTCTTATCTTATTTACCTCCGGTTTTCTGCATGCTAACAGTCTGTTAACAGCTGTCAGTTGTGTTTTTTTCTATGCACTGGCTAACTGACAGCTGTTAGCAGTAGATTGACAGATTGTTAGTGTACGAGAAACCAGCGGTAACTATTGTTCTGTCTCTGTAAAAAAAGAACGACACAAAAAGACGTCACACATTAAAATAGAAGATTCAGAAATACATGCAATATCCACCAAAAGCATTTATTTTATTCTTTATTGCACTAATTACATTGTAAATGTACAAGGGCGTGCTTAATGCAAGAAGTGTTCTCTTCCAGCAAACCTTTGGTACTGAAGAGACTGGCGACGGGTAGTGCAAGAAAAAGATTAAATACAATAATAAAGTTACGTGAACATAGGGAAATACATTAACTTAGACTTAGGGGGAGGGGGGAGGAGATTAATAGAAATTATTATAAACCAACACAAATGATAATATATACATAAAAAAAAATAACATTATTAATACGTACATACATATTGAAGACAATGTATGTACGTATTATTGTTGTTACGATTACTTACATACCTACCAATAAACAATAGAATAAAATAACTGGTGATAGGTTACTGCCTATTCTGCAGATCAAGGAAGTGGTTGACAACTTTCTTTTTCAAAATCTCCAGGATTGAAGCCTGACGAATGTCCAGAGGCAGGCTGTTCCACAAGCGAAGCATCGTCAAGAATACAGAACAAATACGCACGAAATAATAAAAAAAATACATATTATAAATATTGTATTTACTTTGTGAAATTCTTAATTTAGGAACCTGTAGGCTTAGCACACTATCATGAGAGAAAATGACGCCGCGGTATAAACCGCTTTATTAGTTTTGTCGCAACAGCGAACATGATGTGAGTGGAAGAGAAATTTAAACACTGTTCTCGCAGGCGGCAAAATAGAGATGTCAGTTAAAAAAAAAAGGCTTTAATTTTAATATTTTTGTGGTTTGGTCACACTCAATCGGTACATTTCGACTGTATGATAACACTATTCATTTGTTCATTTAGCTCTTCTGCGTTTCGTTCATAATTTTTTTTCACCAAGAATAGTCGATAACCTAAGTGTTTTGTCTGAAGTCTGAACTGACTATGAAATATATGAATGGAATATCGAAACGTTTTTGTTCTTTTTTCCAACAACCACAACAAAACAAATAACAGTTTTCTGAAGTTCCAGAGAAAATGGAGCGAAACTGTATATGACAGTTACTTGTGTATTTGTTCATTGGGCTGTCTTTAAACTCAATGCAAAACTGCTTTATGTAATTTTTTGTCGTGTCGAACTTGTACAATGACGAAGTCATCTAATTTCACACAATTCATTTGCTATACTTACTTGACCTCTCGTGGCTGGTAAGTGAAGTGAAAACCTAGTAGTAAAGCCATCCTCATATCCTCATTGCGTATGCTCATCATCCTCACATGACATAAATCAACACGAAAACTAACAAACGCAAATATGTAAGGGTATGACAGCAAAGATAAATTATAAACTAAAAGCCTTGTCTTTACCTCGATACCAACAGAGAAATTTCTCTTAGTTAAGCTGTGCGAGATTGCGAGAAAAAAACAACTTCATGCGGTTGCGGCAAACCATAGACAAACGGTATTAAACTGACAGAAGGAGGCGCGTTGAGACAGCTAACGCGGTCTTCATGTTCGCACCGGCGAGATATCTCTGTATGACGTCATCTTAATACTGTTTAGTGTTTAATGTGACAGTTGAGAGCAGGCAAAATGTTCAGCGTACTAAGCCTACTGGAAATCCTGTCAGTCTAGTCGTCTTCGCAGAGAAAAGTCTGTGTCAATACGTGCGAAGCCAACTAGCCCGCGGGTTTCCTCACGAAGTTTTCCTTCACAGTTAGCGAGTGGTATTGTTACAACAAATTAACAAACGTATATAACTTCGAAAACAAAGTCATTGGTACATGCCATGATTCGAATCCACGACCTCTCACATGTGAGGGTCATACCGGTACTTTATCACCGCTTTGTTAATACAGTCGACAGCACATCAACCATGCACTTTATTGTTACATTACGGGCGACTTCGAAACTGAAGACAAAATCTTCATACATAAGGGTATCGAAGTTTTCATCGTAACCTCTTGATTACGAAAAAATTATACTCCTCGGTCTTGACCTTGAAAATAACAATGGTTTTCAATTTTAATTTTCAAGGTCAGGACTAAGGAGGATAATTTTTTCGTATTGACGAGTACCACCCCCGTTTTCGGACTTATATGGCGATGTTGTAACACCCTGCATAAGTTGACGTGACGTGGGCTGTACTTACTATGCCTTTCTCAATTCAACATCACATAGTAGGAATAAAAATATTGGGTGAATATATAGTTATGATAACCGATGGGGTAGACGAGTTCTTGAGTGGAGACCGCGGATCGGTAAACGTAGTGTAGGACGTCCTCAGACTCGGTGGAGCGATGATCTTCGCAGGGCGGCTGGCAAGAGCTGGATGAGAGTAGCCGAGGACCGTGCTCAGTGGCGTGCTATAGGAGAGGCCTATGTCTACCAGTGGACAAGCGTAGGCTGATGATGATGATGATGATGATGATGATGATGATAGTTATAATCTCTACAAGAAAAGGAATTTTCCATCTCCCGTTATGATATATCTAGAAGGTTCGTGGTTGTGGCGGAGCCTCCAAGCTACCAGACGGGTCAGGACACTGTTGAAGCGAATTTTAGCGGGGCAACGGGTCGAGGACTTCTTACTGCAGTTCCAGTACCTGACGTTGCTGCTGGTCTTCGTGAACGGGTAGTTGTTTACCATCACACGATCCCCCTTGTTCGTTTGAATGACCGTGTACGGGGGACTTGGGAAATATTGCTCTGAATCTGGAAAGTGAAGTTAGGAGTGTAAGAAAAGTGACATTTACTTTTTTCATTTTGTGATTTTTTCTTAATATTTTTTTTGTTTTAAGATTTATTTTATTTTTACTTTATCATTTATTTTATCTTTGACATTGTAAAGTTGCGTTCTGCGGTCGAGACACAGATTAAGTATGAGAGAGCGGTCGTAATCGTATAGAGCACCTTCGGATGGCAGCAGGTGCTGGGTTCTATTCAGATGTGTAATGACTTTTTAAAGTAATGTACCTACTATATTTGGCGAATATGTAGCAGCAATACCACTCGATAAACTGCTGTCACAGTTTGGAACTATTAAACTATAAAAATTATTTTGTCAAGTGTGAATATAAAAACAAAAAATAAAAAGTGAAGGAAAACATGGCGAGGAAACCTGAGTAGCTAAGGTGTTCGCATATCTTAGCGCTTGAAATCGTGAATCTTAAAATCTCATTCAGATTTTCTTATGTAGCCTATATACGTCCCAATACAGGGCCCATGCCTTGCATGCACAGAGAGAGAGAGTGTGGGCTTAATTACCACGCGTGCCCACCGCGGATTGGCGATTTGAAGCGTTGAGGTATGTGGCTAGTAGATTAATTGAAAATATACATAAAAAATGTTTATAAGTGGAGACGGGCCTGACAGTAGGTTAGCCACAGAATGGTGGCGTTGCTGGAAATTGTTAAAATACGGTAATCAATAACGTATTTGCTCGTCCTAGGTCATCTAGTTCGACTGGAGATTTTCGCACTTAACCTCATAGTTGGGCCACTGTACGTAGCACTTGCTGAGGTATGTAAATACCTCAGATACTAGGGTTTCCTCACGATGTTTTCCTTCACAGTTAGCGAGTGGTATTGCGAATATAACTTCACCAATGTACGTAACCTAGAAAACAAAGTCATTGGTACATACCGGAATTCGAAACCACGACCTCCCGAATGAGAAGCCGGTGATCTACCGCTCCGCTACCACAGCAGTTAAACCACCACCCTGCTACCACCCTGTCTCCTATGTCATTCATCTCATGGATCCAAGAAATATTAAATCCGGCATCAATCAGTGTTAGTTTTATATACTTCTGAAGTAGAGTTATAGATTTTATACTTCAACGTTGATGTATTCCAGTATCAATTTCTCGATTTACATAGCATTACAGTTTTTTTTCTTTTTTCCCACATCAAAGCAGAATGAAACATAAGTCGTTTCAAAGGACTTCTTTTACGACTTCACAAATTTTCCATCAGAAGTTTGATACATAACAGGAGGGAGATGATTATGAGAGGTGTGTTCAGTAATAATAGTGCTATTGCAGAATTTGACTTTGGCGGCGCATTTTTTTCTTTTCTTCGCGGAGCAGTACCAACAGTTGGGGCTGGCTTTGAAGAAAGTAAAGCCATCGACTACGAGTAACGTGCCGCCCGTCGTCATTTCTACAAAGTGATAATCTGTAAACAATATTTTCATTATTAGTGTTACTTAACAGTATCTGGATGACCGATGCTTCGCTCGGTACTTTTGGAAATTATATTTATATACGATCAAAAAAAAAAACTGAAAAAAATAATCGGACTGGAGACATCTGGTCTGGACTCGAACCTTTTTCACTGCCTGAACATACGGATAAAACGACGTTTTCTAAAAAGTAAATCTAGCTAGAATGATTTATTGCCCCCGAAACCACCTGAATACTAAATTTCATGAAAATCGTTGGAGCCGTTTTCAAGATTCAGATTATATATATACAAGAATTGCGTCACTCCATTTCCTTCCGTGGATGTCGTAGAAGGCGACTAAGGGAATAAATTACCAGGAGACGGGAGGCAGCGTCTTCCTGAGATTCCAACCACATACTGCGATCGCCAACCCGCCCTGCCAAGCGTGGCGATTATGGCAAAACCCCTCATGGTTATGAAAACCACGAAGGAGGCCTATGTCCTGCAGTGGGCGTTAAATGGCTGATGATGATGATGATGATGAAGAATTGCTCGTTTAAAGGCATTATATAGATAGTTAAACATAGAATCGATATATTCATATTCATTGCAATATCAGTAATATTGAATATGTATAGATTTCATGAGATATTCATGGAACTTGACGAACTGTAACACAAAGGTACTTATTTACTTTACCAATACACTGACATTTTAATGCCACAGGTGGTAACAGCTGATATTATTTCCATATTTGATAAGTTTTCCGTACAGTAAAAGTTGGTATTGACAAGTAGAACCCCCTATTTTCGGAATCGGTGACGAAAATCCTGTTTCTGGCTGGTCAATGAAATAGGGTTCAGAATGGCTTGCAGGGGTGAACGATTAAAACAGGCGTGTAATCTCTGTGGTAGTTTAATACAGACTATTGCGATAATCGCTACAGCTATGCATCTATATTATGCTTATACATGTATACCAACATGTAGGTATGCAAAAGACCATCAATACACGGAACACTAGCTATTAAACTCGATTATGTTATTAAATTAATTAAACTTGCGAAGCAAAATAAATAAATCCTTATATTAAATTGAATTTATTTGATAACACAGACATTCATTAAATTAGATACTTAATTGGTTTAAGTTTAGATCGTGTCAGCGGTAGTAGCTCATAGTTAAAGGGCATGCCTCACGTCAAAGAGGTTCTGGGGTTAATGTAAATATTAAGACAAACTGAGGTGTGAGCATACGTCAGCGCTTGAAATCACCAGAGGGTGGACACATGCACTGTCTATGAGAGCAGGCCTGTGCCCTGCAGTGGAACGTATAATAAAGGCTGCTTAAACTCAAACATAGATCTTATAACAGTTACTAGAATATTTTCGTTTATTTGTTACACTTTATTGCACAATAAAAACATTGACATAAATAAAAAGTCAGCTTTTTTTTCACACTTTATCACGCTTTTTTTATCAGGCCTGTTTTTTACATAAGCATGTGATAAAAACGATGACTTATTTCAACAGATTTTTCTAGCTTTTTATAACATTTACCGCCTTTTTAGCTTATTCTAAACTGGCACATAAAAACCACTTTACATCGCCTTTTTTGCTTATTCTAAACTGGCACGTAAACACCACTTTTTACGGCCTTTTTAGCATAGTCTAAAAAGGAACATAAATACCACTTGGTGACCTGTAAAAATTCGGCGGTATATGGTTGTGCTCACTAAACACGTACTCGATACGACCGTCATGGTTCAAACGGAGGCGAGCCTGACAATTGGTCAAGTATCTCTTTACACAGTACCTGTACAGCTTATTCTGATTCATCTGAGAGAATGAATATCCTTGGAACAACATCAGTGACTTGCCATTTTTCGATTTTATTATATCGTAGCCGCTACCTTGAAAAAAGAAATAAATGTTATTAAGGGGTTCATGTAAGGCCTGCTGCCCGCCAATTCAAATCATAATAATCAAACATATTGCCGAGGTCGCGGGATCGCATCCAGGCATGTACCAATGACTTTGTTTTGTAATATATACAATTATACACTCTATATTATTTAGACCTCCATTAAATTGGTAAATAGCGGCATATGCGATCGAAACCTGAGCTTTGACACACACGCCAGAGTTGCAAGGTGTTTCATCTTCCCCGTTTTTATACCTATGGAGCAGAGGCCTGAACACTTACTCAGAATACGTCTGAAAGCAGTGAAGCGTTTGAGATGTGGGTGTACACCTGGATGCTTAGAATTTCTTGGGTTTAAAATGTCCGCAACTCTACCGTTCTGCATATTCTATGCAGCAGACAGAGGTACTTGACACCATCAAAACTCAAAAAAATCTTTATTGTAAACATTAAAAGGAATGACGTTACAGAAAGCCCTGACTCTTAAACTAGGAAACCTGTATCTTAATAGGCAGTGAATACGCAAGTTATCTTAATAATGTTACTCTTTAAAGTGTTAACGTAGAAACTAAAAATAAACCACACTTATTAGCCGTATGTAAAAGGTTCACTTAAAAAAATATTTACCTACGAGGGTGGTAAAAATATATACTGAAAATTAAATAGTGTAAAAAATACTATAAATCCTACCTAAGAAATACTTTCAGTGAAACACTGCAAGCGAAAATGCGTTAGAAAAAAGATCCATTGACGCAATGATCAAATTCGTTTGTAGCAAATACACTTTCAGTCATAGATTACCATCTATATCTTTCAGTCAATGTTGCGATTTGTCATAGATTAAGTAGTGAGAAGGCATTCAGACTCTTCATAATCCTTAGGCAAGAGCCGTTTCTGAAGAGCGAATTTTACTTCGTGTTTTGTTAGCGAAAAATAGAAATCAAAAACCGGAAGCTAAAGTATTTCGGACATATAATGCGTTACACTAAGTGCAGTCTCCCTCGACATATCGTACAAGGCAAGATTCCAGGAAGAACGAGACCTGGGAGACCAAAGATTTCATGGCTACACAACTTACGACAGTGGATTACCAGGCCCAGGTTTGTATTGGCAGCCTCGAAAAGCAAGATAGCCGAATTGGTCACCAACTTGCGTTAGGAGACGGCACATAAAGAAGAAGGAGGCGCAAAGGTCCGCCATTAAATTGGAAAACAGGCGCAAGCTTTAAAGGGACCTCCATAAAATTCGTAAATAGGCAAAATAGACCATCCCATCAAATTGGATTAAAAAAACAGAATCTAACTGAATGTATTAAGTATTGAGAGTAAACTACATGTAAGACAAAACAATTAAACTAAGAGTGTACTTCAATAGACCTCAATTCAATTCATCAATTCCTTATAAAATGTTAAACTAGCTTTTGGTTAAAACGGAAACCGTGAAGAGCATTCCTGCAATGGTTTGGGCTTTTCGGCCCGAATCATCAGCCGGTCGCCCCTGTTATACGGTCTGCGGACACTGGAGATTCGTGCATGGCGTTGCTGTGGCCTTGCCAAATATAAATAGCTATTAGTTTTTGTAAATCATTGAAAAATAATTTAAATGCTCATTAAATACCTATTTAGAGGCTAAAAATTTTTTTTTTAATTGTCCTCAGCAAGGGTTAGTGCAACAAAAAGAACATAATCATGCTCATTAAAGTTATACAGCGTTTTACTTACAGGGCTCTGAGAGAGGCATTACTTATTTTTTATAAAAAAAAGACTGACGGGTAAAAAAAAAGTTAAGAAACGGGTACTTCGTGTTGGCTATACAATAAAAGACTGTAAAAGGGACAGTAATTTTCAGTAAAGCAAAGATATGCTTCAATAGAAAGTTTTGCCTTCCCTGCAGTAACAGATTATAAACAGGTAATACCGAAGCACATTAACCTTCAAACATTTGTTGAACCAGGCAAACATTTGTTAAATTAACTAGCAGTGTGGGGCGGCGTGATCGGCAAAGGCGAGACCGACGACGTCATCGAACTCATGCGCCAGGGAGTAAGCATTCACAGGAAACCTGGCATCGAAGGCTGGCTCATCTTAATTCGAAAAGCATGTACATCTTGAAGGCAGGTATGGTCACAGGCATAGGTAATTACGATGATAATAACTATCAGTAGTTATGAAATTGTAAAATTAAAATACCGTGTCAATTTCATAAGTACAACTGTGAAAAAAATACTTGAAGTCTTAGGGAACTTTATCTCGGTCAATTAGGGACTGAGGCAGCTTGCGCCAAGTATCCAGGGATGAGCGGATGAGTGGCTGATTAGCGGGGTTGTCGGTCGACTTGTAGCAGTGCGGGACGTTTTTGGACCGAGCGGAGCTTGCACCTGGATAGGCAGATGAGTGGTGCTGTTGGAGGGCATTGGCGCAGGCCCGTCTTGTATGAAATTAATTAAACAAGCAGTTTTACATATTGTATAGCTGTTTTAAGTTCCAGAGTTTCAGTTTTAGTTTATCACCTGCGAAAACTCACAGTCAAGTTATTTCCGCTTAATAGAGGGAATGTTTATTGCGAGTGTGGGGGTCCTTCTACTGTAAGAATACCCGACATCTCCATTGCCGGCGTTGGGGTTGGTGTAGATAGAAGAGTATGTTTCTGAGGCATTACTATGAGTATTATAAAGCATCGAGCTGCTCGCAATATTTGTTGAAGGTAGGTAAAGCCACTTAATAGGAAATAGAGATAGGCAGTGGAAATAGTAAACAAACTTTTCCATTTAATTCAACGAGGAAGGGATGAAAAAAAAAGAAAAATATTTATTTGTAAAACAAAATTTTTACAAACATATTTTACAAGGCTGAGACCTCATTTTAAGTGTATAACACCAGGCCACAGTGCCAGGAGATCCCACTGTGTTCGTGTGCGTGTGCGTGTGCGTGTGCGTGTGCGTGTGCGTGTGCGTGTGCGTGTGCGTGTGCGTGTGCGTGTGCGTGTGCGTGTGCGTGTGCGTGCGCGTGCGCGTGCGCGTGCGCGTGCGCGTGCGGGTGCGGGTGCGGGTGCGGGTGCGGGTGCGGGTGCGGGTGCGGGTGCGTGTGCGTGTGCGTGTGCGTGTGCGTGTGCGTGTGCGTGTGCGTGTGCGTGTGCGTGTGCGTGTGCGTGTGCGTGTGCGTGTGCGTGTGCGTGTGCGTGTGCGTGTGTGTGTGTGTGTGTGTGTGTGGGGGGGTAGATATCTGAAAAGTATGACGGTATATATCAATCTATGATTAAAACGACAAAGCATGGAAACTAAGTTTTTGGTATGGACCAGCCGAATGTTTAAAATAAAAAAGTTTTTATTGCGTAGCATTTATTTTATTCGAAAAGCAGATTAAGCAAACTTACATTTCTACAGATTATATTGTTCTAGAACTAACCACACCACTACGAACTAATATTTATGTTTAATTATTACTAAAGGAAGATAACTTGGTCAGGGCCCCGTTTCAATAAACTACAATTCATAGTTTATTATGACACCTTGCGTAGCCGATTAATACAATTAGTCTTCCTACTCGTTAGTCTGTGTGTTGCTCGGCAACACAATGAACATTGAATTGTCATAGTGAAACTTGAATTGTAGTCCTACGAAAAGGGGCCCTGCCTGATCGTCAAAAGTGTAGCAAAATTTTATCGCCTTGATTGTAAATATTTTCAATTTCATCTAATTTATCCGGTCCACGTTTTACTAATATCTATTTCATCATACTGTTTTAATTTTTTTTTTATTACTTCACTAAAAACTTGTAAAAAATAAGTATTATGCCATAATATAATAGGCAGAGTGATTACTTGATTATCTTAAAACTGGATAAAAAAAAAACTTAATTACTAAAGCAAATTAATACTTTGTGGCTCTTGAGTCTAATGCACACATAATTTTTCAATAGAATGATATAAGCAATAGCTGTTATTAGCCTCTATTTGGTAGTCTACTAAGCAACAGCAGTCCAATCTCATTCTAATGGTATAACCCGCGCAAATTAAATAAACCTCTCTCGTGAAGAAGATCGCGCCAGGCACCAAGTTCAGTTGCACGGGTTATACCATTGGAACAGGTTATACGATTGTTTACAAGACTACCAACTATTACCGCACTAATATGAATATCTAAAGTGCATATTAAACAACTAAGCATTTTAGAGACTCGCCCTCCTGAAGTAGAAACTCAAGTACTCGTAGAAGGCTATACTGATTTCATTTTTAGGGTTCCGTGCCGAAAGGGTAAGGGACTCTATTACTAAGACTCCACTGTCCGTCTGTCTGTCACCAGGCTGTATCTCATGGACCGTGATAGCTAGACAGTGGCAATTTACATAGATGATGTATTTCTGTTGCCGCTATAATAACAAATACTAAAAACAGAATAAAATAAATATTTACGAAGGCCTTCCATGCAAAAAAAATTTTTTTTTTGCTGTTTTTTGCTTGGTGTTAATAACGGTAATTGGAAATTTTCAAATTTTGTATAGATAATGGTACGGAACCCTTCGTGCGCGAGTCTGACTCACACTTAGCCAGTTTTTTAATTTGATTAAACATCAGAGTAACATCTGGGCAGCCCTCACAGGTACTTGCGTTTATTTAATAGGGTGAAATATACCTGTAAGTCTATGCGTTAAAGTATAAATAAGTCAATGCTAATTGATAGACATAACTAAAACGTTTACTAATGAATTTTCATAATGAAAATTTGCAAGGTCGAGGCATGTCGCTTCAACTATGCAATTTTTTGTTTGTTGTTGAAATCTAATAATTGATTTCATTTTGAGCCATAACTACGTTGATGTAAAAGCTGTGCAGTAGTAAAATATTGTAACGAGAATGAAGAAGACCGGGAGCTTGCGCCTACATTGTATAAAAATGCCCTATTTTTTCTCAAACAAAGTGCTAAGTTGTGAATCCTGAGTCAAATCCTAATACTAAATAAAATCTAAAAAACATAGTTTAGATTACTAATTTAATCTCGAGAAAGAATCACGAGCATAACTATGATAGAACTTCACGTGTAAGTAAGTTCGTTTAATCATAACATGTGTTAAGTGGAATTGCCGCTCGAAGCACGCCATAGAGCCGTGTCCAGAATGGTGTAACATGTAAGGTAACGCGAATTTTGTGTGTGGACGGCACCACGAGCGTCACATGTAATGCTAGTAGTGGCATCCACAGAACATTCGCGTTACCTAACTTGCCTTATCCGAATTGTTTGGATTTGAAACAACAGGTTTTGCTTGATACAAACTATTAAGTTCAAGCGATTATTCACCCCTACAACCCAACGTAAAGACACACGACACAACCGTTACGAACATCGTACAAACGAACAGTGCGAGCGCCTTTGTGCTCGCTTAAAAACCGACAGCCGGTGGATCAGCGCGAGCGTTACATTACATTACACGTTACACCCGTCTGGACCTAGCTTCGATTGGACACGTCATCGAGCAACTGCAACAACTTACATGCGAATGTAAGTACCAGTGTCGTCTTTGACATAATTGGGGGGCGGATGGTTGTGGATGTTGTTCACGAAGACGATCTTGCCGAACTCGTCGAGACGCACCCGGGCCTTGCACTTCAGCGAGGACCGCCGGGAGCAGTACTGGTAGCGGATGTCGGAGCTGAACTTGGAGAAGGTGTAGTTCTGGTATCGCAGTAGGCACTTGCCCTTGCTCTTTCCAATCGGGATCAGTTCGTAGTCGTAGCCGGCTGCAGTCTCGGCAGAAGGATCTGCAATGTTGTTGTTTTTGTTAGTTTTGAAAGAAAGAAAAAACAAACAGATAAGTGACATAATATGAAAATAACAGAGAGAAAACGTACACAACAAACAAGGGGTAAGATAGGGTAAGCACTTATTATATAATACTTGAAATGCTTGTCTTATAAATAATACACAGCATGTTCCGTAAACGTCCGGTGAAACTACAGAGATTTATTTTATCCATCACTTCGAACAACTTTTATTTTGACAACTCTGAAATGAACAAACATATAGCAACTGTTTCACACTTAATTTTAATATGTGGTCTGAAACGGCTCATGTTTATTTCACAGAGTTTGGTCCATAATAAAAGCGGTTTTATTGCTAAGTAGAATAACTTAATTTACTTTTTGCCATGCTGAACGGTGCCCAAATAATGGAAAAAAATGTAAGCGTGTTCAGAATCAAGTTTGATTCAGCATCATGATGTAGAATGAAATCTTAAATTTAAATCAAAAAAATAGGTAAAAGATGTCTGGTACTGATGAAAAATGAAACAGCTATATATTGACATGAAATAAATTTTAATGGGAATCAATCATCACAAGCATTTACAGTAGGTACTCGTCTTTAGACATGTTTCGGGAATAAACCTTTTGCACTTGGTTTGTTATTTTTATTCAGGACTAAAAATAGGTACATTCAAAATCGTAGTAGACTTACCCCCGGTTTCGCGTACGCTAACAGGCTATTAATCCACTGTTTTCAGCTGTCAGTTGTTTATTGTATGCAGCCGCTTAACAACGGATTAACATATTTTTAGTGTACGAGAAACCGGGGATTAATATAATTTCCATATTCCGCTTTACCACATTGGTTATCAAACTCTAATGAATAGTAATAAATAGTGACATGCAACGTGAGTTCGTAGGTATTGTTATAAACAAGATAGGTAATATTGTCAACTTCAGAACAGAAAGGGAGGTTCAAGTCCCGGCATGGGTACAATTTTTAGCCTCTAAATAGGTTTTTAAAATTGTCCTCAGCACGGGTTAGTGCAAGAAAAAGAATATAATCTTGAATTAAGTTCGGATTAAAATTTAACAACCCGAAGAAGTCGAAATCATAACGTTGGAAGTGTCTAATTTTCTTGGTCCTTGTTTGACGTAAGTGCCATCTTTCAGCACGACAAATTGTGGAGGTAAATGGTTGTGGTCATGCAATGCACGTATGATGTTCCCATAACTGTCTAAGACCAGTCTGGCCTTGCAGCGGAAACTTTGTTTTTGTGAACAAAACCTATGATTTGTTAATCGGCCGCATCGCGAATAGGTGTAACCGTTGAACATTATGAGTGTTTTTTTACTGGGCAATGTAATAACATCGTAGTCGGGGCCTGAAAGTAAACCGTAATTGTATTATTTTCTTTGTGTTTAACCTCTCACTCAAAAGGAAAAGTTTTGTAAAAATAATAGTTTAATAAAAGGAATAGGTTGCGGGTTTTGAAATATTTGGCATAAATGGCCACATTTTTTATTGCATTGACTTAGGAGCCTGAACACTGAAGACATTGCCATAAAGTGTTCTCTACTAGGTGCACTCGAACGGTGTTATTGATAAAAACAAGATTCCTCTAAAACACTTCAAATAGTCTGTGGAAAAGAGAAACTTCAGTGGAGGAGTACGTTAGAGGAATCGTGTTTTTGTAAATAACATCGTGAGTATTTGATATGAATTTCAGTCGGGTAGCTCATCCCGTTCCTGAGAAAAAGAGTCTTAACAGAAGTACGAACCACAAAGTAATCCTACAAGCGTTCCGTTTTTTCTCTTTGAGGTACGGAACCCTAAAAACAACGAAACAATTCATCACTGTCTTATTTAAAACGAGAAAACAAACCAAGGCGTAAAACAAGTTGTCTAAGATGAATTTTCAAGGTACATACAAAAAATTAAAGTGAAAAAAAAAACATTTAATCCTGAAATTTGCACAGGAGTCCAAAAATACTTTTACTTGCACACAGTATCTTCACAACTTCACGTAAGTCCCATTTTTACATATAAGAAACCGTGGCGGGGCATGGGTATGTACCCCAACTATGGACTGCACCGTGCTCTCATGCCCCAACTGTATCCGCACAGGGCACTGCGCAGCTACCTTCTGAGAGCAGTATCGAAGTTTATCGTTGGCACCGCTCCGTGAAAACGTGTAGTCCTGATACATTATTAGCTTTTTATCATTGGGCAGTGTTATAACTTTGTAAGTGTTAACTGAAAGGATAAGAGAGATAACAGTTATTTGTTACAAAAGAGTGCAAAGTTGCTTTTTAACCGCGTGCTCAATTTTGATGACAGAGCAAGCGAAGGATTCTAAAATTGAATCACGAGCGCAGCGAGTGACTCAAAAATTAGAATCCTGAGCGTTAGCGAGGGAATCAAAAGAGCACGAGGTGAGAAATCTTTGCATTCGAGTGCAACACGTAACTTTTCATCCCACCTCAGCGAGGAAATGACTTAATGAAAAAAAACACAAAGGAGGTTCCGAGTCTGAGTTTATAACAAATTAAAAAAGTAGTATAATAAATTCGGCACCATGGAGGTAGAAGTAAATGAGCATTTTTTTCTAAACTGCTACCATACCTTTTTTTGGAACTATTTTAAAAACATCGATTTATGTACAGTTTGAAGCTTTTATATGATTCCTTATTATTAAATTTTGACAAATTAGTAATTATTTAAGGATAATATTTAAAGAAAAGATTTTACAAGCATTTTAAGTAAGCTTGGTATAATCTTTGTTCCCATTCCGTTACCATAGTATTTTCAATATTATGCCTAAACAATGGGGTAAAATTAAATAAAATTTAGATTAATTGGTAGTTTAAATGATTTTTTACAATATTATTGTTATTTTATCTGCTTGTGTAGTTTATTTCATATTGTTTCTGGCCCCTGTTTATCCATTTCGTTACCTTTGCGGATGAACACTAGATATTTTTCCATTTTATGAAAGAACCATGCGATCATTTAAAATATTTTAATATAAAATAGAAAGCTACTGCAATTCTATTTCATATTTTGAAAATAAAATTAAAGAAAAGCTTACATTAGTGTAAGTTTTTATCAAAAAATGCCTCTTATCAACAAGGGACAGTAACGAAAAAGATGGTAACGAATTCATAAAGCTGCATTTACGATGACAAAAAAAGCCAACATTTAAAAAAATAATGAAAGGCGCTTTTACCTAAATAATAATGATCAATAATTCTAAATAATAAATGAAACATATTTTATTGAGAAATTATATATTAAAAGTATTTTAAGACTTATCATTGATGACTACCATACAGTGAAATCACAAAAAAAATATCAGATACCAGCTGCTGTACTCAAAGTGATTATCTAGAGTTAATGATGATTAACTTGGTACTATTTGTTAGTTGTGAAAGTGGCAACTGTCGGCTGACCTAATCAAAATTCTTTAAAATTAAGTGTAAGTAATCACTGAGAATGCGGCACGGCAGTCAGTATTGTTAATTTCTTAAGCTAATGATATAATCATTAAACTAACTTAAATCATATAAGTTCAATACAAACAAGTCTAAACTCTTCACAATAAAAAAAAAACATTAAGTAATATAGAAAACAAGGCACATTTTGTAAAATGTTTTAACCTTCATTAATACTATAAGACTTTTCAAAAGTAAACAAGTAATATAGAAAACAAAGCACATTTTGTAAAATGTTTTAAACTTTAAAATTATAGTATTTTAAGGCATATCAAAAGTAAACAAGTAATACAGAAAACAAGGCACATTTTGAAAAATGTTTTAAGCCTTAATTATAGTATTTTAAGGCTGATGCAGCATTTTTCGTCTGTTTTTTCTTGGCTTTTTGTTTCTTCTTTTCTTCCCTCCACTTTTTTCTTTGATCTTCCTTTTCTTCATCATTCATTTCGGTGATTTTTTGCTTCCTGAATAGAAAATATGAAAATATTAAAGTAAAAAAAACAAATGTCCTAGCCGCCTTGGCTACGGCGGCCAATCATAAAAGATCAAAGAAAAAGTACCGATGCACAAACTCAAAAACACTTTCCCTACTCTCAAGCTCTATGGATTGAATGACACGACCAGAGAAGTTTTCAGAGCGGGTCACACTAGCTGCGTGACGTGACGTGACGAGCTGTGCGCGGTGTGCATTGCGCACACGCAAGATTTTTAATGTAAGAAAGTGTAGGTAACATGTGTAAAACCAAGTGGTTGTGTTGCGTGCATTACAAGCGCGTACACGTCAATCACTTGATGTGACATGTTACATATACTTTCATAGATTGCAATCACTGCGAGTGTGCAATGCAGGTCACGTCACGTCACGCAGCCGATGTTCCCCAGGCTTAAGCGCAACTCCTACGGCTTAATGTGCCTTTTGAAACAAAACAAACTAGAAAAGTTCGTTTACTAGTTAAACCCGTCCGGGAATCGAACCCAATACCTTTGGTTTTGCAGGCAGCTTGCTAGACCGCTACGCCACTGAAGCTTATTAATATACTGTTGTTTAATAAACTTAATCAATTCGGTAATAATATACATAAACACATACACTTTACTAAAATTAAAATAAAATACCTAGAGTTTTAAATGCAGAAAATATAATTCTCACCTTTTTTCTTTCCATTTTTTTATTCTATCTATGTCCTTCCTTTTCTGTATTCTGTCTTTTTCAGGGTCATTCTTGATGTAACGTAGTTGTTCGCCTACCCAATAAACCAGTCAGCGCTCAGCCCGTGCCTTTTATTGACGTATCACTGGCGACGATCGCGGATTAAAATAATTTCATTATTTGAGAACCGTCGCGGAAAAGTACGGCCTATTCGTAATGCCTATCGGGAAATTAGAACCTTTCGACCTTGCATCAAAGCAATGGCCAAGTTATATTCGTCGGGTGAAGCAATTTATTTTGCTTAACGAAATTAAAGACGAACTAAAAGTGCCTATGTTAATCACGGTGGTTGGTGAAGCAACCTATGCATTGATGTGTGACCTATGTTCACCGGTTCACCCAGAAAATAAGCCCTTCGATGAACTGGTGAGGTTAGTGACGGAGCACTTGGAGCCGAAGCGTTCCGAAATTGCCGAACGCCACGTATTCAGATTGCGTCGTCAGCGCGCGGGTGAGCCGCTCGTTGAATACTTGCAGAACTTGAAGCACTTGGCATCTAGTTGTAATTTCGGAAACACTCTTCAAGAGAACCTGCGGGATCAGTTTGTCTCAGGACTGGCAAGCGAAGCCATGAGATCTAGAATTTTCGCTGAAAGATCCATCCAATACAAGGAGGCTGTGGAGTTGGCGCTGGCTCTAGAGGCTGCAGAACGACATGCAGAAGTGAGCGGCAACACGGCGGTTGCGACGAGCTCCGGGGTCGGGGGCAGTGAGGCGGGCGAAGGCCTGCATCATGCGCGAGCGCGACGCGGCGCGAGCGGGGGCGGCGCTGGTACCAGGGCGCGCTACTTGGGCGGATACACGGGCGGCGGAGGCGGCGGCGAGGCTGCAGCGCCGGGCCTGCATTGTTGGAGATGTGGAAAGGCACATCAGCCGGAGAGGTGCCGATTCAAGCAATATAATTGTGATGAGTGCAATCAGAGAGGGCATTTGAAAGCCATGTGTAAGCAAATTCGCGGTAGTGGTAGTGGTCGTCGATCTGATCGTCGGCAAAATTATCTGAGTGACGGTGAGGAGTCGGAGGAAGACATGTTCCAGGTACAAGTGGCAGCACAAGGTAACAAGCCTTATTTGATTAAAGTGAACATTGACGGACTAGAAGTTGAATGCGAAATAGATACGGGTAGTCGGGTATCAGCTATTAGTGAAGACTTTTATAAGCGTGTGTTTTCCAACAAAATAATAACACCTGATAATTTGATTTTACGCTGTTACTCAGGTGCACGAATCGAGTCTCTCGGTTTTATCTCAGTAGATGTGATTTTAGGCGAGGTTAAAGCTAATAATCTTTCACTTCAAATAATTAGAAACGGCAGTCGCCCGCTTTTAGGCAGGGACTGGATGCGCGCCTTAAAAATACGGCAAATCAGTTTTAATGAGATAAGCGAGGGCGGATTTGTGAACCAGTTATGCATTGAATTCCCAGAAGTGTTTACTAGTAAGTTAGGAACATGTAAACAAGCCATCCGACTTCAGCTCACAGATAGCGAACCGGTTTATGTGCGCGCGCGACCCGTGCCGCTGGCACTTAAAGCGCGGGTGGAACGCGAATTAGCGAGGCTAGAAAGCGACGGGACCACTTTTCGTGTCGATCATTCTGACTACGGAACCCCGATAGTCCCTGTAGTAAAAGAGAACGGGGAGGTGCGCATTTGCGGGGATTACAAAATAACCATAAACCCGAAACTTAAACGGGACTTTTATCCCTTACCACGCATAGAAGAATTATTTGCTTGTCTTAGTGGTGGGGAAAAGTTCACTAAAATTGACCTAAAGCATGCTTACGAACAATGTTTACTGTCAGAGGACTCTCAGCCGTACACGGCTATTACTACACACGTTGGTACTTTCGTGTATCGGCGTACTCCTTACGGTTTATCGTGCATTCCAGAGAAGTTCCAGAAACTAATGGAGGAAACCCTGCGGGGGTTATCGGGGACCGTAGTTTTCCTGGATGACATTTGTGTAACGGGACCTAACCAGAAAGTCCACATGAGTAATCTTAGAGCTGTTCTCGAACGGCTACGGGACATGGGTTTAACAGTTAAGTTAAGTAAATGCCACTTTTTAAAGGAGCGTGTTAAGTACCTAGGGTATATTATAGATCGAGAAGGCTTGAGGCCGGATCCGGCCAAAGTGGAGGCTATTTCCAGTGCACCAGACCCAAAAGATGTTACACAGCTGAAAAGTTTCTTGGGGATGCTGAACTATTATGGTAAGTTTATCCCTAACCTAAGCACTCTATTATGTCCTTTGCATAACCTTTTGAGAAAGGAGGTGAACTGGAAATGGGATCTGACGTGTAAAAAGGCTTTCGATGACGCCAAGCGGGCATTGCTGAGTAAACGTGTTTTGGCACACTATGAGGAAGGGCGGCCGGTAGTGCTATCAGTGGATAGTAGCGCGTATGGGGTAGGCGCAGTACTGGCGCATAAGTACGACGACGGCACTGAACGCCCGGTAAGTTGTGTGTCACGCACACTTAACGCGGCCGAAACAAACTATAGCCAACTCGACAAAGAAGCACTGGCGATTTATTTTGGTATAACAAAACATCACCAATATTTATTTGGGCGTCGGTTCATCTTGCGAACCGACCACCAACCCTTAACTTACATATTTGGGCCGAAAGGCGGTATCCCGCAGACCGCTGCTAGTCGCCTACAAAGATGGGCAGCGCGTTTGGCTGCATATGATTTCACCACAGAGTTTGTTAGATCAGAGAACAATGGGCCGGCTGACGCGTTATCAAGATTACCGTTAGCTCAGCAGGGCCGCTCGGTGGACGTAAACAACTATATTAATATAGTAGAAGAGACGTTACCTATTGATTTTATAGATGTCGCAAAAGAGACGCAACGGGATAAATTACTATGTAAAATTTATGGCTATATATTATTTGGTTGGCCGTCAGCTACCACTTGCGATGAAGAAAAGCCGTATTTCTCTAGGAAACAAGAGTTAGTCATTGACATGAATTGCATTATTTACAAATATAGGATAGTCATCCCGCCGCCGTTGCGGAAACAGGTTTTAGAAGAAATACACGAAGGGCATCTGGGGATGAATAAAATGAAAAATCTGTCGCGTAATTATGTTTATTGGCCGAATCTAGACAGGGACATAGAGGAGCTGTGTCGTGCATGCACAGCGTGCTGGGCCGTAAGAGACGCGCCCCCACGGGCTCAGCTGCACCCGTGGGAATACCCACTGAACCCGTGGCGGCGCGTGCACGCTGACTTCGCGGACTGTGGGGGAAAAAAATATTTAATTATGGTAGACGCGAATTCAAAATGGGTTGAAGCGATGACAATGAATAGCACGGACGCCGGTGCGACCGTTAAAGTTTTGAGAACAATATTCGCCCGGTTTGGTTTACCATCGCAATTGGTCACTGACAACGGGCCACCATTTTTTTCCTACGAGTTCAAGCTGTTTTGTAAAAATAACTGTATTAGGCACGTAACAACAGCTCCCTATCGGCCGCAAGGCAACGGTGCGGCCGAAAATGCCGTAAAAACTATAAAAAAATGTATAAAGAGGGCTCTGCATGAGGGTGAAGATGTCGCTATTGCATTATCGAAGTTTTTATTTCAATACCGAAATAGTCCACACGCAACGACAGGCGTGTCGCCGGCGGAGGCGTTGCTGGGCAGGCGGCTGCGCGGCCGGCTGGACGCGCTGCGCCCCGACCGCGCCGCCGCCGTGCACCGGCAGCAGGAGCGCCAGCGCGCCGCCGCCGGCGGCACTGCGCGCTCTCTGAGCGTCGGTGACACGGTGTTTACGCGCGACTATACGCACCGGGGGGAAAAGTGGTCAGAGGGCAAGCTTGTCCAACAGACGGGACCAGTGTCCTACAAGGTTGACATAGGTCGCGGGGTTGAATGGCGCAGGCATGCAGATCAAATCATACCAACATTGAAGAATAGGTATTCACTTACTCGGGCAAATACGAACCCGTTAGAGAATTATGAGGACGGTAGGGCGTTGGCCGATAGGGACGCTGAAGAAACGTTTGAAGATGCGACCGACAGGGAGGATGCGACGGCGGTGGCTGACAGGGGCCTAAGTGGGTCACGACGGTCTGCGTCGCCGGGGACGTCACAACCACCACCGCCGCCGCCGCTACCCCCGCCTAACGCGTCTGCCCGAGCACTGCGTGCATTCAGACGGGCTGAGCAAGCATCACATCATTAGTGTAATTAGACTTTTTAGGATTAAATGGTTTTTAGTATAAGTTTTAGTATAAGTTACTTGGGAAGTAATTATTCCTGATTCTTGTGTTAGTATAACTTACTTATGTTTCAAAAAGTTTAAATAACATAGTTTTAGATTAGTTATATAATACATTGTTTAACAGGGGGAAATGTAACGTAGTTGTTCGCCTACCCAATAAACCAGTCAGCGCTCAGCCCGTGCCTTTTATTGACGTATCACTTGATACGCTCGCGATATCTTTTTTGTTTTTCCGCTGCTGTTAGAGGCATTTTATCTAAAAACAACAAATTTGATTAAATGACATTTATTCACACAGTCACAAATCAATTAAAATAAATACAATATCATTATATAAAAGAAATAATATAAAAGAATAGAAAATTTAACATTAATTATATCAAAGCTATCCTATCCCTGTAGAAATGGAACGTGTCGCCAAATAAAACATTTTTTTCTTATATGTAAAATTTATAATATGTATCTCTATTCTCAACGTGAACGATTCTTTATCGTTCCAATACGTTACTTTTTTACTTTCTTCTACTCGTTACCATCAAAATGATAACGGAACCAGAAGTAACGAATGAAACATGACATATTTTAAAAATACTTGAATACATATAAGAACCAATATTCAATTCAATGACTGTTGTTTTTAGCATTTGGCTTTAGACATTGCATATTACTACTATATTAATATACACTAAAACACATCACTTAATAAGTTATTAAATGTTAAAAAATTGGGTAACTACTTACGGAAAATTTCATCCGCGCGATCACGTCCGAACTTGTCGCAAGGTTTACTGCAGACTGACTGACAGACCGACATAATGCTGTGTTGCTATGTCTTAATTAGGGTTGCAAGAATATAAAAAAACATAAATTTAGAAGAAAATTTTATTTCTTTGGTATATTTTTTACACGGTAACGTGATCGGAATTCTGGTTTTTTTAAAATCAGGGACACTGATAAAACCTCGTTATTTCTTATTTTTTGTATTAAACATGTACTGAAACGAGATAATTTAGTAAAATCTACATTTATTTATACCAGAAAAATACTAATATTGTTACAAAAGTTAATAGATTATGCTTATAATTCCAATTAAAAGTTTCAATTTTAGGGTGGGACACTACAAAAAAGGGGTACCTTATGTAACTAAATGTTGTATTTTTTTTAATTTATGAATAATTAAGTGCAATTAAACTATTTCCTCATAAGATTATAAAATATACTTTCATTTCGTATCAAAATTTATTGTAACGGGTGATTCATTTGGAGTTACTTTTTCCAAAACTAAAAAAAATATGAATAACACAAATTTATCGGGTAATCTTTATTATAATACAAAAGAACCGTTCCTTACATTTACTTTTTAAAGATTATTTCTTTCAAATGTTGTCCGTAACTGCGATTAAGAGCATTTTGGCGAATAACGCGAGTAATGTTGGCTTCCAGGTGATCAATCGTACGCGGCTTATCCATATAAACTTTGGACTTTACATAACCCCACAGAAAAAAGTCTAAGGGTGTGATATCACAGGATCTAGGCGGCCAACTGACTGGTCCGAAACGCGAAATTAACTGTTCACCAAATTTTTCTCGCAACAAAGCCATGGTTTCACGTGCTGTGTGGCAAGTGGCGCCGTCTTGTTGGTACCAAAAGTTCTGAAGATCACGGGCTTCAATTTCAATTTCGGGTCATCGAAAACTGGAACTCCAGAATGGACCACCTTAATCGCAGTTACGGACAACATTTGAAAGAAATAATCTTCCGTGTGGCACCGGATTAAGAATAGCGTCACACCATTTCCTCCCGTGGATGTCGTAGAAGGCGACTAAGGAAATCAATTACCAGGAGACGGGCAGCAGCGTCTTCCTGAGATTCCAAGCGCATCCTGCGATCGCCAACCCGCCTGCCAAGCGTGGCGATTATGGCAAAACCCCTCATGGTTATGAAAACCAGGAGGGAGGTCTATGTCCTGCAGTGGGCGTCAAAGGGCTGATGATGAATCTTTAAAAAGTAAATGTAAGGAAGAAGAAGAAGAAGAAAAACATTTATTTAACACCACAAAGACATACATTTAACAATGATTAAAACGGACAAACAATTGAATATGAAAAAAAAAAACAAAAATAATCCCAAAACTATAAGGGACCCAGGGATGTCTATGCAGCGGTAAAATGGCCTCGAGCTCAGTATACGCTGCGGTTTTGCCCACAGCACTGATTTTCAGCACGGGCCTTTGGTAAATCACGGAGTTTCCACCGAACGTGAACAAAAAAGTTATATATATATATATATGTTAAAAGTTATATATAATATATATATATATATATATATATATATATATATATATATATATATTAACATACATACACTGAAAAATAATTACTAATAAACTAGATACACTTTAGTATATATAGAATACGACCTCGAATTGTGCAAGGGGAAGGACAGCATTAGAAGGAGTAGCATTTAATGCTGGAAAAGAAAGAAAGGTTCATGTTTTCTGGATACTCAACAAATAACCCCTAAGTTTGACCTTAAAGGCATATCTGCTGGTAAGGAGCTTGATAGGAGGAGGAATGTCATTCCAGCATTTTGACGCCGCGAATCTGAAGATGAATCGATGTGCCGGCACTACTGCTCTGGTCTTGAATTTGTACTTATTATGAGACCACTGAATTTTGTTATACAAATATTCAGGGGTCTCAGTTCTGATGATATTGAATAGCAAGCCAGCAAGATGAAGGTTTCGACGCGCGGACATCTTTAACAGATTCGCATTGTCCAAATACGGGGTGACATGGGTTCGTGGTGGTATTCGGAAACAGAAACGAGCACACGCATTCTGCACACGTTGTATCAATCTTTCAGACCTGCGAAGTAAACTGCCGCTATAGACAACGTCACAGTAGTTTAGTTTTGACAGGACAAGCGACTCACACAACTTGACCCGCATGTCAACACTGAGGTAGTCTCGTATCCTGTACAGTACTTTAAGCCGATACAAACAGTTTGCAACAACTTCGACGACGTGGTTCTCAAAACGGAGCCGCTCGTCCATCACCAAGCCCAAGTTCCTGGCTTCTGATACCCGTTCAATCGGCTCACCCCGAATACCGATGGGCCTTGTTTGACTCAACCAGTCTACGGCATTTCCGACTTGAGCAGCCGATCCCAGTACCAGGTACTTGGACTTGTTGGGGTTAAGCGACAAACAATTCCTTTCGGACTACTCCGCCACTGCCTCCAAATCTTCATTGAGCTTGCTCACAGCCATCGGTATTTCTTCAGGAGAGCACGAAATATATAACTGAAGATCATCTGCATACAAATGGTACCTACAGTGTTTAATGACTGATATTATATCAGCACTGTACAAGATGAAAATCAGAGGTCCCAGGATCGAGTCCTGAGGGACCCCTCGAGCCAGAGGACATGGAGCCGAGAAGAGAGTGCTCCCGTCCATCTTTTGCAAACCAACGATTTGCTCACGATTAGACAGATAGCTGTCAAACCACTCCACCGTAGCCCTGTCCAAGCCGTAATAACTCATCTTAGATAACAAGAGGGCGATGTTCAGACAGTCAAAAGCCCTGGAGAAGTCAAGCAACACTAGAAAGGTGCTTTTGCCAACATCCCGCATAGCGAGTGTATTATCCACAACATCTAGCAGTGCCGTCGCAGTACCTCTCCCTTTGCGGAATCCTGACTGCAACCCTGGTAGTATACCTGCCCCCTCCAGGTATTCAGATAGCTGATCACATACTACCCTCTCTATTATCTTCGATATACATGGCAGAATACTCACAGGTCTCAGATCTGAGACTTGTACAGGATTGGGCTTTTTAGGAAGCGGAGACACCTTAGCAATCTTCCAGTCAGTCGGATAAGTATTTGTCAGAATACTACGGTTTATAATACCTAAGATTATGTCAATAGTTTTTAGTAATGTCATAATTAACATGTCAATAGAAATATAGTCAATACCCTTAGCTGATGTCTTAATGTTTTTGATAACTTTAAATAAATCGTCTTCACAAACAGTGCTCAGTCGAAACGTTGCATCAGAGTATCTGTTGAATTCGTAATACGTCAGGTCTGATATCGTCACATCCGGTTTACCAGGTAAGGTCAAAAAGTGTCTATTGATAACGTCCGGGTCTTGTAAATGTAAGGGTAAGTCATTTTCTCTTTTATTAGGTAGTATTGTTCGCTTTAAATTTCTCCACAGTGTCTTCGAGTCATGTGCGTGTTTGTTAATGTGTCGGTCAAAAAATACTTTTTTTTCATTAAATACGGCAACATTTACTTGATGTTTCAAGTCCTTGTAATACTGGCTGTGTGCTTCGCTTTTAGTCTTCCTGTATCGGTCATTTGCTTCGTCTCGTAGTCTCATCATGAGTCTCACGTTACTAGTCAGCCATGGATGAGGTGCCTCTCTTACCGTCATCGTACGTTCAGGAGCATGTATATCAAACAAGGTGATAACATAGTCATTGAAGCACCTCACCATGTTGTCAACGTAGTCAAATTGTTTAATAATGTCCCAGTCAATATCATATAAGTGCTTGTTAAACATATCTACGTCGATGTCATGAATCGGTCGGTAAGTTATTGTCATAGGTTTAGGTTTCCCTTTTTTTATGTCAATTTCGACAGTTATAAAAGCATGTTGGCCAAGGTCAGGCTTATATTGAACATTGACTTTTATAACCTTAGCGTCAGTGCAAACGAGGTCAATAGTTGTACTACTGTGGTCTGTAAAATGTGTCGCGTCGTGTACCACTTGTGTTAAGCCTAGTGTCTTTAGTAACTGTGTTAAGGATTTGTACTGGCGATCATTGCAGTTCGAGAAGTCAACATTAAAGTCTCCTAGTAATATCAACCAGTCATAGTCCTTGAACGATGTCACAGTGTCAGTCAAAGCGTCAAAAAATGTATCCGCATTCAGCCATGGCGGCCTGTATGCAGTACCCACGATCAGTCTTCTTCCGTTGACTTTTGCAACCACATTTGTTCTACCGAAGGCGCGGGTGGATGCGAACAGATGCAGGCTGAGAGGCCGCGGCGCAGGTAAAATCCAACTCCACCGCCACGTGCGCGCACGTCACGGGGACGCGGTACGTGCCGCAGTCTGTAGCCGGGCACTCGCGGCGCGCGGTCCTCTTCACCCTCGCGGAGCCACGTTTCGTTTATGGCCAGTATATCGGGGCAACAGTTTGTCATCGTAACAATGAGTTCGTCGTGTTTAGTGCCGAGTGATCCGGCATTAAACAGGCAAACAGTAAAGTTTTGTGAAGTCATCATGAGTCAGTCATTGAAAGAAAGCTACGTGGGGAAAGGATACACACCCGAGTCATAAATAAATATGTAAGTAAATAGATATTCATACTGCTAGCATAATAGACGGGTGATTTTGTCATACAAACATCATACGTAAACAATATAACATCCCTAGTGAGATAAGTCAATAAACATAGATACTTTGGCCATATTTTAAATAGATAATAATACACATTGTACGTAAATAAGCAAGATCTATAACAATAATTATAATATTCGAATATTACATTCCAGTGGGCCATTTCGGTATTTTTCGAGTCTATAAGAAAACCAGTTCCATCCGCCGCACAAACACAACCCACGTCCAGTTCCAGAAACCAGAAGGCCATAGCTATTAGGTATTTCTACGGTATTTTTATTTGATGTATGTGCGATATTGGTCAGATCAAATTGTAATGCGTATTCATTTCTTTCTAGACCTGAAAATGGGCAGCAACATAAGTAGACTGGAATACCATAGTTATAAAAAGTAAAAATAAATATCATAGCCATAAAAAGCGACATAGTTCCTGCTTTCTCTTTTGTAAGTAATTTTATAAAAAACACCTTACATAACAATTTAACGAACACATAAATAATATTTTTTGTTATTTTTCTCAGTACAAAAGGACAACAATAGTGCAACAGTATTACTACAGCGACGGAACAACTGATTAAGAGGGAGCAATAAATTTGGCTGTATGTGACCACTCCGTTCCTCAACCGCTTAAGAGGAACTAACGCTTTCACAGCCAAAAACCCGCGCAACGTCCTCCTCAGTACGGATGCGATGCGATGCTTGACCAGGTTCACGTCGCGCATTAACTCTCCCGTCTCTCGTCCACACAAATCTCCAGCCCCGGCGACGACCAGCCTCCCGTGCCAAATAAAAGAGGCGTCGGTTTGTCTTCGACAGTCTTTCGTTGACATAGAAGACCCGGGCGTCAGAGCTCCGTCCAAAGTCTTCAGTGGTTGCGCCCCGACGAGATCGCGCGCCACGCAGCAGGTCGTCCCGCAGGCAGCGCCGCGTGAGTCGGACGATGAGAGCGCGGGGCCTCCCCGCGCCACCCGGGCCCGCCACGCCGACTTCGCCGCCGCGCCGAGCTCCTACCCGCTCCGCGCTCACTATATCGCGGTCATCCAGGGACACACCCGGCTTCGTGCCCACCAACTTCACCATGTGCAGCGGGTTCTCATTCGCCTCCTCCGGAATATTGGTTATTTCTACATCATTAGCTAGCATATCCTGGTCCCGGTCATTCATCTCCAGTTTAAGTTCAACGATGGCGTTCTCTAGTTCCGAAATATAGGGGGTTTTCTGTTTCCAATGTTTTTTTTTCTAAAGCGTCAATACGAGCGCTCATTGCCTCTATAAGGATGTTTGAGCTCGCTAAGGCCGATTTTATATAGCTCACATCCTCTCGAAAGCCTTGGATCTCTCCCCGAACCGCCTGTAGCTCCATCCGGAACTGTCGTATTTCCATGACAAGGTCGAGATTGAACTCCTCCGTCACGTTATTCGCCGTGCTGTTCAAAGGGCTCTCAGCTTGTACTTCGAGGCTACAATCTCCCTCTTTTCCAACCGCCGCAACAGTAGCCTCTCCCCCAATGGAGCCAGACCCCTTTGCCTCCTTGCATATAGGGCATAGCCATGTAGGAAGTACCCGCATCGAATCGGGGGCATCCACACACTTCCGATGGAAGGCTGCCGAGCATTTTATACAGCCAACGCCATCTGTAAGGCCTAAGAAGCGGCCGCATGCCCTGCAATTCGCTACCATTGTTGCAATTGCCTCTTAATAATCAAACAAGATCAAGACTCAATAGCGATAGCAGTGGAGGGTAGAGTGAAAAAACAACCTTATCGCCTAGGTTCTGATAGTCCGAAACTGGTCCGCTATAACTTCGCACTCACACACCAAGTCGAGATAACACTGTGTGCTATTTATTATCACGGTTCACGCAAAATTAAACGGTATGTACTAGTCTTAGAGCACTGTTTATATTTTATTGTGACAGAAAATGGATCGTACGTGTCCGCTCGATAGCAACTCCGTGACGGCACTCGGAGTAACATGAGTTAGTAAGTAAGAACATGAGTTAGTAAGTTCGGAGTTTCGGAGTCACTCGGAGTAACATGAGTTAGTAAGTTCGGAGTAAGGAACGGTTCTTTTGTATTATAATAAAGATTACCCGATTAATTTGTTTTATTCATATTTTTTTTAGTTTTGGCAAAAGTAACCCCAAATGAATCACCCGTTAGTTGCCGTACTAAATATTCATTTTTATGATATCTAAAGTCGGCGGACAGTCGAAAAACCCATGGTAACAGTTTAGAAAAAAATGCTCAAATAGGTTTAATGATTTTTTGAATTTACAAACTTAGAGCACTCGATGTTCTAAATTCAATTTACTTTATCCTCTAGCGGATAAAAATGGCTTTTGCACTCAGATATCGAAGAGCAAAAATACTCTTTCCGAGATGGGGGGATGAAAAATTATTTATAGGACGACCATTCTGGATTTCAACAACATTTTTATGAGCAACAACCATCATCCAAATTTAGGGACCGAAAGGTATATTTGGGTTCCTAAATTACAAATTCTCTTAAGGTTACATATGTAGCTTCCATTATGTAGCTTTTCCCTGATACTCGTAATGAGCAAAAAAAGGGTTCCGTACCATTATCTTTACAACATTAAATACAAAGATCGAGAAAAAACGGTAAATAATCACGTTTGTTGTATGGGAGCCCCCCTTATATATTTAATTTATATTGATTTAATTATTTATTTTTTAAGCGAAAATAGAACTAAACATTCTGTGAATGTTTCAAGCGTCTACCTGTTGCCGTTATTATTATCGAGCAAGAAACGGCAAAAAATACGTTTGTTGTATGGGAATAAATATTTAAGGAGGGTTTCCTTAAATATTTATTTTATTCTGTTTACAGAAATACATCATTTGTGAAAATTTTAACTACCTAGTTATCACGGTCCAGGAGATACAGCCTGGTGACAGACAGACAGACAGACAGACAGACGGTCGGACGGACGGACGGATAGTGAAGTCTTAGGAATAGGGTCCCCTTTGGCACCCTTCGGGTACGGAACCCTAAAAAGGCAATTTTTGATCACTACATATAAACATTTCACAAAATATAACAAAAGGCCTATCACTCACTCAATAGATGTAGGTATCATTAAGATTAAATTAGAATCTTGCCTCTATTTATTGCACACAACGAAATTACATAAACATTTAAGATAATAAATGAAACTGACCAACACACGTGAACGCTCAAAATATTATAATATTTTTGGTCATATAGCGGTGTACTGAAAAGTAGATGCAACATTTCGGTGTGAAAGACGTGTCGCTAGAAAAATAGTTCAACAGTTCGTCAATTTCGTCAAGTCGACTGTGGTTAAGTTAGTAAACTGCCGCTAAAACGCTTCAAGTAAATAAAACCTTAATATGAAAACAAAAAAAAAACTGACTGCCAAAACTTCGTAAAGCCATATTTTTGGCAGTGTTCTTCGCTTTTCTTTCAAATCAAATCAAATCAAAAATCAAAAATATTTATTACCAAAGCAAAATTTTTACATGAAGGTACACAGCGGGCCCCGCACTAGGTAAAACCTGTATCGCGGACGCCCAAAACAGATTTTTCAAAGAGTGGGTTATACGAGCAAATATTTCAAAATTTAAAGACAAACATGCAATTGTCGTTATGAGAAACAAAGTTAAAACTTGTTTTAAAAACGGGAACAGGAATATACATAACAATATGTGTAAAATGTATACATGTATACCTAAGATATATAATAAAATTATTAAACTAAAAATATAAATACGTATTATAGGTTAATATAACTTATCTCGATATAGAATGTATATTATATTGCATTAATGTAAGTTATTATTGTGATGGAGTGACATGTGAGCGTTGTGGTAAGTATAGATTTTAATAGTAAGTTACGTTCATCGTGTTATTTTGAGAATAGCCTCAGTTTCACAATAGTCTAGGCTTAAAAGCCACTTATTAACTTTAATTTTTGCTTTGCGAATTGAGTCGTGTTTTATATCGCAGCGTTGGAGACATTTGTTGTAAATAAATGGGAAACAAAATGTGCAAAAACGGTGAGCGAATTCGGTTTTTGTACGAGGGATCTTTAATTTGAAATTACGTTGTTCTAATAACTTGGAGTATAGAAATTATCATAAATTTCTCCTACAATTTTTATCATGTTTACAGGTGAATGTAATAAATCAAATTAAGACCACGGTAACGTATTCTACTCTGCTCTTTTGTGTTATTTGCACTTCTGTCTGCACTTTCATAACTAGGTTACGAGTAGATGAGGTATTTTAGCACCTTTATAGGAGTCTCACTAGTTTATTTTGAAGGGACACGCTTTAGTCGATATGTTTTCGTTTTGTTTATTCAAAGCGATCTTTACAAACTTTTGCCCGATAGAAAGTGTATTAATAAACATAACTTGGCATATCTTTATAACTTCGTTATTCAGCTGCAAACTGTAGTTGTAGGTGAATTTTCTTCTGTCATTTTCTAAGGTGCGCCCCACTTGAATCTTAGCTTTGACCGTCTTGGTTACTCTATCTGCGACATATTGGCGCCTTTGCTCCCATCCAAAAGATTCGGACCAAAAATTATCATAAATTTTTCGTCGCGCGTCTTCACTCAGTTTTTCAAAGCATTTGGCCCGACATTTGCAAGGTGCTTTCAAAGATCTGGCTGCAATAACTTTATGCTTTTTTGCAACAGCTGAAGTATATGCCTGTCCTAGCAATCGTGCTCTTTTAGCAACATTTTTCTTCCATTTTTCTACATTTCTTGTTCTTTTCTTTGATGTACCTGCTTTCTGTGGGGTTTGAGTTTCGGTATTATTAACAACGTCACGTACAGTCTGAATTTGTTCCTGGTTTTTCGGTTCAACAAATGGATTTATTGGATCATAATCCGCATGATCACGTTGTTTTATCTCTACTTCAACTTCTTCAAGAAAATTGTGAAACATCATCAGGTTCCCTTTGAATACAGAACGCTTATCTTGATATTCAGTTTCGGAATTCGATGAGGGTGAACTAGGGCAATAATCTTGATCAGATCTACTGTCATCGCTATCAAAATCTCCAAAGCTGGCTGGTGACGACACACCTGAGAATAAAACGTTACATTAAAGTATCTTTGCAATAAATATCACACAAGCCGGTCGTAAGAGCAACTTCAGGAATAAATCCAATAGTGACGCCTTGTCGATAAACAAATTATTTCGAACAATTTAGGGTAGCGTGCCCTAAGGGTGCCAACGAGACTAAATCCGTTACTGCACTGCCGGTTTATCCTATTGTCTTTTTGTTTGTCTGTTTGTGTATCGTCATCGTCGTGTTCGTCTATCTTACTTTTTTATTCTCTTAACGTCTCTGGAAAAATAAACTAAGTGTCAAGGGAGAATGTGTAACTTTTGAATCGCAATAAACGTAATAGCCGATTGTATTTATTTCTGTTTAATAAACGGGCATATTCTAACAAAATAATTAAAAGAACAAAAAGCAAAAAAAATCTGAAAATGATACAAGAAACGTTGTTTTCAACTGAATACATACAAGGGCCGTACTTGGTCATACGTGACCATAGTGAAACTCTAGTGTAACAACAAATGTTAAAAAACGGCAACAGCGACGAATGCTCTTTTTATCACTCTTCACGCCGTTTTTGAACAATTCTGTTCAAGATGTCGCTGACCCGTCCGATAGGGTTAACAGTCTCCCCTACATTACCTAGCTGTCCATCGGTGTTCTCATCGGAATTGTTAAAGACGAATCTTGCCGGATTCATGTTTCTATATCGTTTGTAGTGTTGCAGGAAACTGGACCTTGGGCCATGATAATCTGAAACGGTTCATTATTTTACAAGCTTACGTAAGATCATTATAGCGATCATGACAATATTCCTCATAGGGGTAGATAAACTCTGAAGCAATAATTAAGAGAAAAAAAAGTGAACTTGTCTTTACGAATATTTTTTACGGGTAAGAACTTCTACTTTTACTTACCCGTAAAAAAACCCAGATTTACGAATAAAAATTATAAAAATCTAAAAAATTTAAATACAAGAATAAACTGTCCAATGTCTTCGCTAAGCCTTAAATTAAATTATAAAATTCGCATACAAAATAATAGTTGAACTTCTTTTATAAAATAACAATAATGTTTTTAATATTTTTTTAGGCTGTTTAGCGTTTTTTTTCTAAATTCTCACGTACTCTCCTTTCGCCGATATAAAAATCTGTGGAGGTGGATGTCCATGGACTTCATATGCATTACGGAGTTTCTGACTTTTATCCAACCTTACCCGAGCCTTGCAACCCAGTCGCTTCTTCACGCAATAAAAATGCTGTTGCGATACCTGATTATACGTGTATCCGTTGAGCAAAAGCAGATTTTTTCCCCGTTTGGTAGGGATGAGAGAAAAAACTGTTTTATCTGGTGAAAAGAAAAAAAAGACTAAGTATTTTCAAGTAAATTATAAAAAAACAAAAGTGGGTGCTGTAAAAATAATACTTCAATGAAACACTTGACATATTCGTATTTTAATTTTACTAAGTTCGTTTGCTTTATAGAAAAAAAAACAGCAAATCATCAAAACAAACAAATTGATGACTGTTTTTAGGGTTCCAAACCCGAAGGGTCAATGGACCCCTATTCTTTACAATGCTTACAAAGTCTCCGTCAATCTATCTATCGGACCAATAAAAAGCTTTAAGGTAGCCAGTTGAAATCATTCAGAATATATGCTATTATGATAGTGTTTCCGTGTTTGTAATGTCGTTGCCTGGTTACCATAGTACAGGGTATCCTAGTTTGGGACCAGGTCAAGTGATTGTGTTGTGTGGAAGTTGTGGAAGTTAAGCATAGCCCGTATTAAAACAAAAAAAAATCCTAAAATAAAAAAAAATAAGGTCTCCCATGGAACGATCTTTTTGTTTTTGTTGTGTAGTGAGAACGGTAATATCATAAGTGTCAAGCTCGGGTGCTGTTTCTATGATCATCATCAGCCTATGCTTGTCCACTGCTGGACATAGGCCTCTCCTATTGCACGCCACTGAGCACGGTCCTCGGCTATTCTCATCCAGCTCTTGCCAGCCGCCCTGCGAAGATCATCGCTCCACCGAGTCTGAGGACGTCCTACACTACGTTTACCGATCCGCGGTCTCCACTCAAGAACTCGTATACCCCATCGGTTATCAGTGCTCTCCTATCAGTGTTTCTATACATAGTAGGAATTTCCGTACTTATTTTTTCAAATAAATGACATTCACCTGTCTTGTTGTCATCTGAGCCCACATAAGGTTCTACTGTGCCTAATTGTATTCGTAAAATTTTAAATAATGTAAACTGCAGAAAACGCTGCTGGTTGTATATTAAATTAATAAGTTAGATGTTTGAGACTCGGCTTGCTAATAGATACGGATATTTTTTTTACGTCACTTACAGGAAACCAAGCATATATCAATCATTGGATCACCACCCAAATTCCAAAAACTGCGAGTCGATGACACATATACTTATTATCAATGAAAAAAAAATTGTGAACCCTCAAACAAATTGCACTCGGCGAGCTTTTATAACCTCACATACTCCCTCTTTGGTTATCATATACTGTGGCGGCGGGCGGTCATGTTCCTCGTACGCATAATCGAGCTTCTGATTTTTATCTAATTTCACCCGCGCCCTGCAGCCGTACCGTCTCTTCGCACAGTAAAAACGCTGTTCTGTGCCTTTATTGTAAGAGTATCCGTTCAGCAAAAGCAAGCTCTTTCCCTGTCTGGTATGGATCAGTGTCAAGTGTGTTTTACCTTATGAAAATAGAAAATAGATTACAGGTTTGACGCCAGGTCACTGGATAAGCAAGTAAATAGTTAAATACTTATCCAGCGATAGACAAATAACAGCTAATTGACAGGGTTGTCAGTCATACAATTTATCTATGCTTAGCCTTGCAAATGTCATAGCGCAAAAAGTTTGTTTGCGTCTGCCAAAAAGTATGCAACCTCCTTACTAGTTCAAACTTTTTTTTTTCAGTAAATCGTTATAATTATTAAAACCAATGATTATATTTTAAAAGTCGTCCTATTTTTCTGCGAGGATTAACGGAAGAGATAAATCTCTTCAATATTTATGGACTTATTCACTAGATAGAGCTTAATCATGGATAAACAAATAGATAGTGCTCTTTAATAGCGTTAGTGCAAGCTAGCTTTAGTAAACGAAAACTTTGAAGTAAAAAAAACGCTCAATAACTTGTATATTCTTGTTTTAAATTCAAAACAAAAGAACCATTTCAAAATAAAAAAAAAACATAGCCTCAGTTTCTGAAAGAGTGTTCAAATGTAACAAGAGATTAATCTAAGATTAATTCAAAATACCGGCACGTGATGGGCTGAAATTAGCTTGACGTGAGATTAACATTTGGTCGCTCTTCTAGAAACCGAGCGTTATTAGGTTTAAAACAAGAAAAATGTTTACAAATGTACATATCTGTAATTAGCTGCAAAAATTATCAAGGAATAATGCCCGACAAATAACTAAAACTATTAACTTTGACTTCGCATGGTCGTATGTCGGGTCTCATTGGCGGGGGACGCCAATGTGACTCGGAATCCTTCAGAATTTAATTTAGTCATAATATGACTTGGAATTGACACCGATATTATGAATATCCATTGCTAGCTCATCCAGCATGTGCGAATTTTTGTTCAAGTTATCTATATGGCATTCTATACCTACACAATATTTAATTCTAACGTATTCTCCATCCGCTGTTATTACATGTATCATACAGTGGCGGATGTCCATGTTCCTCGAATGCATTTTCGAGCTTCTGAGCTCTATCCAACTTTACCCGAGCCCTGCAACCATGCTGCTTCTTTACACAATAAAAATGCCGTTCTGAAATTTGATTGTACGTGTATCCGTTGAGCAAAAGTACATTTTTTCCACGTCTGGTAGGTATCAGAGAAAAAAATGTTTTATCTGGAAAAAAAGGAAAAATAACAGGTTAAGTATTTCGGTTTGAGAAAACTTAAACACCTAAATGAAAAAGAAACAAAAACCGGCCAAGTGCGTGTCGGGCCACGAGCAATGTAGGGTTCCGTAGAAGAAAAGGTTTTTACGTGCTTTACAGAACCAACAACTTCATCAAAGTCATTTTCAATGGAATTCATACGAAATTTTAAAATCCACAGCTTCTACATAATTATGTACAGTCAGTAGCACATTGACCTTAACGTACGTGCATTACTCAGAGACCAGGGTATTCAACTAATATTGTCCAAAATAAAAGATGCTCTATTAAAAATACAAACTTCGACCGCGGTTCATAAAACAACAATATCCATAGTTTATTATGACAATGGTAACAGAATAAAGCCCCTTATCCCAAACTAGGATAGGCTGTGACATGGAAACTAGAAAAGGACACCACGAACATAGAAAAACACCAACATGATTATATTCTTTTTTTTTTACACTAACCCGTCCTGAGAACAATTATAACATCTATTTAGAGGCTAAAAATTTCACTCATGCCGGAACTTGAACCCGCGACCTCTGGCTAACCGTGCCAGCGCTCTCCCAACTGATCTAATGGGCAAGTGCCTGCACTTTTAAAACGCCAACAGTTACACAACAGTTAAACAAATTCAAGCACGGCGGCGGCCGACAGCGGGAATCGAATTCTTGCAGCCTTGACATGGGTAGTAGTCAAGCGTGTTACCGCTGGACCAACGAGACAATCGAAACTGTGCGCAGTATATAAAAAAAGTGGGTTCATAGCGTGTTATACGGAGCGGCATGAGTTCCGTTGAAGTTGTGAAGCTTGGGCATTAAAATTGTCACTATCTATCTCATTAGTCTGTAAACAGAACCCTCTGTTGGGCATATTGGCCAAGAACGCGTCGGCGGTCGGTGGGCCGACCACGGCCGACGACATTGTGAAGGCGGCTGGGAATGACCGGCAAGTGACTGGATGTGTTGGCGCCTATAGGCGTCTTCTCTTTCACGCCAACACACCTATAGGCGTCTTCTCTTTCAAGCCACCTTCACAATGTCGTCGGCCGTGGTCGGCCCACCGACCGCCAACGCGTTCTTGGCCAGCATGCAGTAGCTACCGGCCGATTCAATTCAATTCAATTCAATTCAATTCAATTCAAATATTTTATTCATTGTAAAAACAGAATGTTTACTTAATGAACGTCAAAGTTGTTAGTTTCACAATTAATGGATTATGTGGAGAAGAAACTAACAAAGAAACTCCACATTTATTCTTTTCAAAACACGTTTTAACTTAACAGAGTTTTCAACTTAAAATATTAGTCATGAATGTGTTGAACACTAGTCACAATCGTCCTTTAAATACTATTAATCTACTGTTTAATGCCAAACATCTTTGTCTTCTAAGTAATCCTTGATGTTATAGTAAGCCTTTTTGCACAGAATGTGCTTAACACATTTTTTAAATCGCGTTGGAGGTAACTCTAATATATCTTGAGGAATTTTGTTGTAGAACCTTATACAGTGCCCCATAAAGGATGTGTTAACTTTTGCAAGTCTAAATAGTGGAAATGACAATTTATGTTTATTTCTAGTATTAAAATTATGGTGGCCACCAACATTTTCGAAGTCTTTGATATTTTTTCTAACGTACATAATATTTTCATAAATGTATTGACATGCAACTGTTAAGATGTTGGTTTCTTTGAAGAAATCTCTTAGCGAATCCCTACTACCTAACTTGTAAATAAATCGGATGGCTCTCTTCTGTAAGATGAAGATCGTCTCAATGTCTGCTGCCCGACCCCACAGTAGTATGCCGTAGGACATAATACTATGGAAGTAACTAAAATAAACAAGCCTAGCAGTTGCAACGTCAGTGAGCTCTCTAATTCTTTTGACTGCATATGCTGCAGAACTAAGCCTGTGTGCTAGTTTTACAATATGAGGACCCCATTGCAATTTTGAATCGATTGTGATGCCTAGAAAAACGGTATCTTCTACAAATTCTAGTTTTTCTTTTCCGAGTACAATGTTGTTTTCAACTAATCTTACGTTTGGTAAGGTAAACTTGATACATTTTGTCTTTTTGGAATTTAGAAGCAGATTATTTGCCGTGAACCAATCCAACACACGCGAGAGAGCATCATTTGCATCGTCAAGATTATTTTCTTGTCTCTTAATTTTAAAAATAAGTGACGTGTCATCTGCAAATAATACTATCTCGGACATGTTTTGTACCATAAACGGCAAATCATTTACGTATACAAGGAAAAGGAACGGCCCCAAAATTGATCCCTGTGGTACTCCCATTTTTATTTGTGAACCTGTGGATTTTATACGATTTATGTCCGCTTTTTGAACCCTTCCTTTTAGATAAGATCTCATCAGTTCTAAACCTTTCCCCTTTACTCCGTAATGCTCTAGTTTTACCAAAAGTGTCTCGTGGTCCACGCAATCAAATGCCTTTGACAAGTCACAAAAAACACCTATAGCATCCCTACGATCCTCCCATGCACTATAAATATGTTTAACTAGCAAGACACCAGCGTCCGTCGTCGACCGTCCCTGCGTGAAGCCGAACTGCTGGTTATGGAGAAGTTGATAATTATTAAAGTGCGTAAGTAGTTGAACTAAAACAATCTTTTCGAATATTTTGCTCAATACGGGTAGGATCGAGACTGGTCTGAAATTTGTGGGATCATGCCTATCACCACTTTTAAACAAAGGAACGAGCCTACTGTATTTCATTAGGTCAGGGAATGTACCCTCACCTACACATTTGTTAAAAATTTTTGCTAAATGAGAAGCGAGGACATCTATTACTGAACTAACTATGATTACTGACATTCCCCACAAATCTTCCGTTTTTTTAAGATTTAATAGTTTAAACGCTTTAATTACGCTATGGGGATTAATGAAGTCGAACGAAAACTCGTAACCGCACGAGGGGACATTGTCTTTTAATAAACTTGCAGCAAGATCAGGAGACGAATCTAAAGGAGCCGTAGTTTCAATTGGAACATTTGTAAAGAATTGTTCAAAGGCCGCAGCAATGTCCTCATTTGATGTTATTACTTTATCATCTATCTTTAGAGAAAATTCGCGATCTCCTGATTTGGCTTTACCAGTTTCCCTATTTATAATAGTCCAGATTGTTTTAGATTTATTTGAAGACTGGAGGATTTGTTTCTTTATATGTTCGCATTTAGCTTTGTGGCAGACGGCCCTGAATAATTTAGAATATAGTTTAACATACTCTATAAAACTGTGGTCATATGTGTATGTTTTTTTCTCATACAATGCATACAGTGTGTTTCTACTTTTTCGGATGCCCGCAGTGGCCCATTCATTAAACCCTACTTTATTTTCATTGCTAGGTAATTCTCTTAATTTAAAAACATTTTCAAAATGAACTGAAACGACTCTAAAGAAGTCTTCGTAATGGGCGTTAGCATTTAGGGTTTTACCTTTATGAGCAGTTAAGGTACTTTGAAGATGTAATTTAAATGATTCTAGTTTTTTACTTGTAATGGGCCTGCATAGAATAACTTGCTTAGATTTTTCTGAATCTATTTCAAAATTTACAATTTGACCACTGTGATCTGACTTTAAGCAATTCACTGTGGAGTAATCAAAAAAATTGCAATCGCAATAGACGTTATCGAGACAAGTAGCAGTAGTTTCAGTAATCCTGGTGGGCTCTAAAAAAATATGGACTAAATTGAATGATTTAAAAATAATTTGTAATTTAGTTGTCAAAGGGGAATCTATTAGCAGGTCGATATTAAAATCACCACACACTATAACTTTCTTATTACTACTGGAAGCTACTTTTAATACATCCTCTAATACCGATTCGAATATACTGTAATCGCTGGTAGGGGGCCTGTATAAGCTTACTACAATGTGTTAAGACAATTCAACACATGACAGCTCAATTACTTTTTCAACAGAAAGCCTACAAATGTCTTTCCTTTGTTTAAATTTTAAACTATCTTTTACTAGTATTAAAGATCCCCCATGCAGTAAAGACTTTCTATTGTAGCAACTGGCTATTTGATAGTTATGTACAGTAAAATTCATTTGAGTCTCTAGTAGCCAGTGCTCTGTGACACAAAGTATGTCAACTTCATGTTGTTCTAAAAATAATTCTAACTCTAGTAACTTTCCAGAAAAGCCACCCTGTATGTTCTGATTAGCTAAAATTAATTTCTTTAGGGGGGGCTTTTCTGTGGTCTGCGCTGACAGTTTAAATCAGCAGTCAAGCTTAACTTATTTATGCTATGTTTTTTTAAAGCCTCCGAATACAGAGGTTTACTAGTAGAACTTTTTCTACAGTTTGTATTGACTACAGGTACCTGTTTTATTGTCTTAACAATAATTGGGTCGTAAATATTGAATGCCAACAATTTGGCAATCTGTCTCTTTGAAGAAAGGGGCACATGCATTGTGTCCCTAGTCAATATAAAATTTCGAATAAAGTTATTCGTATCAAAATAAAGTACTTGGTCTCTATGACCAAAGGTCATGTTATACAATAGCCGGTTAAGTTTACCTATCCGGGCATTCTGTGTCTCAGACAACGTTTTTGAATAGGGAAAAGCACAGATAATGATTTTCCTTACATTCAAAACTAATATGGACTCAAAGTAATTTATCAAGTCACTTTCTTGAATCCCTGTGCTGTTCCCCATTAATAATACAATAGTAGTATTTCTATCATATTGTTTGCTGAGCAAAGCGTTGACTAATTGCATATAAGAGGCATTAGGCATACATATGTTTTCTACATGCTGCTTTAAATTGAACTGCAGTTTGCTACCTAAACCTACACCTATCTTATCTGAAAAAATTATCGTCTTGTAAGAGGCATCATCACTGCTGGTCAATCTAGTCGTGGCTTGTCCATCAAGTTTTGCATCACAGGTTGATGGCATATTGGTCTCCACTGTCGCATTTGTTGGTGCAGGCGGTCCACTTTGCTCACCTCCATGCTGTTGTGCCAGATCCAGCAGTAAAGGGGCCAGTGTGTCGGGCACTGGGCATAGTGGAGACAAGCATGGCTTCTGACTGCCCGTTTCATTGCTCCGAGGCTGCATGGAGCTCAGCTGTATAGGGGCTGAGTGTGTAAGCACATTAGATGTTAGTGGCAGTGGTAACAAACTTGGTCTGTCTTCTGAGTCTTCCAAATCCTGGATAGAGTTGGACTCGACACGTTCCAGATTGCTTTTGCTGAGTGCAATCAACCCATTCATCGCTGAAATGCTGTCATTATACTGAGTTTGCGTAGCCGAGTACTTGCAGGTGATGTCCAGTAATTGATACTGCAGATCTTCGACTTGTAGTTGTAGTTCAGCCATCGCTAGCTCGTGGTCCACGTTGCTGGTGAATAACTCCTTCTGACATTCAGCCATTTCCGTTTCTAACTGTAGTTTTTGACGGTGAATTGGTACACTTTCTAAACTCCTTCGGCTTCGTTTAATTAGTTTCTGTACCTTCTGAATGTACTTTTTTGTTTTAATATACTTCTTGATTTTGTTTACACTGTTCATTTTCATGCTACTGCTATTCTGCATAGTGCAAGACTTATCACTGGCTGTGGTAAGGTCGACAGTTGGTATCCCTGTGTCACTCATAACTTCATCATATAGAGCCATAGTTCTAGCGCTCTCTTTGTGTTGTTCCTGCTCACTTATTTGCTGAAGCTCGTGATGTGCCTCAGCAAGCTGGTGTTCAAGCGAGCGTATGCGCTGTAGCGCTACATCCTGGACATCATGGCATTTGTTAAATGATTTCACTTGATGTTGCAACTCATCCCGCTGGGCAATTAAGTCCTGGCACTGGATGTCCAATTCATTGAGCTCTTCTTTCAGTGCTGAGTTGGTTTTATTTTGTTTATGGATCTCCTCTTCACTTTCCTCTCGTTCTTGAAGAAGCGAGTCACACAGCTCCTTGCTCTTTTTGAGCTCGAGCAGGGTCGCCTTTAGCCTCAGCTCCATATCGCGTGCAGTCATCTTGCTTCGGGTCAGCATGCTACTGTTACCTGAAAAAAACCGGGAATCGGTGTCAGTATCTGACCGTGTAAGATGATATTGACTGATGACGATTTGATGGCACGTTTATAGGTGTTGAGTGTATGTTTGTGATGGCTGAGGCTAGTTGTTTTGTCTCAACTTCGCTTCCACTTTTCGTCAAGTAAAGAGAGCCAAAACCGAGCCGAAGTGTTTGTATGGGACGTGTCTCACGTACGTGAGGTTATTTACAGTTTGTTTAAGCAGTATTAAGTGTAGTATGAGGCGTAAAATACAGTATTGAAACAATACTTCCCCGATTTAGTCGTTGCAATTCGAACCGTTTGACAGTTCGGCCGCTCGGTACAATTATAGTACGTTTTTCTGGTATTATTTTGATTTTCGCTAGGAACTTTGATTCACACTTCACTACTATGTATTGCTAAATGAATTTACGTTCAACTGGACTCGAAATACACTAAAAATATCAATTATAATAAATAAAAACTACTGAGCTGCTTTTGAAGTCAGCTGTTCGGTCTGGGGTTGCCAGCCGACGTCCCAAATAGATACATTCAGATATTAAATTTTCTGGTGCTACCTTATATTTATGGTGACACAGATAGGTCAATTGAAACTTAATCTAGTCATTCTAATCATTGAAACAAACACTTTCATGAAGCGATTGGAGATTATAGAACCCTCACTGATAGTTTTGGTATGTCTACAATAAATGATAGTGGACTGCATTTGAAGAAAAGTAAGTATAATGTAGATATAGGTATGTACAATCGTTCGCGTCGCGCCCGTACAAGAATCGGTCGTTTCGAGAGACGACGGTAGTAGACGTGCCGTACGCGGCGGCGCAGCGGCGGGGGCTCGTCTCGCCCCGGCCTCCGCCCGCGTACGCTCAATCCCCGCGCGCCTCTTAGTGCGGCGGCGAGCTGTCTTGACCACGACCAACTCAGAAATCACGAAAAGAATATCAGCTATTTCACACTCTAGCAGCTAGAGTCTAGCGGCTAGGACATACATCAACATTTTGTATCGATCAGTCTGTGCTTTATCGCGATTAGCGAGTCGGTGTTACGGCAAAAGTTATTTACCCATATTAACCAGTGGAGTAACCCCGTAAAGTTTTAATTGACTTTTCTGCAAAACCCCGTATGTTGCAAAGATATTATTTTTTTTTTTTATTACATTTTAAATGTTAATTCTTTTTTCGTAAATCAAAAAAGCAGCTAAGTGCGAGTTGGACTCGCGCACGAAGGGTTCCGTACCATTATCTATACAACATTAGACACAAAGATAAAAAAACAGCAAAAAAAATCACGTTTGTTGTATGGGAGCCCACCTTAAATAATTATTTTATTTTGTTTTTAGTATTTGTTGTTATAGCGGCAATAGAAATACATAATCTGTGAAAATTTCAACTCTCTAGCTATCACGGTTCTTGAGATACAGCCTGGTGACATACAGACAGACAGACAGACAGACAGACAGACAGACAGACGGACGGACGGACGGACGGACGGACAGACAGACAGCGAAGTCTTAGTAATAGGGTCCCGTTTTTACCCTTTGGGTACGGAACCCTAAAAAGTAGCTAAGTGTGAGTCGGACTAGCGCACAGAGGGTTACGTACAAATTTGTACTTACATATTATAAATAGTTCAGGAATGCAGTCTCGCAGTTTTTTTCGAGCTTTTCCCGAACTTCAAAGAATATTTTTTTAGATTTTCCCTGTATTTGTAGAACAAAGAGAGATCCCGTTCAGCCAACTTTACTTAATCTTTACTCTACATTCTTTCACTCTATGGTGTTTAAGGTAGGATAGCAAGAAGAAGAAGGAAGAAATATTAACTTATTGAAATTGAAAGCGTGTATTATAATTATTCAGCTATACAAACTTTTTGGCTTAAAGTTATTAACACCCTAAAACATTTTAAAACAATTAAAAACATTGTTATTACTAAAATACACATTAAAAATACCGGCCAAGTGTGTATCGTGCCACGCGCCTTGTAGGTTTCCGTAGAAAGAGGGGGTTTTATTTTCTTTACAGAAGTAACAACTTCTTCAAAGTAATTTTCAATGGATATTGTACAAAGTTTTCTTTTTATAAGTTGGTCGCCTATTACTCGTTAACATGTAAAGCCTACTTAACCGTGATAGTTTCCCTTTTAAGTTCATTATAATTATGTGCCACTGCCCTAATTTTTTTCACGTTTCTACTATCAACCGTTTAGCCAGGAGAGGAGACGAGAGGGAGAGGAAGGGGGGGACTCCCTACTTGGAAAAAAATTTCGCTATAAAGCTTAATATTTCGCAAACAGAACCCTAAATCGCACAGAAATCGTTTAAAAATACAGAATACGTTTAAAAAAAACACAGTATTTTTAAACGACCAATCTAACGATACCCCACACCATGGTGTAGGCGAGAAAAAAAAGCACCTTAATGTAGGTTGAGGCGAGGCACCCTAAAAAAATTTTTTTTGACTTTATTCTGCCGTTTTGTCGACGTGATTAATATGAATGTACCTATATGCCAAATTTCTGCTTTTTAGTACTAATCGTCTCTGAGCTAGGCCGTGGACGCACAGACAGACAGACGGACGGACATGGCGAAATTATAAGGGTTCCTTGTCGACTACAGAACCCTAAGAAGACGTGAGTAAAGCCGATAAAATAGTAATAGTAATATAATTCAGCGCATGCACGCACAGCGCTGGATTTCAGTATAATACTTATATTTAAAAGCTAAACTACTTAATTGATTGTTATTATTGATTATTAATTGATTAAAATTAGCAACGAAGAGTATTGGGGTCGTACCAAACGTACCCATGTGCAATGTGTAAGACAATTTACTCACTTATAAACTTATATATACATCATCATCATCAGCAATTTGACGCCCACTGCAGGACATAGGCCTCCTTCGTGGTTTTCATAACCAAGTGGGGTTGGCCATCGCAGTATGCGGTTGAAATCTCAGGAAGACGCTGCTGCCCGTCTCCTGGTAATTGATTTCCTTAGTCGCCTTCTACGACATCCACGGAAGGAAATGGAGTGACGCTATTCTTAATCCGGCGCCACACGGAGTATATATACATACACAAAACTATTAACTATGATAGACAAAAAAGATAGTGCGTTTCCTAAATGATGAGATTGAAGGGCTCTCCTGAATAAAGTTTCCTAACTTTCAGCTTGTTCCTAACTTGCACGGCTCATATATATTTTATGCCGTTTTTTGACTTTGTTTTCTAAGTTACGTACATTTGTGAAGTTAGAACAGCAAAACCACCTGCTAACCGTGAAGAAAAACATCGTGAGGAAACCTGAGTGCCTGAGCCGTTCACATACCTCAGTGCTTGAAATTTCCAATCCGCGGTAGGCACGCGTGGCAATTAGGCCCATACTCACTCTCTCTCTCTCTCTCTCTCTCTCTGAGAGAAGCCTTGTGCCCTACAGTGGAACGTATACAATACAATCACTTTTCCTGGTCCTAAGCTAGGATACCCTGTGCTATGGTAACCAGGCAAGGACTATGGGAATATAGGGTGCATTATTATATTGTTACGTAATTTCCATCTTCATTACCTACCGAACTGACGTGGTGCATGGTCGTGATTAACGTCAGCCGAACAGATGTTGCCGTGTTTATCGAACTTCACACGGGCCTTGCATCCGGCGCCTTTCTTTGAGCAGTAGTAGTAATTCTCTTTGGACCGATTGTAAGTATACTTGTTCATAAAAAGAAGCTTGTACTTACGCCCGGTCGGGATGAATTGGTAACCTGTTTATAAACAAAACAATACCACAATTATTTTGGAGCTTTAAATTGAAAAATATTTGCCCGGGTCAGGATTAGTTAGTTCTAGAAAAGAAAAGGATATTTTTTTACACAGTATAAAAACATGCTTCTCTTACTCTTTATTGCACATCGTATATAATAAAAGTATCTACATGTTTTTTTTTTAAATATCTAAGTTTAAATTTTTTTTACAACACAGACTAGTAGTACTATAATAGAGACTAAAACTAGTATAATACCACAATAAATCCTATTTAATATCTTTTTTTCCTGTTTACAAATAAAAAACAACTTCCCCACCATAGGTAGTATATTGATGCGTGTCGCGCGTTTTAAATGTCAAAAGTTGATTTTTTTTTGTTACTATACTGGAAACTCGCTCCAGTATAGTAACAAAAAACATATTCTTATATATGGTTATTTTTTATCAATATTTCAGTTATCTCCTAAATACATCCTTATTCAAAAACGTTCAGAATTTAATCGAAAGTCCAATTCATTCACTATACACTTATCTTATTTTACCTTCATTAAGGTAAATTAAGTATGAACAATTATTATTAGAGCTCGCGCCAAAAAAGGAGTCTCTCGATCAAATGCATTACACACCAAAATTCTTTGACTCTTGGGACTTCTTCACTGCCGCGCCGTTTGTAGTTCTCTCGCTTGTAAGCGTAAGGATATTTTGATTTCAGCAATACAAATGATAAATGTTTCATCCATCCATAATCTCAAGATACATTTGTTATTCATTCATTCAATTAACAACTCATTCATAGACATTCGCGAACAAACGCAAGTCAAAAGATACGAGAGCTTAAGCGATACATAAGCCGATGAACTGCTGAACGATAGCAAACTATGTACTACTAAAAACAGCTACGAACTACTAAGAAGAACTATTTCTTCGAAGGAAATGTTTGTCTAAGTTGCAAAAGGTAGAAGTGCACTTTTTACCACAATGCCAGGTTGTGTATGGTCATGAACCTCGTTGGCTGAACTAATGTTGCCAAATTTATCTAACTTGACGCGACCCTTGCATCCGGCGTTTTTCTTTGAGCAGTAAAAGTGATACTTGGACGACTGATTGTAAGTATAACCGTTCAACAAGAGAAGAGAATTTTGACGCCGGGTCGGGATGAGGTGGTACCCTTTACCTGTATTTAAAGAGAAGAATATGATATCAACACGAACACTTTCCTTTTGTTTTTCTATACATATTCAAATTAACTATTTTGCAAAGTATTTCATAGGCAAGAATTCAACTATAGTTATGAATAGCTGTAACTATAATACAATCACATTAAATAAATAATGATTTTGGTAATAACGCTTATGATTTTATTGATAACAAAAAATTAAAGTATTGACATCCAAAAACAAAAATGTTTTTATTAATTTATTTGAGATTCTGTCAAACATATTATGTACAACGCTAGTTTTTAAAACCGGCCAAGTGCGAGTCGGACTCGCGTGCTAAGGATCTATACAACAGTAGACACAAAGATCAAGAAAAAAAAGGGCAAAAAATCACGTTTGCTGTATGGGAGCCCCCTTCAATATTAATTTTATCCTATTTTTAGTATTCGTTGTCATTGCGGCAACAGAAACACATCATCTGTGAAAATTTCAACTACCTAGCTATCACGGTTCATGAGATACAGCCTGGTGACAGACAGCCAGCCAGACAGACAGACATACGGTCAGTGAAATCTTAGTTATAGGGTCCCGTTTGGCACTCTTCGGATAGGGAAACCTAAAAGTTATATTGAAATTTTAATATAAGCTACAAGTTTGCTTAAAATGCAAGACTATTATGTGCAGTATGAGGGGGTTTTCAGGGCTCCTTCAATAATTTATTTTATTCGTTTAAAATGTAAAGCCGTTTTATTTCAATAACCGTTAATAATCGAATGGTAACAGACAAGCGAGTAGTGTGTCGATAAAACAATGTAGATCCCCAGCGATAGAGGTGGGGGTAATTCTAGTTTCTATTTTCGATAATAGATGGCGATACGTGTTGCCTCGATCTAAATCTCCAACAGGTGGCGCTCGGTGTCAACCTTTAGAGAGTAGTTGCGTCGACATGCCCCCGGCCTTGGAAGCACCGCTTCCAATGGAGTCTTCGATGTTGTGGTCTTCCGGCTGCAGCGGCAGCGGGCAGATTTTAGAGAACGCTCTTCGTGTAGTTCCAGTTGCAGTACGGATGTCGGCGACTCGAGAAACTCCGTCTGTGCCTGGGAACGTTTTTATTATCCGTCCCAATCGCCATTTCAGAGGCGGCAGGTGGTCATCTTTGATAAGTACCAAGCTGTCCACAGCGATGTCTTGTTTATTCGTCTTCCACTTCGTCCTTGTTTGTAATTCGGACACGTACTCCTTGGTCCATCGCTGCCAGAAGTGCTGGCGAAGTTGTTCGATGCGCTGATAACGGTCCAGTCGTGAAGTCGTCACAGCAGACAGGTCTTCGCTGGCAGGAGCAGTCAACGGCCGGCCAATGAGGAAGTGACCAGGAGTGAGTGGAGTGAAATCGCTTGGGTCTGTGGAAAGAGGGGACATAGGACGGGAATTGAGGACGGCTTCGATTTGTGTTAAAACCGTGCTAAATTCTTCGTACGTTAATCTCGCGTTGCCTACGATGCGTCTAAGGTGATGTTTACATGACCTTACCCCACTCTCCCACAGGCCCCCAAAATGAGCTGAATATGGTGGGATAAAATGAAATTTGATGCCGTCATTTGCGGCGAAATCGATTATTTGCTGAGAATTATCACGTAAAAATACAGGAAATTCCTTTTCAGCCCCTACGAAATTTTTTCCGTTATCGGAATAGATAGCATCAGGTTTACCCCTTCTGCTAATGAAACGTTTTAATGCTAAAATATAATCGTCAGTGGAGAGACTGGTTACTAGTTCTAAATGCATAGCTCTAGTTAAAAAACAAATAAATAAACAAACATACGATTTTGTGAGTTGAGCTCCTCTGCCCTTCCGATTGAGTATGTACATTGGCCCAGCATAGTCTACGCCTGTTCGTATAAATGGGAAACCAGCGTCTAAACGCTCGGCTGGCAAATTTCCCATAATAGGTGTCAACGTTTTGCCTTTGATTCGCGTACAAATCACACACTCATGCACTATTTTTCTCACAAGATGTCTTGCCCTCAATGGCCACCAACACTCGCGAATTGTTGACAAGAGTAGTTGTGGACCGGCATGGAGTAAGCGCCGATGTTCATGTCTCACTAATAGTCTCGTGAAATGGTTTTTACTACACAACAACATCGGATGTTTCTTATCGTAGCTGAAACTGGAGGAATTCGACAGTCTACCACCGACTCTAATCACTTTGTGTTCATCTAAGAACAGATTAAGACCGGATATATGACTCGTTTGCATTTTATTTGTTTTAATTGTCGAATCACTCGACAAATTCGCGTACACGTCCGGAAACGATTCAATCTGCGCGCATCTAACTAGCATGAACTGAGATGCGTTCAGCTCGTCCACTGATAGTGAACCGGTTTGTTGCTTCGCCTTGCGCTCCGATCGGCTGCGCCGCACATTAGTTATAAATCGTAGTACGTACGCACCTATGCGTTTAAGTTTATTAAATGACGAATACCGATCAAATTGAAAGAGGCTGCCGATCGGTGCGCAAACCAAACTACAAGTTTGCGATTTTAGTTCCGGTAAATCGTTTAAATCAACTGAGTTGTCGCGTTTTTCAGCTGAAAAATCAGAATGGTCTTGTAAATACGATGGCCCGCTCCACCACAAATTACAACTGATCAACGAGTCAAGGTTGAGACCTCTAGACAACAAGTCAGCTGGGTTATCCTTGCTAGTGACATGTAACCATTCTGCATCGCCTGTAAGCTCGTTTATTTGCGTAACACGATTTTGCACGAATGGTTTTAGCAGATGTGGTGACATGCGCACCCAGCTCATGACAATAGTCGAGTCTGTCCAGAAGTAAACGTTTGTAAAAGACAATCTTAACGAATTAATTATCCTTTTATATAGTTTTGCACCCACGTGTGCAGCGCAAAGTTCAAGTCTAGGTATGCTAATCGATTTGAAGGGGGCAACCTTGCTTTTTGCGCATAGTAACCTAACGGTGACCGTTGAATCATCGTCGTAGGTACGCAGGTAGGCACAAGCACCATATGCATTTTGTGACGCATCTGAGAAGATGTGAAGCTCAGTGTGTTGAACGTTATCACTAGTAGCACGACGTGGAATCTTCAATTCGTGTAAGCACTTCAGAGTGCTGATGAAGTAATTCCAGGTTACAGCAATTTCGTGAGACACAACAGAATCCCAGTCCAGTTTGCTGAGCCACAACTTCTGTAATAATATTTTCGCGATTATTAGGTACTGCGGGAGATAAAAGACCTAGCGGGTCGTATATTTGTGATATAATAGATAACATCATTCGTTTAGTTGGTGGAACGCTCTAGTTTACGTTCTAGAGACAAGAACCTATTTTTCGCCATTGAATAAGAATCGCCCAACGCTTCGGCCGATTCTTTTAGTGGAATACGCACAGAAAATCTACCGTCAGTCAGTCGTTTAGTCGTTTTAGTAAATAGCTCCTCACACAAACATTCGTCGTTGGTGAGGGGGCTACCTAACTGAGGTATCTCTTCTATCTCCCAAAAACGCTTAAGTTGCTCATCGAGAGCTTGAGTAAAGTGGCACTGGACTTGATTGATACGCAAGTTCCGAGTGTTATCGTATATAGGACCGGAAATCAACCAACCTAACTTCGAATTTTGTAGATATGGCCCGTTTGCTAGCCGAATCCTGCCTTCTTCTAATAGATCCCAAAACAAATCTGCGCCAATCAGCAAATCAATTTCTGATTGGGCAAAAAATGTTGGGTCTGCTAGTTGAACATTGTTCGGAAGTCGAATAAGCTCAGCGTCAATACTTGTCGAGGGCAAACCGGTTGTTATGCGCTGCAAGACAATACATTGAGCAGTTGCTGAGTAATCGTTTAATTTAGATCGCATAGTTATTTCGCATGAATGATTTGAGTGCGTCACCGATTGTGCGACACCTGAAATCTGAAAAGTGGACTGTATAAGAGGCGCATTTAATCGTTTTCTTAACGTTTCCGAGATAAAACAGTGTTGACTGCCGTTATCTAATAGCGCTCGGGCTGTATGAAATCGCTTATGGTCGTCCATTACATCCACCAAAGCTGTGCATAGCAACACCGGTTGCAAAGAACCCGGCTGATCGCTGGCATCGCCGCCGCTGCTGGTTTTATTTGTAGGTAGATAGGTATCTACTGATAACGAGTGTAGCGCGGTGGACGGAGCAACGGGAGACGGATCAGCTGTGCGCTCGCTACGCACACATGCGTGATTGTTGCTAGCAAAACTAGTTGAGTGGAGTAAGCTATTGTGCTTGCCCTGACATTGCTTGCAGGGACCAAACGTGTAATCTGCTAGTGGATGACCGGAACGTAAACAATTGCGGCACAACTGTTTTTCGTCAACGAATTTTGACCTATCTAGGACGGACAAATTCAAAAAATTGTAACACGTATAAAGTGCATGATTACCGTTACATAGAGGACAGTTTTTATTATAAGATGGTTTGCTTTTCAAACCGGTATTGTTGGTCGAGACGTAGCTATGCACTGGCGCATTGCTTTTGTGTTGAATAACAGCCTTTTCGTTTATTATAGGTTTGTTTTGCAACTTATTATGATGACTCGCGTTTATCATCTCCAACATATCGGCTTTATTACGAAGAAATGAAAGCAAATCCTCCAGTTTCAACTTTTGACAAGAATCAGTGAGAATAGAACCTTTGTGATTTTCCCAATCGCGCTCAGTAGCTATATCGAGTTTCGAAACGATTAAATAAATAATCAACGTATCCCAAGACTCGGTGGGCTCGTCTAACGTTTTTAGAGCACGGAGATTTCGCAAAATTGTGTCTATCAGTTTTCTAAGTTGCATAGGTGATTCTTGTTTTAGGCTTGAAATGGAAAACAAAGATTTTATATGATTGTGAACAAGAAGTCGCGTATTATGAAATCTGTTTTCTAGTAACTCCCATGCGTGTAGGTAGTTATCGGCTGTGAACTCTAGTGCACTTATCACCTGCAATGCACTGCCACTGAGTGAAGAACGCAAATAATGGAACTTTTGTATCGCGTCTAAATCTGAACGTTTATGGATCATAGTGACATACGAATTCCTATACTCGAGCCAATGGTCATACAATCCATCGAACAATGGCAGTTTAATTTCGGGTAGTTTAACATGAACGCGCGGTGAACCGTTAAAACCAGTAGAACCAGATTTCGCATGGTTGGAACTGTCCTCAGTCTCCTCACTTTCGATTAAACTTTCAGCAGTTGCCAAAGCACTGAAGTACAATGACTCAAAAGATTCTACGTAATCAATATTAGACTCCATCTCTGACTCTAGAGAACAAAGCTCTATTTCGCTTTCGATTTTATTGAAATTTTGAAAAATGTCTTGCGCGGCCTGCATTCTAAACTTTATTTGTTTTATTTGTAGTTTAGATGGGCTGACATTTTCGAAAGAGTCTAGGTATTTTGTGAAATGAGTCAATCTACCTCTCAAATTACCGCGTTGCCTCCTGAGGTCAGAAAGGTCATTACGACGTTTTGAGGGCGAAACAGAACTTCCTGCTTGTGCTATAGGCACTCCTAACAATTCCTCACCACTATTCATCATTCTAAAGGCCCACGTGTAAGAATAGGGGAAGATACTCACGGTTACGTGGGACTGCAACGGCAATCACACGGCACAAAGACTCGAATTAGAATTTGCACAAAAGACACGGTTTTAACACGATTCGTATAGGGAAGGAAGGAGTAGACGGGAAGGAAAACCTGACCGTTGAGCTGCTGATGGTTCACGATGGCTGACGTGGAGGTATCACGACGTGAAGACGTGACGAATCTTCTCTCAAATGAAGAATCCTCTTCGCCGTGAATCTTCTCTCAAATGAAGTCCTCTTCGTCAGATCCGGCCGCAGGATCAATTTATGTGCAGTATGAGGGGGTTTTCAGGGCTCCTTCAATAATTTATTTTATTCGTTTAAAATGTAAAGCCGTTTTATTTCAATAACCGTTAATAATCGAATGGTAACAGACAAGCGAGTAGTGTGTCGATAAAACAATGTAGATCCCCAGCGATAGAGGTGGGGGTAATTCTAGTTTCTATTTTCGATAATAGATGGCGATACGTGTTGCCTCGATCTAAATCTCCAACAGGTGGCGCTCGGTGTCAACCTTTAGAGAGTAGTTGCGTCGACATATTATAATACATAATAAATATAACCATGCATAAGCATCACGACTCATTAAAATACTATCCTGAAAAATTTCATATTTTTACGTAGTTTCCGTCTTCTGCGAGCACGTAGCGAGGCGGTTCGTGGTCGTGATACGAGTTGGCTGAACAGATGTCACCCCTATGATCCAGCTTGATGAGGCCTTTGCACCCGGTGATTTTATTTGAACAGTGGTAGGTATACTTCGACGATTGTTTGTATGTGTAATTGTTCAGCATAATAAGAGTGCTGCAGGTGTTGCCACGCCGTGTCGGGATGAATTGGTAGCCTTTACCTGTTTATTAGCCAGATTAACATTGAATAGTCGTCCACTTACGAGGAAACAGTGTCGATACGCACATCAAAGGTGAAAATAACGTGATTCTCAAAAGTTGTCGTAAAGGAAAAATATGTCTAACGGGATGTTTCAGCTACGCAATTCTTTAAGAAAACCTTACGCGAAGAAAAAGAAAAACATTTATTATAAAGAAAGTAAAATCGGCCCCTATAAAAAAATGTAAATACGCCTAACACACAGGATACACTGCAATAACCTAGTTTAGGCATTTATTTATTTAGTATACACGTCATAATAACAAAACAAAAAAGAAATATTATATAAATTTTAACTAAGTATGTTTTTTATTGACATTTTATAATAAATGATGATTTTTTGAGATTTTCTCTCGCCCTCGCCTACCCTTCCGGGATAAAGGCGTGATTTCATATGCGATGCTAATCTTCTCTCAAGTGCGCTTTGCACTTCTCCCAAGAGAAACCATAATATTTACATAATTATGTTAATATTTCACATAAATTTCATTTATTATGATAACAAGTAAACACATCGACTGGTAGAAAAAATAATCAAATAATTATCATTCTTTACAATCGGACAATGTTGGATTTTTAATCCTCAATAGCTTAGAAATCACAAGATAAGAATGTATTAACTGCATCTAACTATGACCCAACCTTAATTCCAGTTCCTTGGCCAGAATGTGTCGAACTTTATTCGTCTAGTTAGATTGGTGGTTTTCTTAACTTCAGTTTTAATTTAGTGTTTGCAGAGTATCCCTTCAACAAAAGCTTGTATTTGCCGAGTGTCGTTGGTACTAAAATGAACCCTGCACCTGTAATTGTAATTCAATCTCACGCGCTGCCGATTACCAAGATATTAAGATACTCGTAGATCCTACCACGAGTACACACCTTCAATGGTACATATTAAAAATATATCTCATAACGACGATTGCTTAAACTACCTCGAGTGAATATTACACAAAATTCCCATTTTTTGTCATGACGTACCGAGGAGGATCATGGTTATGATCCTCAACGGCATTAATGATCCGACCATACACATCTACCTTAGCACGACCTTTGCAACCACTGTTTCTTCTCGGGCAGTAGTAATTGTTTGTGTAATTGCTTTGGTTGTAAGAGTATCCATTGAACAGAAGTAACTTCTTTCCGCGCATTGTATTTACAATCTTATACTCCAGTTCTGAAACATATTGGGGGTTAAATTTGGGGCTTGGAAGACGAAAAAGATGTATAAACGATGTGGAAAATGGAAGAGGAAGGCGCATCATCGTTCAGCCACAAGAAGTCCACTGCTGGATATAGGCCTCCTCCATGGATTTCCAAAAAGACCGGTTGGAAGCGGCCTGCATCCAGCGCCTTCCTGCCACTTGGATGAGGTCATCTGTCCATCTTGTGGCTGGTCTTCCTACGCTGCGCTTGCCGATATGTGGTCTCCATTCGAGAAAAGAAGAGAAGAGGAAAGCGCATAATGGATCCAATTTGAAAATCACTCAAAACTAGGACTCAAAAGCCCGACTTTCTATAAGATTTTTTTACTATAATTATATTATTTAATTACTCGTTTAACAAGGTTTGTTCGGAATTATTTTCTGTAATACGAAAAAAAATTTCAAGAAATACAATATATTTTTTAATGTCCCTGATTTCACTTTCTAGCAACTCCTCAGACTGCAGTCGTCAAATGCTTAGTCATAATAAGTATTTTACAATCAATAAAAATGTTAGCATGTGCATCCGAGAACAATGCCAGATGTAACAGCAGCCTTACCACAAAGCACATTTTCCATCGAAATCCGATGAGAAAAGTATAATATTAATTTTACAAAAGTTTTAATACGAATTTAGGAAAGATACGTAATACGTTGTCCTCAGCACAGGTTAGTGCAACAAAAAGAATATAATCACGTAGGTACAGCGATATCATTCCGATGTTAAAACCTAACTGCAAAGTGGGTTACTTGGGGCTGCAAGTGATACATCACTTGCAGCCCCAAGTAACCCACTTTAATTGCTTCGGCCAGATGTCCCTGCCTGTACGTAATACAGAGAAGTTTGTAAAGAGGCTCGAAATTTCGCCGATGCCTGCACTTGCCCATTAGCTCAGTTGGGAGAGCGCTGGCACGGTTAGCCCGAGTCCCGACATGGGTGGAATTTTTAGCCTCTAAATAGGTTTTTCAAGATACGTAAAAGCCAAGGCCTAAGATGTAGTAAAAGGATCATAAAGCGGCAGGACATTTGGTTAGGCGGGAATACGCCCGGACTAAGGTGACCAAGGTAGTCATTGAATGGTGGCCAAGAACAAGTGGTGGGAAACATTTGAGGATACTACCAAAGGACCGGTTGGGCTGGCGTGAAAGAGAAGAGGCCTATGCACAATAGTGGACTCTGTTTATGGGCCAATTCGATAGATACATGTAAAAAACAGCTGTTTAGTTTTTAAAGGTCTAATCCGTCTGCATCTTTATTAAGAACGGCACGTGCACATGTGAGATTTACAAACAAAATACAATGTTCTATGTCACTTTCACGTAAGGGCCATCAGCAGAAATCATGAAACGCGGTGGTTCATGATTGTGGTCTTCCTTAACAGAGCTTTTCAAGATTCTGCCTCTTGTATCAAGCTTCAATCGAGCTTTACATGCAGCAGACGCATACTTGGAACAGTAGTAGTTGCATTTGGAACCTTTCTGCGAATAACTGTACTCGTTAAACAAGAGGAGTACGCCACGACACGTTCGGATAAATTTGTACCGTAGATCTAGAAAAGAAGAATAAAATTGACATCGATTATTGTCGTTGTGATAAGGCACACTGTTGCTTGCGGGTGAAGATAGAAAAGCAACTACTCTTGACGCTATGACGGATTTATTGCAACTGTACTTTGGGTGACGCTTGAGCGAGACAAAAGATGAAATTAGAGCATAGCAGATATTAAACAGGTATAGCTACACACCAGGTACGTTCACGCTTGGCCTTTGATATGTGAAATTAAAATTTGGACTAAACATACCGCCCTCCAAAAACGACAGTTTTTTTTTCCTAACTTATTAAGCTCAAGTTAAACCATAAAACGAAATTATAAACTTTTCCCAACAAATAAAACATTGCACTAACAAACTAACACTAGCTAATGGTTTTAACTAGCATGAAAAAACTCTTATCAATCATCCAAACATGCATAAATTAACTTGCTTAGCGACGAAGCGTAGGTAGATAACATTAGTATTCAATAGAAAACAGCTGTGCTGCTCTTATTACCTGTGGTGACCGTAAGCTGTAGGTTGTTATGATCGCGTAAACAAGATACCTCAATGAAATGATTGATTCGATACAAATAAACTTCTGAACAAAACAATATCCGGTTAGGTATTTACTTAGAGGCAATAGCTTACATATTAATCAATACTTATTCAATTTAGCTACCCTACTCAAGTGGACTGTAAAAATGACATAAATATCAAAATTTGTTTATATATCAAACATTGGCTTCTATAAATAGAATACGTACAGCCTAGGTCAAACTACCAGTAACCTTAAGGGCGTGTAAATTAACATTAAACTTTATCTTAATCTAATATTGACTTGGAACCTATCACAAATAAGTTTTCTTCCACTGAAAGTTAAATGCACCTTTGTTAACTTATTACAAAGAAAACTTACTTTAAAATGTTATTTAACTAATTTTACTTGTCTATATTAATTAAACTAGTTACGCTTATGTAGAAAAAAAATCGTTTCACTCAATGGGCTTACTACATACTTAGTTAGGAACGTAATGAAACAAAATACAAAATTAGCTGACCCCAGTTGTAACTACCTATTTGGACTTTTCTTCCTCAGATTTTCTAGGTAACAAAATTAGCTTTGATAAAGGCCTCTTGAGGGTGTTATCTCCTTTGCATTGTACTGTTACCACACGGACAAGTTGGTCAGGACCGGGATGTAACATTATGATCTTTCCTAACAGCCATTTCGCTGGCGGGAGATCATCATCTTTAATAATAACAATATCTCCAACACACGGGGACGGCGGCGTGCTGTTTTGCCACTTGTGACGTTGCTGTAAAGTGTTGAGGTATTCAGTTTTCCACCTCCGCCAGAAATCTTGCATCCGGTTTTGTATAAATTGCCATCTTGTCGCGTTTTAGGTACGAACTGTTGGTAGGTGGTAGTAATTTAGCTAGCCAAGGAAATCTTCAAGAAAAGACAGTAGGCAGAAATAAACTATTTACAATTTAATTTTTCTAGCAGCAGTTTTTTTAACTTAATATTATTTTAGTACAGCTATCACTCAGGGTCGAGAGTCTCTAATAATAAATTCCAGTTCTTATAATAAATTAGAGTTCACTTTGCACTAGTTAGTCCGGAATGAGAGCACACTTAGCTTTCGGAGAGTTGCGGGTAGTACACGGCGAGGCGTTAGGAAAACGCGAGCGTGTTGCCGTATGCGGCACCGGACAGCAGGTCACAGCCAAGCAGAGCAATACAGCAAGGAAGGTGGTAGTAGGAACCCTGGAATTCCAAATTGGGCATTTCTTGGAATGTCTAAATTCGTGTTACTGCCTGCAGCATTACTTTTGAGAATATTCTTGAAGATGGAAGATCAGCCATGCAAGCGGCTCTCAATTGTACATTAAGTAGTGATCAATGATGTGGAAGAAATCGTGCAAAATTTGTCTAGGTAATTTAGGTACTAACTAGGTACCTAGGTATTATAATGGAACTAAAGAAAGGATACTCATGTAAAATGGTTTGTACAGCTAAAACAGCATTACATCAATACTGAGGGCTATTATCTATTAACTTATAACTAGATTTAGCATATAAAAGTAAAGTATAAGTATAAAGTATAATACCTAGGTACCTAGGTATTATAATGGAACTAAAGAAAGGATACTCATGTAAAATGGTTTGTACAGCTAAAACAGCATTACATCAATACTGAGGGCTATTATCTATTAACTTATAACTAGATTTAGCATATAAAAGTAAAGTATAAAATTACAATCTCTTTTATCAAAAGAATGAAGGTAGAATCAGACATCAGCGGCTAGCATGCAATTAACATAGGAAAGAATTACTCACCACTTATGGGGAAAACACACTTATAATAACACTAGATATTGTACATTGATTTGTAGTTACAATTTGGTGGAAAATAAAATCCGAATTCGAGTACGTTTATGTCTCGCTAGTAAAATAGTGGCGTCGTATTGTCAGGTTAGATGACCGGTCCGAAATGGCCGAGCGGTGGGCGATGGCTCTGCGGCGGAGTATTCGTGCCGTGGCCGAACTTCTCCGAGTAGTTCCGAGGCAATCAGCTAATTAGGATTACGAATCTGTTTGTACAGTTTGTTTGTACGTAAGTTCAGGTTCGGTTATTTCTGCTATTAGTTGTTTTTGTTTATTAGTTAATAGTAAGTGTTTGCGCCAATTAAATATTTTCGATGATAGCAATTTAATAGTAAATTGTAATGTTTGGTTGATGCAATATTTCCCTTCCTTTATCACGCTCCCGCACATACCTACTCGCATATGTAAGAGCGAGACCAAAAATACTCGTTTCGGATCGCTATAGACAGTGCTGCGGTGGTTAGGTTTAGTTTGTAAATTTAGTTTTTTAGTGTTCCTTGTTTTAGGTAAATTTTATTATTATATGTATTTTTTTTTTTGTTTAATAAGTAAACTTCTATTATTCTCTATTTTAGATATATTTTTATTATTGTAGGCATAGTTTTAAACGTAACCGTTACATACCCCCGTTTTTTGGGTAGGATTTTTTCTAGGATAAATCCGCTATCAAGTAAGATTCAGTAGGTACTTGCACACATTTAAACCATTTATTCCATCTACTATCACTCTTCTTGTCGTTCATTCCATCCAAATCTTCTCCACACTACTACCTTTCATTCCTCCGCTTTCAAGCTTGCAATTTCTCTTTTTAAGATTTTGCATGAAACATTCTGAGTATTTGTTTTAAGAGTTTATGTTATGTCATGTTCTAGAAAAAGTTGTTCGTAATGACAAGTAGAACTTCCCTTTTTATAATAAATACAGGGAAAATTACCCTGTATATAAAAATATGTAGTCTAAATTTGTTAAAATTTTAAGTAATGCCCGTCTTTAGTAACCTTGTACTGCGGAGGATCATGTCCGTGGTCCTCGTTTCGTTGCTGGATAATACCGTTTGAGTCCAGAGAGACGTAAGCCCTGCAACCAGCGAAGTTTTTGGAGCAGTAATACCTTCTCGACTGATTTCTCTGGCAGTACGTGTAACCGTTAAGCATGAGAAGCATCTTTTTACGTCCAGTCGGAATAAAGGTGTACTCCCGGTCTGAAAAGGTGTCAAAGAAGCTATTTTTAATATGTTTCAAAACAAAGCAAAAAGCAAAACTGCTGATAATTTATTCGCGATTTCAGCGTTCCCATAATATAAATAATGACTTCCACATAACACAATCACTTGTCTTGCTCCCAAAGATATCCTATGCTATGGTAACCAGACAAAGACATCACAAACATGAAAATACACCGAAACGGAGGCTATTTGTATAAATCAGGTGTGACTGCCTTCAGCGGAACTGGAACCTCCAACCTCTGTTTAATAAAAGAAAATACATAAAAATTCATTCGATTTTTTTTAATTTGAAACCTTAAGTTGTTTGTTTCGCTGAATCGAAATACTCTCTTAAGTTCGAAATACCTTTCTGAAACACTTTCTATATCCAACTCTACGCAATCTGAATGGTGTTTATCGTTGAAAGGAGCTCCAATCTAATACATAAAAATCTCGAGTCACAGTGTTTGTTATCGAACTCCTCCGAAACGGCTTCACCGATTTTTATGAATTTTTTGGTGTATATTTGGTAGGTCTGAGAAGAGGGCGTAGGGTAGTTAACTCAGAGCATTATATTGAGATATCTATGGTAATTAATATGGCCAAACAACGTTTGCCGAGTCAGCTAGTATCCTTATAAATAACATCTGGTTCCCATCTAATCTTGTCTGAAAGAAACTGCTTTTTAGAAAAAAACACCGCCAATTTTACTCTGTATCAATTCAATTTAATTAATTTTCTGTTGCACAAAGTAATTTTCAATGATTTGCGATGCTCATACATAATTATATATTTTACGCGTCTAATCGCGATTATTTATTAGGTAAACGCAATTATTTTAATACCCATGGTTACGTGTACAAGGTAAGGTAAGGTAAGTACCCTCAAGTCACTTTTATTTTTCGAAGCGGGCCGACACAAAACACTCAATACGTCGCCGGACAGGTGCAGTTTACCTAATAAATAAAATCGCGATTAGACCCGTTACCTTTATTTATAACAGTTCAATCCCATAAGATTCGGCGCGCCCACCACATTACCATATTTACAGCTGAACTGCGTCAGAGACCTATATAATAACCACTTTCGTTGATCATGTAGTGCGAAGGTTCATGATCGTGCTCCTCTACGATGTCTCGGATTCTACCATTTGTGTCAAGGCTTAGCCGGGCCTTGCATTTGAGTACGGAATTTCTCTTCATGCAGTAAAACAGATTCTTGTACTGGCGCCGCTGTGAGTACGTGAAGCCGTCCAAGATAAGCCGCATGTTCCCGCGTTGGCTTGGGTAAATCGAGTATTTCCTATCTGAAAAGAAACATTGCAAAAGAGCTTCAGATTTTAAAGCAGTTTTGAATAAAATTACGTCCATATTCGGCTATTGTCTACTTCTAAAATATAAGGCCAATCTAAAGTTCCGTAGTTTAGAAAGAGACTAACAACTAAGAGTACTGGTTCTACTGATACAGGATAATCTGCGCTACAGTAACTCGACAAAGATGCTACAAACACGGAGAAAGATCAAAACTGAGGCAGAGCAGACAAAAGCCAAGTCTACACCTACCATGGTAAGCCTACCTGAAAGTAAAAATCTTAAAATATATTGTATAGGTACCCTGAATAGCTTACTCTGGTCTCGACCTAGCACTCCGCTATACGGACGTGAGTTTGTGTACATCTTTTTAAGTAATGGAACCCTGAAACGCGTGGAAAAGTATTGTAGTACTATTCAAAGCGTCTGTTTTTTTAGTTTTCTTTACATATATTTTAATTATTTTACCGCACTTATATTCTACACAGAATATAATTGACTGACGGAATTTCGTTCAGCGAAATTATGGTACATATCAAAACTCGCGAAGCACATAGGGTCAACTTGTAATTGAATTAAATTCTAACATATTCTCCATCAGCCGAAATCATGTACTGTGGAGGATCATGTCCATGGTCCAAGAATGCAGAGCGACATATTTTTCCGTCTCTATCCAACTTGACTCTTGCTCTACACCCAGCACTCTTCTTCGAACAATAGTAGACATTTCCCATTTGTGCGTAAGTGTACCCATTAAGCATTAATAGGTGGTTCCCGCGTTTCGTTGGTATGAAGGTGTACTCCTGGTCTGAATTTTACAGAAAAAAAATGTTTTAGAAACCAATTTAGAGGCTAAAAATTCCACCCATGCCGGGACTTGAACCCGCGACCTCTGGCTCACCGTGCCAGCGCTCTCCCAACTGAGCTAATGGGCAAGTGCAAGCATCATGAAATTTCGAGCCTCTTTACAAACTTCTCTGTATTACGTACAGGCAGCGACATCTGGCCGAAGTTACTTTGTTAGGCTAAATATTAAAAACGTCGATACTAAAAGAGACGACTTAAGAGAAAATTAAGTTAAGAAACTATTTCTTAAGATGACGACGTGAAGTGATAAAAACCACATATTAGTATCTGGGTATCTGGATGCACTAGGTATAACATGAGATAAAACAAATCAACGCATTTAGTAAAATTACAAAAAAAGAGTGGTGTGAATAAATAAGAAAATTAAATTTTAATATATTTTCCATCAGACGCAATCATGTACTTCGGAGGATCATGACCGTGATTTAAAAATGCAGAGCGACATATTTTTCCGTGTTCATCCAGTTTAACTCGTGCTTTACATCCAGATTTCTTCTTCGAGCAATAGTAAACATTTCCCATCTGTGCATAAGAGTATCCGTTGAGCATCAACAGGTGATTTCCACGTCTCGTTGGTATGAAGTAGTAGTCTTGATCTGATTTTACAAAAAAATTACTCTTACAGTACGAAATAAGGGTGTAACATGATTCCCGAAAGGAAAAATGGTTCAAAACACTGAAAATATACTCCATTCCACGAAATGAGCTCCCAAAGAAAATCATCCATGTGCGCCCATTGTTTAACACGCGTGACCACTGAATAGCCACTTCAATAGCGAACCGTCTTCGCTTATCTCTAGCCGCGCGCATTGACCAATGAGATGCGAGTATTTGGTTCCCTAGGAGTTCGACTCGTGGAACGGACTATAGCAAGTTTCGCTTTGCGGACCTTCTACGAAATCATGGACAAACTAATCAACCTTTTATACGACATTATTTGTTACTAAGTGACTAAAATTTAATTTAATTCTGATATATTTTCCATCATTCGAAACAATGTAAATACAAGATACATACAGATGTATCTCTTGTGCAATAAGGAATTTTCAAATGTAGCCTGGGGAATCATTTGCCTAATTGGGCGCACCAAATCCTGAGCGATTCCAATCGTCTGTCAAATTCCATGCTAATTTGACAGTCAGACGTTCGTTCTCAATCATTCAGGATTGCATTGCACCAAGCGCGTAATATAGGGTCTGTGATCCATAAATTTAGAACGACAGATTTTTCCATCCTCGTCCAGTTTGACGCGTGCTTTGCATCCTGAGGGCTTCTTAGAGCAGTACTATTAGTCCGCACACATATTTTTGGCGGTAACGTGAACATGGTCACAGACCGTTTGCACATCGCTTATAATCCGCACAAATCTTTTTGGCGGTAACGTGAACATAGTCACAGATCGTTTACACATCGCTTGCTGTCTTTACAGTGTATTTGTGAGTAATTGACTACTTTAGTCATTGACTAAGGGCCCTCGCCCACGGCGACTTTTTGTGGCGATGCTGTCGCGCGTTCGCATCGATACAGTCGCGATGCGGGCGCTAGTTGTGTGCCCTCGCCCACCGTAAACACGATTCAGTCGCGATGCAAACGCGATACCGTCGCGCTTCTGTCGCGATGCAAATGCGATTCAGTAACGGAACCAAAATGCCTGCGATCGCTACAGTTGCAAGATGGACTCCGTTGGACCGATGGACAACAGCACTCTCGATCTCTCTGTGTTGCACTAGTGATGCGCCACCCTTCCTCCGTTCTCCTCCCGATGTCTTCCGATACGCTCGCGCGTTTGCATCGATACAGTCGCGATGCTGTAGCGCGTTAGTAGCGCGTTGGCATCGCTTCTGCAGCGCGTTGCAAATACGACTAAAGCGCGTTCGTAGCGATGCTATTGCGCGTTTACGAAACGCGCGACAGCATCACTACAAAACGTCGCCGTGGGCGAAGGGCCTAATATTAATTTACTACGCATCACACTAAGTCAATTACTCACACATACACTGTAAAGACAGCAAGCGATGTGTAAACGATCGGTGACTGTGACTATGTTCACGTTACCGCCAAAAAGATCTGTGCGGACTATACACATTTCCTGTCCGTGCATAGGTGTATCTGTTCAGCATCAATAGCTGCTTCCCTCGTTTAGTTGGTATAAAAATGTAATCTTGATCTGAAACACATAATTTCTTTTATAACACACAGTATTATTATATTATGTAGAACGCAATTCCGTTCAAATTGTACATTATCCAGACCGTGTAAAACAATAATTATGTAAGAAAATTTTGGTAGCCATCATAATGTAAATATCCACTCACATACTAACGGCGTTGTCTGCAAATCACGATTCCTCTAAAACAGGCCCCCAGTTTGCATAAATAGTGCGGTGATGTCTTTCTCTTTACCACAGACTATTTGAACTGCATTTGAGGAGTGTTTTAAGGAATCGTGTTTTTATAAATGAGATTGCTATAAAAACGTGGCAATGGTATGGCAAAATAATGAAGAAAGTAGGATTCATCATCATCATCCCATTATGTCCCCACCGAGGGGCACGGGTCTCTTCCCTGAGGAAGGTATAGGCCATACTCCACCACGGGGGCCAAGTCCGGATTGGTAGAGGGTTGTAGACTAGTGGCTCGTCTACTGTCAGAAGTTGTCAAGCCGCCCTAAGGCCTCTGACTTGGCTTAACGACTGCCATCTATCGACGGCAGCCGGCACCAACAGCTTAACGTGCCTTGCGAAGCACGGAACCGCTCGGAAATATGCCACTAGCGTTAGGCATAGACGGCGATCCATCCATGCACTGAACGCGCCCTGTGTTGCTTAACCTTCGTGATCGTTTAAGATCACTCAGGCAGCCGGGGCTACGAACGATTAGACGACGAAGTAGGATTAATGCAGTAGAAATAAGGTCCTTGAGAAGTATGTGTGGCGTTACTTTCAATGACAAGATACGCAGTAGTTTGATTAGAGAACGTTGTGGATTGAAAGAGGATGAGATGATGAAGGAAGAAAGATTAATGTTGATGAGGCGAAAGTGATCTGTTAGTATCGTGCCAAGTGGCAGTCCCATATCTCTGCCTACCCCTCTGGGATACAGGCGTGAGTTTATGCTATGTTATGCTATAAGATTGTTATAATAAAGATAAATAACTGTCATTTCTACCTTTTAAGTCCTTTTAAGTATAAGGTTCAAGAACAGGATTACCCATTATTAGACTTAACACCGATGCGGTTTAAAAATGGGAAAATTCTGTGCAAAAAAGATGGTAAGTAGAGGTGAAAGATGGTTAATTTTATTGTATTGTACTTGTACACAAATAATAAGAGAACATTAAGCAAATTATGCAGTTGGATAGTAAGAAAACCAAACTATACACACAAAACACACAAATTGTACAATATCTGGCTACACTGTAATGTAAGCACAATACCTATGTGTGGACAAATAAATGTATTGATTGATTGAAAACACAATGAAGCAACATTGCAACGATGTTCAAACATATATGCATATTTAAAAGGCTACTATATTAAGGTATTAAATTAAATAATGTCAACGGGTATGTTAGTGGATAGAACATTGGACTCGGAAGCGAGAGACCCAGGTTCGATTCTTATATACATTTCTGAAGTTATAGTAGCAATACCACTCACTAATGGTGAAGGAAAAACATCGTGAGGAAACCATAGTGTCTGAGCTATTCACATACCTCAGCGCTTGAAATCGCCAATCCGCGGTAGGCTCGCTTGGTGATTAAGCCCATAGTCTCTCTCTCTCTCTCTCTCTGAGAGAAGGCCTGTGCCCTACAGTGGGACGTATATAGGATGCTTATGTATGTATCGGGTACAAAGTTACTCTAAAATAAATATTTTCTTATATCTACAGCTTTACGTAAGTTCCATCAGAAGTGACCGTGTACGTTGGAGGGTCATGTATATGAATTTCAAAAGCAGATTCAATTTTTCCATTACTGTCCAATTTGATCCGCGCCTTGCATCCTGTTTTCTTCTTTGAACAGTAATATCGGGTTTCGCAATTCCGCGCATAAGTGTATTTATTTAGCATCATTAGATGTTTCCCGCTTTTAATTGGAATCAGAGTATAATCATTACCTGGATAAAAAAGGGAAGAACAATCTCACTTGATCAATTCATACATTACGTCCAATTCGTATACATTCGTACAATTCGTCACCAAGAATAATAAATTAAATCTTGTAGCGACTAAATTTGTTAATCCTGGTAACGAATAGAAATATGGTAAATGGCCGAAAATAGTAAATCAGAAATCAATCTTAAATCAAAAATTTATTCGAACGTAAAGAATTTACATTCTGTTCGTTAATGTTAGCCGCTGCCTTCGGGCCGAATAAGAGACCTCCAGTCTGAGCATCTTTTCAAAAATCATCTTAATTCTAATATATAAGTTGGTACGAGTACCTACCTAACAAGATTCCATGAGTGCAATGAACTTGCAATTCTAAAACATTAGTTACGATTCTTACAAAATTAGGAAAACACTAATTGAAAGTGTTTTCCTAATTTTGAAACACTAACAGCAGAGCAGCAGGAGAACAGCAGGTCGAGGTGACGAAGAAAATAACAGCACGCAGATAGGGGTTATCTTGTATTAGGTCAACCCAACAACATTAAGAAGACCTTTAACGGTCGCTCCCTAGCTTTTATATTATCTTGCAACAGTGGTGACAACCGAAACTATCAATCAACGGAACAATCAAACCCATCCTATTAAAAGTAATTGTTGTGAAATGATTTCTACATTAATAAAGCAAATAATAATTAACTAACTCATAAATTAATATTGATTGAATACATAACTAACTATTCCTATGCTAGATGTTAAATTTAAAAGTATTGTTACGATGACGGGGACCGGAACTTGTTACATAATGCTGTGACGTCTGACATACGAAAAGCACCCGTTCACGAACATAACGCAGGGGTTAGCCAACGCCAGTCGCAACCATATTAGAGGGAGATAGGCGAGCCGGCCACCACGCCACTATTCTCATGACCTTTGGCAAACTTGTGTGATCAAGTTCTTAAACATCATCATCATCATCATCAGCCATTCGACGTCCACTGCAGGACACAGGCCTCCTTCGTGGTTTTCATAACGATGAAGGGTTTTGCCATAATCGATACGCTTGGCAGGCGGGAAAGGAATAAGGAAATCAATTACCAGGAGACGGGCAGCAGCGTCTTCCTGAGATTCCAACCACATACTGCGATCGCCAGTTATACATGTTTTTAACTATTTAAGTCTGGATTTATTGCCTTGTAATTTTGTCGGAAATGTCCGACTAGGCTTAAAGGAGTAAACATGTTCCTAGAGCCTTCGGTCCCAGAGCAGTAGAAGAAGGCAAATAGCGACAGACAAATTTCCAAGATTTGCTAGTAGATATAGGTAAACATTGTGCTCTAGCATAAGGAGAGGGATTCGGACAAACATCTAAATTTCATTACCTTCACCTTCATTTACCCTGCGCATATAAAAACATTGGTCGTGGGTTCGATTCCCACTGGAGGTCGCCATACTTGATTTGTACAAATGGCCTCAGTCTGGATGTGTTTCCATGTTTGTGATGTCCTTGCCTGGTTGACATAGTATCATAGTATCCTAGTTTGGGACCAAGACAAGTGATTGTATTGTGTGGAAGTTATTATTATTATTATTGTCTTTTATAAAGAACTTTTCACACCTCCTGCTCGACAATGCCTTATTACGTACCGTCAAATATCATCGTAAAGCATGGCCTTGTCTCTCGAGGGCAATAATAATGAAGAATTTCCCTAGGGAATAAAGTGATTTGAATTTAGAATGTCAAAATTCGCATGAAAACTATGGAGAAGCCCCGCATTGCAATTCGAAATTCGAATTGTTGTTCGAAACTCACCTCTTTTTTTTCTTTTTTTTCTGAAATACTGTGTCCTGTGACCGCGCGAAACACCAACAAAAAAAAGAAAAAAAGGCGCGAATTGCAAATACGAATTTAAAAGTTATATTCAATTTAAGTTGCTAAGCCGTAAAAGAGTGTGGACTTTATATTTAATTTCAGGTTTTAATACATATTTTCAACTTATGCAGCCCTGTCTTTTTATTGTCTCCCAGATGGTGTGAAAAGTAGAGTATTCACCTCTGGAATAAAACATGTCTTAGTCTCGGGCGGTATGAACCCCTCGCTTCACTCAGGACTCTACATAACTCCCTCGCTTCGCTCAGGAGTTAAAATTTAACTCCCTCGCTGCGCTCGCGAGTTAACTCGGAGTCCTTCGCTCCGCTCAGGGTTCAATATGCCGCCCATGACATAATACATGGTTTTATTCCCTTAGTACATAATCTACTATTACTTTTTATTTGTTTTAATTAAAGCTATCTTAACCGACTTTAACATAAGTTCCCGTAGCAGTGATCAAGTACTTTGGTGGCTCATGTGTATGATCTTCAACTGCATCTATAATTTTGCCACTGTGGTCAAGTTTAACACGCGCTTTGCATCCCGTTTGTTTCTTCGAACAGTAGTAATGCGTTTTGTTCTTTTGCGCATAAGTGTATTTATTGAGCATCAATAGATGGTTCCCACTTTTTGTTGGAATCAGGGCGATTTCGTAATCTGATTAAATAAAGAAAAAATAATTTAACTCAGTCGGCTTGGTTACGTTTAAGTATTAAAATTAGATTAGATTGGGACATACACAATAAAAGTACATAAACATTCTTAAAATTAATTAAACAATGGCAACTTTAATCCCGATTAGAACGATTTTATTAGAGAATAAAAAAAGAACAATATCAGTCAATCAGCATGATGATAACATAGTTATAATTCAGTTTTTGAGCCGGATCTGGAATTAAAAACTGCATTCCAATTCCTACTAACAGACCTCATCGAAGCGGCCAATATAGACAGAAATTGGAGCTTTGTACCGAAATATTAAAACCATTGTCCAATATAACAAATTCTCTAAAAAAAATATTAATTAGTAAGTAGTTTCATAAAATAAAAAAAATCATTAGAAAGAAAGAAGACATTTATACAAATTATCACAGTAAACACGTAGGTAAACAAACAAAAAGTTAAAAAAAACTAAAATAAAAACAAAACAATCGTGAAGAGAACATGTGAGGCATAAATGAACATGGGGGCTCACCTCACCCAAGCTCTTCAACCTGTACATGAACCGGCTGATTGTGGGACTCAGTAGCTCGGGAGTAGGCTGCTCCATTGATGGTACTCCCATAAATAACATCAGCTACGCTGATGACATGGTGCTGCTGTGTCCTACAGTCAGTGGCCTGAATAAAATGCTCAAGATTTGTGAAGAGTATGCGGTGGCCCATGGTCTCAGGTACAATGTTACAAAAAGCGAAATTATGGTTTTTAAGGCGGGTAAAAAGACCTACGACATACCATCTGTTCTGCTTTGTGGCGATCCCCTTGCCAAAGTTAGCAAATTTAAGTACCTGGGTCACTGGGTCACCGATGAATTGTCTGATGATGTGGATATTGAAAGGGAACGTAGGGCGCTGTCGGTGAGGTGCAATATGTTGGCCCGCAGATTTGCTCGCTGTACGGGGGAGGTAAAGATAACCTTATTTAAGGCCTTTTGCCAATCCTTTTACACTTGCAGTCTGTGGACCAGCTATACGGAGAAAGCCTACAGCGCCCTGCGTGTCCAATATAACAACGCCTTCAGGTTGCTGCTGGGGCTGCCTCGATACTGTAGTGCATCGGGGATGTTTGCCGACGCGCGAACGGATGATTTCCACGCAATAATCCGCAAACGCATAGCATCCCTGATGTGCAGGGTGAGGGTCAGTACCAGCAGCCTCCTGAGGGTGTTGGCTGATCGGATGGATAGCCCCATACAGCGCCACTGGGTGTCAATGCACCTCATGCTGACAAGCAGTGGGGCTGGCTGGGACTAGGCCTTTCAACTTGCGTGGTGTAATAATAATATGTACATTGTAAATTGTTTACTAACATAGCATAAGTCAAATTGTTACTAACACTATATGGGCTTGCCTGAAATAAATAAATAATAATAATAATAATAATAAATAGAGTCGGACTTCGGAGGTATCATTACTAGGTAAATTACAAAAATAATATTATCACATTTGTGCCTACTTAAAACCAATCCTAATTCTACTCTCTCGGCCTTAACAATTTAAGTTGTAAGAACTTATTTGTAGTTAATTTTATGTACTGGAAAAAAAAGAAATATAATAGCATATTTTATTTAACACCACTAATTTATCTTACTTGTTCATACAACAGTGCAGTTAAAAACGAAAGTTGTCGATGTATAAGCTGTGTTTGCCGAACTTGAGCGAAATAAGGCAAGCCAAGGGCATAGACAGACGGGCTACAATAGTTTTCATTATCATTAATAAAAGCTAAAGCAGAGAGGCCCCAGTGAGGCACTAATGGGGCTATTTAAGAAGTTAAATCCTCAGACAATTTTCATGTTAAATGTATTTTTTTCCTAAGTATTTAAATTTCAAAGAATAGAATAGAATAGGCGACTTAAGTGACACTTAAGGAGTGGTGCAAGTCGGCTTTAGTCTTACTTAAAAAAACGCGATTCCTCTAAAACACTCAGAGGCAGTTTAAATAATCTGTGGTTACGTCTTTCCCTTTAAAACAGACTACTTAAACTGCATCTGAGGAGTGTTTTAAGGAATCGTATAATTTTTATAAATAAGACAGATTATGTATATGTATGAGATAAACCTAGTTTAAAAAAACCATTACACTTTGATGTATGTTCCAGTAGCCGTGATCATATACCTTGGTGGGTTATGGGTATGATCTTCAATCGCATCTATAATTCTTCCGTTGTTGTCGAGTTTGACACGCGCCTTGCATCCTGTTTGTTTCTTCGAGCAGTAGTAATGGGTCTTGTCAATTTGCGCATAAGTGTATCCATTAAGCATCAAAAGATGTTTACCACTCTTAGTTGGAATGAAGGCGACATCGTAACCTGATTAAATAAAGGAAAAACATGTCAATTCTCAAATTTTTTTTTAGCATACTATGAGAAGTGTTCCCACTGAGTTAGTTGTTTAATTGATTTGTAAAACGAAGACTTGTATTTTACTGCATATTACAAAACCTCTTAAGAATAGCGTCACTCCATTTCCTTCCGTGGGTGTCGTAGAAGGCGACTAAGGAAATAAATTACCAGGAGACGGACAACAGCGTCTTCCTGAGATTCCAACTGCATACTTCGATCGCCAACCCGCCTGCCAAGCGTGGCGATTATGGCAAAACCCCTCATGGTTATGAAAACCACGACGGAGGCCTGTGCCCTGCAGTGGGCGTCAAGTGGCTGATGAATATGATGATGATGACAAAACCTCGCGCCGGCGCAATACAAGCAGGCATGCACAATCAAGCCACACAGAGCGCGCCCCAGGGCAAGTTCTCGGCCGGCCCGTGCTGTGCATATATGTACTATATGCAATATATGCATATTACACGAAGCAATTCGACCACTTTTTACCCCCTCTATATTTAAAGATAGTTATGTCACACGGCAAAAAATTTGCGGAGGGGTTAAGGTTACCAAATTATAAGATCATTCTAAATTTCATGCTTCCAGCTACTGTAGTTTGATACAGTCAAATATGTATATGTTACAGCCAAAGTAATAAATCTGGATATTATATATATTGTCTAGTCATTATATATAATGTCTACTCAGTTTAGATAAAGTGATAATTAACACAAAATTAATCACATTTACTAGCAATTTTATTTAATATCATATTAATATCATAATGTAGGGTACCTATGACTTTTCCATGCACCAACCTTGTTTAAGTTTGACACAAAACTAAGTTTTTTAGTGAAATATTTTTTTTTTCGCTTTTATATAAAAAAAAAGAACTAACACCCGAAGTTTCAGGATCCTGGAACTTCGAACCTATTTTTGCTTATGTGTACTGACCTAACAAACAAAATGCGAAATATAAATTTAATCAAACAATTATTTGCTATATAACACTTGCCAAAATAAAACGTTAGCATAATAATTTATTACTTTGTCTAGTGAATTTGGCTTTTATATATAATGACCAGTCATTATGTATAATAGCTATTTAATCACTATGACTGTAACATATATATTAAACCAGGAGGTCGTACAAACAAAATAAGTTTTAATAAGAAATACCCCAGGGCGGGTAGGAGGTTTTCACTTTAAATATTTTTACGGATCTCGCTACGAGTACGAGTACTCCCCTAATAATGAGGCCGAGGTGGCGATGGGCCCCCAGAGTCCGTGCTGCTGCCGAGATGGTGACGGCCACAGAGAGATGGACCGCATCCGTAGGTCCCGCCGATGGTCCAACTAGCTAGCGGGGCAGGAATGGAGCGACCGGTGTGCGCGCCGCCCAGCCGTTGGTGTAGCCGAAATGTAGGACTAGATAGCCCTGGCGTTGGAGTCGATGTAGCCCATGCGTTGGACCCTGAAATGCCCAACGGAAACCATTACGAAAGGTACAGAACGTTCCGTATGCCCACCCCGACATCGCAGGTGAAGTACTATGTATGTAGTTAGCGATGCCATGGCGAGCACAATCAGGGCCCTTATTATGAAGCAGCGATATGTTCGGAAGGGTCGTCAACGGCGCCCTTCACTCCGAGTTCGACAATTCACTCGAATCTAGCGACAAATACGGTTCTTTTTTTGAATAGTTTCATATTTAATACACATGAAAAGCGAATTCACTCGAATCTAGCGACAAAAACGCTTGTTTTTGGAATAGGTAGTCTCATATTTAATACACTGACAAGCGACCATCCTGCTACTTCCGATAATGTCGAGCAGTGAGAAGCACTAAAAGGAAAACATAAAATAACAAAGGAATTTGAAAAATAACGGTCCCTAACGGTTATTTTGAAAATGAAATTACGGGAAATAATACACATTTCATGGTCCCGTCCTAGATGACGGTGAAATATGTTTGCATGCATTGCAAAGTACAGTTTTAGCATCGATAACACAAGCTAATAAGTAGATGCACAGCTGATCGCTAGGAAACAAAGAAATAGCTACAAGCACAAATATCGTTCGCAACTTACCCAAATTGGCGGGAGACAACACACTGAAAGACGATTAAGGACAAGGACGCCAAAGGATGCCGGAGATAACAGAAACAACTAAAATATACGTCAGCTGTTCCTACAGGAAGACCTCACGGCAATGGAAATGTGCCTCGCACGAATCAATCAGTGGGACTGGCGGCGGAGTGCGCCGGTCGCAAGCGCAGGCGACTCATGAGGAAGTTGCGGGAAGAAACGCAGGGGCACGGTGCTCACATCTGCATAGAGTACAACGGACGCTGCGTTCGACGATTAGAGAAAGACAGAAGGCCCAACTTATGTCTCAATGAGTCTAGGGTGGGTACTTCTAATTGGGTATTTGACAAAATATCAAATGAGTTACTTTTAAACCGGAATTTTGTATGAAAATACTTGCTTGTGACGTCACATTTCAGAGCACTCTTTTTATGTTTAATCTATTTAAAAATTGTAATAACTAGTAATTGACTAAAAGAGATACATTTTCCGAGATATTTTGTAATTTTTGTTTTAATCGAGCATATGAAATAATTTATTGTTGATCGTGTCAAATACCGTATTGAACTGAACTAGATATTTGAAATTTGGAACGTATATATCATCATCATCAACCCATTATGTCCCCACCGAGGGGCACGGGTCTCTTCCCTGAGGAAGGTATAGGCCATACTCCACCACGGGGGCCAAGTCCGGATTGGTGGAGGCTTGTAGACTAGTGGCTCGTCTACTGTCAGAAGTTGTCAAGCCGCCCTAAGGCCTTTGACTTGGCTTAACGACTGCCATCTATCGACGGCAGCCGTATATATATACTTAAAACAAAAAAAACCTTAGTAATTCACAATAATTAAATAAGCCCGCTTTGATCATAATCTAAGACAATCCTGTTTTTTAAAGTGCTAATTTTGTATGTTGTGCAACAAAGTGTAAAACAATAAAATGAACAGATTTGCACATACTTTTCATGCAACAGTAAATCAGGGTTCTGCTGCATCAGCATTGTATTTAAAAAAAAAATCTTAATTCAGTTACTAACCTACATGTTAAGTTTATTCTTACCGGAAATAACGGAAATTCTTAGGAAATTCCGACGATTGTAGCGTAAGTTTTACATATAAACATAGCCTTGAAAGTCTTTTATAAACCTACAATTTAACGTAAGTTCCAGCAGCAGTGACCATGTACTTTGGCGGGTCATGAGTATGATCTTCAACAGCATATTCAATCCTTCTATATCTGTCGAATTTGATACGCGCCTTGCAGCCTGTTTGTTTCTTTGAACAGTAGTAATGTATATCGGTCATTTGCGCGTACGTATATCCATTGAGCATCACTAAATGTTTCCCACTCTTAGTTGGAATCAGAGTGAGGTTGTAACCTGGTTTAGTAAATAAAGCATTAAAACATTAAGAAAATTACAAAAGAGAATTAAAACATTCATAATTGTATTCAGTCTAGCTTATCTCGGGAGGTAAATATGTACTAATAATTATGAAAAAACCACAAAGTACAATGGTGTGGGACGCAACCTGCGTTGACACACTGGCGCCGTCAGGCGACCCCAGAGCTGGTAGCTAACTCGGTCAGCGCATCAGTCTGGCCGTTCAGAGTGGTAATTCTGCTAGTATCTTGGGAACTCTCGCCAACAGCAACGGTCTAGAGACAATCTTTTATTCATAGCTAATATTTATTGCAAATACGTAAATATTACGATTAATTTTATTACTTATGTTATTTTATATTAAGATGTATTACATTAAACTACACATACTAATTTCACACACAGAATGTAAATTCTCCAATTACAATAGAACAAAATAAAAACGTATTTAGTTTAAAAACAGTTACTTGTGTTGTACCACCACCGACGTGACTGAAAAACTCTGAGCTGGTTGTCTAACAGTTACTGTTATCAATAATTGTTTTTATATGTACTGTTAGCAGCTTTTTTGTATGTACTTCGTTCAATTGACGGCTGTTAACAGCACATTAACAGATTCTTAGTGTACAAGAAACCGGGGCGGGTGAGAATTGTACTATACTTTTATACGTGTACACTAGGGCTTAGTGACTAGGCCATTAGGTCATGTTACATCATAAGTAATAGAATAATTATTTATGTAACTGAAAACATCCGAAAGAAATAATCAAAGAAATACATACAAGAAATAATCCGTCCAAAAATAAGCTTCTTATTTATTTACAAAAGACGTAACGACACGTCTGTAACGACGTTGTACGCTCACTGCTCCTGAACTTGTTTTACGCCTGAACTTCTGAGTGGATTTAAGTAGATTTTGGCACATACATACAGTGTTTCAGAAAGTTCCGGTGAAACGAAAAGAGATTCTTATGTTACTTAAAGTCTTGAGTTGGTTCCATAATAACATTTGTTTGCATAAAGTTTTACCGGAGCATTCAGAACCATCCGGTACACGCGGTGTTTGAAAAGGTAAATTCGAAGATTCTATGAAGCTTTTATTTATGTTTCAGTAAAAAGTTAATAATCTCCAGTTACTTACAATAAATAAGTATAAAGAAATAAAATTAAAAATAAGACATACGTAGTTATCTATCAAAATGCATATCACTCAACTATGCTATGAAATATTACGCAATAGAAAATTAGGCATCACGTATCACCCAGCATTACACCACTTAAATTGAGCCCTAAGCCAGTAACATTCAGTTTACATGTAGCGCAAAGTCTAATTAACAGCCGAAATCAATCATTACTCATCGCGTATTATGCGACATGATTTGAGCTCTCGGCTACATATGATTTGTACGAAGCTCGGATTTCAAACACTTGGTTTGTGCTAAAAAGTTCGGGAGAGGTCGGGGTTTCTTGATCAATTTCTGAAGCATTACCTAAACAGAATGCCACGCCTATCTCATCGTATCAAAAGTCCTTTCGGGGCACTTGGTCCATATTATCAAAATGAAAAATATGATGGTTGAACCGTTACATTACGTGTAATACGTAATATTTACAGTAACGAAACAAGGTCATATTATGCCGTGCAAAAGGTGATGATCAGTCTCATTCCTTACAATTACACTATTTCGCGAGTGTGAAGTACAGCATACGCTTTCGCTGAATTTAAACAAACAGTTGATGTAAATTGTTAAAATAGTGCAAAACACCGGCCAATCTCAAGCCGAACACACGCACCGAGGGTTTCGTAATATTATGTAATATTACGCAGGTAATCTTATATTACGTTAATATTATATTTATCATATTTTCTGCATTCGATTCGGAATACTTAGCGGATGTCTGACTCACACTTGGCCCGTTTTTATTATTTGTTGTATATTATTAGAGTTTATACAATAATTACACCAAGGTTGACGCTTGCAGGTACATATTACAGTTGTTACGATAGAACCAAAATAAAATACATATTCTGGTGTAGGTACATATTCTGTATAAATGAAATTATGATGACCGACAAGAATAGAGAAAAAAAATTATCGCACATAAATTATAAAGTGTACAGCCGCCCGGTTGAAGTGTCTATGTGTATGAGACAAAAGTCAAACGATTAATAATTTGTTATACACCTACAGTTTAATGTAAGTTCCATTAGCAGTGATCATGTACTTCGGTGGCTCATGAGTATGATCTTCAATTGCATCTATAATCCTCTCATTGTTGTCAAATTTGACCCGCGCTTTGCATCCTTTTTGTTTCTTCGAGCAGTAATAATGTGTTTTGTTCATTTGCGCATAAGTGTATCCATTGAGCATTAATAGATGTTTCCCACTTTTAGTAGGAATCAGTTTGATATCGTAACCTAAAAAAAACAATACCATTCAATTAGCGTGACTAAATAAAAACCAAAACAAAATCAACTAACATTATTAGATTGTAAAAATGAAGTCAGGACACTGATGGGTAATAGAATTTATACGTGAAAAATGCGTGTCGGCCCACGCGCTGTGAAGGGTTCCATTGAAAGAGGGGGTTTTATCTGCTTTACAGAACTAACAACTTCATCAACGTAATTTTCAATGGATTTTGTACGAAGTTGTCCTTTTATAAGTTGGTCGCCTATTACTCGTTAAAAGCATACCTAGCCGTGATACATTTCCTTTTAAGTTTATTACATGTGCTACTACCCTGAATTGTTTTACATTTCTACAATCAACCGTTTAGCCAGGAGAGAGAGGGGGCAGCCTACTCGGACAAAAACGTGCGCTTTAAAGCTTTCGTAAACGGAACCCTAAAAGAAAAAAATAATCTTCCTACGCCCACGATATTTTTAAACGACCAATCCAACTATACCTTACACTATGGTGTAGGCGAGAAAAAATGCATCCCTAATTTAGGTGTAGGGGGAGGTAAACTAAAAACAATTTTTTGCTAAGATTTTATTCTACCGTTTGTAAGGCGTGATTAATATATATGTCTATGCCAAACTCTAGCTTTCTCGTAATAATCTACATGAGCTAGGCCGCGGACACAGACGGACAAGCAAAAAGACAACAGACGGCCGGACATGGCGAAACTATAATGGTTCCTTGTCGACTACGGAACCCTAAAAAATGGGCCTCGACTCAGAAAAAGGTGAAAATACTACTAGAATAGAAAAATAAAATTAATTAAAATGATTATGAGAATTATAATGTATTCACAAACAATGCAAAATTTAAAACAAAACACAATACAAACAAAAAAAAAAGTAGATAATCAAATAATATTTAAAATTGACGTTCGCCAAATGCTTTATGGAAAAGATAGACGTTTACGTTGATAGAAAATAATAGAATAGATGTTTTTCACTATTGGGCGGTATCACAGTAATGATCAGAGTTCAAAAGAAACAAAAGTTAAAATAAAAAATATTTTACATGAAAGACCGGGAGGCTTGGAAAAGCATGAAGTAGGCCTATGTTCTGCAGTGGGGTCAAATGGCTGATGCTGATGACGATGACATGAAAGGCAAATTACCGAAAAGAGCTTGAGTAATAGTTATATATTGCACTGGTCTAATCGCGTTTATATACCTCTATTAGCTAAAATTGCTACTTAGCTTGAGTAATTAAATTACAGACATATGAACAACAAATTGATTGGCTATCCATAATGGAGTGCTGGTCCCAACACTTATGTATGCTAGCGTGACTTGGGTATGGCAAAAGAAGCAAGAAAGTAAGATTAATGCAGTAGAAATGAGGTCCTTGAGAAGTATGTCTGGTGTTACTTTGAATGACAGGATACGCAATAGTGTGATTAGAGAACGTTGTGGACTGAAAGAGGATGTAGTGACTAGAATTGAGAAAGGAATGTTGCGTTGGTTTGGACATGTGGAGAGGATGAAAGAAGAAAGATTGACAAAACAAATATATCGAGAGAATGTGGATGGAAGGGCCGGTAAGGGACGACTCAGACGGACATACTTCGACCAAATAGGGGATGTATTAGCAAAGGGCAAGATAAAAAGTACCCGAAACGAATGAATGTTGAGGAAGCGAAAGTGATCTGTCAGGATTGTAGCAAGTGGCAGTCCCTGGTCTCTGCCTACCCTTCTGGGATACAGGCGTGAGTTTATGTTATGTTATGTTTTGAACAACCAACTTAAATGTTTTGAACAACAAACTTAAAATAAAAATTAAGTTATTGACAGAGTTTTGTTAAGTCAGAACTTAATATAACTCCCGTCGGCAGTCATCTTATACGAGTATGTTGGTCGATTAAGTCCATGAATCCCATATGCAACGTTAATTGTCATGTCATTATTCAGTTTTACTGTAGCTCTGCAATTTTCCGCCTGTCTCTTGGAACAGTAAAACAGACAAGTTTTCCTTTGGTTATAAGTATAACCATGGAGCATAAGAAGATTCCTGCCACGTCTATTTGGAATTAATGAATAGTGTTTGTCTGAAATAAAGACACTTTCCTGAACACTTACGTAAATATGATGGATTAGGGGCTCGAAGAATTGCTCAGTTGAAGTGGCAGTGGGCGGGGCACATAGCTCGAAGAACTCATCAGTTCTTCGTTGGCGCGAAATAGTTCTGACCTGGCGACCGCGAACGGGACGACGTAGCGTGGGCAGGCCCTCCACCAGATGGTCCGACGACCCGTTCACGGTAACAGGGAGTCGTTGGATGCGGGCGGCACAAGACCGAGAAGCTTGGAAAACCATGAAGGACGCCTATGTCCAGTGGGCGTCAAATGGTTGATGATGGTGATGGGCTCAAAGAGTTGCAATAAGGAAGTTCTATGGCAAGATAATCCCAAAAAACATACATCGGCCATAAAAATAAATCCAATAGAAAATTTTAACAGTTTTACGTGCTTCTTCAAGGTATAACATGATTCAAAGGATTGTGTGTATAAGGCGCGCCGGCACAAGAATGAAATTGTCAATTAAGAAAATTACAGTTCATCGTTTATTATGATAATTGTATGAAAATTGCGTAGCTCAGTACCTACTTTTTAATATGTGAGTTAGTCGGCTATGCCATGTCCATCGAATTGTCATAATAGACCATGAGGTGTGGTTCTATAAAATGGGGTACTGGAAAGACCAGTTTCGAAGATAAATTTCACTTGGCAAGGAAAATAAAAAGAAAGAAACGGAAAAAGGAAGAAATATAGAAAAAAAAACAAACAATATAAATAAACTGCATACAGTGTCTATCCATTTAAATGTAGACGGAGAGAAATTAATGACTGGGTATCTATATGACATTTGCAACTGCAATTGTCAGATTGATACCCACAGTTGCACCTCACGACGTTAAGTGGCGTAGTAGCCACTATGTCGGAGGAAGTAGTCCGGAATGTCGAAAAAAATACATTTTTATAGAAGCTACTTGGAATTTCGCCAAATTTCTTTATATAAAAAATAAAAAAATTAATACTTCTCCTACCCCAAAATACTTTACATACAACAGCAAGAAAAGAAAAACTACTACTAAACTAAACGTTCATTCTGAAATTCTACAAATTAAAATGTGCTGTAAAGCAAATAAATAATAGCTTAATAACTTTTTGTATGATTTATTTTAAAATTAAATAGAAATATACAATTTAATGTAGGTTTCATTGGCAGTGATCATCAACTATGGGAATAATTTGTATGATCTTCAAATGTATGTGCAATACGTTTATCATATTGTCCAGTTTGACGCGCGCCTTCCATCCTGTACGTTACTTAGAAAGTTTTTGTAGATTTTTAGATAGAAATCTACAGTTTAATGTAGGTTCCATTGCCAGTGATCATGTACTTTGGCGGATCATGTGTATGATCTTCAAATGCGTCTGTAATACGATTAATATCGTCGTGTTTGACGCGCGCCTTGCATCCTGTTAGTCTCTTCGAGCAGTAGTAAATAGTCTTGTGGACGTGTGCATAAGTGTAACCGTTGAGCATAAGTAGATTCTTGCCACGTTTGGTAGGAATCAGAGTGTAGTTTTGATCTGGAACATACATTATGAGGAACAAAAATAATATTGGTAAGAAGAAGTTGGTCCCACGATTGTCAGGAAGAGATCGCTTTAAGGCTGCAATTTGTATACTTACTATGTAACTCAGATATTTGAGACATTAATTTTTTTATGTATGGTGCAACAAGAATTTCTAACCTAATCTGAGAGATCAAAAACTCAGCGAGTAGGACACGCGCCATGAGAGTTCCGAATAAACTAATACAGATGTACCTAAATAAATAAGTAAACTCAGCTTTGCAGTGGCAAAATATGATTTTTCATACAATCCCACTGCGAAGATAAGTGTGCAGTCTTTTTTTAAGACATAATTGGCATATTTTTGTACACATGGCCTTTACACACAGTCTGGGTGTATTTTTATGTTTGTGATGTCCCTGCCTGATTACCATAACACAGGGTATCCTAGTTTGGGACCATGTCATGTGATCGTATGGTGTGCATATGGTGGAAGTTATTATTATTATAAATGACATCATCATCATCAGCCTATGCTTGTCCACTGCTGGACATAGGCCTCTCCTATTGCACGCCACTGAGCACGGTCCTCGGCTACTCTCATCTCTTGCCAGCCGCCCTGCGAAGATCATCGCTCCACCGAGTCTGAGGACGCCGTACACAACATTTACCGATCCGCGGTCTCCACTCAAGAACTCGTCTAGGTACCCCATCGGTTATCAGTTCTTCGGATGATATGGCCGGCCCACTGCCACTTTAGCATGCTAATTCGGACGGCATGACATATAGTATGTTTTTTTCTTCGTTTGAACTGTGAGACCTTGCTTCTAACTAAATTTCATGATTCTAGGTGAACTGGAAGTACCCCATAAGTTTGATAAAGAATGTGAATTAACCTCCTTAGTCCTTGAAAATAACAATGGAAAACCATTTACTTTCAAGGCCAGGACCGAGGAGGATAAATAAAAACATTTCGTTCGACGTGAAAGCTTATTTAATTTATTTAAAATATGTCTTTAATCAATAGCTCTAGCTTCTGAGAAAAAGACTGGTAACCCATAGTAGATTTTTATTTCAATCAGCAGTCACATAGAGATCGTGGGTTCAATTCCTGCTAGAAGCTACCGTATTTTGGAATCTACAAATGTTATTCCATGTTTCTGATGTCTTCGTCTGATCATAGGACAGGGTATCCTATTCGGAGCCGGTCAAGTGATTGTACTGTGTTGACCACGTGTTGACTTTATTTTTGTTTATCTAATTCCAAAATAAAGACACATATTATGGTTAGAGTCTTACGAAAGCTCCGTCATTAGCGATCCTGTACTGCGGAGGTTCGTGATCGTGAATTTCTATTGCTCGAACAACGTCACCACACATCATCTTTACGCTGGCTTTGCAGCCAGATTTTCTTTTCGAGCAATAAAATAAATTGCCAGACGCTTTGCTGTACGTGAAACCGTTGAACAGAAGTAACTGCCCATTTTTAGTCGGAAACAGCCCACATTTCTGACCTGAACGAAAAACCAATGTAAAATTAGCAAAGAGAAAGACTAATGCGGATTTGGTGTGCTATGGCGAATTGGATCAGATCGTTTGCCAAAGAACTGAGTTGATTGACATAACCCATAAGGCCTAAAAAGTGAAAAAGTTGTCAAATAGGGACCACGAACTGGTAAACGCGGCGTAGGACGCCCACCGGCTCGTTGGGCAGATGATCTGAGGAGACATATCACTGGTACCGTCTGGATAAGGATGGCGGAGAACAGAAGTGGCATGTATTGGGAGAGCAATCAAGCAGTTGGCGAATACGGACCGATGGATGATAACAAAGCATATATTTTCAAGTGATATCAACGTAGTGTTGATAATTTACCTTTGCTTCTTACCAAACTGTTACTTGTACAGGCGTAGTGTTCTTACTAATATTTTTATTTACATTTATGGTAAAGTTATGTTTTTCTCTATAAGTGAACTAATGTGGTTCTTTTGAGAAATAAAATTCTTAAGCCTTAATGCATATTGTTAAGCTTTGACACTGAAAAAAAAACATGAAGCTAAGAAAATTCTTGTTAAACTTTGTTACAAATTACCGTTGTTTCATTGGGTATGTCATTTTTGTTTTATTTATCTATCAAAAGGATGACAAAGGACAACAATCCTCTGCGATAAAATATTTTAATATCTTTACACTATTTCGAAATACCAAACTGTTTAGTCAGCTAGAAACCACAATTTGTGCATATCACAGAGACAACATAAACAGATAAGTAACATTATGAACAACATAAGAAAGAAAATGCAATACAAAACAGACAAAAAAACATGTAGCCTGTGGTATGGAGTTCAGTCAATATTTCTATTCCGTGGGACCTTCTCGAGTTCGCCATATTCATTCACGAAATAATGCGGAGGATCATGGTTGTGGTCCTCGATGATTCGAACAATGTTTCCATGTCGGTCTAGTTTAATACTAGCCTTGCAGCGGGAAAACTGCCTGGAGCAGTAAAATATTGTCTTCGTCTTGTTTTGCCAGTACGTGTACCCGTTTCGCATCAGCAAATCTTTCCCCAGCCCTCTCCTCTGAGGAATCATCATGTACCCTGGAAAGAAACCGATTTAAAAAGAATATTTTAGTACAGTCAATAAAAAGAAACATAAATGTTATACTTCGGCACTGCCCAAATTATCCGTATGACCATTTTCCACATTTTATATTGGTGACAATCATATCAATGACATTGCACGTTTTGGCATTATGTGAACAAAATTGGTAATGTAAGTACATAATCAATTTTAAAATAAACCATTTTCACCGTTTCTTCAGCCTCGACCTTGAAAATAAACAATGGATTTCAATTTTTTTTTCAGGAATTAAGCTCAAGCATGAAATGGATCACTACTTTTTACCAAACCTCAATTGTTTTCCATTCCGCATGTGTCTCTTCACTCTTCCCTATTCACGCCAACCAGGTAGAAAGATCGTGATGCTGCCCCATAAACTCTGCTTTCGTCGGCTACGTTTGCGATATATATCGCATGGAATCCAGTAAGTGGTGATTTTACCCCTGACATCTGCTTACTTACTCAGTTGGCTCAGCGACCCGAAGTGGGTCTTGGCTTCCGTCACAAGAAGTCGCCACTTGTCTCTGTCCTACGCGGTCTCTTGCCAGCCGCCTGCCTGGAGCTCACGCAGATCCCTGGCCACTTCACCCTTCCAGCGATATGTAACATCTGCTTAATACAAATTTAGCAGAATAAAGCTTATCTTGAAACAATTTACTTTTCCGGAAATGTTGGGTTAGAACACATTATACACGTTGACATAAATAAAGAGTTCACGATACTTACGAATACTTTTATTCAGAATGTTAAATAACCAAAAAAATTAAAAGGTTTAATCAAAATTCCCTCTATCATCTATATTTCACTAAGGGGGAGAATCAAAATCGCGATATAAATCTGCTGTACTTTACATTATTGAATAGGTATTCGTAACATAGAATGAAACAAGTATTTGCGATTTTCATGTTGGCTCTGTGGCAAAAATTGCTCGTATCGACGATTTAAACCCTCCATTTTCATAAATGTACCTAAGATAATTTTGATAGGATAGGAGAATTATGATAGATAAAGGCTCGGGTTCGTCCGGTACCACCGCTCTCTCCCCAACAAATTTATATTCCCCTAATACTAATTCCAATCATTGATCATTATGGTAATCTTAATGATAAGACATTCACCGGACAGGCTAGTCCCGGTTTATCAGCAAATAAGTAGTCTTTAATCCACACTGAAATCTGGGTGGTTTGAAAGCCACAGTTACGTAATTAGTAATTGAAAATGCCATCGTCTAGACTATTTCCTACTTTTAAGTATAGACGTAAAGTAAAAAATAAAACCGGCTTAGTGCGAGTCGGACTCGCGCACCGAGAAAAAAAGCGTAGCTACTGTTTAGGAACGTTAAGGCTTTCAAATCACCCAAAATTTATGGTGCATAAATTATACACCGATTGATGCAGTGTTGTTGACGTTGAGCTGATTATGTGAAGGAACGTCACCCAATTTCATCGATATAGCGGATGCGTTGGTTCAAAGCCGGAAAGGCGCTTTTTTTTCGGGTGCGATGGGAGCTTCTCGTATTCACCGTTTTCGTTGATCAATAGCCGTGGTGGTTCGTGATCATGACACTCGGTAGCGCGCACTATGCGCCCCTCATAGTCCAATTTGACGCGCGCCTTGCACCCCGCGCACTGCTTGGAGCAGTAGAACAATTGTTTCGACGACTGCCAGTACGTGTAGCCGTTCAGCATTAGCAAATCTCTCCCACGCGGACCACGTTTAGTTGGTATCATAATGTATCCTAGACCTAGAAGAAGTAATAAAAGCAAGTTAGTAAAATCAGATACAAAAAGCTTAATATGGAAGGTAAACTAAAAGTATCCAAGACCTGATAAATAGTACATTAATCATGTAAATCGAAAAATAAAAAATATAAAAATGTCGTGTCACAGTGTTTGTTATCGAACTCCCGAAACGGCTTCACCGATTTTTATAATATTTTTGTTTTATATTTGGTAGGTCTGAGAATAGGTTGTAGGCTAATATGACAAAACAACGTGTGCGCAGTCAGCTAGTAAATATAGAAATCTTGTGTCACAGTGTTTGTTATCAGACTCCTTCGAAAGGGCTTCACCGATTTTTATGATTTTTTTTTGTGTCCTTAGGTCTGAGTAAGTGGGAAGCTAATTAATATGGCAAAACAACGTTAACCGGGTCAGCTAGTAATTTACAATGATAAACAAAAGTCTAATGTTCCTTATCTAAAGTTAAGTTATTTTTGTTATGTATATAGTTAATTAGGATTAGGATATAACTTCATAACGGGTACGATGGAACTGTCATCGTCACCTTGTGACAAAAGTTCCCAAAATAAAATAGATTAAAAAAAATTCATTAGCATTAAGTCTACCCTTTGTCTACATTTACTACTACTTCTTTTGTGTATTGGCAACCCAACAAACCACAGTTATTTTAATGACGCAAAACAACGTTTGCAGGATCAGCCAGTTACCTTTAAAAGTAGAAAGTATTTATTTATTAATTTCCGGATTCACTTAGTAATAATTTTGACGGATGAGTTCGACTTGTTTGGCAGAACTACGTTATGGTGAGTATTCTACTCACCATAACTTAGTTCTGCCAAACAGGTCGAACGGAGCCCGCGTCGGCAGCTCGTCTCTGACCGGACCCTGGTCGGATTCTTCCAACCAAATTATAAGTTACTTAATTCGAACTTAAATTAATAATTGGTAGGTAGTGCTTACGAAAGTTTTAAAAGAAAGTAAATTAAAATTGAAGAACGGTTTTACTATCACTAGTAAATAATTCAAAAAATAACTTAACATAAATTATGTGAATTAATTAGATACTTTCGATTAATTAATCACCTACATTTTAATTACACATAAAACCATTTTATAAATTACTCCAGTGATACAAGGTGAACCCAGTGGCCTGATTTTCTTAAGACAAAAGTGTGCCAAACCGAAATGTTTTTATTGCACTGAAAACTCAAAGATTTGACTTGAACATTGTGACAATGATAAAATAAGATAAGATAACAATATTCTTTATTATAACAGGAAATACACAACATAAAATATTTACAAAGTTACAGTCCAATTGGCGGCCTTATTGCTAACAGCAATTTCTTCCAGAAAACAGTACGATGGAAAAAAATCTGAATAACAATATATATAATTATATAAATAACAATATACCTACCTACATAAACCATTACATATATAGTTATGATAAACATTCATAAATAAGTTATAATAAAAATCTACGCGAGGAGGAACTAAATAATATAGTATACCTACATGGAGGAGAAAAAAAACACAAAATAGATAAATGCACAAATATATAAAGATAGAACTCGTTTACTTTGTTTGATGATTTCTTAGTATTCTGCAGCAGAATCAAGGCGAGCTTCAGTCTGCCGACCATCAAGCGACACCTGCCAGTATCAGTCCTCAGCTACAATTTCCTTTTCCAATGTATAATACTTTGTATCTTCAAATCACCTGTATCAGGGTTCTTTCTAGATACTCGAACTTCTAACTATTACCGCTGCTATCTAGATCGCAGAGTTTACTATCTCCAGGACAGTAGAAGTGTGCCCCGAGTTAGAATGAGAAAGAGTATTGCTTTCTTCTTTTTAGCGTGTCGATGGTAAAACAATTTTTATTCGACAAGATACATAACGGAGAACAAAATGATAGGTGAGCGTGTCGATCTTATCCGATTTACAGTGTTTTCTCCTCCAAAGATCCTTTAGAGCTTAACATATCGCCCATTAGCGTCTAAAAAATACTGAGGGGGCTCGTGATTATGATTCCTGCTGACTCCCGTAACTTGCCCGGCAGCGTCCAGTGTTACCCGAACCTTGCATCCATAGTCTCTGCGGCTACACGTATAACTATTTTCTGTACAACGCCAATAAGTGTATCCATTGAGCATCAGCATGGGTTTTCCGCGTTTCGTTTGGATAATGGTGTAGGTAAGATCTGATAAATAAGAGTATGGTATATAATTATGGTCATGGTTAGAAAGTACATCTATAGACAATAAACCTAAAGTATAAGGCAGGAGGACAATGAACGAGATAAGCAGAGTACCGCAGGCGGTACCGAAGTTGGCGTGACGGTGAACAGGCCCATGCCTCAACAGTGGGCGTCTTTCATGGGCTGTCTAGATATAAAAACTTTGCATAAGCAGCCTATATACGTCCCACTGTTTATTGTTTCTTGAAAACTATAAAGTTTTTTTGTTGGTGTTTTGAAATTGTCAACCACATCTTAGTATTAGAATATTACTTTCTCTTTTGTTTCATTAGATTACTATAATCATTTCATACCTGTAAACCACTGTCCAACGTTGCATGGTTTAGGTATCAGGCAAAGGTTTATAACTTTTGCCTGAAAATAAATTTTTGTTAGAGACGTGATACTACCCTGCCGTAATACAGTTTATACTAGTACGGAGGGTGGTGGACCTTTTCTCACATGTAACCATTACTTATAGTTAATCCTACTTACACCATGTAAATGCGTTTCATTTCATTTCAACATTTCAACTGTAGAGCACAGGCCTTCTCTCAGGGAGAGAGTATGGGCTTAATCACCACGCGTGCCCACTGCGGATTGGCGATTTCAAGCGCTGAGCTATATGAATAGCTCAGACGCTCAGGGTTCCTCACGATGTTTTCCTTCACAGTTAGCGAGTGGTATTGCTACTATAACTTCAGAAATGTACATAACTTAGAAAACAAAGTCATAGGTACATGCCCGCACTGGAAATCGAACCTGGGTCTCCCGCTTCCGAGTCCAATGTTCTACCCACTAGGTTACCACCGTTAACTTAAAACTTTATTTATACATAAATTTAAGGATTCTAAACTAGGTTTAATAATTATAGTTACGTATCATAAAAATAAACAGGACCGGACGACGCAGCGTGAGAAGGCCCCCCACTAGATGGTCTGACGACCTGGTTACGTTGGCGGGGAGTCGCTGTATGCGGGCGGCACAAGACCGGGAAGCTTGGCAAACCATGAGGGAGGCCTATGTCCTGCAGTGGGCGTCGTATGGCTGGTGATGATGATAATGAAAAATAAAATACGTGTTTCATGCAGTGAAACATTATTTTATAACAATTTACTATTTTAATGCAACAATAACATGAAATGTACACCCAGGGGCTAATACCCGATTTTACCGACTTCTTAGGCCTACTTAAACCATGTTATAAGCTAGGTACTTGACAGTTACTTCGGTTTCTCTTTTATTCTGTTATTCTCAGTCATTTTAAGCGTTTTTCCTCTATGCTTCTTCCGTCTCATCCTCTAAACATGTTCATTGCGATCCGGAATATCGTTTATGAATTAAAACAAAACTACGTTTATATAGGAATTGCTCCTTGAGTGGTACCAAAAACGGGTGACCTAAACAACCTTTGAGGCAAAAACGAATTATAAAAAAAGATTGATTTTTATTCATTTGTGGCGCTAGTTACCTCCAGTCTAAGCTAACAAGGTCCATTAAAGCATTATATATCTCCCTCTAGAGTCTACGAAATACCAAGGAGGGTCATGATTGTGTTCCCCAAAGACCCCCGTAATTTTCCATGCAGCGTCCAGTGATAATCGAACCTTGCATCCGTAGCCTCTGCAAAATGTAAATCCATGGAGCTTTATCGTAGGTTTGCCGCGTTTCGTCTGAATAACGTTGTATTAGGGGTTAAAGTATGAAATTGCCGTTTTATTGCAATAGGTTCTTTGAATTGACATAGAATCTTCATGGTTTGAGGTTTTCGAATGAAACTTTTTTCGAATGGTTTCTATGATGTTCTTTTTTAAAAAATTTGAAACATTTGAATATCGACTTTCAATTGTTTTTTTTATTCAATTTAGACAAGAAAGATGGATACTGCGAAAATTCGAGTGATTATGAGGCACCCATTTTTCGTATCTTTATTTTATTGATTTGACGCAAGTGAGTCAATATTGTGGGTAAGGTAACGTTAAACCATGCCGCTAATTCCTGGGTAGTTTGACTAGGGTCGGCTTCCACTATCTCTCTTAATTCATCGTTATTCACCTGTGTGGGCGGTCTTCCTCGTGGCTCGTTCTTTAAGTCGAAATTTCCATCACGAAAGCGTTTAAACCAAAATCGCACGGTGCGTTCATTAGTAGACCCCTCTCCAAACGCAGCATTGATATTGCGGGCTGCTTCTGCCGCGTTAGTTCCGCGTCGGAACTCGTATTAAAAAATCACTCGAATTTTCGCAGTATCCATCTTTCTTGTCTAAATTGAATAACAAAAACAATTGAAAGTCGATATTCAAATGTTTCACATTTTTAAAAAAAAAGTACATCATAGAAACCATTTGAAAAAAGTTTCATTCCAAAACCTCAAACCATGAAGATTCTATGTCAATTTCATACTTTAACCCCTATTATTTAAGATTTGATAAATAAAAGGGCAGGAATGATCACTGCTCAGGGCGGCGCCGCAGTGTGATATGTTTACCACAGGAAATGGGATAATTATTGAAGAATGCAAGGGAATGGTTGAAGAAGGATGATGCTGTTGTTGTTTTTAGTAGCGATGTCTAATGATTAATGCAATGTTATGTCTTTTTAATTGTTTATTGCGATGTTTAATTTGAGTAATTACTAAGTATGTAGCGATTTGTCATTAGCTGTAAGTTACAAATCTAAATAAATAAATACTAACAATGATGATGGCCCCGACCGATATCGGTCACGGCGTAAATTCCTGTTTTGGTGACGTTGGTGCGCTCGCATATGACTCGCATACACAACCATTTTTTGTAAAGATTCTGCCACATTGCAGACATGCGAGCACATCGTCAACGTAGGTATAATTGATCGCTTTGGTGTTGATCAGAACCCTCCATTCAGGTCGACTTGCCGCTTTTTGCTCCCATTGCAAGGACTCTATGCTGCATCTTCATCTGGTGCTTCAGCACATCTTTGTACCTGATGAGTTGACCGACTCAGTAGGTAATTGAGGAGGGCAAGCGTTGCTTAGGCTTGCCCTCCTCAAGTTCTGACTAGAAGATGCACTTTGCCACTGGCTCTTCTGCCATTCGTTACACGTGACCGCACCATCGAAGCTGCATACGCATGAGGTGGGCGTCAATTTCTCTCACATTGGCTCTTCGCAGCACTTCTGTGTTGCGCACGCGATCAGATCATCGGATCTTTAATATTTTCCTGAGGCATTTTAGGTGGAAACGGTCTAGCACGCTTATGTGACGCCGGTACACGGTCCAGGTTTCGGCAGGGTTACTACCCAAGTATTCCCAGGTACTTATAATTTTCCTCTGCATAAGTTATATTTTATTTGATTACAAAAAAAATAGTAGAAAATGTTGATACTTGCTCTAGAGAATGTAGATAGATAGATAGAGAACACTTTATTGCGCAACCAGGCGAGAGAATTACAGAAATCAATAATATATTTCAACGTAAAGAATTACATTCTGTTTGCTGAATGTCAATGTACTATGTTAGCCGCTGCCTTCGGCCTGTACTTGTAGTGGAGAAAAAAGCAGCGGAAAAAAACTCCACTGTGACCATGATTTCTCAAATCATGTTAAACTTAATATATCATATGCCTATATGATAAGATTCCAGTTGCCATCAATAACTTTAAAAGCCAAATTTTCCTACAGAAGTAGGAAAAACATTAATGCTGCGCCCAGACATAGGAACAGCACCCGTTTACGAGCATAACTCAGGGGTCAGCCATCACCAGTGTCAAACATTTTAGGTGACCCGGCCACCACGCCACCGTCCGAATGACCTTTAGCAAACCCGCCGATTGAGTTCATGTCAGTTATAAAATGTATTATATATAGTTATTATAGCTCCGTGTGGCGCCGGATTAAGAATCATCATTACCATTCAGCCACAAGAAGTCTACTGCTGGACATAGGCGTCCTCCATGGATTTCCAAAAAGACCGGTTGGAAGCGGCCTTGCGCCTTCCTGCCACTTGGATGAGGTCATCTGTCCATCTTGTGGCTGGTCGTCCTACGCTGCGCTTGCCGATATGTGGTCTCCATTCGAGAACTTTTCGGCCCCATCGGCCATCGAAATTTCTACATTCGGATTAAGAATAGCATCACTCTATTTCTTTCCGTGGATGTCGTAGAAGGCGACTAAGGGTATTAATTACCAGGAGACAGGCAGCAGCGTCTTCCTGAGATTTCAACCAGCGATCGCCAACCCGCCTGCCAAGCGTGGCGATTATGGCAAAACCCTTTATGGTTATGAAAACCACGAAGGAGGCCTAAGTCCTGCAGTGGGCGTCGAGTGGCTGACGGTGATGATGATAGTTATTAATATGCAATCACGTCAAACGTACACTTTTTAAAACTAAATAAATTATAATATAAATAATTAAATAACAATAAAATCGCAGTGGAATTAGTTTACTACCACGGGCTTACATCGTTCATATACTCGTCTATTCTATAATAGGCTTTTCTCAAATAGCGACCTTTTAATGAATGTTTTAAATTTGTTTTCAGACAAGGATAGAACATGTTCTGGAATTCTGTGGTAAAACGAACGCAATAGCCTACAATTGATGTATTTATCTTGGCTAAACGAAATTTAAAACAAGCAAGCTTATTTCTATGTAAACATAAATAAAATAAATGAATCGGACTTTATTCAACACAAGTTCAAATACAGTTTTTATATAAGATACATAAGTACACTTAATATATATTTATTTCTAGTGTTTACGTTATGGACGTCCCTATTCATTGTGAACATTGTTATATTTTTATGGACATACATTATATTATCGAATATATATTAGCAAGCCAGTATAAGAAGTCCTATTTCTTTAAAACGCTCCCTTAGCGATTCCCTACTGCCTAAGTTATAAATAGGTAGGTCTTACTGCAAAATAAATATTGCTTCTATATCTGCTGCTCGTCCCCATTATAACAAACCATACGACAGCGAAAATAACTACGGTAAACCAGCCTCGCAGTCGATAGGTCTGTAAATTGCCTAATTTTTCCGACTGCAAAAGCAGCTGAACTCAACCTACCCGATAGTTTTTCAATACGCGGACCCACTGCAGTTTTGCAACGTAACGGCATTAACATTATGTAAGGTGACGAATTTTACAAATGGTTACAGCAGCTGGTATATTTTCGCTATTTTGATTTGATCCCACAATAAAAGTTGATTATATTGATGAAGCAGAGCAAGCCCACGTGAAAATATCAGCTGCTTGATATATTTGCTAGAGCAAGCATCGACATTTTCTACTAGAATTTTCTGCAGCAAGTATCAACATTTAATGATATTTTTTTGATCTAAAGGTCCTAGTCACTTATAATTACACTTACTAACATTTTGATGCAACAAATCTATAACAAAGGATTATTACGACCAAGAAGTTACTTCCCTTAATGGGCTCCAAGCTCTACGCCACCAATGAGAAAAAATCTAATCCATTTTTCAAATCGTTTTCGCAAGTCTCCCAATCATGTTAATAGCGATTTTGAGGACCTATGACCGTGAACATAGGCTCTACAACCTAGGATTAGACAGCGTTAACGCCAAAAACGGTCGTTTTCGGCATAGATGCTATCTAGTCCTAGGAGCTCTATTTTTGAATCACTCGTATCGCATCGAGCGCTCGATTTCTACTGATTTTCGTTCGACATCTGAAATTCCGTATTTTTGAATCACTCGACTGCAACGAATGGTCCTTACCACTCGTCTCGCATGGCGATCGGTAGATTAATTGTCAAAAAACGATTTCGACATTTCGTTAGAACAAACACAAACCAAAATGACAGTAGTGTTTTGTTTGTAACAAAAGACAAAGATTTTTTATTTAAACAGCCAATAAAACAAAGTATTACGTTCCGTTTCTGTTACGGTAGTTTCCGGTTTTTTAATTTCTGCGTGAAATGGATAAAATACAATACTTCAAATTGTACTGGCAACACTTCAGGCGAACGATTCAAAAATACGGAAAAACGACATCATGCGACTTAGAAGACGAGTGTGACTTAAGTCGCATTCGACGATACAATTTCATACGAGTGATTCAAAAATAGGTCTCCAGGTCCGAGATCCTAGGTACGGATTTTTTTTTTTTTTCATTTTTGGCGCCAGTGCATGGGAGCTCTTTCAATTAGCCCATTAAACTTTGAGTGAAGAATGAGAATGATTGTGGTCCTATAACGCTCCCGGGATATTACCTAGATTATTAAGCCCAATTCGAGCTTTGCATCCAGCGTCCGTTTTTGATTAGTAGTAACAAGTGCACAATGCTTGCCAATGGGTGTATCCGCTAGGCATGACCAAATGCCGCCACATTTACTTGGGACGAATTTGGCATATTTTTAGTTAGAAAAAAACAACGCGTTATTGAAATAACGCAAAAGGTGAAACCCATTTTTTCAGTTTCGATAAAATGAAACCAGTTCCATTACATGAGCAACGATTTAAAATTTTCAATTCTTATTTTTCTTACATTCTTGAAATTGGAAGTGGTTTAATTACCATTATTTCCATTTTGGCAGATATATGTAGTATAGTGATTTGTGATGCGGCGTTGCAAACTTGGCGCAGATTACTGCTTCCTGGACATTCGTAAATTTATATCATGCCCGTATCCAATAGCTCAAAGCATCCTCTTTGAGACCACATTCACTCTAAAAAGTTTTGAAAGAATTCAGAATGCAGAATGTTTTTATTATTTTTTTCTGTTTACGATAGCCTACTTTGCGACCACGACCTTCTTCATAGGTTTAGTAAAAAGATAATATAATTTCACATTCACGACACACAATAATAATAATAACTATATATAATATCCACACAACACAATCAATTGTTCCGGTCCCAAACTAGGACACCCTGTGCTATAGTAACCAGGCAAGGACATCACAAACATGGAAATACACCCAGACAGGCCATTTGTACAAATGTACAGCGGCCCTAGTTGGGACTAGGATACCCTGTGCTATAGTAACCAGGCAAGGACATCACAAACATGGAAATACACCCACACAGGCCATTTGTACAAATGTACAGCGGCCCGGTGGGAATCGAACCCACGACCTCTGCCTTGGTAGTAAGCGCCTTAACGGCTAGTCTAAGGAGGCAGTCGATGTTCGTGGGTTAAAACTTATGAGAAAAGTTTTTAACTCATAAAGTTATTAGACTCATCATCATCATCAACCCATTATGTCCCCACCAAGGGGCACGGGTCTCTTCCCTGAGGAAGGTATAGGCCATACTCCACCACGGGGGCCAAGTCCGGATTGGTGGAGGCTTGTAGACTAGTGGCTCGTCTACTGTCAGAAGTTGTCAAGCCGCCCTAAGGCCTCTGACTTGGCTTAACGACTGCCATCTGTCGACGGCAGCCGGCACCAACAGCTTAACGTGCCTTGCGAAGCACGGAACCGCTCGGAAAAATGCCACTAGCGTTAGGCATAGACGGCGACCCATCCATGCACTGAACGCGCCCTGTGTTGCTTAACCTTCGTGATCGTTTAAGATCACTCAGGCAGCCGGGGCTACGAGCGATTCGACTCATCATCATCAAGTTATTAGACTATTTTAGTTAAAATAACATATTAATCTAATCCCGTATCCATACGGAAACACAAAAGGTACTCTGGGAAGGTAGATATGATTCAATCAATCACTTTTCATCTTGCCCTTTGCCAGTACATCCCCTATTTGATCGATGGGTCGCCTAGGTCGTCCCTTACCGGCCCTTCCACCCACATTCGCACGCTTCGACCGAATAGGGGATGTTAAAAAATTTAGTAATAGTAATAAGGCACGTTGTCGTTGAAGAGATGCTGCAGTAACCAAGCTATGTTCGTTGGTAAGTTAAAACTGGTGAATCAAAGTTTAATATACTTTCCGTCACTGGTAACCATGTATTGCGGGGGCTCGTGACGATGTTCCTGCAATGCTTCGATGATTTTGCCCGTCTTATTCAGCAGCACACGGGATCTGCATCCAGAGTCCTTCTTCGAACAGTAGTAACGTGTGGGGCTAGCTTGCCAGTGCGTGTATCCGCGCAGCATAAGCAAGTGTTTCCCGCGCTTGGTTGGGATGAGAGTGAATTTTTCACCTAAAACATTGAGATATACACATTAAGATGTTGCTTTGGGGGCGGGCTGCACAGCGGAACGATTGTGCGCCCCAAACCCTGATTGCAATCATCGAACTATCCGGTTGTCTGGAAGATATCGCTCTTAGCGATAAGGCCACAAGTTGTATACTATGTAACTTAGATATTTAAGATTTTTCATGTATGATTATTATGTGTAGTGTGCAATAAGCAGTATTAACAAAATCTAATCCAATGTAACTGTCAAATTCCGTACTAATTTGACAGTTATGCGATTGGAATCGTTCAGGATTTGGTGCGCTTCATAGGAGCTGATCGGGCGTGTGGCGTGGACGGGGCGGAGACGCGACGCGTTGTACAGAGTTCGCGTCCTTGCCCCGTCTTATCTGTGTGGGCTACGTCCCAACGCTTCAGTACATTTTGTATAAACGTGAATTGAAAGGACGCCGCGTCTCCGCCCCATCCTCGCCCCACGGCCTATCTGTGTGGCCCGCATTTTAGAAAGAGACGGAAGTTTATAAAACATGAAAATTGAAAAAGAGGCCAAGTGCGAGTCGGACTCGCGCACGAAGGGTTCCATATCATTATCTATACAACATTTTAATATTTCAAGCGCCTACCTGTTGCCGTTATAAATATGCAGCAAAAAACGGCTAAATAATCACGTTTGTTGTATGGGAGCCCCCCTTAAATGTTTATTTTATTCTGTTTTTAGTATTTGTTCTTACAGCGGCAACAGAAACACATGATCAGTGAAAATTTCAACTGTCTAACTATCACGGTTCATGAGATACAGCCTGGTGACCGACGACGGACGGACGGACGGCCAACCTTTGGGTACGGATACGGATAGCGGGTTAACCTTTACATTAACCTACCTTTACAACATTAAATATAGCCTTCGACGCGAGGTCCATACCCTCAATGACTTTGGACACGAATAAAAATCAAACACACAAACTACAGAGGCAACTTAAAAAAACTACACGTTGTCATTGAATTACGTTTATTAACACTAGATGAAATACCAAGTTACTTTTTATCAAAAAGGTAACATATTCTTATTATGAGATTACAGTCAAGGCCAGCTGGCATCACTTAAGTCGCGATTTAAATCGAGTTATGTACGAAGAATTTTAGGTAAATGCTGTTTGAGCCACATTTAAAAAAGTGGTGCAAGTCGGCCTTAGACGTGAGAATGCTGAGTGTGGTCATTTGCCTTAGGATTAGGTATTTCGCATTCAATCTTTACCCGCCGCTTTGACCAGGTCGTCAGTCCAACACGTTGGTCGTTTGACCAAATTTCTAGGACCATCTCTAGGTCTTTTAACTAATACCTTTCTATCCCATCCCCCGTCTTGTCTACCGCGCATACATACGTACATAAACTCACGCCTGTTTCTCAGAGGGGTGGGCAGAGACCAAGGACTGCCACTTGCCACGATCCTGACACATCACTTTCGCTTCCTCAACATTCATTAGTCGTTGCATGCACGCACGCCGGTCTCGGGCACTTTTTACCTTGTATATGACCTGCTAATTTTCACTTTTTTGGGGAAATTGAATCTATGTTACAACCGATAAATTAAAGTTTGACATGATGTCCCTCACGAGAAACCACGTATCGCGGGGGATCATGATGATGTTCCTGAAATGCTTTAATTATTTTGTTGCCAGTCTTATTCAGTACAACCTGGGCTTTGCATCCAAAGTCCCTCTTCGAACAGTAGTAACGAGTGGGTGTAGATTGCCAATGCGTGTATCCGTCCAGCATAAGCAAATGCTTCCCACGCTTGGTTGGGATGAAGGTGACATTTTGATCTAAAAATAAAGATATACAGTAAGATATTACTTCTAATTAGTTGATACTACTGGTGACATGATACTACTAATAAGAGATGTGAGGTCGATGTCCATGAATAAAATGGACTTGACTGAAATTGACGTGAGTTCGGCCGTAAATAAAATTTCCACATAAATACAGAGGTGAAGTGAAAAACAATCATTACTAATTATGTAGATACAACAGTTTATTGACACAAGATCAAATGATGGCTTTCTATCTAAAATTAACAACATTTATCTCACAATCTATCTCATAGTAGGTATACGTATAACAGGCTCACATGTTACAGAGGCCACTCTGCCTCATTCACCTGTTGGTGGTGCGAGCTTGCCTGTTGGTGTGGCGTCGCCAGAGCCGTGTAATATAAAATTACTAGCTTTGGAATGGAATGAGTAATTTCCGGGATGAAAAGTGTCCTATGTCCTTCTCCAGGAATCAAACTATCTCCATACCAAAATTTCATCTGAGTCGGTTCAGCCGTTATTGCGTGATTGATTAACAAACATCCAAAGATCCATATTAGTAGCATAATTTATAGTTCATGACAATTCGATGTAGTACATTATGTATCCGAGTCTTCACACTAGTCTTGTTAATCGACTTTGCAATGTCGTTGTTCATTGCAAAGTCGATTACCAAGTGTGAAAACTCGGCGACCCAAATTACTACACCGAATTGTCATGAACGCGTCATAGTAAAGAAAGTTTTGTTGTACTATAAAATACGCTCCAGACATCACGGCAAAACACGACAAATAGTTTGACGGTGTCCCTTTTTCCGGCGGGTAGATGGAAGCGGCCTAGGCCTATTGCCAATAATACTCATTCGGTACCTCCCGGCGGTCCTGTATGTACCCTCCCGGGTAATGAGGGTAAACCTACGGACGCGAGTAGCGTCAACCCCCAAATTTATCAATATCTGAGGTATTTAGCTCGAATAATTGTTCAAAATCGACTCATGGTATCGGTTTTTGTAAGAACAACTGTTGAAACATTGAAATATTGTATCAATCGTAAGTAGTCCCTGAGACTCTCTCAGAGAGCGTAAAATACGACTTGAAACAAGGTTCAACTGTTCAAGGTTTCAAGTTGTATTTTGTTTTATGTTGTATTTTGATAAGCCAATAATTACTTTTTCATCTTTATCTAAGTATTATATAAAACTTTTGGAGATCTCACAGCTTCTAATAACACCTCTTCTAAATCGATTCAAGCAATTAAAAGTTTTTTGATGGAGCAGCCATTTTGTAGCTATGGCGGTATGAAGAAACGGACAGATTCATACTTGAACCCTGAAATACACCCCTTTTTGTTCGGGTAATCCACGTAACCATGAAAAACTAAAGTCTACTGTTGGGTATAGGATTATACTTTTCTTCTTTGAACTCGTTTGAACAATCAGCTATTGTTTCTTCTTCTCGATCGTGGCTTCATGATTCAGGCACGTGCCCTACCGGGCAGCTCGTGCTACGACCGCTCTTCGTTCAATATGATTGTGCACCATTGATTGTCAGCGCTTTAGCCTTCACTATGTTCTTCCTCTTCAGTTCTTTAACTTCCCAGGGAGCATACGGCCTCAACCACAGATTTCCTCTTATGAATGTGGTTTGCGGTAGCTTCCAATTCTGACCAGCTAGTGCCAATCAACTAGGCCTTTTGGGCTAAGGATCTCTTCCACGTGATTCTCGGCCACCCTCTCTTACTATGTTACTTTGACGTAATTGCCGTTTTTGGATATTACGTACTGCGGCGGTTCGTGGTGATGGGTCTCTACTGCATGAGCAATCGTTCCGTCCTTGTTCAACTTGACTGTGGCCATACATTTAGCGCGTCGCCTCTTCGAGCAATAAAATGTGTTGGGTGATACCGTTTGGGAGTACGTGTACCCGTTCAACATGAGCAATTTTTTGCCACAGCTAGTCGGTATGAATAGGGCGATTCCTTCTGAAACAAAAACGCTACGTTACGTTTGATAACCAGCGCCAAAACGAATTTTCCAGCGATATGGTAGGAAGAAACAGTATACGTGTTATTAGACAGCGTAAACATAAAGATTATTAACTTAATTCCGGACTTGGTAACCAAGTAACTAATTACGGGATCTAGTTAATATTGTGTGCAGTTCTTACGACCGTTTTGGTTCGAGAAACGTTTAAAGATACCACAATCTCGATAATGTTACCCCATCAAAGCATAAATATAAAATAGCCAAAACAGCAAGACTAGGAACAACGGAAGTGCAGGGTTACCACGTGAAGACTTATGATGATGAGGTACCGACTATTGTTTAACAGGTGTAACGGTGTTCTAAAACACCTCAAAACAAAAACCTAAAATACAATAATTGAATCTATAATACAATAGTTAGGTACCTACTTATCTAATAAAATTATTTACACTTAAGGTTTACTCTAAAGCTCACATAAAACTTAACTACTACGAACAGACAAACATTCCAATCCTCTATTCATATTAGATAATACAATCGTAAGCGATCGGAAGGTCCGGTTGTCACACAAAAAAAAAACGCTCGAGAGTGTCATTAGTGCAATGAATTCGTTCATTTTAACCTGGCCGTTTACCGAAGAACACACCTCCCTGTGAAGATACTTCATTTACATTCTAATAACCGAAATTAAGCCATCCAGGCATTCTACAAGTTCTACATTGCTAAAAGTGTTTATGTGAATTTTCCCCGACTGGGTGAGTGTTGTAATTTAGTTATTTTAGTTGGCCTAGTATATATTTTCTACCCGCAATTTTTAATAATCTAGGCTATTGCTGATTTCTTTATTCTAGTTGTGCTAAATCCAACGAAATCATATAAGTACTAATACGCCCAGTCATGGCTGTTGCTTAGTTATTATTTTAATTTGCGAAATAAATTAAAATATCCGACTGTCTGTCTTATCTTTAACGGTTTTAATCTCTTGCACCGTAATAGGTAGAGGTAAAAAGTTTTCATTACTCATACTCTGAAAGGGGATCATTGTTCACCCAGGCACCGTGCTGAAAGTGGTACATGCCTGCTCTAAAGCAGAAAAGTATTTAAAAAAAAATATATGAATCGTAGTTTATATTGCACAACGCAATGGTAGTAACCTATACAGCCATAAAACGATTAATTCTTCATTTATTAGTTTTGTTGACATTCAAATTCTTTTTGATGTTTATAATTAATATAATGTACTTACTTTATGTATTTATTAGTCACTTTCAAGGCGAGATGTGGTTTGCGAAATAAATTAAAATATTGTTTAAGACACAGATAAAACCACCAAATACGCAAATTCAAACGACGTCTTTCGCGGTCGCGCGCCATCTTGCGAATTGTGATGTACGGCTAGCACGAGTTGGCGCGCGAGCTATCTCGCCGCGAGCTAGACCATCCGTCTGTTTCAGCGTGATTTCCTTAAGTTTTATATTTTGATTTTAACTGGCTTGTGTTTACTTTCCTCGTATTCGTAATGAAAAGTAGAGTGTTTTACTCGGGTGATAGCACCCATTTCTGCCTCGAACTATTGGCGCTCTCACTTCGTTCGAGCGCCAAAACATCTCGTCAGGTATGGGTGCCTTTCAGCCCTCGGTTAATAATCTACTATTACAGAATTAATATGACGCATTACCTAATAAATTATACAAAGGGGAAAAAATACCCATACAATAAATGTAATTTTGTAACGTTTGTAAGAAAGTCTAAGGGGTATGATAAAATAATCAAGCTGAAAAATAAACAAAATGCTTTAATTTCCATAAGCTTAACCTCAGAAAGAAACCTTGTTAATGTGTGGGAAACCTTTCTGCAGCTTCCATTATTCGGATGTTATGAATCGCCTTTTAAATCTAACAAACCAGCTTCTGCTAGCTGCAAATGGTGGAACAGAAGACCCTTTGCTCTCCTGCTGTTTAAGGCTCTCATATAACAACATTGCTTTTTTACATATGAGATCTGGACTCACAGGAGTTTTCTTTTTATTCAAATCTTCTACCCAGACTGCAAGATACTTTTCCATTCTTTCTAAAATAACCGGCCTCGAGCGAGAAAGTTTTTTTGCACTAGTAGGCGTTGTAGATTCACAAGATCGCATAATTTTGTCACGATTTTTCACAATTGTACGGACAGTTGACTCTGAGATACCAAACTGTCGGCCAACTTCTGTAGCTCTCCCTCTTTTCTCCATCCTTTTTAAAACTTTTATCTTCGTCTCCAAACTCAAGTTCTTGCGCTCTTTTTTCTTAGGCGATGGCGATATAGTACGTAATACATATCTGCCGTTATTTGTTGTTACGTATTGCGGGGGCTCGTGACTATGGGCCTCTTTTACATATACAATCGTTCCGTTCCTGTCCAGCTTTACTCTGGCAGTACAATTGGCTCGCTGTTTATTTGAGCAGTAAAATGTCTGGGATAATATTTGATTGTATATGTACCCGTTTAATATGAGCAGTTTTTTGCCACGGTTGGTTGATATGAATTTAAAGGTTCCGACTGCAACAAAAATATTTTGCAATACAATTTAAAATAATTTTTTCAGGTAGTTGAGGGGCTCCAGGTACACAAGAGCACCACCAATGAAAAAAAAATCCTCTTACAAATATTTTTTGCAAAAAGTGTCTTGGTATTCTTTCTCAGTCAGTTTCATCCCACCCCTGAAGAAAAGTACTAAAATATTTTAAGTAAATCTGGAAGTTATCTTTCATCTACACCAGTATATCTGGAAATTCCGTTCAATTCCACCTAAAGAATATCTAAAAGCGTGGTCTACAACGACCTTCCCCGACGCTTCGCACTTCCACGACGTGCCTACTTGACTGCATGGTCTTCCTCCATGGCGTGCCTCCGCTTCTCCACGAACGTGCCTTCTTGACGGCACCGCCTCCACGTGCCTACTCCCCTCCACGGCATGCATGACGGCACGTAGCCGCTAAGGTCCCTCTTTTTACATTTTTTTTTTGTTTTTCCTTGTTAGATTTAAGTTTAAGCTAGCTTATTTTTTTATTTTGTTGGTTATGACGAACCTTTATATCTATTTATAGCCCCAGATAACGTCACAGATACTCGAATTATAATATTGTTTACAAAAATGTAAAGCCTATCCAAGAAAATTTAATACCGCAGTTAAAAGCGCCACATTTCCATTCTATACTGCAGCATTTCGCATAGTTGTACCAACTGAAATTGGCCAGTTTATTTTTTTATCAGGCTTAATATTTGTGAAAAAATATAATGAGAGAAGAGTAATAAATAATTAAGAGAAGAGGAACCATAAGTAACCCTTTTTTATTTTAAATTTACATTAAATTGAAATCAGTAAACAAAACCATTCAGTCATGCACAATCTTCGCAATCATTTATTAATCAGAAATTAAATAGTCAACCGACTCACACGAAATTTCTTGATCTTCAATATCAGATGGTACCAATCGTTAAATTCCTGATGTATCAAACTTATTGTCATTGGTCAGGCTGTTAAGTCACTTTCACTGTCACCAACATTCATAATATTATATTTTTCAGTAACTTACAAAGTGGTCCATCTTCATTACACAAACTATGGATAATAGGAATCAGTCATGTTGATAACTAAGTAGATATAGTTATTTAAATAAATAAAGTCCAATCCCGCGGACTTTGTATCCGACCAATACTTTATTGAATTGTCTACCACTTTTCGTTCTGTTTATGGCATTTTAACGCACAAGAAACACACAAAAGCTCTAAAATTGACCAAGCTCGAGCACTTGTCAGGTAGTCAGAAATCGACATTCATAAATGAGGTTTGTTGTTTTTTCAGCGCATCTGCAATGTTTGCCGACGCGCGTACTCATGATTTTTATGCCATAAGTGCGCAACAACAGTGCCTCTTTGATGCATAGGGTTTGCGGTAGCGTCAACAATCTCGTTCATGTCATTGCAAATAGGACTGACAGCCCCATGCTGAGGCACTGGATCTCAGTCCATGTGAAATAAAAATAATAAAATGTATTTACTAACTAAATATAGACTTGCTCCGGAAATAATATTGAAATGAATAAATTGAAGATGGATAGCTTCAATTTGATGACGTGCTGACACGAGATTTGTCAGTTGTTTCTTTTTTCCTTCGTCTGTACCTAAAAACAAAAAAGTCATGTATTCTGCGCAACGTTAGCATTAATTAAATTCATTGTGCTTATTTGGTACCTACTACTATCTACAAACCTCTTTGAATTTACCTTCCATCTTTTTCTTTGCTCTCTTTGATCACGACTGGATTGCTCTGAAATATTTTAGATTTTCTTTGCTTCTTTGTATTTTAAGTAATTTTGTCTTCTTTTTTCTTTTTCTGCAGCCAGCAGTTTAGGGTCATTTTTAATTTCTTCATAACGCCGTCTTTTGCACAACTTCTGTTGTTCTCGTCTAGCTTCTTTGCTTTTTTTTCGACGGTGGTGGCATTTAAAAAATTCTGAAACAAAAGCTATTTGTATTGGTTTATAGTCTTACTAGACCTGTGAAGAATTTGTTAATTTGTAAGAAGCAATACTTGTAGGGTTTTTTCGTAGCTTAAAACCCATCCATGACATGTACGAAGTCGCATAGTGAGCCTGCGATAAGCTTAGTCAAGGAAAGGAAGTTGTTATGGCTCATAAAACAATGCAATAAGCATAAGACAAAAATGGTTTATTAAGTAATACTTATGGTTCATAAAGTTTGGACGTGTGGCGCCGGATTAAGAATAGCGTCACTCCATTTCCTTCCGTGGATGTCATAGAAGGCGACTAGGGAAATCAATTACCAGGAGACGAGCAGCAGCGTCTTCCTGAGATTCCAAACGCATACTGCGATCGCCAACCCGCCTGTCAAGCGTGGCGATTATGGCAAAACCCCTCATGGTTATGAAAATCACGAAGGAGGCCTATGTCCTGCTTCAAATGGCTGATGATGATTCTTTTGATCAATATTCTTATCTTATCTTTGTTAAATCTTTCTCCAGCTAGTCAAAAGGTTGCCATCATAAAAAAACTATTTTCGAAGAGCTTCCCAATTGTAGGTCTCAATTTTGCTACAAGGGTATGACTCATAATTCTTTAATGTTTTCCCAGGAAAAGTTTTTGTGTCCAGTTTGCTCAATATCGGGCATCAGTATTTATTTAACATCCAGTATTCTAGAGTTTAATATAATGTCCCTCGGAGGACACCATATAGCGCGGCGGATCATGTTCATGGCCATCAATAGCTTCAATAATCTTATCATTCTTGTCCATCTTCACACGAGCTGCGCAGCCAGCGAACTTTTTAGAGCAGTAAAAAACATACGGCGAATGCTGTTGAGAGTACGTGTATCCATTGAGCATGAGAAGCTTTTTGCCACGCTTTGTCGGTATGAAGGTATAATTTTGAGCTGTAACAAGAAATTTTGGAGTTACTTTCGATGGCCGATGGGGCCGAAAAGTTCTCGAATGGAGACCACATATCGACCAGCACAGCGTAGGACGACCAGCCACAAGATGGACAGATGACCTCATCTAAGTGGCAGGAAGACGCTGGATGCAAGCCGCTTCCAACCGGTCTTTTTGGAAATTCATGGAGGAGGCCTATGTTCAGCAGTGGACTTGATAGGTAAGGTGACCATTCAAACACTGCAGCGTCTCGGGCTTTTAAGACAGTGTACGGACTTTAAATGTCTTCTTCACAAACCTTGGCATTAGTCGGCTTAATCCACTCGCTGGCCGTGAAGGAAAACATCGTGAGCGAGCTTGCAGAAGAAGTATTAACTTATACGTACACTTGGCGAAAAAGTTCTGGACCTGCGACTGCGGACCGGACGATCTGACGATGCACCAGATGGCCTGATGACTTGGTTACGGTGGCGGCGAGTCGCTGGATGCGGGCGGCACCAGACCGGGAAGCTTGGAAAACCATGAGGGAGGCCTCCTGCAGTGGGCGTCAAATGGCTGATGATGATGGTGATGATACTTAGCATAAGCACAACACAATCTATGTATAGGTCCCTAACAAGGATGTACTGTCATGGGAATTATCTTGGAAATAAGCTTTAAACATATGTACAATGAACAAGCTTTATTATAATATATTTTTTTCTCCTATAATCAGATGGTCCTCCGGCTATAATCAGATGGTTTTCGGGTAGATCTGGCGTTGAGACGATATTGATAAATAGGTTTAGGTCTGTAGGTTTTAAGTATTTATTTCTCTTAAGAACGAATTACATTTCATTCACTTAAATGAAAAAAACAGGACCATAATCTAAGGAAATATAAACATGCAACACCTCCTGTAATACCAATTTCAGTTACTAGATTGTAACAAACGCTTAAATTTTATATTTTTCTTTGATGTGGCAACTTAATCAGAACTTAAATTTTGGAAGTGAATCTAAAGCTGTCTTGCACCACTTCTTAAATGTCACTTAATAATGGCAGAATTGACCTTTTTCCGTATTGGGTTCGTGGTGCAAAAAGTTGTAAGTGATTTTTAGTGCGAGTCTGATGTTTGTGGTGCTTTGCCTTGAATTCCATATTAGACAAGTTTGTGAGTAATTTTATAATAATTTGTCTTGGTATATCGTGCGTGTAGGTGTAAGAAAATCGTAACAGAAAAGTACTTTAATAAGTTTATTTTGAATAGTCAGTTGAATTTTGACTAAACATCCTCAGTTACAGCTAAAAATTTAAAAATGCATCTATGGAACAGTCCAGATTTTTTTCTAATACCTTAATAAAATCAATATATATTTAAATAAGAATCACTAAAAAAATATAAGCTATCCCATCAAAACATCATTATGACATTTACGTACAGTAGCAAAAGATGTATTGCGCAGCATGTGTAACTAGAACTGTGTGAAATTCCAGCCTTCTGTTTCTAGGGTCGACGGACTAAAGCACAAGCCAAATTATCATGAAATTATTGCTCTATTGAACAATGGTAATTAAACTATCAGATCGCTTATTTTTTTGTAAAAAAAAACATGTATGTTCAATTTACAGTTTCATGACAGCTCTCCGTTAATGTGAAAAGGTTAATAAAAATGTTATTAGGGTAATTTATATTTTTTTACTGCCTCAAAAATTTGTATTTTGGACTATATTCGTCCGCCGCCCTAGAATTGACAGCTACAGTAAAGTACAGTTGAAGCTTACGAGCAAAGTGTTTACAGAAAGTCTTGCTATTGTTGGAACTCACATCCTACCTTAATAATAACGGGTTTTGGGCCTAATACTCCTTAACACAGATTAATATTAATCTAGCAAGGGTGTCAGCTCGTCTCTCTACTTAAATGTACTGTACCAAATCTTTATATATTATTATATATACTAGATGACAAGCGAACAGCAATTAATTTTTATATAGATAGAGAAAACACTTCATGGTAAATAAAAAAGGAAATTACACAGATACTTAGGTACATTATTAAGTTTGTTTGTACATTTAACTTTTTGGATTTTGTTATTTTATGACGAGGAGAAATTACTTAATCAAATATTTTCATAAATATGAAATACTAGATGATCCCGTGAACTTCGTATCACATCATTTTATTTTCGTTCTTACCATTTAAACCTTCCCAGGTCTTCCACAAATATAAGAAAAAAAATTGTCAAATCGGTCCAGCCTTTTTAAGTTTTAGCGAGACTAACGAACAGCAATTCTTCTACCTACCTACATAAAAATCTCGTGTCAGTGTTCGTCATCGAATTCCTCCGACACGGCTTCACCAATTTTTATGACATTTTTGTGCATGTATGGTGGGTCTGAGAATAGGTCGTAGGCTAATTAATATGGCAAAACAAGTGCTAGGTCAGCTCGTTTTTATATATAAGAGATTACAGAGTGTTGCATAAAGCTCTCATGTGGCAATTTAGAGGGTCATTCCACTCATTACAAAAACAACTTGTATGAGTATTATTCAATACATTACATTACCTAAACTCGCGCCTATATCCCGGAGGGAAAGGCAAATTAAAAAAATTCAAAAGTATTTATTCATCCAACCAATTCTATTGCAAAAATACACTTTTGCTGGGATTCCTTTATAAGTATTAAGTACCTGTGACAGGGAAATCCGCTTTTCACGTTTCTACAATTAACCGTTTAGCCAGAAGAGGGCACCCTCGGACAAAAATTTACGCTTTAAAACTTAATATTTTGGCAAACGGAACCCTAAATTGAAAAATGACCTTCCGGTAGAATAAAACAGTAGAATAAAATCCCGATTTTTTTCAACATATGGGTGTATAATATTTAAAAAAAAAATCAGGATTTTATTCTACCGTTTCGTCGGCGTGGTTAATGCCAAATTTGAGCTTTCTAGTACTAATCGTCTCTGAGCTAGGCCGCCGCTATGGCGAAACCATAAGAAGGGTTCCTTGTCGATTACAGAACCCTAAAAAAATATAAGGTTTTGTCCATTGATAGCGCTAGTGTTACTTCATGGAGCTCAGTAGGTCTCCGACCGCATGATTTCTATTGGATTTCTTGCGGTGCGCGAGTGAAAAGTTGGGGGGGAAAGTAAGCACTTTTAAAATTCTATTTTGCTATCATATGACATCTAATTAATGCTATTTTGACGACCAACGTCACTTACACATTCACTGATAATTATTTTCATATATTTTTTAACTAGGCCAAATTCAGTATAGCTGAAATAAAACTTTAATTACAATTTAGAAACTAAATATTTAGTTACACTTCAGGCAATTTCGCGATTTTATTTTATGCAGTAAAGTTAAAAAAGAACATAATTATAATGACCGACGGCCCTAGATAGGACAACGAAAGTAATAAATATATTTCAGATTTTAAATATTAAACATTAGAGAGTAAAATGTACTTTTAAACACCTGTATTAGGGGTACCGTCGGTGAACCCAGCCTTAACGTGCTTGTTACATTTTAATGTAATGACCATCAGACGAAATCATGTATCGTGGTGGATCATGGTGGTGCTCCTTGTGGGCCGCAACGATCTTATCATTTTTGTCGAATTTAATACGAGCGACGCAACCGGAAATAGTTTTGGAACAGTAATATACGTACGGCGACGACCTCCGATGATAAGTGTATCCGTCAACCATGAGTAGCTTTTTGCCGTGCTGCGTCGGTATCCATATGTAATTTGTATCTTTAAAAGAGAAGTGTACAAGTAATTAGCAAAGGGCAAGATAAAAAGTAGCCGAAACCGGCGTGCGTGCATGCAACGACTAATGAATGTTGAGGAAGCGAAAGTGATCTGTCAGGATCGTAGCAAGTGGCAGTCCCTGGTCTCTGCCTACCCCTCTGGGATACAGGCGTGAGTTTATGTTATGTTATGTCTAGCGACCATGACATGCCTACAAATCAAGTGGAAACATTTTATCAAAAATAACACCGAAACTGTGACTTAATGAACGTTAAAAGTTAGTCTAACTCCAGACAAAACAACTCCAAACTTAGTCTGTTCAGAGTCTTTTGAAACTAAATTAACAGAGTTTAGATATTATTCTAAAAACATATAACTCATGTTCCGGCTTTAACAATTCCAGACATCTTTATTATTAATAGTAGATACTTTATTACACACACGAAAACACAATACAGGAAAGGTAACAAAAGAGAATACATGTACAGAGGCGAGCTTGTCGTCAAATAATGAGATAGAATCCTTAAGGTACATGAAAACCACTTTAGAGACAATTATTTTAAAATATAGGCCTAAAAAATAATGTTTTAGCAATTTCTGTAATACATTTAGTAAATATTATCAATCAATTGCAACTGAATTCATTCAATGCTAATATAAAGATCGTAATGCACAGGTTTACCTCTAAAACGCACAGTTTCTGTATTGTCAATTAGATAGATAGATTTATTGCACAACCAGAACAAATAAAATAATTACAAAAAGGACAAAGATCAGGTATTAGAGTTTTTGACTTTTGAGCTTTGAGGTTTTTTACACACAACTTTGTGAGGAAACCTAAATGTCTGAGGTGTTCACATACCTCAGCGCTTGACATTTCCAATCCGCGGTGGGCACGCGTGGTAATTAAGCTCAATCAGACGAAATATAAAATTGTATTAAAAAAAAGGACAATGTAAGCTGTTGTAAATGACCAACTTTAACTGACGTGTTTCGAGAATTGCACGTTTTATAGATAATTGTGTATAGCTAAATTATAAATAACATTAGAATAAACTTCATAGTACAGCACGAAATTACAAGAACATTTAGCCTCCTCAGTTCTGACCTCAAAAACAACGATTGAAAACCGTTGTTATTTTCAAGGTCAGGACTGAGGAGGTTAAGATGGTTAAACCAATTACAATTGGCGGCCTTATCACTGAACACCGATTTGTTCCAGGCAACCATAGATGGAAAATAAGGAGAACAACAAATCCTATTCAGAATATACCTTCTAGACTCTGATGTAGCGGCCATCAGCCGAAAGCATATATCGTGGGGGATCGTGGTCATGCTCTTTGAAGGCTTCAACTATCTTGGCGTTTTTGTCCAATTTAACGCGAGCGGCGCAGCCAGCTTTTTTTTTGGAACAATAATATATGTACGGGGATGCCTTTCGAGAATATGTGTATCCGTCGATCATGAGTATTTTTCTACCAAGTTTGGTTGGAATGCATATGTAATTTGTATCTGTGAAGGAAAATCTTAAATAATTAAGTTCAGCAATCTTGGCAAAAGGATGTACCTTTTATTTTGATAGTATCGCTAAAACAACAGTCACTGCCTGGTAATTGGAAATATCAACGTTAGGTGGGAGAAATGTAAATTTTTAACCTTTAATTAGCTAAATATCCAACCGCAAAAATGGCTACTTGCTTCTACCAGTGGTAATTTTACCTTTGATATAAATTTATCTGCAGTCGGAAGTAAACATCAATTCATGTAAAAACATTATCAGTTATTTATTAGGAACATAACAGCGGTAACACCGAGTTTTGGAGTGGCAGATGTTAAATAAAAGCAAAAATTTTAGAGCGTCCTTTTGCCTTCAAGAATTTTCAGCACCGAAAAAAAAAACATGGCAGCCCCTCCCGCCGGCGTGAAGTCCCCTGGGGTGGGGTCTCCCTGAGGGAAGGCCCGTGTCCTACAGTGACGTATATATATAGGCTACATAAAAAACATAATTTAACGAAATTTGTGCTTTCATAGCAAATTTATTAATGCCACAGAATTATTTTTCTAGAAAGTATGTCCATTCTATTGAACGGTTCAAAGCAAACGTAAGTGGCAGCGCCACATATTATGTTGGCTATATATGTAACATTACAGGATATAGGCAGTCTCTTCTTAAGTCGGCTTCTCTCAGAGAGAGAGAGATAGAGTATGGGCCTAATTATCATAAGTGCCCACCGCGGATTGAAAATTTCAGGCGCCGAAGTATGTGAATTTTGCAATTAAAAAGACCAACTCTAATTGACGTGTTTCGGGAATTGTACATCTTAGAGATAATCTTGTGTAGCTAAATTATAGATAAGATTGGAATATACTGCCAGCACGAAATTACAAGAACAGTTCGAAAACCACAATTGAAAATGATTGTTATTTTTAAGATCAGGACTGAGGAGGTTAAGATTGGCGAACTTATCACTAAAAACCGATTTGCTCTAGACAACGATAGATAGAAAATAAAGAGAACAACCAATTATATTATGCACTACATATGTCTCTTCTAGAGTTTAATGTAGTTGCCATCAGCCGACACCATATATCGTGGGGGATCATGGTCATGCTCTTTGAAGGCTTCCACTATCTTGGCATTTTTGTCCAATTTGATGCGAGCGGCGCAGCCAGCAATTTTTTTTGAACAATAGTATATGTACGGCGATGTCCTTTGAGAATATGTGTATCCGTCGATCATGAGTAATTTTTTACCATGTTTAGTTGGAATACATATGTAATTTGTATCTGTGAAGGAGAAGTTTAAATAATGAAGCTCAGCGATATTGGCACACTTGCTTTTGTTTTGTTTGTATTGCTAAAAATATAACACTCACTGCCAAGTCGAAAGCACATCTATATTCAACTGAGTATATCTCTAGATGTGTCGTTGACTTGGTATTGGTAGATAACGTTACTAGGTTAGGTAGGGGAGACTTAAAAATAAAATGTAACGGTTTATCCTTTAAGACTGCTCTTACGCGGAGCATGCTGTCTCGCTTGCACAACTTTACATTTTTAATTATTGTAATAAAATGATAGTTTTTGATAAATGTGGTCTGAGGATTTGATGCATAATTAACTTACGGACATATTAATTACATTTTTGTCTTCCTATACGTAGTGTTTAACAAAGAAAAGTTGTTCCTAAAATAATTATATTTGAAATCAAATTATCTCAATCAAAAATTTAGTACAGGATACGAAAAGTATCCCCGCAATTTAATTATTCATCAAACTCACATACTACATTTATCAAAAGTATAAAAATTTTATAACAATTACCAAAAATGTTAAATTGTCCGAGCGAGACAGCGTGTTCACGCAAGAACACCCTTAATTAGCTAAATATCCGACCACAAAAATTGCTACTTAACCTGGGGATATATATTAATTTATCGGGGTATGAAGTAGACATCAAATTTTGTAAGTTCATATCAGGTATTTATTACAAACGTAACAGCTGTAATAATGTAAGTAGTGAATGTTGGGCGGTAACAAAGAAAATAAAATAAAACGGAGTTTTGGAGTCGCGGATAGTAAATAAAAGCGAAGGAGTCCATTTCTTGCGTTCAAGAATTTTCGTCACCGAAAAAACCATGGCTGCTCATCCCGCCGGCCAGAAATCTCCGAGGGTGAGGCCGCGGGAGCGGGGGGAACAGCATCATACATAGAAAGGAGGTCGAACATGGCTTGCTCTCATTTCGCCATCCATCGACCTTTTTATTGTTAACCTTCAAGGAGTTACTTACGAAACGAGTTTTGGTATATAAGTATGTCGCGGACAGTCCATAAAGAAGATTTCACAGTTTAATGTAACTCCCATCAGAAGTAATCATGTACCGTGGTGGATCATGTCCATGCTCGCCAATGATTTGATCGACTGTACCATTTCTGTCCAATTTAATTCGCGCGCCACAACCAGCCAATTTTTTTGAACAGTAAAATATGTATTGCGAATTCATTTGGAAATACGTGTACCCATCAAGCAAAAGCAGCTTCTTGCCGCGCTTAGTCGGTATGAAGGTATACCTATTGGCTGCAAAAAAAAAAACATCAGTTGGTCAAACAATTTATAACAACATTTTTTTTAATTCTGTTCTGCAGTAGTCTCATTTAGTCGTAAGACAAAAACTGTTTGAATAAGATAAGAAAGTGATGTTACTTATAGTTCATTTGTTTAGGTATTTAACTAACTGTAAACAATCTTGATACGTCTTTTTATTGAAATATACATTTTATAAATCTGAATCTTTACACTTTACAAAATTCAATGTGAAATTACATAAAATTTCATGAAATTCAAGTAAAATGTAAATATTTGGATTTATAAAGTGTATATTTCAATAAAAATACGTATCAAGATTGTTTAAATTTAGTTAAATACCTAAACAAATGAACTATAAAGGAAATAAGGAAGTAACTTTGGGTAAAAAGAAACTTCTTTTTGACGCGACATTTTTTTCAAAACTTCCCCTAAATCATCATCAGCCATTAGACGCCCACTGCAGGACATAGGCCTCCCTCATGGTTTTCCAAGCTTCCTGGTCTTGTGCCGCCCGCATCCAGCGACTCCCAAAATGTTCCCTTAAGGGGAGTGGGCTGACTCATATCTTCTTTTACAGATCGTATTCACAAAAAGTGTCTGTACAATCTCTTAATCATATTAACAGTGATTTTTAGGACCCACGACGTAGAAACTAGGATTACGAATCTGCGCCTAGATAGCAGTTATGCAAAAAAACGGCCGGTTTTGGCGTAATACTATCTAGTCCTAGGTTTTTTGCCTAAAGCCTGATTTACCTACATTTGCTATTTTTTATACGTTCTTAGCATGCTTTTTCAAAGCATACTAAAAAAGCACGAATTTAGGAAATGTGAATGTGCCATGCTTTTTAGCACGCTAAAAAATCTGACTGACGGTCAGATTTTTTATCGTTATCTGTGCTTTTAAAAAAGTATCTAATAAAAATGGCGTCGCAAGTGAATTGGACACGGGATTTGACTATTACATTGTTAACGGAATATGAAACACATGCTTGCTTGTGGGATTCGTGCAGCAAAACTTCATCATCATCAACCCATTATGTCCCCACCGAGGGGCACGGGTCTCTTCCCTGAGGAAGGTATAGGCCATACTCCACCACGGGGGCCAATTCCGGATTGGTGGAAAACAATATTTTATCACAGCCAATAACTGTAATAAAATTTCAACCGCTTGCAAATTAATTAGAGATTCCATATTTTCCACTTGCGATGCGTGTGCTTTCTTCACTTTTTGAGACAATTTGTGTAGAAACTAGCCCAGCAAATGTATATCGGCGTGTTTAATTAGCACTGTTTTAGCTTAGCATGCTAAAAAACAGTGCTAAATAGCACGGAATTTATAGCAAATCTAAACCAGCCTTTAGGTTCACGGCCATGGGTCCTAAAAATCACCATTAACATGATTGAGAGATTGTACAGAAATTTTTCACAAATTCGCGCACGAAAGGTTCCGTACCATTATCTATACATTTGAATATTTCAAGCGGCAAAAAAAATCACTTATGTTGTATGGGCCCCCTTAAATGTTTATTTTTTTCTATTTTTAGCATTTGTTGTTACGACTCGCACTTGGCCGGTTTTTTAGTCACCTTTCGTTAAAATAAAAATGCACACCAACAGACAACATAAGAATGTTTTTATTGTACACTGGAGCACATGACATACAAAATTGTCAATTGGCGGCCTATTTGCAATTTCTTGCAGACAATTTACAACCGAACGTAAACAGATATACTCCGTTCCAGGAGTCGAACTACTAGGAAACCAAATACTCGCATGTCATTGGTCAATGAGCGCGGCTAGAGAAAACGAAACAATAAGCCAAGATAGACGGTCCGCTATTAAAGTGGCTATTGAAGATCACGCGAATTAAATAATGGACGCACGAGGATGCTTGTGTTTGGGAGCTCGTTTCGTAGAATGGAGAATAGACATGATCTTTAAATAAAAGTATCGGTAGCCGTCGCCTTATACCATGAAATAGAAATGCCCTCTTTATCTGAATAAAATATTATGCTTTACTACCTACAAAAGGGCTGGGGATTCATATCGTTACTTATTTTAATTTGTACAAATGGCTCCAGTCTGGGTGTATTCCCATGTTTGTGATTTCCTTGCTAGGCTATCATAGCACAGGATATAATAGTCTGGGACCAGGATAAATCGTGATTTATAAAGCGAAATTATTTATTTACTTGTATTAGGAAGTTAAATTCAATTCAATTCTGCTTTATGGACTCACTGCACTGATCATCCAGTACAATTTCGCCAATGTCAACTGTTAGGTAAGAAATAGCAATTTAAGAACGTTTATCGAAATATCAGAAATTAAAATCTATTAATAATATTTTTACAAAATGTCCGATGTCAAAAAAACTTCGGACCAAATCTATTAGGAAGTTACCTATTATCGATTTATTAGACTGTCAAACAAAACTCTTGTCGTAGTTTACATGTCAACGGACCTTCGCGGTAATTGTTTATTTTCAGAACCTTGTTTCCTGAAATCTAGGATCTAAGCGTAGATCTTTATTCCTTTTATACAGACAAGCTACAGTCCAGGAAAAATTTGAATCTGATATTGAAGAATTTGTAGTCTCGCAGTTGCAGCAACAGAAACATTTTTTGACATAACCACAGATAATGAATTAATCTGTCGTTAAATTACTTTTTACAAACTATAAAGATGGGCACTGACCAAATGCTCGCGGTGTAATCGAGAATTCCCAGTGAGCATGCTCGCATCAAGCAAGAAAATTTCGGCGTAACATACTCGTTGCGAGCACAGTGCTCGATATTCAGTCATATGCAGTCAAGATGTCCGACAGCGAGATTGTGTTGATCTTTGATTCTTATCTCTGTATAGTTGTATAAAATACAAAGTTCTTTCCTTGTCCCACTCCATTTTTCAAAAAAGTAATACACGTATGCTCGTGACGAGTTAGTACAGCGTACTGACAGAATAAATGTTCCACGCGTAACACTCAAAGGATTCGCCAAAAAACCGCCAGCCGGGTCGAGCACTCAAAGCGAGCAACGAGCGGCTCGTTGATCGTTGATTTCGCCGGAACAATACGTACTGACTGCACGAATACTCGATGTGTAACATGTTACATTACACCGCGAGCATTTGGTCAGTACCCACCTTAAGAAATTTCATAAAGTTCTACAGCGTTTTACTTAAAGAGCCTCTGCGAGAGGCATCACTTAGTTTTTTACAAATAAGACGGTAGGCTTGTTAAACATAAACATAAACTCACGCCTGAGGCTCAGAGGGGTAGGCAGAGACCAGGGACTGCCACTTGCCACGATCCTAACAGATCACTTTCGCTTCCTAAACATTCATTAGTTCGGGAGGTCCTGGGTTCGAATCCCAGCATGTACCAATGACTTTGTTTTCTATGTTACGTACATTTGTGGAATTATAGTAGCAATACCACTCGCTAACTGTGAAGGAAGCATCGTGAGGCGACCTGAGTGTCTAAGGTGTTCACATACCTCAGCGCTCGAAATTGCCATTCCGCGGTGGGCACGCGTGGTTATTAAGCCCATACTCTCTCTCTGATAGAAGACCTGTGCCCTGCAGTGGGACGTATATAGGCTACATAAAAAAAATGACCAGGACTGAGTGTCTAAGATGTAATACCTCAGCGCTTGAAATTGCCAATCCTCGGTGGGCACGCGTGGTTATTAAGCCCATACATTATCTCTCTGAGAGAAGACCTGTGCCCTGCAGTGGGACGTATATAGGCTACATAACAAAGACTAGGACTTTAGAGTTTCACATATTTGCCTGTGTGCGAAAGTATGTATCGGGGTGGATTGTGGTCGTGTTCTGTGTTAGCGTGAATTATCCTATCTCCTTTGTCCAACTTAACACGAGCTGCACAACCGGCCTTTTTCTTGGAGCAGTAGTATAAAAACGCAGATTGCCCACAGCGGGAGTAAGTGTACCCCTCCACCATAAGTACCTTTTTGCCTCGCGTTGTCTGTATAAACCTACAATTTGAGTCTGTGAAAAAAAAGAAGTATTAGTAACTTTTCACGAACATCCACAGCCTTATTTTATTACTATGCACGAACTTTATCTCATGGTCATTTACTAGCTATTTATGGTTGTTTTATCTGAAATAAACTAGTAAAAACTGAATTTGCACGGATATTTACTCGTTTAGTTTTCAATTTACAATTTTCCGACGTTTCGGTACTTTTGCAAGTGCCGTGGTCTCGGTAGACTGAAGTGACAGATGTCTTTTTGAAAGCATTAACTGTTAGTTTACTACCCTCGGCAAAAATTAAAAAAAAAGACTTATTAAGTTACGTTCGAAAATGATTTTGGCAAACTTTTTTATTTAATTTGGCAAAAGTATTGTTTTATTTAAACTCAAAAATATTGATTATTAGTTATTGAAATTAAAATTCAATTAATTGTTTTGTAGATTGAATTTTAACTTCAATAACTGAAATAAAAATTCAAAAAATTGCCAAAATAATTTTGGGACGTAACTTAACATTTCTTTTTTTCTAATTTTTGCCGAGGGTAGTAAACTAACAGTTAATGCTTTCAAAAAGACGCATCACGTCAGTCTACCAAGACCACAGGAGTTGCAAAAGTACCGAAACGTCGGAAAATTGTAAAATGAAAAATAAACGAGCAAATATCCGTGCAAATTCAGTTTTTATTATGGCTGGTGATGCTCGTGTTACCTTAGAAAATACTATGAAATAAACTAATATAAGATTTTATTTCTTCTCATTAACTTTGATAATTCATAGTTACAAAATAAAGATTCCTCTTAAACACTCCTCAGAGGCAGCTTGACAGATGTGTGGTTACGTCTTTCCCTTAACCACAGACTACTTAAACTGCATCTGAGGAGGGTTTTAAGTGAACCGTGTTTTATAAATAAGACGTAAGACTTTCTTAAGGGCCCTCGCCCACGGCGACTTTTTGTAGCGATGCAGTAGCGATGCTGTCGCGCGTTCGCATCGATACTTGTTTTACATGTTTGTGTTTACAAGTCTTGGATGTTTACATGTTTGTGATGTCGTTGTTACTGGTTCCCACGATACAGGGTATCCTAGTGTAGGGCCAGCAGCACTGTATGTGCCTGTATGTAAGTGTAATGTAATGTAAACCAAGTAATTGAATATAACGTATTTTTAGTACCTATCCAGAGAAGTTTTATTGATACATACGAGCTAAAATAACACAATCAAAACAATCGCTTATAGCTAAAAATATCCCATTTTTCTATTCTATTTTGTCCGTTAAATCTTCGTAAACCTCTTCCCTTAACCTTGCAATAAACTTTGGAATCACAGAGTGTTACAATAAATTTTTTTAGAGCAATTAGTACTTGAAATTACAAATCCGTACATATTAATATCTTTGGTAAGTGTACGTTTTTTAAACAAGAAAAGTGAGAAACATTAACTATATTAATAGGGGACAGTCACGGGACAGTCACGGACCTGTCCGTAATGTACATGACGCCATAAAGTTGGGGTAACACTAAGTAAAAGGTACCTATCACAAAATTAACCTCCTCAGTCCTGACCTTGAAAATAAGAATTGAAAACCATTGTTATTTTTAAGGTCAGGACTGAGGTGGTTAGAACATCTCAAGACTTAAAATGTATAACACTAGCTATGTATTGCCTTCTGTGATTTTTCTCGCTTTGGGTCGAAGTATCATCATCACTTCTACTTGGTCCACAATCCAACTGTTCAGGAAAAATGTTTAGTCCTTAATTTACATTTTCCTTATATTTTGCATTTTACGTCACAATTGTTTTCGCCTATTTGTCCTTTGTCGTTTTTTTTGTTCCCGCCATTGTGCTCTTAATTTATCCTTTTGAGGAGCATTTAGCTGAGACACTTTTTTTCTTTTAGCCCTAATCCGCCGCAAATCTTTTTTTTTTACTTCTTCGTATTTTTCGACGTCAGCTTTAATTTTTTCTCTGTAGCGACGCATTTTTTCAGCTGCAGTGAGCCTCACTTTGACAAAGTCTGAAAAAAATTTTGAACATTAATTCGTAACTAATTTGTAAGTGCAATAAATATTTTTGACGAAAAACTGCGTGAGGAAGCTGACAAGAAACAATTAGATGTACTCTATTAATCATGTTGAGGAGAAAAAAATTTTTTAAACAATTGCCACACAGTTACTGTACCATGGTCTTAAGGTTCCTGTACGTTACCGTATTTCTGGTATCGGACAGGAGGTAACAGAATTGGTTGCACGCAAATAAAAAATGTCCTAAAAATAACTGTCAATAAATTCCCAAACATAATTCAACCAAACACACGCTACGTTATTAGTTAAAATAATCAAAAACGTTTAAAAAACTTACCGGACAATGCCTTGAAAAATAACCTCACGCCAAATGAATGATCACTTTCTGTCGTCGAATGAAAATTACTGTCTTTATGACAGTCACAGTTTACGCCACAGGCAACCGTAAAAATGCATTTTAAAAGGTTTAAATTGTAGTGTTTTCACAATATCTTCCATAAATTTGATCCAAATTCATGTACCACTCAGTCTGATCTTGCTTTAAGAATCAAAAATGAAGGCGGAAGTGCACTATCTTTTTAAGAAATACGGTCCAAAAGAAAACTTTTTTTTTGGGACAGTACTGCAGAAAAAAATTACACTTTCCAAACTGTCTTAAATGAAATGCATTTAAGTAAACGGTTTCATAAAGTCAAATTCGTTACAACTTATTTAAACCATATGGAAACATCACAAACCCAATGAAAAAAAAAACATATTAATTATTTCACCAAAGGACAGCTGATGCAACGACAGGTACCAATTTTGGCGGCCATGCCCAGATTTTAAGTCTAGGATTTCAAGTCCAGAGCTTTAAAATTTCAAACTTGCACAGGGTATCCTTGGGACCAGGACAAGTGATTGTGTTGTGTGGAAGTAACTTTTTTATTTTAAATGAAAATTAAATAGGTATATTTACTATCGGTTCAGATTACAGAAACCATAAATTTAATAAACTAATTAATTATTGGTTAATTAAATTTATTATACACACAATAGGCTATTTTAAACGAAAAAAATTCGTATTACCTTGCATGCATTACAAAAGAAAAAAACATATAATGTTTTATAAAAAAAAAGAACAAAACAACGTTGCCCTGTCGAGGGCTGATCACTTTGTTTTACTTTTAACTCGTATGTTTTGCAGAAAAAAAAATTATGTACAATAATTCTTTAATAATGTAATTTTCGTCGAACTGCCGACTGCGCAGTCGGCGACGTGTGCGTCAGCCTACCTACCACGCCCACGTGTTGGGTCTTGTTGGCCGTTCCTATCGCAGAGGCAAAGAGTTGACCTTTCACATACAATGCAAGATCAATGTACCCTGTGTTTACCTACCTCCACTGACCCGATAATTGGATATAACTGAGCTTTGTGCTATCCAAGAGAATTTAGACAGCGCTGGTTTTCAGCTACCGCCTCCTCACAACATTTCAATTAGTTTTGTAATAATAGTGGTGCTTTGTTCAGGTAATTAGTATGGCATGAGTAAGTTACGGTGAAGCCGTGATTAACTTATTTTGTAAATGCATTACCTGATTCAGGATAGACTTTAGATTAGAACTTTTTATCAGCACTTGACAGTAGATTTGATTTGTACTTTTTTTTTTTTTTTTTTTTTTTTTAATACAAAACCCACAGCACAAGTTAACTTCTAAAGTATAGTTATGTTAAATATATCCAACCATAGGCCAATTAAGGGCTTACATTATGTTGACTTAACTAGTAGACAGGAACACAGTATTTCGTAAGGTACTTAAATAGCGTTAACGCAAGGGGAAAAATCGAAAATTACGTGACCAGGTAATACAGGGTCTATGTTCAGACACCTCTACTACCTCATCCGTAGTAGATAGAGAAAAACTTTATTAAGAGACGAGCGTTAAAATATTAAAGCCATTCCTAATTATGCATTAGTGAATTTACAGGAAGCATTTTTTTTTATTTATCCTTTAGTAGGTGCAGTTGATCTTATTACTCGTTTCTAACCTATCAAACTAACATTCTTAAAAAAAGATGTGAAACACTAATGTAAAAAACTGGCAACAAGTAACTTGACAAGTTCTTACATATCATACATTTTGGATACGAAAAGTAGTTCCAGTTTTTTTATATTCATGTTTCGGCGGTGAGAAGATGTGATTTCTCTCTCTTCAAAAGAGCTTTTGTATAAGCAAAAAGCCTAACTGGTAAAAAATTTAAAGAAATTATTTTTTATGAAATAAACTTTCGGCATTTTGCGAATTAGCCTTTTCCGGACTCGCTAGCCATTTCGCAAATTCGGCATTTGCCGGCTAGACAAATGATCGTTACATTTATCCGTAACTACCGATCAAACTTTGATGTAGTGCCCGGCAGCCGTGACCATGTATCGCGGGCGATCATGGCCGTGATCTTCATTGACTTGAGTGATTGTGCCGTGGTCGTCAAGCTTCACACGGGCTTTGCAGCCGCTGTCCTTCTTTGAGCAATAATAGTGCTTTGTCGTCCCAATTTGGGAGTAAGTGTACCCGTTGAGCATAAGTAGACTCTTCCCACGCGCAGTTGGTATGAACATGAACTGCAGATCTAAAAGAAATATTTTATATACTCAATTATATACAAAAAAAGTTATCTTTGCCTCCGCAGCAAAAATAAGCTATTCTTAAGACAAGATAAGATAAAAAAGTATTCATTGTCAGCTGGACGAAAATTGTCACCGAACGGGTTCCACGCGACGGATACCGCAGTCGTGGTCGGCCAAGGTGGAGATGGCGGAATAATCTCTCAACCTTAGGCCAGATGGGAAAAGATGGCTTAAGACAGGGAGTATTCCCAGCAGTGGGACACAAACACCGCTAACTAAGAAAATGCTTTATTAAAATACAACTTAAGACAAGGTCATGATATGATACGCCTAAAGGTAGTGGCTCAGTTGGAACTGACCCAGGACTATCTGGTTCGACTTTTTCCCTGTCTTGCACTGCCTCTCTCCAATCGTCCACCCCACCTTATTCTATTAAGACAAAAGTTTACAGAACCAGTGAAAATGCTTTGATATCAATGCATGGGTTTGACAGATATTTTTAATACATGAAAGGTTTATGGAATTGACGTGTTTGGGCGACTGAACATGAAGCAGCTATTCAATGAAAATATCTGTCAAAGACAGTGGTTTGACAGTGGTATCTGCACTTTTATTTTATCACATTTCAGGGCCAGAATTTTAATAATTTTACTTCTTATACCTATCAACCAGAAAAAGGCGATTTTAAATCATTTACATTTTAACGGATGTCAATAGAAGACACTCAGCCGTCAATAAGGCTAATATTTTGTTACCGAATTTACCTTAAATCGATTGATTTATATCATTGGGTAAGTATACTCATCATACAATTATTGGTTGGTTTTAAGAGTTTCCTATTTCGCAAAAAAAATCGTTGCTATTTTCGCTGCTATCTGAAATTTTGATTTTGAACATCGTAATTTTTTAGAACAAAAATAGTTCAGTATGATTAGTAGACTCCTCATTATGACCAGTCAATCGGTTTAAAATTTAAAACTGTAATTTGGCCTTTGCATCTACGCAATGAGATGATTTATACTGCGTCCAGTGGCACCTTCACACAAACTAGATAGGCGAAGGGACCACTCGGACACTGCAGTGCCTGGGACATGGTTTAAAATTTACCTGTCAACATATTGTATAGGTACATTATTATTATATAATAACGACGTATAACAAATGTGATACGTGATAAGTATCACACTTTCACGTAGTCCCCGTCAGCGGTGATCATGTTTCGCGGGGGACCGTGCCCGTGATCCTCAAAAGCCTCACCAATTTTCCTGCGGTCGTTGAGCTTAACCCGTGCCCTGCATCCGCTGTCCTTTTTGGAGCAGTAATAGCGGTTAGGAGACCCGCTTTGTGAGTAACTGGACTTCTTATCCTACTTTAACGTAATGCCCGACAGCGGTGATCAAGTATTGCGGGGGTTCATGACCGTGATTTTCAAAAGCCTCACCAATTCTCCTGCGGTCGTTGAGCTTAACCCGTGCCCTGCATCCGCTGTCCTTTTTGGAGCAGTAATAGCGGTTAGGAGACCCGCTTTGTGAGTAAGTGAACTTCTTATCCTACTTTAACGTAGTGCCCGCCAGCGGTGATCAAGTATTGCGGGGGTTCATGACCGTGCTCTTCAAAAGCCTCACTGATTGTCCCACGATCGTTCAGCTTAACCCGAGCTTTGCATCCGCTGTCCTTTTTGGAGCAGTAATAGCGGTTAGTAGACCCGCTTTGTGAGTAAGTGTACCCGTTGAGCATAAGTTGACATTTCCCTCGCGCAGTTGGTATGAACGTGAACTGCAGTACTGAAATTATTGTTTACTTTAGATCTTTATCTATTCTTAATAATAAATATCATAAATTACACACAACACAATCACTTGCCTTGGTCCCAAGCTAGGATACCCTGTATTATTTTAACTAGGCAACTACATCACAAATATGGAAATGGATCCAGACTGCCATTGGTAAAAATCTAGTACTGCGGCCTCCAGTGGGTCTCCAACCCATGACCTCTTTAGTCAAGCGTGTGAAGCCGCTAGACCAACGAGGTAGTCAATAGAAAGATTGAAATAGGAGCAGTAGCGCTTACAGAAGATAGCTAACTAAATAGTTAAATGGCTAAATAGCCAGCCTATAGAAAGAATCCACTGCTGGGAATCTTCTCTTTTACGCCAATACAACCGGATTCTTTTTGTCCCTGTGCTCCAGCCGCCTTTGGATTGGAGAAAAAAACTAAAATAAAAAATAACCAACAACCCCACTGCTGAGAATTAACTACTAAGCAGGCGGGACCAACCTTCGCAGGCGGGACCAACCTTCGCAGGCGGGACCAACCTTCGCAGGCGGGCCGAACCTTCAAGACAGGATCGTAAGGTGCTATATTGTTGAATTTGGGTCCCGCCTGCTAAGTAGTTAAGTATTGCTCACCAGTCGGGTTGTTGATTATTTTTTATTTCAGTTTTTTATTTTTGTCTTTTTAGTGAAACACGACGAATTGATTGATATATTATTTGTCAAAATCTGACTATTGGTTAAGGAGTTATGAGGGAACAAAGAATCGGACATACATACGAGCCAAACACATAACCCTCCTTTTGGGTTCCGCCGCAATCGGGTTAAAATTACTTAGTTTAGCAATTCTACGCAAGGTTTCTTACGCGCAAGCAACAAACCCTCTGGGCGTCATAGGAATGAAAAAGGCCCAGCGCCTATATTATGTAAGTCTCCAGCCTATATTATGTAAGTCTCCAATGTGTCGGGTTATCAATCTCAACGTTCAATCTCAAAGTGTCAAAATATTGTACCTTTGAAAATTTTATGTTTACAATTTTTCACGCAGAGAAAATCGCAGTCGGCGTGAAAATGTGATTCTTTATTTCAAATACAAATTTTCTTTTATAAAAACTAAAAATTAACAATTAGCAGTCCCATTTACAAAATTAGAACCCGCTCTTTAGGGCTTAAAGAGCGTTTTGCTAAGTGGTTTACAATTTTTTTTTATATTAGGAGACTTTCTCAAATTGATATTTTTTCGAAACATTGTGGTTAACACAATTTTATAACATTTGTACTTTTCATTGTTTCACACAGAAGAATGGTGATTTTATAGTTTCAAAAACCAGACTAACACTAATCTAATAGCAAAAGCATATAAAAATGCATCGGTAGCAGGACGGCGCCAGTCGCGCTTATTACGTGCTCAAATGTCAAAAGTCGCGACTTTCCTCTGTATTCATTGTCATATAGCGAAATTTTAGCGTCACAAAAAGCACGAATCGCACCGTCATGCTACGAGCACCTGTGCTGGAACACGCTACATTTGATTATTCGGACTGTCATAGTCAGATTAAGGCTGTTCTTACGTGGAGAATGCTGTTTTGCTCGCGCAATTTAATAATTTTAGTGCTTGTTTTTTATTAATAAAATGAGTATACTTTTGATAGATGTGGTCTGAGGGTAGTTAATAAGTAGTTATAACGGCTGACTAATTACCGTGTCGCAGACCGTTAAGGTAGACTTCCGTGCATCGCGGCCGATCGCTAGTGTGTTGGAAGAAAAAGGAAGTCGTGGCTGGAAAACATCAGGGAATTTACAGATGCATCCAAAGAAATGAAATGAAGAAGAAATGGGGAGCTGACGGCCAACCTACAATAGTGAACAAACAAAGGAAACTGAAGAAGATCTTAATCGAAGAAGATCCAGTTGTTGATTGCACTCACGGGATCTTGTTAGGTAGGTATAGTCCGCACAAATCTTTTTGGCGGTAACGTGAACATAGTCACAGATCGTTTGCACATCGCTTACTCTCTTGACAGTGTATGTGTGAGTAATTGAAAAAGATCTATGCGGACTATAGCCGCACCAACTTATGTATTAGATTTACCCCCGGTTTCTCGTACACTAACACGCTGTTAATCTACTGTTAACAGCTGTCAATTGACCAATGTGCATACAAAAAAACCACTGACAGCTGTTAACAGTAGATTAACAGCTTGTTAGGGTAGCTGTCAGTGGTTTTTTTTGTATGCACATTGGTCAGTTGAAAGCCGTTGACAGTAGATTAACAGCGTGTTAGTGTACGAGAAACCGGGGGTAAATCTAATACATAAGTTGGTGCGGCTATAGTCCGCATAGATCTTTTAGTGTACGAGAAACTGGGGGTCTAAATGATTTGAGAAAAGATGGACAGAGTAGGGTATTTCTCTCCACTAAAACTCGACCGGAAGACAGCGGATAACATCGTACACAAACAAACAGAATGTAAATTATTTAAGTCAAAATATATTTTTGGTTTCTGAAGAAAAAAAATCACCTATCCAACTTTGATGTACTTGCCGTCAGCGGTGACCATGTACCGCGGACGATCGTGTTCGTGATCTTCCTGCGCGTAGCTGATTGTCCCACATCCACCGAGCTTCACACGAGCCCTACAACCACTGTCTCTCTTCGAGCAATAATAGAGCGTTGCTGATCCGCTTTGTGAATAAGTGTACCCGTTGAGCATAAGTAGAGGTTTGCCACGGGATCTTTGTATAAACCTATACTGCCAATCTGAAACAATTGTTTCTTTCAAATAAAGGAAGTTACTAGAAAGAAATAAGCGTACATACGTCGACCAAATAGGACATTTGGAGGAATAGAATAGGAAAGGCAAAATAAAAACTACCGGAAACCAGCAGCGATTTATTAATGTTAGTGAAGCGAAGGGTGTTAGACAGGATATTGGCAAGTGGCAGAACCTTGGTCTCTGCTTTGCCTACCCCGCGGGAGTACTAGTATGACAGACTTGGCACGCATAGATGAGTCTTATAATCATTCTTACATACATAAACTCACGCCTGTAACCCAGAGGTAAAGAGGCTCGATGCCGATGCCTGCACTTGCCCATTAGCTCAGTTGGGAGAGCGCTGGCACGGTTAGCCAGAGTTCGCGGGTTCAAGTTCCGGCATAGGTGGAATTATTAGCCTCTAAATAGGTTTTTACAATAATTGCCGTACATATTGTGTCAGCGAGAGGCTAATACCTAGTTATTCAGTCCCTTTCTTGTACTAAAAGTGCTATCCAGCCAACCAGTTCACCCCGACATATTAAAATAATATGAATCGCTTTAGGAAAACATAAGAATATACTTTATTGTACACCAGGAAAAAACAAATATAAAATATTTTCTAAGCTACAATATTTACAAAAACAACGACGGTACGACGTATAGTAATCTAGACTAGTCATATTTTTTTATTAAAGGTGCATCTACATGATTTTCAATAGCGTGGTATATTGTCCCGCGGTCATCGAGCTTGACGCGCGCCCTGCATCCGCTGTTCTTCTTGGAGCAGTAATAGCGGTTAGTAGAACCACTTTGTGAGTAAGTGTACCCGTTAAACAATAGTTGGCATTTCCCTCGCATAGTCGGTATGAACGTAAGTTGCATTTCTGAAACAAGATTTTATTCTTATTAAAATATTTTTGTCTCATTTATAAAAACACGATTTCTCCAAACCGCTCCTCCGAGGCAGTTAAAATGATCTGTGGTTAAGGAATCGTGTTTTTATTCATTTGAGAGTTTTTTTCATTTCAATAAAAACATACAAAGATTTATTGACAAAAATTTACATTGGAAACGAGGAAGATAAAAGTAACTTTGGTTCAAGCGCATACAAAAATCAAGACAGCACTAGATTAACAGATCGTTGTTTTTCGAGAAACCGGGGGTTATACTTTAATAAATCTAGTTTAAGACTAGAAAATACAATCCGGAACATTTTAAATATAGCGAAATGAGCTTAAATTTATAAAGGGTTTTATTGCATTGCATAATTTTTCCAAAATGCAATGTAGCATTTTTTATGATAGGGCTGGTTTTTAATTTTATATAATTTTTAAACGGGTCTCTTTTATTTGTACTATAAAAACACTCTTAATCCACATTTTAAAGCATGTCAAGAGAAAACACTTTGTTATTTCAAAAATAATTCCCCTGAAATATTCTGAAAATGGCTGGATGAGGATGGCCGAGGACAGAAGGGAGTGGCGTACCTTGGGGGAGGCCCATGAGTACGGGCCGATTGATTAATTGATTGCCTGTGAAAATACAGTTAAAGCGGTCTTTCGCTGTAACCAAAGCGAGCCTTAGGCGTGAGATACACAGATGTGATGTGGGGCGAGGGCGCGGTAAGATGTATAGAGTCACAGATCAAGAGCGACCGCAGAGCAAGGACTGTGGTCTGTGACTCTATACATCTTACCGCGCCCTCGCCCCACGTCTCATCTGTGTGTCTCGCACCTTAGAGGAATCATATTTTTATGAATAACACAAACATGTACAAGATTTTTTTGTATTTCAACATTACTCCTGGGCCGAGTTTCATAAAACTACAATTCGTAGTTTATTATAACAATTCGAGGTACATTGCGTAGCAAAGTCGTTTTGTTAAATGTGTGGGTTAATCGAATTTGCAATGTGCATCGAATTGTCATAGTAAACCATAAATGTAGTTTTATGAAATAGGCCTTTGATCATTTGTACCAGTATTTTATGGACACGCTGCATTATCTACACAGGGTATAACAAAATCCCCTTACATGTCCGATAATGGGGAATGCTACTCGTCCATACAAACAACTTTTATAGTAAGAAAAACTTCCGAATCGCGAAAAAAAAAACAGTTTTTCCGGCAATCAATGCGGCATTGAAATGTCGGGAACCATAAAGTTGATATTTTATCGTGATTTCACAGTTTTTCATAGTCAATGCATGTAGAAACCGACGTAAATATATAGCATTGCTCTATTTATGCAAACGTTGGTAGCGCAGTTGGTAGGCATGTATACATGCACTCTAATGAATTACGATAACGGCGGCTTTGCAACAAAAATGTAAAGGTTATATTGCTGTCGACTCTGCATAAGCATTATTATTATCCTCCATTTTCGCAAGTAATTGAGGTTTTTGCTACACCGTATACGTAGAAATAATAGAATTTACAAAATAACTACCTATCCAACTTTGACGTAGTGCCCGTCAGCGGTGATCATGTATCGCGGAGGTCCGTGTTTGTGCTCTTCAAACGCGTAACTGATTGTGCCGGCGTCATTGAGCTTGACCCGACCCTTGCATCCACTGTCCTTCTTGGAACAGTAGAACAGTTTCGATAACCCGTTTTGTGAGTAAGTGTACCCGTTGAGCATGAGCAGGCGTTTGTTACTGTGTCGCGCGGTTGGTATGAACCTGAAGTTATATTCTGAAAATAAATATTAAAGCGCTTATAACATCTATTCGAGCTAATGGAGCCCTACTTAAGTATTTTTTTTAGCAAAATCTACTAAGTCTATTGTAGTGAAAAAGAGAAAATATGTATTTCTGACAATATTTCCGAAAACATAATCGAAATCGTTCGACAAAAAATTAACAGAAAACACAATATCAGCCAAATGGTGGGTAACAGTAAGTACATAATGTAATCAAACAATCAATTAAATTAATTTCAATTTTCTTTTTTTTAATACATAACATAATTTCAGTGGAGTGCCTAGTCTTTCTTTTCTATCATCATCAACCCATTATGTCCACACCGAGGGGCACGGGTCTCTTCCCTGAGGAAGGTATAGGCCATACTCCACCACGGGGGCCAAGTCCGGATTGGTGGAGGCTTGTAGACTAGTGGCTCGTCTACTGTCAGAAGTTGTCAAGCCGCCCTAAGGCCTCTGACTTGGCTTAACGACTGCCATCTATCGACGGCAGCTGGCACCAACAGCTTAACGTGCCTTGCGAAGCACGGAACCGCTCGGAAAAATGCCACTAGCGTTAGGCATAGACGGCGACCCATCCATGCACTGAACGCGCCCTGTGTTGCTTAACCTTCGTGATCGTTTAAGATCACTCAGGCATCCGGGGCTATGAGCGATTTCTTTTCTGCCTATCCAATTAATTCTTCATCATTCAACCGACAATGACGGCTGGCATGTTTTTAATTGTTAATATGTAGTTATTTAATTAAGCTGTGGAGCGAGATATGCCAAGACTCAGACTCTTAGATCGAGTAGGTACCCAATGTCGTCGTCGTATTGCTACTATAACTTCACAAATGTACATAACTTAGAAAACAGTCCCGCCCGCCCGTGTACGTGCCCGCACTGGGAATCGAACCTTGGTCTCTCGCTTCCGAGTCCAATGTTCTACCCACTAGGCTACCACCGCTCACAGGTAAGGTAACAGGTAAGTCACACAACATATAAAATTATAACAGTGAAGGCTTAATTTGAGTACCTTGGGGATTAGTCCAGCAGTGGATACTATTTTTTCATTAAACTTTAATGTATTTTCCATTGTAAGTAACCATGTACTTAGGAGGAGCATGCCCGTGGTTTTCATTAGCCTGAATGATTGTATCTTCTTCGTTCAATCTCACACGAGCCATACATCCGCGGTTTTTTTTGGAGCAACGAAACACCTTTGTTGCTCCCTCCTGTGAGTACGTATATCCATTGAGCATGAGTAAATGCTTTCCACGCGAGGTCGGAATGAACGTAAACTGCCATTCTGAAATATAATTAATGTTTTAACTACCATTCTGAAAGTAATTAACAAAGTACAAACTTCAATAGTCTTGTTTCAGTTTCGTGGTACTTGGCATTTCATTAAACAGCATTTACTTATTTATTATATTTTCTAGTACTAAATAAAAAAATAATGTTGTTTGTTGGTATAAAGCGTATTATTGAGAAGGGCCGGGAGGATTAGACACATTCTAAAGGTTCGCAATAGATCAAACAAGATTTGAGAAAGAAAAGTTGCCCGGAAAATTGGAGGATTCGGTCAACAAAAAAGTTGTTTGTTCTAAAGGATTTCAGAAAACGATCATAAATAATTATAATAATACATTATAGTGATCATTTATGATCGAAATTTGGACCTCTAATATGATTTCTCTCTTAAACTGATTTCCTTCCCTTAAACACTCACTCTCACACTTTCGCACTTACACACAACACACACAGTTACATACATATTTTTACTAAAGACCCATCTTCTTATTTCCCATTCCATCATAAGAGGGACTTTCTATTTGTATGCAAAAGAAATCATTATAAAAATACTGGAGTATTATTATTCAATTAATCCTGTATAAGAGGACGCCCTGTGACCAGATGGAGCGACGACATTCGCAAAGCGGTGGGCAGTGACTGGGAAAGAAGAGCCTTAGATCGAGCTCAGTGGCGTGTCTTGGGAGAGGCCTATGTCCAGCAGTGGACTGACACCGGCTGATGATGATGAAGACATTATACAACGATTAATTTGCAACATTGACTCTAAGCCTAGTTCATATTGTTAGTTTATTTTATCTCAATACTTTTTGCATACATACAAATTGCACATTACGGTGGGTACAAGAATGTACATTTCTTGAGGAACATTAATACTGCTTTTCACGCGTAAATAGGTATTGTTCTCGTATTTTGATGACAATAGGAAAAGCAAGATTCTTTTGCATTAATATTTTCAATAGATTTTTTTCAAAAGCCCTGTATCAGGCCTACCCATTAAACTTTTTTTTATGTATTTTGTTTTCTGGTGTGTGCAATAAAGAGTTCTAATAAATTTTTTTCATGTTTGATATTTTTCTTTTTTCAGTTTAACTTGCAAGTTCTACTAATAACCAAAGTGACTGCAAGTAAAAGTTTCGGGATACCGCCGTTTAGCCAAAGTATTTTTCGCCAAATTTTACTTCCCAATAAACTTATGGCATCAGTTTCATTTCCCAAATGAAACTTTAGCAAGTTTTCATTTCGCATTTTATTCATTTGGTCAAATTATCATTTCGCATAATTTTACTGCGTCAAGTTTCATTAAGACAAAAAAGTGGGTTAGGTTAGGTTAGAACTGTGACCCCCCACAGACACCAACTGTTACCAGAAAAGTGGGTTAGGTTAGGTTAGAACTGCGACCCCCACAGACACGAACTGTTACCAGAAAAGTGGGTTAGGTTCGGTTAGAACTGTGACCCCCCACAGACACCAACTGTTACCAGAAAAGTGGGTTAAGTTAGATTAGAACTGCGACCCCACAAAAACGAACTGCGACAAAAACCGAAAGTAGGTTAAGTAAGAAAATTTTGACCAAGTATTTATTTGGTAAACAATAACTTGCCATAATAACTTTTGTCTAACTGTTTATTTGCTTTAAGTTGTTTTGAGAAATGTTTTTTTCCAAGTGATAATTTGCGGAAAATAGTTTGGGAAGTAATACTTTGGGAAACGATTTTTGGCAATACATTAGTAAACCAAAAGTTTCATTTCTGTACACATTGTGACACTACATGTCACATTTGAAAACTTTATACAATAGTCCAGAGACCATTACGAAAGTTATTGCACCTAAGGCTGCTCTGTTACGTAGAGCATGCTTTCTCGCTGGCACAATTTAATAATTTTAGTTATTGTAATAAAATGAGTATATTTTTGATAAATTATCAGAGGGTTTGATGGACGATTAAATTGTCGTACATATTTTTATTGTCATGTAATAAGTTTATGATCGAGAAAATTTGATTCCAAAATTAATAATTTTGGAAACCACTTTTATTTATTTAAAACCATGCATCATCATCAACCCATTATGTCCCCACCGAGGGGCACGGGTCTCTTCCCTGAGGAAGGTATAGGCCATACTCCACCACGGGGGCCAAGTCCGGATTGGTGGAGGCTTGTAGACTAGTGGCTCGTCTACTGTCAGAAGTTGTCAAGCCGCCCTAAGGCCTCTGCATAGGAAAACATAAAACTATGTATCAAACAACATTTATCAAAGGTTTGCTCATATTAATACAATATTTAAAAAATGTTAAATTGTGCAAGCGAGAGAGCATGCTCCACGTAAGAGCAGCCTTAAGTTCAGTACAATAACCTTCGAAGTGTTTCCGCTTACAGGTCCATGAAAAGGAATAGAAGTTAGACAAATAAAAAAGGAGAAAAATAAAAGAAAAACAAATGAAAACGGAGAAAAGTAATTCAAAACCACTAGATTTTTACATAAGTGCCGCCAGTAGTGATCATGTACTTTGGTGGATCGTGGAGGTGTTTTTCATTTGCCTGAGTGATTGTACCACGATCGTCCAGTATGACACGAGCTCGACAACCGTCGTTCTTCTTGGAGCAGTAGTAGTATTTGACTGACCCGCTTTGCGAGTAAGTGTACCCGTTGAGCATAAGTAGAGGTTTCCCACGCGTGGTTGGTATGAAAGTGTACTGCAGTTCTGTAATCGACATTGCTTCGTAATAATACCTCTATAGTAGTTTCAACGTAAATACATAATTTCAAATTAAATTTCAAGGCCATCACTAATAAAATTGTGATTTTCATTATTCACATTTCATTTACAGCGTATTAATAAAGTCTGATTTACAAAAGTAATTTTATTTTAACTCTTTTTAAGTAGAATACTTTATGATGTCAGGGTAAAAGGTACTTATTAATTAAGTGTGTACTTGCTACGCTTTTTAGAGTAACTACAAAAACAAAACTGGTCCAGTATAGTGGCCGGAAGACCGAACAGAAAAATACTTCACTAATATTTCAGTTTCAGGTAAAAAAACTAAATGTTGAAATAAAATAGTGAAAGTATACAAAATTGTATTAAAATAAAATTGTGACGAAAAAAAGCAAACCAAGACAAATAAGAGTATTTTCCTTCATAAGCAGCCTATATACGTCCCACTGTAGGGCACAGGCTTCCTCTCAGAGAGAGAGTATGGGCTTAATTACCACGCGTGCCCACCGCGGATTGGCGATTTCAAGCGCTGAGGTATGTAAATTGCTCAGACACTCGGGTTTCCTCACGATGTTTTCCTTCACCGTTAGCGAGTGGTATTGCTACTATAACTTCACAAATGTACATGACTTAGAAAACAAAGTCATAGGTACATGCCCGCACTGGGAATCGAACCTGGGTCTCCCGCTTCCGAATCCAATGTTCTGCCCACTAGGCTACCACCGCTATTTTCCTTCAGTATATTTTAATTTAGCGCAAATGTAAACAATTCTTCAGTCATGCATGGTCAGACAAGGAAAAATCAACTCTAACAAGATCCAGCAACTAGAAGAAACATCAAGGGCTGTCAAAAATCAGCCGTTTGTACCATGAGCGAAAAGATTTTTCCGCACGTAAGTATGCATGTTTTGTTGGCACCAAGAATAGATAAAAAGAAGTAACAATAAAAGCAATTAAAAATATATAACTTCCCACATTCTCAATTCAACGTAACTAAAAAACATTTTTCGTATCTAAAAATAATGTAACCATTGTCATAACTACCTACTCAGCTCACCAACTTTGACCATCAGCAGTGGTCATGTACATCGGAGGGTCATGTCCGTGAAACAAAGATAATTGCAATTAAATGTTTTATTTATGTAAATACTCCTTAGAACACAACTTTACGCCTCTAGCATTTGAAAATATTATGGTGCATAGCCTCTTATAAATTATGTATGCATTTGTTAATCGCACTTAGGAAAATTATCCTATAATAAATAGGACAATTTTGGAAGTGCTTACGCTTTTTGGTTTGTAAAATAGGGAAAACAATGCGATACTGAAAAAAGGTCAAGAAAAAAAACTAAATAAGACAATCTTCATACACCTCCTGCGGTATTTCCGAAACGAAATGTGCAATAAACGTATTATTAATAATAATAATAATAAAGTCGTAATTAAAAGTACTAGAGTTTGACATAACTTCCACTTGTAGTAACCATGTACTTGGGTGGATCGTGAACGTGTATTTCATTCGCCTGAGTGATTGCACCACCATCGTCCAGTATGATACGCGCTCGACAGCCTTCCTTCTTTTTGGAGCAGTAATAGTGTTTGGCCGATCCGCTTTGCGAGTAAGTGTATCCGTTGAGCATAAGTAGACGTTTCCCACGCGTAGTTGGTATAAAAATGTACTGCAGGGCTGAAATCGGTATTTCTTGATAATACTGTCTCTATTGAGCATCGACGCATTGAGTTGCTGGTCTGCTTACCCATCGTTTACTTGGGGAAACGGTAAGTCGGTTGGGGACTAAGGCGGTAACAGAGTGATGGCCGGTCTCCGACCATATGCCTTACGTCTTCGTTCTTTTAAAGAACTTAATTAACAGAGTTTACATAATTGTTCTAAAACCTAGAACTCATGCTTTGCTACGAACTGGCTTTGATTCCAGACATCATTGACATCTAAATAATCTTTAATGTTATTGTAGCCCTTTGGGCACAAAGCGTGCTTTACACATTTTTTGAACCTTGTTTCTGGCAAGCTTATTATATCTTCAGAAATCATATTGTAGAAACATATAAAATTCCCTATAAACAAAAATTTTGCCAGCCTAAATTTTGAGAACGAATATTTATTTTTATTTCTAGTAATTAGGTACATTATTTTGGCTACCTACAGTTTGAAAGTTACTGATATTTTTCCTGACATCCATAACATTTTCATAGATATACTGATTAGCAACTGTAACGATTTTTAAAAACCTATTAGAGGCTAAAAATTGCACCCATGCCGGGACCTGAACCGTTAGGATGTTAGTTTCTTTAAAGAAATCTCTACTGCCTAGCTTGTATATGAATCTGATCGCTCTCTTCTGCAAGACGAAGATAGTCTCAATGTCTACTGCCCGACCCCACAGTAGTATGCCATAGGACATAATACTATGGAAATAGCTAAAATCAACAAGTCTAGCAGTTGCGACATCAATTAGTTCCCGGATTCCTTTGATTAGTTTTCAATTAGTTTTCCGGATTCGCCAATTTTTCTATACGGGGCTTTGAATCCCCATTGAAGCTTTGCATTAATTGTGATACCTAAAAATACGGTTTCTTCTACAAGGTCCACTTTTTCATTCCCCAATATAACTTTACTGCCAACCGTTTTGACATGTGGTAGAGTGAACTTTAAACATTTTGTCTTTTTTTTAAATTTAACAATAAGTTATTATAAGTAAACCAATTTAGTACCTGAGAGAGAAAATTATTTGTACCGTCAAGGTCATTTTCTTGTCTCGCCGTTTTAAAAATAAGTGACGTGTGCAAATAATACTATCTCTGACATGTATTGAACACTGAACGGCAAATCATTTACACATACGAGGAAAAGGGACGGCTACAAAATAGATCCTGCGGCACTCCCATCTTAAGCTCTGAGCCTGACAATTCAGTCCTATTTATGTCAGCTTTTTGAACCCTCCTTTCTAAATATGATGTTATAAGTTTTAAGTTTTTCCAATTTATTCCGGTCAGTTATGGAAAAGATAAATTCTAATGAAGAGCCAGTAACTAAGGCTGCTGTTACGTGGAGCATGCTGTCTCGCTCACACAATTTAACATTTTTGAATATTGTACATAATATAATATGAGTTAACTTTTGATAAATGTGGTCTGAGGGTTTGATGGATAATTAAATTGCGGATATTCAAGGCTTATTCTTCTTATCCTGTACTAAGTTTTCCATTGAGAAAATTTGATTCTAAAATTAATAATTTATAAATAAATAAATATATTTAAAATGTCCGGAATTTAATTACGTATCAGACCCTCAGACCACATTTGTCAACAGTTCACTCATTTTATAACAATAGACAGCATGCTCCACGTAAGAACAATCTTAAGGGCTGGCAAAAATTGGCCGGTTGTACAAAGAGAGGACAGATTCCTCCACACAGAAAAAATGAAAGAATATTTTATTAGCCCTAGGGATAATGAGAAAGAAAAAGTACTAATAAAAGCAAGCACTGAACATAAAATATTTGTTTATTTTACAATCGTACATTCTAATCTACCCAATTCAACATAGCCTAAATACATTTTTACTGTGTAAAACTAATGTCCCAATACTCATAACCACCTATTCAGCTAACCAACTTTGACGTATTGTCCATCAGAAGCGATCATGTACTTCGGGGGATCATGTCCGTGATAATCGTCGATAAGACTGATTGCCCCAGCATCGTCGAGCCTGATGCGAGCCTTGCATCCGCTGTCCTTCTTCGAACAGTAATAGTAATTCAACGATGCGCTTCTTTGTGAGTAAGTGTAGTTGTTAAACATTAGCAGTTTTTTTCCCCGCATCGTAGGAATAAACTTCAGACCTGTAGAACGTAATAAAAGTTTTAGCTTTGTAGTAAATCCGACCAAGATATAAAGTTACCGAAGCTGGCGTGCGTGCATGCAGCGACTAAGGAATATTGACAAAGCGAAAGACATAATAAAATTGAATTTTAACGGACATTTACTCGTTTACTTTTCCATTTTAGAATTTTCCGACGTTTCGGTACTTTTTCAAGTGCCGTGGTCTCGGTAGACTGAGGTGACAAGGTGACGAAATTGTAAAATGGAAAAGTAAACGAGTAAATATCCGTTAAAATGCAGTTTTATTATGTCTAGTGCTCGTGTTAACGTCAGAAAATACTAAAGCGGAAGACGTTAATCAGGATCGTTGCAAGTGGAAAACCGCCCCTCCCTGACCCTCCGGTATACAGGCGTGAGTTTATTTATGATTGTAATGAAGTCGACCACACATCTTTACACACTCTGCTGTACTCGGTTGTTGGAAGCAGCTGTATGAGAATAGGTGAGAACAGAAAAAAGTGGGAAGCCTTCGGAAGGCCTATGTCCAGCAGTGGAAGAATATGAGCTGATAAATTGTATTGGACTCTACCTGGCTACTTCACGGCGGTCTTCCCAACAAACCTCTAAAGGTCGACCTGCTTTCGACTGTACAGTAAGAAAATTTTTGGTGCATTTTGTCGTAATGAACATGATTATAATGTTATCTTCGTGGCGGTTTCTCATGCTGCAACAATGTTAACAGCCAGTATTTTCTGTTTATTTATCATTTATCAACTGACAGGTGTTAACAGTTATTCGTATAAGAGTTGTTGACATACAAGAATCTATTAAAAAAAATCCAGTACCTAAAACAGTAGGTATAATAAAATCTGTTATATATATATTTTTTACAGACATTTTTAATATCAGCTTAACATTACAAATGTAGCAAATACCAATTAAACAAACATTATGTTTTTGATAACACACTATTACGAACCCTAAATTAAATTTTTTTAATATAGTGGATGTGATGAAATAAAATCTTTAATTTAATAAAATATGAATACGTGTGGTATCACCACGGAGCGGTAGAACGCCGGTTTCTCATTCGGGAGGTCGTGGGTTCAAATCCCGGCATGTGCCAATGACTTTGCTTTCTAAGTTACGTACATTTGTGAAGTTATAGTAGCAATACCACTCGCTAATGTGAAAGAAAACATCGTGAGGAAACCCGAGTGTCTGAGGTGTTCAAACACTTCAGCGCTTGAAATTGCCAATCCGCGGTGGGCACGTACTTTATCTCTCTCAGAGAAAGCCTGTGCCCTGCAGTGGGACGCATATCATAAGCAACCTATATACGTCCCACTGTAGGGCACAAGCCTTCTCTCAGGGAGAGAGTATGGGCTTAATCACCACGCGTGCCCACCGCGGATTGGCGATTTCAAGCGCTGAGGTATGTGAATAGCTCAGACACCCAGGTTTCCTCACGATGTTTTCCTTCACCGTTAGCGAGTGGTATTGCTATAGACGCATATAGGCAACATAAAAAAATTAATACTTGTACCTAAAATTAATACTTGTACAACAGCACATTTATATGCTACTTTACTCAGCCACATTACGAATGAATTTGAAACAAAAATGGTTGATCAAATTGTCAACTGAACTCCTCCTCTTCCTCTCTCTGTCTTTCTCCGACAAAACTCGGTACAGTCTGCTTAAGGCGGCCCCTCAAGGAGCAATTCCCATACAAACCTTGTTAGGTTTTAATTCACAAACGACATGACGGATTTCAATGTCACTTTACCAATATGTTAGAGAACACAAATCAATGTCTGCTCGAGCTCACAAATGACAATAACAGAATAAAGAAGAAATTATGGCCTCATAAGACTTTTCATATTAACGAACAGTTAAGGCTGCAATTGAGTTTTGATAAGTTTATTTCTAATCCTAAGCGCGATCAAACCTCAGTTTGTGTCCTCTATCCGGTATGTCGTTTGTAAATAATAGCCAAACTACGTTTGTATGAGAAATGCTCGTTAAAGGGCCGCCTTAAAGTGTTAAGCTGTAAGGTGCGCACATACTGTAAGGATTCCGACCGGATTTGGTGCGCATAATTAGGCCCCTGCTCTGGGGTGCGACCACGTAAGTCCTCCACTGCATGGAGTTGTCTGATTTAGACTCCGAACTGTCAAATAGGTGCATACATATTTTGACACATTGGGTCGTCTAAAAGAGTGGAAATTTACGTGATACAAGGGCTGATGCGCTCTCGGCAGCGGCAACTTTTACTCCGTGCAACGTTGTACGTTCGTTCGAGTAGTGACAATTTTTAGCGTAAACACAAACGGGAGCACGTGAAAGTGGGAGTTGGCGTCTTTATTAGAACAGTTGCAAGTGCGCGGAGCGCAGTAGGTGCTCGAACATAGTGAGTACCCACCTTTTAAGGTTATCGCTGCGGTCTGACAATTAAATCTTAATGAACTTCCCATCATCAGTGACTATATACTTCGGAGGATCATGAATATGATTTTCATTCGCCTGAATTATTATATCGTTCTTATTTATTTTTACGCTAGCCGTACATCCGATACTTTTTTTGGAACAGCGGTAGAGCTTTGTCAATCCTCTCTGCGAATAAGTGTACCCGTTGAGCATGATTAGACGATTTCCCCGCGTCGTTGGAATAAACGTAAAATTATATGCTGCAATCAATGTTTATTTTGTTAATAATTAAAATTATACTTGGACACGGGTACTAATTTGTTTAGATATCGGCAGATGACACGATTGCTATTGGTGCCCATAAGAATGTAATTTCAATTATACACATCTCCCGTAAGTACAGATTTACGCTGGTATATTAAAATCGCTTCTGGGAATGGCTTACCCCAAATCAGAGGATTTTAGGCACCTCTCCCTAAAGGGCGTGACCGACCTCGTCGAGTACATCTTCAATCAGGCTTAGGTGCAAGGTCAAGGGGCAGAGAATAAAGATCCCACTGGGTCGAAGTGTCGCCGACTAACTGTCGGCCCCCGCACGACAACTTTAAGATAAGATAAAATCGCTTTATATTTCCATAAAGATGTTGTAATACTTGTCAGTACAAATAACATTTACCACCATTATTTCCTCTTGAAAAGAAAATCCACTAAAGTTGATAAAGTACAAAAACGTGCATGTGATCATATTTTTTTACTATTTCGCAGATTACCCATGAGAATAGATGGACCCAAATCTTTTCTCGGATAAATAACGATAAATGATAAACAAATAAACACTGCAAATGAAATCTTCAATATTTATTTACCATCGTTGTCAATGCCACTACAACTACTTATCTGCATGATCAGTATACATATAAACAACCTGTGTCATTAAAGAAACGATTCAAAGCAAGCCGCTAAACAATGCGTCCTCTTGCTCTTCGCGATATGATCAGTGCGAGATGACTCGATGTTTGGTGGCTGGTTTCAGATCGGTTCTTTAATGTCACAGGTTGTACTAAAAACAATGATTATTTATGAGCATTCAGAGCTAATAACATTAAGAACCGATATACATATACACCTTATCTATTATCTTAGCATATACACTTTTTTTGATTCAACTAGATGACAAAATCTTAAATATGTGGAAAAAATATGGCTTTTTTTCTTAATTTCATTTTTTGAGAGCGTGCTGAATCTTGAGGATTCTCAATACAAGAAGGCTCAATGAGGAGGCTCATGAAGTGGCTGAAGCTTGAGGATTCATGCACTATATCCACATAGCTTCTTTGCAATCGGGCTCCTTGTTAGGATCCCGTGCCACAAAAAAAAAACGAAAAGCTTATAGGATCACTTTGTTGTCCGTCCGTCCGTCCGTCCCTCCGTCTGTCTGTCAAGACCTTTTTATCTCGGGAAGGCGGGGAGGTATCGAGTTGAAATTAAAATCATATACTTAGGCTTACAGTCCCATGAAGCTGTGACAAAATCAAACTCGCAAGTTAACGTAAAAAAAAGATACGGACGTTAATGCCGCAAAAAACGTATATTTCGACACTCAAGGCAATCAAGATTTATAGTACTTTGCTTTCACCTAGAACTATGAAATTTGGCAAGTAATATCGTCTTATACTTCAAGGACAGGGAAAAATCTGAAAACTATATATTTGAAATTAAATAATTAAAAAAATGTCTTTGAAGTTCGGGAAAAGCTCGGAAAAAACTGCGAGACTCGATTCCTGAACTATTTATAATATATAAGTACCTACCAATAAATTTGCACGGAACCCTCGGTGGGCGAGTCCTGCTCGCCAATCAAACTTCATTTGCATGTATTTTGATGCCACAGATCGCTCTTATAGATAATTACCAATATACGTATTATTTAAGCAATATTTAACATCTACAGAACACAACCGACAGATAGACAAACAGGCCATACATATTAAACAGGCCTCCAGCAGAGCTAAAACCTACAACCCCCATCTTGGTAATGAAACTTGCTACCGCTAGACTAGCGAGGCAGTATTTGAACTGCCTCCCCATATTTTGTTTTTTTTAGACCAATACACTTTTTATGTAACTAAATAGTTAATTAGTAATAACTAGTGAAGAATATATCATAAACCGAGCACTTGCCGCGTATGTTGAAATACTACTGTGTGAACAATTTGTACGAACTATTAAAAAAAAACCAATGAAGTCAACATCAGTAAGTTCTGATACCTAGTAATTTTTCCTGATAAACCTAAGTCGCCAAGAGGTTCAAAATCTTGACATGAAGATGTTTGCAATTTCTCCTCTAGAATAGTACCTCGTTGGTTATAGCCGGATTTTCTATGGAGGACCAGACCGACTAGCCAACTTTGACGTAGTGTCCATCAGAAGTGATCATGAACCTGGGTGGATCATGTCCGTGGTCTTCAACAACCTCGACGAGGGTCCCATTGTGGCTGAGCCTGACACGGGCCAAGCATCCGATGTCTCTCTTGGAGCAGTAATATGTATATGATGACCCTCTCGGTGAATATGTGTACCCTCTGACCATGAGGAGACGGCTGCCGCGTGAGGTTTGGATGAAGGTGGCCATTTCCATTTTCTGGTGCGCTGAAATATATATTAAAACAAACCTTTTAGATTATGACCTTGAAAAGAACATTTAAAAACCATTGTCTTGGTGGTGTGATCGGAGAATTTAGAATTCTACATATTAATATAGAATTCCATGTTTTTCTGGTGAACAATAAGGAATATTCCACTTTTCTCTGCTACATTTTATTCAATAATGAAAAGTACTAACAGAGTGTATTTATCGAGTGTAGTTTTTATTGCACGATTACCTTGCTTTCCAAACAAAACTCACTGTAATTAATAAGTACTTAGTTTTTATTTATTTGTTACTCATTTCTGTGAGCAATGTTGTTTCATTTAACGTCTTACCGCCAACTCTCCAATCATCAGAGGTTAGCCACAGATGTAGACACTACCGACAACTGTCAACAATCATCAGAGGTTAGCAACAGATATAGAAACTTCATTGGTAAGAGACCGATGGGTTTGACGTACATCTATAAAGTCTTTCTATGAAGCTATTCCCTGGTTTCTCGTACAATAACGATCCGTTAATTTTCTATTAACAGTTGTCATTTGGCAAAAACGCGTACAAAAAAACAAATGACCGTTGTTACGAGACGACCAGCCACAAGATGGACAGATGACCTCATCCAAGTGGCAGGAAGAGGCTGGATGCAAGCCGCTTCCAACCAGTCTTTTTGGAAATCCATGGAGGAGGTCTATGTATGTATGGACTTCTTGTTGTTAGAGTGGATTAACAGACTGTTAGCATTCGAGAAACCGGGGGTTAGTCAGCTAGACAAACTTTTACTACAATTAATTCGCCGATAGTTAAGACTGGTAACAGTTAATATTTCATGTAAATTAAACTGAAGATCTGTTAAACTCTAGCCATCACCCAGATAGCATGGAGTTTGACAAGAGGAAATAATGAAGTTTGATTCAAACTTGCAGGAAGCTGATGAACTAGGAGATTTAATCAAACTTATAAACTTGCTGTAAATTTTACTCCAACTTCTTAGTTTTGAGGTCATTAGCCTCCTACCCAACTTTGACGATTTTGCCTTTATCAGTGACTACGTACTGCGGCGGAGCATGTCCATGATTTTCATAAACTTGACATATAATTCCGAGGTCGTTGAGTGTGAGGCGGGCCTTGCATCCTCTGTCCTTCTTGGAACAATGGAAGTAGGTGAATCCCTTGCCTCTAGCAGGTCCCCGTTGGGAGTAAGTATAACCGTTGAGCATTAGTAGAGGTTTTCCATGCTGGCGCAATGATGGTATGTAACTATAATTCTTTTCTGGAACGTGAGTTACATTTAAGTTTTGTTAAACATAAAGCCACCCTATGTTAAGGCTGGCTGAAAGAGATCTCTCTCAGAGATAAGTTCCCTTTTGTAAATGTTATGTAATATTTTTTTGGATTTATGGTTTGCTATAAAGCATATAACAATCCCAATACATGTGCCTACCAAATAAAGCCGACAGATCTCCCAGTTTCTGATGTAACAATATTCGTTTAAACCTGCTCATTGAGACGCCTAAATTACAGAGGACCCCGTTTTTAAGTGTCTAGATAATGATAATGAGTAATAAGGTACCAATTGTACTGTACTATATTATTGCTTAATCATCATCATCATCATCATCATCATCATCAGCCACTTAACGTCCACTGCAGGACATAGGCCTCCTTCGTGGTTTAACCATAACCATGAGGGTTTTTGCCATAATCGCCACGCTTGGCAGGCGGGTTGGCGATCGCAGTATGCGGTTGGAATCTCAGAAAGACGCTGCTGCCCGTCTCCTGGTAATTTATTTCCTTAGTCGCCTTCTACGACATCCACGGAAGGAAATGGAGTGACGCTATTCTTAATCCGGCGCCACACGGAATATTATTAGAGATTATTGCACAGATTATTGCTTAATTCTCATATGTAATTCCTGGTGTACATACAACAAAGAATATTCTATCTATCTAATGAGATATGTATCTCATTAGTGATATTCTCAAATGAGTGGTTGGGAGTTAAATTATTCTACGTGCATTCACTTTGCTCGGTTAACTTACGGGTGCATTTGCGACGAAAATGTAAATTTTGTTAATTTATCGGCTGTATAAGAACCAACTCTTTGCCCAGCTCAGGAGGTTCGTCAGAAAGGACCTATCAAGCCAACTCAAGCGTTTGTCAACAAAAGTTTGAGGCAAATACTTAAAATCTTCCGGCTAGAAACTGTAACATAATGACATCATCATCATCATCAGCCATTTGACGCCTCCTGCAGGACACAGTCCTCCCTCATGGTTTTCTAACCATGAAGGGGTTTTGCCATAATCGCCACGCTTGGCAGGCGGGTTGGCGATCGCAGTATGCGGTTGGAATCTCAGGAAGACGCTGCTGCCCGTTTCCTAGTAATTTATTTCCTTAGTCGCCTTCTACGACATCCACGGAAGGAAATGGAGTGATGCTATTCTTAATCCAACGTCACGACATAAAAGGAAGTAAAGATGCGAAACTGGCGTTGATAGGGCATACAATGTGAGAAGATCCGATAACTAACCATCCAAAATTGGTTATACAACATTAATATGGTGCTCCAGGTAGTAGCAATACCACTCGCAAACTATGGAGTAAAACATCGTGAGGAAATCTGAGAGTCAGAGGTGTTCACGTACCTCAGCGCTTGAAATTGCCAATCCGCGGTAGGTTGGCGTGGTAATTAGGCCCATACTCTCTCTGAGAGCAGGCCTGTATCCTGCAGTGGGACTTATAAAAAAGCACTGTACTACCTTCCCTTTCTGAAAACAGTTACTTGTCTAAAGGTATCATCATCATCATCATCATCAACCCATTATGTCCCCACCGAGGGGCACGGGTCTCTTCCCTAAGGAAGGTATAGGCCATACTCCACCACGGGGGCCAAGTCCGGATTGGTGGAGGCTTGTAGACTAGTGGCTCGTCTACTGTCAGAAGTTGTCAAGCCGCCCTAAGGCCTCTGACTTGGCTTAACGACTGCCATCTATCGACGGCAGCCGGCACCAACGTGCCTTGCGAAGCACGGAACCGCTCGGAAAAATTGCCACTAGCGTTAGGCATAGACGGCGACCCATCCATGCACTGAACGCGCCCTGTGTTGCTTAACCTTCGTGATCGTTTAAGATCACTCAGGCAGCCGGGGCTACGAGCGACCCGGTAACTCGGTATATATCCATCTCGGGGTAGCGGCATATCCCGAACGCATCGACATGCAATTAACATAGCAGGGCCAGTTCTATTTCAGTTTGGCTGTCTGAGCAAAATGGGTGGGCGTTCGAGGCGCAGGATGGTATTCCGGACGCGGTTTGTCCCTCGGTTGCCCAATACGGGGGTTAATCTGCTAGTCAATAAACCCAACTTTTAGAGTTTCTGAACAGTCAGTGTAATATGTTAAGATTGCTCTCAACATACGCACGGGAGGAGACGCGCGGGCGGCGGATCGCCGCGACGTGACGTCACGGACACGAGCGGCGCGACGATGCGGGACTCCGTCTCGATACTCCACCGGCAACGGACGCTACCGAATTTAAATAACATCTGTTTGACGGGATTTCTGTAATTTTTGACGGCTAATACACCAGCCCTATCCCTTTATACAGTCCACGTTTTATTTCACGTCCCGTAGGACCCTTCACATTGGTCCTTCAGGATTCTCACCGTCTTAATTTGCGGGAATATCGGTCAACGCCTCTCCAAATCTCGAAGCTCTTCAGTTGTGGTCTTCAGCTGCAAAAGAAACCTCGAACACTCTTCAATATCATCGTGTCACCGAGGAAACTTCGCCTAGCAACCGCACGCGCTCGAGAACAAAAGCGATCGGGAGTCGTCTATGCAACGGACTTTGGACCCATCGAACGTTTTTGCGAGTCACCTTCAAGACAAAGGAAATCACTTCATCACTGGTTGACAGTCTGGTTATTCGTGAGTCGTTCCAATTACTCCTTTCTTCTTCCTTTGTCTCTTATAGAATTCAAACAGCTTAATTTTGTGAGAATTGCCACATTTCCTTCATAAGTAAAATCATCATTTCTTTAATATTTAGCAAGTTATTAGCCTTATAATCTTATTCATCCGTTCTTGAAGCTTAATTTTGCTAAAATAAATCACTCATCAACACCCATTATATTACTTGCACTGTTGCTAGCCGCTTATCTATAACCTACCGGCTGCCCATCTGTTCCTTTGTTACCGGCCACGCCTAAAGTTTTTTTTTGCACCGCACTATTGCCCACTTATTTAATTAACCTTGCATTTCTGTTACTATGGCTAGTGAAAATCTTAAACAACTTACTAAGAAGCGTAGTTGTATGAAGGGCAAGATGACTATTTTCAATAAATATCTCGACGAATTTAAGTCAATCGAGACGCCCAGTAGCGTGCAATTACTAGACTTAGAAAGCCGCTTCAATAAATTCGTTGCCTTGTACTCCGCTTTCGATAAATTGCAGGACGAGATCGACTTGCTCGCGGACGAATCCGATGAGGAACGAGAGGAATTCGAATCGCAGTACCACGAGCTGGTGGCAGAGGCGCGCAGCCTTCTTGGCGCTCAACCGATGCATCTACGCGATGCCCAGCGGGCTTCGGCCGTGGCGAGCTTCCAAGATGGACAGGCAAGTGGTCTTGTTTCTAAATCTAATTGCGTTAGATTGCCTAAAATTGATTTACCCGTCTTTCACGGTCACTATCAACACTGGCTGGAGTTTAGAGATACATTTATTTCATTAATTCACTCAAGACAAGATATGGATAGTATAAATAAATTACATTATCTTCGTGCATCTTTAAAAGGCAGTGCACTTCTGGTTATTGATAACTTGGATTTTAAAGCCGAAAACTATGAGACCGCGTTTAGATTATTGTGCAGTAGGTACGATAATAAGAGATTGCTTGTAAATAATCACGTCAGAGAACTTTTCAATGTTGAGCACATGCGTAATGAGTCATGTTTAGGAATTCGACGACTTATAGATGTTACGAATAAAAATCTTCGTGCGTTGTCGACTTTAGACCAACCTACTCAGTATTGGGACACATTAATTATTCATATGATGTCAGAGAAGTTGGATAGTGTCACTCACAGAGTATGGGAGGAGCATAGGAATTCGCTCACTAATCCACCTACTTTAGATATTTTTATCACTTTTCTTAGCAACAGGGCAGACCTATTGGAGACTTTGCAAGAAAGTAAAGGTAAAAGTAACAAAATTGAAACTTATAAGACCAACACTAACCTACTTATATCTACCAATAACAGTAACTTAAATTCTAATAAAAGTGTAAACAAACCCTTCACAAAACAACATAAAAAATCATTTTCTTGTCCGATGTGTAATCAAACTCATTATCTTTTTAACTGTGAAACATTCAGAGCCCTCCCCGTAGAAAATCGTATTCAAAAAGCCAAAGAATCAAAGGTGTGTCTTAATTGTTTACGTCCGGGGCACTTAGAAATTAATTGCAACCTAGTCTCATGTAAATATTGTAAAAAAAGGCACAACACACTTTTGCATTTACATGAACCCGTGGTAGCCCCTGAGCCTGCGATGCCTTCCATTAGCCACTTTGCTAATTCAAACACAAATCATGCACAGCAGCATACTACTTCGGCGCACGTTTTACTGTCCACAGCGCTCGTGAAGGTGCTCGACAGCGCGGGTGACGTGCACTCCGCGCGGCTGCTACTTGATAATGGCAGTACCAGCAATCTCGTTACGCAATCACTCTGCGGTAAACTGGGTTTGTCGCGACGTAGTGTGAGCTCCACGGTGACAGGTATAAATAATAATACATCTAACATCACACAGTCTTGTAGCCTTACTATACAGTCGTATCACAGCGACTATAGCCTTACTGTAAACTGCTTCATATTGCCGCACATAACAAAATCGTTGCCGTCTACATTTATAAATATAGACCATATTCCTCTTCCTATGGGAATAAGTCTAGCTGACCCTTCCTTTAATGTACCTTCAGCAATCGACATCTTAGTAGGGGCCGAAGTATTTTGGTCCGTCTTATGCAATAATTCGATTGACTTAGGTAAAAACCAACCTAAGTTATATGAAACGAAACTGGGTTGGCTGGTGTCTGGGTACGTAGCCCGCCTTAAGTCACCGTCTTCAGCTCCGGTTTGTCATTTTGTGTGCGAGGAGCCCAATCCAGACTTAACTCGTTTCTGGGAATTAGATACCGTCGCAGCCAAGCATTCTTTATCTCCAGAGGAACGTGCCTGTGAGCAGAGCTTCGTGGAAAACACTTATCGCAAAGAAGATGGTCGATTCGTTGTGACCATGCCGTTGAAGGAGGATCCTTGGGTCTTAGGCGATTCTTTTCAAAGGGCAAAATGCCGCTTTTTGTCTTTAGAGCGTAAGTTTTTGCGAGAGCCTATCTTCAAGGATAGGTACATGGAGTTCATGCGGGAATACGAGCAGCTAGGCCACATGAGTGAAAACACCGGATCTTCACCTAGCTGTCTTCAGCCGCAGGATCACCAGGTCGAATATTTTCTTCCTCATCATGGGGTCCTGCGGGAGTCCAGTCCTACGACGAAGCTTCGCACAGTCTTCGATGCTTCCGCCGCTTCCAGTACAGGGGTGTCACTTAATGACATTCAAATGGTCGGACCCACTGTACAGGAAGATCTTTATTCAGTCTTGCTTCGTTTCCGGCAACATAAATATATAATAACCGGGGACGTCGAGAAGATGTATAGGGCCATCGAACTTAACCCTTCTCAGCGCCCTCTTCAGCAGATTATCTTCCGTTATGACTCATCACAGCCACTAAAAACATACACGCTCAACACTTTAAGCTTCGGCACAGCTTCGGCTCCATACTTAGCTACCAAGTGTCTGGTTTCATTGGCATCCAGTGCCCTCGACAGTGACGTCAAGCAGTCTATAGAAAGAGACTTATGTTGACGATTTTATAAGCGGTTCGTCGACTGTCGAGGACACAATCAAACTTTGTGAAGGGGTCAAAACTATTTTAAAATCAGCTCAACTCAACTTAAGAAAATTTCAATCAAATAATAAATTCATTCTTGAACAAATTGCACCTTCTTCAGAATCAAACAATATTATGAATATTTCAAAAACAGACAATAATGTCTCTTCAAAGACTTTAGGTTTAAATTGGATCTGTGACTCAGACATGTTATCGTTCTCCATAAATATTGAACATCGTGCTAAAATAACTAAACGTCACATTTTATCGGTCATCAGTCAAATTTTCGACCCCCTAGGCCTTGTCAATCCATGCATCGTGGAAGCAAAAAGTGTGATGCAGAGGTTGTGGATCGAAAAATGTTCCTGGGATGAAGAGGTCTCGCAGGAGATAAAAAACATGTGGAGATCATTTGTTGACACCTTACCTCTCCTTAACCAACTACAGGTTCCTCGGTGGGTACTTGCTGATGACGCGGTGGTGCATGAAATTCATGTCTTTTCAGACGCTTCAGGGCGGGCTTACGGAGCTTGTCTATATATACGCTCGATCGATACGTCAGGGTCAATACAGGTTCGACTTTTAACTTCAAAAAGTAAAATCGTTCCCATCAAACCAACAACGACTCCACGTCTTGAACTCTGTGGAGCGTTGATGGCTGCAAGGCTGTGTACGAAAGTGTTAGGCTCTTTAACCTTACAAATCAAATCATGTAGATTCTGGTGTGACTCCACCATTGTTCTGGGGTGGTTAAATACACCACCAACTAATCTTAAGAATTTTGCTCGTAACAGGGTTCACGAAATTCAAGAGAGCACCTGTGGTCACACGTGGAGCTACGTACCGTCGAAAGACAATCCGGCGGATCTTGTTTCTCGCGGGCTGAAGGCTGAGCTCATCAGCAGTTCATCTCTTTGGTGGTCAGGGCCGTCTTTCTTATCAGAAATCGAATCTGAGTGGCCGAAAATGCCCAACGTAAGCGTGAAACAGGATCTACCAGAGTTGATTACTTGTTCATTCGCGCTTGATAATAATTCTAACGCAGATCATATAACTAACTTAATCAACAATAATTCTAGATTAATTAATTTACAAAACACAATAGCATATTTACAAAGATTTATTTACAACTGTCGTCATCCGACCAATAAATTAACTGGTCATCTTTCAGTTCAAGAACTTCAAAGTTCATTAAATTTAATAACGCGTAAGGCGCAAATGGAAATGTTTCCTGACGAATATGCTCTTCTTAAGGCCGGTAAGGCACTACCTAACAAAAATCGATTGAATTCATTAACCCCATTCTTAGACGCTGATAATCTGATGCGAGTTGGTGGCAGGCTTGATAATTCACCTTATGCTTATAGTACAAAGCACCCTATCATACTATGTAGTAAACATCATTTTACTAAAGTTATTTTTAGACATTTTCATCTTAGACATTTACACGCTCCACCTCAGCTTCTTTTAAGTATTATTAAACAAACTTATTGGCCATTAGGTGGCACAAGCCTTTCTAAATTCACTGTTCGCAAATGTGTGCGCTGTTTCAGGCACAAACCCGAAACTGTGCAGCCGATCATGGGACAGCTTCCTGAATCGCGAACCAATTTAGAATATCCATTCTTACATTGCTCAGTTGACTATGCCGGGCCAGTGATGATTGCAGATCGTAAAGGTAGAGGTTGTAAACTGATAAAGTCCTTTTTAGCAATCTTTGTCTGCAATTCGACCAAGGCCTGTCACATCGAGCTCGTTACGGCTCTGTCCAGCGAAGCATATATAGCCGCGTTGACGCGATTCACTGCACGGCGCGGGCCAGTTTTGTCCATTACGTCGGACAATGGCACTAATTTTGTTGGCGCTTCTAATGAGCTGGCTCGATTTCTTGTAGAGTCAGACCTTGAAGGTTGCGTGGCTCAAGAAGGCATCGAATTTAAGTTCGTTCCGGCTTACACCCCCCACTTCAACGGACTCGCAGAAGCGGCCGTACGTTCCACCAAGCACCATCTTAAACGCCTTTTACAATTAACTCATTTTACTTATGAGGAAATGGTTACTTGTCTCTATCAAATCGAGGCTGTATTGAATTCTCGTCCTCTTACTCCTTTCTCCACAAATCCTTCCGACTATACTGCTCTTACCCCTGGCCACTTCTTAATTGGACGCTCACTGATGGCTATTCCACAATCACCAGTTCCTGAGGTCAACATCACTCGTCTGGACCGTTACAAGCGGATCCAACTCATCAAGCAGCATTTCTGGACACGTTTCTCTACGGAATACGTTGGGCTGCTTCAAAAGAAGGTCAAGTGGCAAACGTCCAGCAATAATGAGCTGAAGCTCGGATCTCTTGTCCTGATCAAGGACAAAGCTCTCCCACCATTACTTTGGTCTCTGGGACGCGTCATCCAGCTCTATCCAGGAAGCGACGGTGTCACTAGAGTCGCAGAATTGAAAACAAAGAGAGGCACCATTCGTAGAGCTTTTAATAACATCTGCCCACTTCCAGATCTTTGAAGTCTTCTTCACACTTCAACCCGGGGAGCATGTTAAGATTGCTCTCAACATACGCACGGGAGGAGACGCGCGGGCGGCGGATCGCCGCGACGTGACGTCACGGACACGAGCGGCGCGACGATGCGGGACTCCGTCTCGATACTCCACCGGCAACGGACGCTACCGAATTTAAATAACATCTGTTTGACGGGATTTCTGTAATTTTTGACGGCTAATACACCAGCCCTATCCCTTTATACAGTCCACGTTTTATTTCACGTCCCGTAGGACCCTTGACAAATACGTACCATGTGATTGTCATAACACTGACTTCGGAAACGGACCCTATGTAAAGCGGTTATTTTAAAACAAAATAAACCACTAGGTGTTTACAATTTTGCAGGATAATCAATCTGTGCTATACCGGGTACTCTTAGAAGCAGCCCACCTGAAGACTAAAATACCAGTGCATATTAAAACTCCCCGAATCGCTCGTAGCCCCGGCTGCCTGAGTGATCTTAAACGATCACGAAGGTTAAGCAACACAGGGCGCGTTCAGTGCATGGATGGGTCGCCGTCTATGCCTAACGCTAGTGGCATTTTTCCGAGCAGTTCTGTGCTTCGCAAGGCACGTTAAGCTGTTGGTGCCGGCTGCCGTCGATAGATGGCAGTCGTTAAGCCAAGTCAGAGGCCTTAGGGCGGCTTGACAACTTCTGACAGTAGACGAGCCACTAGTCTACAAACCTCCACCAATCCGCACTTGGCCCCCGTGGTGGAGTATGGCCTATACCTTTCTCAGGGAAGAGACCCGTGCCCCTCGGTGGGGACATAATGGGTTCATGATGATGATGATGATTAAAATTCCCCGGTCTTGTGCCGCCCGCATCCAGCGACTCCCCGCCACCGTAACCAGATCGTCGGACCATCTGGTGTGGGGCCTGCCCACGCTGCGTCGTCCGGTCCGCGGTCGCTAGGTCAGAACATTTCCACCCTCCGCCCCAACAGCTATCAGTCCTCCGAGCTATGTGCCCCGCTCACTGGAAAACCACGAGTGAGTCCTATGTCCTGCAGTGGGCGTCAAATGGCTGATGATGATGATGATATTAAAACTTTATTGCACATTATTCATCACGTAAATACGTTAATTTACACAGATAATATACACTGTGCGTGGCATGAAAACATTGTATAGATAAATAACTCATCACTTTAGTTCATCTTTCGAGTTCGTTCGAGTTTAACGATCATGAAATAAAAAACAGAATCACTTATATTTTTTTATTTTTTAACCCCAGTGTGTCCGTATACTCGCTGTAGCATGTACGGACAAATTAGTTGAGTTCATTAGCAAACAGCAGGAGGAGCACTTTACTTTCCAATACAGTAGCGTCTTCCTTCCGCTTCCACTTGAGAAACAATGCATCATAAGTTTAGTGAGGGTCTGGAGATCTGTCACACAGCATTTTTCCTAGTATGGACTCCAGCCTCTCACATAGGAATAAGTCCTGATTACTCAAATTGTACCTACTATATGTTCTGATACCTCTGTGAGAAGGAAATAAACGAAATTACTTACTTACTTACTTACTTACTTACTTACATACTTGCTTCTTTCCAGAAGTTTGAACGCACCCGCCGTTTAAGCTCCACTAATACTAACGCACAGAATTTTTAGTAACAAAAACCGGGCCTAATTGTGCTTAGCCCATCAAAGCTTAACGTATTTTCCTTCAGCGGTGACGATATATCGCGGACGATCATGCACGTGATCCTCTAAAGCGTAACAAATAGAGCCTTGATCGTTGAACTTGACTCGGGCTTTGCATCCTGAGATTTTCTTCGAACAATAATAGTGGTTCGTCGACCCGATCTGCGAGAAAGTGTACCCGTTTAGCATGAGCAAGCGCTTCCCTCGCGCCGTTGGTATGAACATCACATTTCCTGAAATTGACGGAGTGATTTTTATTAAATTTAACAGGTAAGCAAACGGCCCTCTTATAAACATTTTTTACTTAAATAAAATGCAGTTGAGTCCTATAAAGTTGGCAATCACGCATTACTAATCAATTAGACATGTAAAACAAAACGGAAAAAATGTTTTAAGAGTTAAATGCTTGATGACTATCAGTCATGGAGTAGTTTGCGTACTTTATACTTATTTTAAGTAATACAAGTGTACTATAATTAACTTATTCACCTAATTTTGGCAAATAACCATATTAACCATGTGGTGTGAAAAAACAAACGCATTTGCCCAGCAGTGGGATAAAGCTTACTAAAAAATCATATAACTAATACAACATCAATTTATTGTACAACATAATACACATAGAGTACGTAACAAATGTAGAAATAAAATGGCCGAACCTTACCATAACTTAGGCTGAAAATGCATGTGATTTATAATCGGCAATAAGTAACTTTACATTGGCTTTAACTTCACGTTGGCGAAGGAAAAAAATACAATGCCAAAACACTTAATTGAACATAATTCTTACCGCGATTATTAATTAATATCTACTTAATTTCATCACTTCACTGCATTCTTTTTCATTTCATAGAAACTACTGAACTAATAAAATCTAATGCAATTATCGTTACAATTATAGCGAAATATATTATATTGTTACAGAAAATATTTTAAATCCGCTTACCTGTTAATCGATCTGCTCTTATATTACAACCCCTCATTTTCGTTTTTTAGCAATAATAAATAATCATCATTATAATCAATAACGATAATGCTAGAACTGTCAAACACTCCTAAAAAAAAGCTACTCACTCACTGTTGGGCACCCTTACTATCACACTGAGACTCATAACCTCACGGACCCACACACACACCGGCCAACGTTTAAGGATACCGATTCAAAGTCGCCCAGCGTGCTATGGAACGGGATATGCTCGGTGTCACATCAGAAATGAGACAATTCGCCAACGAACTAAGAAGACATAGCCTATAAGATTAGCAAGCTGAAGTGGCAGTGAGCTGGTCACATATGTCGAAGAACCGATGGTTGATGGGGTGCAAAGGTTCTCGAGTGGTGATCATGAACTGGCAAACGCAGAGTAGAACGCCCACCAGCTCGCTGGACCGAAGATCTGAGGCAGATTGCTGGCAGCGGCTTGATGAGGATGGTCAAGGACGGAAGGAAGTGGCGTGCCCTAGGGGAGGCCTATGCCCAGCAGATTGGACTTATTGACTGAAGGAAGTTAATACAATTATTATTGACTGGTTAAACGAACTGTCGGCATGTCGGCACACTAAATCTTTTAAAACAACTTCCTAATAATCTATCTAGCCTAGTATTACATTAAGCAAACACTCCTACACCAAGCTACTTACTCCTGGACACCCGCACTGTCAGACTGGCACACCGCACACATATGGGTATGCGTGAGGGTATCTTCACGCATACACATACACACACGCACACACCTGCCCTACCTAAATGTTTCTCCAAGAGAAAAGGTATGAGGATTTGTAAAGCTAAATCCAATAAATTTAGCAGCGTTTGTATTGGTGGCGGCATAGGACCTTCAATGAGTGACCAGATTTTCTTCTGCCTTGTAGATTCATTCAAATGTTTACAGTCATAGTGGTAATTTTATGAAAAATCCCATCAGGAGTAACGTAGTATTGTGGAGGGCTATGTATGTGGTCCTCAAAAGCTTGGCAGATCTTCCCACTTTTATCCAGTTTAACACTAGCTTTGCAACCATCCAACTTCCTCTTGGAGCAGTAGTAGAGGGGAGACCTCTTCACGTTTTGTGAATAAGTGTAGCCGTTGTACATTAGCAGCTGATTTCCACGCATTGTCGTAATAAAGGCGTAGTCTCGATCTGTCGGTAATTTACAATTTCATTTAATTTTAAACGTTTATACACCACCATACTTTCAACTATTCATGATCAGAGTCTTCTTAATAAGTAAAATGGGAAATCTAAAAACGCAGAATAAGATTAAGTAGATAGATTTGAGAATCAAGTACTTGAGTACAACCGATCATCTCTATAAATAAGGCAATTTAAATATCAATTACCACTTGACACTTGGCTTATCGATCGAGTTATGTTACATTTTTATACACCAACATACTTTCACTTATTCATGGCCAGAGTCTTTTCAATAAGTAAAATGAGAAATCTAAGGCACAGTCTAAGATTAGATAGATATATTTGAGAATTAAGGAAGTGCTCAAGTACTTAATTCTCAAATCAATTGGATAGTTGGTTGCAACCGATCATCTATAAATAAGGCAATTTAAATATCAATTGACACTTGACACTTGGCTTATCGATCGAGTTATATTACTTATTACCTGTCATTAGCCCGATCGATTAATTGTTTTACTATCTGTTAACATGATACCGTGTCTGATTGATGTCCTTGGCCTCGGCAAGGATAGACCTCTTGCAAGTCCAGGAAAGTTTTCTAGGTGTCATTCATTGCTGTGGATAAACTGTGGCCCCAGACCTAGCCAAGTAGGAAAGAAAATGAAGAAGAAAAAGGAATAATACTACTGCTAGTGGCATGTTACAATTTTATATATTTTCCATCAGCTGTGACTATATACCGGGGTGGAATATGTCCATGTTCCTCGTACGCTTGACAGATCTGACCACGGTGATCGAGCTTGACGCTAGCCTTGCATCCAAACATCCTCTTAGAACAGTAGTACAGGGGTGATCTTTTCACATTTTGTCTGAAAGTGTAGCCGTTGAGCATCAGAAGACTATTGCCACGGTTTGTGGGTATAAACGTAAATGATTTTCCTGGAATTAAACATTGGGATCAATCAGGTTCTCGAGTCTCATAACACCATCCAGACACCACAATCATGTTTCTGGACCAAAACACGGATACTCTGAGCTATGGCAACCAGACAAGGAAATCACAAACATGGAAAATTAACCAGATTGAAGCCATTTATCAACCAGGCAATCACAAGCAAAATCAAAGACTTAAAGGCTTTTAACTTGGTGATGTGAAAGATACTGCAATGATACTGCAAGTGATACAAACGCACCATCTTCAAGAAATAAAAATAATGAAGCAATTTGTTTATTAATTTATAATGTCATGAATCGTGGGTCGTGATTATGCTCTACGAAAGCTAGCTTGATCAGCCCAGTCTCGTCTAACTTAACGCGGGCTTTACATCCTCTAGATTTTCTCTTAGAACAATAATACCTATTTGTTTTATTCTCTTGCCAAAAGGTATAATTGTTGAGCGACAGTAAGTGTTTTCCGCTCGGAGTAGGTATAAACGTGTAAGTATAATCTGGAACAACAATTGGTAACTTCATGTGACTTCAAGAATTACAAGGGTGCAAAATTAATGTATATAAATATAACCATAATGCTAATCATTGTACGTGCAGTACATAAAGGAGGTGAAATAAGAATAGATTCGGCTAATCTTTGTAAATAACTTAGGTTGTAAGTTACAGTATTTTGTGATAATCACACATCACAAATCTACTAAATAACAGAACTAGTTAACACTGTTTAGTTGCTATGCTACCACGCTAGCAGAGAACGAAAGATTCCGGGCAAAAATAATTAATTAAAAACGTAATATGTTCACCTAAAATAGACACGGTTACAAATAATTAAGTTGGCCCCACGTTTGTCACATATAAAGTTGCCTCAAAATTGCTAATCGTCAACGCACAAGGCAACTCTGCGAAATCAATTGTGCGAGCAGAAACATTTCCTACTTATTATTATTATTTGAAATCCAAGGTAAATTTTCATCAAACATATTTTTTTAATTAATTAATTAAAACCATTTTCAAATCAACTATTATTAACCTCATTTATTTGGCAGCAAAGATCCAAATATAAAATTAAAGTAACCAAATAAAACTAATCTACAAATCTAGCTAAAACGCACTGTATGAGAACAAACTAATGTGAGCAATATTGAAATCGAGAATAGACGCACTCACTAGTTAACTAATTGTCTTATAGTAAGAAAAATATCTATACAACATTTAAATATTTCAAGTGTCAACCTATTGCCGATATTAATATCGAGAAAAATCGTTTCTTGTAGGTATGAGAGCCCCTTATTTTATTCTGTTTGTCGTTATAGCAGCAACAGAAATACATCATCTGTGAAAATTTCAACTGTCTAACTATCACGGTTCATGAGATACAGCCTGGTGACAGACGGACGGACGGACGGACGGACAGCGGAGTCTTAGTAATACCTTTACCTTTTGGGTACGGAACTCTAAAAAATAAAGAAAGAATAATCATTTATTGGCATGCAAGGTTTCCTACAGTGATTATATTATAGCTAGTAGACAGGACTTGGCCATAACAAACTTAAACTAATGAGGTTTGCACAAGATCATATCAGTAGGAATGCATGTCAACCGGACATATGAGGTTGCCTGGAAGAAATTGCTATTAGCAATAAGGCCGCCAATTGTATCTTTTCTTTTGTCATTGCTATTTCTGTAACATTTTTTCCGGTATACAATAAAGAATATCCTTATCTTATCTTATGTTATAATGCTGTTGGACAGATCTATCCTAAAACCGCGTTGATTTTCAGCGCAGTCCGTGTATATTAACTAATAAATACAGAGCACGTTAAAATTTGACATAGTTTCCATCAGATGTGACGACATAACGCGGCGGATCATGCTCGTGAACCTCGATGGCCTGGTCGATTCTGCCGTGCTTATCCAGCCTAGCGCTGGCCTTGCAGCCAGACCTCCTTTTCGAACAGTAGTAGAGTGGTGAATTTTTTGCATTCCGTTTGTACGTATACCCGTTGAGCATCAGCAGATGATTGCCTTTTGTTGTAGGAATAAACGCAAAATTTCCATCTGGAATTAATTTTTTAATTTTTTTATTGTGACTTGCTGTGCGGTCACAATGACATGAAAGTTCCTGCAATGAAACTGAGTCAAGTCAGGTTGATGACTTTTTTTATTAAATTTTAACTTTGGTTACATGCTATCAGGATCGTGTGTAATCCTGTAATACTCGCATTATAGCTCGTTAAACTTTAACATAGCTTCCATCATCTGTGACAATATACCGCGGCGGATCATGCGCGTGCAATTCGCAGGCCTGGCTTATTATACCATGCTTATCTAGCTTGACGCTGGCCTTGCAGCCAGAACTCCTTTTGGAGCAGTAGTAGAGGAGTGACCTTTTGACGTTCCGTTTGTATGTGTACCCGTTGAGCATCAGCAGGTGATTTCCTTTCGTTGTAGGAATAAACGTGAAAGGTTGACCTGGAATTAATTTTATCGGTTTTGCATTGAATGTTATTTGAATGAAGGATTTTACTGCACGCAGAGTCAAAAGTAAGGAGATCTGGAGGACTAAAGATAATGAGGCAGAGTGGTTTGAACGGAGTATTAGATAAGATAAGATAAGAATGTTCTTTACTGTACCAGGAAAAACACGAACATAAAATATTTAAAATATTTAAATAGAAAACATTGCCGCTGGTTTTGACGTGCTATTGTGATTAAAAGGACACTGGAAAGAAACTGCCTTGAATAAATCTCTTATTTTTATTAAATTTATATCTTTATATACTTTCCATCCTGTGTGAGCCTGTACATCGGAGGATCATGCAAGTGGACTTCCAAAGCTCGCTGGACACCTCCAGTGACATGTAACTTAACGTACGCCTTACACCCCAAAGATGATCTCTTAGAACAATAATACATATTTTTTGACACTGATTGCCAGTAAGTAAAATTCTTGAGCATAAGAAGGTTCTTTCCACTCGGAGTTGGTATAAACGTGTAAGCGTTATCTGAAATTAAAGGTGAATAATTAAAACAACGGCTCAGATTTAAAATAGTTGTAATTTTTTAAATGTAGCCTTCATAATATCATGGGTGTCCCACAGCAAGGCAACGGCTTCCCCCCTTTTAGACCAAGATTTTCGGTCGTGGGTTCGATTCCCACTGGGTGCCGCCGTACATTTGTACAAATGGCCTCAGTCTGGGTGTATTTTCATGTTTGTGACGTCCTTGCCTGGTAACCATAGCACAGGGTATCCTAGTTTGGGACCAGGTCAAGCGATTGTATTATGTGGAAGTTATTATTATTATTATTCGCCACCTCTGACCACTGCGGCAAGAATTTGTCGAGAGTTATTATTACTCACTAATTAATTATTGTTTTTTGTTACATAGCATAGAAATACAGGTAGTGTTTCTCTAACACTCCATTTCTATATTTTGTAACAACGTTGCAGCTGCCGTGATCACAGATAGACTGAAGTGGCGAGCAAAGTCCACGTGATCACGTGCCGTGACCACGGCAGCTGCGACGTTGCCGAAACGTCGGGAATTTAAGGTAATTAAATTTTATGTAATAAATAATCGCGATTAGACCCGTTTAATATATAAGTATGATGAGCGTCGCGATTCATTAAAAAATACTAACAATATCTACAGTAAATGGGTTCTTAGATGATAGCAAAGGAATTAGTATTTGCAATAAAAACAGGTTAATTAAAACCCGTATCTTGTGCTTATATCTAAGGTCGAAATAACAATATCCGGAAAAAAATAAATAACAACTGAACAAAAATTATTCCGCTGACTTAGTGCTGTGACCCACAAACTAGTCGTGTGGCCCGATAACCAATTTTTCTTACATAGCATAAATTGTTCACTCAGAATAACGGCAACAATTCTGTTTTGCAATCGTGTAAATTTAAAACTAAATAATGGTTTCTTACTTTAGCGGCAACACAAATGAAAATAGAAAACAAATTTTATATATTGGTTTAACAGTTTCACTTACTTTCATGAACGTCGGAATAGCCGACTAGCCGATTAAGGCTTCCGGACAAGGTCGGAACTAGTCGGCTATCCCGACGTTAATAAAAGTAAGTGAAACCGTTAAACCAATATAGAAAACAAATATTTCCAGCTACGCTGCCGATGTATCGCCGTTTTCGCAAGCACTGCAAGGAATTGACTACAGTTTTATATATTTCCCATCTGAAGAAATGATGTATCGTGGAGGTCCATGATCGTGATTTTCGAACGACTTGCTGACCTTCCCGAGTCTGTCAAGCTTCACGCGAGCTTTGCAACCAGTCAACCTCTTAGAGCAGTAGTAGAGATGCGAGCTCTTCGTTATCTCGGAGTACGTGAACCCATTGAGCATTAATAGGCGGTTTCCTCGTTTAGTCGGTATAAACATAAAACTTTGGTCTGGAAACAATGTAGGAAAAGAATATTCTTGAATGTACTTTTTACACCAGGGGCCTGTTTTATAGAACTACAATTCATGGTTTGCTATGACAATTCGATGTACCCACGGATTAACAAGTAGGACGACTCTGCTACGCAATGTAACTCGAATTGTCGTAATAAACTACTAATTGTAATTTTATGTAACTCGGCACTGAGCACATGACATATAAAATAATGTTATTTATTTCATGTTCGTTTCTGTGGTTTGTAAGCCAATGTAAAGTGTGGTTGGTTTACATTTAGGTATTTAGCAAGCGTGAACGTGCTATAAAATCTGGTTGATCGTCAGATTTTTGGTCGAGCTTTAACCTAAAAAATACTTATAAACAAAAACTACTTCTTTAATAAAAAACAGACTTCAACAAAAACACGCACTAAAAAAAGAGTTTTATTGTATAAACAGATCTTGGCCAAACTCATATGACTTGAGCCACCACATTTCTAAAAAAAATCGTATAACGCGGTATCGCTGATAATACATAAAAATGTACAGACGAATTGAGAACCTGCACGTGAATTGGGAGGACGATTTCAGGCATCTCTTACGGGACTACCGCAGAGATGGAAGATGTGCAGCAAAATTAAACAAGCGAGATTTTTTTTGTTTTATTTTAATAGGTACCTTAGTTTTCAAAGTTTCACGTAGTTCCCAGAGGCACTGACCACATACTGCGGAGGAGCATGTGTATGCTCTTCAAATAAGTGGCGAACGTTCCCACTCCCGTCAAGTTTCAATCGCGCCTTGCATCCAGACTTCGACTTCGAACAATAGTAGTAATTCACGGCCCCACTTCGTGAGTATGTGTATCCGTTGAGCATGAGGAGGTATTTGCCGCCCGAGGTTGGGATAAAAGTGTATGTCTTGCCTGGAATTTAAATCGTTGTAGTAACGTCATTCAGAGATGATGGAGGTGGCGGAGGAGGATGATGACGGGTGTTCGCTTAGCATGTGAGCAACGGGAGTATGGACAAATACTCGCGCCATCTAGCTCTCATCCGCTGATGCGTGTGTGCAGAATGGGGAGATTACGTAACTTCTCCACTGTATGGAATGTTAGTGAACTTAGGATATCATTTTCCAGCATATCAAAAATAAATGAGAGTTCTTTTCGCATGCAGCAGAGTTCTATAGTTCCGTATACTTTTCAGAAATAGCTCTGGCGTTTTTACATTGAAGAACGTCAATTAAAAAAATAGTATGCTATCTTCCCGTAGCATATCACTTCTGAGAAAATCAGCTGCATACTATAAGAACTTACTTCTTTTTTCGATTTTCTCCGAAGTGATATGCTACGAGAAGATAGCATATCATTTTTTTAATTGACTTTCTTCAATTTAAAAACGCCAGAACTATTTCTGAAAAGTATCAGGAACTATAGAACTCTGCTGCATGCGACAAGAACTCTCATTTATTTTTGATATGCTGGAAAATGATATGCTAAGTTCACTAACATCTGTATGGACTCGTCCGATTTGACCTACTCTGAACTCTCAAATACGTACATTTTTTGACACTTCGTGAACGTAAAAAAGCATAACCCATTACAGCGGACAGTTACATAATAAGAGGGCAGGAGGGCAGACCTGGTAGGTGACCGAGGAAGGGACTGGGCGGGAATGAGGCTTAAGTCCTACAATAGGATTCTTTCATGGGATGGATAGATGGAGATTCAGACAAACACAAATTACCATTTAATGGAATTGCAAAATAAGTGCACGACGTGTAGCGAGTCTACCAAGGGAAAGGCCACTTTTGTGATCGACAAAATATATTTTAAAAAAAAGGTGCAACATAACGTACAGTGTTCAAAATATGTCATGTTAATTGAAGCTTTGTACATTAAATTTTGTCCCCAAACGAACATAAGTCACGAACACTTTGGTCATTTGAGATGAAGCAGTCAGAAGGAAACTTTTCCTTCCGCATCTACATTAGTTTTTACAAGGACACCCTCAAAACTGAATGTAACATCATCGTTGATGCTAGCCCATGTGTGTACTAGTTGCATAGGTTTTTCCCATGTCTGCGTCGACACACAATTTATACGGTAAAATCACAATTTGACATAACTCCCATCAGAAGTGACAATATACTTCGGACGTTCATGTCCGTGTTCTTCGTATAATTCCTCGATTTTTGTCCTGAGCTCATCAAGCTTAACGCGGGCCCTGCAGCCAGTGTTCTTCTTTGAACAATAAAAGCGGGAGGAATCCTTTAGTTGGGAGTAAGTGTAACCATTGACCATAAGTAGAAACTTTCCCTTGTAACGACTTGGAATAAATTGAAAACCTGAAAATTTGTATTACTTTAAATTATAGTTACATTTTAAACGGGTCTCAATTATTTATTGGGTAAAATGTAACGCAACCACGGCAGCTGCAACGTTGCCGAAACGTCAGGAATTAAGGTAACTATATTTTACCTAACAAATAATCGAGATTAGACCGTTTAATATATAATTACTTTATAACGATTAACCTAAGCAGGTAATGTCAAACAGAGCTCATGTGTCAAATAATTAAAAATCAAAATGCCTCAGGACGTTATATAGGTTCATACAAGTTCCTAAAATTAGATAGACCACTAAGGGAAGCAACAGCCTAAAGCATTATAACTGCTGAAAAAGTTTGTAAGGCCTACTTGCACCACTTCTTACATGTCACTTAAATCGCCATTTAAATCGACTTTTGTATGAAGAATTTTAGTCAAATGCTGTTTAAGCCATATTTAAGAAAGTGTTACAAGTCGGCCTAAGAGACTACCTACATAAAACTTTACTAACAGAGTAATTTAAATCTATTCCAGACGATTTAGTATGTATTCGTAGGTGCCCTTATTCGTTGGGTTTTGATAAGGAAAATGTCTATATGCATGAAAGATTTTTAATAGTAAACAATTTCTTGTCAACAAAAAAAAAAACTAACAACTTCCGCACAACACAATCACCTGTCCCGGTCCCAAACTAGGATACACTGTGCCAGACTAAGGCCTATTGTACAAATTTACGGCGGCCCCCAGTGGGAATCGAACCCACGACATGCGACATGTTAATTAGACGGAATACTTCTAGACCAAGGAGGCAGTGGAATTGACACACAAGATTCGGTAGTATTATATTTTGACATAATTTCCATCAGCAGTAACAATATATTTTGGACGCCCATGTTCGTGTTCTTCACATAATTCCTCGATGTTTTTCTTGGACTTATCCAGCTTTACTCGAGCCTTGCAGCCCGAGTTCGTCCTTGAACAATAATAACGGTTTGTATCATACTTCTGGGAGTAAGTGTACCCGTTGACCATGAGTAGAAACTTGCCTTTACGGGAAGGAATAAACATGAAGCTTACACCTGAAAATGTATATTTTTTATTTTAGTTAAATTCAGTACCTATTTGAGTCGAATGGTATTGGGTCAACGAAAAGAAATAATAGATAGATAGAGATAGAGAACACTTTATTGCACAACCAGGTGAAAGATATTACAAATAGTTTCTTATATCTAAGTAGTGGTATACAATAATGATAGTATTTAAATGGTTATTATGCGAGTATGTGTACCCGTTGATAAGTAGTAACTTGCCCTTACATAGTAAAAAAACACGAAACCGAAAATACGACTGACTTTGATATTGAAAATTTGTGAGCGAAGACCTAAGTTTTCTTAAAAAAAAAAGAAACATGTATATACACACCCTACACAGACTTTCTTAATTCAGAAGCCGGCGGATAGAGATCTTATAACTGCTTTAACCAAACAAAACTACTATTAATAATTAAGCGAACTGGCTTGTTTCAAGTTGGTAATTTTTTATGTTATTGTTTAGAATATCATCTTTATTGATTGAAAATATTGTTCACATTAGTGAGTATGCTAGCTCCATCTTAAGCCTCCAACAGATGCGTCCGCGGACTCTGGCAGATGCATCCGCAGATGAATTTCCACGAGCTGTCCACACGTCTGTAGGTCGATCAGTCTATGTTCTTTCTCGACAGATGCAACACGCCTTCGGACATTAAGGTTAAAAAAGTGGGTACTGAGATTGTAGCTGCCGCAGCTGTTTATTTATTTAGTACTTTTAAGTACTACTTGAGCAGTATCGCAGTAGAGTTATTAAAATTAAATGGAGAAGAAAAAGGTGGTGGATGCTGGCTATACACAGAAACAGAACAAAGTAAGTGGAATAAAGATTAGATTAGGTAAGAACATTTTGATTTAGGACTTTCAAATCGGTACGGGAATTAAACCACAAGAAGCACGCGTGCACTCTCAATCGCAACTCCGATCAAACTTATGCGTCGGCGCACGGCAGACGTGTGGACAGACGCCGGGCGTTCGCGCCGAAACCCTTTGATGTGTGCCACAAAAACCGACAACAATCGGATTCGAGGCGGACGCATCTGCGGACGTTAAATACCTACCAAAGACGCGAAAATCACCCCATCTACACGTCGGCGGACGCATCCGCAGATGACGTCTGCAGATGCATCTGTTGACGTGTAGAGGAGGCTTTAGACTATCGAGGGGGTAGCTTCAAATTCCAAATTTTAAATGCAGCCCGAGGCAATGGTTCCGTTGCAATTGATTGGACTTGACCCAAATCAAGCGAGTTCAACGTAAGGTTTTACATTAATGTTACTGTCTGTTGTGCGTTTATGGCACACTCACATTATAAGTGATAGAGATCTTTATTGGAGTTGATGTGAAGATATCAGTCACGAGTTTGATTCTGGTTGGCTTACCGTCATTGGTAGATATAAAGCAATTAGTTTCCATAATATATAAGCCCCTAGTGTCATTTTCGCAGGACCAGTTGGTGTGAAGAGCATTACTAGTCTCTAGCTATTACTTTTTCTCGAATTAATAAATAAATTATCGTATTCCAATTCCTTGATGCTTTGATGCGCATTTATTAAGGTGTTTTACAACTAAACACCTTAATAAATGCCTCTTATAAACCTTACTTGTTGATTGTGAGCGTCAATATGTGGCTTTTGATGGATTTGTTGACAGGATGTGCAACTCAGCCTTACAAATGTTCTCTAAGTTTCAGGTAAAAAGCTGCGGATTTTGAGTCAAATGTAGCTGCTGATTTCTCTCTCTCTCTCTTTCGCTACTATCTCTGTCTCCTGAGAGGAGGCCTGTGTCCTACAGTGGGACGTATATAGCTGCTGATACTCATTCAGAGACTGCTGAGTCAGATTTTGGTTCTAGACATGTTTTCCGAGGATCGTCACATACAAAATACTCTCCTGAATTAGATAATATTGAATAGCTGCTATCTTTCGCTTTAAGCTCTGCTTATTAACCATGTAATCATGTGGTTATCTATCCATTAAATATATTACAGCAGAAAGTAAATGACTAGTTTTATAGTCAGTTACTCTCTGTTTTTAAATAAATAAATAACTTTCCTACAACGCAACGGTTGTCGTGATTCCATAATACATCTACTATAAGTTATCGTAACTGATGATTCTTAAGACAAAGGTCTTCACTATTTCTACTCCACGTCCTCACTGCCTGTGCCTTGTCACTTTTACTCGTGTTGGATATATGTAAAGGTTTTGAACAAAACCATAATAATTTTTTTAAATGATTTAGCGCGAATTTTCGGCGATTAATGCGGCCATCACAAATGATCGTGTTTAACACGCACCGTCATTTTATTGTATTTCGGCAAATATGTGGTAGTAGCAGTTTGCATGTACCTGAATTTTGATATTGGATTAGAAATAAGCGTATAAGGACATCGGTTTTTGACAAGGAATATCTGGAAAATTTTCGAAACAATACAGTGAGTAGTGTGAGTTTTTGTGCACTAATTAGATTTTTCGGACTGTCATTCAATAATAATGTTAACTCCAGAGGTTGCATGTCTATCCTCTTTTATTTAACTCTTCCTTATTATTTAAAAAAAATCTCTCTCTTCAACTGACCGTGCACAAAGCTACATATTTTTTACTACTCCTGAAATATCTAATATAATTAAAAACACTTAAAATTACGATAATTAAAAACAAGTAAACCATTTAATGCACACGGTGTGTCAACCGTTCTCGCCTACGCGCATTTCTATGCCCGCGTCGTCGTCCCTGAACTCGGTAAGTTTATTTTTGATTTTGAACCTCCCTTTTCTTCATCAAATAATAAACTTTGAAACATATCGTTTGACTAAAAAAGTTCGTCATATTCTGATGTAACTTCCATCAGAAGTAACAGTATACCTCGGACGTTCATGTTCGTGTTCGCCATATATTTCCTCGATATTTTTTCCGAGTTTATCTAGCTTGAGTCGAGCTCTGCAGCCCGTGTGCGACCTTGTTGAACAATAATAACGGTACGTATCCTTTGATTGGGAGTAAGTGTAACCGTTGACCATAAGAAGAAGCTTTCCCTTGAAACGGCTTGGAACAAACTTTAAATCTGAAAATATAAATCGTTTTAAGGCCTGCCGACAGCGGTTGTCTCTCTTAATCTGTCTTAAACAAGGTCGAATATAATATTATAGTGTTGATTAAATCATCATCATCAGCCATTTGACGCCCACTGCAGGACATAGGCCTCCCTTATGGTTTTCATAACCATGAGGAGTTGTGCCATAATCGCCACGCTTGGTAGGCGGGTTGGCGATCGCAGTATGTGGTTGGAATCTCAGAAAGACGCTGCTGCCCGTCTCCTGGTAATTTATTTCCTTAGTCGCCTTCTACAACATTGACGAGAGGAAATGGACAATAGCGTTGATTAAATAATAATATTCAGTCACACTTGATATTAAATGGGTAAGGATGACCTGCGCTTACATTTCAAAAACGAGATATTTGAAAACCAATCTTTATTATCTTTAATGATACTGTCTGTCTGTTTAACCTGAACTTTAAGCTGCACTTTATACCTATATGAACTCTAAAAACATTCCATATGCACAGTCATGTAGAAAGACACACTTTAAATCATCCATCGACACAAACATTTTAGCAACTTAATATTTGATGAAACTTCCATCACAAGTGACTATATACCTCGGAGGATCATGCCCATGGTCTTCAAATAGTTCTTCGATATTCATTCTGTGCTGATCTAGCTTCACGCGGGCCCTGCAGCCAGTGTCTTTCTTTGAACAATAGTAACGATTCGAATCATACCTTTGGGAGTAAGTGTATCCGTTGACCATAAGCAGAAGCTTGCCCTTACGGCCTGGAACAAACTTGAACGTTAGACCTGAAAGTATTTTAATATTCAATTTAGTTGAAACTCATCTGTCCTTTTTAATGGCTGAAGAATTTTTGTGATGATTTTATGTTTAGTTTTTGGTAAGTGGGAAAAGGTTTCCTGGTGATTGTTTGCTGCAGTCACCATCATTCAGCCACAAGAAGTCCACTGCTGGACATAGGCCTCCTCCAACAGTAAAAGCGGGAGGAATCCTTTCATTGGGAGTGAGTGTACCCGTTGACGATAAGTAGTAACTTGGTGGACGAGCTAATCCATAAATGAGCAGAGACAGTTTTTTATTTAACAACTGATTTAATTAGCGTATTTTTACAATGAATCTTCGAATAATAATGTTTTTTTGCACGACACACTCGTTCTTGCTTTTATTTGCAAGATGCGGTAGGTGGGGCGACGTCGGGCCCCTTTCCTCTACTTCCTCTTTGCTTCGCCGGACGGCAAGTACAGCGTTCACATGCTTCTCGCGTGAACATCTTCCCGGGCCTTGAAAACATCAGTTTTCAATAGGTAGGATACACATCTTGTTGACTGCCCGTTTTATTGTGCCTCTGGCGGTGGTTACGTCTGCGACTCTGTTGACACCATCTGGACCTGGATACAGTTTCGAGATACGTCCCAGGCGCCAACGAAGTGGGGGAAGATTGTCCTCCTTCAGAATCACGAGGTCGTTGACTGCAAGCTCCAGCTGCCTTGTTTTCCACTTAGTGCGCTGCTGCAGCTCCGCCACAAACTCTTTGCGCCATCTGTCCCAGAATTGCTGCCGGATTTGCTCTATGCGTTGATATCTGTTGGGTCGGACACAGTTGACAGGCAAGGATGGCACCGACATTAGAGGCCGCCCAATGAGAAAGTGCCCTGGGGTTAAAGGAGAAATGTCGGTTGGATCGGACGAAAGGGGGGAAAGGGGACGTGAATTGAGGATAGCCTCTATTTGTGTGAACAGTGTAGTAAGCTCCTCGAACGTCAATGAAGCATTGCCGGCTACGCGTTTTAAATGATTTTTGGCTGACTTTACGCCAGCCTCCCATATCCCTCCAAAATGAGGTGAGTAAGCGGGAATAAACATGAATTTTATGCCTTCATTAGTAGCGTAATCAGAAACTGACTGACGGCTGGCGCGCAATACTCTACCCAACTCATTGCTCGCACCCACAAAATTTGTGCCATTATCGCAATAGATTTCAGAGGGCTTGCCTCGTCGCGAAACGAATCTGCGTAGAGATAAAATGAAGGCTTCTGTTGAGAGGTCGCTTACAACTTCAAGATGAATCGCCTTAGTTACAAGACAAACAAATAAACTTAAATAGCATTTAGTTATGCGATTACCGCGCCCCTTTCTACTAGATATCGAGAATGGTCCAGCGAAATCGACCCCACACGTATAGAAAGTGAAGCTTGAGTTTGTTCTGACAGCAGGTAAGTCACCCATTATTGGCTGCATAGTCTTTCCACGTAGACGCGTACATGTCACGCAACGTTTAGTGGTGCTGCGAGCGAGGTGTCTACCACCTATTGGCCAAAATTGCTCGCGCACGGAAGCCAACAGCAGCTGGGGACCGGCATGATATAATCGTAAGTGCTCACCTGTCATAATTAATTTAGCGAAGTAATGTTTTGCGTCTAGCAGTATGGGGTGTTTTTTATCATATTGAAAGCTGGAATTATTTAAACGGCCTCCCACTCTGATAATACCATTCGAATCAATAAATGGGCTGAGTGATAAGAGTTTAGATTTGTAATGAAGTTGTTCATTCGCTTGCAATTGTTTTATTTCTCTTGAAAATGATTTTGATTGACTTAATTTGACTAATACGACCAAAGATTGTTCTAATTCGGTAGTATTTAACGATCCTGTTAATTTAGTTTTATTCTTTTTACAATTATTTATGAACCGTAGGACATAAGCCATAATTCTTTTTAGTTTTAGGTAATTAGAATAGTTTTCGAATTGTATAATACAGGTCTGATTGGTCTCAACATCCACTGATGTAAACAAAGATTGTATTTTTAATTCAGGTAATTTTTCAACTTGTATAGGTGAATACTGAGGCCACTCAGACGGGTCCTTCTTGAGAAAAGATGGCCCTTCCCACCATAGGTCAGACTTTATTAGCTGTTGAGCTTCAATGCCTCTTGACGCTAGATCTGCGGGGTTTGACTCAGTGGGTACATGACGCCACTGAAAATCACGGGTGAGCTCATTAATTTCACTGACTCGGTTGAATACAAAGGCTTTCAGGTTTTTTGATTGTGTTTTTAGCCACCCTAGAACTACAGTTGAGTCAGTCCAAATTGTTGTTTGTGCTATATCACATCGCAGTGATTGAATTACTTTGGTACATAAATGAGCGCCTACGTAAGCTCCACACAATTCTAAACGCGGAATTGTTAAAGGCTTTAATGGTGCAACCCTTGCCTTAGCGCACAGAAGCTTGACGGTGACGTCATTCTGATTGTCTGTCGAACGTAAATAGACACACGCGCCGTACGCATCTTTTGATGCATCCACGAAGCAATGCAATTCGATGACCTGCGGATTATTACATAATACGTATCTCGACAGATGCATAGTGGATAACTGAGGTAAGTTATCTATGAATTTTACCCATTTCTTTACTATTTGCTCAGGTACTGGGTCATCCCAGCCCAGCTTAGCACACCATAACTGTTGCAATATAATTTTTGCTTTAATAATATAAGCACATAATAGGCCCAAAGGGTCAAACACTCTGCACGTCATAGAGATAATAGTTCTTTTCGTAATCTGAGGAGCGGTTTCTATGGCAGTTGAAAAATTAATCGTGTCTAATTTAGGAGACCAACTTAGGCCTAGAACTGTTGACTCTTTGCTCAGATCAAGTGATTCGGACAGAGTGGTTTCACCTTCAAATATTTGAGGGCAGTTTGTAAGAACTTTCATTAAAGGAAAACAAGCTGAAAGTAAAATTTTGTTTACATTTTCATAGATTCGCCGAAGTTCCTCCTCTGAAGTAGACCCAGTATTGAGATCGTCTACGTAGAAATCGTTTTGAATGACATTAGCTATAGTTTTGTCTTTGCACTCATGGGCCAGCTGCACCAGACACCTAGTGCTTAAAAAGGGAGCCGAGGCAGTTCCATAAGTGACTGTATTTAGCTGACAAATTTTTAATAATTGCCTTTCGTCATCGCGCCACAATATTAATTGCAGGTGGCGCTGTGACTCATCCAATTCTATCTGTCTATACATTTTCTGTATATCAGCTGTCAAGACAAATTTGTGCACGCGAAAGCGCAATAAAATCGATAGTAGGTCACTTTGTATGACTGGGCCGACATACTGAATGTCATTTAGCGATTTTCCGGAGCTTGTTTTTGCTGAGGCATCAAAGACGACTCTTAGTTTAGTCGTTTCACTTTTATCCCTAATCACGCAATGATGGGGTAAATAATAGCCGAAACGGGGACGTTCGACTTCGCTTAGGTGACCTAAGGATTTGTACTCACTAATGAAGTTGCAGTAAGCCTGTTTTAAATTGGCGTCTTTATTTAATCGCTTTTCTAAATTTAAAAAACGCCGTTTTGCGAGAAAGAAAGACTCACCGAGCGCCTTGTCAGGCGATTCCTTTAGAGGTAGTTTAACTGAAAACCTACCACTGGGCAATTTTTGTGTGGTGTCTAGAAAATGTCTTTCACAGGACTGCTCTTCGATTGTTAGTGGTAATTTATTTTCATACTTTAATTCATCGATCTCCCAGAACCTTTTCAGGGAGTCGTGTATCTCTTGCACAAAATTACAATAAACCTTTCGTTTAAAATGGTCTTTGCCGCCAGTAGGGCCTGCCACCAACCATCCAAACTGAGACTCTTGCAAAGTCGGTTTGTTTGTACCTAATTTTATTTGCCTAGAACCAACAATGTCCCAGAAGACGTCTGCCCCCAACAGAATGTCTATTTCTGAGGGACAGAAAAAGTTGGGGTCTGCCAGGTCAATGTTGTTAGGCAAGTTCAGGGAATGCACATTTACTTCCGCGTTAGGTAAAGTACCCGTAATTGTGGGGACTATTAGGCATGTGACGTCAAGGTCGAATTTATTAATGCGAGATTTTAATTTAATTTGACAACGTTTGGTAATGTCACAAGTAACGTTGCCAATTCCCGTAACACTCATAGGTGCTGTAGTGTGGATAACTAGGCCCATCCTCGTTTTGAAATTTTCAGTTAAAAACGAAGATTGACTCCCTGGATCTAATAGTGCGCGCGCTGTATAGGTCTCTTTGTTTTGCGGATTAACAATGTCAACTAGAGCCGTACACAATAAAACTTGCCCTACCAAGATGGCCGACAGCGACAATGGTACAGACGGACCAGCCGAACACAGTACAGTTTCGGTGTTATTACCCGTCTCCTTGTCTTTATGTACGAGCGTGTTATGCTTTCTCCTGCACAAACGACAGCAGCCCTTTAGACGGCACTGAAATGAATTATGCCCACCGCGAAGACAATTGGTACATAATTTTAATCTGGCTACCTCACTAATTCTGTTTTCAGGTGCCATTTGCTGAAACTTTTGACATTGGTACAAGAGATGCCTTTGATTACAAAACACACACAATCGTTCGTTTGTTTGTTCATCAACAGAAGCTACAAATGATTTGGTTGGCCTTTGAATAGGCTTGTAATCACATCTGTCAGAACGATTGCAATAAGCAGTCTCCAATATATCAGCGCGGTTCCGTAGGAAGTCATAAAAATTAATTAACGTTGGTACTTCTGAAAGAGTGATTTTATGTTCCTCCCATTTTCTAGACGTAATGGAGTCCAATTTCGCTGAGACCATGAAAATTATTAAGACGTCCCATTGATCAGTAGACTGACCCAGAGTATCAAGAGCCCTTAAATTCTTTGAAACGTGATCGATAAGAAATCTAAGCGCTTTGAAAGACTCTTTAGAAATGGTGTCCATGTTAAACAGTGCTTTCAAATGGTTATTTATAAGAATATTTTTATTATTATATCTGTCACATAACAGGTCCCACGCAACTTCGTAATTTTTCGAGGCAAACTCTATTGATTTTATCACTACAGATGCGCTACCTTCTAAAGCAGATCTCAGATAATGAAATTTATTTATTGCTGGGATGGATTCATTTGAATGTATAAGCGACTCAAACGTATCCCTAAATTCCAACCACTTTAGGTAATTACCATCAAAAGTAGGCAAATGTATTGTTGGCAGTTTTACAGCATTGAACGTTCCAGAACCGGTTGTCCCGTAGTTGTTAGCTTGGTCCTGATCCGAAACACCTTGTTTTTTATCGGGTACTGATGACGCATCAATTATACTTTGAGCAGCGCATAACAGAGTGATAAAATTATTCTCAATATAATCTCTTTCGCTTACTTGCGCCTCAGTATCGTCACAAAGTGCCTCCAATTCAGTCTGCAAGCCATCAAAAGTGGTAAACAAATCTTCAAGCCTGGAAGTTCTCATAGACAGTTCTTTTATTTGTAAATAAGTAATTTTTGTTCCTTCTGTTTGCTGTAAAACTGTCAAGTATGTTTTGAAATTGGTTAATCGGGCCTTTATGCTACTTCGTTTCTTAGCAAGTGCCTTGATTGAATCATCGACGGGGACGGACATGATTATGTAATTTAGTTTCTACCTAAAGCCCTATCTAATGACGCAATGCAATGTAGGTTTAATTCGGCACAAATATCACGGGCGCGAGCAATGTATAGTAGGTAAGAAATGTGCAATCAAACCCGTTACGCAGCCAGCCAGCCGCAGTCGAGCTCCGTAGCAAAAGCCGGACCAAGCACCCGGCACCGGTCGCGCCCGCGGGGCTCGGCACGGACTCGGGAGTCGAAGCGGGTGGCGCAGCGCCAGACCCAACTGAAATTGTTCGGCAAATTGCGTTAAAATCACGGCTTCTATATAAATTAATTATCACGCTTTAATATTGGGGGTATTTTAATAACTTTTATATTCACTACACTACATTACGGGTTCTATTTTAAATCTTTATTTAAACTGATTTAGGTTTATTCGAAGACTGACAAAAACTTGTTTGAAGTGTGTTTTAAGTACCTACTGTGGGTTCGATATTGATTAGGTACTAGGCTTCCTACTTAGGCAAGTGTTGAATCACGAGCGTAGATGCCTACAGGTGATTTATCGAACCCTTTGTTATTTTTATTATGTAACTAGGTTAAGGTTAGGTCATTGACGTCTTGGAGTGACCAACTGTTCACACAAATAGAAGAGGATAATGTAGGGAGAAATGGTATAGGAACGGGCTTACTTCCCTCGGGCTAGACCTCCAGAAGCAGTCGCAGTGTGCAGCTGTGCTATAGGCGCCTGGTAGTGGCAGCAATCCGTCTTCCCCCAGCTCCTCGAAACGTTGACCCCGAAGATTTCTTCGTAGTTACAAATGTAGGTAGTTTCACGATAATTCTCCGCTTCGTAGATTTGATTATTCTTAATTTAGATCGATTTTGTTCACGGTCGCCAAATTATGGACGAGCTAATCCATAAATGAGCAGAGACAGTTTTTTATTTAACAACTGATTTAATTAGCGTATTTTTACAATGAATCTTCGAATAATAATGTTTTTTTGCACGACACACTCGTTCTTGCTTTTATTTGCAAGATGCGGTAGGTGGGGCGACGTCGGGCCCCTTTCCTCTACTTCCTCTTTGCTTCGCCGGACGGCAAGTACAGCGTTCACATGCTTCTCGCGTGAACACTTGGTAAAAAACAGAAAACCTGATAATGTACATTAATTTAAAATGGGTAACCCAAGCAGACAAGGCCGCTAATTGTAATTGTTTTATTGCAGCTACTGTTTTTGTAACTATTGTTCTCTGGTGTACAACAAAGAATATTGTTCTTATCGTATCTTATCTTAAATGTGCCAAAAACATGATTATGAAAAATTGCTCCGTCATATAGGGATTCATACAAGATGCCAATATGAGATGGATCCGTAAAGGAAGCAGCAGCTATACGATATATGTAGCATTTATTTACCCTTCACACTTACATATGGATAAGGAAATGCACGGAAACTGTATGTGACATTTAAATAAATTGGTCTACATGTCTGGGGTTAAAATACAAATAACAAACGCGATTCAGTAGAATTAAAATTTTACATAACGTCCATCAACAGTGACCATATATTTCGGTCGCTCATGTTCATGTTGTCCACTTAATTGTTCGATGTTTTTATGGAACTTATCTAGCTTTACTCGCGCCCTGCACCCAGAGGCCGCCTTTGAACAATAATAACGTCTCGATTTGTTCGCCTGGGAATAAGTATACCCGTTGACCATCAGTAGAAACTTGCCTTTACGGGCTGGAATAAACTTTAAATGTGCACCTGAAAATATGAATTTTATTTTAGTTAAATCCTGCTGCCCACTCTCATTGAAGGCTTACGGTTCTTTCCGGGACAAAGAAAGAAAATAAGAATAGGGTTTGAGTGCCTTTCATCTGTTTTACAATTTTTTTAATTGATTGATTGATAAATCTGGAAATCTAGTGGACACCTTATATAAATTATTATCACCTTAATATGTAATAAAACGTATACAACTCCCAGTAACATAGTTTAAAATAATAATGAAAAAAATTAACTAAGAACTAGTTTGGGATTTAAACTTTTGAAACAAATTCGAAATTGTATTATTTGTGGAAATCTGTTAATGGCTATAAAATTTAGTTACTTTAAAAAAATCTTCAATGGATGAAACTCAATTGAAAAACGACTACTCAGGGGGCGAATCTCTAAAATGCATAATAGATGCCTATGGGCGAGTTATACCATTGCAATTACATTTGTGCTCGTTAACCATTGCAATGACATTGCACTGCAACAGCTTTGCAGACTGCCAAATAGTGACAAATAACCACTATTGTCGTGTTTATATCATTCTATTGAAATCCTATGTGTGTATTAGACCCTAGGGTCTGTTCTATGCGATGAAGAATTTTTCTGCAGATTTTTTATTTATTGTTTGGTACGTTGGAAACTGGTTCCTGGGCTTAGATTCTGTTAATGTGTTGTAGTACAATGACAACTGCATGAACGCGCAGACGTTACTACATTGCCGCTTCATGTCTACGCGCGCACATGTAGCAAAGCAAAGCAAAGCTTATAGGCGTCAATGGTATGAAAAAAGATGTCACGCGACCCGAGCATGTATCTGTCATTGTGCCATAACGCACTAAGAGAAATAAGGCCCTAATAGATTGTTTGCTCCAATACACAAATGCATAATTAGATAGGCGATGACTTGACCGTTGTTAATATTCATAAGCAGCCTATACAGGGCGTGCCAAAATTATGGGCCATGAAAGGAAAGTACCTTAAATATCGTAGATAGGGTATTTTGCTGAAAGAAGACTTTATGTTATTTTTAAAAGCTAGTAATTCTGCATTTAAAGATTTTCTAAAAATTATTTGCCTCGTCTGGGAATCGAACCGACTTAAATGTAAAAAAAAAAACACCCCTACTTTTATGATGCCAATCGAAAGAATGGCCAAAAACTAATAACTCTTCTTAAGTAACATAGTATTTTAAAAGAAAGAAACAGTGTGAAATTAATCATTTTAATCAAATTAAAAACATACATGAAACTGCCGTAGTGGGTATTTTTTTTTAATTAATTAATTAAATGCTCAAAATGTGATTCCTCTTGTCTTACGCAAATTGCCAATTTTTTAATGAGTCCGCTGCCTGTTGATTTTCTTATCTTTTTATGGTGAATAGTCGATATGATATGGCACAATTCTATTTGTACCTCGCCTACGTTCTCGTATCGCTTTTTGTATAGCATATCTTTCACGTATCCCCAAAAGAAGAAATCTAATGGTGTAAGGTCCGGGGATCCGGCCGGCCATCTAATCGGTCCATTCGTACCAATCCAAGTAGGAAAACATTCATTTAGAAAATCTTGAGAAGCATTATTAGTTTTTGGCCATTCTTTCGATTGGAATCATAAAAGTAGGGGTGTTTTTTTACATTTAAGTCGGTTCGATTCCCAGACGAAGCAAGTAATTTTTAGAAAATCTTTGAATGCAGAATTACTAACTTTTAAATATAACATAAAGTCTTCTTTCAGCAAAATACCCTATCTACGATATTTAAGGTACTTTCCCTTCATGTCCCATAACTTTGGGACGCCCGTATACGTTCCACTGTAGGGCACAGGCCTTCTCTCAGAGAGAGAGAGTATGGGCTTAATCACCACGCGTGCCCACCGCGGATTGGCGATTTCAATCGCTAAGGCACGTGAATAGCTCAGACAACCAGGTTTCCTCAAGATGTTTACCTTCACCGGTAGCGAGTGCTATTGCTACTATAACTTCACAAATGTACATAACTTAGAAAACAAAGTCATAGGCACATGCCCGCACTGGGAATCGAACCTGGGTCTCCCGCTTCCGAGTCCAATGTTCTACCCACTAGGCTACCACCACTTCAATATTGTTAATATTACTGTTCCAATATTTATATTTTATTTTATTATATACTTTAAGCAAAACAAAACAAAAAAAAAACCTTTGGCCTATACATCTACGTAATGAGATGATTTATACAGCGTCCAGTGGCAACTTTCTCTCACACTAGACCGCTCGGACGCTGCAGTGTCTGGGACGTTATTTTTTAGATGGAGTGGGCTTGCCCAGCACCTATACAATCTTGACAACTTAAACGGACTAGCCCACAGGAAAGACAAGTCAATGCGTGCGGAGCCAACCAAGCCGCGGGTTTCCTCACGGTGTGTTCCTTCGCGGTTAGCTTGTGTTATGGCTACTACAAATTTGCAGATGTACGAAACTTTGAAAATAAACAAAGTCATACATGCCTGCACTGGGAATCGAACCTGGGACTCTAGCCACCGTTAGCTACCGGCAACGGATCAGTTTGACTAATGAATCCATATTTAAATATACAGGCTTGGAAGATAGATTTCATGTAAGGATATTGATGAGGTACAACGTATTTAGATTTAAAAATAATAATTTGTTGACGTACTCGTAGCTAAAAATTCAAAATTAATAATTAGTTGATAATTCCTCGTCGGCCTAGCGGTATCACGTCTGATTACCATGCCGGAGGTCGTGGGTTCGATTCCCACGGGGGGGCCGCCGCACATTTGTACAAATGGCCGCAGTCTGGGTGTACTTTCGTGTTTGTAATGTCCTTGCCTGGTTACCATAGCACAGGTATTAGTTTGGGCCCAGGTCAAGTGATTGTGTTGTGTGGAAGTTATTATTATTTCATTTCAATTTTTCAATGGGATAAATCGCTAACTGTGAAGGAAAACATCGTGAGGAAACCTGAGTGTCTGAGCTATTCATATACCTCAGCGCTTGAAATCGCCAATCCGCGGTGGGCACGCGTGGTGCCCATCTCTTCCTGAGAGAAGGCCTGTGCCCTACAGTGGAACGTATACAGGCTGCTTATGCTAATGGGAAAAAGGTTCAAGTCTATATTCTTCAAGCTAAAAGCAATTTATTTTTACATTTTAGAGGACGTATGATAAAAGTTTACAGCAAGTTATCGTACTACTAAGCAAGTTTTTAAATGAGGATTGATAATTAAAATTACCTACAAAAAAACATCGCTTGAAATTGTCCTAAAATCGTTGGTTGCATTCTTTACCACAGTAGAAGAAGAAAAACTTCTTATTATACTTTGATATAATGTCTAGAAGTCACATTTTGCTTTGGAGGTTCATGTATGTGATTGTCGCTTATTTCCTGGATGTATTTCCCGAGCTTATCTAGTTTGACACGAGCTTTGCAGCCAGATTTTCTCCTCGAACAATAAAAGCGGTTGGACTCGTTCCATCGGCAGTAAGTGTATCCGTTGACCTTAAGTAGTAACTTTCCCTTGCGGCTCGGAACAAACGTGAATCCTGAAAATATATTTACTGAAAACGGTTGCAACTTAATGGATTATCTTCACGGGCTGAAACTCAATGATTAATCGAAAACGGTGGATAATAGGCCATTTTCCGTCAGATGCTCATTTATGAACTGGAGAGACACCGATTAAGTAACCAAATAGATAATACAAGGGTATTTTACAACTTAAACTTTCGTAGGTACTGCACACCGGCTATCCCGACGTTAATAAAAGTAAGTGAAAACGTTAAACCAATATATAACCAAGACGACCTCGTGGCGCAGCGGTAGTGCATCTGCATACCATGCGAGAGGTCCCGGGTTCGAATCCCGGCTGGGGACAAAAAAAAACCTTAGGTCTTGGATGTTTACATGTTTGTGACGTCGTTGTTTCTGGTTCCCACGACACAGGGTATCCTAGTGTGGGGCCAGAAGCAATGTATGTGCCTGTATGTAAATGTTATGTTATGTTGTTGTTAATATATAAAATACAAGGGTATTTAGGGATAAACGAATACATAGCTTTTTGATCGGGTAGACAGTCATGGAATTTATCTATGCATAGGTATGCAAATTTTCAGGTGCAAGACGTTTTTGTACTTATTACTCGATAGAGATTACCCCTGTCTGTATAAACAAACAGTGCTGCCAGATAACGATGGTGCAAGCTGGCCTGTTAATAAAATAAATATAAGGGCCCCTCCCTTATATTTATTTTATTAACAGGCCATCTGGCTTTGGCTGGATGAGGATAGCCGACGACAGAATGAATTGGCATGCTTGGGGCAGGCCTATGTCCAGCAGGGAACGTATACGTGCTGATTGAATTATTGAAAAATATGAAAAAAAATATTATTTTAACAGGTTTAGGAATTTTAATTGAAATATCTTGAGTTTTGCAGTGTAACTTCATTAGCGCTGGCAGGTTATGTTACTCGTAGTTTGTAACGTTCTCTTGCGGTTTTGCTCAGGTTTACGCAGGAGGGAGTATGACCATACTTTATTATTGCAGTAATTTATTTTTTAGGGTTTTGGAATTTGTTTTGAACTTAGCACATTCACGGTCATGCTATCCATTTATTAGAAAATGGAACGCATTACTTTCCCTGGGCACTTTCGCTTTAGCTAGGTGTTGTTTTGTCATGTTGGGTTGTCACTAATTAAGTTCCGAAATAATTTTCAGAATTTAATCAGTCGGGACGGGGACATATAGTGAGGCCTTCCTGGTAGCTAGAAATACTTAAGGCTTTTGAATATTTAAATGTGATGTTTGATGGTTCAAAGGGCTTCACTACATTTTGTTCTTTAGAGGATTCAGATTTGTAACTCGAACATAGGCGTTTACTTCAAAGTAAAGAAAACTTAAAACTAATATTTTGTTTAACCTGTTAGCTACCATCTTTACAGCACACATCTGCTCACATATATACCTTCTAACCTTCCCAAATTAAACCTAGTATTAAAGAACATTTTTACAAAAATTGTGCTCTGTAGGCGAGCAGTTGAGCACATGTGAGTTTTGTTGATAATGTTACGGTTAATGTAATGAATAATAATAATCGGTTACTATTAATACTGACTAGCATAAGTACGGGATTAGTCAAATTGGCCGGTTATTATTAATACTTACCTTGTATGATGTTGGATAAAGTAATGAGACATTGTGATTTGCATAATTAAACATTATATTTTCTTGCATTTGTTATTCGTGGAGCTAAAAGAAATCAAACAATAAAACATAATTATTCTTTAAAAACTAAACACCAATAAAATTACCCACAAAGCAGGAAAATCGGTTAATTAGACATTACACGAAAATCAACCAACATAACAGACAAATATGAAAAAAAAACTGTTATTCAATATTTCTCAATATCTAGTGTCATGGTTGAAATCTTGTCCCTAATCAGAAACATTAAACATTAAAAACAACAAAAATTTATCAATCTTAATCTAAAAAGAGTTTGTATGCACCGATCCCAGGATCAGATTGATGTTGCTACGGAACCCAACGATTTGTATCCACTGATACTGGGATCGGTTTCCACATACATAAGCAGCCTGTATACGTCCCACTTTAGGGCACAGGTTTTCTCTCAGGAAGAGAGCATGGGCTTAATCACCACGCGTGCCCACCGCGGATAGGCGTTTCCACATAAAAGCTCTTAATTATTTTTTGTGTCCAATGATCCCAGTATCAGTGGATAAAATATAATAATACTTTATACTTTATTGTACACAAGAAAGAAATATGTTACACATACAACAAAGCAATAATATTAAATAATATTATTTATGGAAACTAAACCCGCGGTGCACAGAGATAAAAAATTTGTTACATTACTTTCCGAAACTGTCAAACCAAAAATGTCCAATTTACAAAAATATCAAATACCAAAATTGACAAACAATACAAATAGTATTTTCTAAGGTTAACACGAGCACTAGATAAATGTGAAAATACAATGTCATAAGCTGTGTCATTTTTTGTTGGACAGTTTCGAAAAGTAATGTACTTTATTTCTTATCTCTACACCGCGGGATCAGTTTCCACAAGTAATATATTCTATTTGTTGTATCCCCGGATACTGGGATCAGTGGACACAAACACTGATTCGTTTTTATGTGGAAACATAAAAACGAATCAATGTTTGTGTTTACAATATTATAAATAACTTGGTGGTTTATGCATTTAGGTCAGTTTTTGGCAATCAGTCATTTTAAGCTATTTGTATAAGTATTTTGTATGAAAACCTTTATTTTCAGCCAGTCTTTATTACTCAGTAACTCTGGATACGTGTCTTTAAGTTTTTCACATTCGTGTCTTTTAGGCGGTTGATGGTTTTTTAAGTGAAGTTTGAAAAATTTTGTGACGACTTTTTTCTGTTCTGCTGTCCAACGTATCAAAATCCTCTTTTTTTTTCCTTTCGCATTATTTGCAGTAATTGACGATGCTGGCGTTTGGTGATCAAGCTGAGAAGGCTTATTCTGTAAACCAGATGGTCCAGGGCGAGGTGATTCATTATCACGATGTGTTTGCTGGACGCCATCAAAAGAATCTTCTGTAGGCTCGATATCGTATTCCAGAATCTGATTATTTTCAATTTCTCCTTCATCTAGCTCCTCATTTAAATCTAACTCAATCTCGTCTAGAGACTTCCCTTTGAAAGCGTCTGCTTTTCCATTTTCCATAAGGATAAGCAGTTTGGAAATCTTGGCTGTTTGATACACGTCATCCGGCAACCTGTAAGACCTTTTGTGCACTTCATTAATATGACCCATGAAGGTGACCAACTGTTCCTTGTCATTTTCAGACATACAAAAAATTTGTGACAAAGTGGCCAAATGCTTCCTGAGCCTAGTCGACGTGATGGACTTTGGATTTTTTACTCCAGATAATCTAGCGTGCCTTTCTAGTACTTTGTAGCCATAGATCGTGTTCTCAACACCAGGGTTACCAAATAAAAAGTGGTTTGATGTGGAAAGAAATCTGTCTCTTATCGACAACAATAACTCAATGTGTTCTTGAACCTCTAAAGGAAATAAAACGGGTACCCCGCATCCACGTTTGCCTCTTATGACAACTCTTTTGAATTTTTTTACCAACACCCTCTCAGATACACTTAGAGCGCGACCATATTCTTCATACTTATCAGTTGCGTGACCCTCAATCTCCAAATATTCGTGCACTTTTATTCTTTGTAGTTCTCCGGGCCTACATCTATTCAGCAGTAATATTTTGCAATATACTGTCTCTAAGAGTTGTATGTAGGTCCCAATCGTAAATGATCCTTCTTTGATTATATTTGCAGCTTCTTTAGATTTCTCATTGAGATATTCTTCAAGAATCGTCAGGTCCTGTGCCAAAGGTACTATGGTAACTTTATTCCACTTATTTTTGTTAAGGTCGGTTGCGGCTTGACTAGATACATCATACTTCCAAGTCGCGTCAATGATCTGCATCAAGGTCTTAAGATCTGACTCTATTACGCCAGTATCTACCTCAGCGTAAGGCCTTTGTTTCTTTAACGCAAACATAATTGCTATATTACAGCATTGTTTAATGCTAGTACATATGTTCATTGCAAATGTAGGTGATTCATATCTGTCTTTTTCGGCATCATATTTGCCCAAAATTTTTGTTGCTGCTATTATAACATCGTAGTTTACCGGTTTGAGTGCATCAAACAGATCTTTTACAGAGGCGTTAATTTTTTTTATTTCAATTAACAACTTAGCGAGCTCTCTCATCTTTCGTGAAACGACATGTACGAAATGCTTATCCCTATGGGTTTTCAAGAACTGGGATCCAAAAGCACATATAAGGACATCGGATTTAGCGGTAAGGGATATTTTATCGGCTCTCATATGGGGAAATACAATCTCCTTAAGTTTTTCATCTATTTTCAAATGTTCGAGTAATAAATTTTGGGCCTCTGATTGCACGTTGCAACGTGCTGTACTACCAGTGCACTTTTTTTTATGTTTCCATAGAAGTTTTTTGGAGTAAAATCCAAGACAGTTGGTGCATGGCAAATATTCGGCAAATTGTTGTTTCCTCATAGGCTTAGTGATTTGTGCTGAGTTTTGAATAAAGTTTCCTTTTTTACGTATAGCCATGATAAGACTTTTTCTTTCAAGACTCTTTTTAGGTTTTGAAACAATTTTTTGGACGTCAGTTTCATTAATGTGGTGTCGCAATAAATGTCTTGCAAAATTTAGAACAAAGGCCTTGCAATAGAAACAAAAGTCTTTACCACGAACTTCATTTGCACTTTTGGTTTGGTTCATTGGTATTGGTCTAATACTATCATTAGAGTTCTCTTCTATTTGAAACTTATAACTATCGTCAACAGCTTCACAATGTTCGTTGTTTACTGTATCTACTGATGAGGACGCAGGTTTTGAGAACTTTCTTTCTATAACAATAACTCTGCAAGGAGAGTTACTTATGAGACTTACATCTTTTACATGAGGATACTCTTCAATTAAGTTCTCGGACAAAGGTGTCCGTGCCATTGATGCCGAACTCTCCTGAATGATTGATTCATCACAAGATTGAGTTACCTCATCAGCTACGATGTTTTGGTCCAATATTTCGATATCTTCAGTGGAAGATAGATCAGAACCTGTCTGAAAAGAAGAAAATTGTTCGTAAATACGGGTTGCTTCAGAAAGGTCCATAGAACTAATTAAATTAAACTAACTTAATTAAATTAAAATTTTTATTCGTCACTAGCTTTTGCCTGCGGCTTCGCTCGGCGTTAAATTCGGGGTAGGTACCAAAAATCTTTTCCTTTTATTTTTGTATCGAATGGTAGGTTGTGTCCGTCAAGTATTAAATATCTACCCTCTCGTTAAAATTACCTGCAAGCGCGTAGTATCCAAATGGTTACAAAATTTAACATACACAGAAACAGAAAATCTTCTCTCGGTTGTTGAATAAAAAAAAAAAAAAAAAAAAAAAAAAAAAAAAAAAAAAAAAAAAAAAAAAAAAAAAAAAAATTGCATTCGATATACTTATTCCATACACACCCTCTTACATACACTCACACACTTTTCACACATTACACACAAAGAGGACCAACACACTATACATGTTTTTATTTTTTAGTTTAGTTAAGTGTTTTGTATTTTTCTCTTACAAAAGTAATATCGGAATGTGTTTCAAATATTTACTTACTTGATAAACTATAAAGGCATAACCTAATTTGATTGCGCCATTCCTACCAGAGGGGTGCGGCACTGTATGCTGAAACACAGGCTCTGCCTAGTTCAGCAACAGAAGCTCGCCACTTATTTTAAAATGTCATCTTTAGGTTGGTCTTTTCGGCTAAGTTTTACAATAAGTGGAGATGTGAACCAGAAATTGTTTTATGAAATAAACTATTTGTATTTGTATTTGTCTCCATGATCGACTATATATATCTGTGTTACATTTCATCAAAATCGGTTCAACCGTTTTAACGCAAAAACGGAACATACGTACATACATTACATACACACTTTTGAATTTATAATATTAGTAGAGATTAGAGACAACTTTTACTATGGGACCAACTCTGAAATCGCAATTAAAGTATCAGCTGTTCCATGCCAAATTTCAATAATTCCCAGCAATAATGTATGGGACAGCTGTTTTTTTTTCATTATTTCAGAGTTAGTCCCATAGTAATTATAATAAATACCTATTATTGATACTTACATCATACCTTGGCGAAGTATAACTTGAATTAGTGCCTGAAAAATCAGGGCTCTCAGGTTTTGCATCAAATATGTCCTGCAACAGAACATACAATATTTAAATTAAAACTGATTGAATACGAAATAATAATATAGCCTAACTAATGCCAACTTTACGCATGATCTTGAACTGGAGTGCAGGAGGATAATTTTATTTGTTTCAACACCTCGGAGGCAATCCCTCAAAACGCACGCGACCTCCGACTAAACGTGATAACACTTTTTCAAAACGTCTCACGAAATGTACAAAAAAATAGCTGCAGTCTAATGTTCTGTGATGACTTGGTTCAATCGAATAGGTCAACTGTTAAACACAGTGCAAAGTGCACTGACTTATCATCATCATCATCAGCCACCCGACGCCCACTGCAGGACATAGGCCTCCTTCGTGGTTTTCAAAACCATGAGGGGTTTTGCCATAATCGCCACACTTGGCAGGCGGATTGGCAATCGCAGTATGCGGTTGGAGTCTCAGGAAGACGCTGCTGCCCGTCTCCTGGTAATTGATTTCCTTAGTCGCCTTCTACGACATCCACGGAAGGAAATGGAGTGACGCTATTCTTAATCCGGCGCCACACAGAGCACTGACTACACTATTGCAATAAACAGATTCTGACATATTTTTCAAAAAAAAATTTAAGTGTCGAACACTGTTTGCTGCACTAGATGGGTTGGCGGGCGAAAATTTTGCAAGTCGATGGCACATACAAAACGAAACAAAATTAATTTAAGTGTCTGGGCCGTACAAGGACGCGTATCTAGTTAAGTATCGACTTATGAGATTTTTTGTGGGGGGAAAATTTGTTGATAATAGCCCGCCTCCCCTCATCGTCTAGTAACAAAAGAAGGGGCTTACGGGGGCCTGTTTCGACTTAAAATTTTTCTAAGTCCTATTTTCAGGACCCTATTTATTACACCCCAACCCTGTTTGGGACCAGCTGGGCTAGCATGATGTAAATTGTGTCGAATTTTTTCGACTCCCGACGGGAGCCGAGTTGGATTATCTCTTTCTAGGCAACGGAACTTTTGCTTGGCTAGAAAGAAAAAGCACAACTCTACTCCCGTCGGGGGTTCATAGTGTAACACCACAGGACAAGTGTTGTGTGGACAATTAGAAAAATTATGTAGGTAGGTACATACCTCATTGTCAGTCATTTGCCTTGCGGGTGAAGCTACATTTTCTTTATCATCACCCTTTTCTGAAAAAAAAATTAGTTTTATAGTACACAATTAGCTAAGTTAGGTATTAGGTAAATGTAAAATTTGAAGTTATGGGTTTAAGGGTTGTAAAACGAAAAAAAAATTGAAAAAAATCTTCAGTACCAAGTTGATAAAACTATATCAACAGGTACATACAGCTTTCAGGTTCGTACAGGTCAACTTCGAAGTCCCGAAGAAGACGTTAACAAAATTATAGAGGAATTTTTCACAATTTAGGCTATGCTTAGTTTCTTAAGGTATGCTTAATTTTGTACCACTCTCTGAAATCCGGAATTATCATGCTATTAAATAAAACACATTTTTAAATATTTCAACAAACATATTCTAATAATCTCAAAGCAAAAATATCACTAAATAAATAACAAGACTCAAAATATAGCACCTCTTTGAAGTCTTAACAGACGTCAGTTACCTACTTGATAATAATTATAACTAACTAGATGACCCCGTGAACTTCGTATCACCGACGTCAACCGTTTTTTTTCTTCTCACCGTTTAAACATTCCCTGGACAAATATATAAAAACAACAATTAGCCAAATCGGCCCAGCCGTTCTCTAGTTTTAGTGAGACTAACGAACAGCAATTGATTTTTATATATAAGAAGATTAAGTACATAAGTACGATACTATCTAGGATAAAAACAAATTTTAAGATAAATTTAAGTAGTCCTTAACATTCTCAAAGCGGAAAATAGGAGTATTATCGTTGTCAAACTTACGGAAAAGCCACAAATAAATCGAATAGTGCTTTAGTTATACTTAAAGCAATATCTGACTTCAAATTTATATAAATTTCTCCAAAATTAAATAATGGAGCAAACGTAACAAACAACAAAGTAATTAGTTCAAATATTAATAATAAAAAATAAAAAAAAATCATACAATTTCTTTCCTTTTAGTAACCTATATACGTCCCACTACAGGGCACAGGCCTTGTCTCAGAGAAGGCCTAAGGCCTCTTCTCTCTCATACTAAAATAATTGTTGTAAATAATTAGATAGATAGCTAAATAAAGAATAAATTTATTAATAAAAAAGTAAACAATATCCAGATCAGGGTACAATCAAGGTACAATCTAAGAACGCGCTTGGCTTAAGTAATTTTAATAGTGATGTTTATCAGAGGAATGAAAATAATTCGAAATATCGAGAAAAAACTAGAATGTTTTTTCTTACATACGATCCCGTTACTGAATGAAATTGTATGACGACGATATTTAGCAGTTTTCTTATTGACTGACGTTGGCTTTAAACACTTGCTAAACGCTAAGCTTTCATCATCATCATTATGTCCCCACCGAGGGGCACGGGTCTCTTCCCTGAGGAAGGTATAGGCCATACTGCAAAGAGTTACGGTCATATTTATAAAAACACGACTCCTCTAAAGCACTCCTCACAGGCAGTTCATTTAATCTGTAGGTATTTTCCTTGTAAAATCTCCGTTACAGATTATTTTATTCGGCGTTCATATTCTTACTATCATTTAATACTCTTATTGCACTTAACTTAATGTACGGCGGACTTACTATCACAAGCATTCTCTACCAGTCAACCGCAGGAGTTTATCGAGTGTTATAAGGGATCGTTTTTTTTTCTATAAATAACACCGTCAGTTTCTTCCAAATCACATCTGACTAATTACTGTCATTAGTATTTAACAGGTACATCGGACGATCATGGCCGTGCTGTTCATTCATTTCCACGATGTGTACCCCGCACTTGTCCAATTTGACACGAGCCTTGCAGGCGTATTTCGTCCTTGTTGAGCAATAATAGCGGTTGGAGTTCATCCATTGGGAGTAAGTGTACCCGTTGATCATGAGCAGAAGCCTGCCCTTACGGCCCGGGACAAATGAAAATCCTGAAAAAAACAAGTCAAAACGTTTTTATTCAGTGTGGGTGTATTTCCATGTTTGTTGCGTTCTTGCCAGGTGACAGTAACACAGGGTATCCTAGTTTGGAAAAGACAAGTGACTGTGTTGTCTAGAAGTTATTATTATTGTTATATTCAAAGTAGCACAGAAACTACGGCCTAACGCACGTTACACGTTAAACATAGGTGTCCAACGAGAGATAGAGAAAGCTCCACTTGAAATGAAAGGGTACTATTTATAGATTGGAGAGATACATAAAATGGGTCTAATTTCAATCCTTTAAAAATGAGAAATAAAAAAAATATTTCAACGTAAAGAATTCACATTCTGTTTGTTGAATGTCAATGTACTGAATTAATGAGTAATAATGTATGGATTAATTACCTTAATTCACGACGATTTCACGATTAGACCCGTTAAATATATTACTATGTATGAGCATTGTCAGTCATTAAAACCGGCAAAGTGCGAGCCGGACTCCACCATTATCTATACAACATTTGAATATTTCAAGCGTCTACCTGTTGACATCGTTAAGATCGAGCAAAAAACGGCAAAAAATCACGTTTGTTGTATGTATGGCCCCCCTTGAATATATTTATGCTGATGTTAGTATTTGTTGTTATACCGGCAACAGAAATACATAATCTGTGAACAACTTCTAACTATCACGGTTCATGAGATAGAGCCTGGCGACAGACGGACGGACGGACAGCGGACTCTTAGTAATAGCCCCTTACCCTTTTGATACGGAACCCTAAAAAGTACTAACACATCGTTGTGTGATAAGATGGTTTCGAACAAGTAAACAAACGTGACAAAAATAGTAGAAGGACATCTTAAGCCTTACGTACATTAATTATCTTCAGCCGATAAACAGAGCCCACAGCTGCGCATGGCCCTCTTCCCTATCACGTCAACGGTCAGTCTCCTGTCAATCTCGCCCATTACTTTTCGACGGCAGTAGGAATATCATCGACCTGGGGAGTCTGCGAATTCGTAGTAGCAATCATCATCATCATCATCAGCCTATGCTTGTCCACTGCTGGACATATGCCTCTCCAATTGCACGCCACTGAGCACGGTCCTCGGCTGCTCTCATCCAGCTCTTGCCAGCCGCCCTGCGAAGATCATCGCTCCACCGAGTCTGAGGACGTCCCACACTACGTTGTGTAGTAGCAATACCACACGTTAACTGTGAAGGAAAATGTCGCGAGAAAACCCGCGGCTTGGTTGGCTCCGCACGTATTGACTTGGCTTTCCTGTGGGCTAGGTCGACTACGCTGTCAGGATGGTATAGGTACTGCGCAAGACTACAAACATACATACACACATATATAAACTCACGCCTGTACCCAAGAGGGGTAGGCAGAGACCAGGGACTGCCACTTGCCACGATCCTGACAGATCACTTTTGCTTTCTCAACATTCATTAGTCGTTGTATGCAGGCACGCCGGTTTCGGGTACTTTTTATCTTTCCCTTTGGTAATACATCCCCTATTTGGTCGAAGTATGTCCGCCTGGGACGTCCCTGACCGACCCTTCCGCCCACATTCGCCCGATATATTTCTTTCGTCAATCTTTTTTCCTTCATCCTCTCCACATGCCCAAACCAATGAATGCAACATTCCTGTCTCAATTCTAGTCACTACATCCTTTCAGTCATAAATCATCTCATTATGTAGATGTGCAAAGGCGAGACTGAAAGCTGGGAGCGAGACTCTTAAATTCAAATTACTTCGCTAATAGTGGTTTGAAAGGTTTTTGTTTAATAGTGTCACTATTGGCAGTCCACTAACCAATCGCATCCAATTATATAACCCGTGAAAACATATATCGGTGGATCGCGCGAAGCGATCTCCTTTCTACCTTCACTGGCTAAAAAGAAAGATAGAAAAGACTAAGTTTGGAGTTTTTTTGTCCGTTTTTTCTCCAAATTATCTAGACTTTGAAACGGACACCTAGTTTTTCTTGTAACGTTCAATAAGTCACAGTTTCTGTGTTACTGTGAATAATTTTTTTTTGACTTTTGAAACTAAATCGGACAATAAATTACTTTAACAAAGCCATAATAATATCATCATCAGCCATCTGACGCCGACTGCAGGACATAGGCCTCCCTCATGGTTTTCATAACCATGAGTGGTTTTGCTATAATCGCCACGCTTGGCAGGCGGGTTGGCGATTGCAGTATGCGGTTGGAATCTCAGGAAGATGCTGCTGCCCGTCTCCTGGTAATTTATTTCCTTAGTCGCCTTCTACGACATCCACGGAAGGAAATAGAGTGACGCTATTTATAATCCGGCGCCACACAGAAATAATAATATAACAACGTCTAAAACACAAAAATTAGTCGTTACATTTTAATCACAAAGAGTGTTTTTCTTTCTTAATAATAGACTCAGAATTTTTTTATTTTTGTAGCTCCTTCCAGTGATGATTTTGATGTACTTCGCTTATTTTTACAATGTTGTTACCGAGCTTATCTAGCTTAACACGGGCTTTGCAGCCGAACCCTCTCTTGGAACAATAATAGTTGTTGGTATTTTGCCTCTGGGAGTATGTGTACCCGTTGACACATAGTAGGAGCCTTCCCTGACGGCTTGGTACAAACGTGAAAGCTGGAAGTGTATTAAAACCTTGTTTTTTATTATCATTGAAAGAAACTAATATATCTGTAACTACACATGGTATATCAAAATCGTCTTACCTTGTACAATAAATTAATTCTTACAATAACATCGAGAAAAAATAAAACCATTGAGGAGAAATATCTTTGTAAGTTTTTCATAATTTAGTTATAACCTTTTCTAGAACACACCTTGACCTAATCACATTTTGAAGCATCTTCCATCAGAAGTGACGAAGTACTGAGGAGGAGCGTGAATGTGCTCTCCGTTCATCTCCTCGATATTCTGCCTGAGGTTATCTAGTTTGACACGAGCTCTGCAACCAGCCGTTTTACTCGAACAATAATAGCGAGCTGAATTGTTCAGTTGGGAATAAGTGAACCCGTTGACCATTAGTAGGAGCCTGCCCTTACGGCCCGGAACAAACGTGAAATCTATAAAATAGGATTATATTATATATTATAATAAAAAGTGGTTTAACTATTGTTATTGACTTACACCTATAAAATAAAATATTTTAATAAATAAAGTATTTTAACCCCTTATTGTACGAATTATGAAGAAAATGAAATATTGTTTTTAACAGTTTTTATTGACCTTAAATATGAATTTTAAAAATGAAAAAACATACAAGTTATATAATTATAATATACGCCATCTATGGCTTCGTGTGCATTCGAGTGAAAAAGAAAATTACAGGTTGTGAAAGTCTTTGTAGCAGTTGCGTTTGATATTATAACACAAATACACATTACATTTTTCACATTTGGTAAATGAACGGTATTTTAAGCAGTTCTGGCATATCTGCCGAGTTTTTTTCATCCAGGTGGGTAAATGACCGATGTTATCAGAACGTACGCAACTCAAAGGAAGGTGTTGGTGTCTGGCTGGAGCTTTACGAGAAAATTTTGCGGGAACTGGTGAATTAGGCAAGATGGTTGGAGTGCTTGTATTAGCTCGGCTTGAGGTCGGTGTCCCAAGGATGCTTGCTGGATGACCGCGTTGTTTAGCCACAAGTTTTCTTGTTTTACGCATATGCTCTGAAACTGCGAGTTTTGAAGTCAAACAGTGGCATGTACTTGTTCCTCTCTTCATTGATTCGGCGCCATAGCAAACACGCCTTCACTAAGTATAAGTCTATCATGTGAAAAAAATGTGTACCATTGTTGTGATCGCAAGTGCATTCTGTAATAACCGAACATTGATTCTAGTAAATCGATTCCTCACATGTGCTATTATAAACATCAACTGCTTTTGGAGAAGTAATTTCATTGTACTGTTTTTCCTGTCGAACATAACGCCTTTTAGTCGTTGTTGGTTCACTGCCGACATAGGCTGAGAGCGTATTTACGTTCTTGTTATCAAATCACCACACTAAACTGAGTTTCACTCCGACTGTGACAGCTATATTTTTCCAAACTACTTTGTCTTCTTTTCTTCAATTCCGTTTCAGGAGCCATATTCGAATTTGGAACACGGTTGAGCCTCGAAGTCCCCAAACGCAGCAAGCCATTTGAAGCTTTGGGCTGCTGAGCCAGTCGTCGAAACTAATTTTGTAGTTGAGATGGCGGGGAACAGTAGCATTAGGTCGCGTCACAACATATGAACTAAATCCAAGATCTTGGGCGTTTGCTTTGTTCTCCAGCAAAAATAGCTAAAGCCGGACTCATTACTAAGAACCAAATTTTTGTAACCCCACTTATTTGATTTTTCGGGGTTATATTGCTTTAGTTCATGACGACACCTCATAGTGATTATTTGTATGTCGACTGAATACTTTTCTTTTGGGAATAAAATCAAACGCTCTTGAATTTGATTCAGGAGATTGATTTATGATCAGTACCCTGAGGTTTAAAGTTTTCATTGTCGTTGAAATGTAAAAAAGTATTTTCCCAATTCAAATCTTCTGCAGGTTATAGTTTCATAAGTCTGAATCTCGCCCTCGTATTTTGAACAACACATCCTTGTTGCAGGCATTTTCACACATGACATAAAAATTACGCTTCCGATAAATCTCTCGATATTTTTTCTCGCTATGCTTGCAGGCTTGTTGATATTTTTTGCAGACTTTATATTAGATTGGTCAACAATTGAATTAATAATATTCTGAATAGAGCCCATAGATTATATACGATCATAATATACTCTCCATGACAATGCAATAATATTTTTTTTAATATCATTAGCCTAAATTTAATAAATTTAATCGTTTTTCCAAATTATCTGCTCTTTCTTAACTCGCTTACCATTCGTCTTCGATGTTTCAAACTCTTTTAGAGGAATATCATCATCCGTGCTATCATATTTAGATTCTGGTACGAAAATTTGTCTTCTTTCAGGCGCGCGGATAACGGAATGAGGTTCGTATTCTTGGTCTGAGTACGAAAGAAGGTCATCAAAAAGATGTCACTGGTTATAGGATTCAATAAAAAAAAAAATTGTTTGATTGATTGAATTGAACAAACTCTGAGGCAGGTTCCATCGGATGTTTTTAAATACTACGGAGAATAATGAGTGAGACACAATTCAAGACATATGTTTTTTGTACTCACATACTTGAAACTTTCAACAAACTAAACTTTGATGTATGTTCCATTGGCAGTTTTTAAGTACTTTGGAGGATCATGACAGTGTTCTTCACTAATTTCTTCAATGCTCGCTTTAAGTTTATCTAGCTTGATACGAGCCTTGCAACCATAACTTGAACAATAATAGCGATTAGAATCGTGCCCTTGAGAGTAAGTAAATCCGTTGAACATAAGTAGGAGCCTGCCCCTACGGCCCGGAACAAATGTGAAACCTAAAAAATAAGATTGTTCTTCTTACATGTACAAAGAAATCATGTTGAATCGTAGGTTCAACAGTTGACAACTGATTGACTGAATTTTACTGCTGCTTGATTCAATAGGCAACCGAGTAGAGTTTATGCGATTGGCGTATTTTCATTTCAATTTATTGTTTTATATTTACAGTGGAAAGAAGACAATAGTTTTGTTAATAAATACAAGTCGTTCTTGCACAATAACATACTTTATTTTCGGTATAATGTTTCACAATCAACTGTTTTTAATGATGTTAATTTGTTCAATTAAGTACCGTTACAAACAAAATGCCACACCGGTTTGTGATCACCATCAGAATGTAAATAGAACGTAAATTCTAAACAGAACGTAAAGTCTTCACCGATGACAAATGAAGAAGATGTTTCATAGGTAGTGCTCAGTTATAATATTGTGACACTAGCTTTGGTTTAATTTTACAATTACGTTGCAATATTTATGTAAATAAAAGTAAATAAATAATGCGATCACACTTTGACATAAATTCCATCCGAAGTGGTAAAGTACTTCGGAGGTTCATGACAGTGCTCTTCGTTTATTTCTTCAATGCTCGATTTAACTTTATCTAGCTTGATACGAGCCTTGCAGCCAGACGATTTACTTGAACAGTAATAGCGGTTGGAATCGTACCACTCGGCGTAAGTGAATTTGTTGTACATAAGAAGAGGTTTGCCTCTGCGGCGTATAATAAATTTGAAACCTGAAAAAAAAAACAATTTTTATGTTGAATCGTATTTTCAACAGTTGACAACTGATCGACTGAATTTTTCTGCTACCTGATTCAATAGGTAACCGAGTAGAGTGTATTCGATTGGCGGATTTTCATTTCAATTTATTGTTCTATATTTACAGTGAAAAGAAGATAACAATTTTGTTAGTAAATAAAATTCGTTCTTGTACAATAACATACTTTATTCTCGCTATAATGTTTCACAATTAACTATTTTTTAATGTTGTTAAGATGTTAAATTATGTATCGTTACACCGGTTTGTGATCACCATCAGAATGAAAATAGAAAGTAAATACTAAACAGAATGTAAATTCTTCACCGATGACAGACCAAGAAGATGTTTGATAGGTAGTGCTCAGTTATATTATCGTGACACTTCGGTTTAATTTAACAGTTACGTTGCAATATTTATGTACATGAAAATAAATAAATAATCCGATCAAACTTTGACGTAAATTCCATCCCAAGTGGTAAAGTACTTCGGAGGTTCATGACAGTGCTCTTCGTGTATTTCTTCAATGCTCGTTTTAAGTTTATCTAGCTTGATACGAGCCTTGCAGCCAGCCGATTTACTTGAACAGTAGTAGCGATTGGAATCGTACCACTCGGCGTAAGTGAATTTGTTGAACATAAGAAGAGGTTTGCCCCTGCGGCCAATAATAAATTTTAAACCTGAAAAAAATTCAATCTTTTATTCGGGTTTAACGTAAAATATTAGTTTACTAACAAATTTCACTATTTACAAAAGGGTAAAGAGCTCGTACTCCCTAGTGTATTACGGAAAGTCCTCCGCTTTCGATTGGAGTGGTAACAAAAACAATTTCTTAAAATAATAAGATGCAGTTCCATATTACTTTTCACCATAGGCTTCAAAGGAAACAATAAATTAATTAAAAACTGTAAAAAAAATGTTACCATGATACCATGTGTATATACATACCATCATAACATATCATGCATTAATATCATCGGCCCATCGTTACCAGCTGCTAGGTAGTATAATGTATGTTGGCATGATATCAATGAAATAATTTTGTTTATTTGTCGCTCATGATTTAATCACCAAATTAATCAAATTATTATGTCATAACAAAATTCACATAGGTAATTTATGTTTTAGCAAACTGAAAGTGAAAGTGAAAAACATTTATTTCCATTGCAACACAAATGACCATAACACATATATAAAAGAAAGTTATGGAGAGTTATGGTGGGCATGCGTGGTTATTAAGCCCATACTCTCTCTCTGAGAGAAGACCTGTGTCCTACAGTGGGAAGTATATAGGCTGCTTATGATGATGATGATGAAGGAGAGAAACGAGAACAATTATACATATTGGATTACAAAGAAAAAACAATTCATAATTTTAATATGCGCTTTAACTATCCATCCAACTTCAATAAACTGCACGTGTTAAATTCGATGGCTCTTTTTACTATAAATATAACTTTAATGTTAGTTTTTATTGATTTAGCTCTGCGAATCAGAGCGAAACCTGGTCGGACTCTTCCGACATAAAAGCAAGTAAGTGAATCCGAAATTAAGTTAATAATTTTATTTACACGAAATTTTTCTTTTGTTAGCTGAGCGCTGGTCTATTCCTTCAAGTTGATTGAAGGGCGGCGATCGAACTTGAATTCATTTATTTTTAGGCTCTTACCTAGTATCAAAATAATATCACTACGATACAACGATTTCTTATGAGTAAAGAATTTTATGATCATACCAAGAATTTAATATTTCTGACAGACAAACAAAAATGAAAATAAAGCTTGAAGAAGTCATATTTAGCATACAGAATATTTATTTCGCTCAAATCTTTGACACGAATAAATCAGTATTCAACCAAATTCAGCCATGGTTAAATTGTACTTCCTAAAAATAAACTGGCATACTGGTCAAATCAGTTTATTATGACATTCAGATTGAAATTAACACTACAATGTCTTATTGAAATAAAGGTTTCGTTTTCCGTTACACATTTATAACAAGTTTATTCTAATTCAGCCATTGTTAAATTGATCTTAATAAAAATAAATTTGCATTCTGGTTAAATCAGTTAGATATGGCACACATGATGATCTTTATTTTTCAATTCAATAGTTACATTTTATCTGTCCGAAAGTAAGATATTTGTACAATTGGCCTCTGGGTGTGATGTCCTTGCCTGTTTACCATAGCCCAGGGTATCTTAGTTTGGGACCGGGCATGTATCTATGACTTTGTTTATTTTTAAAGTTACGTACATTTGCGAATTTGTAGTAGCAATACCACAAGCTAACTGTGAAGGAAAACATCGTGAGTAAACCCGCGACTTGGTTAGCTCCGCACGTATTGACTGGTCTTTCCTGTGGGCTAGGCCGAATAAGGTGTCAAGATGGTGCTGGGCAAGCCTACTCTATCCAGAAAACAATGTCCCAGGCACTGCAGCGTCCGAGTGGTCCTTCACCCATCTTGTGTGAGTGATGGTGCCACTGGACGCTGCATAAATCATCTCATTGCGTAGATGCAAAGGCCAAAGTTTTTTTTTATAGTTTTTAGATTTCTCCCTGTACTTGTAGTACAAGACGATATTACTTGACAAATTTCATAGTTCTAGGTTAACGGAAAGTACTATATACATTTTAATTCCCTTTAGTGTCGAAATATACATTCTTTGCGGCATAAACCGCCGAATCTTTTTTAGGGTTCCGTAGTCCGACAAGGAATCCTTATAGTTTCGCCATGTCCGTCTGTCTGTCTGTCTGTCCGTCCGCAGCCTAGTGCAAAGACCGGTGGTACTAGAAAGCTGTAATTTGGTGTGTGTATACATATTGGTAGCCTAGTGGGTAGAACATCGGACTCGGAAGCGAGAGACCCAGGTTCGATCCCCAGTGCGGGCATGTACCTATGACTTGGTTTTCTAAGTTTGTATATTTGTGAAGTTATAGTAACATTACCACTCGCAAACTGTGAAGGAAAACATCGTAAGGAAATCTGAATGTCTGAGCTATTCACATACCTCAGCGCTTGAAATCGCCAATCCGCGGTGGGGACGCGTGGTAATTAAGCCCATACTCTCTCCTTGACAGAAGGCCTGTGCCCTACAGTGGGACGTAGGTATATAGGCTGCTTATGTATATTTATCACGCCGACAAAGTTAAACAATAAAATGTTGGAAAGACACATAAAAAGTGGGGATGTTTTTTTTTCCTCGTCTACCCCATCATGTGAGGTATCATTGGATTGGTCGTTGAAAAATATTGTGTGTGTAGAAAGACCATTCGATTTAGGGTTCCGTTTGCGAAACATTAAGCTTTAAGGCGCAAATTTTTGTCCGAGTAGGGTTTCCCCCCCTCTCCTGGCTAAACGGTTGATTGTAGAAACGCGAAAAAATTCAGGATAGTATCACATATAATGAACTTGAAAGCAAAAGTATCATGGCTAAGTAGGCTTTACTAGTTAAAGAGTAATAGGCAACCAACTTATAAAAGTAAAATTTCTTACAAAATTCATTGAAAATAACTTCGATGAAGTTGTTAGTTATGTAAAGCAGAAAAAACCGCTCTTTCTACGGAAGCCTACATTGCGCGTGGCCCGAGCCGCACTTGGCCGGTTTTTTTACGTTAACTTAGAAGTTTGGTTTTAATTTCAACTCGATATCTCCATGCGTTCCCGAGATAAAGGGCCTTGACAGACAGACGGACAGACGGACGGACGGACGGATGGACGGACAACAAAGAGATCCTATAAGGGTTTCGTTTTTACTTTTTAAGGCACGGAACCCTAAAAACATGTTTTGTTTGATCACACTTTTACGTATTTGCCGTCTGCCGTGACCATATAGTTCGGACGTTCGTGAAAGTGTTCTCCATTTACTTCCTCGATTATCCCCTTAAGCTTATTTAGCTTGACACGAGCCTTGCAGCCAGTCCTTGTACAATAATAGCGGTTTGAGTCATGCCACTGGCAGAAAGTGAACCCGTTCAGCATGAGCAGAAGCTTGCCCCTTTGGCTTGGAACAAACGTGAAACCTGAAAGGTTGCATTTTTTCAGTTATTTTAAAAACGTGTTATTTCTCTTAAGCGGTCTTACATCTGGCGCAGAATGTGACCAAATGGAAAATTGAAAAGCAATAGTGGTGACAGCTCAATCATGAGGCTACGACTAAAAAGACAAAGAAGATCTCACTCATAATTTTTATTTTAAAGATTGTCACAACGTGTTTTACATGTACAATGCGCGATAAACAGCGTGAACAAATTACTTTGACTACACATGTGTTTCGGGTCTCAAGGGCGGAGACGCGGGATGTGACTTACAATTCTTCGGGCGTAAAGAAGAAAAAGTAAAATATACAAGTAATTTTACAAAAAAATGCTCTTACATTTTCTTTTTTGGTTTGTTTTTTTTTTATTATTTTTGTTTAAGTTATTTGTCGAGCGTCATATTAGAAAAATGAAGCGATTAGGATTAAAAAAAAGATCGACCGTGCTCACAATTTGACTTCCATCAAAAGAATTAATGTAGATTAAGCCCATACTATCTCTCTGAGAGAAGGTCTGTGCCCTACAGTGGTATATAGGCTGCTTATGATACACACATACCTAATATATTAAGCAAATTTTGATTTTGAAACGGGGTTTAGCGACGCGCCGAGCAGAAAAGCTCATGGAACAAATTCGAAGCGATTCTAAGTGATTCGTCTCGACTCGACGCCAATGTATATGTCGCAGTAAGGTGGCTGAATCGGAGAGTTGATCGAGTCTCTGGACAGTTAATTGGGGATCGATATTCAATCAAGTCGCTAAAGTTTCGTCAGACAAGTGAGTGAACGAAACGTTTAACGAGTTTCCTAAACGTTCCTAGGCAACAAGACGCATTTCAACTTTGGTAGGGTGACCAAAATATTTGATTGGAAAAAAATGGATAGTAAAAAGATATTGCTTGTCTTATATTTATTCATAAGGCGTAATGCCGTCTTAGGTGGTGTGGATGTTTGTCGATCTGACAAGGGCCACCTTTGTACGGCATGTTCTACCCAACCGAAATTGAAGAACATACCTTGCTAAACTGGCATTTGTTGGATCGATGTAACGTCACGTCCATCTTAGGCGTCGTTGTGCCCACTTACTTGGTAAGAATTTAGCTTTTGAAGGGGACCAAGATATAATTTAGGAAAATGAATAGCCAATAAAAATATGTATTTTTTTTGTTTTATGTTTCTTTAATTAGAAAAAATAAAACCTGCTCTGCTGCAGATATTTGGTACATTTGTTTGGTTCTTTTCACCTTTATTAAATACGGAATTTCCAAGCTCTCAGTTCTTCACGATCACACCGAAATAACAATAACAAATGAAATAATTATGGCGGAGTCGACAACATGTTTACAATTTCACCAAAGACCACAATTTGAAACAAAAAACCACTCACACAACAAACCAACGTTGCACAACGTTTGCCAAAAGAAAGACTCTAAAAGTAATCATCTGTTGTCGTGACCGCCATCTTGTTTTACATTATTAACCAACACGCTGGCTTTCGGTCAGATAGATAATTAAACGTTTTCAACGCTGCTTTATTTAAATCAAAATGCTAGCGACTTGATTAAATATCGATCTTTGATTGACTGTCTAGAGATTCAATTGACTCTCTGATTTAACTACTTTACTGCGACATATACAATAAGTAATTTGCAAGAAAAGTTGCGGTATACATATGTTAACAGCTGTCAATTGGTCAAACAAAACAATTAACAGATGTTGACAATATATTAACAGATTGTTAGATTACGAGAACCCGGAGGTAAGCTGTGAAATAAGTTATTACTTTGTAACTGACGCAAAGAAGATAATACTTCGTTAATATCGTGATGTATTAATAAGGGTTTCTTTTGTAACAAGAAAATTCATTGATGCTTTAAATTTAGACTTATGTGTAACCTATTCCACTAAGTAACCAAACATTACATTGGTTAATAAGTATCATGATTTATTCGTAAGCTAATATTTTTTATAATAAGAAAATTAATTGATGCTTTACATTTAGAGCGGTGGTAGCCTAGTGGGTAGAATACTGAACTCGCAAGCGAGAGACCCAGGTTCGATTCCCAGTGCGGGCATGTACCTATGACTTTGTTTTCTAAGTTACGCACATTTGTGAAGTTATAGTAGCAATACCACTCACTAACTGTGAAGGAAAACATCGTGAGGAAACCTGAGTGTCTGAGCTATTCACATACCTCAGCGCTTGAAACGGGCAATCCGTGGTGGGCACGCGTGGCGCTTAAGCCCATACTCTCTCCCTGAGAGAGGGCCTGTGCCCTACAGTGGGACGTATATAGGCTGCTTATGTACATTTAGAAAGATGGCGTAAAGGGGCAAAGGCCTTTACCCAGCAGTTGACAGAGGTGGACTGATGGCGATGATGATCATGATGATGGTTAAGACTTACGTGTATCGTATTCCATTTTAACGATCACTGCGAAAATTAAAGTGCTTACGTTTAGAAAAATAACCGAAGATAATAATTGTTAAACATCACCATTTATTCATGAGTGATTATTTTTTATGAAGACAAAATTTGTTGACTTATGCGTAAAGTAAGTACTTAATATATTTTTAACGATCACTGCGAAAAAGAACGTGATCAAGTTTTTTCACACTCTCACGTAAGTTCCATCAGAAATCATAACGTATTCCGGAGGATCATGATTGTGCTGCTCTTTTACCTCCTCGATGACTACCTGAAGCTTATCCAACTTGACACGAGCCTTGCAGCCAGACATTCTGCTTGAACAATAATAGCGATTTGATTTATGCTCTTGAGAGTAAGTGAACCCGTTGACCAAAAGTAGTGGCTTGTAGCCCTTGCGCCCAGAAATAAACGTCAAACCTGAAAAAAATTAAATTTTAAAGAAAGTAAAGACACTTAGGGCCAGTTTCTGAATTGAGAATTTCGCTATGTAAATAGTTAACTGTAATGCGGTCTCTTCGAATTTCTCAGAAAAGAGCGTGACAGAACGTTACTGAAGTATTTACTTAGTAAAACACTCAATTTAAAAACCGGCCCTTAGACAAGAGCCCGAAACCGGCGTGAGTGCATGCAACGGGAGGTGAAGGTGCCATTGGACGCTTGTATAAATCATCTTATTATGTAGATGCAAAGGCCAAAGTTTAAATGACCTCAATCTGGGTGTCTTCCTATATTTGTGGTTTCCTAGTCTGGTTACCATGTCACCGGATGTCCTAGTTTGAGCCCATGTCATTTCTGTGCCGGTTATTATAATACCTATGTACTCAGGAAATAACTAATTTTTTATCAGAAAGAGATTATAGCAATTAGTAAAATTGATTTAAGAAATCATTGTAAGTGGCCATCATTGTAAGTGTCTGCCTAACCCTCCGGAATACAAGCTTAGGTACAAGGTCCAGAATACTAAAGTAAAATTTTATTCGGGCTGTTACATTGGCTGTTTTATCGCTACCATGAGCAGCGATATTTATCGGATTAATCAACGAAACGTCAAAAAATTATGAGATCATATAAAAAAAATCGATCGATCCTCTTCTTACAATTTGACGTAAAGTCCATCAGAAGAAACAAAATACTTCGGAGGATCATGACTATGCTCTTCGCTAATGTTCTCGATCTTCGCTTTGAGCTTATCCAGCTTGACACGAGCCTTGCAGCCAGACAATCTGCTTGAACAATAAAATCGATTCGAATCGTGCCATTGCGAGTAAGTGAACCCGTTGGCCATGAGTAGAGGTTTGCCACCCCTGCGCCCCGTGATAAACGTAAAACCTGCAAATGTATTGAAATTAGCTTTTATTTATTGTTGTTTGTGCAACCGCAAGGAAAACAATACTTACTAAAGAACACACTTTTTCGTAGTAATATATTAAACGGATCTAACCGCGAATATTTATTAGGTAAAATGTAATTACATTTGATTTCCGACGTTTCGGCAGTGTTGTGTGTCGGCCCGCTGCGAAAAACTAAGAGTGACTTGAGGGTAGACCACCTACCCTCACCACAATAATTGACCGTACCCGCCACTGCCACTTCAGTCTACCCGTGGTCACGGCAGCTGCAATGTTGCCGAAACGTCGGGAATCAAAGGTAATACGGTATTTGACAATAAATTATTTCATATGCTCGATTAAAAATTACAAAATATCTCGGAAAATGTATCTCTTTTAGTCAATCACTAGTTATTACAATTTTTAAATAGATTAAGCATAAAAAGAGTGCTCTGAAATGTGACGTCATAAGCAAGTATTTTCATACAAAATTCCGTTTTAAAAGTAACTCATTTGATATTTTGTCAAATACCCAATTACATATTACCTAATAAATAATCGCGGTTAGACCCGTTTAATATATTACTATATATGAGCATCGCGAGACACTAAAAAATACACTCTTTCATGGCTATAAGATTAACGGTCTTATTTGTAAGAACACGATTTCTAAAAACATTCCTCAGAGGCCGTTGAAATAGTCTGTGTTAAAGGGAAAAACGTAACCACAGACTAAATAAACCACCTCTGGGAAATATTTTAAAGGAAACGTGTTTTTATAAATAAGACCGTATTATTATTTCGAAATTATTTTCACAGTCACGAAGAAAATAATACTCAGCAAATAAGCTCTTTCGTTAGTAAAACATTACTTATGTTAAATTTTCACATTCAGATTTATATGTATAAAGCGGATTTTACAGCATTTTATATGCTTACAAACGTTAAGAAAAAATAAGTTTTTTTGCTATGTAGCCTCACGTAGTCCCACTGCTGGGCCAAGGCCTCCTCCAACTCGGACCAGATCTTTCGGGTAATAATTCTCAATTTGAAAAACGAAAAGTTACAACCATGAAACTTTTTTCTTCAAAATTTTATGATTACCCTCGAGATTAGTAGATTTTACAACAAGTGCATAAAACGAACCATTTTTACCCATTTTAGCTGTTAGTAATATCGAGGATAAAATGGTTTTGTGGACGAGTTATAAACTTTGCTTTTTACTTCGGTTGTGAGGAAATAAAACAGTAGTATAATTTAGCAAATTGAAGAAATTAATAAACGCACGAAAAATCAAGTGCTGTTTCCCGCCGCTTTATTTTTTTTAAATCTTACGACATTAATATTAGGCTTGGGCTGCAGACCAATACAGCCTACTATTAAATTAATTTTGTAATAATAATTTTCTTAAATTAATTAAATAACCTACCGTACTTGAATTTAAATTTTAATATGTTTTATGTCTTAAAAAACACATAAGGCAAATAAATTAAAGTAAATATTATAAAATAACAAATTCTATCTATGAACTTCTTATTGTGTTTGGCTGTATGGCTCATTTCCTTTGCCTTAAAACAGATACATTTATGAGCAGATACGTTAATGCTCTTGTGCACAAAATTCGATCCTGCACAAATAATCACTTTCAGAGCATGAGAAGTGAAAAAATAATTAGAATTAATGTTACTATACAGCCTATAGTATACACTAAATGGCCAGTTTCTGAAATGAGAATTTGGATAAGTAAATGGTTAACTGCAGTGCTGTCTCTTCAAATTTCTCAGAAAAGAGCGTGACAGAACGCTACTTAAGTATTTAGTTAGTGAATTGCTCAATTCAGATTCACCGGCCCTAAGCGTGCAAACACCCAAGGTAGTAAATTTATGCAGTTAAAAATTACCTCCACGGTTGTGACTTTTCGTTTTTCAAAACGAAAATTACCCTTTCTATCCTGGGCCACCTCAGACCACTCCGGCATGTGTCGGTCAAGATTGATAGATTAAGGCACCACTTTCTTAAATGTGGCTTAAAGAGCATTTAACTGAAGTTCTTCACACAAAAGTCGATTTAAATGGCGAATTAAGTGACATTCAGGAAGTGGTGCAAGTCAGCCTAAGATTTAAAAAAACCCGACCACGACTTCCGATCACACTTTGACGTAACTTCCATCATAAGTTTTAAAGTATTGTGGAGGCTCATGATTGTGCTTTCCATTTATTTCCGCAACGTTGGCCTTATACTTGTCTAGCTTGACACGTGCCTTACAGTTTCTACTTGAACAATAATAGCGATTTGAATTGCGCTCTTGGGAGTAAGTAAATCCGTTCACCATTAGTAGAGGCTTGCCCTGGCGGCTCGGGACAAACGTCAAACCTTAAAATGAATTAAAGTGTCATGATTAGGAATTGAAAGTTCGTTTAGATACTTGTTTGTTGGTCATGCAATTACGTAGAAAAGGATGAACGAACTTCAGTGAAATTTTCTAAATCATATTTTGTGAATTTTTCACATTGTTAAAACATACATATTTGGACAATGTGAAAAATACACAAAATGTATTTGATAGTTCGGAGTTGCTAAGATTTAAATAATCCTAACAGTCTTGTCCCTGGCTTACGGTGTCGTCAGAAGCGACTATGACCACTCCGAAATCTCTAGTGTCTGAGGCATTTACATACCTCAGCGCTTGCTACGTAAAAAATGGCCCAACTATGACCCCCGGTTTCTCGTACACTAAAAAGCTGTTAATCTACTGTTAACTGCTTTCAGTGGTTTTTTTTGTATGCACTTTGGTCAGTTGACAGCTGTTAACAGTAGATTAACAGCGTGTTAGTGTACGAGAAACTAAGGGTGAATGCGGAAAACTCAGGTCCAACTTACTAGAACTAGGGCAGTAACAAAGATGATAATACTTCTTTATCAGTAATGAAATATTATTGTAATAAGACAATTACATTTTCACCGCTGTAGAATAAATGACACCGACCACGACGTCAGAGCCCTTATTATGAAGCAGCGATATGTTCGGAAGGGTCCTCAACGTCGCGCTTGAGCCCGACGATTCACTCGAGCCTAGCGACAAATATGGTTCGTTTTTTGAATAGTTTCGAAATTTCCTGCCACTGAGTAATGAACGCTAGAAATGCATAGCGACAATACCGATTTTTACGGATTGAGATTCGGATTTTGACACTGACAAGCGACCATCTCGCTACTTCCGATAATATCGCATTTTTTCATAATAAGGGCCCCGATCACACTTTGACGTAACTTCCATCGGGCATGGTAACGTACTTCGGAGGATCATGATTGTGATCCTCATTTCTTTCCACGATGTACGTCTTGAGCTTATCTAGCTTGATGCGTGCCTTACAGTTTCTACCGGAGCAATAAAACCGGTTTGATCCGAGCTTTTCGGTGTACGTAAACCCGTTGACCATAAGTAGAGGCCGGCTGCCTTTGCGGCCCGTAATAAACATGAAACCTGAAAATGTGTGGAACTGAATTAAGCCTTTGCACAGCACGCGTTTTTGATGACGCTTTGCACGCGTTTTTGATGACGCGTTCTCAACCCACACGGTTACAAACACAAGGATGATTATGCAAAGGTTACAACCTGCCAGCGGCCTTGCGTTTGCTGAGCGTCCGTCCTGACTGCGTTCCACACGCGTCGTCAGCGCGTTCAAAAAACATCGTGTGTAAAATGCCCTCAGCTTTTTTGTACTAATTTTCACGGTCATGACTGAATATGAGGTTCAGTAGAGTAAATCAATAACAACAATAAGTTCCACAAACACATACACTTGTCCTGGTCTCAAACTATGATCGTTGTACTATGGTAACCAATGAAGGACATTTTAATGATTAATAAATTCTTTAATCGGTAAAATATTATTGAAATGAGATCACTTTATTTTCTTTGTTAATATTTATACCTATACGGAGAGGATTTACTCACGGTTTCTCGTAGGCTGTAAATCTGTATATCTACTGTTAACAGCTGTCAGTTTTTTTAACACCTTGCCAAACTGACAGCAGTTAACAGTAATTAGCACACTTGGTGTACGATAATAAGAAAATGAGGGGTAGACGCATTTTGCTGATAATACCGAAGTTACAAAATATAAAGCTATTAACATTAACGCTGTCTTGAAAGTAATCTCATAATCGTACACAAATCGTTCTCATCAGGGAAATACTATATAATTTAGTATTCTATAGTATAGTAAGATAAGAATATTCTTTACAGTATACCGACATTACCGGTATAGAAAAGTATTAGGTATAGCATTTCCCTGATTTCTGGTAACGATTCTACAATGAGTAGGTACTTACATAAGTAAATTTAATTCCCGCTGCTTGCATTCACACCTGTATTTCACGGTTTTAACATCTCATCGTTTCTATTGAAAAATTAAGTGATTAAAGTTGAACAAATCTATGTAATTGCGACATTTGTTGAAGTATCATACTTTGATGTAACTACCATCGGAAGTCGTAACGTATTTCGGAGGTTGATGACAATGCTCTTCAATTATTTCTTTGATGTTGACCCTGAGCTTATCGAGTTTGATACGAGCCCTGCAGCCAGACGACCTGCTTGAACAATAATAGCGAATTGACTTGCGTTCCTGGAAGTAAGTGAACCCGTTGACCATAAGGAGGGGCTTGCCATTGCGGCCCGGAACAAACGTGAGACCTGAAAATATGGTTTAACTAAACTGGGTGTTGTTGATTTCCGTTTTTAAGAAGACTTCAGAAAACGAGGAGGTTCTCAATTCGTCCTTGTAGGTTTAGTGATAATTCGTTACCACGATGTCCAATTTTATTATTTCTTTTTTTTTTAAGAGAGGAGGTAGTTCAAGCGTGGTTCCATATAAATTTAGTCAAGATCTGTTGTTTTTATACCTCAGGATGTTTTTGAGGAAAATTAATTATTAGAAAAGATATGAAAATATATTTTTCCCACCGCGATTGGCGATTACAAGACACTCAGGATTCCTCAAGATGTTTTCCTTCAGCGTAAGCGAGTGGTGTTGCTACTATAACTTCACAAATGTGCGTAACTTAGAAAACAAAGTCATTGTTACATACCGGGATTCAAACCCACGACCTCCCGAGTGAGAAGCCGGCGATCTACCGGTCCGCTACTACCGCTACCGATAGATTATATTATATGGTTTTAAGAAGGTCCCGGGTTCGAATCCCGGCTGGGGATAAAAAAAACCCAGGTCTTGTATGTTTACATGTTTGTGATGTCGTCCTTTCTTGTTCCCACAAGACAGGGTATCCTAGTGTGGGGCCAGAAGCAATGCATGTGCCTGTATGTAAATGTTTATGTTTAAGATCTGCCCCTATATTACGCTCACCAAATCCTGAGCGATTCCAATCGTTTAACTGTCAAATTAGTATGGAATTTGACAGTTAGACGATTGGAATCGCTCAGGATTTGGTGAGCGTAATTAGGCCACTGAAGACTCACACCTACGACTGCTTGGTACAAATTCATAAAACATACAAACCAACCTCAAGATTTCGTTTTGGGGTATTCTTTTTGTGATTGATAAATTTCCTGTGAATCAAATTTAATTTCTCTTTTCTAGCAGAAAATCCAGACGTTGATTAAACAACTGAAAAATATGTGGCGAGTACATGTTATTTGCGTGTGGCACCGGATTACGAAATCAATTACTTGGAGGCGGGCAGCGTCTTTCTGAGATTCCAACCGCATACTGCGATCGCCAACCCGCCTGCCAAGCGTGGCGATTATGGCAAAACCCGTCATGGTTATAAAAACCACGAAGGAGGCCTATGTCCTGCAGTGGCCGTAAAATGGCTGATGATGACATGCCAATTCTGCGCGCGCACTATAAACTCCAACATTCGTGCATCGCGCAAGCAAAATGTTTCACATGACATACCATAAATATAACGTCCGACAAACATCAGTTGGACCGGCCGTCCCTAGGCATACGATCTGCCTGGTGGAAAATTTCCCTTTACGTATAGTTGAAGAGCACGATCACCCGCTCTTCCCTATAAATATTTTAAAGATAGTTGTTAATTTTGACGCAAAACTTTCAGTTCGGTACTTTCACTTGCTAAAACCACATGCAACGAAAACACGTCGCCTCGGCGAGGGTTATAACTCCGTGTCGTGTTCTTGACTCGTACTGTTAGATGGCGCCAGTGCCGCATAACACAATGCGCAATTGGAGCTTAAAATTAACGGTTACTTATAGACGTTTCACGTTAAACCAACGGCCATGTAAACCCGACACTAAACCACCCGCTTTATAACTTTTAATTAATTTTTTCACCACGCTTCTTTCACACGACTTCAAGCGCTGAGGTATGTGAACACCTCAAACAAATAAACTTTTCACATGTTTCCAGATTTTCTCTCTCTCTCCCTCTGAGAGAAGGCCTATGACATGGACAAGACTTATCCTAAACTCTGTGTCGATTTGTAAATTTTAAACCGATTGAGGGGTAATTAACAACTTCAAGAGTAAAAGTTATTCAGGGTCGGTTTCAGAATTGAGAATTTCACTAAGTAAATACTTAAGTAACGTTCTTTTCTGAGAAAATCGAAGAGACAACACTACAGTTAACTATTTACTTAGCGAAATTCTCAATTCAGAAACTGGGCCTCAGTATGGTGAGTAATAGTGAATAACTTTTGCTCCGCAAGTTATTTTTTAATTTCGAAAATAAAACAGCGCTCTAAGTTACGTACATTTGTGAAGTTGCAGTACTAATACCACTCGCTAACCGTGGAGAAAAAAATCCTGAGTGCCTGAGGTGTTCACACACCTCAACGCTTGAAATTGCCAATCCGCGGTGGGCACGCGTGGTAAATACTCCGCCCGTACTCTCTCTTCGAGAGAAGGCCTGTGCCCTGCTGTGGGACGTACATAAATAAAAAATCCAAACAAACACTCTTTCGCTTAGATCATTTGCTGAAATCTGAAATTGTGTGTTGAATATTGTATTTGTTCGGGAACTAAGCAAACTTGTTTATTGCGATGAGTGGAATCACCCCTCAACCGGTATAACATTTATAAATAAACACTATGCATTTACAAGTCAACACCCTTTCATCAGCTAAGGGACAAAAATAAGTTATTTATTACTCATAAGCAGCCTATATACGTCCCACTGTACGGCACAGGCCTTCTCTCAGAGAAAGAGCATGGGCTTAATCACCACGTGTGTCCACCGTGGATGGGCGATTTCAAGCGCTGAGGTATGTGAATAGCTCAGACACTCAGGTTCCCTCACGCTGTTTTACTTCACCGTTAGCGAGAGGTATTGCTACTATAACTTCACAAATGTACATAACTTAGAGAACAAAGTCATAGGTACAGACCCGCACTGGGACTCGTACCTGGGTCTCTCGCTTCCGAGTCTAATGTTCTACCCACTAGGCTACCACGGCTCTTGTATTTGCTCTGTACTTGTATTTGTATTTGTAAGTACAAAGCTCCATTTATTAAACATGAGTAGAATTGGGTGGATTGGGAAGATGGCAGGTGGACCAGGGCAGTAACTGAGTGGCGGCCAAGCACCGAACGGCGGTCAGTGGGTAGACCGCCAGCCCGATGGATCAAGTCGTCTAAGGGTTCGTGGATGCCAATGGCGGGAGACGCCCTACGCCTACACAGCAGTGGACAGAGGTGAGCTGATGACGATTATGATAGATGATTAAAAAACAGGCCAAGTGCGAGTCGGACTGGCGCACCAAGGGTTCCGTACCATTGTCTATAGAACATTGGACAACGATCGAACAGCGCCATCTATAGAAACCAACAAGTAGCGTTGACATTTAACGACATGACATCGGCGCTGTGAAGGTTACATAGATGGCCGCCAGATGGCGAGCGCTGTCTTTAGACAACGTTTGTTGTATTCTTAAATATTTATTTTATTCTGTTTTTAGTATTTGTTGTTATAGCGGCAACAGAAATCATCTGTGAAAATTCTCATTGCGGACACATTACACGTCTTATACGATCATTTGAGACCTAATTATGCGCACCAAATCCTGTCAGAATACAGACGTTTGCGATAGCAATCAGTATGGAATTTTTATTGTAATAATATTGGATTCGTTCAGGATTTGGTGCGTGTAATATGGAAGCAGTTCATGAAATATGGGAACACCAACAAAAAATATTTACGGGTAGACTTAGGCCGAAATGCACCTATTTGTTCAGTAGCATTTCAAATACAATTAAATGACCACTTGAGTGACATTTAAGAAGTGGTGCCAGTCGGCTTTACCCCCTGTTTCCCATATACTAACAATCAGTTAATTTACTCTTAAGAGCTGTCAGTTGCTTTTATTTTTGTATGGACTTTTGCCAATTGACGGCTGTTAAGAGAAGATAAATAAATAAATAAATAAGATCTTTGAAAACAGTATTTTCATTTTGTTCAATGTTTTATTTCATTACTATAACGTAAAGAATAACAAAAAAATAATGTGAATTCACATTAGATGCCAGAGGATAACAAAAGGCTTAGTTGGAAAAAAATTATACCAATCACGAGTATGTGGTAATGTACTGTAGACGATCATGTCCATGTTCTTCGTACATTTCCACGATATTCATCTTAGGCTTATCCAGCTTGACGCGAGCCTTGCAGCCCGAGTTTTTACTTGAACAATGATACCGGTTTGAGTTGCACTCTTGGTAATAAGTGTAACCATTAATCATGAGGAGGACCTTGCCCTTACGCCTGCTCAGAACCAACCTAAAACCTGAAATATCACCATCAATAATAAGTTCAATAAAGGCATCCACGGAAAGGGATGCCATTTTGGGGGAAAAGGCCTATACTCAGCAATGGGCAGCGATAGGCTGATGATGATGATGGTGACGATGAGGCTTAGTTTAACACAATGACAATATGACACGAAAGTTCATGGTAAATAAATGTGGGGCAACCAACCTTAAGACTTGATTCAATTGATCATTCTCTCCAAACAGGATTTGACGTGATAATCACTAATTTACTCCAAAACCATTATGTACTACAAGTACACAGATAAAAAAATATTCACATTTGCATGTGCATAATACAAATTCAGGGTGGGTCCTTCTTGGCGGGCCGGTTAATCAACGCCAGTTCTTGACAAGGAAGTGTGGAAGAACGAGCCTTAATTATTGTTGGTTAGCTTTTATTCGCAACAAACATATAGAATGATCTCAGAACTAACAACTTGGTAATTGATACTATACATATTTACGGATTGGTTACAATACTACAAAATTGTTACCAAGGGTTCGCCGATAAGCTGCATTACCAGTTTGGCAAAATAGTGTATAGTTGTGGTTTTTCGTGTTTTCTTGTGAATAAATATAAATATGTACATAAGTATTATATACATATGTAAATAAGTATTATAAAAGATTCTGGATATGTAATAAATTCACTAGATTAGAAAGTTTTAGTTCGAAAAAATGTTATGATGTTCTTAACAGATCACTTTTAAATTTTGATCCAGTTATGCTTGTATAAGTTGATTAATATTTTTTTTTTGCCGTTACCTACATTTCGGATGATATTGTGTTTTCTGGTGACTGTTGTATTTTGTTTTGTGATTTTATGTTTTTGAGTATTGTGTCGTCAAATAAATATATCTTTCTTTCTTTCTAAATACAAGGGCCTTGTGTCTATTAGTGCATTATACACGTCACGTAAGGGGTCATCCATGTGATATTTTTTACTATCTTTTCAAACCCCCACTCCTCCCTGCTGATACCAAGTGAGGTTTTAGAATAACCCTCCCCCCTACCCATAATCACGTGTATTTTTTGCTACAGAATATCTTAATGATTTTTAGAATATCATCTTCAAGTACAATTTAATTCAGGAAAATTAACAGAGTCAGGTACTGTAATATGCCCAGACAGACATAAAAGTTGCAGGTTGTCATAAAAATAATAAAGGAATGGTGTAACCATGTCAAAATCAGTTCAGTAAACGCGCGTTCAATAAAAAAATTAATACACGTTATATGTCACTACACCCCCCCTCCCCTGTGGTATCCCTCATTTATTGTCAGTTGCGGGTACGCCGCGAATAAACAGTTGGTTCGTAGACTCGCGTTTCCTTGTTTGCAGCTCCCGAAATTATTAGATAAATCCTACTGGCGACGAGATAAATCAAGTTTTAACTACATTAATCGCATTATCAGTGTGAAAATACCAAGTACAGTTAAAATGCCGATCGGTAAAATCGAACAATTCGATATTTCGAGCAAAAAGTGGTTGGCGTATATTCGACGCGTGGAACAGTTCATGGCGCTCAACGGAATCAAATCAGAACTGCATGTAGCTACTTTAGTGACGTTAGTTGGCGAAGCTACATACGACTTGATGTGTGATTTGTGTGCACCTGATAACCCAGAAGCCAAAACATTCAAGGAATTGGTGAAAATTGTCGGCGACCATCTCGAACCAAAGCGCTCGGAAATAGCCGAGCGACACATCTTTAGACAAAGACGTCAAAATGGCGGCGAAAGCCTCGGCGATTATTTGCAAGTCTTAAAACATCTAGCGAGCACGTGCGAATTCAAGGGTTGTCTCGAAGAGAACCTGAGAGACCAATTTGTATCGGGTCTAGCTAGTGATGATATGAGATCGCGTCTTTTCGCCGAACCTACGTTGACGTACAAGAGAGCCGTGGAGTTGGCTTTCGCACTGGAGGCTGCCGACCGCCACGCGCAGGCGAGCGGGTCGGGCAGCGCGGCGACTACGACGGCGGCGGATTCGGGCACGGCCGCGGCCGAGCCGGTGCATCGGATGGCGGCGGGGCGCAGCGCCCGCGCCACCGGCACCAGCGGCACCGCGGGCACGGCGCGGGATGCCGGCGCCGCTGGGCGCGCCCAGCGGACGTGCTGGCGGTGCGGCAAGGGACACCAGTCCAACAGTTGTCGTTTTAAAAATTATTCATGCGACGGTTGCGGCCAGAAGGGCCATCTGAAGGCGATGTGTAAGCGATACCCTCGTCAAGGCGAGGCGCGGTCGTCGGGCCGAGGAGGGCAGAACTACATCGACAGTGATAACGATTCGGAGTGCGAGATTTATAATTTAAATGTGGGTAATAATAGTGATCGGCCTTATAATGTGCAGGTGAAAGTGAACGGTAAGCTGATGATGTTCGAGTTGGACACTGGCAGTAAGTTATCTACGATTAATACTCATTTTTACCAGGAACATTTCAAACAGATGCCGCTTATCGCTAATGATCTTTGTTTACATTCGTACAACGGTACTCGAATCGAAGTGGCAGGATATATTTTGGTGGATGTTGTTGTCGGGACGCACACGGCGGGAAATTTAAAACTTTTTGTGATTAAAAAGGGTGGGCCACCTTTAATAGGTAGGTCGTGGCTGAGTCAGTTAAATATCAACCAAATCGAAATGAAAGAAAAAAATTACAATTTAATCGAAGGTAATTTGGTAGATAGTTTACGCAGTGAATTCCCCACCGTGTTCGCCCCAGGTCTTGGATCATGTAATAAAGAGCTGTCGTTGAGATTGTCCGATACGACTCCAATATTTGTTAAGACGAGGTCGTTGCCATTAGCTTTACGTAAGCCGGTTGAATTGGAACTCCAGCGACTCGAGGCAGAGGGCACGATTCATAAAGTAGAATATTCTGATTACGGAACTCCTATTGTTCCCGTTATTAAGAAATCGGGAGATATTCGTATTTGCGGGGACTATAAGGTTACAATTAACCCGAAGTTGATTCGCGATCCGTACCCTATGCCGCGAATCGAGGAGCTGTTCGCCGCCTTAAGTGGAGGCGAACAATATTCTAAGATCGATCTCACTAATGCTTATCAACAATTATTTTTGGATGAGAAATCGCGAGCTTGCACAGCAGTGACTACCCACGTAGGTACGTTTGTCTATAATAGAACGCCATTTGGTTTGACCTGTATTCCGGAAAAATTTCAGAAGTTCATGGAAGAAACACTTAGAGGTCTAAAAGGTACTGCCGTATTCTTAGATGACATTGCAGTCACAGGTTCTACTAGGGCGGAGCATATGACAAATCTAAAGGCCGTCTTGACACGATTACGTGAGGTCGGTTTGAGAATAAAATTAGAAAAATGTACATTTATGCAAGATAGCATAACTTATTTAGGTTTTGTCATCGACAAGCAAGGCCTACACCCAGACCAAAATAAATTAAAAGCCATTGTGGAGGCGCCGCCGCCGGAAGACGTTACTCAGCTGAGATCTTTCCTCGGTTTAATTAATTACTACTCAAAGTTTATACCTAGGTTGAGTACGATTTTGCACCCGTTGCATAGTTTATTACGCAAGGGCTCGGACTGGGTTTGGTCCATGGATTGTAAAAAGGCTTTCAATGAGATAAAAGATGTGATTTTAAGTGGAAAGGTTTTAGTACATTATAACCCTGACTTGCCTTTGGTTTTAGCGGTTGACAGCAGTTCATATGGCATAGGCAGTGTGCTATCACATCGTTTTCCAAACGGCGACGAACGCCCTATTTGTTTCGCTTCAAGGACCTTAAACGCGGCTGAAAGGTCATACAGTCAGCTTGACAAAGAGGCACTGGCGATTATTGCTGGTGTTATCAAACACCATCAATATATCTACGGCCGTCACTTCATTATAAAAACTGATCACAAACCGCTGACGTTTATATTTGGACCTAAATTTGGGTTGCCGGTAACCGCGGCTAGCAGGCTGCAACGATACGCCACTAGACTAGCGTCTTACGATTTTGATATTGAATTTGTAAAATCCAATGATAACAGTAACGTCGATGCCTTATCACGACTGCCGCTGCCGTATCAACGTAAAACTTGTAATGAGCTGGAATCGGTGTCGTACGTTAATTATGTTGAAGAATCGTTTCCTATTAGCGCTAAAGAGGTGGCTTTGTGGACACAAAAAGATATAATATTAAATAAGATTAAAAACTATATTATAAACGGCTGGCCTTCTAACATTGAAATAAACTTAGAAAAACCATATTTCCATAGAAAGGACAATCTATGTTTAGATAGAGGTTGCATCTTGTATAACCACCGAGTGGTGGTGCCCGAGTCTTTGAGAAAACAGGTGCTCACTGAACTGCATGAGGGGCATTTAGGCGTTGTTAAAATGAAAAACATAGCCCGCAGTTATGTTTATTGGCCAACCTTGGACGTCGAAATCGAGTCCATCGCTAAGCAGTGCAGTGCTTGTCGACAGCAGCGCGATATGCCTCCGCGGTCTCTGTTGCATCCTTGGGAGTTCCCAGCGCGCCCCTGGCAGAGAATACACATCGATTTTGGAGAATTCCAAGGCAAGCACTATCTAGTCACCGTAGATGCCCATAGTAAATGGATCGAGGTACAGAAGATGACCAGTACTAACGCTGCAGCTACGATCGGAAAGCTGCGAGAACTATTTGCCCGTTTCGGACTCCCCACGCAGGTGGTGAGCGATGGAGGGCCGCCGTTCGGCTCCGCCGAGTTCGCCAGCTTTATGAAGAAAAATTTTATCACTCATACTATCACCAGTCCGTACAGGCCGGCGGGTAACGGCGCGGCCGAAAACGCAGTGAAGTCGGTGAAGCGAGCTATGAAGAAAGCGGCGCACGAGAGGGTCGACGTCGATACGGCGGTCAGTAAATTCCTATTTCAATATCGAAATTGTGAACACGCCACCACCGGCGTCGCACCGGCCCAGGCGATGCTCGGCCGGCGCCTGCGCGGGCGGCTCGACGTGTTGCAGCCGAGCAGCGAGCGCGCCAGCGAGGCGGCGGCGGCGCGGGCAGCGCGCGCCGCGCCCGGCACCGAGCGCAGCGCCGCGCCCGGGGACACCGTGCTGGCGCGGGACTACAGCGCGCGTGCTGACAAGTGGGCGACGGCGGTGGTCACCGCACGAGAAGCTCCGCTCACATATAGGGTGCGCTGCGCCGACGGACGCGAGTGGAAGAGGCACATTGACCAATTGCTCCCGGCCGGAAAGCGTCGTTCGACCCTACGACATTCCATGGTCGCGTCCGAAAACGAAAATATTCTTACAAATCCCGCCCGGTCCGACAACGAATTCGATGATGCAATTGAGAACGTAGTAGAAGCCGATTTGTCTCCCAAAGACACCTCCGCGGATCAGGTTTCTAATCGCGATATCGAACCGAAACCAGCTCAAAACCTCGAAACTGCTATAGCAAATGAAGTGCGACCGAGGCGGGCGTGTACTTTAAAACAAAAATTGTATAAAGAATAATATGTATGCACAGTTACTTACAGAGGTTATAAATTGTTAAAGTTTTGATTTAAATATTAGCTAAAAGAAACATAGACAAGCTTATGGCTCGCTTCGCAATTTATTTTTATTCAATAGATTTGTGTAATGCGTACGTAGGTAAGTATCTATAATTGTTAAAGATAAGGTTTATAACCCATACAAAAGAACTTGGTATGCCTGCCTACTTAGCTACATGTTTGTGTATGCAGTGCATAGCATTAACTTATTCGGATTATTAGTTTAGTTTTATTTTAAAAACTTACTTACATAACTGTTTCTGATTTTTTTTTTTTTCTTAATAGCATTAGGTACCTATTATATAGGCACTTACACCTAGTACCTACTTATTTATTTTATTTGTTGAGTAAGTTACCTATTATGTGTGTTTAGTTTAGGTAAAGTATTTGTTAAGCTTAAAAGAGGGGGACGTGTGGTATCCCTCATTTATTGTCAGTTGCGGGTACGCCGCGAATAAACAGTTGGTTCGTAGACTCGCGTTTCCTTGTTTGCAGCTCCCGAAATTATTAGATAAATCCTACTTCCCCCTTGTGATATTTCGTGCTAAAAAGCAATTGCGTTATGTTTTACTGCGTCTGATCAAACTTTGACGAGCTTATCATTGAAAGTGACAATGTCCTTTGGAGGATCGTGGCTGTGTTCGTCGTTTATTTCCTCGATGTCCATTCGATGCTTGCCCAACTTGACCCGGGCCTTGCAGCCAGAGTTTTTCTTTGAACAGTAATAGCGGTTTGAGTCGTGCTTTTGAGTGTAAGTGTATCCGTTGAGCATGAGAATCTTGGACTTGCGACCCCTCGACGGAAGAAATATTAATGCTGAACCTGAAAATGTTACATGCTTATGGCCATGTGGTGCAAATCGGCCTTAATTAAATAAATAAAGAAATATCGACGATATAACATAATATATCGTGTAAAATTGTTACACCCTAAATAGTTACAAATGATACTTAATTTTAAAGGTATGAGGTCAGGAAATATAATGCTACAATCATAAATTAATAATATTTACTTATTTCTTGTATTTTTCTGAATAAGTGTGTGACTACTTCGATCTTCTAATGTTCGTTTCACACGTGAATGGAAGCAGGTTAAATATTTTTTTAATAAAAAACGACAAGACATTGACACCTCGGTATTCATTAAAAAAGCAAATATACTATATCTTTTACGTTTGCACAGATTAGGAGTATTTTTAAACGACTTCAAAAAAGGAGGAGGGTACTAATTCGTCGGGATCTTTATATTTCTTTATTTTTTATGTATCTTCTCCGATTACTCGATGTGATGTATATTAATTTATTTCAAATGATTTTTTGGCACTGCCTCTTTTTACCTACACAGAAATCGATAATGGAATCTGATCACTTCAGCACGGGCTGGCCTAGTGAAGTGTTCAGGCACATACTGCATTCTAAAACATAAACTATGTGAAGAAATAATAAATAAAAATGTGAAGACACCTGCACCGATTCACATGTGGTCCCGTAGTCATCAAGTCAGGATCTGATGATGGTATCCTGGAGAAAAAGCGGGAACTCTTAAAATTTCAAAGACACACTTGAAGCGATTTGGGTGTTATTTTATACAGACTCGTGCATTTGCTTTCGGAACACAAAATTTGGCGGAGCCGTAGTGATATTCACGAAAATCGTGAATTAAAAAAAACAACATAACATAAACTCAGGCCTGTATCCCAAAGGGGTAGGCAGAGACCAGGGATTGTAACTTGCCACGATCCTGACCGATCAGTGTTGATCAGATTCACAGTTGTTGTTGTAGATGAAGCGAAAGTGAAATTGAAATTTTTAAATTAAAAAAAAACCGACTTCAAAACACTACAGCACTAAAAACACTAGGGGTATGGGGTATTGATGAGATTTCCGCGATGAATATACACAATTACTAACAAGAAATCTTTGAAATCTTCGTATGGAATAGCTGACTTTTTTCTCAATTTTGAAATTAGTTCGTATTGATGATTACAACCCCCATTTTCAGATGGCAGAAGGTCGCCCCAGCGTCTTGAAGATGTTGGCTAGCAGGCTGAATTGCTTTACTCGGGCGCTGTTACAGCCGACATTTATATCATAATAATAATAATATAAACAAATAAATATTAGTTAACAACTTAGTAGTCTAGTTTTATTGTCTTTTTTCTGCGTACTAACCCATGTAATAAGACTTTTTAACTTGAAATAAATAATAAATATTAATATAATAATATCAAGACAAGTGGCAAACAGTACAAAAATTATTCTTAGATACTTGACGCCAGCAAAAGGGCAGAAGTCTAAGAGTAAGCTAGAGTCTAATGCAGATATGGTTTTTCAATAGAATAACAATAGCTGTTATTTGCCTCTATTTGGTACTCTAGTAAGCAATAGCAGTACAATCGGATTCTGATGGTATAACCCGCGCAAATGAAATAGGCACCTCTCGCGAAGAAGATCGAATCGTGCAAGGCACCGAGTTAAGTTGCACGGGTTATACCACTGGAATGCGATTGGTTACTAGACTACCAATATATTGTCAATGAAACAACCATTACCATCCTAATATGACTAAATTGAACCGCTTTGTATTTTAGAGACTCGCCCCCCTGTTTTAGCTACAAAAAAATGTTTTTATCTAGGTGTGATCAGATGTTTTTATCTATGGGAGACCCAGGTTCGATTCCCAGTGCGGGCATGTACCTATGACTTTGTTTTCTAAGTTATGTACATTTGTGAAGTTATAGTAGCAATACCACTCGTTAACTGTGAAGGAAAACATCGTGAGGAAACCTGCGTGTCTGAGCTATTCATATACCTCAGCGCTTGAAATAGCCAATCCGCGGTGGGCACGCGTGGTTATTAAGCCCATACTGTCTCCCTGAGAGAAGGCATGTGTCCTACAGTGGGACGTATATATAGGCTGCTTATGTAGGTGTGATCAAACTTTAACGTAGCTTCCATTAGAAGTGACAATGTAATTCGGAGGATTATGGCCGTGTTCTTCGTTCATTTCCACGATGTTCATTCGAAGCTTATCCAGCTTGACACGGGCCTTACAGCCGGAGTTTTTCCTTGAACAATAATAGCGGTTCGAGTCGTGTTCTTGAGCGTAAGTGTATCCGTTGAGCATAAGAAGCTTTGACTTACGACGGCTCGGAATAAACATGAAAGTTGGACCTGAAAATGTTAAAATACATTCGGCTAATTAATTTTGGCAACCTCAACATAGTTACAAAAACAACAATATAAATAAACAAAGATGTTATCCTCTTACAGCCCCACGATAGATATTGAAACTTATACGATTTTCTAAATTTAAGTGACGACTGGAGCCGATGGTTCAGCGTCACAAACCGACTGGAGCCGAGTATACCCGATTCAGGGTTACAGACCTAAGAGTGAAAATTCAGTTTCGTTCACTGTTCAGAAAAAGGGCGCCTAAAGGAGATTTCACTAAAAAACTACTTGAACGGAACCAGTATTCATCGTTGGAAGATCCGCTGGCTCCAGCCAAGCAGGCAGCGCATTCAAAAGAGATGATTCATGATAGGATAAATTTTTTTGACAATTTATTTAGACGCATGAAACTTTGTACATTCGCTGGCAGAAAATGCTCTCAATATCATCATCATCAGCCATTTGACGCCCACTGCAGGACATAGGCCTCCTTCGTGGTTTTCATAACCATGAGGGGTTTTGCCATAATCGCCACGCTTGGCAGGCGGGTTGGCGGTCGCAGTATGCTATTGTAATCTCAGGAAGACGCTGCTGCCCGTCTCCTGGTAATTGATTTCCTTAGTCGCCTTTTACGACATCCACGGAAGGAAATGGTGGGACGCTATTCTTAATCCGGCGCCACACAGAACGTTACCAGGAGATGGTAACGTTCCGATTTGTCAATATATACTTACACAACATTTTTTTCACTTTCGCAGACTGTTACCTACTGTTAACAGCTGTCCGTTGTTTCATTGCTCTTCGGCGAAGTAACAGCTACTAACAGTAACATATTGTTAGAGTATGAAAAACAGGGAGTGATAATTAATAGGTTCATCATCATCGTCATCATCAGCCATTTGACGCCCACCGCAGGACACGGGCCTCTCCCATGGTTTTCCGAACCATGAAGGGTTTTGCCATAATCGCCACGCTTGGCAGGCGGGTTGGCGATCGCAGTATGCGGTCGGAATCTCTGGAAAACGCTGCTGCCCATCTCCTGGTAACGTATTATCTTAGTCGCCTTCTACGAAATCCACGGAAGGAAGTGGAGTGACGCTACTCTTAATCCGGCGCTATACGGCCTGGTTTAGTTCACCAAGGTTAATTAGGTTCACTGATAAATTAAATTAAATTCCACTTATCAGTCATCCTAATTGGGGAAATAATCCACGATGTGCCCATTTATTTTATTTATTAATATTTTACGTTTACCTTATTCGCCTTATTATTTTTTACATAACGTCGGGGATAGGTTCGGCGCAGTAGGCAATTTGAGATTTCGCGCCATAGGTCGTTACCCACCGCTTACTTCAATTCAAGTCACGTTTGCATTGATCCATACCGAAGTCTAACTAACATTGCTCGGAAACAATACCGCGCATCCATTAAAAGACAGCATTTGCTCGTATTATTTACATATTTACAGTAAGTTCTTTAATATAGGATATTAATTACGATTAATTGAATTTGTTGACATATTAAACTATAGTTCACCTTTAACTTATTCACCCTTATTTAATAATAATTAATAAATTATCAAAAAAATATTTAAGAAATGGCAACATTGATACATACTTTTCTTTATAATAGCAACCTCCAACTTTACACAAAATATATTTATCTATCCTAAACGTTAAGATTAGCCAAATGAAATAGTCTTGCTCTTTTTTACTCAAAAGTTAACTTGAAAAATAAAAAAATACATTTCCTACGTAAAGCAAGGTTCATTCTACTTCACATAATAACTTAATCGTTTAGTTGACTAACATAACAAAAACTCACACCTGTATCCCAGAGAAGCAGGCAGCGACTAGGATTTGCCACTTACCACAATCCTGACAAACCTCTTTCGCTTAAATACATTCAATCTATTATAAACATTGAAGAGACTAATTTATAATTTAACATAATGTCCATCACTAGTGACAACGTATCTCGGTGGCGCATGATTGTGATACGCGTTCAGAAAATATATCCCGCCCAATTGATTCAGTTTTAAGGCAGCCTTGCAATCTAATTTCTTCCGGTTTGAACAGTAGAATAATGGCTTCCCCTTCACATTCCGGAAATAGGTGTACCCGTTGCACATGAGCACACCATTTTGGTTGACGCGACTTGGTAGAAAAACGTATTGTAGATCTGCAAATCAACAAAGGGTGTAGTTGAAATGAATAATTATATATAAAAAATAACTAAAGTAAAATCAATTACCTAAGTAGTTTTCTTATTACCCAAACTGGAAAAATAAAAAGGGTTCTTTCTGCTTCCGTATCAGCCCAACCAAAAGTTACTTCGACGGTTTTAAAAGCTTTATTTCTATCTGTGTACTTTCACACTTGTACACTTAAAGTTAAACAGCTACCGCACATCTTACTATACTCCATTCTACGAAACGAGCCCCCAAAGAAAATCGTCCATTTGCGCCCATTGGTTAACGCGCGTGACCTTCAATAGCGGACCGCCTTCGCTTATTGTTTCGCTTATCTCGCATTAACCAATGAGATGCCGCGCGCATTGACCAACGAGATGCAAGTATTTGGTTCCCTAGGAGTTCGATTCGTGGATCGGAGATAGAAATGGCTCAAATTGTCGCTACGATGTACTATCAGCGTACGTAAAGAGGATGAAAATTTTGAAGAACCTAACATGCTGCTATTACTAATCATCACCACTACGAGAACAGAAATACAAAACACATAGTGGTAGTGGTTACCAGCCAAACAAATTACAAAATATATTACAGATAATATGACAATTTATCTCTTTGTTTCGTTGGTCGCATTTGTGACCATGGCAGATGACTAATTTTAGTACGAGAAAACTATAAATATTCATAAAAATTACACATTCTAAGACCTCATATTATAATATCCTTCTTGAAATTCGATATTAAATACACGCCTAATAAACCCTCCCCTCTTAACTTCATTATTATTAATCTTCTTACTTTAAAGAGTGTTTATTTTAAGAATAAGCACCCCGAAATACAAAGGAAAAAAGCCATAAATACATAATATAGATAGTAAACTTTAGTGTTAGTAGGTACTTTACAGAAAATTTTTATTACAAAAGTTAAGATTTTTATTTACACAGCATCTTTACCATGGATTATCGCGAGACCCTAGAACTTTAGGATTATTCTATTTTTTGTTTGTCTATAGATTCTCCATCGATATAGAAAGGTTACAACGTGCGCTGCCTTTTTTTCAAAATCCCCCTCAAATTATGGTGACCATCATTCCAGTCACTCATATAAAGCGGTTCTACGCCCATTAAGGTCAGATCAACTACAGTATCCATCCACGAATACGTAACATACAATTGGAGTTAAGTCTAGAGGGATTGAATTGGATATAAGTTGGATTTAAGTCAAATCCCTGAAAGCGAGACAATTGCTTCGTTCCCTTGTAAAAGCATCGCCTCACGTTACCTAGTTGTATGGGTTGAATTCTACATCTACAAGTCCATATTCAGTGCCTCTGTAAGGCCGAGGCTCGTGGGTGTGTATGGAATTCACAAAGAATAGCCTGCCCATTTTACTCATGCGTAGACTGGCTTTACATTTGAACTTTTTCCTGCTGGAGCAGTAGAACATTGGCTTCCCTTTGACGTTCCTCGAGTAAATGTATCCACGGCACAGCACCAGACTGTCTTGGTTGGTACGGGTCGGTAGAAAAATGTATGGCAAATCTGCAAATTGATAACGACTTTAGTAAAACGTATACAGAACAGAGACCAGATGCTATGACAGAGAGTATCTCTTTCATCAGCTGATCGAAAAGTGCCCTGTAGATTCCGTTAAAGTGTAGTAGATTAGTAGCATGATTAGTATGATAATTGCATAAACGCATCGATTTCATTACATTGATCCTTCAAGTCTACGCGCGCACACGTATCAAACCTTCTAAGCGTCAATGGTATAAAAAATATCAAGTGACTCGACCTCAAATCTGTCGTAGTGCAATGCACTAACCGAATCGAGGTCCAGGCATCCTTTCCAACGGCCGCAAAATAGAAAGATGCAATGAAAACTTGACGAAAAAGCGAACTCAAAAAAGTTAACAGTAAAATAAAGCTTAATTTTGCTAACCTACATAATAGTAGTTTATGTGACTGTCACATAATGAGGGTTATTAAAACACGAGCGAGATTTTAAAAAACGAGCCTTGGCGAGTTTTTTAATAGCATTCGCGAGTGTTTTAATACCAAGTTATGTGCAGTCTCATGCACTACTTTATCTACACTCATAATGAAATTTTTGAAACAAAATGGCGCAATTTCGACAAAAGTATCTTGACATTCAATCGTCTGCACTCAGTTTTGCGCGCGCAATTTTAGGGATTTTTAGTTGCACTTTTGGTACCACGAAAATGAAATTAGGTTTTTTATAGAGTCAACTTTTGACATAAAAAAAAACTTAAGTTTTGTTCCGTGATCACAGCAACACTTTAAAAAAAATAACTGTAACATAAAGTGAAAAATCTGACCTTTAATGTAACTTTATATTACACTTTTTTTTTTATTTTCTTTAAAGTTATGTATTGTTTAAAGCCTGTCAATATGTGTTTACCTTTGAATTCTTAATCTGAAGATTATGATATGAGTGTAGATAAAATAAACTTAAGGGGCTCCAGTGAGAAACACTAGCGTCACCGAGGCAAGAAAATCATGTCTTTATTTACAGATGGTATTTGCAAAAAGTGTCTGTACAATCTCTCACGAAATCCCTTATTGAGATAAGGGATTTCTTTAAAGAAACTAACATCTTAACAGTTGCAAGTCAATATATCTATGAAAATATTATGTGTGTTCTAAAAAATATCAGCAATACCAAAAATATTGGTAGCCATCATAATATTAATAGGCACTAGGAGTAAACATAAATTGTCATTTCTACGTTTTAGACTTGTAAAAGATAATACATCCCTTGTGGGGCACTGTATACGGTTCTACAATGAAATTCCTCAAGATATATTAGAGTTACCACCGACGCGGTTTAAAAAGTGTGTAAGCATATTCTGTGCAAAAAAGCCTATTATAACATTAAGGATTATTTGGAAGACAAAGATGTCTGGTACTTAAATAATGTTAACGGGGACGATGGTATCTAGTGTAGTTAAGTTGAAAACTCTATTAATTAAGCAAACCTGTTTTGAAAAGAATAAATGTGGAGTTTCTTTGTTGGCTTCGCCTCCGCACAATCTATAAATTGTGAAACTAACAGCTTTGACGTTCATTAAGTAAACATTTTGTTTTTAGAGTGAATATTTTTTTTTACTTTGACTTTAGTGCGCATAATGCGCATAGTGATCATAACGCCCCTGATCGTCTATCCTGGCCAGGTCATTTAGCTTCAACCTCGCTTTGCATAGTTTCTTGGAGCATTATAGAATATTTGCGCCGACCTGTCAATCCAACAGTACGTATATATCTTATACATCAATAGATTATTCTCACGGTGAGTAGTTGGTAGAAAAATGTAATCGGATTCTGCACAAATAACACAAAAAAAACGTGCAGACTGTAAAAAATCTCAATGTTATAAGAGCTGACATTCAATGCCAGCTGTATTTGATACAAAACGGTGCGTCAGCTCATACTGCTGTGTTAATAATAGTGGACTTGAAAAGCTCAATTTTCATGCCCTTCGGTCCAGACTTGAAGGTACATTTAGACGCCACTTGTCTGATTACGCTGACCATCAATTCAAGAATTATAGATGGATTTGGCATACTATTTTAGGTTTTGAATCCAGTTATTTTTTAATATTATTTATGTTTGTATTAGTATTAAATATTTCCATTTCCTCCTTAGGCGACTAAGGAAATAAATTACCGGGAGACGGGCAGCAGCGTCTTCCTGAGATTCCAACCACATACTGCGATCGCCAACCCGCCTGCCAAGCGTGGCAATTATGGCAAAACCCCTCATGGTTAGGAAAACCACGAGGGAGGCCTTTGACCTGCAATGGGCGTCAAATGGCTGATGATGATGACGATTTTCAATTCAGTACTAATTACTGTTCAAAATTACAACCAGGTGAATGCCGCAACAAAAGAGATGGTAGGCCCAAAAGCGTTGGATTGACTGTATTGAAGAAGACCTCAAAAAAGATGGGCGAGTAAACTTAGTGGACGAGAGAGTTGAGGACCCGAGACACTCGAAGAAGATTGTGGGCGAAGCCAAGACCCATAAAGTGTTGTAGCGCCAAAGGAAGTAAGAAGTACTATTAGTTACTGCTCAAAATATTTATTATGTTGACAGAAAATGTTTTATTGCTTCTCAAAACTCTAGTCACCCCTATTGGTCATTGGTCTATCTAGTTGGTTTAACTGATTTTAATATACTGTCCAGTTGCACTAACTGCATACTCAGGCGGATCATGATTATGGGCGAAATCATTTTGTGATATCCCTCCTTTTTCATCCAACCTCAGACTGGCTCTACAGCCGTAATTTTTCTTAGAACAGTAGAACATTTGCTTTCCCCTGCTATTCTTAGAGTACGTAAATCCCTCGCACAATATCAAACTATTTGGACGCCGACGACCTGGTAGAAAAACATATTGTGCATCTGAAAAACAATAATCAGCTGTAATATTTTGTTGTGGCTAACGCCATCACTTCCATAGACAAGCCCTTCCATTCAAACAACACGTTGCAAAATCGGCCACTGCTGCTTACTTAATCTAAGAAGAACAAGTGATGGACCAATCATACGCAAAGTAACGCCTTTAGTATCGACCGAAGAAAAATATTTCACAGTGACCCCTTCCACGATAACTTTTACACAACACAATCACTGGCTCCCAAATCGGTTCCAAAATTAAGGGGTCCTGTGTTATGGTAACTGATTGAGGCTTCGCTGCAATCCGTCAGTAACCTAGTGAAACTTTTCCTCTTCTACTGTAGCCTCGTCTGATGGAAAATTATTTTTGAAAACGCATGATTTTGGAATAAAAAGTATCAAAAGTTAACGTAATATTGCGTAATCCGCTTGAAGTGTTAAAAAAAATGTGTCACGAGAAAAATGTGTATTTAGGATGGATTACAACTACAAATTTTACCCGTCACTCTCTTGTCATCGAAAAGCTCATTTTCACTAGATCAATAAACAAGACAGGCCTACAGGGATTTTACTGCAGGGTGGCTTTAAATTATTTTGAGGGAATGTTCTTTTCACTGTGAAAAACAGTATTGTATTTTCTAAGGTTAACAGGAGCACTAGACATAATAAAAACTGAATTTTCACGGATATTTACTCGTTTCCTTTTTTTATTTTACAATTTTCCGACGTTTCGGTACTTTTGCAAGTGCCGTGATCTCGGTAGACCAAAATAAACGAGTAAATATCCGTGCCAATTCAGTTTTTATTTAAAAAAAAGTATTATTAATGATTTATAAGTAATGGTGATTTATATTATTAATAATAATAATGTTTACATGTTTGGAAATATTCGTGATTTGCGAAATCTGTCTTCAAACTGTGAATCTAAATTCGAAGTGGTAACGTAACGTTGAAAAATGTTTTCGTATATGTTAAATGCTTAAGAGTCTGACGGCCGATATGCGTAAACCATTAAAGAAACAATTGAGTTGGCCGGCGCCGCCCATAAGACGCTCAAAACATAGTTGTTTCGGATTTTTGTTACTTTTCGTCCTGATAATGTCTGTTTATGCTTAAGTGATGTCAAAACGTTTTTTGATGTGTATTTTTTTTAAAACTACAACAAACACAACAAACAACTAATATGCATAGAATTAGCCTGGAAAATGGATAAAAAAAATTATTTGAGCTAGTAAAATTAAAATTATTGCGCCATGTACTCGTAACTTTTAGCGTTATTATGGCACATGGCTAAGCATAAAGTATTTTCTATCTATCTATAAATCAGCGACACGCTTGTTTGAGATCCTGATGTTTTGAATACTACTTACTGTTGCTAATACACTGAATACACTGTTAAATTCGTTTTCTATAACAAACCTTGAATATCTTTGACCCTTGAGTTCCGCGTGGCTCAGTACAGTAGCATAAGCGCCACCAATGGAAAAAAGGCCAAGTTCGAGTCGGACTCGCGCACGAAGGGTTCCGTAACATTATATATACAACATTTGAATACTTCAAAATGAAGAAGTGATATCTACACTTCTACATCTACACTAATAATAAGTTTAGTATTTTTAATGACTCGCGACGCTCACACATAGTATATTAAACGGGTCTACCCGATTATTTATTAGGTAAAATAAGTTTTAGGTTTTAAAAACGCAATTTTTTATACTCCTATACGGATAAATAAAAAAAACAAGGGTCTAATTACTGTCAATTTATTACAGTTAAATTCACTAGAGCCGCACATATTTTCCGCCCACGATCGCGTAGCTCGGAGGCCCGTGAGTATGTTCCCCAATCATTTGAGTGATCTTCCCGTCTGCTGAGACTCTCACTCGAGCCTTGCATTTGGCCGAGCTAATCCTGGAGCAGTAGTACATGGTCAGAGTCTTCAAAAAGTATGTGTAGCCATTGACCAGAAGGAGATTTCCTTTTCCGCGAGTATTTGGTATGAAGGTGAAAGGTATGTCTGCAACAAGATTGTAACGGTTGTTATCCCAACTCGCACTGCCTAGAAAGGTAGATTTTAGCTATGTCACCGCCAACTGGTAAAATTAGCCGTCGAATTAACTGCCTAGGACGTTCATTAGGCGGCGGCATCCAATTAAAGGGCTAGAGGTCATTCGGCCTTGTGATTGAACAAAACGTTCTATATAACCTGGCTAGCCAAGTGGTTAGTACTAGACGGCGTCTGCTTTGGTAGGATGATAAGATACAGTGCTCGCTAATTCAGTTTACTTCTGACTACGACAACTGCGACATCGCCGAAACGTCGACAATTAATTCAGTATCATCATCATCAGCCATTTGACGCCCACTGCAGGACATAGGCCTCCCTTATGGTTTTCCAAGCTTCCCGGTCCTGGAATTCAGTAATGTAATCTTTGTGTACAATAAAGAATATTCTATCTATCTATACCTAACAAAAATTAGATTAGTTCCGATAAATGTATAACTATGCAAGAGGTTTGAAACTGAACTGTTAGGGGACAAAACACCTACGGCACATCACCTTTTTAAAGTAAGAGTTGCTTAACCTATACAAAATAACTAATAACAAGTCAGAAGGATTCTGAAAAATCTAAACTGCAACAAAATAGACTATTTTAAAAAAAAAAAAATTAATTAGTTATTTATCGGCGATACTTTCTGTGGCCGAACAGTTTTTTTAAACAGGTTATTTAAAATTAGTAAACAAAAAGAAGATAATGTCTTTTTAATATTTTCTTTCAGTTCAGTTTTAACCAAATATCTATCCAAATATACCGAAGCTGATATAGGTGAAGCAAATCAGCTATTGCGTTGATGCCATCTTGAAAAATTACAATTCAAACTAGATGGCGGCTCTTCCTTCAGCTTTTAAATAAAAAGGCTAGTTTTCGATCAGCCAAGTAGTTTCAAATAGTCAAGCTTTTTAGATAGTGCTTTATTACAATTAAAAGGCTAGCCATCTATTTGAACGCCGTCGCCTAATAAACTTCCTAGGCATTAAATTGGACGCCTGATTCAACCAGTTAACCGCGACAGCTATATACTTAGTCTTATTTATAAAAAGTCAATTCCATTAAAACTCTCTTAAGACGGAGTTAAAGCCGGTTTATACGAGGAGTTCCTGTTATAAACCGGCTTTAACTCTTTCTTAAGAGTGTTTTAGTGAAATCGATTTAATATGAACAAGACTGTTATTTTTATTTTAGCGTAATTTGCAGAACTTTTGCAGATATGAAAGTTTTAAGGTTTCGGCTTATGAAGCCACTGGATCACTTTTAGATTTTCTGCAGCTACCAACGGTCTGCATAGTGCACCGTACAATGTTATTGAAATAACACACGAAACTCTTTACTTTATTATTGTTAAATTGACCACTTCCAATAAATAAAAGTTCAAATTTCTCATGTGATTTGTCATTTACTTGACGCGGTAAATTTTAAGTAAAAGTTGATTATTTAAAACTTTTGACTATAGGAAGTGGTTTAATATTGAAGAAAGGATTTCCTTAGTTCCACGTCATTTAAAAAACATACTTAAAAAGAACGCCGACAGTTGTTTTAAGAAGGTATATTACCTAACAGTAATCTTCACGACAGCCGCACATATTTTCCACGTACGACCGCGTACAGGGGAGGCTCATGCGTGTGTTCTCCAACTAATAGAGTGATCTTCCCCTCTGGAGTCACCCTCACCTGAGCCTTGCACTTGGCCGAGTTAATCTTGGAGCAATAGTAAATGGTTGGGGTCTTCAAGAAGTATGTGTAACCGTTGACCAGAAGAAGACTCCCGTTCCCGCGGCTATTTGGGATGAGCTTGAAAGGGATATCTGCAACAAGAATGTAACGATTGTTATCCCAACTTGCAGTGTAGAAAGTTGCAAGATTTAGCTATTTGTACTCTTTTCTCCACCTTCTGCGGTTGGATGGTAGAAAATTCTTTTTTATGTAAGTGCAATAAAAGTATTAATACATTGTAGTGAATGAAAGGCGGTACTTCTATCTCATAGCGCGTTTATTGGGAAACTGCCTAGCAAAACAATATGCATCTTACCCTACACTTCACCTCCACCCTTAGTAACTACTCACCCTTAAAATATTCAACTTAAAAACTAATTTTCAATTTGAGTTTCACTGGGACAGGTGCATACTTAACTTAGTTAACACAACTTATCTCAAGGTAGGTAGTGAATTCTCATTTACATTCTGAAATGTTTACTTCAAAACTACAATATAATGCAAATTATAGTACATTTTATAACAAGGGAAAGAACTTTAAATCTGGCTGGCGATGGCCACGCCACTAAAAATAAAAACAAAAAGCCTTACAATCAAAAAACATCGTCAATGCCATAACGACGTGGTGGTACCCGATTTTCACGGATAGGGTAACGGCGTTCACCGACGACGGCGGGCGCGGCGCTCTCTAGCGGCGTCGGTGGCGGCGCCGACGCATGCGCTGGCGCAGCCGGGGACTCCGGCCCAGTGCGCGCGCCCGGCTGCACCATCGCCCCTCCCGCGACACCCGCGCTCCCCCGCAGTGCCGCTGCCTCGTGATCCGAGCCCGACGCCTCCGCCGGCGCCGGCGGCACCACCGCCCACACCCCCGACCGACCGGGCCTTTGTGGGGACCGCAAGATTGACTCTGTTCCGTCTCCACCGTGACGTTGCTTAATTTGGTCGATATGCCTATGTATCTCGGTCCTATTCCTATCTTTTATTAAATAGTCTGTGTCGCTGCGCCTTTGAATCACCTCTCCCGGTAACCACTTTGGTCCTGGCCTGTAATTGCGGTACCATACTTTGGTCACAGCAACATCGCGTTCTACCCCACCTGCGGCGGTAATTTGTCTACGCTGTGACTCCCTTACATGTTCCTCACGGTCGGGTTTTAGTTTGTCCAATCGTGTTCGCAGCTTACGATTTTGCAAAAGTTTTGCAGGTGACTCACCTGTTGTGTTATGCTCCGTGTTGCGATAGATAAGCAGAAACCGACATAAGGCCGTGTGTACATCTACCGATTGTATTATTGCTTTTTTAATAACCTTTTTACAAAGTTTGACAGCGTTCTCCGCTGCACCATTGGATGATGGGTGGTAAGGCGCGGTAAACAGCTGTTCAATTCCGTTATCCCGCAAAAAACTACCAAATTCCGCGCGGGAATCCTCGAGAACGGTGGTCCATTATCGCTAACTATTTGCTTTGGTAAGCCAAATCGTGCAAACATGTCCCTTAGTTTTGTAATAATATTTCTTGCCGTAGTTGTACTTACTTCTATTACCTCTACCACGACTAAATAGGTGACGCCCCCAATTGGTCCCATGAAGTCGAGGTGGAGTCGCGTCCACGGGGCCGCCCGAGTGCGGCGCGTGCGCGGGCGGCGCGTCCGCCACGGCGGCGCACACACACCTCGCACTCGCGACACACGGCCTCCACGTCCTCGTCGACCCCCGGCCACCAAACATAACTACGCGCGAGTGCTTTTGTTTTTACGATTCCCATGTGTGAATCGTGCAGCTCAGCTAGTACGCTTTTCCTGCCTTCACTCGGTATTACTACCCGATGACCCCACATGAGACAACCCAACTCTGTGTACAACTCTTTGCGCCTATTGAAATAAGGTTTCAACTCGCGTATTTCCACCTCGTTCGGCCAACCGCCATTTATGTAACCTATAACCCGACTAAGCAGAGAATCCCTGCCAGTTAAACTTTTCAACCTATTATAGTCGAGTAATAATGCCTCCGATGCAAAATGCAAATGAGTTTGCTCGGGAATTTGATAAATGTTCTCACTACCCTCTTTATATGCCTTAATCATACGTGATAAACAGTCGGCCGTGTTTTGTTCAGTGTTAACATACTCAATATCAAAAGTAATGCCCATCTTTGCAGTCTGCTCGCTGTCATGTTAGGTATACCTTTCCCCGGTCCGAAAATACTAAGGGTTTATGATCTGTGCGTAAGAAAAACCGTCTACCATACAAGTACTGGTGAAACTTTTTTACTGCATAAACGATCGCTAATGCTTCTTTATGGATCTGGCTATAGTTTTTTTCCGCCTTTGACGTGTATGCTACCGGCAGCTCGCGGCCCGCTGGGTCACGCTGCGCCAGCACCGCGCCCAGCCCGTGCGCGCTTGCGTCGCACGTCAACACCACCTCGCGGGATAAGTTGTAGTGACTCATCACCTCGGCACTTGATAACAATTGTTTAACCGTCTTGAAAGCTACTTTCTGTTTTCTCTCCCAAACCCAATCACGATGTTTCTTTAGCAAGTCATGAAGGGGCGCTAAAATGTTACTTAGATTTTGAACGAATCTACCGTAGAAATTCACCATTCCTAAGAAGAATCGTAGTTCTGATATGTTTCTCGGTTGTTCTAAATCTAAAATGGGTTTTATTTTTTCCTTGTCCACGCGTATACCCTCACTATCGATAACGTACCCCAAAAACTTAATTTCCCGTGTAAAAAATACACATTTCTCCTTCTTAACTTTCAAGCCCTTATCTCGCAGCCGGGTTAATACTTTATTTAAAGTATTCAGATGGGCTCCTAACGTAGGACTAGCAATAAGGATGTCATCTAAGAATATGACAACATTGGTAATATCCTTAAAAAGGTTAATCATGATCCTTTGGAAAATACCTGGACTCGATGCTAAGCCGTACACAAGTCGATTATATTTAAATAAACCCCGATGTGTATTAATGACTGTCAGATTTCTTGAGTCATCTAACTTAATCTGGTTATAGGCCTGCGATAGATCTATCTTGCTATAGAATTTAGTTCCGCTTAAATTCGAGAACAGATTGTCAATTTTTGGGACCGGATATTTATCGACCGCTAGTACCGGATTCAGAATCACCTTGTAGTCCGCACATACCCGTATTGCACCGTCCGCCTTGTTCGCTATGACCAGCGGCGAGGCCCAGTCGGAGGTGTCAACGGGCTCGATGACGCCGGCACGCAGCATGGCGTCCAGCTCGGCGTCGACGCGCGCGCGCAGCGCGTATGGCAGCGGCCGCGCGCGGTGGAACACGGGGGTCGCCCCCTCGCGCACCTGCAGCCGCGCCAGCCCGCCGGTAAACCGACCCAATCCGCCACTAAATAGTTCAGCATATCTGGAATATATATTTTTTATTTCGGTAACTTTTTCATCCGCTGTAATTTCCAGCCTATTTGTTTGGATTTTTGGTACTTGCATATTTAACTCGGCCAACCACTGTCGTCCCAGCAATGACGTTGTCCCGTTATCAATGACATACAAATCGAGTACTTTACAGACATTATTGTTCTGCACTTGGGTTTCGATATAACCCACAGGTTTTATTTTTGTACCGTCATAAAAACTTAAAGTTAGTTGGCACTTTTTTAACTCTAACCTAGAAAAAAATTCTTCGTAGGTTTGTTTACTGATGCATGATAATGCCGAACCAGTGTCGATCTCCATTAAGAGTTGTACATTACTTATATGCACTAACGTACTAACCGGCCTGTAATCAGTCAACGACATCTGAAAAACCGGCTCCTCGTCGTCGTAATCGTGTCCGTTTTGGTCCGCTTCTTCCGCGTTTTCTTCTTGCACGTAATACGTAGCGCCACTCCCGGTGCCACTGCCTACCCCTCCATAGCCGCGGCCCAGCCTACAGCGCGCTCCGCCGCGCCGGCGAGACCCCATGAAGCCTCGCTGGCTCGCCCCGCGTCGCTGCATATCGGCTCTGCCGCCGCCGCCGCTGCTCCCTCGTGCGTGCGTAAGGGGAACACGGCTCCTTTCTCTGTAACTCATTTAACCGCTCCGGTATTCCTCTGGGCACATCCGCCTCAGATGGCCCGTCTTTCTACAGCGACTACACACAAAAGCTCGATATTGGCATTCCCGCCAAGTGTATCTTGAGTCTCCACACGCTGTGCATTCACTCAGGTGTACGCGGTGCACCGCTTCCGCCATGTGCTCCAGGTCCGCTTGGCCCGCGCCCCGCGCGCTTCTGTACCGAAGGTCGCCCGCGCCGCCGCCGCCCCTGCCGCCATGTTGGAGCGCGTTCACATCTACCGCTAATGCGTTTTTCTCCGCCGCTTCTATTGTTATTGCCAGATTCACTGCTTTACGTAATCCGATCACTCCCTCGGCGAACATCCTCTGACGGGTAATATCGCTGTAAATTCCACACACGAATTTCGTTCAGCATTGGCCCAAACTCACAATTTTTTGACAATTTTTTAAGATTTGCCTCGAAAGAGGCCACGGATTCATTTGCTTTCTGTCGGCACTGACGGAAGAGATATCTTTCCGCCAGTATGGATGGTTTGGGCTGGAGGTGGTCAGCCATCACTCGCACTAAATCTGCGAAGGTTTTGTCTTTCGGTTTGGCAGGACTACACAAATTCACCATTAGTTCATAATATGTTGCTTCCCCCACCAATGAAATAAGCGTGGGAACTTTTAGTTCTTCTTTTATTTCGTTCACCAAAAAATACATTTGTAGGCGTTCACAGTAAGAAGTCCAATTTCCACTCGCGGCGTCGAATTCGCCTAACTTGCCCGCCATTTTAAAAAAACAGCCTCGTCAGCCACTGTAGTGAATGAAAGGCGGTACGTCTATCTCATAGCGCGTTTATTGGGAGACTGCCTAGCAAAACAATATGCATCTTACCCTACACTTCATACATAAATGAGCGCTCCATGCATGACCCCATTTCAAACAACTACAATTCATGGTTTGCTATGACAATTCAATCTATCTATCTATCTATTCAATCTGCATAACATAGCCATAGATTATTAATAAGTAAGAATGGTCAGCGCAATGTACACCGAACTGTCATATAAACTATTGTAGCAAATAAAACACGGCCCAGATGCTAAAGAAATCATAATAAATCATTCGTAATTCTTTTTATTGGTTGTGCTATAAAAATAAAATAGTGTTCCCTATTTTTCTAAGCTCTAACGGCTCGCCTTGTGAAGCTACTGGATCTCATTTAGAGCTTCAACATTTGCAGAAGGTCTGCACAGTTTGCTATAAGGCTAACTCATGCAACTTTATACTGCATTAATTTCACGAGAAACACTTGTCATGAAAATACTTCAGGCCGAAGTAAGACTTTTATTTCGATGCCAAGTTTCCCTCCAGACTCGTTGTCCCCCCTAAGATGTTCCCGGGGGGGGGGGGGGGGGGGGGAGGGACGAGGAATTTGCATTTAGTCATAGTCCCCCTTGACTTACACTTGACCGTGGGATGCAATGTAGCATGTAATCGGCTTAACATTTATCGGTTCAATACATCTGCATAGTACTACTTATCTGTGCATATGGCCATAACTTAAGTAAATAATAAATTCTGGAGTACTTATTTATGATTTTTCATTGCCGTTATGAGATACATTCCGCAACCTGCAATAGGGATTCCTCAAGCTTAGACTAAATAAGTTACCGTTCCACATACACGCCACATTGCATCCCGTGGCGTCAAGGGGGACTTCGGGTAAATGCAAATTCCTCGTCGTCCCCTCAGGGGAACATCTTAGGGGGACCACGAGTCCGGAGGGTCAAGTTTGTTTATGATCGCGTCGAAATAAAAAGAAAACACCTAAAAAATGTTTTTAATAATATGTCTACTTTTGGAAACATTCCCTTACATCTTCTGTATTTTCTTACATGATTAATTTTTAAAACAAAACACAGATAAATTGTAAATATATTTATTAAAATAGCAAGCTTTGCTAAGCTCAACCTTTTTCCACAAATTTTAATACAAACTTGGTCGCCGACACTTGAAAATTTTGTAATGACTATCGTATTTTTTTGTAAATTAATCGGACTTGTAGAACAACAGTAGTTCAGTATGAGTTGAATCACTCATCAATCGGTTTGACACATGTTTAAATCAACACCAAAGATAGCAAAAGCGGTGGCAGTGGACAGTACAACGCCAGCTTCTCATTCGGGAGATCGTGGGTTCAAACCCCGGCATGTACCAATGACTTTCTTTTCTACGTTGCGTACATTTGTGAAGTTATAGTAGCAATACCACTCACTAACTCTAAAGGAAAACATCGTACTCAGGTATTTGCATACCTTAGCGCTTGCTACGTACAATGGCCCAACTATGAGGCTAACCCCCGGTTTCTCGTACACTAACAACCTGTTAATCTACTGTTAACAGCTGTCAGTAGTTTTTTTTTTTTGTATGCACTTTGGTCAATTGACAGCTGTTAGCAGTACATTAACAGCATGTTAGTGTACGAGAAACTGGGGGTAAGTGCAGAAATCTCAGGTCTAGCTAGAACTAGAACCGTAGAAAGGAACTCAATTCGGCTAATTTAGATCTTAATATACTCTCCGGTCTTCGTAACAGTATAATTAGGCGGCGCATGGTCATGACTCGAGTTGTTAGGTAATACGCCTCCCCTTTTATAATTTAACTTTAAGCTGGCTTTGCAGCCTGCATAACTCTTGGAGCAGTAGAAGAGATGCTTTGCTTTGCTATTCTGAGAGTACGTGAATCCTTTGTACATCAATAAACTGTTTCGACGACGTGATGGTATGAATACGTAATCTGAAAAAATAACACAAAATAAATATAACACAAGAATAACGCTGTATTTGACTAACGTTGTTGTCACCGTAAGGGGCTAGGTCCCACTCTTTGTAACAACGTTTAATTTATATAAATTACAAAAATTAGTTAAACACTCTATGATAATATTATTTCAATATTAACGTCTGAACTCAATTGAAAAATTTAAATAGAAATTGTTAGTCTTTTTCATACAAAGACCATTCCTTAGAACACTTCTCAAATGTAGCTTAAGGGGCTCCAGGGAGTTACACTAGCGCCACCAAGGCAAAAAAACATATCGTTTTTTACAGATCGTTTTGGCAAAAGGTGTCTAAAATTTTGATTTAATGATGTGCCTGAGGTGTTTACATATCTCAGCGCTTGAAATTGCCCGCGGTGCGCACGCGTGGTGATTAAGCTCATACTTTCTCTCTGGGAGTAGCCCTGTGCCCTGCAGTGGGACGTATATGGGCTACATAAAAATAGTACATTGTTCACCGAGAGGAGAAAGTGACCGATTACCGTCGAGGGTGTCGTTTAAAACACCCGAGATCGGGAATCGCAGTTTCTCTCGAGTGATATATAGTGCTTTATACTACACCTGCTTGATAGTTTTATTTTACTTTCTACGAAAACTGAATCCTCAAACAACACACAAATTGGAAATGGCGCCAATGGCGTCTGCAATTTTCACATGTTCTTTTTTCAAATTGTTTATCCTGCCGCCGCAGGGTCGCACTGCCAGCCCGACACCATCCAACACACAGCTAGTGGCCAGTGTCATTTTGCGAACTTGGAGATAAAAACTCACTGTAAAAACTTTTTGGCTTTTGATATTTAGGTTACCGGCGCATAGTCTTACCCAAAATTAAAAAAGAAAAACCACGTAAGAAATGGATTTTCATACACTTTTCTCTCCCGCTCAGATGCGTTTTCTCCCCGCATATTTGTTCAATATGCAATGACGTACTTTCTACCGTAAATTTGATAAAGTATCAAGGTACTTTCCAAGCAGGATAAAAAGATAAAGCAGTATAAAAATTATAGACAGAATGAAAGAAATATAAAAAAATGGCGTAAAGAGGTTTACACCGTTAGAAGTGTCAGTCCTCAATCATGTTAAGAGTGATTTTTAGGACCCATGGCCATGAACCTAAGGCAAAAAACCTCGGTGCAAGATGCAAGCTTGGTCTGACACTTTTTTGCAAGAACGATCTATAAAATAAATAAAATAAAATAATTTTATTTGCTTAGAACGTGGTACATAAGGATGGCATGATAGTATATATGAGCTCACATTCTCTTAGATATGTTCTAACATGCAAATATTTAATTGTAATGTCAAAATACCATAATGAAATTAATGAATTACAAATGTCAAATAAGTTTTTATGTCAGTTGCTAAATCTACAAATGTTAATATAATATAATGTCCAGGTCAATACAGTAATTGAAATGTCAGTTGCATTTAATTAATAAAATTAAGTCAAATAGATTAAAAATAAAAAATTAAATTATTTAAAAATAGCTGGAATGTCAAAAATAAAATGGCACTTTACTTAAACTTATCTGTCATAAATTCATTTATGGAATAGTAGCACTTTTGGCACAGCCAATTATACATTTCTCTCTTGAACATCGACCATCTTAAATTTGGAAATTCAACAGGTATTTTGTTATACACTCTTACAAGCATAGAGCCGCAATTTCTGCTGTGCAAAGTTGTTTTACATGCTGGTAATATCAGTTTATCTTCATATCGCGTTCTAAAGCTTAATGCCTGTTTTTTTGTTGTGAATAAGTTTTTATGTTTCGCTACAAAACAAGCTGCCTCAAAGATATACATGCAAAGTATTATATCTTTTTCCATTGGTGACGCGGCGCTAGTGTTATGCATGTAGCCTCATGCATGTACTTTTGCGACGTTTCGTCGCCGGCTAGCGTTGTCCGCCGGGCACCTTTAAATATTTTCCATCTCCAGTCACTACGTACTGAGGTGCTTCATGGGTGTGCTCCCCAAATACTCCGCGAATGTTACCGCCACCGTCAAACCGCACTTGAGCCCGGCATTCGGCTTTTTTCGACCGGGAGCAGTAGTAGAGTCTGGGGTTCTTGTAGAAGTACGTGAATCCGTTGACCATCAACAACTTCCTGACACGTTTTGTGGGCAGGAACATGTACTCGAGAACTGCAAATAGTTTAGTAATAACAAAAAACTAAAACATAACATAAAATCACATCTGTATCCTGGAGTGGTATGCCGTGACCAAGGCCTGCCACTTACCACGATCCTGACTAGGGAATGCGATCCCGAAATATGGGGATCCCGCAAAACGGTTTTTAATTGTTCTTTTCAAGATGATAATCTAAAAGTTAATGCGATTTATTAATCCTTAATTATTACGCCATTTTACGTCAGTTCCTGCAACTTGAGGCATGTTTTCATAGTATCTTTCATACATTTTATCCATTTTTTCCTCCAAAATTATCTAGATTTTGAAATGGACACTTAGTTTAACTTGTAACAGTCGCACTTTCACGATTCCCGATTAATGATTTTGATTCAATACGATTCGTCATTCCGTTTAATACGCGGATTTCACAGGATTTCGTTATCGGTAATCCAAGTAATACTTGACAAGTTTTACTATATGCTTAGATGCGCGGAAGGACAGACTAACGTCGGCATAGTCATATTAATAGGGACAATAAATGTTAAGTAAAATAAACTTTCTGTTGCAAACATTACTTTGCCAGCTTATAGCCATATTTTTTTTTATTTGAATGAATGAATGAATGAAATTAAGCTTTGAAAATCGTGAATATCTTCAAAAACACATAACATTACGTTTAAATACCTAATATATATTTTTTAACAAGACGAAAAGACCGTTCCCTTATTTTAAATTCACCCTGTACAATATAATTAGTATATAACTAGTGTTCATAAAACGTTCGCAAATCGGCCTTATTAAATGTATGAGACTTCCAGCCCGACCATGTCGCAGATTTAGGGTTATGGTCCAATATGAAACTGGCCAATGAGCAATTAATACATGATTTACTATTACAATCTGATGTATATTCCATAGCCCACTAAACCACAAATTAACCAATAGGAATCAGGTACGCAATGTTCATCGAATTGTGATAATAAACTAGGATTTGTAGTTTTATGAAACACGGCCCAGGTCATCCGTTTGGACGGTGACCTATTTGACGACAACGGTAATTAACGACATTTTTTTTCATACAACGGCCGGTCAAGGCCGTAGTAAATGGATGAAACATGTGTCGTCACGGTATCGTCCAATGGGAAACCGTTCATTCGGCGAGTGTTCCACGCTGCGTTTTCTAGATATCATAGTCATAAGCGAATATACTTCGCCACTAACTGATTAAAATATCTGTCCAATTATTTGTCTAGGGCTTTCATTAGGTGGCGGCATCCAATTACATGACTAAAGGCCATTTAGCCATGTGATGAATGAAACATTTCAACAGTTGAGTAAAGATGACTAGCTAATTGATTAAAAGTAGACAAGCGTATTAGCGTGATCAATATATTTGGTTAAAACTGAACTGTTAGGGGCAATGTACACTATGAACACTGCACAGTTAAATTTTTATAAAGATGCCCTCATCCGTTATGGTGTATCGGGGAGGTGGGTGCGTGTGAACGTCATTAATTTCCCTGATCGCTCCAACTTTATCCAACTTCACTTGAGCTTTGCATTCAGTAGACTTGCTTTTAGAGCAGTAATACTGATTCTGGTTCTTGTTCTTCAAAAAGTATGTATAGCCATTAATCATCAGCAACTGATTGCCGCGTGGCGTAGGAATAATCGTGTAACCGAGACCTGAAAATGTTACTAATATAAATGAGGCATTGGTATATACAGAAAACAATGCGTACCGCTAACAAACTGCACCGCAGTTTGGCGAAATTTGTAAAAAAAATGTAAAGGTCTTTCATCATCATCATCATCAACCCATTATGTCCCCACCGAGGGGCACGGGTCTCTTCCCTGGGGAAGGTATAGGCCATACTCCACCACGGGGGCCAAGTCCGGATTGGTGGAGGCTTGTAGACTAGTGGCTCGTCTACTGTCAGAAGTTGTCAAGCCGCCCTAAGGCCTCTGACTTGGCTTAACGACTGCCATCTATCGATGGCAGCCGGCACCAACAGCTTAGCGTGCCTTGCGAAGCACGGAACCGCCCGGAAAAATGCCACTAGCATTAGGCTTTATTAAGGTCTTTATTAAATAGTAATAAAAAAAACTCCAGTGCACTGAAAAGACACTTTTTAATACAGTTGCTCAAAAAGCGGCGTATTGCAGGGACGTATAGCGTTCGGGATGTGAGCTATTACACACTCGAGCTTTTTTTTTTACCTTTTACGAACTCGTGCGTTCTCTTTCCCAACTGCCCAAAATAATGTCTATTAAAAATAAAAAAAAAACAACCACGAAGTTTTTACTAAAAAAAATTCATAGAAGATTTTATGATTCATGCAAATATTTCTAAAAAGAAGCTACTAATTTGTTTCAATATCAGATTTAGACCTGACTTTTCAATAGACAGATAAAACTTAACTGGACAATAAAACTGATGTTGTCACTTTCTTGTGTAAGATTTAGACAGTGATAGCATGCAATTTATTCTCCAGTTAAGTTTTATCTGACTATTGAAAAATTGGCCCTCAATGATTTTATTCAATGAATTAGGTTAGGTTTCATTCCATTTCACCTCACTAAATTTCATTTTCATTTCATATCAATAAAAAAAATTCTACTGAAGACTTGGCTGTATGGGCATAGTTCCCTTTGCCTACCCAGAATGGGTGAAGAAAAAAAATATCTCTGCTTACATTCTTTTACGGTTGGCGCCATTTTCCAAAAAAAAATCTTTATTAAATTGCTTCATTTTTTCGCAATTATATTAAAAATAGTTGTTCAGTACAAAAAAAATAGGATATTTCATTACGAGTGCGGAAAGCCTGTCATTGCAACTTGTTCCGACTGTCAACCCTCACCTTCGGCTGCTCTCGGCTCGGGTAGACATTTGTCGGACGGAACCCTTTGCAATGACAGGCTTTCCGCACTCGTAATGAAATATACTATTTTTTTCTCGTCCCTAAGCCGAGTGGGAGAATATACACGCTCATTTCCGCAGGAATTGCACACTCTTAAGGTAAGCCTGTAATTAATAAAATTCACCGAGCCACCGAATTCTCGCTTCCAGAAGCACTCACTAGCTAAACCTTAACGTAAAGTCCTTCTTTAGTTTTCTTATATCTGGGAGCTTCGTGGTTGTGAACCGCTGTTATTTTGATAATACGCCCATTTCCATCCAACTTTACTTGAGCTCTGCATTTAGCCGTCAAAGTCTGGGAGCAGTAGTAAAGGTTCTTGTTCTTCCGGAAAAAAGTAAAGTCGTTGATTTTTAACAACGTCTTATCGCGAACCGTAGTTATGTAGGTATAACCCACACCTGCAAAGAGATCAAACTACAATGGGAAACCATGTATATGCGGAGTGGAAAAATATATGAGGAACTATAAAAAGATAGAGATTGGTCCGGTTTTATTAGATAAAATTTTAGTAATTATCCCTTAAATAAATATACAGGGCGTCCCACTGCTTTGCCGCATGGAGGGAAAGTACCTTGTACCTAGCGGGTTCGATTCCTGGTTCAACCATGACATTATCATTATCAGCCTATACAGGGTGTCCCGAAACTCAACGATAACCTGGCACCGGGCTAGAGGCCATGGTATACCAGTTATGGAATAAATAAGAAAAAAATTCCATGTCACTTAGTCAAGCGATAATAGACAAATTTCGAAAAAGTTGAAAATTTTACAACCTTGGTCATATTTTTAAGTACTGTGATCACAGTTTTCACAATTTTACAACGATTTTTTTAATAATGTAATCTCAAATGACTGTGCTACTAATCGCAATCACAAATCAAAGTAATAAACATTGTTAACTAAGTAAAATAAATTAAGTTTTGACGAGTTATGGTTTATAAAATTATTGTCAGTTAACTTTGACAGTCCATGTTGGAAAAAAAATGTACCACACTACCCTTGGCAAGTTATTTCAAAAGATGGCCCATTTAGTCTAAATTTCAAAATGGTACAACACTTGCTACTTTTCTTGCCAATAAAAGTGCTATTTCGTATTTTTGCGAAAACTTAATCCAAATAAAACAATCAATTATCGTAACACTTTAATATCCTTCTAAAACTAAAGTAGATGCTCAAATTGTTTTCCTCCAGCACGAATACAAGCTCTGCATCACCTCAGAAATGACCTCTTCACCAGTCGTGCAAATCTACCTAATGTACCTAAGACTTTTTTCTATGTTATGTACATCTGAAGTTATAGTAGTTATACCACTCGCTAACGGTGAAGGAAAACATCGTGAAGAAACCTGAGAGTCTGAGCTATTTACATACCTCAGCGCTTGAAATCGCCAATCCGCGGTGGGCACGCGTGGTGATTAAGCCCATACTCTCTCCCTGAGAGAAGGCCTGTGCCCTACAATGGGACGTATATAGGCTGCTTACGATGTACTACATACGTAAACTAACGCCTATGTGCCGAGGGCCTATGTGCAGTTTTCCACTTTCTTACCAGTTACAATTTTGCCTTTCGTTTTATCAACATTCTACTCGCTGAATGCACGCACGCGGGTCTTGGGTAAATATGTAAGCTCTGATGTTTCCAAAAATAAAAATGAGAACAAACTTACATCTCTAATTGTAAATTTATGTTATTATTCCGTAGTTTGTGTAGTATATTAACATAATAAGTTAGTTTATGCAGTGTACTATAACTTTTATAATAAAAAATCTACATTTTATTTCAACCTATGAATTTATAGTCTGTTTTTTGAGTGTCAAAGTACAATATTAAACTATTAAAATAAAAACCTTGTTCATTTGAGCGGAAGTCTGGTTGACCATAATACAGAGTATTCTAGTTTGGGGACCAGGCATTATCTATGTACACCTCTATGACAATAAAGTTTTTTGTGTTTTGTATTGTATTGGGTGTTTGCAGTACGCACAGGAATTTGAGGTGAACATGTATTTTTTTTTTACTTTCTGCACAATTCGGTAAAGAAAGCTTTTTATATATAACAAATTGAACTATATTTTTCTTTGTACATAATAATTATTATAGAACTAGCTCTGACCGCGACTGCGTTCGCGATGGATTAGAATATGAAGTGCCGTTGCCGTTAACCAAGGCCATGGTCATGAATGAAGATAATTCTCAATTTCGTCACTTGAGACCTTTTCACGGTTGTATTAAATTTACTATTCTATTATCCTACCTCACCTCGTCGTCTCCCGTCCGCGCAGCTCGTCGCCCGCTCAAACTTATTACCGCATAGGTAGTGCGAAAGTGTAGGTCACGCGTTTTGTGGCGCTAACATGTCAAAATTTGACAATAAATAGACAGGAAAGGCGCTTTTAATATTTAAAACCCGCGACACGCGTCGTCTTCATTTTATCGTGTCGGTGACCAAACCAGTTAGATTTCATTGGCCTAGAACTCAGCCACACGCACTCCAGCGGCTTCTGAGGCCTCCAGCAGCTTCTGTGGCCTCCAGCGTCTTCTGTGGCCTCCGTCAAGTCTTCTCGAGTACATTTGGGCTAATACAATGGACACACAGAGAGGTGCTCCATAGTCTGAGGGAAGACTCCGCTACATCATGGTTTCACCCATGCGATGTTACGACCCGTGCTGGTGGAATAGAATGCTCAATACAATACAGTGATACGTCATTTGGATCTGTTTGCGAAAAATTGCCAAACGCAGCGTAGGACGCCCACCCGCTCACCGGACCGACGATGTAAGGCAGATTGCTGGTAGCGGCTGGATGGGGATGGTCGAGAACAGAATGATGTGGCGTGCTTTGGGGAGGCTTATGCCCAAAATGAATATTCGGGCTAGAAAGATAGATTAGATTGGACTGAGCCACCCAAACATATAAATTAAAACAAAACTATTTCTTATACAGCACAGCACTTTCTTAAAAGTACTCCAGCAAGAAATATCATTTTTCCGCACAATCACACATAGTTTTATGTAATATTCCTTTGACGTCTGTTCTTACAAGATGAAAAATGTTTCAATATTTTCGATTTTTATGTATTTTATATAGGTATATAGGTACCTACTAAGATGTTTTACCTATCAGTTGTTTTTTTATTAGCATGGATCACAGAATAAAGGCATGAACATTATTATGTGGCCTATCTTGACTTTTCACTTCCGCCGCTTTAAAAAAAGTTTATATATAATGAATGAGGTTGTACGTTCGAAAACCTCTGCTTACCAGAATAACGACGTTTAAACAAATAGAAGTTAGTTAGTTAAGTTAGTTCCTTTCTTTAAATAAATAATTCAGTTCCTTTATCGCATTGTACAATACTAATTTTAACGGAGAAACTACAGCGATTTCTTTTAAAAGGTTGATTATGTTTTACTAGTTATAAATCTGTGCATGTCTTAAATCATTGGACGTAAATTTACAATGTTTGATCGCACAATAGAGTGACCGGAAATCGTAAGTTAAATATAGTAACAATTTCGCCGATCATTCGGATCTGTTATTACTTTTTGATAAGTCATATAACATTTATGATCGATGTTGAATTAGACATATTTTTTATATAACGCTTTCTAATTAAGATAATTAACAGATATGCGTAAAAGATACTATATCATCTCAACCAATTGAGTTGGTTACTACCTGGGGCCTGTTTCATAGAACTAAAATTTATGTTTACTATGAAAATTCGATGCACATTGCAAAGTCGATTTATACCCAGATTCATAAAACAAATCTGCTACGCAATGTACCTCGAACTGTCATAATAAACTACAAATTGCAGTGTTATGAAACTCGGCCCTGAAAGCTGAGAGGTATTCGAGGTTGGGTGAGAATGGTTGTTCTAGTGTAGAATACAATTAACCAGTTTATGAAGATATTTATAGTGATTTTCTCGCCCCCTGTGGGCTTAAGCGTGATGTTATATAGCCTATAATATGTTACACGGGAATCTAAGCAATAATCATGGTAAGTTTTATTCAATTCCCTTTAGTAGTTTTAGCGTGATGCGCGCACAAAGAAAGAGAGCGAGACAGACATATATGTCAGACAGAGACCAAATGTACAGATTTATTATAATGTACAGATTAGTGTGTATGTTGTCCATAAACTAAGGCTTGCCACGCATCCACAAATTTTGCCTTAACCTGACAACCCAACGACCTTTTTGAACAATAATAGGTTTTTGTGTTCAGGAATCGAGAGAATTCATGCCCTTCCACTATTAGCAAAGTCCCTCTTTTAGGTCCACGGTTTGGGACAAAATGGCAATGTCCGATACACCCTGAAAATAGCCCAATGGATAAGTATATTTCCAATATATTTCTTCAACATTTTATGGCAATAAAGGAAAATTTAAAAATATTCCTACGGTAACTAGGAGTGCAATGAAACCGCTTCCACTCTTCATAATTTTTTTTTATTTCCCGTACAAGTTTGAACCTCGATGCCGTGAACCACATAACCCAAGCAAATTTTTCATTTCTTACATAACATAACCTAAACTTAAGATAGCCTTTTAACGTATTTTGTTTTCTGGTGTGTACAATAAAGTGTTCTAATCTAATCTAATCTCACGCCTGTATCCCGGAGGGATAGGCAGAGACCAGGGTCTGCCACTGGCCACGATCATTTCTTTATATTTAGTAAATATTATTAGATAACACATTTAACAAAGAAATTATTTTTAGTGTTTTCTAAGGTTAACACGAGCACTAAACATAATAAATATTGAATTTGCACGGATATTTACTCGTTTATTATTTTCATTTTACAATTTTCCGACGTTTCGGTACTTTTGCAAGTCTACCGAGACCATGGGACTTGCGAAAGTACCGAAACATAGGAAAATTGTAAAATAAAAAAAATAAACGAGTTTAATCCGTGCAAATTCAGCTTTTATTAAACTATTTTTAATCTAATAATTTTGTTTGTTACACTTTATTGCATAATAAATAAACATAAGCCAGCTTATTCTGCCGGTACAACAGCTACCGGCCGCCATTACCAATCCCAGTCTAAAACTTATACCGTTATTGCGATAGAGCAAAAACAAAAAGTAAAAAGACCGGCTAAGTGCGAGTCGGACTCGCGCACGAAGGGGAATATTTCAAGCGTCTACCTGTTGCTGCTAAAAATCACGTTTGTTGTACGGGAGCCCCTCTTAAATATTTATTTTATTTTGTTTTTAGTATTTTTTGTTACAGCGGCAACAGAAACACACCATCTGTAAACATTTCAACTGTCTTGCTATCACGGTTCATGAGAAATGTGGCAGAGAGACAGACGGACAGTGGAGTCTTACCCTTTGGTTAACGGAACCCTAAAAATAACGTTTCTTGTATTTTACTTTCTCATTTTCTGTGAAAATTTTCTACACATGTTGTGTAAAAATTTCAACTGGCTATCTATAACGGTATAAGAGAAAAATTCCTTAAAGTAACCAAAAAAATGTGTAGTGCTTAAGGAAGGGTTGCTGGCCCCTGCGAATAAACCTTAAGCTGAGGTGGCTCGTGATTATGGTGCCCAAACGCCAAAGCTCTTTCAGGGTCAATGAGTTTCAATTTTGCTTTGCAGCGGGAGTTTTTTTTAGAGCACACGTAGTCACCTTTGGTGCTTTTTTGCGAAAATGTATATCCATCAACCAGGGCTAAAGGATTTTTGCAGCCTGGGCGAGTATTTGTGATGAATTCGAAATTTACCATCAATCCTGAAACAACGGAAGGTCTTGGTGACAGAAACTTTAGTCTGAAAAGACATTAGATCATTACTTTGTCCATTGACCGAATTTTCGTGAGCATTTTGTTTGTGGACGCGCCAAAGAAAACATTTTTTGGCCCCAATGTCAAGGGAAACTTTCCAAAAAGCTTACGAAAATAGGTTTTTAATATTTTGTAATTCATAACAAGTGCAATAAAAAATAAATAATATCAATGAAAACAAAAACACTAATATTAAAATTTATTTTCAATTGGCAATTGAGTAAATTAATATGAAGAATATGCTTAAGTTTGTACATTTAAAAAATATTTCTCGTACCGAGGATTAGTATAATACTAATTATACTAATCCTCGGTATGAAGATTAGTAAAGTATAATTAATTTACTTTTTTTTTAAATTCCGCTGCAATAACACATTTTGTTATTTTGTTTTACCCAGATGCCTATTAGTGTTCAAGAGATACTGTGCAAACGGAGGCGTAATATCAGAGCTCGGACATTTATATAACATGACATAAACTCACGGATGTATCCCAGAGCGGTAGGCAGAGACCAGAGAGTGCCACTTGCCATGATCCTGACAGATCACTTTCGCTTCATCAACATTCATTAGTCGTTTCATGCACGCCACCGGTTTCCGGTACTATAATATTTATCTTGCCTAAATACTCAATTAACAACAACACTCAGAATATTTGAAACGCCACTTAAAATGAGTTTTCTGTAATAAAAAATTAAGAAAATTTTATGACGTCACTTTGTTTTTAGGTCTATATAGAACTGCTAAGAAAGACGCTGATGTTCCTTTGTTTCTTATTTTCATGAACGATATCACTTTAATATTTGGTGGAGAGTTATAATTAAAAAACCAGCCAAGACTCGCGCACGAAGGGTTCCGTACCATTATCTATACAACATTAGACACAAAGATGGACGTCGAAAAATCACGTATTTTATTTTAATTTAATTATGCATTTTCTAAGCGAATATAGTACTAGATATTCTGTGAATATTTCCAGCGTCTATCTGTTGCCGCTAATAATGTCAAGCAGAAAACCCCTTAAATATATTTTTTATTCTGTTTTTAGTATTTGTTGTTATAGCGACAACAGAACTACATCATTTGTGAAAATTTCAACTGAACTATCACGGTTCATGAGATACAGCCTGGTGACAAACGGACGGACGGAGGGACGGACAGCGGAGTCTTAGTAATAGGTCAGGCCTTTCATTTTGAATCTTTCTCAACAATAATGTTGGAATTACAATCCGATAGTGAGAATGGGTAGAATCTACAACGAAGCGCGTATTTTGCTAAATTTAAGAGGTGCTTAGTCAAAATTCTGAACCTGTAAAAAATTTCTTTAAAAAAAATAATTAAAATCTTTGTGCCAAAATGCTTGTGGCGAGCACATGTCAACTCTGCGCGCGCACTATAAACTCCAACATTCCTGCATCGCGCAAGCAAAATGTTTCACATGACATTCCATAAATATAACGTCCGACGAACATTAGCCGCCCTCCTCGGCATAGGGGTCCTTAGGACCAAACCAGCCCCCAGGTGGTGTTTAGTGGGTAGGCGCACTTCCTGTGAGTCCCACATTGGCAGCACGGCCGGGCCCGTGCTGTTATGCATGAGCATTCACCACCTCCCTCCCCCGTGTCCTCCGGAGGGTGCCCTTTTTAGTAGGGCTAAAAAAAAAAAAAAAAAAAAAAAAAAAAAAAAAAAAAAAAAAAAAAAAAAAAAAAAAAACGAACATTAGTCAGACCGGGCCCCTAGGCACACGATCTGCCTGGCGGGAAATTTCCCTTTATAGTAGAAAAGCACGATCACCCACTCTTCCCTATATGCTCTAATGTATCTCCAAAAATGTATTAGTAAGATACCAATGTTGTGATGTTGTGTACGCAAGCTTTATACCACAATTTAATTCTTATAATTAAATTCTTACTCTTCTTCTTATCGTGTCGGTGACAAAGCATAAAAAATTTATCCGCCCCGAACTGATTCTACTGTTACACTTTATATATTATTTAATAGCTATGATCTATTTTGTACACCAAATAAATAAAATAAAAATTATTATTTATTTTATTTTTTATTTTATTTGGTGCACAAAACAGATCACAACCATTACACGATATAAAAGTAATAATATGACATGAATACTACGCTGTGGTCTAAAGCTTGCACACACAACATCGCCATATGTCATTTTAATTCATTTAATTCATTCATTCATTTTCATATCCCATCTACGTTATAAGTATGTTGTTACTTCTTGCATCTTAAATTACTCTTGCATGTCTTAAGAAGAGGTGGTTCATGGATATGGTGCCAATAAGCAAAGGCTCTTCCAGGTTGAACTATTTTCACTTTCGCTTTGCAGCCATAGTTTTTTTTAGAACACACGTAGACGTTTTTGGAGTTTTTTCTTTGTGAAAACGTGTATCCATTAACCAAAGCCAAAGGTTTTGTGCAACCTTTGCGAGGATTTGGAATAAACTCGCATTTTACGATCAACCCTGAAACAACAGCAGTTTTCTGGTGATAGAACTTCAATAAAATTCTTGCGGCGTTTCCTTTACCTTTACCTTTTTACCTTTGTCTTTTAATTTCTATTTTCGCAGGTGCTTTGTTTGGGAATGTGATGAATATTGAAGCGCAGAATAAACCACTTTACGAACTATAATTATGTTTTATTTTATTCAAGAATTTGGCCACTAAGATCCACTTACGCGCTATTCAATATTTGATAACTGCTTCACAATACTACAAGACTATACTCCATTCCACGAAAAGAGCTCCCAAACATACCCTATGCAGCGGACCGTCTTCGCTTATTGTTTCGCTTATCTCTAGCCGTGCGCAATGCGCATTGACTAATGAGATGTGATTATTTGTTTCCTTAGGAGTTCGACTCATGGAACGGAGTATACATACTGTGCCAGATTTGGAACAATAATTTATTTATGTAACTTTTATTCACTTGGCTTCAATGGCCCAAACATAAAATAATCTTAAAATAAAAATAAAAAAAATAAATAAAATAAAATAAAATCTTAAAAACAAACAACAAAAATCGTTTTAACAAAAACAAACAAATTTTATACCGCACTGAAGGAGAAATAATTAAATTTCCCATCTAGCACTGCAGAATTGGGCTATCAAATTATAATACCATCAATAATACTTTTGCATGAAAGTCCAGATTTCGGACATATAATAAGAATAATGTCATTTCACACCATACTGTCAAGCACTCTAGTCCCAAACTAGGATATCTTATGATGATATAGTAACCAGCGAAGGACATCACTAACACGAACGCGTACATGTTTACCTACTTTTCATTAAATTCCTTTTAAGTATTTGTAAATTATTCTACATTTTTCACTACTTTTTCTATCTCCTAACTTCAAAAAAAGATACATGTTTTTTAACAATTAATAAAATCCATACGGTAAAGGGTTAGGGATACATGACTCTTGCGACTTAATCTTCAGCGGTGGCGGCTCATGGCTATGGTACCTATAAGCCAAAGCTCTCCCAAAGCCAATCACTTTCAATTTAGCCTTGCAGCCGGAGCGGTCCTTTTTAGAGCACACAAAGACACATTTGGAATCCTTTTTCTGTGAAAATGTGTATCCACCAACCATAGCTAGAGGTTTGCCTCCTGTGCGAGGATTTGGAATGAACGAGCAATCCACGACTGATACTGAAACAAAAGACATGTTTTGTATTAATAAACACTAACTTTTGGAAACGCGCGCGGTGAGTATTTCCGTTCTTTAATTTGATCCTTAGTAAGTAAGTAATTTAATTGACTGTAATCCTTAATTCCCAAAGTATTTTGTTAGGTGATGTGATTAAGCACATACCCGTGGTTAAGTGTTAATGTAAAGGAAAACGTTTTACAAACAAAAATAAATGCTTCAAAAATACTTTTTGTAACTTTTTATACCGAGGAATTCAGAACCTCTACCTTATTTGAAGTCGGTTAGAAAAATGTTAGCACGCCCCATGTAGGTACGCGTTACTTTCTGCGTTCTTATGGCACGGAGAGTAAGTATAAAGCAGCGCCTGGGGTCTCACTTACTTAGGCCAAAAATGCAAATAAGGAATGTTATTTAATCATTTTAATTTCAATAATCCACTAAATTAAATAAATAAAATGCAAAAAATGTTTGAGTTCACAATAAAGCTATTTTTGAACATTAACCATTTCAAGTGTAAAACAGTTTGCATAAAAATCTATTGTAAATCGTTTAAGGTGATCCGTACCGAACGAATCGACCGTACCGAAGGAATTTTAGAATTCTTCGCAATCTTATAGAACCTCGTCCGCATCGGGCGAATTTTCAATTCGGAATTTGTAGATTTGGAAGCCTCCCAATAACGTAATAGAAGTCTATGGCAGAAAAAATAGTGCGTCAAAAACATTTTTGCACACATTTACATACACTTGTAGGTTCAGATCGATATGGCACTTGACTAGCTTTCACGTGTAAAGTACTTAAGTCCAATAAATAACTTTCACTTCGTATGGACGTATTTAGGGTCTCATTGGCGGGGGATACGGGATTTGATATAGAATTCTGCAGACTTTAGGCAAATCAACAAATAATAAAAAATATATATCCTTACGTGTCCACCGCAAACTCGCCACGCAGATTTTTGGTAAATTTTGGCATTACACTAAGTTGTGAATTTCCCGCCACACACTAAATTGCAGTCGACATCAACCTCTGCATGCAAGCACTCTCATCAGTTACGTTAAGAGCAACATTCCAACAAAAATGTAAGCGTTGATGTGCTGTGGACTGTACAGCCATTAGAATTAGTGCACCTTGACGAACTTCCCCGATGCCGTCATTGTATATTTGGGCGGCAGGTGATTATGGTCACCATGCACCAGGACCGAGTCGCTCCCTAGTTCCAGCAGCTTAACCCTGACTTTGCAGCCGCGGTCCTTTTTAGAGCAAACGTAAACGTTCTTGGACATTTTCCGCTCCGAAAAGGTATACCCGTTTACCATTAGTAGATCCTTACCACCTCGCCAATTAGGTATGAAAAAGTAGTGTGTCCGTGCTGAAACAGGAAGTTGACAGTTTTTTTTAGGTTAGGTAAAAGGGCTCCAACCGGGGATCGAACCTGGGTCTCCCACTTCCGAGTCCGAGGTTCTACCCACTAGGCTATCACCAAACAATATATTCTGTGAAAAAAATATCGAAATCGGATTAGAAATGACAAAGTTACAGCGATTTTAGTGCACAGATTTGAAAAACGGGCGCGAGGCTGACGCCATATGATTTGGATTTGGTACGCGTAATATAGGAACTGGTCTGTGACCGGAGCTCGTAGAGGATGCTGCACCGACAAGAGTCCAAGTTTTAAAACTAATAACGAATAGGCATTGACCTGACACTGACTTGTTTCACTTTTGCGTTACCAGAATCGGAGGAGTTTCCGATTTTACTAAGTTAATGAAGATAAAGATAAAAGTTATAAATTTCCAATAACCAACAAGAAAATAGGTATTCCCGAATTCGCGGGAACAATTTAGGGGGTTAAATCACCAGAAATTGTACTTAGAAAAAAGTTACAGATAAAAAAAAATTGTAAAACACATAATTTAATTGACGTGGTTCGGGTTTCATTAATTTTGGAGGTGACTCCTTAGATTCTGTCACTGCATAGGTGAAAGAAACCGTTGGCAAATAAGGTAATAAATCTAAATCACTGTCTATGACTAAAAACAGTTAGGAACTAAGACATAAGTTGGACCAGGCGATACTATTGTGATCATTAAAGATCAGAAAAGACTATTGTGATCACTGTTAGGATTTACCTACAAAATCCAAGATTTACCAACATAAGTAAATGTGATGGAATGCCAAAAGACGCAGAGGTGTAAACTCCCTTTTCAGGGTTCCGTACACCGTACGAAAAAAATGGAACCCTTATAGGATCACCCGTGTGTCTGTCTATCTGTCTGTTCGTCTGTCACAGCTAATGTGCTCCGAATCTACTGCACCAAATTAGGTAAAATTTGCTAGGTTGGTGTTATCCTATGACTTAAACACAGATGTGCAAAATAAATATTTTTTTTAATAAGGAACAAATAAGCAAATAAAAAAAAAGTTTTGCAAACCTTACTGTGTCATATATGAAATGAAAGGGCTCGTTATGAGGATCAAATATATTTTTGTTTTTATTGTAAAATAAATAGTTTTGATTTTATTCATGAAAGAAAATGAAAATGAAATAAACAGGGAAACCTATAAGAATTGTATCTATTGAAAAGAAAGTGGTAAACTCAATATAATACGTTCACTTACGGAAAATAGTTCACTAAAACACCACTAGGTAGCGCTAGTAGTAATTAACTCGCGTGTTGAATAAAAACATTTGATTTTGGCACTGTACGGAACCCTCTCCACGCGAGTTCAACTCGCACTTGGCCGGTTTTATTAAATAATTTAAATAACGTGTAAATAAAAATTACAAATTTTATAAAACGAGAAAAGGGTCAACAAAAGTCTAACCGGTTCCTTCATCGATATGTTGTGTCACATATTATTATTATTGCTGTAAAATAATTCATGTACTCTTCATGAATTACTCAATACACGCCCTCACCTGAAACTTACTAATAATAAAGTACTTAGTGAGATATGTTTTTGGATACATGCCTAGTACATATTTTTATCATCTTAAGTTTAGAATAAGTGGCATGTTTCTGTAATATCTCCGTATTAAATAAATAAAGAAATAAAATAAATGTCATGTTTTCAGACAGAACAAAACAAAAGCGCTCCTTTAAAGGATAGAACACACCAACACGGTCGCGGTCGCGGTGGCGGCCTCAGTCAATACATACGTCATTTACGGCAATAGTATTTTGCATGGAACACCACCGCCCCACCACCGCCCGCCGCGACCGCGTTGATGTGTTTTATCCTTAATGATTTAATTGAAATAGGATTTTTTTATGACTTACGATCATCATACATAGTTATATATCAAACGGGTATAATCTCAAATAACGTCGGGAATTAAGGTAATTAAATTATATCTATTTAAATAATCGCGATTACACCCGTTTAATATATAACTATTCTTAACTGAAAAATCGGCGTTTTCCGTTTTGAGAATTCCACTAATGAAATAGACAGAGAGATAAAGGACAGTTTATTCAACAAAAAAAGTTTCTTAAGTTAAGTCTTCTTTGCACAAGTTTCTCTAAAAACTAATTTAAGTAAGTATCACTTAACAACACATTCTTACATCAGACACTAAGCGAACGACTAGAAACTCGGTGCTAATTCCACCATTTATAACAATTCAGTATACTTAGACATCAAATCAAGACAATATGACAGGTGATAAACGGTTCTCAGAATCTTGACTACGATAGTAAAGCCGGGTTGACGGTCTTAGTACGCTCGGACCGTGTGCGTACAGTTTCAGTTAATTATGGCGACGCACTCGGTCTGAGCGCACTGCCCCGTCGTCACAATCAACTAACTAAACTATACGCACATGGTCCGAGCGTACTAAGACCGTCAATACCCTGCTTAAGTCGCGGCTTTTAAATTTTTATGTATACGCCACCACTTGAGACCGTGTACTTCGGTGGCAAATGAGTGTGTTGGTCATCGATGGTCCTAATTCCCCCGTGCCGATGCAAGATAACCCGGGCCTTGCAGTCCCTTTGCTTCCTTTGGGAGCAGTAGAAACTCATAGGCCATTTGTTATTCTGTGCGTATGTAAAACCTTTGACCATAAGAAGTGTCGTACCTCGACTGGTAGAAATAAACTCGTAGCCAGGGTGATGCATTTCTGTAAGTAAAATTAAGTTGAGTGTATGGGTCCGAAGTTGTCGTTTCCACGATTTAGACTTGCATAAGTTAATGGGGCACTGTATATGGTTCTACAAATAGATTACTCGGGATATATTAGAGTTGCCACCGACGCGGTTTACGAACGTGTTAATTGTACTCTATGCAAAAAAGCCTATCATAACATTAAGGATTATTTGTGTCTAGTGTACTGTAACTCTAAATTGATAACTCTGTTTATTAAGTTAAGACGTGCTTTGAAAAGAATAAATGGAGTTTCTTTCTTCAAAACAAATACATCTGCTGAGGAGTCTCATAATAGTGCCTTTCACGTTTCAAAAAGTTATTTTAATAAGTACCTATTAGGAAATTTTTCACGTTCCTAGTTATTTAAATATGATGTACCTAAAAGTTTGTTTTTCATCTTTCCACATTTAAAAACGTTTATTAACTTCCTTTTTTTTCTCATACTTTATTTGATTTTTGTTTCGTTTTTAATCGATGCTCAGAACATCTTTAGATGCCTAGTTGACTGTTTTAGCCCTCATAACATAACTCCCGCACAACATCTCAGGGAGAAGGCAGTGGCTGAAAACCAGTGCTGCCCGGGACTGCTCCGGGTTAGCACCAACTGAGTCACTGTCTTTTGCCTTATTTTATGTCATCACTAGTTAAGCCTTACTTTGTTTTAAGTTTTTTTTCTGATGAGGTAATAAATAATCTATTAATTCTGAAACTAACAGTTCATTCAGTAAACCTTTTGTTTTTATAGTAAGTAAAATTTTTGAGTTTTGGATTTTATACATACAAACCGGCAGATAACTTGAACGAAAATTCGCGCAGTCGGAATGACATGTAAGACCCTTTTTTTTAATTATTTGACTAAAATAAAGTCAGAATAATTCTAAGTCATATCCCGTTGCCAGCAAATAAGACCCGGAAGTATGTTCAAGTTATTTGTCGAGTTTTATATTGTACCTACATTAACAAAAACTTATCGACATGGAGATTAATGTATTAAGATTCTTCTAAATAACTGAAGACGACGAAGCAGGCACTTAATTAAAATATAATAATTTTAGAAAGTAGATATATATTTAACATTTAATGCAGTTTAGACATAATTCTATGCGGTGTTCAGAGCATGCGGGCTGTAAGCATTTCGAACAAGCTGCTTTAACTTTCTTGTCCCTTTTCCTTGTACACAGCGCACATCTTGCAGACTTTTGTAATTTCACTTTGGCTCCAACGCTAGTAGTATTCTGGTTAGGTTTTAGTATGTTACGCATACTCCTTCCTAATTTGTTGGCAACGGTGTTTGGCTTAGGATCAATATAAAGCATTTTTGTACCTAAAAATTACAAACGTTGCTTATCATCACAAAAATTAAACTTACGTACGCTGCACAAGTAGGTAGCATAGGTTTGAACGGCGATTCCAGCAGCGATAATATATGAGAACCAGCAACATTGGAGAGGTCGTGTTTTCAAATTCCGGCATGTAGCAATGACTTTCTTTGTTTTCACAGTTACGTACCACAGTCGTGGTGGTAGCCTAGTGGGTAGGACATTGGACTCGGAAGCGAGAGACCCAGGTGCGATTCCTAGTGCGGGAATGTACCTATGACTTTGTTCTCTAAGTTATATACATTTGTGACGTTATAGTAGCAATACCGCTTGCTGACTGTGAAGGAAAACATCTTAAGGAAACCTGTGTGTCTGAGCTATTTACATACCTCAGCGCTTGAAATTGCCAATCCGCGGAGGGCACGCGTGGTGATTAAGCCCATACTCTCTCCCTGAGAGAATAAATGTAAGAATGTATCATAACATAACATAAACTCACGCCTGTATCCCAGAGGGGTAGGCAGAGACCAGGGACTGCCACTTGCTACGATCCTGACAGATCACTTTCGCTTCCTCAACGTTGTGGACTGAGAGAAGATGTAGTGACTAGAATTGAGAAAGGAATGTTGCGTTGGTTTGGACATGTGGAGAGGATGAAGGAAGACAGATTGACAAAACAAATATATCGAGCGAATGTGGATGGAAGGGCCGGTAAGGGACGACCCAGACGGACATACTTCGACCAAATAGGGGATGTATTAGCAAAGGGCAAGATAAAAAGTACCCGAAACCAGCGTGCGTGCATGCAACGACTAATGAATGTTGAGAATGTATATGCTTCTCATTTAGGACTATCAATTAATTATTTTACTGTCGGCGTTCAGCTTCAATCTTCCTTTGCATTTGCTAATTTTCAACGAGCAATAGTACAAATTATTTCCTTGGAGGGAATAAGTGTACGCGTAGAACAATATGAGTTGCTTGCCGCGTTGCTACTTTATTTACTGGTAGTCGTACGCTCCTGCTGAATGTCGAATATCTATTTGTTACGAAACACGCTTTATAAAATTACACTTGATATACACGGTGTAAATCCCCATATACTTCCGAAAATATGGGATTGTAAGTAAGAACAACTTTTAGCATAGAGAAAATCACGAAAAAATTGTCAGATGTTCTACACAGTTTAATGCAGTAAAAGGTCACTTTAGTACGGAACGGCTGATATATTATGTTTTTCGCGGGTTTAATGTTTTCGCCTTATTGCAAAACAAAAATCAAAAATTGATTTCAAGATAAAGAATTTACATTCTGTTTGTTGAATGACGATGTTATGCTACAATGTTATCCGCTCTCTTTGGGTCGAGTTGCAGTGGAGAAAAAGACAGCGAAAAAAACCCCACGCTGACCACCTCTTCTCAAATCATCTTAAATCTTATTTAAACATTTTCGTATTGACTAGTAGAATCCTTAATTTTCGGTTTTTATACGTATTTTGTTACACCCTGTACTTAATTAAGATTAGACACAATTCAATTTTCAATCATATACCTAATGATGATTATTGGCATATCGTTTATCCGATGATGTTGGGTTCGGAAATGAGGTCTTCAAATTCCCGTTTCTTTTCAACTCTCCAACTACCATATTCTCTCCTCGTTGGACCATGATCTTCCCCTCCGTATTTTCCGTTGGCTCGGTCTCATAGAAAGGATGGGAGAGCATCGGGCGGTGAAGAGGGCATACCTGGGGCTGCCAAGTGGCCAAACACCGATTGGCCGCCCCAGATATCGCCGGAAGAATGAAGTGGCCAAGGACCTACGTGAGCTACAGGCGGGCGACTGGCAAGTGACCGCACAGGACAGAGACAAGTGGCGAGTTCTTTTACCGGAGGCCCACTTCGGGTCGCTGAGCCAGTGGAGTAAGTATAATGAAAATAAATAAAACTACGTGTTATGTAGGATGGTGACACTGTAATAATTAATATGGTGTCTGCTGGAAAGATCGAAAAGATGATTATGTTTTACTCTTTGTTAACTCTGCAAAAATAGTATACTATTATGCAATTAGTGAATAAAGGACAGATTTAAAGCGAGGGCCATAGATGAATCACGAACAAGTGAAGGATTCTAACGACTGAATCACGACCGTAGGGAATGATTCATGATGATTGTATCACGACCGTAGCGAGTGATTCAAGTGTAAAAATCCTGAGCGACGCGAGTGATTCATGGCCCTCAATGTAAATCCGTACTTTATTCAAGAGTTGCCATGATTACGAGAAAAAGAAATAATTTAAGCCAAAATAGACATTTAATGAAGAGTTTAGTTTTTAAGCTTTTTACAGTGGGAATGGTACAAAAATCATTTTTCACAATTCTAAATTCTATGATATTGACCTGAAGAGGTTTTTACATATTTAGGCGGTGGATGTACATGCTCCTCGTTTAGAACAGTTAATGCTTTACTGGTGGCGTCCAATTTCAATCTTGCATTGCATTTGCTCATTTTCTGGGAGCAATAGTACAAGTTACTCTTAGTGCCTAGGCAATATGTGTGCCCATTAAACATTATGAGTTGTTTCCCCCGTTGAGACGGAATCAAGTCGTACTCGTAAGTTCCTGTTGATTGTCGAAAGACATTTTAGTAGGATAACCGCATGCAACGAAAACATTTTGCCTCGGTCAGGGCGTAATTACGTGTCGTGTGCAATTCATTTATAGTAGATCGAAGTAGCCAGCAGAATCTGAGATCCTTTTTACTCGTGCCGCTAGATGACGCCGGTGCCGCGTAACACATTGCGCAGTTTGAGCTAAAACTTACTCTTACTTATAGACGTTTCACGTTAAACTAACGGCCGTGTAACCCAGCCCCACCCACTTTTTTTTATTTGGAAGGTTTTTTACGTTTAAAAGATTTACACAATACATGGAATTTCAACTACTTTAACAAATCATTTAATAGTCATCATTTAAGTCAAACTTGATTACGCTTCGCTTAACAAGATTTTCCAGTTATTCCAAACAAATGTTTTTTTTTTTTTCAACATTAAAAGTTTATACAAATATTAACTATTCTGATCCGGATCGGATTGTGTGATCGATTAAACAGCCATTGAACAGTTTTGGTGAAAGAATGAAAATTTTTTGCTTAAACTGATCGACTTTACGCATCCTGTCAAAAACAACGAAACCAGAAACTACTTTTACTGTTGAAAAAACTTCGAAACCGCTACAAAGAATATCAGTTATTCCACACTAGTTACCATTTGCCGCTTTAAAATCTATGGAACAGCAATTTCAATGTTATCCCTTAGTAAATGTAGTGATGTAAGAAGAAGAAGAAAGACATTTATTGGGACAAGTTAACAAATGCAAGAAAAAAAAGACAACAACTAACATGAATACAAAGGAAAAATCAGTCACATAAATACAAACAACATAGGAAAAAGCAAAGTCAGAGCGTCAGCTTGCATCCTGTGGTGTGTCAAAGTTGCCACCAAGGGCATCTGACTCAGCATTGTGCTGATGGTGTGAGCCCTCAGCGCTGGTTTTCAGTCAATGCCCGCTGTAATTGACATGTATATTTACGGATATTTATGGGGATATTGTTAAACCCTGTACATTTCTGGGAGGATGTTTATGTTTATGATCTTTTTATAGTGTCTTGTTATCTTCCACTGTTTTCGCTTTGTTAATTCTTTATTCTTTGATATCCCATCTCAATATTTAACTTTTTTTTTATTTTTCTCTAAACCAGAAATGAGTTCTTAAGTCAAATTTGAACCACTTTTCCTTGAGATTTTGAACATGATTTATGATTGTAAGAATTTGTTTCGTTATATCACATTAAAGTTGAGGACTTACTATCCAGTAAAGAATAGATTATTACAAAAATATTATACTTCGCCAGCGTAAAACTGGTGTTTATTTGAAGTATTGCTCTGAAGTACTGCTCTGCCATAGAATGCTATTAGCCCGTAAGAATTTAAAACAATTAATACGTTAATTATAAATATTTCTGGGCCTCGTTTCATAAATTTACAATATAGGTACCTAATTCATATTTTTTTTACAATTCGATGAATATTACGTAGCAGTTGTTACTCCGCCGGTTAATCGGCTATGCCATATACATTGAATTGTTGCAGTAAATTAAATTGAATTGTAATTCTATGCAATAGTCCCTGGAAACTAATCTTCACAAAAGTTAATTCAACCAGAAAAAAATTGCCTTTCTTCAAAAATAGACAACGTGTTTTGAACTAATAAGTTAATAATGTTTTGAACTACAATGCGTTGGTAATATTACATTTTAAACAAGAGTAATTTGTATTTTTTATAATATCTATGAGTAAAGAAGAAAATTTCGAAAAAGACCCTGTAAGGTCGGAGAGTTTCATTTCTCAATCGGGAGGGGTATTGCTAGGGGGATTTGGAAATGACCTATTCTTTTGTCTATATGTTTTTGAATTATTTTTCCAGCGTTTTCTTTGCATCTTTTTCTCTCTTCCCGTCATGTCCTTTATAGATTTAATTTTGTATTCAGCCTTTCTCTTGTGGTAATATTCTCTGTCTTTTGCTCTCTTCATTTCTTTTTGTTCTGGGGTCATTTTATTTAAAAATTTGCGTTTCCGTTCTTCAGCCATCTTTTTTTTTCGCATATAAGTAGCACTTCCTTTTGTTTTCTTTTTATTTGCTTTGTCATAAGACTCAATCTTCGGACGTCCTGAAATATTGAAATAAAGTATTTGTGTACTTAGTATTCTGAGGCATAGTTCACTAACAACTCAAAAGGCGGGTATCGTTAGTTACGCGTTAAGCTGAGACGTTTCCCATACAAATGAACATTTTCAAATTTGTTGAAAATTTTACATAATTATACAGTGAAATTAAATGTTTGCATTAATTTTAATTTTTATTTGCGCCAATATACAGTTTTAAAAAAAACAGTGGTTTGATAGCTTCAATGGGTGCGACAATTTAGTCCATACAAATATTATCGATCTTATTTAACCTATCAAACTACTGTTTTATTCAAGGAAATATATATTGGCGTGTATAATTATGTAATTTTTTTAACAAATTTGGAAATAATAATTTGTATGGGAACCTTAATGCCAAGTGCAAAGCTGCACACAAACAGAATAATTCTAAATTGAATTACAACATTATTCTTAATTTCATCAACGTTGTAATTACAACACGTTAAGCATGTAAAAACACCTAAAAAAATATTTGAGTGCACATTTTTTTACGTAACCTATTTTATATACGTCCCACTGTTAGAAGCAAACATAATCTAATTTGTAAAAATGTAGGGCACAGACCTTCTCTCAGAGAGAGAGTATAGGCTTCATCACGAGTGCAATAAATCAATAAGATAGATAAATAGACCGAAGCTGTATTTGGTAGTGCTACAAATACTTACACACAAAAACCTTAAAATGTACACAAAACTAAAACAGCATAATAAAAACAATTAAATTCAATTTCAAATTCAACTGCGGCGCCTATCAGTATATAGGCCTAGGAACTAATACAGATAACTCTACTAACAGAGCCGTATCGAGAACACATACGTCATTGCGGGAACGCACGTCTTAGTCATAGGACGTTCCTGAAGTTATTGTTCTCGAAATGACATAGTAGGATTTATCTAATAATTTCGGGAGCTGCAAACAAGGAAACGCGAGTCTACGAACCAACTGTTTATTCGCGGCGTACCCGCAACTGACAATAAATGAGGGATACCACACGTCCCCCTCTTTTAAGCTTAACAAATACTTTACCTAAACTAAACACACATAATAGGTAACTTACTCAACAAATAAAATAAATAAGTAGGTACTAGGTGTAAGTGCCTATATAATAGGTACCTAATGCTATTAAGAAAAAAAAAAAATCAGAAACAGTTATGTAAGTAAGTTTTTAAAATAAAACTAAACTAATAATCCGAATAAGTTAATGCTATGCACTGCATACACAAACATGTAGCTAAGTAGGCAGGCATACCAAGTTCTTTTGTATGGGTTATAAACCTTATCTTTAACAATTATAGATACTTACCTACGTACGCATTACACAAATCTATTGAATAAAAATAAATTGCGAAGCGAGCCATAAGCTTGTCTATGTTTCTTTTAGCTAATATTTAAATCAAAACTTTAACAATTTATAACCTCTGTAAGTAACTGTGCATACATATTATTCTTTATACAATTTTTGTTTTAAAGTACACGCCCGCCTCGGTCGCACTTCATTTGCTATAGCAGTTTCGAGGTTTTGAGCTGGTTTCGGTTCGATATCGCGATTAGAAACCTGATCCGCGGAGGTGTCTTTGGGAGACAAATCGGCTTCTACTACGTTCTCAATTGCATCATCGAATTCGTTGTCGGACCGGGCGGGATTTGTAAGAATATTTTCGTTTTCGGACGCGACCATGGAATGTCGTAGGGTCGAACGACGCTTTCCGGCCGGGAGCAATTGGTCAATGTGCCTCTTCCACTCGCGTCCGTCGGCGCAGCGCACCCTATATGTGAGCGGAGCTTCTCGTGCGGTGACCACCGCCGTCGCCCACTTGTCAGCACGCGCGCTGTAGTCCCGCGCCAGCACGGTGTCCCCGGGCGCGGCGCTGCGCTCGGTGCCGGGCGCGGCGCGCGCTGCCCGCGCCGCCGCCGCCTCGCTGGCGCGCTCGCTGCTCGGCTGCAACACGTCGAGCCGCCCGCGCAGGCGCCGGCCGAGCATCGCCTGGGCCGGTGCGACGCCGGTGGTGGCGTGTTCACAATTTCGATATTGAAATAGGAATTTACTGACCGCCGTATCGACGTCGACCCTCTCGTGCGCCGCTTTCTTCATAGCTCGCTTCACCGACTTCACTGCGTTTTCGGCCGCGCCGTTACCCGCCGGCCTGTACGGACTGGTGATAGTATGAGTGATAAAATTTTTCTTCATAAAGCTGGCGAACTCGGCGGAGCCGAACGGCGGCCCTCCATCGCTCACCACCTGCGTGGGGAGTCCGAAACGGGCAAATAGTTCTCGCAGCTTTCCGATCGTAGCTGCAGCGTTAGTACTGGTCATCTTCTGTACCTCGATCCATTTACTATGGGCATCTACGGTGACTAGATAGTGCTTGCCTTGGAATTCTCCAAAATCGATGTGTATTCTCTGCCAGGGGCGCGCTGGGAACTCCCAAGGATGCAACAGAGACCGCGGAGGCATATCGCGCTGCTGTCGACAAGCACTGCACTGCTTAGCGATGGACTCGATTTCGACGTCCAAGGTTGGCCAATAAACATAACTGCGGGCTATGTTTTTCATTTTAACAACGCCTAAATGCCCCTCATGCAGTTCAGTGAGCACCTGTTTTCTCAAAGACTCGGGCACCACCACTCGGTGGTTATACAAGATGCAACCTCTATCTAAACATAGATTGTCCTTTCTATGGAAATATGGTTTTTCTAAGTTTATTTCAATGTTAGAAGGCCAGCCGTTTATAATATAGTTTTTAATCTTATTTAATATTATATCTTTTTGTGTCCACAAAGCCACCTCTTTAGCGCTAATAGGAAACGATTCTTCAACATAATTAACGTACGACACCGATTCCAGCTCATTACAAGTTTTACGTTGATACGGCAGCGGCAGTCGTGATAAGGCATCGACGTTACTGTTATCATTGGATTTTACAAATTCAATATCAAAATCGTAAGACGCTAGTCTAGTGGCGTATCGTTGCAGCCTGCTAGCCGCGGTTACCGGCAACCCAAATTTAGGTCCAAATATAAACGTCAGCGGTTTGTGATCAGTTTTTATAATGAAGTGACGGCCGTAGATATATTGATGGTGTTTGATAACACCAGCAATAATCGCCAGTGCCTCTTTGTCAAGCTGACTGTATGACCTTTCAGCCGCGTTTAAGGTCCTTGAAGCGAAACAAATAGGGCGTTCGTCGCCGTTTGGAAAACGATGTGATAGCACACTGCCTATGCCATATGAACTGCTGTCAACCGCTAAAACCAAAGGCAAGTCAGGGTTATAATGTACTAAAACCTTTCCACTTAAAATCACATCTTTTATCTCATTGAAAGCCTTTTTACAATCCATGGACCAAACCCAGTCCGAGCCCTTGCGTAATAAACTATGCAACGGGTGCAAAATCGTACTCAACCTAGGTATAAACTTTGAGTAGTAATTAATTAAACCGAGGAAAGATCTCAGCTGAGTAACGTCTTCCGGCGGCGGCGCCTCCACAATGGCTTTTAATTTATTTTGGTCTGGGTGTAGGCCTTGCTTGTCGATGACAAAACCTAAATAAGTTATGCTATCTTGCATAAATGTACATTTTTCTAATTTTATTCTCAAACCGACCTCACGTAATCGTGTCAAGACGGCCTTTAGATTTGTCATATGCTCCGCCCTAGTAGAACCTGTGACTGCAATGTCATCTAAGAATACGGCAGTACCTTTTAGACCTCTAAGTGTTTCTTCCATGAACTTCTGAAATTTTTCCGGAATACAGGTCAAACCAAATGGCGTTCTATTATAGACAAACGTACCTACGTGGGTAGTCACTGCTGTGCAAGCTCGCGATTTCTCATCCAAAAATAATTGTTGATAAGCATTAGTGAGATCGATCTTAGAATATTGTTCGCCTCCACTTAAGGCGGCGAACAGCTCCTCGATTCGCGGCATAGGGTACGGATCGCGAATCAACTTCGGGTTAATTGTAACCTTATAGTCCCCGCAAATACGAATATCTCCCGATTTCTTAATAACGGGAACAATAGGAGTTCCGTAATCAGAATATTCTACTTTATGAATCGTGCCCTCTGCCTCGAGTCGCTGGAGTTCCAATTCAACCGGCTTACGTAAAGCTAATGGCAACGACCTCGTCTTAACAAATATTGGAGTCGTATCGGACAATCTCAACGACAGCTCTTTATTACATGATCCAAGACCTGGGGCGAACACGGTGGGGAATTCACTGCGTAAACTATCTACCAAATTACCTTCGATTAAATTGTAATTTTTTTCTTTCATTTCGATTTGGTTGATATTTAACTGACTCAGCCACGACCTACCTATTAAAGGTGGCCCACCCTTTTTAATCACAAAAAGTTTTAAATTTCCCGCCGTGTGCGTCCCGACAACAACATCCACCAAAATATATCCTGCCACTTCGATTCGAGTACCGTTGTACGAATGTAAACAAAGATCATTAGCGATAAGCGGCATCTGTTTGAAATGTTCCTGGTAAAAATGAGTATTAATCGTAGATAACTTACTGCCAGTGTCCAACTCGAACATCATCAGCTTACCGTTCACTTTCACCTGCACATTATAAGGCCGATCACTATTATTACCCACATTTAAATTATAAATCTCGCACTCCGAATCGTTATCACTGTCGATGTAGTTCTGCCCTCCTCGGCCCGACGACCGCGCCTCGCCTTGACGAGGGTATCGCTTACACATCGCCTTCAGATGGCCCTTCTGGCCGCAACCGTCGCATGAATAATTTTTAAAACGACAACTGTTGGACTGGTGTCCCTTGCCGCACCGCCAGCACGTCCGCTGGGCGCGCCCAGCGGCGCCGGCATCCCGCGCCGTGCCCGCGGTGCCGCTGGTGCCGGTGGCGCGGGCGCTGCGCCCCGCCGCCATCCGATGCACCGGCTCGGCCGCGGCCGTGCCCGAATCCGCCGCCGTCGTAGTCGCCGCGCTGCCCGACCCGCTCGCCTGCGCGTGGCGGTCGGCAGCCTCCAGTGCGAAAGCCAACTCCACGGCTCTCTTGTACGTCAACGTAGGTTCGGCGAAAAGACGCGATCTCATATCATCACTAGCTAGACCCGATACAAATTGGTCTCTCAGGTTCTCTTCGAGACAACCCTTGAATTCGCACGTGCTCGCTAGATGTTTTAAGACTTGCAAATAATCGCCGAGGCTTTCGCCGCCATTTTGACGTCTTTGTCTAAAGATGTGTCGCTCGGCTATTTCCGAGCGCTTTGGTTCGAGATGGTCGCCGACAATTTTCACCAATTCCTTGAATGTTTTGGCTTCTGGGTTATCAGGTGCACACAAATCACACATCAAGTCGTATGTAGCTTCGCCAACTAACGTCACTAAAGTAGCTACATGCAGTTCTGATTTGATTCCGTTGAGCGCCATGAACTGTTCCACGCGTCGAATATACGCCAACCACTTTTTGCTCGAAATATCGAATTGTTCGATTTTACCGATCGGCATTTTAACTGTACTTGGTATTTTCACACTGATAATGCGATTAATGTAGTTAAAACTTGATTTATCTCGTCGCCAGTAGGATTTATCTAATAATTTCGGGAGCTGCAAACAAGGAAACGCGAGTCTACGAACCAACTGTTTATTCGCGGCGTACCCGCAACTGACAATAAATGAGGGATACCACAGACATTACCGCCATTATTGTTATTAAATTTTTCGTAGTAAAATGCTAAACGAACTATTTACAAGGACAAGGTTTATGTCATTTAAAACACTTACCGCGACTACTTATCTAAATATTACGAAAAATATATTTTAACCAAAACAACTTCTACTCTAGTGTTCTAGTAATGACGCTGAATTGATGTAGGCATACGTTCCGTGTGGCGCCGGATTAAGAATAGCGTCACTCCATTTCCTTCCGTGGATGTCGTAGAAGGCGGCTAAGGAAATCAACTCCCAGGAGACGGGCAGCAGCATCCTCCTGAGATTCCAACCGCATACTGCGATCGCCAACCCGCCTGCCAAGCGTGGCGATTATGGCAAAACCCCTTGTGGTTATGAAAACCGCGAAAGAGGCCTATGTCCAGCAGTGGGCGTCAAATGGCTGATGATGATGATGATACGCATACAAAATTATCATACTTATCTCTTTTATTCTATTATTTATCTAGAAAAACAAGCGAACACCGTTTTCTAGTCAAAACACTCCGGAAAGACCGCTACTACCACCAGCCATGGCATCCGACACGTATAGGGAAGCAAGTTTTGACCTTTTATGGTTCCGTTCCGAAATGACAAATTCTCTATCAGAAAACTTTAACAGTTAAATAGAAATAACATGTTCCTTATATTTTATTCTATGTAATGCAATTAAGTAATGTTGCCAACTGTATTAAGTAATGTTCAAGTGGTTAATAAAATTCAATCCCGTTTTTTTTTAATAATTGTATTTATTTTAATGCACTGTGGAAGCGGTCCTGAAATTATATTTTTATTATTTCGGATGAAATGAAATTAAAACAAAAACGCATCTGTGATAAAGCGATTACTGTGTCATTTAATGTCGACTATAATTGATTAGGTTAGATTACGTTATTCATAATAACAAAGTTTCTTATGATTAGTAATTTAACTACAAAAGTTCATTAACGTCGTAACGACGCTTGAGTTGTGTAACGTACTAAGATTTTGAAGAGGGTACTACTTAGCATTTAGTACACCTTTGTACCAAACATGTGTACTTTGCAATAAAGAATTTTAATAATAATAATAATGTTTAGCTATATAAATAATAATAATTTCATTTTCCAATCGTTGATATTAGATAGGTCGCCGCCAACTCATTAAATCAGCCGTCCTATTCAACGCCTCTGAAGTTTATTAGGCGGCGGCATTCAATTACAAGGCTAGCCTTTCAGTTATCATACAGCGTTGTCTTAAACGTTTGACTACTTGGCTGAACGATAACTAGCCTTTTTAGCTCCAACAGCATCCTGAGCATGATAGCAAGCCGCCTAGATTCGCCCTACATGCGTCACTGTGCCAGCCTGCATGTACCCTCTAATGTTTACCGTTTAATGTAGTTTATAAGATAATATATAGTGTCTTTTGCTATAAGTACTAACATATATAGTTTTAAGCCTACTAATTAAAATTAATGTTACTTACTTGAAATAAAATAAATATTTTTATTATTATTATTAAAAGACTCAATGAAGAGCCGCCGTTTAGTGTGATGTTAGAAAATTCAAGATGGCGTCAACGCAATAGCTGATTTACTTTACCTACGTCTGCTTTGGCAATTGGCATTTTTGATAGATAAAAAAAAACATAGACAATTAATATTAAAAAAATTACAAAGATTTCAATGTGTACAAACTTAACGCATAATGGCGCGAAAACGGCAATTTGTAAATGTAAATTCGACGATTTTTTCTTTTTGCGAACTTTGAAATGGTCAATAGGTTTAAATGGCTTAAAAACAATATTGGATTTGGTTGCTGATAGTTTCAAATGATTTGAAAACAAACTCCGAGTACCCTATTCACGTAGAGGTTCTGGTTATCTCCCTAGAGGGTATATAAAAAGCTGAAGACGCACAGGGAGGGAGGGTAACAAAGAGCAGGCATTCGTGCGAGCCGCAGCGGCTGAGGCTGGTCGCGTCGGCGATCAGCAAGCCGGAGCTGCGGAGGTGAGCATTAGTGCCTGCACCTTTTTACGCAAGGGCGAAGGGGTTGCACATCCCGCAGCGCCGGAGCAGTTGCAGAAGTAAATTAAGGTCAATGATGCAGTTGCCGAGGTCAAGGATAACCTGAAGTGGCCGTCTAGTACTGACTACTTGGCTAGCCACCTTCAGCCAGGTTATTTAACGTGTTGTTCCAGCACAGTGCTGAATGACCTTTAATTGGACGCCGCCGCCTAATGAACGTCCTAGACAGTTAATTCGACGCCTAATTTTACCAGTTGGCGGCGACTGATACATGAATCTATTCTACGAGTGACTTCACTTTTTCGGTCCCGTGACTGACTTTTGTGCAAGGACCCGGCTGTGTTTTGACATATTGACGGGAAGATGTGAGCACGTAACCAGGCGGAGGATGCACATGATGTTCGTTGACAACAGTCAATATTTTACTTATGGGGTCTAACTTCAATTTCGCTCTGCATATATGCTTCTTCGAGGAACAATAGTAATTGTTACCGCACTGGGTGTAAGTGTATCCTTTGTACATAAGAAGCTGCTTCCCGCTCACTCGTGACGGTATGGTTTCGTATGCGAATGTACCTGTAAAAAAAATAGATGTAAGGCCAGCCACATATAGTCGGAATTCTGTATCAGAATTTGAAAACGCGATCTCGAACGCAGTAAGTTCATACAAACCTATGGACATGCGACGTACATACAGCACAAAATTTCGAACGGAAAACTGCCGTATGTATGTGGTAGGTCGTGGTAGGTAGTATCCCGAATCAAAATTCCATAACGCACAATGAAAATTTTAATGGTTTTGCAACCAACATTTTTAGGCTTTTATTAAAAAATACTAATTGCACATAAAAATATGCTTTACAAAAGGAATCAACACAGCATAATTCAAGTAGTCAATACCTCATTTAGAACGTCACTTAGAACGTTCGTATATATATACCTAATTGTATTTATATAATTCCGATTGATATACAAATTTATTATGTATATTGTTTATATTTAATAATCATTGTATATCTAATTTAATGGAATCCAGCACGTATTGAACTTAATCTTAAACAAGAAAATGCTTGTTTTTGCGAAGAAAATGTACTGGAGTTCTATCAAAAATACAAACTACACATCGAACTTTGCGCACCAGATGATTTAAGTGAAATTTATGTGCATCTAGTATTTTGCTATGAGTATAACTGATATAGAAGAATTATTCCAATTTTGCGAACTAACCTGACCTGAATGAAGTGGGTCTAGGCGGAGGATGCATATGCTCCTCATTAAGAACATTTAGTCCTTTTGTTACGGCGTTCAACTTCAATCTTGCTTCGCATTTGCTCATTTTCAAGGAGCAATAGCATACGTTATTCCGGCCGACGGTATAAGTGTGTCCATTAAACACTATGAGCTGCTTGCCACGTTGAGAGGGTACTAAGTCGTAGGCGTGGGTTTCTGTTAAACGTCAAAAAATATTTTAGTACATAGGTAATATACTAATATAATAAAGAGGAAAACTTGTATGTTTTTATGTAGGTGGTAGGTAATCTACAAAAGTAATTAACCTATTTCAAAAATTCTTTGGCCAGTATTTAAAAGGACCTTACATTTGAGACCATGAATGTGTATTGAGAGTCTATTTTTCTATTTGTTTTGAGGTGAGTGAAATATTGTCTCCTGTATGTACTCAGGCATTTTCTACTATCATATTTCTACCAGTGAAAACTTGTCATTGGCTCTCTGTGTTTATTTTATTTGTTATGTGTCTTTTTCATAGCTGTAAGTTTTCCTATTATAATAAAATAAATAAAGTAATTTGCCTTTGACTTTAGTAACAGGATGATTTCTTCATTTCCTCTCTACGAGCTTGCGAAAGGGTGAAGGAATTTATGTAGAGTATCGGTATTTTGCTGATGAGGAGAAGAATTTCCAAGTTCCAAATTGAGTCAAGGGCGGGCACCGAAGTAAAGAGCGAGTTGACGTTATACCCGGTGAATAACGCGTGTTATTCACCGGTTAGATCACCGGTAATGCTCACCCTGTATAGTGAAAGTGAAAAAACATTTATTTCCATTGTAACACAAAATAAAACAAATTTACGGAGAGACGTACCCAATACAATCATAGGGTGACTTCATCATCATAATCATCGTCATCATACAGCCACAAGAAGTCCACTGCTGGGCATATGCCTCCTCCATGGATAGGGTGACTTACCAACACCAAAGGACCGCAGAAATTTCCAAATCCCAGAAGGTGATAAAATAAATACCTAACTTGTACCTCTGTGCTTGTACACAACACCATCACTTGTCCTGGTCCCAAACTAGAATACCAACGCATGAATGTTTTTGCACTTCTACGTAATTGGATTGCAGAGTTTTCTAGCAGCCTTACTACAGAATCTACAGAACTGAGTACCTACTATAAATCATTGATGTGACATAAAAAAATAAAAGACATTTTTTCTTGCCTTGCATTTGCTCTGTTTCGTGGAGCAGTGGTATAAATTAGTACTGTATTTAAGGGAGTAAGTGTAGCCACGTCGTGACGGAAGCAAATCGTAGTCGTATGTTCCTGTTGATATAATATAAAACCCAACCTACAATAGACAATTTACTTACGAATTTTGTAGAGAATTCCCGTACATATTTGTTATCATTTAATAAAAATAAAAACTACGTGTTAACTGGTAATAATCAATATATTTTAACCTGAAAATATAAAATCTTTAAATTTTAACGTATTAGCTTGAAGAAGTTTTCATATATTATTTAGGCGCAGGATGTATATGCTCCTCATTTTCAAATTATAAGGGCAACCATTTATATGAAAGAAACCTGTATTATGAATCTCTAATTAAATTATAGTTACGTTCATTACGTTCGCGATAACGCGATACACAACACAAACGCGATAAAACACAATATATTGATAATATATTGTCCGGAAGAAGTTTCCATAAAATTGGGCGGAGGATGTACGTGCGACTCGTTACACACGACTAATTATTGTTATTATTTATTCTTATTCTTGCTCTACAATTCTTCGCTTTTGTGGAACAGATGTAGGCACAATATTCATCATTTTTCATTGCAGCTTCGTATGAATAAGTGTATCTGTGGTATATGATTAGATCCTTGCCGCGTCGTGATGGTACGACTTCATATTCATAGATGCCTATTGAAAAGATGGATGCCAATGAATGAATATCCTTGCACTTCAACATAATTGATTGCGAGTTTTCTAGCAGCCTTATTACGGAATCTTCAGAACTGCCTCCAAGAACATTTTTAAAGATGGCATAAAAAAGACATTGTTTTTTGTTTGTAAAAAGCAATAACATTTATTGGATCTTAAATTCTGACATACTGACCTGAAGCGCTTATAATATATTTAGGCGGAGGATGTATATGCTCCTCGTTAAGAACAGTTAATGCTTTACTATTGACGTTTAACTTCAGTCTGGCCTTGCATTTGCTCTGTTTCGTGGAGCAGTAGTATAAGTTATTACTGCATTGAAGGGAGTAAGTGTATCCATGAAACAATATGAGCTGCTTACCACGTCGTGACGGAATCAAGTCGTAGTCGTATGTTCCTGTTGATATAGTACAAAACACAATTTACAAGCGACAATTTACTTACGAATTTAGTAGATAATTAAAAGAATTCCAGAATATAAATAAAAACTACGTGATAAGTAGTAATAATTAATATATTTTACCTAAAAGTCTAAAATCTATAAATTCTGACGTATTTTCCTGAAGAAGTTTTCATATATGGAGGCGCAGGATGTATATGCTGCTCATTTAGAACCATTAATACTTTACTGTTGGGTTTCATCCTCAATCTTGCTTTACATTTGCCCAATTTCAGGGAGCAATAGTATAAGCTGTTTTCATGTTTATGTTTAAGGCAATAAGTGTATCCGTTAAACATAATGAGCTCTTTGCCACGCTGCGATTGAATTACTTCGTAGTCCGAAGATTCTGCTGAACGTCGAATATAATTTTAGTACGAATAAATTTTGTCTCGAAACAGAAAAAACATACATGTTTGTGCATCTCTGCATTGGGTCTAGATATATAGAGACTTTAATAGAGACGAGGAGACTGTTGTTTTGTCAATTATTGGTGGCTTTTTACTAACAATTTATCATCTAATTTATAATTTTTATCATCTAAGTTTAGAATAAGTGGCATGTTTCTGTAATATCTCCGTATTAAATAAATAAATAAATAAATAAACAATGTGACAGCGTTTCGTCAGACATTTTTGTTTCAGAATATTGCTGACACTGTTAAGAAATGATTACAAAACACACACACACACATCTCCATAGCTTTCGTATAGGTAGAAAAAATCCATTCTATATCCGTGCAAAATTTAATAAAAACATTACAATTTCACATATTTCCCAGAAAGTGTTTTCATATAATTAGGCGGAGGATGCACATGCTCCTCACTGATTAATGTTAACTTTCCGCTGTTATCGTCAATTTTCAACCGCGCTTTGCATCGTGACCCCTTTGTGGAACAGCAGTATGTGTTGTTATTCTTCCAACGTCGTGAATAAGTGTATCCGTGAAACATAACAAGATCTTTCCCTTGTCTACGCGATGGAATAATTTCGTAGTCGAATCCTTCTGTTGATGCAATACACCATCAAACACACAGCTGAACAAATCGCTATCATTTGCGAGCGCCCAGAACCGAAACTCTAACGTTTTAAGTAACCGAGGGCTGGCTAATTTTTATTCTGCCGAAGAATTTTGTGCATAAATCACATTTGTAAGATATGTAAGTATGAATGTGCTGAAAATACTTTCGGACTTATTTATAAAAATCGTGTTTGTGGTGCGGTGGTAGCCTAGTGGGTAGAACCTCGGAATCGGCTTTTTTTTAAGTGTTTTAAGGAATCGAGTTTTCATAAATAAGACCGTAAATGTTTTCGTGGATATTGTGGTGGCACCTTAATTAAATACAAATCTAATAAGAATGGAAAAATGCAAAAAAAATCACTTTAAATTTCTTTATTGTAATTAGATTACAAATACCAATAATATATGTTACAGAACAAATTAAATTAAACAATATTTTGATTTGAACCGCGTTAAAACAATTTCACTCAAGAGGTCGAAAGTTCGAACTCCGTCAGAGAGAAGGCTTATTGTGTCCTACAGTGAGAAGTATATAAGCTGCGTTAATATGTATTATACTATATAAGTATTATGCCAGCCCACTCATCAGCCTATTTATAGGCTTATTTAACTACATAAATTTAAACCCGGACTTGTTGGCCTGAAGCCGTTGTGGCATATTGCGGTGGCGGCTGTGAATGATCTTCGTTTAAAAAAATTTTAATAAGTCCCTTATAACCATAATTTACCCTACTTAATTCGTTGCTTTAAAATTTGATGTTCTAAATTTCCATCTCCGAAAGTCTTCACCAGAACATCACCAAATTAACTTGGGACTACTTTTACGCTATTTTATGAAACATACGAATACTTATTACTAAAGGATGGGCCCCATTAGGGCTTATTTACTGCTGTCCATTGAAGAGTTCCGTTCTCCATCTCTGAAAGTCTCCATCAGATCTTCACCGAATTAAAATGGGACCAATGGGACGTTATAACTGTTCGAACAAAAAAAGAATTGTCGAAATCGGTTAAGATTTGACGGAGTTATGGAGGAACATAGCTAAATAAATATGCGTCGAATTTTTGAAGTCGGTTAAAAACAATTAATATATTACTTTTAAAAACCACCAAACTAAAATTTTAATTTAGAGGCTAAAAATTCCACCTATGTCCTCAGCACGAGTTAGTACAACAAAAAGAATAATATAATATATTACTGTTAATTTTAATCTTCAACCTAGCTTTAGATATGCTCTTTTTCAACGAGCAATAGTATATATTAATCTGTTTTCCTTTATATGCAAATGAGTAAGTGTATCCATGAAACATAATCAACTCTTTTCCTCGTCGTGATGAAAGTATCTCATAATAGTACGTCCCTGTTGAAAAAAATATGTGTTCTTATATTTATTTACTTAAGGAGTGAAACAAATGCAGTTATTATTCAAGTTATACATAAAGCCGGTGAAAAGTATCTTCTTAGGAACTTAAACCAGTTAACTTTAAAATAAACTAATAAGATAAGATAAGGTATGCCTAGGAGGTCCATTTAAAGGCCCTTTAAAACAATCACTATAAAATCGCACTAACATAAATAATACTACTCGACACAATGAAAAAATTGTTCTACTGCTTTAAACCCTCTAAAATAAAAATACATGTGACTGCAAAATTATTTATGTAGCTGTCAATAAAATTATAAACACATCTAACATAGATCGTTTCCACTATAAAATAAAGCATTTATGTCAAGTCTAATTTCACCAAGGTCTCGATAGTTCAGTGTATTATGTCAAGATATTGATAAGTAGGATCCGTGTCCGATCCTAACAATTTATTTTGAAGTTAATAAAATAAAGTTTCATGTTAAATGTAGCAATTTTAAACATGACTTGTTTACAGTAAGATAGATAAAGATAGAGAACACTTTAAAATTATAAGGCAACCATTTATCCAAAAAATTATAAGTTATAGTTGGAAACCTGTACTTTAAATTATGTATAATTTAAAGCTCCAATTTATATTCTAGTTAGGTTCATTACGCTCGCACAAACGCCATAAAACACATATGAATTAGCAATTATATTCTGATATATTGTCCAGAAGCTGTTTTCATATAATTGGGCGGAGGATGTACGTGCGACTCGTTACACACGACTAATTGTTTACTTTTGTTGTTTATTCTTATTCTTGCTTTACAATTCTTCGCTTTTGTGGAACAGATATAGGCCAAAAATTCATCATTTTTCATTGTAGCGTTGTATGAATAAGTGTATCCGTGGTACATGATCATATCCTTGCCGCGTCGTGATGGTATGACTTCATAGTCATAGGTGCCTGTTGAAAATATGTCAAGTAAACCATATTAAATGGAAATTCCTAAAAAAAACCTTCTATCGGGTATATAAAAGTGAATCTTTATTAAGCAAGTAAACAAAATTTATACAGAATTCATTTTTTTTTTATCTCTGGTCTATAAGTACCAATTTGTCACATAGCATAGCTCACGTACAACTCACACAGCATAAAAATATAAATCAAAAAATAAACCTTAACGCAATGGAAATAGAAAACGTATAGGTATTAACATGTATTTTAGTCATAACGTGTTATTGAATTTAGTTTCAGTATCGATAAATAAAAATTATCATTTTTTTTAACGTCTGTGTCCACAACCAGCTCTGTATCGGCCTGAAACCGTATTAATTTCAAGGTCTTATACTAAAATAGGTGATCCGGTTAATAGTTGTAATCGATTAGTTTTATGGCTAAACTAAAAGTTTTAGCTTAATACCTACTGCTGTTACTGACGTCTGACATGCGGTCTCGCTTTCAAAGTATTTTTATATTAATTGTAAAAAAAAAGTTAGGCTCGCTAGATAATAAAATTCCGTTCATTTAATACATATTTTTGTTATCCTACACCTAGTTTTTGATTGAAATAATTTTATAAAAATTTCATAATTTCGGAAAACACTTTTCTCTATCAATAACTAAGTGTAGGAAATGTGCGCAATTTTAATACCTAGCAAAGCAACATACCACTATAATAAGTATTTTTATTTTACAATAACTAAAAATGTTAGATTGTGCGAGCGAGACAGCATGATGCATGTCAGGGCTTCTTAATGTCCTTTTTTAAATATTGAAACAACTATTGCCACATCGTACAAAATTTATTTACTATAAATTATTCACATAGGTAATAAAAAGTATGTTAAACATAACCATTATGAAGCGAGCTTATTAATATCTAACATAACTGCCGTTAGCTGTTTTCAAATAGTTCGGCGGAGGATGAATATGTTCTTCGTTTAAAACAAATAATTGTTTAGTCCTAGGGTCGATTTTTATTCTTGCATTACATTTTGTCATCTTTATTGAACAGTAATACATTGTCTTTCCCGTGTTAGGGGAATATGTATAACCATTTAGTAGTACAAGGTACCGTCCGCGCTTCGAAGGAATTAATTCATAGCACATCTTGCCTGGACCTGTGAAAATAAAACAGAAAATTAAAAATAATACAACAACAATAACACAATTTTATTCCTAAGGTTTTTATTAATCTTTTAATATAGTTCTCATATTAAGAAAAATTGCTATAAAATAGCTACCTATTTCAGATTGAATGTTGTGTTACATTGGACATGGAAAATTGCATTAGATACCTAGGTATATTAGTATTGGGTTTTTTTTTTTTATTCTATTTTATTTTGGGAACTTTTGTCACAAGGTGACGATGACAGTTCCATCGTACCCGTTATGAAGTTATATCCTAATTAACTATATACATAACAAAAATAACTTAACTAGTATTGGGTATAATTTAAGCCTCTTGGTTATCGAGCTCTCCGACACGTAAAAAAGAAAAAAAGAAAAAAGAATAATCATTTATTGCCATGCGAGGTTTACAGTGATTATATTACAGCTAGTAGACAGGCCTTGACTCCCACAAACTTAAAACTAATGTGGTTTGCACAAGGTCCCATCAGTAGAAATGCATGACAATCGGACATACGGTCAGCATAATGCGCGCACAATCAGCACAGCCCGTGTAACTTAACCAATAATGAAATATAATAAACTAATACTAAGTAATATGTATCGGTAGTAATATGCCTTTTACCTGTTTATTACATTGTCGTTTTACGTTTAATTAAGTAGGTAGAAACATAATAAAAAAAATACGAACTAGTAGGACAACTGTTAAAATTTCGTTAGACACCGGGACAATTATTAAGTACAATGGCATTACAAAGCACTGTGTGCAACTTTTTAACTTCTACTACTTTTTAAGTCTAAGGCCATTAAAATAATGCAAAATAGTACTTAATACCTGGATTCTTTCTTAGTAAGCTAACGGTGATCATAATGCATTATTTTTTGCTTCATTGTTAGTTATCGTCACCAGTGTATTCTTGTTATTATTATTATCATTGGGTGTCGAAGTTTCTCACTGTTGAATTATTATTATTTATACTTCTGATTTCGACATCATTTAAGAGTAACTCATCTCATCAACTGATCTCGCTCGTAGATCTGGTACTGTAAATCATCAATACCTTCCACCAAGTTATTATTGGTTGTCGAAGTTTTTCACTGTTGAAGAAGAGCGATCTCCTCCTTCACTTTTGAAGTTTCATCTCGAAGAGCTTTTACCTCGGCCCGGAATTATTGAGCTTTCCTAGAGTTTGATTTAATTCTGTGGTGATAGCCGCCATAAATCTGTCTAGTTTGGCGTCCTGGAGTGAACCAAATTGCTCGTGGGATATGACTTCTGGTATATGACAACCTGACTGCTGGGAGTAGACATACCACAGACCTTCGTGTTGGTGTTTCATCCCCCTTCTGCGGTTGTTACCGCTATCACGACGCCTGGTGACATTGTCACAACAAGGACATTGTCATGTATTTTTATTAAGTTTCCGATACTTGGCTGAAGTCATGTCAATGCATTGCCGTTGATAGCGTCTGCTGCAAAGAGCACATTTAAGGGTGTCTGTATCGCAAATCATGACGAGTACCTCTTTATCCGCCTTTAGGAAGTTATCAGACTGCGCGTAAAAGCACCGGTGCTTTACCCGTGCGAAACTCGGACGTTTAGATGCTTAGACTCGCTGCAACTGCTTCTGGTGGTCTCGTTACGCGCTTGCACGGACTTGATAAGAGGTGACACCAATGAACAGACCAATCCACTGTGCGCTGTGGCTGCATGTGACGTTGAACGGCTAGCCGGATAGTGGTCGGCCTTGAAGCGAACAGTGTGATGCGCCTACCGTAGTTAGGATTTGACATCACTTCACTAAATATCCGTTAATATGAACGCTATCCGTCGATAAGAACGAGTTTGATTTGTTTTAGATTTTATTAGCTTTAGCACAGCAAGTTTCTTAATTATTTCTTCACAGTTAGATAGAGGGCATTATTTATGTTATTTTAAACTAAGATACATTGCAATACTCGAGTTTGGTCTTGAAGTATACATTATTTATATCGCACAACAACAGAACACGTCAGTCGCGGGGCGCTCTCGCATACACTTCAGTTAGTATTTCATTTTACAACTGCCCACCTTACCTAGTAATACGTATTTCTATGATAAACACAATATAAAGTAACTTTGTGTCATTCAAATTGTGGTAACTTGAATACATACTTTTATATGTATCTTTTTTATACAAAGCCTCTGGGTGTATATTATATTCTTTGTTAAAACTGCATAACAAACCCTTCCAAAAATCACATTTTTATGTATTGCCCGCTGCTGGTCAAAAAACTGGTGAAATGATATTTCGCTGGTGGATGAGTGTGGGTTTCATTCGCAAAAATGATGCCTCCATTTTCATTCATTTTAACCTTAGCTTTGCATCCGCCTGTCTTTATGGAACAATAGAATGATCTTTTCGTCGATCCTTCTGAGTAGGTATGTCCGTTGAATAAGACGAGCTTCTTGCCCCGCTGAGATGGTACCACTTGATAATCATATACACCTGATGCAAAGATAATAATTTCTTTTTATTCGTAAAAGTAGTTACGTGGGATTCGGATATAAATTACTACATGTTTTTGTACACGCACCGTGCGTGTGCGTGTGTGCGTGTGCGTGTGTGCGTGAGCGTGAGTGTGTATGTGAGGACTCTGTCCACTTCGTTAGTGTTATCGCAGTGACGAATTATGTTTTTTATAAACACCGTAAGATTTTTAGGTTATAAAAATATAGAAGAAAAAGCCCATTAACATTTCATGAAACTCAACGTGTATTTCGTCACAAATTGTTTTTGAGGGGAAAATTAAGTAATCACTAACTTAATAAGTTACAAAAATAAAATTCACATTTCTAAATAACATGTAAACTACCTGAAACTGATGATCTAAGTACGTAACATAACAGTAACAGTAACAGCGTTACCAGTTTTTTTTTTCAGGAAATTTTTCCATAAAAATGGGGAAATTTGTACTTGAGCGTTGGATCAAGTTCGTATGTTTTAAGGTAACGTATCCAAGAAAAAAAAATACCGCTTACGAATCACTGAATTACTCATTTTTATTTGGTTTTCTTGAAAAAACTACTGGAACCCATCATCTTCTCGTACTATGTGCATGGAAAATCATGATGACACCTTTCGTTTCCGGACAAAGAAGAAAGAATCAACAGAATTCTTGAACACAAATCTACATACTCAGCGGAAACATTATTAATGTGCATTGCTGCCAATTTAAAGGTTTAAGGTTATATTTGAGATTATTTATTGTTTTTTTTTGTATCATTATATCAATGTACGAAAAGGGAACTGTTACACTGACGAAAAGTTATTCATCTAATAGTTATTTGGCCTAGTAAAAGACTTCACAAATAATAAATACCCAAAACGTTTTGTGTCATTATAATAATCAGCTTAACAATAATACTACCAAATGAAACGTTGCCATACAAAAATTTGTAAATCGTTTTTTGTCAAAGTGAAAAATGGGTGAAACGTTGGTTAACCAGTGATAATCAGTGTAACAATTTTCTGCCAAAAGGCAGGATACCGGTATGTGTATATATATTTATCACGCCGACAAAGTTAAAGAATAAAATGTTGGAATTTTTTTTTACCGTTCCTCCCCTAGCATGAAAAGTGTGGATCATTTTTTTTTTTCGTCTACCCCATCATGTGGGGCATACTGTGGGTGTGGGAAGACCATTTTTTCATTTAGGGTTCCTATTAAGCTTTAAAGCGCAATTTTTTTCCGAGTATGGCGTCCCCTCTCTCCTGGCTAAACGGTTGATTGTAGGGACGTGAAAAAATTCAGGGTAGTATTACATATAATGAGTTTAAAAGGAAAAGTATCACGGCTAAGTAGGCTTTCCTAGTTAACGAGTAATAGGCAACCAACATATAAAAGTAAAATTTCGTACAAAATCCATTGACAATTACTTCGATGAAGTTGTTAGTTCTGTGAAGCAGAAAAAAACCCTCTTTCTACGGAAACTTAAATAGCGCGTGGCCCGGCACGGACTTAGCCGGTTTTTTTTATCGCTAACAAAGAAAACGGACAATATATTGCCATAATAATTTTATTAGCTATAATTTGGCCTCATTTTTTTAACAAAATAAATTTTAACAAATTTGAATGAAGTAGGTAGCAGGTAGTACAGCTTCTTTACTGTTAGTTGCAAAGTCGCCCGTAACGCAGTTTGCGCAACTCATTAAGGTTCACGCATTCAAAGGTCGGCGTTTTGTCGACTGTACGTCAATTGTGTCATTTCGATCATATCATTAATGCCATTCTAATCATTCTATAGTGCTACTTACTAAATAAATAAGTGCCGCAACCTGGCTCGGTAACAGTGTCACTTAAACAATAAGGTTTTAATACGCTTAAATAATAAGGTTTTATGTATTAAAAATGTGATGCTGGCATTGGGCCAGGCATGTTTGTACTTATGTTTTAGTAACATGATTTATTTTTGATGTATCTAAAAAAAATACAATTCGTTATATCAGCTTGGCAAATTTATTATTATTCATCTGGCCACCCTTGAAGCACGAACACACCTTTGAAGGACGGCCATTTGCATGCTTCACTTGTCTTTGGAGGAGGCTACGTCTGCCTTTTTTTCACGTATAGGGAAATACCTTCTACCGAAGTGGTCCGTCGGGGCATGTGTATGAGACTCAAACGCAGCCACTATTCTTTTATGTTTGTCCATCGTCAGCTTTGCTCTGCACCGATTGTACGTACTATATGAGGAACAATAGTATCGAGTACATCCGTGTTCTCCGACTGAGCGAGAGGAGCGATATGTGTATCCATTGAATAATACAAGATGCCTTCCCCGCTGTGACGGAATGATATCGTAGTCCCGACCTGGAGGATTTGATTAATGTTTTTAGTATAAAACATGATCAAGTAAACCGCCAACCAGGGCCTAAAATCCTGTTAATGCACTTCAATGGGAGCTGCATGAACGTGTCAATTTGATTTCATTGCCGCTTCATTTTTACGCACGCACACCCGACAAACAGTTTAAGCAATGAAAAAGCGTAACACCAAGTTTAGTCTCCTTCAACTTATCATACAAGGCAAGATTCCAGGAAGAAGGAGACCTGGGAGACCAAATATATCATGGCTACAAAGCTTACGACAGTGGTTTCAACACAGAAACAGTTACTTGTCTGTATTGGCAGCCTCGAAAAGCAAGATAGCCGAATTGGTTGCCAACCTCCGATAGGAGACGGTACATAAGGAAGAAAGAAGAAGAATACTAAAATAAATATTAATAAATAATTACGATCTTTACGATAATGTATATATTTAATTATACAGGGTTTCTCGTTCCAATACTCTTCTCTATATTGCGAGGGCGGCGGGTGAATATGTTCTTCGCTCAAAACTGTTAAAGCTTTGGTATTCTCGTCCAGTTATAATCTTGCTTTACATTTGTGCAGTTGTGCGGAGCAATAGTACAAATTTTTGACATGAGCGTAAGTGTAGGTATCCGTGAAACAATATCAGATTTCTTCCACGTCGCGATGATATAAATTTGTAATTGAAAGTATCTGAAAAAAAACCAAACAGTATGTTAAAACGATTTTTAACCGACCTCAAAAAAGGAGGAGGTACATACTACAACTAGGTACATTTTTTATTTTTTTTTATTTGGCTATGTTCCTCCATAACTCCGTCAAATCTTAACCGATTTCGACAATTCTTTTTTTGTTCGAACAGGTATAACGTCCCATTGGTCCCATTTTATTTGGTGAAGATCTGATGGAGACTTTCAGAGATGGAGAACGGAACTCTTCAATGGACAGCGTAGCGTAATCGTAATCATAAAATAGCGTAAAAGTAGTCCCAAGTTAATTTGGTGATGTTCTGGTGAAGACTTTCGGAGATGAAAATTTAGAACATCATATTTTAAAGCAACGATAAGATAAGATAAGATAAGAATATTCTTTATTGCACACAAGAAGCGAGACATAAAATATGAAAGTTACAATGAAAAAGTACAATGGGCGGCCTTATTGCTAACAGCAATTTCTTCCAGACAACCTTGTGACGGTGCCCAGTTTCAATTATTTTGGGCACCGGCCTAAAATTACACTTCTACAATATCTACATGTATAAATATTTCTAATTATTTAAATTATTTCTGACTTTTTAGTGCTGTAGTGTTTCGAAGCCAGTTTTTATTTTTTATTTAAAAAAAATTATTTCAGTGTTAAAATAAATAGATAGAGAACACATTATTGCACAACCAGAAGAAAAGACAGTAAACGGTTTATTATATCTATGAAGTGGTACACAATTAGTGGTCTTGTCGTCTAGAGTGATCTCTTCCAGACAACCTACAGAAAATATACACTGTAGCAAAACTAAGATGTATTAAAAAGCTGGTGAAAGACAATGTGAATCGATCTCTTAAACTCATACTCAGGTGTTGCGATTTCAGTCAACAGCTAGTCAATCTTTAAATAACCCTACTTAGTCCCGGTTTCCCGTACGCTAACAGTCTGTTAATTGTCTATCTACACCGATGGTTAGTAATGTTACGGATAAGCAACAAGAATGTAAAGCTCGGTAGGTCGGTCGGTCGTCGATATCAGACAGAGGTAGATGGTAAATCAATGGCGACACAACTCACAGATGTAATTAAAAAAAAATCATTTAATTATATATTTTATTTTTTATTTTATTTTATTTAGGACACAAACAGTCAAACAGGAAAAAATAAAAAGTATATGTAAACAAAAATAGACCTGGAGGTCCCTTAAGTAAACAAAATTATAATATTATAAGCATGCGATCTTAACTAGTTTTGATTCTTAGTATCTGAGACTTAGTATTGGTTACAGTAAAATAAAAGTATAAGTATGAGCCATTTTAACTTAATTGTATTTGAGCAATATTTTATTTATATGGAATATGTTAATATGAAATAATACAATATGGAACTAAATTTGTTCTAAAACAATAAGGATAAGCCTGAATCCTGTTACCTGTGAACAGTGTGCATGTGTGTCTAATATCCGGACGGTCCGTTTCTAAAACTCTGGTGAATTTACCCTCTCCAGTGTCTAAGAATCTAAGGGCCGGTTTCTGAATTGAGAATTTCACTAAGTAAATACTTAAGTAACGTTCCGTCACGCTCTTTTCTAAGAAATTCGAAGAGACAGCACTACAGTTAAAGAAAATCGCAATTCAGAAACTGGCCCTAAGAGTCCATTACTAATTATAATTTGTGCGCTGTTCGTGTTTGTTTTTTTAATATGCATTGTTTTATTACCAATGATGTTATCTCTTGTTATAATTATGTTTTTTCAGTACGTCTTATATCTGCGGTTGAAAAGACTATGTGAATCAACTTTATTGTTTTAGAACAAAACATATTCTAGATTCGACTCTGTGGTATTTTTTAGGAGACACGATACTCATACATAACTTCGGGGATTAAGGTACATAATTAAGTTTAAATAATCGCGATTAGATACGTTAATAGTATAACTACAGACTCTGAGGGTTGTGTCGGTATGGATGACTGATTACCAGAGATTTTTGGTGACATAAGCTCGATTTTTTTTTACCGTGTAAATTTGTGTTTTCTGTATATCTTTTGTGATAAATTATAGTAATACCAGTGAAGAATCATTTATACAGGGTCACCTCAAAAATAGGCAATTCCTGAAACACGTCAGATAGGCCTGAGACACACAAAAAGGACGTGAGGCGAGGGCGCGGAAAAGACGCGACGTGTTGTTTAGAATTCGCGCCCTCACCCCGTCTCTTCTGTGTGGGCTTCGTCCCGTCCCTTCAGTACATTTTGTATGAAAGTGAATTTGAAAAACGACGCGTATATTCCGCGCCCTCGCCCCACATTCTTTCGGTGTGTCATAGAGCTTGTCATTTACAAAAACTTTTCTTCCACGACTTTTGAATTAAATTTTCCATTTGTTTTAACATCTTTTTCATTTTTTTTTTACTTTTTCATAATGCTGTTTTATAGATAATACTTTGTTTCATAGATAATGCACTCGTTCTTGGTCCGTGCGCACTAACCGTCGTTATAATCAACTAAAAATGTACGCACACGGTCCGAACGTACTAAGACCGTCAAAACCCGGCTTTAGTCTTGATTAAATTATAATATAGTTATCGAAAGTGTATATGGCGGCAGTAAATGCGTGTGATCCTTATTCAATTGTTCTATTAACCCCTCTTTATTCGTTTACTACTAAACTATAACGTATTTTATATCCTTAAGTAAGTTTATCATTAGCCTTTGAAAAATTCCCGGACTGGATGCTAATCCGTAGACTAGGCGGTGATATTTGAACAGGCCCCTGTGGATATTTACTACCGTAAACTTCTTAGTCTTCTTCTAATTCTACCTGATTATACGCTTGAGATAAGTCTAGCTTCGTGAAGTAGATCCTCTATCTTCGGCACGGGGTACTTGTCGACCATCAAGGCGGGATTCAAGGTTACCTTATAGTCGGTGCAAACCCTAAGGCCCCCGTCGGCTTTACGAACCGACACCAGAGGAGATGCCCAGTCGGAGGCATCGACGGGCTCGACGATGCCGGCTCGCAGCATGGCATCCAGCTCCGCGTCCACGCGCTCGCGCACGCCGCCTCGGGCCGCACTAGTAGGCGCGCGCGCCCGCCCCTGAACCGTCCCAGGTTTCCCGCGGTATGTTTATTTTTTAATGTTTCCGGGTCTGTACTTTGTTCAACGTGCAATAAGGGTACTACTAGAACATAGCTGTGCCATCCACTGTCGTCCCACGAGATTAGTAGTGGCGTTCTCAATTATATACAAATCCAGTTTTTTTGAACGACCTTTGTAGTACACATCAATATTTATGTAACCTACCGGTTTTATCCTACTACCGTCATAAAAACGGAGGGAAAGATTACATTCTTGTATAGAGATTTCCTTAAATAATTTATCATAAGTTTCTTTGCTTACACATGTCAATTTCCATTGTAATAGGACTTTTATGGACAAGGAGGCTCACCGGTTTATATTTATTTAGCGACATCTGGTACACCGCTTCTTCTTCTTCGTCGTACTCGAGGTCATACTCCTCCTCTGCCTCACTGGCTAGTAGACCTTCTCCCTGCTGCTGCTGCTCGTCTTCTCTGATGACGCACCCGTTCTCGCATAGTTTCCCCGCCCAACCTCTCCGTTCGGCCACACTCTCCGTAAATGGCCCGTCACCCCGCAGCGGCTACAGATGTAGTCTCGAAACCTACAGCCGTGTGTGACGTGGTAACGGTCTCCGCAGGCAACGCAGCCACCGCCGCGCGCGCCGCCCGCCCCGCCACGTGGAGCGCATGCAAGTCGCGCACGAGTCCGGCCGCCGCCGCTGGCTCCACAGCGCTCCGCTTGTCTTATATAGTCACTTTGCAAGCCGCATACGAACTGATCTCTCATATTATATTCTCATTCAATGACACTCCGAAATCACAAAACCTTGTTTTCCTTTTTAGCTCCGCGACGTAGGTAGTTACCGACCGTCTGTCCTTTGTTTTGCCTATACGGGCGAAACCGGTATCTTTCTGCCATAACAGACGGTGTCGGTTGTAAATGATTTCTCATAATATTTATTAGTTCACCATAGCTCACACTAGAAGGCTTCTTTGGGCTACATAAGTTGACCATTAACTCGTAGGCTTCTTCACCGATAATGGAGATGAGCGTTGGCACTTTCAATTCACTTTCGACTTTATTCACAAGAAAGTAAATTTCTAGTCTATCGCAATATGCTTGCTAGTTGCCTGTTTCTATATCGAAGTCACTAGATTTCCCGACGTTTTTCGACATTTTCACGGAAAACCTACTTCGTCGTCACTGTTAAATAAAATACGTGCTACTTGAGAGCCATTTATTCGATAAAAGACCCTGCCCGTTTTATCCCAATACCCCACATTATTCACCAAAATATAAACTAGAACTACCCTACGTTATGCTAATATACAACAGTAAGTATCGATAGTTTGAGTATATTTTCATTCACAACAAGAATGTCGATGATGTTTCATTTCATTTACAAAAATCCGATAGAAATTGCCATTCACATGCAAAAGCAAACTGTAATAGTGTTGTTTATATCAGTATACATGTAAAAAAGATAAAGAATATAATTAAAAGTTTTGGGAAGTTACGTACTTTCTACGATTTTTAAAAGCTGGTGAAAACCAGTATTCTTTTATTTAGTAAGCCAGGCAGATAAGCAATGCCTTTTGACAAAATGCTTTTTTATTTTTTTACTGTTAATTATTTCTTCAACACAGTTGCTCGTAAATTTACTCTTATTGCATCGGTCTTTAGTTTCATAATTCAGCATATTATCATACTTGTGGTGTAAAAATATTAAAGTATAAGTTCTGTAATATATTTTTTTTTTATTTGCTGTAATATATATAAGATAAGATAAGAATATTCTTTATTGTACCAGGAAAAACACAATATATATTTTTTATTTCAGCTTTATGTCTAAGAACATTGAATATTTTTACGAATATTAAATTATTTTAGGGTCAACATGAAAAATAAACATTTCATTTCATCAAATTGTATATTTCTAAACACAAATTAACTTAACTATTTAGAAACATTATTATAATATATTATAAGCAGCCTATATAGGGGCACAGGCCCTCACTCAACACTTAATCACCGCGCGTGCCCACCGCGGATTGGCCATTTCAAGCGCTGAGTTATGTGAATAGCTCAGACACTCATGTTTCTTCACGATGTTTTCCGTCACCGTTAGCGAGTGGTACTGCTACTATAACTTTACAAATGTACATAACTTCCAAAACAAAGTCATAGGTACATGCATGCACTGAGAATCGAATCTCTCGCTTCCGAGTCCAATGTTCTACCAACTAGGCTGCCACCCCACGTGGTATGTTAGTACATTAATTTATAGTTTATTCTAATTTTTATATTGCTGCTGCTGCTGCTGCTCCGACTTAAACAGCCGGCTCACCTGCGGCTCGCGCTTACAATGCCTCGTGTGTAGTGACCAATTTAGCAAACTTGTGTCATATCTATTACTGTTAGGTTTTATTTTAAGAAGGAGAGTTGGGCGAGCAATGGACACTTTAAAACCATCTAAAATTTCAATAATACCATCCCATTCGCCAATTGGTCCATAGATACCATGTACGGCTGCATGTACTTACAGCAGCCACACCAGTTTTATGAGGCAAGGGAAAAAAGGATCTGTTCTGTGATCTACCCCATGCCATCACGTTATTATGGACACTCTTACTTGCAATTTTAGGAATAACAATAGCATCTATACCGGGCCATTTCTTAAATGTGCAATTCCTGAAACTCAAATTTGTGTGTTTAGCAACAACTCTGTGTTTTTTCACAGATTTTTGTTAATTTATGGCTTATTTTAATTTTATTACAATTCGCACTTTACGCGCACTAAAAATTTCGTAGGCTTCAGCAAATCATTGTCCTATATAGAAAAAAGTGCATTTTATTTAACACATAAGCTTTTAAACATTATCTATGAAACAAGCCCACTGCAAAGCAGAAAAACCGTCACAAAAGAGGAATATATTGTTTTATAATAAATTAACAAAAAAATTAATTAAGTAACTCTAACCGACACGTTTCAGGAATTGCTCATTTTAGAAATATCTTTATATTTGCAGTAGATTAGGAGTTATGTTAAACTATAAATTCACATTTTAACATAATGCCCACTCTCAGCCAAAACATAGTTTGACGGTGAATGATTGTGGTTTTCGTTTGCTGCTACAATGGCGCCATTTTTATCCAACTTTAGCCTCGCGTCTCTGCAATGGAGCTTCGTTCGCTGAGTACAATAGTAGACGGTTCTGTTCTTGCACAAAGTGTTGTATGTGTATCCGTTCAACAATATTAAACTCTTGCCTCGCACAGAAGGTATGACCGCATATTTATAGTATGAATCTGAAAAATATAAAACGATCGCAGTAAGTGTTAAGTGGCTCCCAGAGTAACACTAGCGCCACCAAGGTTTAAAAATCATGTCTTTTCTTACAGAGCGTATTTGCAAAAAGTGTCTGTATAATCTCTCAATCATGTTAATAGTGATTTTTAGGACGTGAACCTAAGGTAAAAAACCTGGGACAAGATAGCATTAACGCCAAAAACAGCCGTAAGTAGGTTGTCGGTCGCGGGTCCTAACACTGACAATAATAATAATAATAAATAATAATCTTAAGGCTCTCTCGCTAGATGGCTGGATCAAGGGGCAGATATAGAAGGCGGTGCTCTTGGACACGGCGCGCATCGTCCGGAGGTTTCTCTCTCTGCGGCCCTAACCACCGGTAGCTTGAGCCTAGCTCCGTTACCGGTGGCCAACTAGGATAGGTTTATAAAATATATTTTGTAATTTTTTATATTTTTTACTTCTTATATTGATTTTATAAACCTATTCTAAGTTATAAAAATAAATAAAGAGAATAATTATAATAATGGGGTTCTATCTGTCAGTACGATACGAATAACTTTCTATTTGTGGAAACTTTGCAATCACGAAAAAAATATCAGCCACATTAAAGTTACCACTTGAGGCATTACAATAGATAGGTAGAAAATGTACCTATGGATCATCTGATACTTTTTTCACGATTTCAAAGTTTTCCCCAAAACATAGGTTGTTAGAAATTACGAGTGGAACCCCCCATTTCCAGATGTATTTCGGGGTTTTGTTCCTGTTATTTTTGAGTAGCAAAAAAATTGAGAAAATAAAGAAACTGTTAATGACCTTCTTCTAAAGTATTTTTTGAAGAAGAAGAAGAAGTAGAAGAAAGACATTTATTGGGACAAATTAACACATCACAAGAAAAAAAGGCATAACAAGTAGCATAAACAAGTACCTACAAAGAAAAAACAAGTCACATAAATACAACATAATACAAGACAAAGTCAGAGCGTCAGAGTGCATCCTGTGGTGTATCAAAGTTGCCACAAAGGGCATCTGACTCAGCATTGTGCTGAGGGTGTGAGCTATATTCTGGCTGGGACGTCCTCACCTTACAGTGGAGTGAGAAATTGCGGATTTGGAAAAAAAATATGTTTCGTACTAAAAATTACTTTATTTAATCATAATCAAACCATGTTTTGTTTTAGCACAAAACATTTTAGAACTAATAAATATATTACTTATGTGCTTCGAGCGTCTTATGGTCGACGCGGCCAATACATTCTTATTTTACTTGTTTACGCATACCGTAAAAGAAACGTAAATGGAAACATTTTTCAATGCCACGATAGCTTTGATTTTTGAGTTCGGAACCAAATGACCTATCTACAAAATTTCCATACCATTAGTTTTAGCCGGCCAGACTGAAGATTAATTGTAAACGCGTAATTACAGTACATTTTAGAATTCACGTAGCGTCTCGTAGCGTAGCTTTCGTGTATACCGAAGGCGTGATCGTGAAAGCTACACTACAATCTATGTATAATGTGGAGGATGCGAGTGGTGTCCAAAGACCTTTTTCAATGAACACCTTTTTCTTATCCATCCTTAGCTTTGCCTTTGTGCACTGATGCTGAGACCTTCTATAGACATACAGTAGTACATTAGCCGGCCAGACTGGAGATTGCCCGTGAGCGCGTAATTACATTACATTACTATAAAATTAAAAATTAAATAATAGTACATTACATAACTAGGGTCGTAAAATAAAGGAAGGCCGATATCGCAGAAGTTTAAGGCCCGAGCCGCAGGCGAGGGTCATAAATATGCGATAGAGGGCTTTCTATTTTACAGTCCGTGTTGTGTACACAATTTTATGTCGTCACTTGGCCTCAAAGTGGGTTTTCCCGAACGCGTAGCGTGCGGAAAACCTCTCTTTTTGGACAGGTGTTGCATAAAATATATTTATGGTGTAACCATAAATTTCAGTATCTGGGGTTTGGCAGTGGCCTTCTTTTAAGTAAAAATACCTGTGCCATCCAATGCTTATAGGTATTATTTCATTTATCAATATAATTTTACAAAGTTACATCCAAACTTACGACTATGTTATTTTTTATCCATTTATTTTACTTTTTTATATATTTGTTTTTTTTTAGTTCAAAACTAAGCATGCATGTGTGTGTACGTATGTGCTTGAGTGTGTGTGTGTGTGTGTGTGTGTGTGTGTGTGTGTGTGTGTGCGTGTGTGTGCGTGTGTATGTGTGTGCGTGTGTATGTGTGTGTGTGTGTGTGTGTGTGTGTGTGTGTACGTGTGTGTGTGTGTGTGTGTGTGTGTGTGTGTGTGTGTGTGTGTGTGTGTGTGTGTGTGTGTGTGTGTGTGTGTGTGTGTTTATATGTGCGTGCGCGTGTGTGTGTGGGTGTGCGTGTGTATGTGTGCCTGTGCGTGTGTGTTTAATAGTGCTAGCGTCCATTTTGTTGCATAAGTTGTCAGTTAACGGGTTTTGTTGTCGGTTAGGTGTATTATTACATATCATATTATATTTATTTATTTATTTGGAATAACATGTGCTTCAGTTTCTTTACAAGTTTTTTGTAGTAACCAGCTAATCAATATTTTTTTACATTTAAAGAATTGTGTTGGATAAAGCTACACAATCATCAATTGCTGGGAGACAATTTACAAAGCCATCTCAAAGCAATATTTATATTTAAGCTTTTGTTTATTGAATTCTATAAGCGGGCAGATTGCGTTGTAAATTGTCTCCCAGCAAATGATGATTTAGTAGCTTTATATTTAATTACTTTATCTGGTCTCGTTTCTTGAGTACATTATAATCGAATGCATTTGGTTTGTGATGTTTTAGTATTGCCTGTAGCACATATAGTTTTCTTACAGGTAATAGTTCAGCATGCAAGTACAGCTTATTTGTTGAAAATCTATATAGCTTAAAATACAAAACCTTTATGAGAGCCCTTTGTGCTCTTTCTGTTTGTAGAAATTTAGTTTTGGTGGCTCCACCCCAAATGGATACACAATAGCATAGTATAGATTGCGCTAGGGCAAGATATGTTTTATTAAGTAGTACTGGTGGGGCTATATATCTCAATTTTTTTAATACCCAAATCAATTTTCGTATTCTAGCGCTAAGCATTTCGATTTGTGGGAACCACGACAATCTCTGATCGATCATGTCTCCCAGGTATTTAATTGTTGATACTTTACTGACTATGTTGCAGTGACAGCCACTGAAATTTTGTTGTGAGGTGTCACAGTTATGAATTTTTATAATTGGGTTGAGTTCGATTGTACATAGTAAAGCATATGTAGTTCGTTTTCAGTGGTTAATAGGTTTGAGTTGAGCCATCGTGCAATGTGAGAGAGTCCTGATTCAGCGTCCAAGCGACTTAGGTCCCAAAAGTCATTACATTACTTAACATTACATTTTAGATTTCGTCATTTCATTACGTGGATTGAACGACAGTGTCGTACGTCCGCCGGCCAGACTGGAGATTGCCCGTGAACGCATAATTGCATTAATTACATTATGTTACGTTGCGTTAGGTTAGGTTACGTTACGTCACGTCACGCCACTACGTTACATTACATTTTAGATTGCACGTAGCGTCCCGAAGGCGTGAAACGGCTATAATGCGGCGGATGCGTGTGGTGTCCAATGACTTTTTCAATGCACATCTTATTGTTATTTTCCATCCTTAGCTTCGTCTTTGTGCACTGACGCCGTCGTGACCTTCTAGACGTACAGTTATTCGTTAGACGGCCAAACTGGAGATTGCCCATAAACACGTAATTACATTACCTTACGCTACATTACGTTAAATTACATTACATTTTAGATTTCGTCATTTCATTACGTAGATCGTACGATAGTACGTTAGCCGGCCAGACTGGTGATTGCCCGTGAACACGTAATTGCATTTACGTTACATTACATTTTAGATTTCACGTAGCGTCCCGAAGGCGTGAATCTATAATGCGGCGGATGCGTGTGTTGTCCGATGACTTCTTCAATGCACACCTTATTCTTATCCATCCTAAGCTTAGCCTTCGTGCACTGATGCCGTGACCTTCTAGAAGTACAATACAACGTTAGCCGACCAGACTGGAGATTGCCGGTGTACGAGTATCCGTTGTACACTACTAGGTCCCCGCCTCGTCTTGATGGGATTATCTGGAAGCCCAGTGCAGCTAGGGAAAGGAAAAAAGACTGATCAATTAACATAACAGCGCTTTTATAATGACTATACAATAACATATTTTTAAAGCGTTTAAAGATTCCTAAATCTTACTCAGCAGACAGACAATACAGTTTAATTAACAACACAGTGAAACAGTTTTTTAAAGTTGTCAATTTTAATCGGATATATTAGCATACAGGGGATGCAACATAACAAATCACAAGTGCAAAGGCCGGCTTATCTCTCTGAGAGAGTTTCTCCAGCAAACCTTGGGGAATCGACGAAAATTTTCCTTTAATTCGGAAAAAATAAAAACCGGCCAAGCGCACCAAAGATGGGTTTACATTTTTTTTCGCGATTAGACCCGTTTAATATTCTTTATCATTTTATGTCTTTAAGTATAGACGTATAGGCCCAATATTTTTATTATTTGTTGTAAATCCGCAGTAATTCCATATGTTCCGTGAAAACAATCTTTCAACTAACTACCTATTATGGTTCAAGAGATATTTCTCTTTGTAAGTCATACGGACAGACGGACTGACAGAGGCAGACATCGTAGGAGCCCGTTGGTAAGGATCCCTGTAAAAAGTTTTTTTTTTTAATTAGTCCATGCCATTGCTACAACTTCACAAATGTATATAACTTAGAAAACAAAGTCATTGGTACATGCCGGGATTTGAACCCACGACGTCCCGAAATGTGAGGCCGGCGTTCTACCACTACCACCACGAGTCCACTCGCTAACGGTGAAGGAAGACATCGTAAGAAACTTGAGTTTTTGAGGTGTTCACATACCTTAGCGAGTCAGCGCTTGCGATGCCAATCCTCAGTGGGCACGCGTTGTAAAAGCCCATACTCTCTCTCTGAGAGAAGGCCTGTGCCCTGCTGTGGGACGTATATTAGGCTACATAAAAAAGCCGATACAGTGTGGCACTGCTGGGCAAAGGCCTCCCCTTTAGTCTTCCACTCCTCTCTGTCACCGGCCTTCCCCTGCCTCCTGGGCAGAACGACCGTGGGGTCATCCCTCCATCGTCGCTCACGAACTTCTCCTCCTTGGTCGCTCACGAACGACAATTGAATAGAAAAAATATGTAATCACTCAATTAAATTTGAATATTTTCCCCAGCATTACTAAGTGCATATCGCGGGGACATATGTGTGTGATCTTCGTTCGCTCTTATTATTATTCCATCTTCATTCAGTTTAAGTTTGGCTTTGCATTGTTGCGCCTTCTGGCTAGAACAATAATAGGTCAGAGTAGCCTTTTTGCCAGCACAATGGTATATTCGTGAAATAGTATTAAGGTTTTTCCACGTTGAGATACGATGAACTCATAATCTTTCGTTCCTGTGAATTAAAATACAAGCTCATTGCTGGATTTTTATATGATTTCTTAAACCGCTAGTGTACAATACAGAAAGTAAGAATTACAAATTTTTTTTAAGTGGTATTCTTTATCTACTGGGAAAATTTGACAGCACAAAATAATATTTGTATGCAATCAAAGTACAACACAAACAGGTGAGAAAGAAGTAAGTATTCGATTCGAGCAATTAATAATAAAATTACAATGCGTTTGTGTTTATGAAAACGACTTAAAACCACAATAACAAATAAATTGTTTAAATCACAATTCCAATTGAACAACTTAATGAAAATACATGGCAATATTGGTGGTAGCAAAAGTAACTGTAATCAAAATAAACTATTAAAATCAATTAATAAATATTAATTTATTAAAAATAATTTAAAACCTACGAAAACCAAGACTCTTTCTATCCTTTTATTCGTCTACCCTTACAATGGCATTTGGAGAAATAAAGACACCTAACAATTTAATACTGAATATTGCTTAACCAGAAGTCATATCGTCCGGCTTTCGTCCGCCTGAATTGCGGCGGCAAATGCGTATGGTGTCCGTAGGATGCTAAGATGCGTTTATTGTCTTTATCCATTTTCAGTTTAGCGGTGCACTTACGAGACATTCTTGAGGAGCACCGTGCAGTACGTCTGCCTTGCCCTTTATCAAACGCGAACGTGAATCCGTGGTAATATATAATTTGACTGCCACCTTTTGACGGAAGGATCACGAAGTCCTGCAAATCTGGAGAGGGAAAACGCTTTTACAGAATACTGCTTGCGTGGGCATTAAGCCCATACTCTTTCTCTGAAAGAAGGGCGGCACCCTACAGTAGGTCTTATAAGGGCCTGTGGTATGCAAAAGCAAAGAAGCAAAGAAGGATGAAACATCAGGAGACAAGTGAGGAAACATTATTTCATTGACAGCACCATAAGCTCGCAAGAATCAGCGCCACGTCCTGTAACTGTCCACTGGGTGGTTCTTTAAAAAAAATTATAACTTCATGTGTCAGATACATAATTATGTTTGTATGATTTTGACACTGTGGAGTGACCAACATAGAAAATCCAAGAAATGTAGAGTTACACAATAGATGCACTGGAGGCAAAATTATCTCGTAACACTAGGCATAAAAGAAAGAAAAATCGAGAGAAATAAATGTCCAGACAGACTGTGACTGATATTAGGACAGTTTAACAGATCAGATGGGCGAATTTTCCATCATCATAATCATCAGCCAATTGACGCCCACTGCATTACACAGGACTCCCTCGTAGTTTTCCAAGCTTTCCGGATTAATTCCATATTTCTTAAATGTTTGGAGAATCCGAATGCACCAAATTCAGGACTTCAGGAAAACAATTGGCAGGTATATCATAGTCATAGTGAAATAAATAGTGAAGCAGTTACCACTAGTGAGATCGATGCATAGATAAACGATTGTATACACACCTAAATGGAATAAAAACACCACTTGCACTTGAAATTACTTTTATTTTACTAGAAAACCAAAAGGAAACACAACACTAAATAAACACCTAAAACTAGTCAATTAAAAAACTAAATAAAACATTTTATTTCTTACGCTTTATCGTGGAAATCGTTATAACATGTTTTACCCTTTCGCAAGCACAAAGGTACTTGACAAGTTTCACAGACGAAAATCGTACGAACAGGATTTTTCTTTGTACTACAATTGGCACACCTCCTGGAAGTTGTTCTAATTGGTTTATGTTTGTTCTGACGCATTCTTATTTCACCTGAAACCACTTCCTTGTTTTTTCGTTTCCAGGTGATTGAAGTGTTGCGACGGGTACCTTTTTAAATGGCATATAATATGGTGATCTCAGTTCATTAGGTTTGGTTCTGGATGTAAGCAAAAAACAATCAATACATCAAAGCAAAAAAAAATGTCATAGGGGTTGAATTAATAAGATAATTAATGAGCAAACCACTAGGCATTATTGCGTCCCCTAGTTAAATGACTTCTATTAACGATTTGTTTACATCTAGACTCTGAATTAAATGACATTCATTTACGTTAGTTTGGAAGCAGGTTGTTTCATGCCATTCATCAGTCTAGACTCTAACCCACTCTAGGGTTCCGTACCCGAAGGGTGCCAAACGGGACCCTATTACTAAGACTTCACTGTCCGTCTGTCTGTCTGTCACCAGGCTGTATCTCATGAACCGTGATAGCAGTTGAAATTTTCACAGATGTATTTCTGTGGGCTCCCATACAATAAACGTATTTTTTGCTGTTTTTTGCTCGATACTAATAACGGCAACAAGCAGACGCTTGAAATATTCACAGAATATTTAGTTCTATATTCGGTCCAAAAATAAATAACTAAAATAAAATACATATTTAAGACGGGCTCCCACACAACAAACTTGATTTTGCTGTTTTTCTCGATCTTTATGCCTAATCTTATATAGATAATGGTACGGAAACCTTCGTGCGCGAGTCCGACCCGCATTTGGCCGGTTTTTTCTAACGTCAACAGCTGTCAGTTGCTTTTTTTGTATACATTATTTATCTATTCAGAATGCAAAGTTCTTTTACATATTACTATGCAACAAAAAATATAATTAATGCACCAATAAACATGATAGATTCATGGGACTCTAAAATTCATATTGACTTCCAAAACTCATGGTTTTAGAAATCAATACGAAGTTATGGTTTGCATTTGGCCAACTTCCAATAGTAGTTGTTAGTGTACGAGAAATCGGGGTAAGACTTGCTAGGTTTATTTTAATTCTTTGTTGAGCTTTATTACGTAAGGACTTGTGGGATAGTAAAATTAATAACCGGAAGATTATTATAATAGTAGGTTGTATTACTTCTGAAACATACACTGGTAAGTTAGTAGATGATGCGATGAACTTACACATGTGACAACATCTACCGTGGTTATCTTTCATCCTAGCTAGGTGTCCTGCCCAGGTCCCGCCTCACAACAGAGTGGGTGCCCAGAGATGGTTGGCGAAGACCCGGAAGACCACTCTTAAGATGGATAGATGATCTAAGAGACTTCAACCCACTCTGGTGGAGGCATGCCTCAGACAGACACAACTGGAATGGTATGATGAGAGTCTATATATTTTCACACAAGAAAGAAGTAAACAAGGACTTTCAAGTAAACATTCAAAGACAAAATAAAAACTTATCGAGAATGAAAAAAAATTATAACTGTCCGAAAGGAAACCTATAAAATCACCCAGTGAAGCTTGGTCAGCCAGGGTGAGTAGACCACACCCCACAAACCACACGGCTTGTGGGAGGCCAAGCATTTCCTGTAAAGGGATACCCTAATCACACATGCATGAATTGTGCTGAATAAAAACTGTCAAGAAATGTTTAAAATAAAATAAATTTATTCAACAGTTAATCTTATCTTCAATTATATTAATTTCATGCACGTAATTAATTAGTATTTATAAGAATCGAATAAAGGCTTATATTATTATTATTATTATCTACCGTGGTAATTATTGATCTAACGTCTCAGGAATAGCGCAGAGAGGGGTGCGTTCGGAGTGTGGGGAACTACCTCCATTACTTTTCATTCCATTGACATTTCATTCCAGTAAAGTTTGATACACGCGTCGATTTCATTTCATTTCAAGTCTACGTGTGCATATGTAGGTGCGCCGTAGACTTGAAATTAAATTAAATCGACGCGTGCATGCAATTGTCATTCCAATATGCATTCACAGAACCTAGGTCCAGGTCGGCGGCAAAGCTCATCATCCTCATGTTCAAATTGCTGTGGTGAGTCATTTGGTTATTTTAGCTACACTCTTCTTGGATATAGCCAGTCTTTAGATAAGCAGGTACCTACTTTTCGCTGAACTTTCTGGTGATTCGTAATAGATACATAGAGATAAGTTGATGATACTCATAGTATATTCAGCATTGGAGGCCTGCGCTTACCAATTTTGATATATTCTCCCGACGCTGACATGACATATTCCGGTGGCGGATGCGTGTGATTATCATTGACATAAATGATTTCCCCAGCTTTATTTATTTTGATTTTGGCCTGCATACAACGATTCACCAATCGTGAGGAGCAGTAAAAGGTGAACCTGCCGTTTTTATCAAACACGTACGTGTAGCCGTTGAGGAGTAAGAGTTTTCCGCCACGCTGCGAAGGTACCACCGCAGCATAGTTAAGACCGGAAACTGAAATTATTTAAGAAAAAAATCTGAAGTGGCATACCAACTTCAACAGGTTCTTGACATAAAGAGTGTAACAAAATTCCCATATACATAAAGGAATGGGGGGTTCTACTCGTCAACACGAACCAATATTAAAACATATATTTGGATTACCGCAGGTAATTTAGTACAGAGCAGCGTAGAATTTTTTCACGATTTCCAAGTTTTTCCCATAGTGGAAGTTGTTTGTATTGACGAATAGGGGGTTTGGATAAATATTGGGATTTTGTTACATTATGAATGCAAATGGAAACAAATCGAATACATATTATTTGTAGAATCTGACATTCACTATGGACGAATTTGAATATACTTTTTTTTTAAAGTTACATAAAAAAGCATTTTTTAACAACATATTAGCAAGGAAACTGTTGGATAAGCAGGGACCATAACACGCCTAAAATGTGGAAAATACTGTATCTTGACAATAACAACAAAAAAAAACAAATGACTAGTTCCACAAAAAAAAATCTTTCATGCTCAATGACTTATCAACTCACAACATCTATGGCCGATGGCAGATGCGAAGAAAAGAAGAGGTGTCGTGTACTTGAATAATTTGCCACATACGTCACACCCTTACTTACTCACTTGCTATGGCGTTACAACCCTTTGTGGGTTCTAGCCTCCTCCACCATCGGTCATGCCCTTACCAAAAGTTAACTTTACTAGATTAGGGCCTCTGGGGCATTGTTTTAGGGTCACTTCCTTCTTACACAAAATATCAGTTTTGGAAATTATGCACTGTACGGGTATCGTACTACCACGGTACTAGCAAGAGTCACGGGTTTTGTGGCGCTAAAATGTGAGAATTTGACAGTTAATGTACTAGAAAGTCGCTACTTTTGACATTTGAAACGCGCGACTAGCGTCGTCGTACTACCCATGCTGGAGCTACAAGAACCTAGCCCTCCATCCTCTTCCTCCCAATTCCATAGAATAACCAGACGGCTATCCGTATCCGAATAATCCGGAATTAGGTGATCCGCGAACCCGAACCCGTTACTACGTAGCTCGAAGAATTGCTCTGTTGAAGTAGCAGTAGGGCACATAGCTCGGAGAACTCATGGCCGGAAAAGTTCTGACCTGGCGACTGCAGACCGGACGACGAAGCGTTGGCAGAATGAATGGGCAGATGTTCTGACGACCTGGATACGGTGGCAGGGAGTCGCTGAATGCGGGATGCACAAGACCGGGAAGCTTAGCTGTCCTGCAGTGGGCGTCAAGTGGCTGATGATGATGACGATGATGATGAACCAGACGGCGGGTGCCTTCCATGCGTTTATCGTCTATATTCCATCTATTCGAGCCAAACTTTCGCGAATTCGTTTGTGATGTTTTCAGCAAAGATGTTCACCAAATGTTCCCTTAACGCTGCAGGCAACAGTGCCATACTACACAGCAAGAGAAATCAATAAAAAAAGGCCTTGCGACAGGCCATGGCTCCTCAAGCGGTCATAAATAAGACCAGATTCCTCTAAAACATTCCTTAGAAGCAGTTTAAATAATCGGTGGTTATATCTTTCCCCTTACTACAGACTGAGGAGTGTTTTAGAAAGTCGTGTGTTTATAAACAAGACTGTTAAGCTGTACTTATTTAACCTGTTAGATTATGACCTTGAAATAAACAATTAAAAACCAATGTTATGGTGAACGATCGGGTCATTTAGAATTCTACAGATTACAAATGCGAGTGCGTAGGTTAAGGACTGGCGCCCTTAGGGTTCCTAACAAATTTTGGAATATTTTTTTGGAAAACTATATTAAGTACAACCCAAATCGAAAAAAATTCTAATAAATTTCTAATCGGACTTTTTTTACATACCTAACTGCAAATTAACGATTTTCGAATTTTTTCCTTCACTTGAGCCGTTCGTAGGTCAACGCAAATGTCTAATAATTTGCTGATATGAAAAATGTGTAACACAAATGATCATATCTTATGATAATATCGTTGACTTGGAAGTATGATTTTTTTACAACTTAAAGGGTTTCAGACTGTTCGTTCAGAAACTGGGGGTTTCTGGTACACAAACAATCTGTAAATCTATTGTTAACAGCTGTCACTTGGTCAAAGCACATACGTAAAAAAACTTAGCTGTTAACAGTAGATCATTACTTAATAAAATATGTAAGTAAATAAAAATAATAATAATAACTTCCACACAATACAATCAATAATAAATAAATAAATAAAATAAATGTAACAGTGCCTAGACTCCATTAATGCATTGCAGTATAATGACAACTGCATGACTGCGCCGATTTCATATCATTGCCGCTTCAAGTCTACGCGCGCACACGTAGCAAACCTTCTAGGCGTCAATGGTATGAAAAAACACGTCACGTGGCCCGACCATGTATCTATGCATCTACAATGCACTAACCGAATCGAGGCCCAGATTGTTAGAGTACGAAAAACCGGGGTATCAGCGATCATAGTAATGATTAGTGAATCGAAACGCAGAACAATGTTTCTGAGGAAAAATAATTATAACCGTCTAAGTGTAAACCTTTAAGTAAAACAAACTTATATTCTTTTTGTTGTACCAACCCGTGCTTAGGATAATTTTTAATTTTTAGCGGGTTCAAGTCCAGGCATGGGTGGAATTTTTAGCCTCTAAATAGGTTTTTAAAAAAAAATTCTAGGTTTATAAAAACAGTTTTATACACTTTGACATTTAGGCATATTCTTGTTTATTTGAATTACAATTTTATGTAGCAACCCTCATTGGTTTTAAAGTACTTTGGCGGAGGGTGACTATGTTCATTGTACAATCTTTCTACAAAGAGATTCTTGTCCAGTTTCAATCGTGCTTTACACTTACAAGAAATTCTTTGCGTGCAATAGTAATGTAAGGGATAGTCCTCCCCATGTTGCGAGAAGGTGTAGTGGTTTACCATCAAGAGGCTCTTGGATTTTGGTCTTGGGATAATGGTGTACGTAGGTCTTTCTGGAATTATGAACATAGTTTTATTCATGGCATTTAATAGTATGGACTTATGTTTTTCATCACTGTGACGGGTGTGACGGGTAAGGAAACGATAGTAGGTAGTTACTACAAGCATGAATCACAGTATTTCTGCTTCTTCTTCTTTCGTGTTGAAAGTGTCGACTCTTCCTCAGACATCTCAGATTTCTGCTAATTATTATTATATCATATTTATTTATTTAGTGTAATAGTACTGCAGTTAGTGAATGAAAGTTGCCTACATCACTAAGATATTAGCTGAATTTATAAAGTTATAAAAAAAGGTGTAGGCAAGAGATCGAAGTTTAAATTTTGAAATTTTGCTAGTTATTGTAGATAATAGAATGAATTTTTGTTTACTTAGAATGTATAATATAATCAAATTTAACATCAAAACTTTTTTTTTTGATACGGTGTATTGATTACTGTGGACAAATTCTGAAGGCAAGCAATATCACCAACATAGTACATACCAGTTTTTAAATGTGACAGGTGAACAGAATCATTATTAAATCATTTATCCTGAAGTGTCAGAAAGTAGCGTCTCAACTGAGTGGGGGATATAACTGGATATATTAACTGTGGATTTTAATATATTCTCCAGATTTTGTAATCATATACCTTGGAGGCTCATGATTGTGACATTCATTTAGCATGAGTATCTTTCCAGCTGCATCTAATTTAACACGAGCAGAACAGTTAGCTATAGAATTTTTCCTAGAACAATAGTAGTTCAGTGATTTAAACATTTGCCAATATGTGTATCCATTAAGCATAAGAAGCATGCCATTCCCACGTGGTGACGGTATCATCTGATAGCTAGGATATTCTGTAAATACCATGACTTTCATTAGAAACCATTCTTCATGTACACATGATAGTATATAAAATTTACAAACAATAATTGAAACTGAAAGCAATAAAAATTATTTTAAACAGGATTCTTTAAAACTTTCGATAAAAAAAATAGTAAAAAGTAGCATTCTGACATAACTGATAGGCTCAAATTTGTTTTTGGATAATTTGTTGGCAATTCTAAACACTGGAATTGCCATTGGAGGCACTATTTTAATATATTATTACAATGGCATGGTTTTAAAGTAATTCGGTCTTACTTTCCATTATTAACTTACATAATCGTCGATTGAAATCATTTTTGGAACATTAAAAATACACTGTTTTGTGTAATTGACAAAATCGGTAAAATTTTAAAATTTACAGTAAAATTATTGTTTGAATCAACTGGTCGAAGTCTTTTATAATAGGTAGTTGGAATTAATGTTTACTTGTACTATTACTGATTAGGACAAATTCTTAATAATTCATCATACTTAACTCAAAACACGATTTTGTAGATGTTCCGATAATGATTCCGACCAGCAATATCTACTATTAATGGGACATTTAAATACAAATTCAAAATTAAACTACATAAGTACCTGGCTGCAAAAAGTTTAATTTCATTAATTCCAAAACCTACTGGTGTTTCACATGATAAAGCTGAAATGTCTGAAAACAGTATACCAGATTAGAACAGTGAAAATAAGTGTATTATAGAAGCATTTACAGCAGTACAGAATTGCTCAAATCAATCCCTCATAAATCTAAGGGCAATTATGGGCTAACGACTTATCATTTTAACTAAAACACACTAAATATACGCTCCTGAAAATCACAAGGAAACGAAACTTTGTTTTGGTCTTATAGTCTAAACTTACCCCGTGTAGAATAACGCATCCTAGTGATCCTGGTTGAACACTATAGCACTGGCACATTCACACATGATCACTTAACCCGTAGCATTACCAAATAACCACCAAATATGATCTAAATGAATAAAACATTCAATAAAACATAATCCTGTATAGGTTATATTGTAGGCACTTCTTAATTCAGAGGCGAGTTAAAACGAGATATAACTACTGTGCACCACTAACAATCGTATTTAAATTTAAACAGGCGCACATTTCACGTCTAAAGGCGCAGGAAACGTATTGTTTATTTACCAACATTGGTAAAATCGCGACGCAAACTTATTTGGCATTTCGACTGTCAAATATCGCCGACAAGCCAAGAAGACAACCACAGAACACGGATGTAAAAAGTAAGTTTCTATTCTGTGATCAGCATTGTAAATAATATGTAATATCTCGGACTCACATACACAAATAGTTACGCGCGGTCGCGCTGGATGCCGGCCATAATGCCAGGTCCACACACTTGCCGGTTGCTGCAAGCCGCAAGCCTCTACAAATACTTAGCAAATTATGGACAAGCAAACCTCTTGTGAGGGTGTCAGTTCTTAGTTAGTATGTCGTAGACAAGCAAGCATGGTAAACGTCCAGCTCGTGTCAGCTATCACGTTTGACTTATGGTTATGCTATTTTTATTATAAAAAGAAGCAAACTGAAAGAACAAATATTGTAAAGAAACGGAAAATTCGCCAGCGAAGATGGTGGATGATAAAAATTCATTGAAATCGTACTAGATAAGTGTACGCGAGCGCAGGCCATACTGAACGACCCACAAACGTGTGGATACATTGCGAGCCGCTGCAACCGTTTTCCACAAGCTTCCTTTGATTTGTGCCCAAAATATAGACACAGTTCGGATCGGCAGCAAGTGCTTACAAGCCACGACAAGCCAAGCCAAACATCCTATCAACGTATATAAACGTGAGGACGTTTGAATTTGTGACGGCTTGTTAAGACTTGGTAAGCGTGTGGACGGGGCATCAGATTTGTTGGGTTTTTAACAATACGTTAAAAATTAATAAATCATGACTTCGTGCAGAGTATTTCATTTTAGGGCAGTGCCTGCGCAGCCGACGTGCATGTCTGCAGCGACTAATGAATGTTAATGAAGCGAAAGAGGTTTGTCAGGAGTATGGTAAGTGTCAAATCCTGGTATTACCCTATCCCTCTGGGATACAGACGTAAGTTTATGTATGTACCTATTAAACTAAGGAGCTATGAGCTGAGCGCACCAAAATTCCTTCATTATAAGTCCTATCCATGTATATATTTACAAATATTTAACTATGTATATATTGATTGTCTGAAGTCAGTTTTATAATTCGATGCAAAAAAACTGTCAGTTTGACATGTGCTGGGGTCGTAAACCATCACAATCCATCATATTAAAAACTTGTATTGATGTCCACCTATAGTACGTCACCACGTATTATAGGTGGACATCAATACAAGTAATTTTTTTAAAGGCGCGATAGACGACGTCTATCTATAAATATATCAATATATATCGCGCAATGTCTTGTTCCATACTTAATCCGACCGCAGTCATGTGTAGACGGGAGTTGTATGTTGGATATTGTATGGAAAAATATATTGAATATTATATTAACGCCGTTGCCTGTGACGGCCATAAATCTAAAGTTCCAATGAAATTTATGATAATAAAAAACTCAAAACAAAAGTACCTTTCAATTGTACGATAAAAATCGTCGTCGCTTTCATCTCGGACATTATTTATAAAACGTTCTGACGTCTTGAAGAATGTGTCAAACCTCGAACCCAAGGTTGTCAACACCCAACTGTTGCCATTGTAAAAAAACTGTTAATCCCATTTTACTTCCTAAAATTGTGGGTGCCTTTTGGTCGCTGGTGTTTTTAGGATTCCGTACCCAAAGGTTAAGGAACCCTATAACTAAGACCCCGCTGTCCGTCCGTCCATCCGTCCATCCGTCCGTCCGTCCGTCCGTCCGTCCGTCCGTCCGTCCATCCGTCCGTCTGTCACCAGGCTGTATCTCATGAACCGTGATAGTCAAATAGTAAAAATTTTGACAGATTGATTGCTGTTGCCAAGATAACAACTAATACTAAAAACACAATATAAAAAATATTTAAGAGGGGCTCCCATACAACAAACGTGAAACGAGACCACTCTAAAAGTGCTGGTTTTGCTCGATATTAATAACCTCAACAGGTAGACACTTAAAATATTCAAATTTTATATAGATAATGGTACGGAACCCTTCATGCGCCTTAGTCGGTTTTTTTTATGCTTTTCTTTTATGAGTAATTAAATATTAGGGGTTAAAGTATGAAATTGCCGTTTTATTGCAATAGGTTCTTTGAATTGACATAGAATCTTCATGGTTTGAGGTTTTCGAATGAAACTTTTTTCAAATGGTTTCTATGATATTCTTTTTTTAAAAAATGTGAAACATTTGAATATCGACTTTCAATTGTTTTTGTTATTCAATTTAGACAAGAAAGATGGATACTGCGAAAATTCGAGTGATTTCGAAAGATTTCGATCACGAAAGCGTTTACACCAAAATCGCACGGTGCGTTCATTAGTAGACCCCTCTCCAAACACAGCATTGATATTGCGGGCTGTTTCTGCCGCGTTAGTTCCGCGTTGGAACTCGTATTCAAAAATCACTGCCTCTAATGTTAACACTTTTTTTTTGCATCGAATTAAATAAGTCCACTGTATGGAGTTGTCCAACTTAACCTAATCCATATTTTGACATAATATTTTGACACTTTGAAGTCATCAAAATGGCTAACCCGATAGAGTGGACAGTTACGTGATATAAAGGCGGCCCTCCTACCTATCACGTAATTGTCCCTTGTATTGGTTTAGCCATTTCTTTCGTTACTAAATTCTCAGAGTAGTGGAGAAGTTACAACCATCACGCAACTGTCCACTGTATTAGGTTGTCCATTTTCACGTTTGCGAAGTGTCGAAACATTTAATGTATTTGACAGTTCGGATTAGGTTAAATCGGGCGAGACCAGTTTAGAAGTAACGTATTTGCGCCCCTCTCGTATCCATCTTACTTCTTGCTTATGAGATGTTGATTAATGATAAAATCAAAATGGTTTGCTTGGGGTGCCCCTATTTATTTCTCATCTCTGTATTACAGCCGACAGCACAACAACCTTTATAAGACTGGGATCGACTCGAATACGCTGACTCGACTCGAAATGATTAGATACAACTCAAATCAACACAACACGACTCCACTCGGCCTCTGATCATCGGATTCAAATTCAAAAATTAATAATAATTTGCCTAACCTACTTAAAACTGTCGTAGAGTAAGCAGCACATCAAACGGGCGCGGACTCGCTGAATCAACTGTTACGTAAGATAAGATAAGAATATTCTTTATTGCACACAAGAAGCAAGACATAAAATATGAGTAACAATGAAAAAGTACAATGGGCGGCCTTATTGCTAACAGCAATTTCTTCCAGACAACCTTGTGACGGAAAGGTTACGTAGGTACATCTGTTAATATGTATTAGCAGGAACACACGCTAATTCTGAAGGAAAACATCGTGAGGAACCCCGCGGTTTGGTTGGCTCCGCACGTATTGACTTGTCTTTCCTGTGGGCTATGCTGACTCAGCTGTCAGAATGGCATAGGTGCTGGGCAAGCCTACTTCATTTACAATGTCCCAGGCACTGCAGCGTCCGAGTGGTTCCTTCACCCAACTAGTGTGAATAAAGGTACCACTGGATGCTGTATAAATCATCTCATTACGTAGATGCAAAGGCCAAAGTTTAATCAACCATTGCTGATTTTAGTTGCAGTCATCTGTAACGTAATTGATGGAATGTACCGATGTGGAGGTTGATTTAAGTGCATATTACACTATAATAGAACACAGATGATATTATTCACTGCAGGTTTTACTTAACCAGTACCATGTTCCTGCGAACCCCGCAATACGTTCTAAATCTACTCCTTATTAGCAATCTGTAATCTGGGGCACTACAACGCAAGTCCTCCACTAAATGTTTGGAGTTGTCTGATTTAGCCTACTATGAACTGTCAAATACATACATATTTTGACACTTTGGAGAGGTTAAAATTTACGTGATAGAAGGGCTGGATACCAGGTACGTACGGCTACCGAATTGTAAGATGGAGCCGGCTGGCAATTTGATTACCGTTTAGTAAAAAAAAAGGTTGGCAGTCGTCGTCGGTGTATATAAACAGTCTTGTTTATACAAACGCGAATCTTTTATCACACCATGCATGCCTGATGTAATACACATTGTAATAATGCAGAAACATTTAAATTAACCAATAACAAAATAGACGAACCAATGTGAAAGAGGGTAAATCCGCCGTTTTGATTCCGTCTGATTTATTTTATAATTTTTTTAAACTTGTTAGAAATGCGTGCTAAACGTACTAATTTCAATTAAAGGGTGTCTAATACGATTTACAAAATTGCTGAAGGCGCTAGAATCCAGTGAGAGAATAAGAAGTTATTAAATTTTAAAGTTACTGGTTGTAAATGGTAATGACGTCTATATAATGGCATTGACTTTTCTTAAGCGATAATGACAATAAATTGATGGTAATGAATCACCCTCGAGAACAGTTTTTAGACGTGGCCAAGGAGTTATTACACGACCACAGTAATTTCCTTTCCACGTCTTTATAACACTGTCCTTCACAATGCAATTTGTCTAAAACTTTAGAAAATCTGAACTTGTCTAAAACTTTAGGGCTGCATTTAATATACGTGCAGTATAATATACGTTAGGTAATTATTTGAAGTGCTGCGTAATGCAAAATCGTGTGAGCAGAGCACGCAGGAAACGGAACATGGTAAATATTGTCTTTGGTGGATAATGGTGATTGTGATGATAGTATCTCAGTTTAGTCTGTGGTGATTAGTGATGGACCAATTACAATTTTTTGCACCGGTATTTTCCAATTACTTAAAAAAACTGTTTGTAGGTACTTTTAGCTCATGATATTTATGGAAAGTAATGAAAATGCATTGATAAAGTAAAGTAGAGTAAGTACTTATATCAGTTATGTTAAATCTAAAAATCATTATTTTAGTTCAAAAGCAGGTCAAAGGTATCATCTAACAGCCTACTCAACCCAAAAATGCCGGTTATTTACGGGCTCCTAAGATAACAATTGAATTAAAGTAAGAATACATACTTCTAAAATAAGTTTCTTTTCAAAATAATTATCGCAATTTAATTTCGGCCACCGGCCGCACCTTACAAAAATTAATCGATTACCTAATTGTTTACATAACCGGTTATTATAGGGTTTTTTAAAATCCGGTTGGTACAGGTTTTCATAGAACTGGTCATCACTAGTGCTGATGACATTTCTGTGGCCGACGCTTGGCCAAAGCGTAACCTAAAAATATAAAATTTGTTTATTTTGTAGGTATATTTTTACATTCTATAGGAATGTATTAACAAACTAGAACCACTTTCGGTTCTTTTGTGATCTAAGAGTTATTTAGTGCAGTGAAAATGTGGTTAAAGTGATAATACAATTTCTACATTGATTGACTTCCGAGACGCAATTTGGAGGCAATTTTTTTTTCAGTTTACTTCTTACAAATACACGTTCCTCTTAGATCTAGTTTAATAATGATCTAATTCTACAGCATTAATGAACAAACCTTACTCAATATTCAATCTATTGGATATACTATTGCATAGCAACTGAGTTATTAATTTGTGTCGATGTGTAGTCGAGATTATTGCTACGCAGTGCATCAAACAAGAATAATAAAGCGTTGGTGGTCACCTGCGCGCTAAACTGCGATATGCAGCGATTACGTGAAGCCTGAAGGTATGTTTATTTGGTTTTGTAGCTACCACATAGTAATTTGTTGTTACAGTACATAATTTTATGTGGTAGGTTGTATCAGAGCATTTTATTTTGCCAGTCTTACACAGTAAATTTTAGAAATCGCAATAGTATTACTGCAGTCTATTATTATGTACATACTCCACACACATGAACCACTGCAAAGGCTTCAAGTTGCACGTAACAGGACTTGATGTATGTAAATAAATAAATATGTATGTATGTTCATTGTCCTAGCTATAGATGCTACTAACATAAATATAAGTTTTGAAATGTACTAACCAAATATGAATGTTGTTGTTTGAAGCAAATAAATTATTATTATTAGAAGTGCAACCCAATGACAATATCGATTTTATCTTAATTTATTAGGGTAAACAAACAATTTTGCAATATGTGGTAACTGTATCTTGAAGTAACAAGAATGTTCATGTCATTTAAGTAAGTCCACAACCAGCTACATTTACCACAAATTGATAGCATTTTATAAATCCCTGTGTGGATCCTAGGGCTGCATTTATAAAGCATTCTTACTTATGAGGCCACTCCAGTGTGTCCTGCCCAATGTTTTGTTTTAGACAGCATCTTAAAATGGGCACTCAATCGTGATATCCAAGAGCACTTTTTTTCTAAATTAACAGTTTATATTACTCATTCTGATTACTCATTCACTTTTTTCAGGTAAGTCCTCGAGGTGTGCCACATCAGGAGTAGATGAAGTATTGGAATCATTCAATGTGTATTTCGGATTTTTATATTAAGTTAGTAATTATGTATCTAGTACCCACATGCAAAGCTTGGTAAACCAATAGATATAATTGATGGTTGTAAAATTAGGATCAGACCTTTTCAAAACAGTCAAAAAGGAATTCTTGAGTTTTTTCTTCAAATCCAATTATTATTGTTTGTATTTATTTGCTTGTGTACTAGCAATATAAAACTGATGCATATCAAGTATTTTAATTACTTGTGATGCTCATTGAGTAACTGCAATGTTGCCGAAACATCAGATATTACGGTAATAGTGCCTAATAAACAGTCACAATTAGATCCATTAAAGTGTAGCAAGTTAAATCTATTTTAACACTACACTTCATTATTTTGCAACTTTCTGGCAATTATGTTCCTAGAAGGTAGTATTCAAATAAAAAAACCAATAATTGTTGATGAATTTAAAGAGGGCAGGATCAGGGCAAGTAGCAAACCCTGATATCTGCCTACCCCTTCAAGATATGGGTGTGAGCTTATGTTTGATAATCAGAAATAGATTATGTCAATGGCAGTGAGACATCATAATTTACCCACAAGGTGGTTATAAACTCAGCACTGCAATGCAAAAGAGTGGAGTGGTGAGTAACATTATTTCAGATTTGCTTATAAGATAAGATTAGAATTCTTATTCTTATTGTGCACGGGAAAAAACAACAAACACAAAATACTTACAAAGGTAAGAGCAGGAGGATATCAAACATGCCTGCAGTGTCATTTCTCATTTGTTTCCTGTCACTTACTCAGCTTTGCCCAGCGGTAGGATGTCAAGTAAGCCCAGCAGTATTTTTTTCTTTTTTTCACAGCCTTAGCATACTACATTTAGTGGGCGCATTGTGGCACATTTGCATTGTATGTGAGAAGACCTGTATCACACTGTAGGACGTAACATATATGTTGCTTATTTAGCCAACAATTTAACTTTGAGTATGCTCAGCAGTGCTATTTGTGTGCCCAGCAGTGAGACACCGTGTTCAAATATTATAGTTTGTGACTATTTCTTGAACATTGTTATTTAGTTCTGGTCCAGCAGCGATTTTTTCCTTATCTACACAGCAGTGAGAGTCTATTATCTACCTAGGTGTGGGACTCTGAAAGAAAACTACAGAAAACTTACTTATTCCTTGTTTGTCCAGCAGTGGGACACTACATTTACTCAACAGTGGGCTTTCATACATGCCCATTAGTGTTCACTTTTGCCAGTGGTAACCAAATTTACCCAGGACTGCAGTTTTATTTCTTGTTTGTCCAGCAGTGAGATGCTATCTTTACCCAGCAGTGTGATATCAAATATGCCCAGCAGTCTTATTCCTTGTTTGTCCAACAGTGGGACACTACATGTACTCAATAGTAGGCTTTCATACATGCCCATTAGTGTTTACTTTTGCCAGTGGTAACCAAATTTACCCAGTCCTGGAGTTTTATTTCTTGTTTGTCCAGCAGTGAGATGCTATCTTTACCCGGCAGTGTGTTATAAAATATGCCCAGCAGTCTTATTCCTTGTTTGCCCAGCAGTGGGACACTACATTTACTCAACAGTGGGCTTTCATACATGCCCATTAGTGTTTACTTTTGCCAGTGGTAACCAAATTTACCCAGGACTGCAGTTTTATTTCTTGTTTGTCCAGCAGTGAGATGCTATCTTTACCCAGCAGTGTGATATCAAATATGCCCAGAAGTCTTATTCCTTATTTGTCCAACAGTGGGACACTACATGTACTCAATAGTAGGCTTTCATACATGCCCAGTAGTGTTTACTTTTGCCAGTGGTAACCAAATTTACCCAGTCCTGGAGTTTTATTTCTTGTTTGTCCAGCAGTGAGATGCTATCTTTACCCGGCAGTGTGGTATAAAATATGCCCAGCAGTCTTATTCCTTGTTTGCCCAGCAGTGGGACACTACATTTACTCAACAGTGGGCTTTCATACATGCCCATTAGAGTTTACTTTTGCCAGTGGTAACCAAATTTACCCAGGACTGCAGTTTTATTTCTTGTTTGTCCAGCAGTGAGATGCTATCTTTACCCAGCAGTGTGATATCAAATATGCCCAGCAGTCCTATTCCTTGTTTGCCCAGCAGTGCGATACTACATTTACTCAACAGTGGGCTTTCATACATGCCCATTAGTGTTTATTTTACCAGTGGTAACCAAATTTATCCAGGACTGCAGTTTTATTTCTTGTTTGTCCAGCAGTGAGATGCTATTTTTACCCAGCAGTGTGATATCAAATATGCCCAGTAGTCCTATTCCTTGTTTGCCCAGCAGTACGACACTACATTTACTCAACAGTGGGGTTTCATACATGCTCAGTAGTGTTTACTTTTGCCAGCAGTAACCAAATTTACCCAGTAATGGGGTGTCATACTGTCCAGCAGTGATTTTTCTTATTTGCCCGCAGTGAGACTATATTTAACTAGAGGTTGTATGTCCTGCAGTTTTATTTTTTGTTTGTCCAGCAGTGAGATGTCATTTATCTAGCAGTAGAATGTCAAAATATACCCAGCAGTGCTATTCCTTGAGTAGTGGCACACTACATTTACTGATATTGGATGTCATACATGCAAAGTAGTGGGACCATGTATCTACCTAGGAGTGGGACTGACTGTCTTATTTCTCGTTATTCCGTGAGATACTCGTGAGATTTCATATTTACCCAGCAGTAGAATGTCAAATAATACCCAGCAGTGTTATTCCTTGTTTGCTCAGCAGTGGGACACTACATTTACTAAGCAATGGTATTCATAGTTTTTTCTTCTTTTCCCAGGATTAAGTCATTAAGTTTTTTTTTGTCAGCAGTGAGAGCCCATTGCACTCAGGTTTGGCATGTCCTGCAGTTTTGCTATGCTGCAGCAGTGAGTGCTATGTTCACCCAGCAGCTGGATGTCAAATATACCCAGCAGTGTTTTTTCTTGTTAGTTGCTGTGAAGCGGGACATACTCGGCAGTGGCCTTTCAAACACGCCCAGCAGTGCCATTTAATGTTTGCTCAGCAGTAGGTAAATCACCGCATTTACTTAGTTTATTTGATATCTTACTATTAGAAGTAAGATGTCAAATAAACTCATCAATGGTACTTACTGTTTGACCAGCAGTCAGACCGTACATTTACCCAGCAGCAAGACTACATATTTGACCAGCAATGGGATGTGTAACACAAAATATGATTTATGCATGTCAAACATAACATGTGATTTATATTTTGTTTCGTAAACCATCATAATGTGCCCAACAATGGGGCGGGATAACAATTTTTAGCTAGCCTAGTGGTTGTATATGGGCCAGCAGTGTTACAATACTTTTAATGCTAAAGGATGCCTTATAATGTACGTGAGTATTTAGAAACTAATTTATTACGTATACATCAGATAATCTGACGCCAGTATCCCTGAGGGCTAGGCTAAAGACCAGGGTTTGCCATTTGCCACAATCCTGACAAAACCTCTTTCGATTCATCAACATTTATTTTTATTTGAGTCATATTTCCATCCAAATACAATTTTTTTTATGTGGTTGACAATACTTCCTTAGTAGTGAGCTAAGTATTTGAGAAAACACCTAGGTCATATTGGTCTGCCAATTTGCATTTGCATCACATACATATTATTAGATACATTTTGAATTTAATGGCTCCAAAGTTTCAATCTTGTGTAAGATTTTAACATTATTTCGGGCACATCTCCTAGTTTTAAGAATTCTGCAGTCCGGATATCGGTAAGTCTTTTAATATTATTTCAACACCTTTCAATATAAGTGATTGAACATTTAAAATTGTTTTTCGGTTATTTTGTCTTTGTGCTTTTTTATATTTCATGTGTTTTATATGTTTTCTAAGTTATTTTTTTCAGGTTTCTTTGTTTTTTGATTAAAATGTTTTCTCCCTTTTGTGTTTTTATTTTTAACGGTATCCCTGTTAATAGTTTTTTAACAATAAAAAGTATAATAAAACGGCGACGTGGCGGCGTACAAATTCTTTTATTAAAACATTGAACACAAATCGACTAATGTTTCTTTATTTACCCACTCTCATAGGGCTAACAATAAATTATGCTCACCCTGGTCTTTCATTGTGTATCCAATTCCTTCCCTGTGTAATCCTCCAAATCGAACCGAGTATTTTCACAGTGCATAACAAAGAGCTGTGAGCATGTTCTATACTCACCACCCTACTCAATTCTGGTTTTGCGTTTTATTAACCCGGTACCCATTTACAGCCAGCTTCATACGCAGTGCTCGCGGCGCGGTACTTCTCATGTTCAACGGGTACCTTTATAGGAAGCAGACCAGCTCTAACCTGGGCCGCACGCCGTGGTACTGCGTTATGTACGTGAAGCACGTCTGTCGGTCTTCCCTGGTGACCAATGAGGATGACCACATCATCCAGATGCGAGGCATCCACAACCATCCCAAACCCACTATCCAGCACACGTCCGAAGGTATCGTGTACAAACACGCTGGGGTTAGATTTAAGAAAACCGTTCTGAAGAAAAAAGAGAACGATCTTTTGAAAGTAAAAACCCAAGAGACCACTGAAATTATTATTCCCTAATTTGTGGTTGGGTGGAAATTTTAACATAATGCATGTTAGATACTTATAATTTAATTTAATTGAGGAAGTTGTATGAAATTAAGACTATGGACTCTTCACTCATTGTGTAAGTATTAAAACAAAATAAAAATAAATTCGTGGTTTGCAATAAAGGTATTTTACTTAGTCAAAAGTTTCTGTGTTAAGTACTTACTCAAATTCATACACGATGGTTCCAGCCGTTTTCTGAATTGAGAATTTAATATAAATGCGTAAATATTGTACTGTCTCTTTAGACTTCTCAAAAAATAACGAGACTTATACTTGAGTTAAAGTAAAAGTATAGTAGTTTATGCAACTGTCATATAATGAAGGGTATTAAAACACGAGTGTGAGTTTATGAAACGAGCGCAGCGAGTTTCATAATAGTAACGAGTGTTTTAATACCCGTGTTATCTGCAGTTGCATACACTACTTTATCTTCACTAATGCAATTAAAAATTAAATTCACGCGTACGTGTATAATCACAGTGATTTTGCCGCCATTAAAATTTAACCAATGAGAGCGCAGCTGCGCGCTTCAATAAAACGCGACCAACCTGATTGGCCCTGCAATCAAGTTGGTCGCGTTTTATTGATGTTATAATGAGATTTTACGATATCGATGTGAATATTATACCATCATGTGAAATTGCTTAAATTGAGTGTTTTGTTGTCTGCGCTATAACAGTAGTAATTATAAGTCAAGTATTGAAAACATAAGTAGAATGTTACAACATTAGTGTAGATAAAATATTTTACTGAATTTACCAATTCAGAAACGATAGAAACAATACAGAAGGTAAGTACTCAATACTGTAATTTAATTTTAACAATGTCTCGTGTCACAATTTTTATTTTAGTAAACTTAATTTTAAGATTTCGACCTAGTACTAGATATTTAAGACGCTACATGTAAGGCATCACCACATTGATGTAATAATTTTACTAATAATTATGTACGATTAATAAACATATAATTGGCGTCGCAACTTTTATTATTTATTTTACCACATGTTGAACCCACACCTGCGAAAAAAAGGGTATGTAAGAATCTATCTAATATGATTTTTGTTGTCCAGAAATCAACTACATAACGTCAAAAAAGGGACAGATGCTTCTGGTGTACGAACAGTACACGTACGCGAAGAACAGCAAGAGCAAGAAATCTATCAGCTGGACCTGTTCGTCCAGGTGTTCACGAAAATGTAACGCGCAGATTATCACGAAGACCACCGGAGAACTCTACGTAGTCAGTGATGTCCATAGCCACCATCCACCGGTGTTTTACACCAACGAGAAAGGAGAGTATGTAAGAGTGCCGGATAGGAAATTGAGCAAAATGCACATTATAAATGCCGACGATTTATATGAGCACTCCCAAGCTCACGTTGACGCCACGAAGCTTGAACATTAATCTGAGAACGCCAGGTACTGAGCGTGGCGGAAAATAGACATTTTCTTTGTAGGTACGATATAAAGTTGCAAGTTTTGCAAGCCCCTGTTTCTTGCATGCAGCAGTCTGTTTACTAACAGACAGTTGCCTTAGTTTTTGTAAAGAATTCCAAGTGCGAGTTGAACTCGCGCACGGAGGTTAACGTAACACCACATTTATTGTGTTACGCTACGTATTTAGCAATAATTTGCTACTATTGAGCAAAACACAAAATCCATGGTCGTTTATGGTCTTTCCCCCTAAAATAAAGGTGATTTTTATGTTTTGCTCAATAGTTTATTGCCAGGTTAAAATGTTCACACTGTTACATTGTATTACTTACATCCTAATTACCAATAATTATATTTAGTTTTGTTTATTTAGAGATATAGTTTATTTATATATGCAATTATCAAACTTGGTGTGATTACAGTACTTAAGTTTTGTACGTTTACAGTTGGTTACGCAGTCCGCCCAACTACCTATTGGTTTTGTATAATGTGAAAAATTCTACAAGCTAGCTGTTGCATACATTTCATGAGATGCGGCCTTTCAAAGGTAAGAGAGACAGACAGACAGACGGGGTAAGCTTAGTATATTAGGTTGATGGCATCCTTCGGGTGCGGAACCAACTAACAACTGCTAAGAGATAGGTACTTTACAGAGTGTAAACGTACAAGAAACCAGGAGGTAAATATCCGTGCAAATTCAGTTTTTATTATGTCTAGTGCTCGTGTTAACCTTAGAAAATTCTACAGCCGGGAGGTATGTTTAGGTAATTAAAAAAAAATATTCAATACAATTTTTTATTTAACACGTATAAGTTTGGTACATAAAATGGGCTGTTTATAAGTTGTATCATATATCATGTTTTTAATTATCTTAATGGTAACTCCTAACAAGGAAGTAAAATACATAACAAGGGAAGTAATTAATTATATCAGGATGATAAAACTCAGGAAGTGAAACCCCATTTGAAATTCTACTGGACTTCTACGGAGGCGCGAGTCAATAGGGCCAGCAGCTAACAGGTTAATGATTCATGTTATGCTGTAAAGCTTTGGTTATACGAGTATGATAGGTGCCTGCAGTCAACACCACATCAACCTTTACATTATAGTTTCATAGGCACCCGTAACGTATCTGAGTAGAGTGCACTAATATAAAAAAGGTTGAAGTAACTTCATTACACATACAAATAATTTATTGAATAAATTATACGGTTTGCAATGAGACATTTATCCTTAAGTACAAATTATTACTTACGCAATAGACCAACTGTCGCGTTTACTCAAAATCTCATCAGCTGGGCCGCGTTTTATAAGATTACACTCAGTTAATTATGTCAGTTCGATGTACATTGCCTGGCCGATTCTACCTACATGTTGATCGAGTTTGCAATGTATATCGAATTGATAAGAAATCATACATTGTAGTTGTATAAACTGCCCCCAGTTTATGTAAGAGGTATGGACCTCTATGTTACGAATAATAATTTGGTGGCCGGATGTAAATATTGGCAATTATTTTGTATTTTACAACAATAAAACAATAGTAGTTTATGCAACTGTCATATAATGAAGGGTATCAAAACACGAGTGTGAGTTTATGAAACGAGCGCAGCGAGTTTCATAATAGTAACGAGTGTTTTAATACCCGTGTTATATGCAGTTACATACACTACTTTATCTTCACTAATGCAATTAAAAATTAAATTCACGCGTACGTGTATAATCACAGTGATTTTGCCGCCATTAAAATTTAACCAATGAGAGCGCAGCTGCGCGCTTCAATAAAACGCGACCAACCTGATTGGCCCTGCAATCAAGTTGGTCGCGTTTTATTGATGTTATAATGAGATTTTACGATATCGATGTGAATATTATACCATCATGTGAAATTGCTTAAATTGAGTGTTTTGTTGTCTGCGCTATAACAGTAGTAATTATAAGTCAAGTATTGAAAACACAAGTAGAATGTTACAACATTAGTGTAGATAAAAGTAATTTTAAGTTGTGGTAGGGTCCATCCACAAAGTAGGTACGTCACACGTTAAGGAGGGGTCGACAAAATGTCCTATGTTTCGTGACGTCACATTTCAAAAATATAATTTAATTGATAATTTATTGTTATTTTTTTAGAATGTTTGAAAACATAACATAAACTCACGCTTGTATCCTAATCAAATGTTTGATATGATGTTGATAATATTAAAATAATAATGTAATTTAATCCAATCTAGATGTAACATTGCACTAGGGAGGGGGTCTCACAAACTTGACCAACTGTGACAAGGACTGGGGAATGGTAAAAAAATCACGATTTTTTACTTCTTTCCACGAGTCCAACTTCTGGGAATCAAAATACTCGCATCTCATTGGTCAATGCGCGCGGCTAGAGATAAGCGAAACAATAAACGAAGACGGCCTGCTTTATAGGGTAGGTTAGTGGCTATTTAAGCTCACGCGCGTTAACCAATGGGCGCACATGGACGATTTTCTTTGGGAGCTCATTTCGTGGAATGGAATATAGTGTGACGCACTTTATGGATGACCCCTAGAGACTATTAAATACACATTTCCTGTGATTATTTTTGCGCCTAAGCTAGTTTCACTGTTCTAACGCCAACAGACCAGGATCTCGATGGTGTTAGGCCGATATTCAGAAACACAGCGTTGAGCTACACTTAACGTGCACTAAGCTGAGCATCGGTTGAGCAATCTCAACAAAGACTCAAGAATTTTGTATTCACAGTCAATATCTCGACTCGAACTCAGCTAAACCACAGCTCAAGCTAAACTTACTCGAGCGTGTAATCTGTGCTACAGTTTTTGACTTTACCGGTTTATATTGTCTGTTAACGCTACATGAAAGGCATACAAAAATCCACAGGAGTGAATGAGATGGCAACAAATGTCGAAACTTTTTACGCGTGGTTATACTTTATTTTGACTTCTCATTACTCTAAAAACACAATTTAACTTTTTGAAGGAAAATGAGCATGCAAAATGTCAAATTGTGAATAAAAAAAAGGTTACTTCACCGAATTGCCTACAGGTGTCACTACTTTCTTCGTCATTGCCACCTTGAGTCTTAGCTAAGTCGCCGAAATCCACTACTCAGTCTCAGCTTCGCTTGCGCTCAATTTTTGTTATCTCAAACTCAACTGCGAATACAAAATATCCCTGAGACTTTCATTTTGACAGTTGGAAGACCCGGACTCACATTGAGCTCACGCTCAAAATCGTTTCTGAATATCGGCCTTAGTGCATTAAAGTAAAAGGCTGATACGCGGTTGGGTCTCGTGACGTGTTTTTTTTAATACTGTTGACGCCTAGAAGGTTTGATACGTGTGCGCGCGTAGACATGAAGCAACAATGAAATGAAATCGGCGCGTTCATGCCGTTGTTATTGTACTACAATGAATTTACATAATCTAGGCCTAGGGGCGGTGGACAGGAAATATCGTTCCCGAGCGGTCGTAGCGCATCGGTAGAACTTGTAAATGGACTCCGAATACAAGTTAAGTTATAAGTATCTTTGAGTTTAATTGTACTACCTACATACTTTTATGAAAAGTATTGGTTTGTTCTTTCGAGAAAATAAATTAATATCAATTAAAGAGCTATTACCGACGACTTTTAATCGCACTGAGGAGCGTTGAATCGTGAATATTTCGAAAAATAAGCGATTTATTATCAGTTAGGGACCTTCACTCGTTAATTATAAATAGAAAGCATTTATTGACATATTAAGACAAAGGGTCGAGGTTCAGCATTATGCAACCAAGGCAACGCAGTGATTTTGGCAGCGCTGATTTTCAGCCACTACCCAAAAAAAAAACTAAAAACTAAACTTACATGTAAGAGAAGGTAACAAACTTACAATATAAATTTGTACCTAGAATAAACTATTTACAATATACTACATACTACTATAACACTGGTACATATATACATATAAATATTTAATAACACTAGTACATACTGGTACATATAAATATAACACTGGTACATACTAGCTAAGCTACTTAAAGTAAAAAAAAACGTTTATTTGCAATGAATGTATAGTACAGCTGTGAACAGGAAGCATGCCTATCTTTGAAACTTAAAATGTACATAAATCGGCGATTAACATTGGCTCCCGCACTAGGTACGACCTGTCTCGTGGGAACCACTTATTTATTTAGGTGAGTTTTTTGAATAATTTTTGATGTTTTTTTATTACGTGTCGTCTACACCGATCTTATGGTTAGTAGGTACTCGGCCTAGCACATTGGTATGTTTCACATTGGACGAAAACCGTAACAACACGACATCGTCGGTCTGGGGCGCTACTACGTAAGTTCCACTGTATGGAGTTATCCGATGTAACCTATTCCGTACTTTCAAATAGATTCATCATATGTATGTCTTATGTTTGTATAGATAATAATATGTAAAATATTATTTTGACACGTTGGAATCTTAAAAAAACAAAAACCTATTTAGAGGGTAAAAATTCCACCCATGCCTTGGACTTGAACCCGCGACCTCTGACTAACCGTGCCAGAGGAATTGGAACGTTGGAATCGTCAAAACGGTTAATCATACATTTTCCAAGGAGGTTGTGCGAATGTACGGATGGTAGGTATGTAGTCCAATCATGTGCCGTTACCATTATCGTTCAATGTGAAACCGGCCTTTGGCTTCACTATAAAGACTACTAAGTAATTTAAGTATTTAATTCGCAGGCCAGGTAACTCTGATGAAAACAAAAAAGGGACAACCACTTTTGCTCTATAACGAATATTCTTACGTCAGGAATTGTTTCACAAGGTCTGGTATGCTGTGGTATTGTTCTATGAGGAACTCTCAGCGTTGTAAGGCGGGTATGAGCACCGATTATTTGTACAACATTAAGAGAGTCTCTGGTATCCATGGTCATCCTCCGCGGCGTAATTTTAAGTTCGCGGGTGGTCGGTTAGGGATTTAGGCGTGAAGATAATAGGTTCCTGTTGCAATATGTACCTAACATAGTGTTATGATTGGCAATTTCATCTTAACTCTCTTACAATTTAGCAGCTTAGAACGTTAAGTTGTTAGATCATCGAAAACGTGTATGTAAAAATATATATTTGTTGTTGTGGTGTTGATGTTTTTTTAACGTAAAATGGTTGCTACTTTTTATATACACATTGTAAAAAAAAACAAGAGACATTTGAATACTTTATATAATCTCATCTAGAATTACTTAAAATACAAAATTGTTTATGCCTACGCGTTAAGGAGAAACTTACATCTTAGTTTAAAGTAATTAATTTAGCTACGACGGTTGTGCGACGTTTACAGTAACGAAACCTTTACATTCTCTCACAGTAGAGTTAATTAAAATAGAATATAAGCTACAAATTCTACACATTACAGAAATACAGTGCATCTTGACAATGTCATCGAGAGGAAGGCCTATGGTGTCTCTCGGCGGTTACAGTTACGTCCGCAACAGCAATTCCCGGAACACAATCCGATGGACTTGCTCCTCTAGGAACTCGAGAAAATGCAAGGCCGCCATCAGCACCGACCTAGATCACAAGATCATCGGCTCTGTATCCCGGGAACACTCGCATCCGCCGTCTAACAGGGTATACTCCAGGGTGGTAACTGAGAATTTCATTGATTTCGGGCCAGTGTTTCCGAAGTAGGTGGAATATCTCGCGTTTGGGGGTTTATTAAAATTCTATGTAAATACGGCTATAAATATTCTTAACCTTATGTACTGCACTATACAAACGGAGAAACCGTTTGTGTAGCTATTCGGGTAGAAGCAATGACAAAATAATGCAATTACTATGTGCGGGCTATAATAAAGGACAGCTGTCCACCGGTGGACACCAATCGTGAGGTCGATTTTAAGCATTTATATATTACTAGCTGACCCTGCAAACGTCGTTTTGCCATATTAATCAGCCTACGACCTATTCTCAGACCTACCAAATATACACAACTAAATTCCTAAAAATCGGTGGAGCCGTTTCGGAGGAGTTCGATAACAAACACTGTGCCACGAGATTTTTATATATTAGATGATGAGATAAATTTCATAGGTAAACACACGCCTATATCCCGGGGGTTTACCACTTGCCACCATCCTGATAAACGTCTTTCGCGTCATCGACATTCACTAGGCGCTGCATGCATGCACGTCGCACAAAGCCCTTGCTCTTCCTACATAACTGAGTTACATTACTGTGTAATTATTATTACAAAACTGGGTAATGTACCGAGAAACCTACATTCTTCGCACATTACCAGTTAGGTACAATGCCTGCTATTTTGGATTTCATTTACTCAATATTTTAGTTTTTATTGTTCATTAACCTCAAGCAGAATGTCCACCGGGGGACGACGAGAACAAACTCGTTGAACCTGTCCTTTTTTCAGCTCGACATGAATAGCTCCATAAACCCCCTCTTCTGCTGGGCTAACATGAGCAAACGCGATGAATTTGTCAGTTAAGGGGTGAAGGATAAGGATTACCTACGGAATTATGGCCAAAGAATTAACTCACATTTACCGCTAGCGTTAGATTCATAATCGTATGGGGAACATACGATTAGACGGTTAGTAATTATCATATATTAATATTCTGTCTGAGGCATTTTTTACCTCTGAGGTTTAGGGCCATTCGACTTTTGGACAATTGGATTGAATCGCGAAAATTAGATCATGGAGCTGTTTCTCAGTATAATGTAGAGATAGTTACAGTAATTTAAGTGTAACTACATAAAATTTATATGTAAAATAGTTACTGAGCTGTAGTGAAAAATTGTTTTGGTATTTTTTTTTATCGTTAAGTAAAACCTTATTGTACTTTAGTAAATTATTTGGACTGTATGGAATTAAATTATATACATTGGTAAATTATATAGACTGTTGTTTGATTTTCAATAAAATAACAACTTTGATGTTAGTTTATAACGTTGTTTTTGGTGGTAGATTACCGGCTTAGGCATCAACTCGGGCAACAAAAAACTCTGCTATAGCCGAGTTTACTACTTTTAAAATGTAACGTTGTCTTTTCGGCCAACTCTCGCTCTCCATTATGGTAGGTAGTAGTGAATTTGGCAAGTCCATCACTTTTAATTGTGATATGTCACTACCACCCTGTATCAGCAAGGCTATTAAGAAAATTAAACTACTAAAATAAAAGGAATATATTTTAAAAACAAAAAACCTGATTGCTAAAAACATAAACCTCCTTCTGGCGCAGTCGTGTAAAAAGCCTTAAAGGTTAACAAATAAGGTTGATATGAGTGAGTGAGAGGGCGGGTGGGCCGGTTAGTGGGTTTGAGTGAGTGAGTGAGTGAGGGAGGGGGAGGGGAGGTAGGGAGACTCATGTATACAACACCAAGGTTTTTGTTTCGACGTTTTTGTTGCAACGGCTATAGGCGAGTTTTTTTTGCCCGAGTTGACGCCAAAGCCGACTATTAAATGAGTTATGTATGAATGAATGGTCCTAGAACAAAGTATGTAAAAAAAATCAGACGGAGGTCGCACGTATTCTTGTGCCCATAATTCCATTCTAATTGCTATCACAAACTCAAGGGTTCTGACAGGATTAGGCGGATATAATTTTGTTTCTGAACTATGAGCAGTATTGTAAGAATTCAGGAAACAAGGAACCTGCGAATTATGTAGTTCATGCAACTGAGTAATTCAAGCTATTTATCGGTTAACTTTTCCATCAACGCTATTATTTTGTTCAGTTTGTCTTCATGTAAAGCAATGGTTGATAGAAATCGGTAAAATACGCAAAGCAATAATATTTGTCAAGATTTTTAGCACTACGTTATTCGTTATCTCATTAAATCGGAAAACACCTATTAATCATTACTTGGCTTTTAATATTTTTTCCAAAGAAATATGAAATATACCTAAAAGCTGGATAACTTACGGTCGACAACACATCAACCTTTACATACGTGAACTCTAGTCAGTTTCATTACAGTTGACTGCAACAAAAATGTAAAGGTTAATGCTGTCACCAAAAACTAATCGTCTAAAAATTTTGTTCATAGGTCCCGTGTTATTGAAGGCTACAAAGAAGGGAAGGTATACGTTACTTTACAAGAGCTACACATTTACTAGAAAGGCCAAGTCCAAAAAGGGCATCGTCTGGAAGTGCACCGCCGCCAAAACTGATGCCTGCGATGCGTCTTTAACAACTGATGACACTCTAAGTGTAGTGGCCTCAAAAGGCTCCCATAATCATAAGAAAGCCGAAATAAAGTCCACGAAACATGTTTATTTATCTACTGATTGATTTTGTTATGCCTTGTAAATAAGCGACTTCATCGACGGTATTGCTCGGAATTTCGGCTTCCCGATTTCTGGCAACGGTTTGTTTACGTATGGACTGAAGCTGAGTGAATTTAAATATACGTTGTTTATGTGTAGTAATGTAGTTTGGCGAAAATTGTGTAATAATATTAAGGCTTTCCTGTATTGAATAAAAAAAAACCGGCCAAGTGCGTGTCGGGCCACGCGCAATGTAGGGTTCTGTAGAAAGAGGGTATTTTATCTGCTTTACAGAACTAACAACTTCATTGAAGTCATTTTCAATGGATTTTGTACGAAATTTTACTTTAAAAGTTGTTTGCCGGTTACTCGTTAACTAGTAAAGCCTACTTAGCCGTGATACTTTTTCTTTTAAGTTCATTATATGTGTTACTACCCTGAATTTTTTCACGTTTCTACAATCAACCGTTTAGCCAGAAGAGGGGGGAGGACCGCCCTACTCGGACAAAAATTTTCACAGCTATCTAGTACCACCGGTCTTTGCGCTAGGCCGCGGACGGAGAGACAAACAGACAGACAGACACGGCGAAACTATAAGGGTTCCTTGTTGGACTACGGTACGGAACCCTACAAATGAATCAATTCTGCAAGAGCTCCCATAGTCCCAAGTGGACCTAAGGCACTTTGGATTTTAGTGATGTGAACAATATGTGACTTTTTGTACATACACATAAACTCACGCCTGTATCCCGTACCTGTAGGCAGAGACCAGTGTTAGCTTCTTGCCACGTTCCTTACAAACCTGTTTCGCTTCATCGTGACCTTTTATTTTGTTACGTAAGCTTGTAGGTATTCATTATTGTTACTTGCTAAATCACTTATTCTGTATTAATCTAATTTTTATACAGATTACTACTGATAATATTGATAATTTTAAAATGACATCGTGTGTGTTATGTAAATAACAGGAAATATGATTAATTTTAAGAAACAATTTAAAATACCTACCTCAATTAATGTAAGGAAGTAGAGGATGCTGTTAGTATGTTTGTGCGCACGTCATCCTGTCGTTCCTAATCAGTAATAAAGCTAGGATGATGAATTTTAGTTAAGTGGCGGCTCAGTGCGCCACCGATGGGAAAAAATCATATTATCCTCTTTTTTGAAACGTTTTTACAAAAAGTGCAAAAACTGTGTTCATCTATAGTCTATTTTCATCCTTACTTGTCCAATTTGGTAAACAAGATTCTACCCGCAAAGTATGACTTTTTAGTCGGAAACTGCCCTATTCCCATAAATGTAGTAACCTGGGACACCATTTTGCATAACACGCTGCTATGTTTACAAACAAAGTGCACGAACTTGCAAGAAATAGTTTCGGCATCAAATGTCAATTTTGAGGTTAAAATATTGTTTACTATAAATTGGACAAGTAATGATGAACAGACTGTACACTGCACGCATTGCAAAATTTTATATAAAAGAAAGTAGGTAGGCTGGAGAGCTTGTTTTTTGCGGAAATCGATTAAAGTCGTAGGTTATTGACCCTAGGTTCTAGGCTGTAGTTTCTTAAAAAGGACAATTTAAAGTGGGTTACTCGGGGCTGCAAGTGATGTAAATTGCTTCGGTCAGTGGCCTAATTACGCTCACCAAATCCTGAGCGATTCCAATCGTCTAACTGTCAAATTCCATACTAATTTGACAGTTAAACGATTGGAATCGCTCAGGATTTGGTGAGCGTAATATAGGGGCAGATGTCGCTGCCTGTACGTAATACAGAGAAGTTTGTAAAGAGGCTCGAAATTTCATGGATGCTTGCACTTGCCCATTAGCTCAGTTGGGAGAGCACGGGCACGGTGAGCCAGAGGTCGCGGGTTCAAGTCCCGGCATAGGTGGAATTTTTACCCTCTAAATAGGTTTTTAAAGGATCTATGATTTTTACTTTTTGCAAAAACATAGGTATTATAAAACAATAATTATATGTTTTTTCTATATGGGCAACGGGTAGCCGCTTAACTATTTTCAATGGATCAGTTTTAGTTCTATGCATCTGAAAGTGTTTGTTTGTATATGCAAACAATATAGGATTAAGTATACCTAAAATTAGGTTTAGTTTCTATAAAATAATAAAGTACGAGTATAATAAGCAGAAATATTATCTACAAAATTACCGTCAAGAGAAAGAAAATAAGTAAACAATCAGTTTTACAGATTGTACTTTGAACCCAATATGAACTGTATGCTTTAAACTACCTAATGTGTAAGCACGAGGCCGTCGTACGTGTACACAACCCCCGGTTTCTCGTACATTAACTATCCTCTTGTACTGCTATACTGAAAAGCTGTCAGTTGGACAAACTGCATACAAGAAAAAGCAACTGACAGCTGTTAGCGGTAGATTAACAGATTGTTAGTGTACGAGAAACCGGAGGTAAAACGGGCATTTACACTTGAAGCCTTGATTGAATAAAACAAATACATTTAAGTACAATTACTTGAGCATGTTAAGCATTTACTTAAACACTTTTTAAGTAACTAGCTCCCGGTTTCTCGTACGCTAACAATTGTAATATTCTGTTAACAGCTGTCAGTTGTTTTTTTTTATGCACTTTGACAGCTGTTAACATGAGATTAGCAGATCGTTAGTGTTACAGGGGGTGAGTATAAGTATATAATTTTTTTTTAGAATCTAAAATTGGTTTACAATTTTAATCGTAGTACGCACCATGCACTACGCTATTATTTTGATAAGATAAGACTTTATCATTAATATAATTTTATATAGACAGATAATAACTACAAAACTCAAAGTATAACAAATGTTTTAACACCGAGTTTTTCATTTTGTTACCTTTTAACCATCCATTATAAATCAAAGACCAAATGATGCAAAGGCCAAAGTTCTTTCACCATCCTTTCCCTACAAACAAGCTTTGTGTTCTTTCATCTCCCGGCACGCGGCGGCGGGCGAGCAAGATCGCAAAGATCTGAGGAACCAATGAGACATCCATTGCGGGTCTTGCAGAACGCATCTTTATACTGATAGAGTAAAATCCGCTATGGATACCACATAGGATCCTACATTGCACTATAGTATAATATAGGCTTTACACTACCAACAGTGTGACTATTCAACGGTTTAGTTACGTCAGGCGCGGATCCAGCTCTCAAAAAAGGTTGTGGTCACAACCACCCTATCTGGCAAGTGCGAGTTCCGACCCGAATGAACTCGCTCATGATCGATCTAGTGCATTCATACAAAGGAGAGATAACGGTGGTAGCCTAGTGGGTAGAACATTGGACTCTGAAGCGAGAGACCCAGGTTCGATTCCCAGTGCGGGCATGTACCTGTGACTTTGTTTTCTAAGTTATGTACATTTGTGAAGTTATAGTAGCAATACCACTCGCTAACGGTGAAGGAAAACATCGTGAGGAAACCGGAGTGTCTGAGGTGTTTACATACCTCAGCGGTTGAAATCGCTAATCCGCGGTGGGTACGCGTGGTGATTAAGCCCATACTCTCTTCCTGAGAGAAGGCCTGTGCCCTACAGTGGGACGTACATACATAGGCTGCTTATGTATATAAAGGAGATGTTTAAAAAATATATGACACCCTGACCAAGATTTTGTACAGTGTATAGTTTCACGTGGGCAAAGCCGTGGGGCAAACACTAGTAAATTAATAAACCTGTAAAATGTTAGTTCGCTCACGAAAATTACAAAAGTAAACGTCGGAAAATCGTAAAATGAAAAAATAAACGAGTAAATATCCGTGTAAATTCAGTTTTTTATTAAATGTGTGCTTTTACATTACAATGTTACATTTAGACTTTTAATACGGAACCGATTTTGATGAAATTTTTTCGACTTCAAATCATATTCGGTTCGGTAGTCTCCTATCCTAATAGATTTATCCTAATTCAACTTATCTTTGTGTTGTTGCTAAGAACACCATTGTGGTACCTAGTAATTTATGCCTTTTTGCTTTTAGTATCATGCCGCGAAATTATTATTATATGAAAAACTATACGCCAGACCTGGACTAAAAACTCAATCATTAACGCCATAAATGCCGTAGAGAGGGCATGCCGTTTAAAACGGCAACAAAACAATTCCAAGTTCCACTTGTGGCTCTTAAAAGAAGGGTGAAAGGAAAGCACGTTCACGCTGTAGGGGGCACCAAAGTATTGGGGAGCATAAAAAAGTATTTACAGACGAACAGGACCTGGAGCTTGTACAGCATATAAAAAAGAACGAAGAGAATATGTGCGGCTTATAGTCCGCACAGATTTTTTTGGCGGTAACGTGAACATAGATCGTTTGCACATCGCTCACTGTCTTTACAGTTTATGTATGAGTAATTGAGGCAAAGTGATGCGTAGTAAATTACTCATCATCATCATCAGCCATTTGACGCCTACTGCAGGGCAGAGGCCTCCCTCGTGGTTTTCATAACCATGAGAGGTTTTGCCATAATCGCCACGCTTGGCAGGCGGGTTGGCGATCGCAGTATGTGGTTGGATTCTCAGAAAGACGCTACTGCCCGTCTCCTGGTAATTTATTTCCTTAATAGCCTTCTACGACATCCACGGAAGGAGATGGTGACCATCCGGCGCCACACGGAAAATAAACAATAAAAATTGTAAATTACTATTAGTCAATTACTAAATTAGTCAATTACACATATACTATAAAGACAGTATGAAATGTGCAAATGATCTGTGACTGTGTTCACGTTACCGCCAAAATGATTTGTGCGGAATCAGTCGATGACTTTCTCAAATTTGCTTTCGGAATAGCAGAAACAAACAATATTAAACATCCGTTTTCTGCTGCATCCCGTAAAGCTGGTAAAGACTGGCTCAGGGGTTTTCGACAAAGACATCCTGAGATCACTCTACGTGCCACAGAGTCAACGTCAGCGGCACGAGCTCGAGCTTTTAATAAGCCAATGGGGAACTTGCGTCTAACTTAGAGCATCTAGGAAAAAATTAAAAATAAAACAATAAAAATATTTTTTCGCGGTCACATAACATGCGAAAAATAAAGTTACTCTAATAACATAAAACTTATTGAATTCTTAACGTTTTCTTGTGAGGGTGTACACGCATAAAAACATTATTTTATGAGATAAATCAAATATTGATAAACGCTTACATAAGGCGTTACGTTAGAGAGTGACGTCATAGTCTAAGGTTGATTTGTATGGCGCGTTTTAGTACCACGTGAAAAGTCGCAGAGAAAGAAAATACGAGTACGAAATAAGCCAATTGTTCAGAAAATTTGCAATATTTTATAGAAAGCCCATGCGATGAGCCAAGTTTGAACGCCGCCGTCCCCACCAAGAATAACGTCTGGCCGCTGAATAACACCGTCTCTTGCAGCATCTGCCCGACTGGCTTCTTGTGACACATCGGGTATAGATAAAAACTGTCCCTTTGCATCACCAATGGAATCCACATCTTTTAGCAAACCTCCACGCCAGATTCGGCTTTTGCCAAAAATTACAGGAGAGCGTAAAAAAAACTATAAAGCTCGGGTCTCTACAGCAATCCTTACAAGCACACCTTATAAAAAATATTTAGAAGAAGAATTGAAAAAAAAAAGGAGAAAAAATTAGCCTCTCAAACTCAAACCCGGGAGAACACCAGAAATTGAATTTATGACGGTGGAATTGGTGGACACTTCGAGCCACTGCGAAAGGCCGAAGTCACCCAAGCCTGGGCCAAGGCCCTACTACGCGACAGCGCGATAAACATATTATCGACTAGCGATATATCGCTTCATCGTTTAAGAAACGGAACGGCAGGTAACATGAGCCCTTATCCCGCGCATGAGAATAGACAAAAGTCGCGAAATACTTCTCCCATCCGCCACTCTCATTTTTTCTCTAATCCGCGCGCGTGATAGTGGCTGATATTACCGGTGCTGACCACTGCTGCTTAACCTTGAGGAGGTCCTGACCTTGTTTAGCGGATGGACTGCCTTTCAGCAATTAAAAGCATCAGATGAGGTTTGTGTGACATCAGATGTGACAGGCGGACGTCGGTGCGGCGGTGAATTTTAAACAATAAAAAATATAGACAATTCCGTGTGGTCTCACGGTTACGCTAGCTGGTACAGACTGAAAAAATATGGCCGCGGTGGGGGTCACAGATTTCTTTTAAAAATCGATAATAGGGATGCGCAAAAGTCGTGCTGCACCGACGTGTATGACGCTTTATTTAGCTTTCACAATTTACCGACAGATGGCGTTACGCGTACGAAAATATGTGCTTATTAAAATAAGCTATCTAACTAGTAATTAAAAACCTAATTACACATAACGATAAATATATAAACGATAAACCTTGAAAATAACAATGGTGTTCAATTGTTATTTTCAAGGTCAGGATTTAGGAGGTTAAATTCTAGAAAGCAATAGTGCGAGCCTGAAATACTTAAAAAAGCATAATAAACAAACTGTAAATAAAAAGGAAACTAAAGAATAATTTGAAGCATTTTGACCAACCCACAGTCTCCGTGGTGACTGCCGTGGATGGCGCGACGTTGCTAATGCTCAACGGATACTCCTTCGCCAACCCTTCGCCCATCCCTGGGGGCGAACGATGGTACTGCTCTGGGAGAATCCGCTTCAGCTGCATAGTCTGCCTCCACGTCAACGATGACTATGAGCTTGTCTGCATATCAGGGGATCACAGTCATCCCCCACCAGTGTACGAGAAGAGGTCGGATGGACTTTATATCGAGGCTAAGACCTGAAAGTTTGTCGTTACTCTTTGTGTAATTAAAAAATATAGGCTCTATTTCAACGGACATTACTTGCCTATACTTACTGATGCATTGTGACCTAAGGTTTTTAAGTAAGGTACTTATCTATATTACTAATCATGTAAATAAACATCACATGGAAATAACAGATTTCGGGTCGAAGCGGGGTTTGGATCCGTGCCTGTCCCATCGTATATCGTGCCAGCTCCTGCTGTACGATGCCGACTCGACAGGACAATAATAGTAGTTTATGCAACTGTCATATAATGAAGGGTATTAAAACACGAGTGTGAGTTTATGAAACGAGCGCAGCGAGTTTCATAATAGTAACGAGTGTTTTAATACCCGTGTTATATGCAGTTGCATACACTACTTTATCTTCACTAATGCAATTAAAAATTAAATTCACGCGTACGTGTATAATCACAGTGATTTTGCCGCCATTAAAATTTAACCAATGAGAGCGCAGCTGCGCGCTTCAATAAAACGCGACCAACCTGATTGGCCCTGCAATCAATCAATTATACCATCATGTGAAATTGCTTAAATTGAGTGTTTTGTTGTCTGCGCTATAACAGTAGTAATTATAAGTCAAGTATTGAAAACATAAGTAGAATGTTACAACATTAGTGTAGATAAACATTTTATTGTCCTGTCGATTAATGCCATCTTGCTTAATTATACAACGAAAATCAAAATGCCGCTACGCACAAAAAAAGTTTGTTCTAGGCGCTGGATATACCTAATCACACTTCACCCCTATTTCTCTCTATTTTAAGTTTGTTTTTCAAGTGTAACATGGGAATTTAGTTGTATATTACTAAAAATTGATATCATTACGAGCTACGAATGTACCTTTGAAATTGTAAAAAGTTATTTGTACCAAAAATATAAATACTTTCTGGAAATGGTTTTAAGATTTGGCATACCGCTCTGTCCCGATTTGAGTATTTTACTCCCATCTGAATAAATATATTAGACTTCTAACTGAGAATTGGTAATTAGTCTATGGCTAATATGCGTACTGATGTGAGGTTCTCGGGGATTTCTGAAATATTTTTAGTGTTCCCAAAGTTCCTAGTGCCAATATATGGAGTCTGATAGTATTTTAGGGTTCCGTACACCGTATACAAAAACGAACCTCTTATAGAATCACTCGTGCGTCTGTCTGTCAGTCACAGCCAATTTTCTCCGAATCTACTGGACCAAATCAGGTGAAATTTGGTAGGATGGTGCCTATGACTCCAATACAGATGTGCAAAGTAAATAAATATTTTTTAAAACGGGTAGTTTTCGAGGGACAAATTAGGAAATAAAAAAGAAGTTTTGCAAACCTTACTGTGTCATGTATCAAATGAAAGGGCTCGTTATAAAGATCTCAAATATATTTTTGTTATTACTGTAAAATAAGTAGTGAAAGAAGACGAACATTGACCATCCCCCCCTGATCTCCAAAATTACTAAGCTTAAAATTATGAAAAAAAACAAAATATAGTTGCTTGTAGATTACAGGAAAACCTATAAGAATTCTATCAATTGAAAATAAAGTGGTAAACTCAATATAGTACGTTCACTTACGGAAAATAGTTCACTAAAACACCACTGATAGCACTATTAGTAGTTAACTCGCGTCTTACTGTGAGGATTTCAAATGTGATACCACAGTTGAATAAAAACATTTGACTTTGGCATTGTACGGAACCCTCTCCACGCGTGTTCAACTCGCACGTGGCAGGTTTTTATTAACCTCAGAATGGTTTACCCATGTATCTAGGGACTTGGTAGTATTTGAGTTTGCCATACCACTCAAGTACCGTTCTTTGGTGCAATCAGAATACCGGACTTTATTTGTAGTGACAAATGAATTATGTAAATTCAACTTTCCTTCAAGACCTTCCAGTCAGTAACTATTGTTAGAAGAACGTTGCATGACGTACTGCAAGTTGAGGTACTACCAAGTCCTTAGCTATGCTACATGGGTAACACTCTGAGGTTAGCTATCTTTTAGAACTCCATATAATCACCTTCGTACAATTTTCAGATTCATATCAAATTTTTTCAACAACAAGAGGCGGAACGTTACTTTTATTCCAAGGGTATACGTTTTACAAGCATCGGGCTTTTTACTGGAGGTGTACCCAATCCACTACGAGTTACAGGTGTCGGGCCAAACTGAAGCTTGCACTTAGTGGTGGTATCGCTAGACATTTTTCCTTGCATTGCCACCCCCCACCGCAATATATGATGACGAACGGTGGCAAACTTGTCAAGATGGAGCAGATGCGATAACATAACTGAGAAAAGAGCTCATGTATTAATTTGGTGCAATGACAAGTGCATGAAAGCTTCACTTAATTGCCGCTTCAAGTTTACACGTATTAAATAATCTTAGGCGTGACTGGTATGAAAAAACACTTGACCCGACCGTGCATCTTTCATTGTACATACTATGATGAACTAACGGAATCGCGGCCCCGTTGGTGAAATATCTGGTTCGCACCGTTAGCAGTCGCACGCAGCGTAAGGACGCTGGACATAATTGCTGGGACGATCTAAAGCATATTGTCGCTGGGTTGGCTGGCTGGTGATAGCCGAAGATTGAAAAATGCGGTGTGGCCTAAAAGAGGTCGTGTTTTAAATACTTTTATATACCTAATTATTTTGACTTATTCATAATAAACATAACTTCCACACAACACAATCACTTGACATAATTTGAACAATAAATTATTATATTTTGACTTCATTAGTGTTTATTATCATGCATGTATCTAGTTCCAGTCTTATTAAAATCTAGTGATAGTTCAAGATAGTCGTGCCCAGTTTCACCGACTTTAAGGGTTGCCTTGACAGTAGTTAAAATGCACGTAGTTATATTTTTTTAATACGAATCCTAAATAATATTTAATACCGTTTGGTTTGTTGCTACAGAAAACTATTGGTCATATTTTTAACAATAAGTAGTACAACCCTTTTCATGCGAATTCGACTCGCACTCGAACGATTTTTTTTATTGCAGCTAAAAAAATGATGACATCTAAAGATAAAGCAAGACTTTATCGAGAGAGGCTAAAAGAAAACCCAGAAAGACACGCCGAAATGTCTAGAAAAAGTCGGGAGAGGTACCATGCAAGAAAAAAACTGGTTAAAGATCTCAGGCCTCAAGAAAAAGTTAATCGCAGAATGATTTGGAAATTGAGAAAGCAAGAACAAAGGAAACGCAAGAAAGAAAGAAATTAAAACATAATCGAGAACAATCGATTTATCAACTGAGGTTTACAAAGGGTAGTTTTCTATTAACGAAATATCAGTAGATTAACCCTAGTAATAGTTCTTCTGTACAACTTACGTCATATAAAAAAATCTTAAAAGAGGTGATATATAACTATAAAAAATAATTGCTCAAACATAAAAAATGCTACTTCGCACTGTGAAAAAAATGTTACACTGCAATGAAATAAATCTTTCTTTAATAAAAATTACCAATCGACTACAAAATAATTTTCTTCACTATAAATTAATTAACAGCTTTAAAAAAGTTATGATTTTCAATACCACTATAAATAGCACTATAGTTCTGACCTGGCGACCGCGGACCGGACGACGCAGCGTGGGTGGCAGGGGAAGTTTGGAAAACCACGAGGGAGATACTGCAGTAGGCGTCAAATGGCTGATTATAATGATAAATAAAGCTTTCAATGTCAAAACGCGCTTTGTGAATTTTAAAAAGAGAAAGTGCCAATAGAAAAGTAACAAGAGAATTACATCGAAGTTTTATGCTTGACAGCTCAGTGGTATTTTGTCAAGATTCTGATGCTTCTTGGCCTCCTTCTGCCATGCCAAACCAGTCGTGAGGTCGTCCTGCCATCTCCGCTTGGGTTGGCCACGTTTGCTATATCCGTCGCATGGAACCTAGTCGGCGGCAATTTAGCTGACCTGTCTGGGCCTATTCGGCTTACGTGGCCCGCCCAATTACACTTCAACTTGTCGGTGGCTCGTCCAACATCGACAATCTTGGTTCTTGAGCGCCGTTATAAAACGAAATTAGATTGGGGTTCCTCACGGTGTCAGAGAGGTCTTAGTATTTGATAATATGATAGATTCTTATCAAACTTTGCTGTCAGAAAGTAGCTTTCTACGTCCGGTTCTTTATACTAAATATTCCGAAGAAAATTGCAAAATAAACGAAGTTTGTATTATATAAATGTCGTATTTATTAATTTTATGCTTTTGTCACGAAATTCGATGACTTAATCATGTACTACTAGCTGGGTGCACTAAATTTGGAGCAATGTTTTTTTTTTTCGTTAACAATTGCCTGTCTTGCAACTAGCACAACACAACAACAACAGCACAACTGGCTTCGAAGGCAGCGGGGCGTCGAAAAGGGAAAATGTAATGCACAGATGACCCTTAATATTTTACGTTAAAAAAGCGCAAGTATCACACTGAAGGTATTCAATGTAGAGAGACTAGGGCCATATTGTTTTGATGATTCCTACGTTCTAGGCTGTAGGTTCTAAAAATGGCTATCACCATTATTGAGATTTATGATGTTCACTTTTGGCTAAAACGTATAATAAAAAATTATAATAAAAAAGTAAAAGATATATAAAGAGAAGGATAAAAAATCATATTGTAAAGAAGATATGTTTTCTCCATTTGTGGCGCTATTAGTTGGCTCCGGGTCGCCTCTTCGCCACGTTCCGGGTGCCAAAGGAAAAATTATATGGTCCCGACTGAAAATCAGTTTTGCTGGTGTTATGGTAGCTAAAGCACACGCCAGTAAAGTATGCTGAGCTGGAGCCTCTTTTTTGTTGTCACGGAAGCACCGGAGGCGTTTGGAGTCCGAGGTGGCTGGGTGCCATACATTACTGTATGGTACCCGGCCGTCGTCGACGACTCTATATGCCTCACATGTTCTCTTCACGACTATTTTGTTTTTATTTTTGTTTTTTTTTTGACGTTCGTGTATTTTGTTTGTGTACCTTCTGTTTACTTTGTGTTTCTGTGACAATTTAAATAAATGTCGTATTTCCTTCTTTCTTTCTTTTTTGCTTCTTAAATAAATAATGTACCTATGTTTAATATTAAACCCGATCGCTACTAAGTTAAATTAGGTACCTCATCTTTCGTTAACGATAACATAACATAAATCCACGCTAAATCGCGATCCTACACGAGAGTGACCAGGGCCGAGTTTCATAAAACTACAATTCGTAGTTTATTATGACAACTCGAGATAAATTGCGTAGCACAGTCTACTTTTTAATCTGTGGGTTAATCGACTTTGCAATGTACATCGAATTGTCATAGTAAACCATGAATTGTAGTTTCATGAAGCAGGCCCCTGGTTCTGCCACCTGCCACGGTCCTAACAAACCTCTCTCGCTGCATTAACATTCAATAGTCGTTGCATGCATGCATGTGGTTTCGGGTACTTTTATATCTTTCCCTTCGCTAGTAGTATATTACCTATGAAGTCGAAGTAGTAAGTAAGTATTTGTTAACCAACACAGCTGTTTTATTTTCAGTGACTGTAGTGACTCTTTCGACTGGCCGCACTCTGCTACTTGTGAACGGATACATTTTTCGAAGAGACTCAAGTGTCATAGGCAGATCCAAGTGGCTCTGCAATGAGCTCAACAGGGGCGAATGCAGCGTGTATGTGATCGTGAATAAAAAGTACCAACTGACGCATATACAGAACAAACATTCTCACGAACCGGTATTTTGTAGGGTTTTCGAATAAGTAGAGCTCGAATAAGCGGTTCCTTAAGGGGCTCAAAAAGGGTAACTAGCGCGCAACCCTTGAAAAAAAAACACATATATTCCTTTGCGGATCGTTGGTAGCGCAAATCAAATTAAGCGCATAGAGGGCCAGTTTCTGAATAGTGAAAACTAAGTAAATAGTTAAACGTAGTGCTGTCTCTTCAAATTTCTCAGAAAAGAGCGTGTTAGAACGTTACTTAAGTATTTACTTAGTGAAATTCTCAATTCAGAAACTGGCCAAGAGCCCCTTAACTCGGGTCGTCAATACTCAACTTGGTAGTTGAAAAGCCTGTTTCCAGCGTTAGCTTCTACAAAATCCTAACTTTGTGATAGAAAATTTGTTAGAATGTCTTCTCTCGCATAGAATGAATAAGTTTTTCGTATTAACTTGTTGTTGAAGATGTGCAATTTATTTTTACGTTTGCCATTAAGCTAATTTGAAGGTATCGGAAACTGTCAGTAGGTTAATCCTTTTTCTGTTTTATTTGTTCTCCATTAGTTACCTATGTAGTTATAGGTCGTGCGTTTTATAATTTTCATTAAACCAGTGCGATAATAATTTAGGTCGTAATCGCTGGCTCCTTATTAAGTTTTTTTACAAGAATTTGTATTTTTATGTTGCTGTTTTTTTTTCTTAAATTATACTTTCATAGAATAAGTTCTTACCTCGGTAAGAACTTATTTTAAATGCATGTTCTTGGTACATTTTAAGTCTTTTATTGTTGCATATTAGTAAGTAATAAACATTATTGATCTTGATTAAATGATTAAACAATATTGATTAAATGATCTAGATTTTGAAATGGACACCTAGTTTAACTTGTAACGTTCATTAAGTCGCAGTTTCTGTGCTACTTTGAATAAAAAAATTTGATTTTGATTTTGATTTTATTCTTAATTGAATGTTATAATTTGCATTTGGGTTGCACCGAGTGGGTAGACTAGCAAAAATGTAGCCCGTACCTACAATAGGCACTAATGAATTCATTACGTCGACTAGACGTTATATTCACCGACGACATTGATGTCAGTCGTCTGTGGGTAAAGCGAATGGTAGCCACATTGGTTCTTCGAGCCTGAATGCAAAGGTGCGGCAATTTAGTTATTTCTAAGGGGCAGGCAACTATTGATAGATAGATAAAACATTGAAATTTATTTTAGTTTTCGAAAAACAAAGGAAATGTTTGCGGGTGGAAACAGTAGTTCGCACAAGTATGGAAAAAGTGAATTATTTCCTCCAAAGCTTTTGGATTCAGTCAAGGCCCCATGATCGATTTGCCCGTGGACTTGCAACAGAGCCATAACCTCAAAAGCTCCTTGAGGGGATTCACGAGATGCTACAGCGGCACCAATGAAAAAAAACAGGACCATGATCCTAGGTTCGTGGGTCCTAAAAATAACTAATAACATGTTTCAGGAATTCATGCCTCGTTTCGCATTTGCATTAGACCCGCCGGAAGTGCTGGAGAAGGCCCTCCGCCGAACAGGTTGAGGCGAGATACTCTGCACGAACCAATGCACCCTCAAAAAATGCGCAAGCGTTGTGTTGTTTGTTTTCGGCAAGGGAAGGAAAAAAAGGTACATTCACGGTGCGCCACTTGCGACGAGTTTATTTGTTTTGGGGACTGTTGGAGAGAGTGGCATACACTGACAGTACTTAAAGGAAAAGAACGCCAGCGTCGAAAGCGGAGGCGGGGAGCTGAGGAATAATAGTTATTTGAATATTTTTTTGACCTTGTGTGCTTCACCGGCATTTTCTCTGTCAGAGAACGCAACCAGTGCAATCTAATAATACCTACCTTTAAACGAGCAATTCTTGTGTATATATTTTGAATCTCGGAAACGGCACCATTGATTTTCATGAAATTTAGTATGCCGGGGGTTTTGAGGGCGATAAATCGATCTAGCTAGGTTTCATTTTTGGAAAACGTCGTTTGATCCGTGTTTTCAGGCAATGAAAAACTGCTACAATATCAATAGAATATGAAGGTAAATTTCGCATCCATCTACAAGGTTGTAATAGCTCAAGTGAGAAATCGGGAGATCCCGTAACCAGAAGACCCCAGTTCGAGTCTAGAGCCCGATTATTTTTTCCTCTTTTCTTCCCCCTTTTTTTCATCGTACCTATCTAAATATAATTCCCAAAAAACACGCCGAGCAAAGCTCGGTCATCCAGGGACTAATTTAGTAATAGTGTACGATTTTACTAGAGACTGCAAATTCAAACCACAGTAAATAACAAATAAAAAATATAACAAAAATTAAAATGCACTTATGTTACTGACTGTACCATTTTTCCACAATTTATGGACGCAGTTATGAGCTTATAAAGTTAGATGTGGTTTCCTGAGAACATTTTTTAGCAGCTCAAATAGTTCCTGTTAAAAGCCCAGCTCAAGTGACCACCCTGTATAATAGGTTTTACATTGACAATTTTACTTAAAACGGATTGTATTGCGGTGAGATATTGGAAAAACGTACTAACCTCCTTATTTTATGGGATTTTCGGTAACGTTAAAGATACTTAATCAACCATAATGACGTTTTATCCAGAAAATTTCGCGTTTTCGCTTATATGGTCGTCAGGCTACTTTTGACAAATACTAACGACGCTAAAACGCATTGTAAATAGTAAGAATCGTTTTTTTCCTACATAAAAACCCCATTTTGGGTTTTGCCAGGAATATTTCCATTTTGGTTAAATTCCTCGGCGACCCATTTCTAGTTACAGTTGTCCGTTAAGGAGTCCTTTCTCTACGTTTTTCATCAATGATAGGTACCGTGACATGGGCGTAAGGTGAAAAATTTATTCATATTATATTCTTACTGTTCACTACTTTTCTGTTTTACAATGGTTCTTGTAGTAACGAAACGGCAAAGCCACATATTTTCACTAAGGTGTAGAGTTTGTTAGAAGCTTAGCTCTACATGAGATCTGATATATTTTTGATAGTGCGAGGTATATAGTCTCGTCTCGCCAACTTTTTACATGAAAATGTTTTTGGTGGGATACATATTTCTTAATCCGTTCCGTTTACGAGGGATGGAAAGTGTAAAGGTGATATATAAAGAAGAGTAAAAGCGGGACTTTGTGTAAACGGTGCCTTGTACTCCTTCGTGAGTAGCCAAAACACCTCAAAAAGAGCTAGATTGGCTATCCATAATGGAGTGCTGGTTATGTATGGTAGGGAGATTATTGGGTATGGAAAAAGAATCAAGAATGTAGCATTAATGCAGTAGAAATAAGGTCCTTGAGAAGTAGATGTGGCGTTATTTTGAATGACAGGATACGCAACAGTTTGATTAGAGAACGTTGTGGACTGAAAGAGGATGTAGTGACTAGAATTGAGAAAGGAATGTTAAGACTGACGATACAAATATATCGAGCGAATATGGGTGAAAGGCCCGGTAAGTGACGTCCCAAACGGACGTACTTCGACCAAATAGGGGATGTATAAGCAAAGGGCAAGATAAAAGTACTCGAAACCGGTGAGCGTGCATGCAACGACTAATGAATGTTGATAAAGCGAAAGAGATCTGTCAGGATCGTGGCAAGTGGCAGACCCTGGTCTCTGCCTCCCCCTCCGGGTTACAGGCCTGAGTTTATGTTATCCGTCCGAATCCATTTTGTGTTAATAATGTCAAAACCCAAAATAGAGTCTGTACGGTCGGGTCCGTGACCGTACATGTAAAAATGATAAAACTTGATTTTTTCGAGAATAATAAACTGTTTATTGTAATTAAAGTCTTAGTCTAAATTTACACGATTCAGACAATATTTCTTGATTAATGAATGCACCCGGCGTGCTTGCTAACCGAGGATACACTGACTCGACCGTCGCGCGGTCGCGAACAAGCTTTGGGTGCTTTACTTATTATTACAGACATGATGTTCGGACTGTCAGGTATTTTTTCTGATGTGATTAAAAAAAATCACGATAAATACTTTGTAATTAAGATGTTTAGCTGAATTATCACCTAAAAAACTAATTGTTTTTGGTGTATAATATATTTAACCTGGGTGTCGTTAAAACTAGAGTCAACCGGCATTTAATACGTAAACACGTAACACCTTAGACCCCGTCTTCGTTTACCGTCAGACGTGAATGGGGTCAAGTGCCAACAAGTTCTAATTAAAAAAAAGTAAAAAAATTGCACGTAATTTTATTACGCACAGTAAAATACAAAAATAAGTACCTACACAAAATTGTTGCAAAGCAGAACTTGTCTCAAGGAGAAATTTCTTCCAGTCAACTTAAGCATAGGGTGTTTGATATAGGTACCTATGTTTGATGTATTTATCGGTACCCTTAGTTATGAAGTTCAGAAGATAAGGTTTCATTTAGTATCAAAGAACTACGTATCGAATAAAATATTTATATGAATTTGCAGACAAGAATGAAACTAGTTCGCTGCGATACGAACCACTTATGGCCATAAACACTTACGTAGACGAAAACGAGTTCAATATGGAAATCCAGAAGTTCTACGAAGAACATGCGCACCAAGGAACAAGATGCAGGTACTGGACCAGAGAATCCATTGACGCTATGATAGAACAACTTGACGGATTTGCTGAAGGAAGGTTGAGATCGAGCAATAGGTTTTATGCAAGTGCACGAGTGTACACTACCGTTAAATACAATAACGTTCGATACTTAGTATATAGGGCCAATAATAAATACCCTGCTAGATTTATTGTACCAGTCGAAGACTATTACAAAGTTTTATCTGGATATCATTTATCTAATAACCACGGCGGTCGAGATAAAATTGTCAAGAACTCAAAAAGGCAATATTTTATACCTCGGCATGCTGTTTATATTTATTTGAATTCGTGTAAGAAATGCAACAACTGAAAGAAAGAATATTGTAATCTTAATGTTTGTTTATTATTTTTGAGAGGAGTCCCATTCCGCTTCTGCGTGGAATTCGTGTTTCTTTCTATTTTAAGTTTGTTAATATTGTAATCTTGTCAAAGCCTTGGAAATACCCACCTTTATGTTTATATCATCATCATCATCAGCCATTTGACGGGAAAACCGGGAAAGCTTGGAAAACCATGAGGGAGGCCTATTTCCTGCAATGGGCGTCAATTGTTTTATATATTTTAATAGTAGTTTATGCAACTGTCATATAATGAAGGGTATTAAAACACGAGTGTGAGTTTATGAAACGAGCGCAGCGAGTTTCATAATAGTAACGAGTGTTTTAATACCCGTGTTATATGCAGTTGCATACACTACTTTATCTTCACTAATGCAATTAATCAAACAACAAATTTATTAAATTAAATTCACGCGTACGTGTATAATCACAGTGATTTTGCCGCCATTAAAATTTAACCAATGAGAGCGCAGCTTCAATAAAACGCGACCAACCTGATTGGCCCTGCAATCTAGTTGGTCGCGTTTTATTGATGTTATAATGAGATTTTACGATATCGATGTGAATATTATACCATCATGTGAAATTGCTAAAATTGAGTGTTTTGTTGTCTGCGCTATAACAGTAGTAATTATAAGTCAAGTATTGAAAACATAAGTAGAATGTTACAACATTAGTGTAGATAAAGAATTTTACGTTACCATCTAGGTAAATCTCGTTCGCTACCGAGAATACCTATTTAACTCGTTTTGTATTAGTAATGCCATTAATAGAAAACGCATTAAAACATTAATTATCAAGAAGTTAAGGTTTCATTGACTTTTACAGAACAAATTATATTCTTACCGAGCAGAGCCGATTCTTAAGGAGATCCATAGGGCTAACTAGCGCCACCAATGAAAACAAAATCATGTCTTCTTTTACAGATCGTATTTGCAAAAAGTGTCTGTATAATCTCTTACTCATGTTAACAGTGAGTTTTAGGACCCACGACAGGGAACCTAGGATCACGGACCTGGGACTAGATAGCATTTATGCCAATAACAGCCGTTTTTGGCGTTAATGCTATCTAGTCCTATGTTTTTTGTCTTAGGTTCAAGGCCATGGGCCGTAAAAATCACCATTAACGTGATTGATAGATTGTACAGACACTTTGCAAATAGGATCTCTAAAAAAAGTTATGATTTTTTTCCCTTGCTGGCGCTAGTCTTACTCTATGGAGCCCCTTAACAAACAACGTCATTGGGTAACACTGTACGCGACTTTTTTATATGGCTGAACCACCAGTAATCTCTGCCAACTAAAGCTGTTCAGATAGATAGATTAAAGATAAACAACTGAAGTTATTTCACCCGAAAAATAAAGCCGAATCACGCGTTTACTCTCTCTGAGAGAAGGTCTGTGGGAGGTATGTAGGCTGAATAAATACAATACGCGTTTTTTTTAACTGATCTTGTAGTAAAGTTTGCCAAACAGAGTTGTTTGTAAATCGCCTTTGAAGACATATTACCTACTCTGTGGTGTAGACAGATTCCTACAGACCTCTGACCGATGCAGAACAAATTAAAAAGTACAAGAAACGGATGAAAAACAATCCTTGCTGGTTTGAAAACCTGTATGCAATGAAAATTATAAGAAAGAAGAATAAAATTACAGGTATGACAAGGAGAAGAAACGAACAGAAAAGAAAGACTGGCAAAATATAAGAGAAGTTAGAGACAAAAGAAGATAAGTTAAGAAGTTTGTTTATAAGGTAATGATTTAAGGGAGCCCGCAATATTGGTTTTGGACTACAAGTGCAATTCCATAAAAATATGATAAGAAGGGAAAAATTATTGTAAAACACAAACACTCATTTAGCTATTTACCCAAAAGTAACACAACAAACGCCGTACATAATATTTTTTATACAGACCTTTGTGTTCATTCACAGGCGCTAATGAAAATGTTTTGCAACGATACGAACCACTTATGGCCACAAATCCTTACGTAGACAAAAGAGAATTCAACGCGGAACTCAAACGGTTCTTCGAAAAATACGGAAATAAAGGCACCAAATGCAGGTACTGGACCAGACAATACATTGACGATATGGTTAGAGAACTTGACGAATTCATAGAAGGGAAAATGAAAAGAACAAGCTCTCAATACTCAAATGCACGCGTGTACCGAGCAATTAAAATAAGTAATGTTCGATATTTAGCACAACGTGTCCCAAATACAAACTCCTTTAGATTTATTGTACCTGTCGAAGATTATTACCAAGTTATATCTGGCTATCATTTAGCGAGTAACCACGGTGGCAGAGATAAAATTGTCAAGAACTTCAGAAAGCAGTATTTTATACCTCGGCGTGCTGTTTATATGTATCTGAATTTGTGTAAGAAATGCAACAAATAAAAGAAAGAATATTATAATCTTAATGTTTTTGATTGATTTTCAAAACTAGTCTCACTCATCCTGTCTCGGTCCAGAACTTTTTTTTCTGTTAGAATTTTGTTAATGTTCTAATGTGGTCTATGCGAGTACTCTGTACAAGGTAATACCCATCTTAATGTTGTATATGTTATAGGCAATGTGTATAATGCAGGCATTCTATACATTTCCTAGGTATTGTATAGAATGCCGGGGTCGTCCAGGCAATGTGTGAAATGATATTGAATGTTAAAAATATTTTACACTTTACCTAGGAAATGTATGGAATACCTAGGCATTGTATAGAATGCCGGTTGACGCATAGGTAATGTATGTAACGTGTTTTTTTGCGTAGACAGCGTTTCTCACATAGCAGTTCCCTTCGGATAAACATTTACAACGTACAGTCAAGTGCACGTAGAGCTTTACATTTTGACATTTCCACCTCTCTTATCTTCTGCGATATTAGGACAAAATCGAATGGCAAGTGTAAAGGTCTAAGTGCACTTGACCGTACCAAAAAATTGCTGCAGAAAGTCGTCCTGTTCATTTCTTACCACTTGATTATGGAAATTTGATCATGATACAAAAAATTCAAATTCATTAATAAACACTCGATTCTTTGTAGAAGCCGATTCTATGATAGTACGCAATTCTAAGTAAAACCTTTCTTTCATTAGTAAGTACCGCTGATCAGTAGCCATTTTCCATTCAATAAGCACACAAACAATGAATGATCACACTCAGTTTAGAACCAATGCATAAACTAAAAAAATACGTTTGCATAAAACAAAGGAGTGATGCGTACTAACTGTGGTACTAACACAACGAACGAGTTGCAACTTGTTTACGGGGTAGTCCCGCACGCCGGCACTCGCCTCCTTCCGGTGGTCGTTCATTATACACATTGCCTGATGCGCTTCCGGCATTTTATACAATACCTAGGCAATGTATGAAATGAATCGTATTATACACATTGCCTTAACGTTTTAGGCAATGTATACAATGCCTAGGCATTCTATACAATGCCGGATTTTACACATTGCCTATAACATATATATTTTAAAGAATTTTTTGTTAATATCTAGGAAAACTTCATCTGCTACCGAGTATCCTGTACCTAAAACGATGTGCTAAAATACAAAATCAGTACAGTCTTTTATTAGCTGCCTTATTTTATGGTGCATAGGATCAAACAAATATTTGTTTCTTCGACTTGTTACGAAATCAAGAAATTAAGGTTTCATTGAGTATTGCAAATTAAACTATGTAGATTCTTACCGAATAAAGCTGGTTTGGTTAGATTAAATAGTTTAGTTAAGAAAAACGTATGGAAAACAATCTTTGCTGGTTTGAAAAATTGGAAGGAAAATTGTAAGAAAGAAAATAAGTTTCAGGAGACGAACAAAAATAAAGAATGGCTAAAATATAAGAGAAGGTAGAGACAAAAAGAAGATAAGTTAAGAAGTTGGAAGAGGTTGGTTGCGGACCACAAGTGCAAATTTAATAAAAATATGATTTAAGGGACCCCGATATAATATAAAAAAGGAAAAAATTCTTGTATAACAGAATCTCTCATTAGCTGCTCACATAAAACCAACCCTGGATATGAAATGCAGCAAGCGCGGTCCATATATTTTTAACAGACCTTTGTGTCGATTCACAGGCGCTAATGAAAATGTTTTGCAACGATATGAACCACTTATGGCCACAAATCCTTACGTAGACAAAAGAGAATTCAACGCGGAACTCAAACAGTTTTTCGAAGAATACGGAAATAAAGGAACCAAATGCAGGTACTGGACCAGACAATACATTGCTGACATGCTTAGAGGACTTGACGAATTCATAGAAGGGAAGATGAAAAAAACAAGTTCTCAGTACTCAAATGCACGCGTGTACAGAGCAATTCAAATAAATAATGTTCGATATTTAGCACAACGAATCCCAAATACAAACTCCTTTAGATTTATTGTACCAGTAGAAGATTATTACCAAGTTATATCTGGCTATCATTTAGCTAATAACCATGGTGGCCGAGATAAATTGGCTAGCGCCCTAAAATCTAAATATTTTGTATCTCCGAGGGCTATCATCATGTACTTGAACTTATGTAAAAAATGCAGCAAATAATAAAAATAATTGTTGAATCAAAGTGTATGCGTTTACATAAAATCACTTATAGCAATAGTTAGGCCGGATATGGGTAGTTTCTTTAGGATGTCTGGTTATGCAGGCATACATACAATCCAAATCTTAAAACAACTATTTATAACCTTCTAATTAGAATTATGAATAAGATTTAAATAATAGGATAATTCATTAATTGAAAACCAGACCGGGTAATTAAAATGTCCAATTAAAGTATTTATTTAAATTATAGAAACAATTCTTAATAAGTGTTAGTTTTACCTGTTTGTCAATAATAAAATCATCACCCTGCTCTCTTGTGGCAGCTTTATATATATATATTTTTTTTTTGTGCCATTCATAAAATACTTAGCCGTTTTTGGTTTGTACACCACCAACACTTCGCACACCATTCACGTTCGTGGAAACACGGCAGGATTTGGTCTAACGAACTTAATTACTTCTAATATGTACATACAGGGTGTAATAAAATCCTCATGTCTGTCCAACTATGGAAGAATCTGCTCTTTTCGGATAGATGCGTGGATTTTGTTGCAGATACGGAAATAGACGCGGAAATATAAAATATGGTTGACAAGAGTCAGTGGGTTAATCCGTTTTACCATTACTCACGGTACCATTACTCCAGAGAATAACCCCATATCATAACATAGATTCGCCTAAGTTACTGCATCATCACGAACCCTTTTTTTAAACGAAAAATAACTGGGACATCAATGTATTAGGAGTAATTTAGCTTCAATGTCACACTTCTTTTTAGCATTTTTTTTACAGAATTACATTTAGTATCGTATATTGATAATTTCTTTCCGAGGAACCTTATCAAAAGTGTTAAGCAAATTTTAATACTAATGTGCTGACATGTGCAACAAATAGTCCTTACTGTGAAAATAATACCCTGTTATTATATTTCTTGTTTATTGTTCATTGAGTTTTATTCTGTTAGTCCAGTTCATTTATTCTATTATGCAGGAGCATGGAAGAAACGGTTTTTTTGGAAAGTCTGCCTGAAACATAGGGAACACTTTATTGTTTAGATACTTGAAGAAAGCCTGTGCCCCGCAGCGGGGCCTGAATGTTGGCTGCTTACTTCTTCTTAGAGTGGCAAAACAATTTTTATTAAAAAACTACTTACTGCAAAGCGTGTTCTTACAAAAAATCATGAAATCTTTTCTTTGTCTTTAGAAACTGCTGAGAAAACTGATTTACAAATGAAACTGGAAATGATAGCTAAGGAAGAAGACAGCTTAGTTTTTCAAGTCCTACTTCAAGAAGAGCAAGATTCATGCAATGAAGATGCGTCCAAAAATCAACAAAATCAAGACGAACAATCGGAAGACCAACAGTTTGAAGACCAGCCATTGGAAGACCAAGTTGAGGAACAAGTTATCGAAGACTACCTTGAAGAAAACGAGGACGTAGCAATGTTTGTAGAGTCGCGCAGGGGTGGATCGAAAATTCTCCAATATAAAGGGCATCGATACCGAAAAGTTTACAAATGCAAATATGGCCACCGCTATGCTTGCTCTTCATCCAAAAACTGTAATGCCTATGTCTATCTGAACGATGACAATGAAATCACGATGTTAAACGATGTTCATGGCCATACAGCTCCTACAAAGTACGTGACTGATACCGAACAAAATGGTAAGTAATATTTGCAGTATTTTATGAAATAATAAGGTGATGATAACATCTTGAAACAACACACACACTTGTCTTGGACGCTAGCATCAGTGTATGCTGTCATTTGTACAAATCAGAGCACGGCGGCTCTCTGCACTTTTTACCTCTGATTCAATAATTGTAAGTTTATTTATTTATATTTATTTAGAGATGCAACCAAAACAGTGTATCGTATAATTATTTCTCAATCCAAGGGGTTTCGCCTATCAAAACGAACTACAATTCCCAGTACTGATATGCCTGTAATTTATAAGATAAGAATATTCTTTATTGTATTCTTATTATTCTTTGTTGCGTTGTTTTGGACATGTGGAGAGGATGAATCAAATTAAATCATTTATTTACAAAAAAGCTTAAATCCTAGTGACATGAATAGACTTAACTAAGGTGGGTCGGTAGGTTTGAAAAACATTGCCACTAAATACTCGTAGTTGCTTACTGGCGTTCTTCGCACTAGGCGGACCTGTTTCGCGAGAATTATAACACAAAAGAATTGCCATGCAATGTTAATCGATCTCGAGCTATGGCGGATAAGTGGTAATTTAAAAATATTATTAGCAAGTAATTAATCAGTAGTTAGTAGTAGTAGGTAGGTAGGCAGGTGTGTGTTGGGCTTAATTGCATTAAATTTGACAATAATCGGTTAGTCGCTAATAATCTGCGATGGGTCCGCGTTAGAAGGGTTACGCCTTGCAATCGGACGTATACATCGAAGTCGAAAGAACGCAAAATCTAAATACCGTTTGTTCAGTGTCGATAAATAAACAACATCCAACAAACAAAAGTTCAAAATTCTCAAAAAATATTTTTGCAATCTTGAAATAAGAAGCGGTCTTTTTGCACGAAAAAGAAAATAGAGTTGAGAATTTCAAACTTTTCTTGTTGGAAGAGGTTTAATTTAACAATGCTGAAGAAACTGTTTTCAGGTTAGATGTTATTTCAATAACACGTCGTATAAGTGGTTTATGTTATAATATGTATGGAGTATTTTTCTCCACAGATACAGCGGTCGTGCTAACTTCACGAAAAGGCAAGGAGATCCTGCTTTTCCGTCAGTACACGTACCGTAAGCAGTATGGCAGAGGCAACAGATGCCGCTGGGTCTGTTCAACATTGAAGAACTGCCGAGCTTGCGTGTTCACTGATGAGAGCAACTACGTAACTTCGGCCTTTGAGGAGCACATTCACAATCCGCCCAAGTATTACACGAAGCCGGAACGTCTACTGGGGGCATTGAGACAGCCTTTGATCCTAGAAACGGAGTAAATTTAGTTGCTTTACGTATCACTCTTCATCTAAATGGTGCACCTCGCTCAGTGGCAGGTGATTAGTGTACCCAGATACTTTTAGAAGTTTAAAGAGTGGAAACTGGACAGTTTGATGCAAACTATACTACGTTCCAGATATTACCTATTTGTTTTTGCGAATGGCATACACCGGTTTAAGATACAAGCCACTAGGTTACTTCTTCGTCTGCTCCGTGAATTTTATGAATGTCTCCTTTTATGGACCACAGCGGATAATGATCAGTAATGTGGGGCGCAGTCTGCACTTCTTCGCATCTGATGAAGGGGTCTGCACCGAATTGCCACCTATTCATCAGTCTTCATATTACGTAACTGTCCAGGTTATTTAGCCATTTTAGCATTTCCAAAGTGTCAACATTATGTATGTATGACGTGACCATACAGTGGAGAAGTTACGTATTAGCGGCCCAGAGGCCTATTATGCGCACCAAATCCTATCAGAATCCCGACCTTTGCGATAGCAATTAGTATGGAATTTGAATTTGGCGAGCTTCGACACCTATTGATTTGAGTCCAGTATCTGCGGGGATATACTCCTGTATACTGTGGACACACTCTTCGTCGTTTTGATGACCAGTACGACTAACTTATACCTACCGTTTAACGGGATACTCACGATTGCGTTGCGGCGGCACTGTAAGGAGCTAGAAAAAACGTGCCTGCCATCTGTGTTACTGTACGCATGCGTTCTTATTTTTTTGCAAACTGTGCATTTTTTGCTTTGGTTGTTGGTTTTTACTGTATTTTTTTGTATTTTTATAATGTTAACGATAATATGAAGTGGTAAGTTCACTAGCAAATTTACACTTTTGATTTATATATTGATATAAATTCAAGTCCCTAACCAATACTGATAAGAACAAAAAAAATAGATATAACGTAAGAACGCATTAATATTCTAACAAATTCAGTAAATGTAATAATACTTACTTTTTATCTCTCTCCCTTTCTCAGCAGTGGGATGTATAAGTATACATCTATGTATACCTACACGCTTTTTTCTAGGTGGTTTGAAAGCCGCGGTTATGTAATTAGTAATTAAAAATTGGATCTATTTAGATTATTGGTTTTAAATATAGACGTAAATAAAAAAAAATAGTTGATAAATCTGGTTTCGGGTTTAGAAATCTTCTTTAAAAAATGTTTAAAGCCGGCCAAGTGCGAGTCGGACTCGCACACGAAGGGTTCCATACCATTCTATACAACATTTGAATATTTCAAGCGTCTACCTGTTGCCGTTATTAATATCGAGCAAAAAATAGCACGAAAATCACCTTTATTGTATGGGAGCTCCCCTTAAATATTTATTTTATTCTGTTTTTAGTATTTGTTGTTATAGCGGCAACAGAAATACATCATCTGTGAACACTTCAACTGTCTAGCTATCACAATTCATGTGATACAGCCTGGTGACAGACAGACAGACGGACGTGGAGACTTAGTAATAGGGTCACTTACCCTTTGGGTACGGACCCTAAAAATGCGTGAACAATTAGTACCACCTCTCCGTTTAACAGAACAATGACCCGCGCACCCGCGGCACGCACTCACCGCTCTGAAGGGCTACTAATGGTTCTAATAGATTCGAGTTTGTGTTGAGATATTTATGAAAAGTGCGTTTTAAAAAAAAAAAACTATCTTATTCGGTAGCTATTGTCATTTTGCTTTGCCACCCGAAATAAATGTGATGTATAATATTCTCGTAATGGCATTGTTAGTATCATAGAAATTTTGTTTGTATTAAATAACATTACAAGATTTTTTAATGCACACAAGAAACAGAAACACAGAACTTAAAGTTACAATGAAAGAAAGTAAAATGGATGGCCGCAAATAATAAGTTTGGTACCTAATTAGTTATTCTTTCTTACTTTAAAATAAAAAAAATAAAACTTTTAAACAGGCGATTTTAATAGTTTTATAAGTTGTATTTACATTTAAAGCATGATACTGCTAATATTTTATATGCGATACCTGATCAGGTACATACATTTGGAACGTGATGGATTAACACTAATGGCCAGTTTCTGAATTGAGAATTTCGCTAAGTAAATGGTTAACTGTAGTGCTGTCTCTTTGAATTTCTCAGAAAAGAGCGTGACATAACGTTACCCGGCCCTAAGTTAACAAACGCAAGACCAATCAAATCGATGCTTTGTTATAAAATAGCCATAACTCCTTCGCCTCTTTTAAACTATGAAATGTAACATTCACACGCCCAATCACTTATCCTGATTCCAAACTAAAATACCCTGTACTATGGTAAACGGACAAGGACGTGTTTTGGTGTTTTTTTGGTGTACAAACCAACAACCCATCCTCTGCACTTTCTACGTATTCGACGTTTCTTCGTAATTACCCATTGCTACCAAGGACATCGCCAAGCACTGTCGCGTTTATTAGGTTTATTTTGTTCAATTTAACATGATCACCACTAGTCATTGTTTCGCCAATCTGCGGTGGGCCTGTGAAGGCCTGTGCCACAGTACATATAAAGACATGAGCTCTGCATTAGAACGTATATGCGGATGGCAAGGACAGTGAAAACGACCGACGCACGCTTTGGCAAAATGTGAAGCATTTCGAAAATGTGATATAATGTGTTTTGATTCTTCTCTGTTAACTTCGCTCACTACTTTCACTGATAAGGAAGAATGGAAGTAAAACCTACGTCGCAGAGGAGCGCGCACCGCAAATATATCGCGGTCTCGTTACATCGAAGTGAAATATAATATGTTTGATTGTTGAGCTCATATTTTATTTTTTATTATATCTTAATAAAAAATTAATTTCTTTTAATGTTTTCATAAATTTTTTAGTTGATAAAACATTTGTAAGTTAATGTGGCTACAAACAAATATTTACTATGTATAATGTGTACTTCGCTATCGCAATAGGATATTTATATATTCCCTGTCAGGATAAAAAAGCGTTTCTGCAGCTACTGCTTACCTAACGAAAACATTTTAACAAAATTTTTTTAAGTTCTTAAAGATACTGTTACGTCTGGCGTGCTGTCTCACTCCCACAATCATAATTTTTAGTCATTGTACAAAAAAATCATACTTTTAATAAAGGTGGTCTGAGGTTTTGCTAGATAATAAAATTACGGAGACTAAATACATTTTTGTTTTCTTATACTTTCGAAAACCACTTTGTCTTATCAAAAACTATGTGTAGGATAACAAAAATGTGATTTCAGTATCCGTTATTTTAGAAAATTATGTAGTAAAGCCTCAGAAGAACACATTTAACATTTCTGTTGAAATATTTTCCTGGTTGTTTTTTTGTTTTGTTATTGTGGCGTGTGCACTGTTTTTATAATAAATGCTTTTTCTTCTTCTTCTTTCTTCTTCTTCTTTCTTCTCGTATTAAAAGTATACTATATTCTTACAAACATTAAAAATTGTCACAGACCAAGATCTAAATGTCAAAATGATAGAATGTGCGAGCGAGCTGGCATGCCAGACGTAAAAGCAGCCTTAAGGGGGTCCAGAGTGTAACACTGGCGCCAACGAGGAAAGAAAGACCTACTTATGTTTTATTACAGATCGAATTTGCAAAAAGTGTGTGTTTTTCAGGACCCATGGCCGTGAACCTAAGGCAAAAAACCTAGGACTAGAAAGCCTTAACGCCAAAAACGGCCATTTTTGGCATAAATGCTATCTAGTTCCAGGTACGTGATCCTAGGTGCTTTATTGTGGGTCTTTAAAATCACTGTTAACAAGATTGAGAGATGTACAGACACTTTTTGCAAATATGATCTGTAAAAGAAGATATGTTTTTTTTTCATTGGTGGCACTAGTTAGCCCACTGGATCCCCTTAAGTATTTGTATTGTCTGCTAGTTTGTAAGATTTTTTTCTGTTGTTTCTGTATATTTTTTACTGCGGTATATTCATCTGCATTAAAAGTTATAATAAAAAAAACTATAAATTAATTTTACTTTTTAGACCATGGGATGGCTTATATTATTACTTATAATTTAAAAAAAATTGGGTGTAAATGAATTTAATTTTAAACAATCACATTTTTTTAATATCAGTTTATAGTTAAAATCAGTGTCCATTAATAGTATAAAGTATACGCATAATAAAAGCGTGCACCTCTGAAGAGTATAGTTATCTCTAACGTATGTGGTCTGAAGGTTCAGGTTTGAATAAGTATAAATTTATATTTATACTTATTCAAACCGACCAGGTTTCTAGGGTTAACATATAAATTTATAAAAACAAGGTAACCCGAAAACCGTTTCTTCAACACCCATCGATAAATCAAACCACTCGCCACAAACAAACGTTTTAATTTTAAATTATTTTATTTTTCACACTATTTTGAAACTTGACGCAGTTAAGTCGTATGATAGATAAAAAAGTTGATAATTTTTAAGTTGCTTAAAAACAAACTTTTGCTTTTGTCATTCATTCACTCTTTCCGTGTGGCGCCGGATTAAGAATAGCATCACTCCATTTCCTTCCGTGGATGTCGTAGAAGGCGACTAAGGAAATCAATTACCAGGAGACGGGCAGCAGCGTCTTCCTGAGATTCCAACCGCATACTGCGATCGCCAACCCGCCTGCCAAGCGTGGCGATTATGGCAAAACCCCTCGTGGTTATGAAAACCACGAAGGAGGCCTATGTCCTGCAGTGGGCGTCAAATGGCTGATGATGATGATGATTCATCCACTCTTTACGCCATATCCTATATTATGGATATGATCTGACTTTCCACAAAGAGTTGCGGTCACCAAAAGCCGCCACTGTCGTGCAATTAGTTAACATGTGACGAGTGCTGTGCCATGATATAACATTCGTCTCCACAGATGCTGCGATCATGATAACTTCGCGAAAAGGCAAGGAGATCATGCTTTTCCGTCGGTTCACGTACCGTAAGCAATACGAAAAACGTAAAAGATGCCGCTGGGTCTGTTCAACTATGAAGAACTGTCGAGCTTGCGTCTTCACCGATGGGAGCAACGACATACTTTCGGTGTTCGAGGAGCACATGCACAATCCGCCCAAGTATTACATGAAACCGGACCACCTGCTAGGAGCATTGAGGGAGACAGGGAGCAAACTTGGCAGCCTCCTGTTTGAAATAGATTAGGGCTCCAGGGAGTTATACCAGCGCTGCCGAGGCAAAAAAACATATTTTTTTTCCAGATCGAATTTGCAAGTGTCTGTGTTTTTCAGGCCCCATGGCCGTGAACCTAAGGCAAAAACACTAGGACTAGATAGCTTTAACGCTAAAAATGGCAATTTTGGCATAAATGCTATCTATCTAGTCCCAGGTTCAGGGGCCGTGGGGCCTGAAAAACACTTAAGCTGATTGATAGATTGTACAAACACTTTTTGCAAATATGATCGGTAAAAGATATGTTTTTTTTTTCATTGGTGGCGCTCTAGTTAGCCCACTGGATCCCCTTAATGCATGATTCAAATCCTGCACCTGTCTCAGACACTAACGATTAGTGTATTCTAATCCTATAATATGCGCCTTACACTCTCAATATGAGTTTTTGGTTACCAGTAAAATGCTGTGGCACCCTGTAAATGAATCGTCATCTAGAATAGTAGCCTTTTTTTACACATTTTAATGTATGTCCCAGATAGGTAATTGTCGGTCGCCCTAATTATAAATATAATAAAATAAAGCACGACTAACTTGTAGGGTTAAACTGGATACTAAGTATGACTTTCTGGTTTTAGTTATTGGTCTTAAAGTTTTTCGCTTGGTATTGTGACACGTAAATTACAAATAGATATCAAATCATAAAGTTCCTTACAAGTACCTAACCATATCATTTTTTAAAAAGCACATACAACTTCTGTTGCATAGTTCGTTTACTTTTTCACTCTGTGTTTCTGTGACATTTTTTTATAAATGTCTTCTTTCTTTCTTATTTAACCAGTAACCAATTTCGTATTACAGTAACCAATATGGCACTCCGCTCGCGCCGCAATGTGAGATCACTGTCTAATCTGACCTATAGTAAAGTTGCTGGGGATGGATTTTTTTTTATGACATTCCCCGCCCCGTGTTACGTATGAGTGTTTTGTAGAAAAGGACCAGCCTTAAAGGATTTTTAATTATTTTCATTGATTAATCCATTAAAATATAGTTACTTTCTTGTTTTATAACAGCCTTACTATAGGTGAAGTTTCATATATTAGGTATTGTATGGTGTTGGTTTTCGATAAATAATAAAATATAATTACTTTCTTACTATTGCGCCGGCATGGATTACTGCATTATAATCTTTATGAGACAAAACTGTATGTATTACAATGTTATGCCTTATAATTCGTATAACATTTTATCGTTAGAAACCCTACGCGTGTTATATTATAAGATCTTGAAATTGTATCCCAAAAATTTACCAATTTAATAAGGTATAATACGAAATGAGTGAATAATTCATTCGCCTCATTAATGCTGAAAGGTTTTATTGTAAACAAAGTTGAAATTAATATACAGAAAAATATTTTGTCCCAGTGTTTTTATTGCGAGTATGTTACTACGGCCTATAAAATACCGCGCGTCATTCCGTCATTCAGGCTTGAATATTGTTCTTGCCATTTACAGATTGTCCGAATATTATTTGTGAACACATTTATAGTAAAATTTATTTCAAAACATTGAAAGTGACCAGGAATATACAGATTATGTTTACGTTCACGAATCTGATGACGAAACGGAGAATGACATTCCCTCACCTTCACCTGCTCCAGATACACTGGGCAATAGATCACCAACATTGAGGAATGTAAATCTGCAGAATAATGAGATGACGAATTCCGTCGACTTAAAACTGTCCCCTGTTATACAATCATATCCACTTTTTCAAGTATCTATTTGAAGATGTGATGTTTAAGCGAATAAGAAAATAAACTAGCATGCGAACTAAAAAAGCGACCTAAGAAACCATTTAATGTTACTACTGATGAGCTTGAACAGTTTTTAGGTGTTTGTCTTTAATTCAACTGCCGTCAAGTCGATATTACGGGAGTGATAGTTTGGGTCATCCTCGAGTAAAGGATGTCTTGTCGTGCAACAGATGGAAAGACATCAAGAGATTTTTACATTTCAATGATAATACAACCATGATCCCAAAGGACAGGACCTAAGGGTGAGACTTTCTGTCCCCAAGAAGAACATTTAGAAATATGTGGGCTGACGACGGAAAGACGTTTATCAAGGAAGTATTGTATTGTAATCTTGGTTATAAAAACCGAGTAATAACTGGAATCTCTAGTTTCACCTACGATATTGACATTGACGTGAGCAGCCAACCAACGTCGAATATGGATCAAAATCGTAAAAAAAGCATCACGTCACGAGTAAAAATGTAGGCAGAAACGATCTGTTAGATACCATGTTGGGATATCACCGGGTCCAAATTAGAGCGAAAAAGATTTACCATTGCATATTTTTACATGGTTGGCATAGTGATTGTCGACGCATGGCTTCTATACCGACGCAAGAAAAGCGAGGCCATCACTGGTTTGCCACTTTACTGATTTCAAAGTGGCTGTCGCTGAATCTTTATGCTGGGTTAAGAAGTGGTCGCAGTGGGCGAAATTCGGAATAAAAATATCGCATTGGCAGCGTTGCAAGGTACCGGGTTGGGTTGCAGGAAATGCCATGTCAATCTGTTTAAACCATAAAATAAATTGTTTTCTCACGTCCCATTCTGCTTAACATTTCGTACGTTTTATTATCGAATAAAAGCTTGGCAATATGTATTTGTATTCAATTAAGTCAATTAGGCAAATTCACATACTTGGGTTAAGTGAGTTCTTTGCCATCATCCATCAACCCACCCGTTGCGCATTACGCATAGGTCTCATCTTCGTAATAAAGTAATGTATTATTTCAGAAACGGTTTACGCCAGATCTCTAAACGGGAACAAGCTGGTCGTCCATAAGAACTTTACTTACATAAAGTCGTTAAAAACTAAAAGCGGATACAAATGGCCGTGCTGGAATCAACTAACTAAGACCTGTCCAGCGTACGTCGTTACTGACAAGGATGACGTCATCATTGAAGTTATTGACTCCCATATTCATGATTTCCCAAAATTAACGCTCCAAAAAAGCGGGGAAAACGTAGAGAAGACATAGTTTTTAGTCGGCTGACGAAGATTGGTTACAGTAAGGAGCTGTATTAGTTCGCTCCGGTTGTTGATTATTCAAATAACAAGCCAGTCAATAGAGTGATTCTACGATGCAAAAGGTGGTGCAGCAGTTTTAATGATTTTATCTCGTGTATATGTGTGTATATGTATATATATATATATATATATATAAGCCGGCCAAGTGCGAGTCGGACTCGCGCACGAAGGGTTCCGTACCATTATCTATAACATTAGACACAAAGATAGAGAAAAAACGGCAAAAATCACGTTTTAGTGTATGGAAGCCCCCCGTAAATATTTATTTAATTTAAATTTCATTATTTGTACAGCAAATATAGAACTAAATAGTCTGTGAAATTAAAGCGTCTACTTGTTGACGTTATTAATATCAAGCAAAAAAAATTACGTTTGTTGTATGGGAGCCCCCCTTAGATATTGATTTTATTCTTTTTTTGTATTTGTTGTTATAGCGGCAACAGAAATAGATCATCTGTGAAAATTTCAACTGCCTAGCTATCATGGTTCGTGAGATACAGCCTGGTGACTGACAGACAGACAGACAGACAGACAGACGGAAGGACGGACGGACGGACGGACGGACAGTCAGGCAGACGGACAGTGAAGTTTTAGTTATAGGGTCTCGTTTAGCACCTTTCGGGTATGGAACCCTAAAAACGGTAACATGAGATACCTCGGGACAATTTTTGACAACGACTAAACCTTCGTGACTTGGTTTGGTTTCTCTCATAATGCGGCGCATCTTAGCGTGAAATTACCTGCTTACAAATTAGAGAGCATAACATTTTGCGTTGCAATTAATAATTCGGTCAAGAAATATGGTAGAAAACTGTGGCCAAAAAAAAAAGTTTCTCCTCAACTTTGTAACTACCTGGAATATAGTAGTTTTAAAGCGTCTCCGTGTGGCGCCGGATTAAGAATAGCGTCACTCCATTTCCTTCCGTGGATGTCGTATAGGGAACTACGGAAATCAATTACCAGGAGACGGGCAGCAGCGTCTTCCAGAGATTCCAACCGCATACTGCGATCGCCGATTCGCCTGCCAAGCTTGGCGATTATGGCAAAACCCCTCATGGTTATGAAAACCATGAGGGAGGCCTACGTCCTGCAGTGGACGTCGAATGGCTGATGATGATGATGATGAAAGCGTCTCCAGCTTCGAAATGGTCACTCTTAGAGAAAAACATAGTGGATGTAGGTTGTAGAAAATGTAATTTTGGGTATATTGTGCACCACATGTGTTGAATTCAGTCAAATACACTCCTCGCAATTGGCAATCTCTCAATTTCGTACTATTCGACGTTTGAATTAACCTATAATTCACAGCGCCTCAATGGTATGAAAATAAGATTATAGAGTTATAAATACTATTAGGGCCAGTTTCTGAATTGAGAATTTCGCTAACTAAATAGTTAACTATAGTGCTGTCCCTTCGAATTTCTTAAGTAATTACCTACTTAGTGAAATTCTCAATTCAGAAACTGGCCAAATATCATCAAATAATGATGTAAAAGTGTAAATCACGGATTAAAAAAATAAGTAAACACAAGTTACTGAAGTTAGTTACTTTAGTTTAAAAGACAACACAAGTGTGCCACAAGACGGAAATCGAAGTCGAGGCCGACCTAGAAGACGTGGAGAGACGATCTCGACCAACATCTGCCGCAGTGGTCTGAGGTGGCCCAAGACCGAAAACTCTGGACTGAATTGGGGGAGGCCTTTGCCCAGCAGTCGGACACAAACATAGAGCCTACGTAAAATAAAAAAAAGACAACAAATATAATTAGCTAAGAAAGTAGCTAATTTCATAATCTGATTAATAGGCTTCATGTAATGGTCATGAAACCATTGAAAATGGTTATACTTTGAAAAAGAAATAAGTAATGGTCATAAACCTAATCCAGAGGGTAAAATGGTGAATAATTTTGGCGGGCACACGTTACACTGACTCGGAACTATAAATTGCTCAACATTCGCAGTGCGGCTATCTATAACTATGTATAATGCATGTATGTAACGGTGTTTAGTTAATTTATACCAAATTGCTAGGCTGTAATCATTCCAGACAGTTGAGGACATAGCGGCAATATGTGTTGGTCACACCGTTGCTCCCATTTCTATATCGCTGTCATTTCTGTGTAAAAATGCTGTGCTCAGAGATATTTAAACACTCTCTGGTCCAAAATGTTATGTTCCAAGATTCCTAATCAGTATTCCAACATCCAAAAAGAAATACTTTATTACCAGATGCAGCGAAAAATAAAGAGGATCATTCCGACATCCAGATATTATTATTATATTTTCTAAGTACTAAAGCGGTTGGAGTACAAAATTTAAAGCATATTACTTTTTGAATTACTCAAATCCATAAAAAAATTACAAAGTTAGAGAAGTTTAAAATTTGGCTGTGATAAAACGCGCCCGGCGAGGCTTGAACGCTGTTGTGACGTCACAGGATCCGACCGGCCAGCCAGTTGACCTTTTTGGCCATGGTTTTTTACTAAATATATTGCTAGGCCAAACCATTACATTTTTTGGTACTCATCAGATGCAACATTTTATGTTCTCAAATTTATTAAAAAAGTGACTTCGCTAGAACGCCCCGTATAAAGTTATGAGGGAGAAACCAAAAAAAGTCGCAAATTTTCGAGGGTAACTGTGAAAAGTTGTCCCAAGATATCTCGTGCTATGATTTTTGATATTTACTTGTTTGCACCCATATCTACGAGATAAAACCATAAAACTGCTACACCGCCTTTTGCGTCGTAGACCCCTGTTTTGAACCTCTAATGACTGGCCTATAAATTTCGTTACTAAATTTTTATAAATGCCTTACCCTATGTCCATTTAAAGATAGATAGATACAGAATACACGGTGTTAGTGGATTGACGTACTACATTGTACCTACATACATGGAGGTCAGTTATGAAAAGTAATGTACCTATGTGTTTTGGTTGCTGTTACAGCTGGCAATGGTCTCTCTATCGCGCATTCTAACATTTTTAATGGTTGTATAAATATGTGTATTCTTATGTCGTAGGCTTTGTCCGATAATATTTTTTTTTTATAAATAAATACAATTTTATCATATACTGCCGCGGGACACCGACCTGGGGCAAGTTTTTTGCCTGATAATATGTATAATTAATTAGAAATTATATTTATTACTATTAGTTTATAAATTACTTAATGTTTCTTGACAGTCATTCTATTATATAAAAAAATATCCTAACTTATCATATACTTAGTTTTTGATTAAGAAAATAATCTTAAATTTTCGCAATTTCATTATCTAGCAAAGCCTCAGATTTTCCAATTTTTAGCAAAGCCACATAATTGTATCAAAAGTGTACTCATTTTTATAGCATCATTAAAAAAATATGCGCGCGAGATGAATGCCAGACGTGTAAAAAAAAAAGTGAAAAGTACTGTATTCATAAAAATGGTTACATACACAGACAGTTTCCTGTAGTCGCCACGCTAGGTCAAGCTTGTGTTGTGAAAACCTTCGTATATGTTAACAGAAAGAATGGTGCAGAACAGAAGCCATTAGAGCGACGTCATCTGATCCTAGTGCGGTTAAGTATGTCGACTTAGTCACTGTCAAAGTCATGACAATCATCTTTGTACAAAAACGTAGAATAAGTCGATTTCATATTTTTAATATAATATAATGTTAGATAGGTATATTTCGATGTCTGCGACGGCCAATAACCGTGAGGGGCCAATATTACATTGTGTGATTGTTAACCTGAATAGAAATTATTATTTTCATTTTATTTATGGCTTATTTTTATATCAAAATACTAATTTACAAATACGCAGTTATTTTACAGGTTCCTAAAGTTACATAAAGAATAGATAACCTAAAAACCGTTTCTTCAGTACCGACAATTTGACCACTTCCAATAAGCAAAAGTTTATGTAATGTAATATACTTAATGTTAATACTAGGATCGATCAATTCCACGATTTAGACTTGCTAAAAGTTAATACATCCTTTATGTGTTTAATGTGTTAGCACACTCTGTGCAAAAGAGCCTACTATAAAATTATGGATTATTTAGAAGACAGAAATGTATGGTAATAATGACGAGGACGATTATGTCTAGTGTTCAACACATTTATGAGTATTAACTTTAAGTTAAAAAGTTTGTTCAAAAGTATTTTGAAAATAATAAATTTGGAGTTCATTTTTTAGCTGCTTCTTAATTCTGAATAATCTATTAATTCTGAAATTGACAGCTTTGACGTTCATTAAGTAAACATTTATTAAACATTTTGCTTAATAGATAGTATGAGAAATAAAAAAGTAATATTGAATGTTGGAAGTGGTTTAATAATAGTTATTCAAGAAACGGTTTTCAGGTTCTCCATTCTTTACACCATACCCTGTATACATTCAGACAGTCAATTTAAATTTACGCCTTATACGGGTTAAAACTAAGAAAACCAAGTCCTGTGAAGAAGTCGTTATTTTATTTTTTTTTTTTTAACCTACTTTTATTATTTTCTGATAGGTCCTAAAGTTTTTTTTAAAAAGAGACTTCATCATCATCATCATTCAGCCAAAAGAAGTCCACTGCTGGACATAGGCCTCCTCCATGGATTTCCAAAAATACCGGTTGGAAGCGGCCTGCATCCAGCGTCTTCCTGCCACTTGGATGAGGTCCATCTTGTGGCTGGTCGTCCCACGCTGCGCTTGCCGATAATGTGGTCTCCATTCGAGAACTTTTCGGCCCTATCGGCACATATCATGCGTGATATGTGCCCCGCCCACTGCCACTTCAACTTACTAATCCGCTGGGCTATGTCGACGACTTTCCTTCGTCTACGGATCTCATCATTTCTGATTCGATCTCGTAGAGAAATTCCGAGCATAGCCCGTTCCATAGCTCGTTGCGTGACCTTGAGCTTTCTTATAAGGCCCATAGTGCGAGACCACGTTTCAGTGCCATAAGTTATCACTGGTAACACACATTGGTTGTATAATTTTGTCTTGAGCGATTGAGGTATATTAGACGAAAATACTTTTCTAAGTTTCCTGAATGCTGCCCAGCCGAGTTGGATTCGACGATTGACCTCTTTCACGAAGTTGGACCGGCTTCAATAGTACGTTAATTACGTACTTATGATTTATTGACTCCGGAAGAAAGCAACCCTATCCCCCGGTTTCTCGTACACTAACAAGCTGTTAATCTACTGTTAACAGCTGTCAGTGTCTTTTTTGTATACACTTTGGTCAATTGACAGCTGTTAACAATAGATTAACAGCGTGTTAGTGTACGAGAAACTGGGGGTAATTCTTCTACAAATTCTGCTAAGAAAGGTAGAAGGACGAGTGAAAGCTGTTGGAAACTGAATGTTGACAAAATGTTACGAAACACAGGGCAGGCCTATAATAGCCTGTGAAAAAAGTATCTATAAGATAGAAGATTGAAGAAGAGAGCCTTGCGGAGACGAGGTGCATGGCGCCTATAAAGCCAAAGTATCGCTACATTCGCAAAAACGGGTCACTTTGTCAGTTCAACCATTTTTACAGCAACGTTTCAATTCAAATTTATTGATTGGATGAAGTTCACTTTCGTACACATCAACATTTAAATACATTAAATTTAGATTTGGCAATTTACAGTACGCTGAGTTTTAAACTTTCGGCCCGGAGTTTTCCGAGAGTGCAGTTACAAGTTTAGCTGAATTTTATAATATTGTTTTATTTCAATAGGGGATGGATTGGCAAAGGGCAATAAAAAAAGTACCCGAAACCGGCGTGCGTGCATGCAACGACTAATGAATGTTGAGGAAGCGAAAAGGATCTGTCAGGATCGTGGCAAGTGGTACCTAGTCCTTGGTCTCTGCCTACCCCTATGGGATATAGGCGTAAGTTTATATATGTATGAATGTTTTAATTTCGACTTTCATTTGTACAAATGCAATCAGTCCGGGTGCATTTCCATATTTGATAGCAAGGAGGCTGGTTACCGTACCACACAATTTTTATTTTAGGACTAATCCGAGTCTTACATAACTTTCACATTTCAGACATCAGAAATCATTGCAATAAGTTGTTTCTAAATGAAAGTACCGGCCTCACAGTTAATTATATAAGTGGCAAGATTTCATGTGGAAAAAACATTAGTTTCAATACCGACGGAAGCATCGTAAACTTGCAATCAACTTCAGCTATTAAACAGGATATTGATAAAACGGCATTAACTCCAGATGATGCATTCTTGGCAAAGCCTGCAAAGAAAGGTAGAAAGCGAAAAAGGAATGAAAGCGCTTGGAAAGCAAATGTTGCCAAAATGTTACGAAATACAGGTCAGACCTATAGGTCTACCAGAAATAAAAATGTTATAGAACAACGAATAATGAAGGAGCCTTGTGGTGACACATGTAGGTTTAAATTATGTGAATCGTACATCAGTGAGGAAGAAAGACGGTCAATATTTAAAAGCTTTTGGAAATTGGGAAACGTTGAAAAGCAATGGAATTACATAGTAAGCTGCATAACATCTGTGCAGCCAAAATATGTTTGTGAACGTCGTTCATCTCGTCAACACAACAACGCGTTTCACATTAAGTTACCCGACAAAAACGTGAGGGTTTGCAAAAATTTCTTCAAAAATACTCTTGGTATTACTACTCGTCCGATTACGACAGCTTTGGAGAAACAAAGGCAAGGTATGTTGAAAGACAATCGCGGCAAGTACAAAAGGCAGCAGAACAAAAAATAATGTAATTGCCTAAGTTATGAGTGACTCGTAATTTAAATGTCTGCCTGGTACTCAGTTTTCGTATTTGTGGCTTTCTGGTCCGACGTCAGTCTTTGTATTATAAACCTTTTCAACGTCACTTTTACCACGTTTACGTTTTTGTAAAACACAAACTCTAATTAACGTGTTTAAGGAGTTGTGCATTTTGTGACATTATTTTCCGGTTTACATAACTGAATCACCACGCCAATCTCCAATAACCAAAGTTGAACGCAATGATAACTGATTATGATCTTGGTAGTTTCTCCATGTAATTGTTCATCACCGGCAGTAGCCTTTCTAAGCAGAATATATTATTAAAAATTGTTACATATATTTTCATGTGTTTACTTTTTTGCCTTCAAACCTAGCCAAAGTGCTTACCGTTTTCACCTTTCTTTGGATCATCTAACCGTTTTGAACATTCTCACTCTTACCGTAGTCCCTGTTGCACACCATATCCTCGAACTTGGCAAGTTCCGGGCGCCCAATGCAAGAAAGTTACAACCAAAAATTCTTGGTTCCATTGCTCTTTGAGCTGGACAGTGCAACAGCTGCTAGGTGTCTCATTTATTTAAAAGTATCTCCTTTTAATTTCAGATATCAAGAATGATCTCAACAAGTTATTTTTAAACGAATGTACAGGCCTCGTCGTTAGAGATTTACGTGGAATGATTTTGAATAAACAGCAAAACATTATTTTCAACAAGGACAAGGGCGACCCGTTTGACTTTCTTTCTATCTCCGACTTTTTTAAGAATAATGGTTCAAAGCAGATATTAGATTCAGATGACAAATTACTATCTGGCGAAAATTCTAATTCCACCGCTAACCGCCTACAGACGGTCACGGGTTATAAGAGAAAACAGAAAACTGCTAAAATGTTAAGAAATACGGGTCAGGCCTACAAGTCCTACGGAGGAATTAAAGATGTTATAGAAAAACGAACAATCAAGGGGCCTTGTGGAGACACATGCAGGTTGAAATTATATGAGTCTTACATCACAAAGGAAGAACGACAGTCTTTATTTAAGAGCTTTTGGGAATTAGGCAACATCGAAAAGCAGTGGGAGTATATTGCAAAGTGCATTACACCTATAAAGCCAAAGTACCGCTACGCTCGTGGAGGTGGAGCACCTCGTCAATACAACAACGCGTTTCACTTCAAATTACAAGATAAAAAAGTGAGGGTTTGCAAAACTTTCTTCAGAAATACACTCGGTATTACTGATCGTACAATCGGTACAGCTTTGGAGAAACAACGCCAAGGCGTGATAAAAGACAATCGCGGTAAATACAGAAGACAGCGGATTGAAAAATAACGTTAGAGGAATCTTCAGCACATAAGGTGAAAAAACCCCAGGTCTTGGATGTTTACATGTTTGTGACGTCGTTATTTCTGGTTCCCACGACACAGGGTATCCTAGTGTGGGGCCAGAAGCAATGTATGTAAATGTTTATGTTTAGGTAGGCCCTTAGTCCAAACTTTTTACTTAAAATTCAAAGTGGCCCTACACTCGCTCCACCGCTCTTACTCATGAAGTCGCGAATAGGTATGTAATATACATAGAAGATAATAAAGTTATGTGTTTCCTAATTTTTGTCTTCTTCAATGATCATTCTCCTTCACCAAAACAACCGATACTGTGTGTGATATTAGGTTATCTGATTTCTCATCTACCTACTACAAGTCTATGTAGTCTATTGTTTGTACTACCAGTCTGCCTATGTACCTAGTTAGGAATGTTATCGTTCCGTTAACCATGCAGGTTTCCTCTCACAAATATTACGGCAACTCTTTTGAGACGGGGTTCAATTTTCTACCCTAATTTTAGTTAAAAGAATGCGTCGTTACAGAGAGAAATAAAATTAAAGTCGGATCCGGAAATGCGAGAAAATTAGATTAAGAAATTTATAACGCGTTAAGGTTAAAAGCAAGAAGATCGCCGAGCTAAACCCTCAGGAGGAGAAATTAAGAGAAAATGGCGAAAACTGAATTAGGTACCAGTCTATTATATTATCAGCCCCCTTTGCACGTTGCCGCGATCAACGTTTTTATCTGCATATTGTGTAGCGCGGGAATGTGTGAGATGACGCTAGTTAATAGGAAGATAAAAACCTTTATTGCGGTAACGTGACAGCTGGGGGGTGGTACATGGGAATCATCGACATATACGATAAATTTTAGGGGGTTCATGGGAGGGGGTGTCGAATATAAAAAACCAAGTTTTAAAACATTTAAATTGTACCTAAGGTAAAAAGTATATTCTTCATCAGTCTTTAAGTTTCAGACTCAGTCTGTTATTGAAACAGTCAAAAAATATTTAATAAAGATTACTAGCTTAAAATATAATATTATTATTGTTATACTTATTCTTACTATACTTATTAAATAGGTAACAGCTGTTTATCAAAGTAGTTACTTATCTACGCTACATACACGTCAATGAGGGTTAAATACTTATAGTGAATCCAACTATGTAAAGCTAAACAGTAACAAGACTTTCGATGATTAGATTTCATTTAACGTGATGCCCTAGCCAGCGCCTATTTTTCTAAGACGAGAAAGAGGATACTATTCAGTATTTGTAGTATTAAATTTTAGAAGTCATATAAATATTAACTTCCACATAAAAAAGAAAAAAATTGCGCCCAAAATGCAGTCATACGCCAAAATAAATATAGCCACTATTTAATTAATATAACATTTTTAAATTTACGTTTAGAAGAAACAGTATGTATTTTAGTAATGAGGCCGCCGTCTGTACTCTTAGGTTAAGAAATATCTGCGTAATTTCCATTTTTATGTACAATTAAGTGTTCTCTATCTATCTATGAAGAAAAATGTGTTATAACGTTATAAAAGTAATAAACATGAACAATATATTAGTAGGAGGTCTGTTAGCTTTGCAGAGGGTCATGATGGCTATCTTCTATAGTATGTACCTATAATGAGGTAAATTGTTGAGAACTAAAACTAAAATTTCATCTCATACAAAATTTGCACCAATATGAAAGTAATAAACATAAACAATATTTTAGTAGCAGAGGTCTGTTTCGCTTTTATAAAATGTTGCATTGCAGGAGTGTCATTGGCTGTCTTGTATAGTACCTATAATGAAGTAAAATGTTGAGAACTAAAAATCTGCACCAATATAAAAGTAATAAACACAAACAATATTTTAGTACCAGAGGTTGTTAGCTTTTATAAAATGTTGCATTGCAGGAGTGTCATTGGCTATCTTGTATAGTACCTATAATGAGGCCAATTGTTGAGAACTAAAACCTTATGATATACAAAATGTGCACCTATATAAAAGTAACAAACCATATTTTAGTAGCAGAGGTCTGTTAGCTTTTATAACATGTTGCATTGCAGGAGTGTCATTGGCTATCTTGTATAGTAGGTACCTTAAACTAAAATTTCATGATATACAAAATGTGCACCAATAAATAAGGTGACTGAAAAAAAAAAACATGTAACAACATTTACAGAAAGAATTGAACAGTCATTTGCTCACATGATATTGCTGTCTACAGTGTGTGAAAAACTGATTTTAAAAACTGAATTAATTTTATCAATTAGCGTAAGTTCAAAATTCTCAATTTTATTTTATCATATAATCTTGAAACTTTACCTGGCCAATTTGTGCGAAAAATAAAAAATGGGAAATTTAAACTTTTTTATTGAAGTTAAATTTTTCAGGTTTTGAGTTATAATAATAATAACTTCCACACAGCACAATCACTGTAACCAGGCAAGGGCAGCACAAACGTGGAAATATACCCAGACTGAAGCCAATTATACAAATCCAGTATGGCAGCCTCCAGGGGGATTGAACCTGCAACCTCTGTTTTGGTAGTCAAATGTGAACCGATCAACCAACGATGCAGTCTTTCCGCATTTCAATAACACATTGTATCATTTGTATGTGTGCAGCAAATAGCTGCCCAATCACTTTCGTCCATGAATGGACTGTAAAAATACATCCAGTTTCATACATTTGGTCTTGGTCTTGGCCGGCTGTAGTATGAAAAAAAATCTGCCTGTTACAGTTATCATCTAGTGTGAAACAGTCCATTAGGGTAGTAAATAGAATATTTTTCCTATAGTGAGGTGTGCAGTGAAGATTAAGCAATTCTGAAAGATCCATCAGTCTTCTTGTAGAAGCCAGGGGCTGGATGATTGTGCTTACTTCGCACCCTCTTGACAACATTACCTAGAAGATGGATTGCCGTTGTGCCATTGACTTGGCAGCCAGTTTTGATACGAGATGTGCAATACCACTGCTTTTTACCATTAGCTAGTTTGTTTTTTAGTCGAAATGCATAGCCGTTGTAGACTAATAGAACACTCCCTTTTCTTGTGGGTACAAAGCTTGCAACTGAAAAATGGAGTTGAAAGTTAGCTTGGAGTAAAAAAACAATGCTTAGAAGTCAGAAACAGATTGTTTAGGAGGCATAATCCAACAAGTTAATGTTTTAAGTTAAGTTAAACTGAATTAGGATTAGGCTGTGATTTATTGTTGACACATTTACAGTATAAGACAACACTTGGTTGGTGGGTAAAATACGTCCCACTGTAGGGCACAAGCCTTCTCTCAGGGAGAGAGTATGGGCTTAATTACCACGCGTGCCCACCGCGGATTGCGGATTTCAAGCGCTGAAGTATCTGAACATGCCCGCAATGGTAATCGATCCTGGGTCTCTCGCTTCAGAGTCCAATGTTCTACCCACTAGGCTACCACCGATTCGTTAATGTACCAAAACAAGCCTAACGGCTTTGGTTGATTTTGTATGTTCTCTTCTCGATTGTTTTGTTTTATCTCTGTTTTGTTGACGTTTGTGTCTTTTGTTTGTGTACCTTTTGTTTACTTTGTGTTTCTGTGACAATTTAAATAAATATCCTCTTTCTTTCTTTCTTTCTTTCTAATGCCAAAGCAAGTTTGTTTAATATTGCTATTTCACAAAGTTAGTGTCAAGTGCCTGAAATAAATTAGTCACAGCTAAATAAAAACAAGAGGAAACAAACAGAACCTAAAAACGAAGAAATACTAACAAAAACACTGAGGACAGTGTTGCCAGATCGCCCTTTGAATTTCCCTCCTAATTTGAACAAAATCTTCCCGAAAATAGCCATTTTCAAAAGAAAAACCTCCACAAAGTATTTTTAAATTCAAAGAAAAAAAGACAGATAAATTGGTAAGTAGGTACGTTTGTTTCAAACAAAACAAAAACTTTATCTAAAAAAAATATTTTCCGCCTTAGCTTCTACAACACCTTCGAGCATGTCGTTTTCAATTCCGTAACTGGGCATTTCTTCCTAGTGTTGTCTTTTCAAAAATTCCTATGTCCTACCGGCTAAAATCGGCTAAATTTGTGTTTCTAAAGTTTTCTGTAGGAACTGATTGTCCTATCTGAAATAAATTATGATAGGCATTATAAATAATTATACAAACAGTGCTTTGTGATTAAATTCTTTTTAAATGATTGATACAAATAGCAAATTGTGCTGTTTTTTGTGTGTCCCCCGGCGCAACAGCTGAATTAAACGTGCTATTACAGTTTTTTTTCCACTACGGCTTAAAATTTTGTAAGCATTGTGCTTTTCGTATACTGTTTAATTTAAAATGCAATATATTGAAAATAAAACCAAAATTATCCGAGGACACGAAACGCACTCAACAGGAAATTCATATTGAGTTACGTTCATATCTCTAAAATCACTTCTATTTATTACCGAACAGTGCATATTATTTTACCTGGCAACATTACAGAGTCAATGTACCGGCCATGTTTAATCTTTTGGAGCTCAGTTCTCCAAAGAGTGGACTTTAAAAGGACGTGTTTAGAGGTTCCAAGCATTAATCCATTGAGTGACGGAGTTTTCTAAGGTAAGCTACATTTCTAATGTAAAGTGCTAGGTGACTAATTCGTTCAGTACAATGTCTTTTCCTAAACTATTAACACTCCGGCAGACTCGACGACATGCAAACCGTTACGTTCCTGTGAGAAATTTCGTAACTCATGGGAATGAATCGTAACTCATAGTAACGCTAAGGCCGCGTTATATGTACCACCTTGTTTGGACGGGCGATATCTTTGTTAAGAAGAAAACTCTTACTGTAGCATAATAATAGTATGATGGAAACTTGTGGCGGGATATGGGACAGGTTATAATAGTTATGATGGTTTAAGCATTTTTTGGGGTACATACCTATTTTAATATAGGTTTTGTAGTTAAGGTTGTTAGATAGATAGACAGATAACTTATTATTTCACATAATAAACTACTACATAATATACCTAGTATAGTCAGCGATAGTGTTTTCTAAGCTAAGAAATATTGTTGTTGTTTTCTTGTAAGCACCACAATTGTAGTCTTGTTATTGTTTTATGTGTGTTTTGTCACTAAAATAAATTATTTCTATTCTATTTGATAGATATGGCGTAGCACCTGAGCTACTGAAATAGATCTACACATCACAATGATAAAAAATATCTGTACATCAGAAGTGTAATATTAATGTCAACATTATCCATTATCTGGGTCAAAATGATCTGAACACTCATTTGTTACATACCATACCAGATTTAACAAATGTGTTAAGATTATTTTGACCAAGGGAATGTAAAAATTAATTTTAAACTTTTGGGGTACAGATATTTTTGATCGTTATAATGTGTAGGCCGTTCCGTGTGGCGCCGGATTAAGAATAGCCTCACTCCATTTCCTTCCGTGGATGTCGTAGAAGGCGACTAAGGAAATCAATTACCAGGAGACGGGCAGCAGCGTCTTCCTGAGATTCCAACAGCATACTGCGATCGCCAACCCACCTGCCAAGCGTGGCGATTATGGCAAAACCACTCATGGTTATGAAAACCACGAGGGAGGCCTATGTTCTGCAGTGGGCGTCAAATGGCTGATGATGATGATGTGTGATCTATTTGAGTAGCTCAGCAGCTAAGATATATCTGACGCTGACTGTGAAATAACTTGAATTCTTTCTTTTATTTTTATATTTAATTGTAATATATCTCAGTAATCTTGCACCATTTTTGTTTTAGGAGTTCAAAGAGTTATCATGGCTTTAACAGCTGCGGAAAGAATGAAAAAGTATAGGGAGCGGTTAAAACAACATCCAGAAAAATACAATGAATTAAAAAAAAAACATGCAGAGTAAAATCAAAAAACAAGAAAGTTCAAGACCTGCTTGAAACAGAGAAAGAAAAACAAAAAAAACAATGGCGTGATCAAAAAAGAAAACAGAAACAAAAGAAAAAACAAGAAGTCCAGGAAGAAAAAAAGGATGTAGAAACAGAAAAGAATAGAGAAAAAAGAATAAAACAACTTACCAGAAGTTACAAAGCAGAAGTTGATAAAAATGGAAAATTAAAGTCTTGAAAAATTACAACGCTGTCCTAGACGTAGTAAAAACTCAATGTTGTGATACAAACTCGAAAAAATGTATGTACGCCGAATGCAATGATTGCCGAGAAAAAGAAATAATCTATGAGCCTCTGGAAGAAAATGAAACAGCAACGGTTGAATGGAGTCAATGGGAGATGGTCGATCACAAATATACAAAGACGGAAAATAAAATCTCAAAAGAACTGACAACAAAGAAAACAGTGAAAGTGAAAAAAGTGGGAACCATAAACGATCTAAGGGAATCATTTGAAAAATGCCTAAAATCGTTTAAAATCCACCACTTTAACTGGATCTACCAGCAAAAGCAGTACCGTGAGTGCATGACGAACCTTAGACCAGACGAAGCGTTTTCTGAAAATTACTCTTGTAAAATGGGTGAAGAAATCCAAGCAACTCACTTTGGGGCCTCAAAAAACCAGATCACATTACACACTGGTATGATCTATTGGGCAGACAAATCTCAATCGTTTTGCACAATATCTGACAATAATTGCCATGAACCTGCAGCGATTTGGACGCATTTGTTGCCAGTAATAAATGAGGCTAAGAAAACAAACCCATCCACGATAATTATTCATATCAACTCTGACGGCCCAACATCTCAATACCGTCAAAAGAAAAACTTTTATCTTTTGAACCTGTTCACTGGAAAGTTGAAATTGGACTATACCACCTGGTCTTATTCTGAAGCAGGTCATGGGAAAGGAGTAGCGGATGGAATAGGGGGTTCCATTAAAAGAGCTTTGGACCGTCACGTGGCATTCGGCGGGGATGTTGAAAATGGTTTACAGGCATACGAAAGAAACCCTTTCTAAATGCATGAAAGTGGTCAAATTTTTCTGTATACCCAGCAATGAAATTGATAATATAAAATCGATTACACCTGAAAACCCCAAATTTCATCTGATATGGAAAACCGCATACGGTACAGATCCCTGTCTTGTTTTTGTGGCATAAAGAGAGGCCTTTGTCTCTGTTTTGACCCAAAAATGCATACTTTTGGTAACAAACTGCAGCCAAAAATCACCAAACCGGTCAATTCTGCTCCAATTATGATTAACGTCACCGCTGAAGTCCATACTGATAGCCGAAACAAGAAACATTCGCTAAAAACTAAAAATTTAGCTGCGCTCATTACATCAAACAAAGAAAACGTGGACTTAAATGAACGCTATTCCAGATACGACAAATCCATACTATCCCCAAATGATACACAAATGTGCGAAGAGTCTCAACCTGACATTGAACTAGATTCACTTGCGACGATTTCTACGAAAGAGCTTGTTCCTATTACACTTGATGACCAAGCAATAACTGAAATACTCTTCCTGGAAAATATAGCAGAAAAAAACATAATTCCTACCATGGAAAACGAAAAAATGCTAGAAGAATCTGTTGAACCTGTTCCACTAGAAGAAGATATTGTTGCAGAACCGATTCCCAAGAAACGCAAAGTACAAGTGTTAGATATTATAACCCTTCCAAAGCAACTGATCTTTAGTGAACGCAAAACTGAAAAAAAGGGCTTGAAGTCCATTAAAACTATAATTAAACGCACTTTACAATGCAACAAATGTAAAATGCATTATCTTTTTACTGCGTTCAACAAAAAATGTACCAAATGTTTAAAATATTATTGTTCACAGTTCAACTCGACTTCTGAAGATCTCTGTGAGTTTTGTCAAAGCATTGACTGAATTAAGAATGTGAATTCCTTATACACACTCACACCACCATAAACAGACGCGCACACACACACACACACACACACACACACACACACACACACACACACACACACACACACACACAAACACGCACACACACACACACATACATACAATTACATAATTTTAATATTTTCTACTATTTACTAAGTCCTAAGAACCTAATATAAAATACCGATATTATAAATGCAAGAGAGTGTTCATTTGTGTGTGTGTGTGTGTGTGTGTGTGTGTGTTATATATAAAGGACTGTTTGGGCGGACCTGTTTTAATTTATGCTTAAGTTTTTTCAAACTACAAAAGTGATTGATAGAATAGATAGAAGCTATTGTGTTTTAGTTATATTTTATGAAAATTGTACTCAAGGTGATTTGCCAAAGAATTGACTGAATCAAAATTGCCAAACACCATAATCTAGGATGATAATCATAGTAATACACACACACTGACACAAAATTGTATAATTTTAATATTTTTTATTTAATTGAGGTGTATATAATAACCTTAAATATAATACAGATATTATAAATGCAAAATAGTGTTCACGTGTATGTGTGTGTGTATAGTTATGGAGAGGAACTTTTTGAGCTGGTCTGCATTAATGCATGCGTAAGTGTTTTCAGAATACAAAAGTGTTTGCTAGATTAGAGCTGTTGTGTTTTGGTATATATTTTATGAAAATTGTCTAATTATGTAGGTGAACACATCTTTACCTATATGTTACGTTCCATTGAGTGACAGTCCTACTTATTGGATTTATATTTTTTAAGATTTTTTTGTATTTTTTATACGCACGTGTGCCATATTTTGATGTTATTTAGTTCTCTAAAGCATTTTGTGTAATATTGTAAGATTTCACATTACAACTTCGTCGTAATTTTAGTTTAACATTAATATACATGTTAGTATTACCAGAAACGTAACTCAAAGGATTTACTGAACTGAATATTTTTGGGTTATCTAGTATTTTGCTCGTAGTTTTGCAATATTTTCAAAAAGACTCCCTGGTTTTTAAATAACAAACTATAAAATATTATATCGTGCACCTCATTTAATGTATTCGTACATAAATATTTCGTAACTCATTGGACCAAATTCTTTCAACCTATCACAGTTAAAGCTTAATATTTTGTCAACCAATATAAAATATCCAGCATTAATTGATTTTTTAGGTAGATTACAAGCCTAGGCCCTAAAGTAAGTTACAATATAAGAAAAAAATAAACTTATTATTATTATATCATTATTTTAAAAGTGACAACACTAGGAAGAAATGCCCAACTCTCTTCCGAATTAAACGTCAAGGTAACATTTGTGGAGACGGAACAAAACACATACCTAGGTACATGCTTTAGGAATTGAGTAACGAATTTCAAAAATTGCATCTACAATTTCAACTGACAACCTATTGTCCCATCAGAAGTATTGGTACCTATCTATTCAGATCTGCACAGTTCAGTGCTATGGGCTGGCTCTGGGTAATTAAATGCTGCTGCTTACCTATGTTGAGATACGGGCTTAGGCCCAAAGAAATGCTTTTTACAATGTATGGTTATGATTTTATTAAATAAAACTGATGTTTACAAGTACCCAGGAACATTATTTTACTTCACTTGAATTGCAGCAATAATAGTTGGCTTTACATTTGCTAAATGGGATGAATCATTGATATCAGGGCTTGCATTTCTCGTTTTTAGTTTAGGTTTAACAGTCTAGAAACCTAAATACTGCCTCCGTTTTTAACGAGTGTGAAAGATGGGACCTGAAAACAAAAAAGAATGATAAAATATAACTTTTAACTATTATTCTGAATGTATTTCATTAGTTTTATTTGTATTGACCTGCCTAGAAATGTTTTTTGGTATTTGTGTACTAGAATCATAACCTATAAACTTCTTAATAATCGATTTACTTCCTCCAAGTGGTTTAGAGCCCAATTTTTCTGTTGCAAACTGAGCAGTAAATGCGTAAGCACTAATTATTTTTTAAAAAGAGACCACATAACTCTGGGGTTTATATAATTACAAATATTGTGATTTTCCCATACAAATAGTCAAGAAAACAGGACATCCTCCATTTTGAATTTTTTGACAGTTGCCACCCCGATTCTTTAGCACCACAAAATGCGAGACTCACACCTTCGTACTACCTATGATGGTCTCTTGATTTGCACAGCCACTTCTTGAATAAGGGATAATATACTGATAATAAAATATTGATAAGTACGTTAGGTTTTGCCATTATAGGCTAAAAAGTCTTTAATTTACCAAATACACATCCATTAAAATCTACCAAAAAAAGTAGAAATCATTAAAGATTCACAGAGCAGAAACAAACGTCAAGCAGGCGAAATTATACGCGCGCGTTTTTATACATTCAACAAGGTGGAGTTAAAGTTGTTTTTTAAGAGCAAGCCCCGCCATAGTTGAATCGAGCTTAGACTTAGAAATTAGACTGTAACGGTCTAAAAACTTAAATTATTTAATAATTACTTAAAACACTCCTCAGATGCAGCTTAAACATGTAACCACAGATTATTTCAGCTCCCTCAGAGCAGTGTTTTAGAGGAACTGAGACCGTGAACTACCCTAACTTCCTTGAATATATTAAATTATATCTGCATAGGTCAGAGCCCCTTAAAATAATAGTAATAATGTCGTCTTTATACGTCCTACTGTAAGGCATAGGCTTTCTCTCATAGAGAAAGAGTACGGGTTTAATCACCACGCGTGCCCACGGTGGGCAGCCCACCGCGAATTGGCAATTTCAAGCATTTATCACAAAAGAAAGAAACTTTTCAATCACTGTCAATGTATCACGTTTTAATCTGTGGTTACTCAAGATAGACTGATAGGCTCAAAATGACTTGTATCCAGTAAAACTCAATAAAAAAATGTTTAAAGTCAACAAATAGACGTCAAAACATTTTATTCGTCTGTTTTACTTTTACTGTTTTAGTAACCTGTTATTAACTCATGCGGGTCTTGTGAACGAGCGATTTAAATATTTTAAAGCGTGTTTCCGTGAAATTTGATACAAACCTGTGACTTTACCAGGTACCTTATGTAGTTCGTTTAACTTTCAAATATTGTTGAGATTTTTATTATCATTGGGAGATGTTACTCTATACCTAGTGAAGTGTTATGTTCTGGGTTAAAGAGGAATAGTGCCTCAGTGTTTCATCAGCATTAGATTTGCATTCTGACAAAATGTGCTACTTGAAATCGTGTCCTTATCTGAATATTATGATTAATATCCAGCTGCTCAGTCATGAACTTCTGATAAATATCTAATTACGTGCAGTTTCAATGTAAATAATTAAATGACTGCGATATTTTACCAGAGTTTTGTTTCTCACACCCCATTTAGACTTACAATAATTGTTACTGTAGCAAAAATTCAAAGTTATTTTTAATTTTCAGGTATTTTTATTAACACAAGAGGTAATTCTAAGCTGTTCATTTATCAGAACCATACATTTCGGTTCATGTATAAGAAAGCGTATGGAAGTCAACTGTGGTATTGTTGGTACTTCTTCAGTCGGTGTTGCCCGGCAAAACTCCGCATAAATGACGCTGGGAAAGTGACGGAGAGCATCGGACGACATAACCATGACCCACCAACGTGCTGGATGACACCTGATGGAAAGTCCTATAATCTTCCTCCATTGCCAGCTACACCAAATAGTGATAAAAAATCACTGTAGTTATTAAAAATTATAAATAAATGAGGTTTTTCACTGCCTTAAGTTAAGAAAATTATCGTAAAGATTAAAAATTGAATGAGATTTATAAAACTATTTTATATTATAAGCTTTAAACCCATTTAGAGAGTTTATTTATTTAATAGAGAAGCCTTGTTACTAGATTATTTATATTTATTTACATTTCCTGTTGACATTTACAACATTTGTATTGTATTTTATGGTTATTCACAGTGTTATAAATTGTGAACCTTTTCAAGAATTACTTTAATCAGTAATTTAATCACTGAACAGCCAGTATTGTATAACATATACTATTGATTCTACTGTGAATAAAAACAGTTTTTTTGTAGCAAAGTAGGTTATCATTGCATTTGAGTTTACCCTTTTTTATGTACTATATTTTAAAAACCTATTCACTATATTTTGTTTTATTTAATAGGTGAATCTGTTAATTTTAAAAGAAGAATAAGTTCCTCGAACATGAAAAAGGGTCTTTATTATTGTGATAAGTAGTACTATTAAAATGTGAAATTTAAATTCAGCTCTTTAACTATACACCAATCCCTACTTAAATTTTAATTTAGTGATTGTATTGTGTGGATGTTGTTATAATTTTTTTATTCATGAAGCTTTTCATTGGATTTTTAATGGGGCTCCCAAATAGCGTCACCGAGGAAAAAAACCCGCCAAGTGCGAGTCGGCCTCGCGCACGAAGGGTTCTGTACCATTATCTATACAACATTAGACACAAAGATCTTGAAAATACGCCAATTCACGTGTGTTGCATGGGATCCCCTTTAAATTTTTATTTAATTATAAATCTTTGAAGCGAATATAGAATATTCTGTGAATATTTCAAGCGTCTACCTGTTGCCGTTATTCATATCGAACAAAAAACGGAAAAAATTACGTTTGTTGTATGGGAGCCCCCCTTAAATATTTATTTTATTCAATTTTTAGTATTTGTTGTTTTGGCGGCAACAGAAATACATCATCTGAGAAAATTTCAACGGCACAAAACCTAGGACTCGATAGCATTAACGCCAAAAACGGCCGTCACTGACATAAATGCTCTCTAGTCCCAGGTACCTAGGTTCCTCGTCGTGGGGCAGACACTTTTTGCAAACACGATCTGTAAAATATGTTTAATTTTTTCATTGGTAGCCAGAGCCGGATTTTGAGGTCTGGAGGCCCTAGGGCAACGAAGGAGCGGGAGGCCCCTAATTATTCCCAAATAAAAAATACTTAACAAAAATTACAATGAATACGACGAATTTTTTTTTTAATTTGAAAAACAAACAGACGTTATCAGTACTCATAAAAGATTGGCGTTTAATGATAGTACATAAATTAGCCTTTTTTGGGGGCCCTTTTCTTGTGGAGGACCCAGGGCAGTAGCCCCGCCTGCCCTCCCCTAAATCTGGCCCTGTTGGTGGCGCTAGGCAGCCAACTGGATCCCATTAAAGGCTATTTTATGCTAATTACTACTCTCACGTTTATTTTGAGTTCAACAAGAGTGACAATTTTATGAGACCTCTAAATTTCAATAACTTCTTTTTTCCGTGTATTTGGGGAGCGTAGTGGTTGGCGTGAAAGATGAGGCACCCATGCCCAGCATTGGATCTTGAGCTGGATAGATAACAACACTATTAAAATGCTCATATGAAGGTACTCCGCACATAGTTAAGAGGCGCTCTGAATGATTTCATCAATGAAACCAATTAGAAACGAAGACGACCGTTGAATTGATCATCATCTGAACTTTATTTTTGTGAGTTTGTCGGGCCGGGCTATTACCAACCGAACGATAGTAGACGTTTTAGCGAACTTCGTAGACCTTTTAAGGGTTCCGTACCTCAATAGGAAAAACTGAACCCTTTTAGGATCACTTTGTTGTCCGTCCGTCTGCCTGCAAGACCCTTTATGTCGGGAACGCGTGGAGGTATCGAGTTGAAAATTAAAACCATATACTCAGGTCTGCAGTCCCTTAAAGCTGTAAAAAAATCAAACTTCTATGATAACGTAAATAAAAGTTACGGCCGTTTATGCCGCAAAAAAACTATATTTCAACACTTGAGGGAATCAAAATTTATAGGAAATTTTCCGTTGAACTAAAACTATAAAATTCGGCAAGTAATAATTACCGTCTTGTGCTACAGATATAGGGAAAAATCTGGAAACTTTTGTAATTAAATCATAAAAAATATAGTCTTTATTTTGTTGATGCTCTTTCGTAAAAACGGTAATACATACATAACAGGCATCAAAGTTTGCGTTATTGTGGGACTTATCATTCTAACGACAAATAATAAAAAACGGCCAAGCGCGAGTACGGAACCCTCGGTGCGCGAGTCCGACTCGCACTTGGCCGGTTTTTTTATGTAGCCTATATTCGTCCCACTGCAGGACACAGGCCTTCTCTCACAGAGGGAGTACCTCAGCGCTTGAAATTGGCAATTTCAAGCGCTGAGGTATGCGAACACCAACCTCAGACACTAAGGTTTCCCCACGATGTTTTCCTTCACGGTTAGCGAGTGGTATTGCTACTATAGCTTCACAAATGTACGTAACTTAGAAGACAAGGTCATTGGTACGTGCTCGGATTCGAACCCACGACCTCCCGAATGAGAAGCTGGCGTTCTACCGCTCCGCTACCACCGCTTCCTTCATCGACCTCCATCCATAGCGTTTATTATTTTTTCCTCTGTGTTATTATACAGGGTTCGCATATTCGTAAAAGATGTCTGCTAGAGTTTGTCATTCGCGACAACTTTTGTTCTACTTTTTTTTGTTCAATTTACAATGTTTACTGAGTTTTTTATGAATGTTTGCGGTTTTTCTGCTTTATGTAAACATAGGTATGTGTATTACATACAATTCTTCTATGTAGGACAATAATACCTACTGAAGGCTACGATATTACAAAATTTATGTAAATTATTTTTATTTTTTTTTCTTTTTTATTTGTATCACCACTTTATATATTTATATAAATCTGAAAAAAACTAGTACAACGAAATTTGCACAAAACAAACTGTAATTGGGGCGTCAAAGCGACATATTGAATTTTGTTAGGTACGTTTCAATATAAAAATGGTTAGGTAGTACAAATTTTTATCATGATAGGTAAAGACATACCCAAGAAACGGAGATTTAAGTATATTTTTTTAGCTTTTATCTTTTTTTCTCGAAGATCCCGCCGAATTTGAGCGCGATTTATACACGAAAATAAATAAGTTGCATTGTGCTATGATAGGATCCTAAAAAAAAACCTAAATTACTGGAATTCTGGAAATGACACTTAATGCACAAAATGAGGCTTAGTATGTTTTTTAGGAACGCGTATCAATTTTCCAACTAGTATGCCAAATATTTAGCAAGGATTGTTTTTCTGTTCCGCTGGAGGATATAAAAGACGTTTTTTAAGTACTTTTTTTTTAATTTATTTTGTCGTAGACCGGATTTTTCAATAGTCAGATAAAACGTAACTGGAGAATAAAACTGATGTTGTCACTGTCTTGTCGTATGATTTAGACAGTGATAGCATGCAATTTATTCTCTAGTTAAGTATTACTATTGAGAAATTGGCCCTTAACTAAACATATTTGGCACTCGGGTGTTCTCATCAACTATTTGAAATCGGTTTATGCAATAAAAACGGGCACATCCTAAAATCGGGTACCTAATACATACATAGGTAAAACCATTTCTTTGAAACTTTTTCGTTGTGTGGAATCCGAACAATAGTGTTTCGGAGGCGGTCACGGTCGTATTCTTGCCTTTCGTATTCTTGCATATCATTATTATTATTATTATTATTTGTAGACGGGCAGGCAGTTGGAACAACTGATAATTGCCCGCATCCAGTTTCACTTGGTTATTTTTTTCTTTTGGTCAGTGATGTGTTTGTCCAGTAAGTTCTTGAATTTGTTGACGTTTGGTGCTGAAACCACTTCTTGTGGTTATCACTTTAAAACGACACGCGGACACATAAATTCATTGAGACAGATCGAGATCACCCGGGATGCTGTGTACGCAGCAACTAAGCGCGCGGGTCGTCGGAACCTGTGACGTGTCAAGCAAGCGTATGGCATTAAAATCGCTGTAACTTCGTAATTTGTTATCAGATTTCCATATTTTTTTTTACACAATATATTGTTTTATTATTATGTCTCTATAAAACTGCACACGTGAATGATCCTCATTGGTGCAATTGTACTTTTCTTCGTCTTAGGAGGTACATTTTCGATATTTTCTATAATGTTTTGAGTTTCTTCAATTCAACTTCCAGTTTCAAAACCTCGCAAATCTTGTCAATTATTTTTTAGGAATTTACAACAACAGTGTTTCTGACCTGCATAAGAGTGAATGAAATGCGTAACATAAAAAAAAACAGCAGCGTTTTAGCTCGACTTTAAATCATAAAAGTTAAAACGCCCACTGAAGTTAAATGGTGTCTTACTTGAGGAGACTGAGGCATTACTTAATTTTTTATAAATAAGACCGTTAAATTTTAATTTATTTTTCATGCACGTTTTAAGATTATAGGAAACATAAAGACTAAAAATATCAAGTAGGTAGGTACAAAGTTTTGTAAGCTTTCGCTTAAACCGACACAGCTTTGACCTTCGGCCAAAAATTTTGGACTGAATAATAGATGAGTATTGAAAATGGCCTCAGTAACATAGGTAGGTACCCTACTTAAATAATTAAACGCTACAAAAATAAACTCTTAAACTATGTAATAAAAATATTAACCACATTTTTGACTGTTTTTTTTTTAAGTAACTAGCTGACTCGGTAAACGTTGTTTTGCCATATTAATTAGCCTACGACCTATTCTCCGACCTACCTAATAAAAAAAAAAATTCATAAAAATGAGTGAAGCCGTTTCGGAGGAGTTTTTTGTATATTAGATAACAATCATACCTACATTATTATATTTTCCAAACCAAATCGTTTTTTCCGCCAAAACTTACTATAGTAATAGCAACAAAAATCCTAATAAAAATACTAGTAGCGCCATCTAGGATTCAGTTACGGAAGTCGCCGCTTAGGCTAGCCGCAAACTTGACAGAAAATGTGAACGGAACGTTACCACTTGCAAAAGCATAATATAGTTGTCTATGGCTCTGCTTGTGTCGCGCTTAGACATGGTTGGCAGGGTTGCTAGAAGAGGCGATTTGTCGCCATTTGGGGTATCTCGGAAGATGACTGCGACTAAAAATTGCAATTAGCGACCGGGCCACAATTGGGTTATTAATATTTTTTTCTTCACATTACTACTTCGGTGACGGCTACTTGGGAAATCAGAATATTTATTTTTTATTTTTTGCGTAATGAAGATCATTTACATTTGGAACCATGTATGCAGCTTTACAGAGACAAAACAATCATCATCATCATTCAGCCACAAGAAGTCCACTGCTGGATATAGGCCTCCTCCATGGATTTCCAAAAAGACCGGTTGGAAGCGGCCTGCATCCAGCGTCTTCCTGCCACTTGGATGAGGTCATCTGTCCATCTTGTGGCTGGTCGTCCTACGCTGCGCTTGCCGATATGTGGTCTCCATTCGAGAACTTTTCGGCCCCATCGGCCATCAGGAGGATCTGATGAGTATAATTTGCCATTCTGCTTAGCGTTTGTGGACTATGAGAAAGCCTTCGATTCGATCGAGACATGGGCAGTGCTCGAGTCTCTCCAGCGTTGCCGGATTGACTATCGGTATATCGAGGTGCTGAAGTGCTTGTACAACAGCGCCACCATGTCGGTCCGAGTACAGGAGCAGAATTCGGAGGCAATTCCATTGAGAAGAGGCGTGAGACAGGGAGACGTTATCTCTCCGAAACTGTTCACGAACTCACTGGAAGATGCCTTCAAGCTTCTGGAATGGCAGGGACGCGGCATCAATATCAATGGCGAGTACATCACGCACCTTCGATTTGCCGACGATATAGTAGTCATGGCAGAAACGATGGAAGACCTCGGCATAATGCTCGAAGACCTCAGTCGAGTTTCCCAACGTGTGGGCCTTAAAATGAACATGGACAAAACGAAGGTCATGTCGAACGCCCGTGTTGTGCCCACCCCAATAACATTGGGGAACACGACTCTCGAAGTTGTAGACGAATACGTCTACTTAGGACAAACAGTCCAACTAGGCCGGTCCAACTTCGTGAAAGAGGTCAATCGTCGAATCCAACTCGGCTGGGCAGCATTCGGGAAACTTAGAAAAGTCTTTTCGTCTAACATACCTCAATCGCTCAAGACAAAATTATACAACCAGTGTGTGTTACCAGTGATGACTTATGGCACTGAAACGTGGTCTCTAACTATGGGCCTCATAAGAAAGCTCAAGGTCACGCAACGAGCTATGGAAAGGGCTATGCTCGGAATTTCTCTACGAGATCGAATCAGAAATGATGAGATTCGTAGACGAACGAAAGTCGTCGACATAGCCCAGCGGATTAGTAAGTTGAAGTGGCAGTGGGCGGGGCACATAGCACGCAGAACTGATGGCCGATGGTTACAAAACAATATATTCTGTGAAAAAATATCGAAATGGGGTAACAAATGACGAAGTTAGCGATTTTAGTGCACAGGTTCGAAAAACGCGCGCGAGCTGACGCCATACGCTTGACATATTGTCATAGGTTCTGATGAATCACGCGCTTGGGTTTCCACGTATGTAGCATCTCGGTCTGTCTCAGTGAATTGATATGTGCACTTGTCGTTTTTAACGTTATGTAGGTGATGTCGCGATACAAATATTGTAATACTCTAAAATGCTAGAATACGGCTATAACTGTGCCTCAAAAACATTTTTTTCGGGTTACACACACCTTGGAAAGAAATGTTTAACGTTGTGTGTTCAGAGAATCGGTTTCACTGCTTAATCCGAAATACGTATCGTTTCAAATACTGGAGGAGAACACTCGAGTGCCAAAAATATTTGGAAAATATAATTACTCGAAAATCGTACTTTTTTCTTCCAGTGAAACAGAAAAGAATATTCCTTGGTAAACATTTGGCGTGTTAGTTGGCAAATTGATTTGTGTTCCTAAAGTACATGCACCTGTAGCCTCCTTTTTACGTACAAATATAAACTTCAAACCAGAATTTCAGTAATTTAGGTTTTTAGTTTTTTTTCTCGTAGGTACTGGAATAGGACGAAATCAGCGCTGAGGGATCACTTCCTCAGCACAACCCTGAGTCAGCTGCATTTTGTTGCAACTTAGATACACCACAGGCTACATCTATGGTCCTGTTTTATTTATTCGTTTTGTGTGTTGTGTTTGTGTATTTAGTTTTCTTGGTGTTGTTGTGCATATTATGTCACTTCTCTGCTTATTTTGTTTTTGTGATGTGTCTTGCTGGTATAATAAATGTCGTTCTTTTTCTTCAATTAATTTATTTTAGTGTTCGAATCGCACCCAAATTTGATCGGGACATTCCCGGGCCATATTTTTATGATCATGAAAATTGTTACTAAATAACTATTTTTATATTGACACAGGATTTAAGCATGTAACAAAATGCAATATTCGTTAAGGTAACTTCACGATGGGTTTTTTGGTCTAATCTGGAGCAAACCTAAAAAAAATACGAAATTGCTTTATTTGGAAAGGAAAATGATCATAACGATAGAGGAAAAAATGGTTAATATTTTGGTTTTTGAATAGCACCCAGTCGCAAATGCTATTCACATACCAAAATATTGTCCGTTTTCTAGGAAAAATATAGAAAAAAAATTATAGGAATCAAGACCCCGCTGGGCGAGTTTTGAAACACCCTAAGTTTGAAATTTTCCAACTTTTGTCATTTCTTGATAGATTTGAGTCATTCAAAAAGTAGTATGCTAAATTTCTGTGCTCTATCCGCCCTAGTACTTGGAAGTCCAATATTTCGATGTCTGAATGATCCTCATTGTCTTTTTTATAGATTATTTGCGTTATTAGCGGATTTGTTGTGGCGTTGTGAGGGTTCAATGAATATTAAAAGCGGAGATGGACCTGTCATTATAAAAAAGGTATTTTTTTAAAGATTAATTAAGAGAACTTTGCAGCGGCAGCAGCGTGTTCCTGAGATTCCAACCGCATACTGCGATCGCTAACCCGCCTGCCAAGCGTGGCGATTATGACAAAACCCTTCGTGGTTAGGGAAAACCATGAGGGAGGCCTATGTCCTGCAGTGGGTGTAGAATGGCTGATGATGATGATGATGAGAAAACTTTGGGAAAACTAAACATATAAAACTAAAGACGCCCCAATTTAAAAAAGTCATTTTATTGAAGCTACTTGGGATTCAAGAGCTTAGGCGATTTTTGAGCGACATTTTTCTAAATTTTGGCGACATTGGCTGGCTAGTATCTGGCAACACTGAATTGGACGGTCACATATTTTAGAAATAAAGAGACGTCAGATTAGAAGTAAATTACGCTGTATTTTGTGGAATATTTTTCTGTACCTAATATTTCAACTAGTTTTTTTTTCATCGTTACTTGTGCATCTTTAATCTTAATATTATATTCTGACATACCTGTGGTTCAGGGCAGGAAGTATAACTCTAAGGATGTTACGGGTAATGTAGCATGATATTTCCGCCACTCGCAAGACAAAAATATAATTTTGTGGTTACAAACAAGGAACTTTGTGTTTTATTTTGTATTCTATCACTATCGTAGTAATTCATCATCTATCGTGTTGCGTTTGGTAAGTGTTATGTGTTTGCTATAGAAACTGCTGCTATATCAGTGTTTCTAACACGAAACGTGATTGTTTACATTGTAATTGTTAGATTCAGAATTCAGTGTTGGTTGATATTTAGCCAGCGTCAGTAGTTTGACTTTCTTGGACTCTAATGACAAAATTACAGGTAAGTGTATCTGGGATATAATTTTTAGTTGATACCATATATCCCTATTTGAGGATTTGATAGACAAAAGAGCTAATGCTTATGAAAGAATCAGGTAAGTACTTAAGCATTAGCACTGATGAGAAGTATTAAAAATAAAATGAAAAACGTCATGTAAAATAAAAAATATGTGTATTTCGCTGTTGGGTGATAACATGTTAGTAATTTGTAGGGAGGTTGTTTTATATGACTGTTATTTTTTAAGTATGTATTAAACTATGAAACTTACTCCTTTGTTTAATTTCTATTCTCTTTCTATCTACATGGACCAGTGAGGGTGAGTATTAATTTCGAAGAACTAGGGAATAAACTGTGACTCCAGCATACTGAGTTTTATTTCAAGCTTTAATTAAAACAAAACCAAAAGGAACATACTTTTTTGTTAGCATAACCCCGTGCGTCCAGAACCGAACTAAAACAATCCCTCCCTTTTCAGTGGTGGAACTTCAGAGGCACGACTGGGTGCCCATCTACTTCACCAAACATGACAACAACTACCAGTGCAACGTCTGCCAAGTCATCATCGAAGCTTACAGCGAGAAGGACCAAGCGCTCGTGGGACACATGGAGAAACGTCACCGGGAGATCTATGACCTCCATAAGAACAATCCGGATGAGACGGTGGGCTTTCGCATAGAGTTCCTTCAGCTCAACGAGCTCAACGAAGAAGGCAAGCGAGCGGTAGCTCTGGAGATATCACCTGACGAGGCCCAGAAAGGTCCGGAAGAGGAGAACGAAGTGGAGTTTCTGCTGGTGAAAGATGGCCCCAAGTCGAAGACTAGTAAGTAACTTTTTTACCACTAGGAATTTTCTCAATTAGAAATGTCAGTTCCCCATAAATAACAATTCTGAAACAGGTGCTATGAACACATTTTGGTGCAGTGTAGGTACTAGATTTTCGTTTTATTTGTAGAGAAATTGCATGCAACTGCAAGATTACAGTAATCCCGATCACGTTGTAGGCACCATTTGTTGTAGTTGAAAACTGAAGTACATTAGAACGTCGATTATCAGAACTAATTGCGGGACATGGGTGTTAGGAAAACCGGTCTATGCGAATAATCGAACTACATATGTACTTTTATTTACCTATTTACCAACAATACATTTTAATCACTTTTATTGCAACGGCACGGCAAGTTGGAAAATTAATTCTTATTTTCTAAAATAGACAGCCTGTAAGATACATTTTTATTTTATGGTACTTTACTGGTGTGTAAGACAGGTAACAAACAATCAATGCCAGCCACCCATGCCGGGACTTGAACTCGCGACCTCTGGCTAACCGTGCAAGCGCTCTCCTAACTGAGCTAATGAGCAAGTGCAGGCATCGGCGAAATTTCGAGCCTCTACAAACTTCTCTGTATTACGTACAGGCAGCGACATCTGGCCGAAGTAATTTACATCACTGGCAGCCCCAATTGATTACCTCATTCGATTTTAATTGTCCTCAGCACGGGTTAGTGCAGCAAAAAAGAATAGAAACAATCATAACATAAAGAATAGGTTTAACAGAATTTAATTGCATTTAGATCAACAATTAAAAAATCTTTAATCATCGTCTGCTGGAGAAATCTCACGTACAGCTAGAACACGCACTTTTTTGAGGACCAATATCTAATAGTGGTTACATTCAGCTGGTGCTTCAAATCATCCCGAGGCATTCAAATGCTTCAGATGCATCAGGTATGTTTTTGTCTTCATTATCTGACCCACTAGTAGATGAATTACTGGCGGCGTCAGTCACAGAGTCTAGAATTTCACTATCCTACATTATTGGCTGCCCTTTATCTCCAACGAAGACAAACACCCATTGTTGAACTCTCCTTCAGCACAAGTAGTGAGGAGGAGCGGGGTGCAAGGTTCGTAGCCAGTTCGGTTAAACGGGCGTTCGGATGACCAAAGTTCATATAATCTACGCTGTACTGTACTTCAAATACTGAGAGCTAAGGTTTTCGCACTATGAATTAAGCAGGGTTTCCTTTTCCATGCGCAATTTTTTAAACACACCAAATTACGGTCGTAGTATCTACCTAGGTCACTGCAGCCTTCCTGACTCTTCATCATCATCATCTCCTTCAGCAAGCGCCAGTCGATTCTGCTTTGCTCTGTTCTTCTCCATGTCTTCCATGCCATTCCACTGCCATGTCGACGTCGTCGCGCCACCTGGCTGGGGGTCTGCCTACACTTACCGCTTTTATGAAACACGACCTTCCTCCACAGCAACTTCGGACAGCCGCAAACGCAGCTGGGTATGGAAATACTTCGAGCAACTCAACAGCTTCATATTTCGATGCACGCTGTGCAACGTCGTCCTCTCCATCAAAGTCAGTAACACGAACAACATGAACCGTCACGTGAAGAGCAAACACCCAGCTATATACAAGACCGAGCTTCTGAACTCGACGTCCAACAGAAGGAAGGACGTAGCCAGAGACGAATTGACAGAAGTGGCCTGCGAAGTTGAGATACCTATCAACGCTAAGGGCGACGAGCTGACTGCCAGCACGCCCAGGAAGGCAGCCGGTAAGTTTTTAATTTTTCCATAGTCCTGCCATAGAATATGTACGTCCCACCTTGAGTCTATAGCCTGTTTTACGTTACATCATCACGTCATCGGATCATCATCATCGGACAGGTAGTTTCACACATTTACTAAGGCCGTTGTGCGAACGTTATGTGAAGGTTATGTGAATACCAGGGGCATATTTCATAGATCTACAAGTCGTGGTTTACTATGACAATTCGACGTACTTTGCGAAGTCGGTTAATCCCCACATTAGCCACTAGAAAAGCTAATTGTACTATTATCTATGTAATAATCTATAATTGGCCTTAATATAACTACTTATGTGTATAATATTTTGTTTAGTTTGGCTGTTGCATAAGCATAAGCAGCCTATATACATCCCACTGTAGGGCACAGGCCTTCTCTCAGAGAGAGTATGGGCTTAATCACCACGCGTGCCCACCGCGGATTGGCGATTTCTAGCGTTAAGGTATGTGAATAGCTCAGGCACTCTGGTTTCCTCACGATATTTTCCTTCACGGTTAGCGAGTGGTATTGCTACTATAACTTCACAAATGTACATAACTTAGAAAACAAAGTTATAGGTACATGCCCGCACTGGGAATCGAACCTGGGTCTCTCGCTTCAGAGTCCAATGTTCTACCCCCTAGGCTACCACCGGTTCGCTGTTGTATTCCCTATCAATAAATAAAATAAAATATCGACTATGTAATTGTACCTACATCACTCGATGTCATAACAAAGTATGAATTGAAGTTTTATGAAAGGTCGCCCCTCTCCGGTACCTTTGCAACGAAATGATTTTAAATTTAAACTGTCTAGAAACGTCGCTCCAGAAACTGGTGCGCCGCAGCTGGATCTGGAAGTACTTCACGCGCCTCTCGCCGACCATCGCCCAGTGCAAGCTTTGCAACCGCAAGATCGCGCATGGCGGCAACGCCACCGGCAACATGAATCGCCATCTCAAGTTTCTGCACAAGGACGTCTATGTTAACACGCTCATGGACTCCGAGCAGCGAGAAGGTGCGTTCAATAAATTAAAAAAAAAAATACGAGTTTAAGGAAATTTATATAGCAAGCGAACAGGGCGTTGTACACAAAAATGTATGGAGCTCTATGGAACAATATACTCTTAAGCGTTCAACACGCGCCCGCACAAGTTCTGTAGAGTTCCATACATTTTTGTGTCACAGCGCCGCGGCCGCGCGAACTGTCCGCTTTCTATATTAACTCCTTAAGTAGTCAAGAAGACCTAGGCACTAGACACTGGAAGCAGTTTTTTTTATGACTACCGATGCACATACAACCACAGGATAAAGTGGCAGTGGCAGGTTGGTCACACCTGCCGAATAACCACTTAAGAGACTTTAAGGTCTTATTTGTAAGAAATAGATTCCTTGAAACACGTCAAAAACGCCCATTAAAATGGTCTGTGGTGGTGATTTCACAAGGAAAAGATGTAGCTACAGATTAAATAAACAGAGTTTTAGATTGGTTTCAGAGGAATCGTGTTTTTATAAATAAGGCCGTTAATTTATAAAAATAAGTAAACGGTTTAACGAGACATGCAGATACTTGAAGTCTCAGCGGGCTGCGTATAGTTTTTTTATGATTCGAAATGCTCTTACATAGATGCTCCTACTCATAGTCAAGTCAAGTCAAAAAATGTTATTTTATTTTAGTTTCTAGGAAGACTAACAGCTATTACATTCATTTTATTCAAAGTAACACAGACTAGGTGTCCGTTTCAAGGTGCATAGGTGCTCCTTAACTCTGTAAATATTATTACCGGTGTGCAATAAAGAGCATACAACAACACCGGCGAATTAATTTGGCAATAAAGTAGCAGTAGGCTGGTCACGTCTGCTGAAGAACCAATAGTCGACGTTACAATGGTTCTCGAATGGAGATGAACTGGCAAACGCAATATAGGACGCCCATCAGCTAACTGGCGCTGGGGCAGATAGCTAGCAGCGGCTGGATGATTATGGTCAAGGACAGAAAGAAGTGGAGTGCCTTGGCGGAGGCCTTTGTCCAGCAGTAGACAAGTTTGGGCTGATTGATTAAATTATTAATTTATTGCCACCTCCATTTGAATTTGCCTCCCTTCTGTAAAGTAATTGGTCATCATGCTTCCCCGTCTGGTCTGTCATCATCATCGGCGCATCACTGGATACTGCTGGATTTTGGCCTTTTCCCAAATTGCCCTCTCTCACAGACCTTCCTCCGTCAAAAATTTGTTCAATGAGTGAAAAACATTAATATATTGTTAAACAACTGAAAACCGTCAACATACGACCAATCGGAGAATAATGTCGAGGTTTTACTCGAGATCCGAAACCGGCGCGCGTGCGTTCAACGACTGAATGGATGGATGCGAAAGCTATTTGACGCCCACTGCAGGACATAGGCCTCCCTCATGGTTTTCCAAGCTTCCCGGACTTGTGCCGCCCGCATCCAGCGACCCCGCCACTGTACCCAGGTCGTCAAACCATCTGGTGGGGTTCCTTCCCACCCGGCCTTCTCCGTCCGGTCCGCGGTCGCCAGGTCAGAACTTTTTCGCCCCAACGCCCATCAGTATGTGCCCCGCCCCTGCCACTTTAACTGAGCAATTCCTCGAGGTTCTTCGAGCTATGTGCCCCGCCCACTGCCACTTTAACTGAGCAATTCCTCGAGCTATATCAGTAACTCGGGTTCTTCTGCGGATCTCCTCCTCGGAAGCGAAAGAGGTGTGGATCACGGCAATTGGCAAACCCTGGCGTGAGCATATGTTATGTACTATTATATATTAGTATTTTGTAAGGTTAACACGAGCACTAGACATAATAAAGAGTGAATTGGCACGGATATTTTCTCGTTTATTTTTTCATTTTACAATTTTCCGACGTTTCGGTGCTTTTGCAAGGGTCTCGGTAAGGTGACAGGCGTATTTTTGAAAGCATTAACTGTTAGTTTACTACCCTCGGCAAAAATTACAAAACAGAATTATTAAGTTACGTTCCAAAATTATTTTGGCAAATTTTAAATTCAAATTGGCAAAACAATTATTTTATAGAAACTCAAAAATATTGACCATTAGTTATTGAAATTAAAATAGAAACGTCGGAAAATTGTAAAATGAAAAAATAAACGAGTACATATCCGTGCAAATTCAGTTTTTATTATTATATATTAATTTATGTAACCTCTGCAGTGAGCTGGGTGTGGAAACTTTTCTCGACGGACGACGCCAACTTCTACAGCTGCAAGATCTGCAACTTCAAGTGTCTCAAGTTCAGCGACAATGAGAAGACCATTAACTTCATACTGGATCATCTCAAGGTGAGCTTATAGCCCGGTAGGGGAACATTTTTCAATTGACCTAAATCGCCTACAGGGGCCTGTTTCACACAACTGCCATTTATGGGTTACAATGAAAATTCGATGTACGTTGCAAACTCGGCCAACTCATAGATAACAAGTAGGAAGGCTCGGCTACGCAATGTACATCAAATTGTCATATTAAACTATGAGGTGCAGTTTGATGAAACAGGCCCCAGGCAACATTTTTCCATTGACCTTAATCGCATACATATAATATTTTTTAATTGATCTTAATTGCCTACAGGTAACATTTTTCAATTGATTTTAATTGCCTACAGGTAAAATTTTTCAATTGACCTTAATTGCCTACAGGTAACATTTTTCAATTGATCTTAATTGCCTACAGGTAACATTTTTCAACTAACCTTAGTTGCCTACAGGTAACATTTTTTAATTGACCTTAATTGCCTACAGGTAACATTTTTCAATTTACCCTAATTGCATACAGGTATCATTTTACAATTGACCTTAATTGCCAACAGGTAATATTTCACAATTGACCTTAATTACCTACAGGTATTATTTTTCAATTGACCTTATTCGCCAGCAGGTACCATTTTTTGAGATTGAAGATAGATTGAACATAATTTGAGTCTTGCGCCGGGCCCTAGTTTGTAAATAATGCAAATTATTTAATTTACGTTATTCCAAAAACCTAGGACTTGATAGCATTTCCTTCAAAAACGGCCATTTTTGGCACATAATATTAATTGTAGGCTTTCCGTCGTGGGTCCTAAAAATAACAATTTACATGATTGATAGATTGAGAAATAGAAGATAATGACGAAAGAAATATATCGAGCGAATTCACATTCGCTCGATATATTCGACCCAGGCTAGAATGTTTCAACCAAATAGAGGATGTTTTAGCAAAAGTATCAGAAACGGTCGTGCGTGTATGCAACGACAAATTAATGTTATGTGGAGGAGGAGGTCTGTCAGGATCGTGGCAACTGCTCTGCGCTTATGTTACAGGCACCAAATCCTGAGCGATTCCAATCGTCTTACTGTCAAATTAGTATGGGATTTGACAGTTAGACGATTGGGATAAATTAGGCTCCTGATCTTTGCATGCCCCTCCAGGGTACAGGCGTGACTTTATGTCATGTAATGTAAAAAAAATATGACTTTATTAAACGCTAGTGAATAAACGGAGTTCCTAAAAAATAATTTCTAAATGGGAGATTTTTCAGTAAGTGCGGTGATTTAATTAAAGCTTATGTATAGTATGTTCAACGGGTCTAAACGCGATTAAAGGTAAGGCAAAAAGTTAAAGTAATAAAATTTTACCGAATAAATAATCGCGATTAGACCCGTTTAATCTATAAATGAATGTGAATGAATGTTTATGAAGCGGAAGAGATCTCAGGATCGTGGCAAGTGGCAGTCCCTGGTCTCTGCCTATCCCTCTGGGATACAGGCTTGAGTTTATGTTATGTTAATTGTTATTGGTATATAACTACTAGCTGGCCTGGCAAACGTTGTTTTGTCATATTAATTAGCCTACGACCTATTCTCAGACCTACCAAATATACACAAAAAAATTAATAAAAATCAGTAAAGCCGTTTCGGAGGAGTTCGATAACAAACACTGCGTCACGAGATTTTACTATCGCGAGTCATAAAAAAAATACTAAAGCTCATGTATTTACACTGTGACACGAGATTTTAATATCGCGAGTCATAAAAAAAATACTAAAGCTCATGTATTTACACTGTGACAGGAGATTTTAATATCGCGAGTCATAAAAAAATACTAAAGCTCATGTATTTACACTGTGACACGAGATTTTAATATCGCGAGTCATAAAAAAAATACTAAAGCTCATGTATTTACACTGTGACACGAGATTTTAATATCGCGGGTCATAAAAAAAATACTAAAGCTCACGTATTTACACTGTGACACGAGATTTTAATATCGTGAGTCATAAAAAAATACTAAAGCTCATGTATTTACACTGTGACACGAGATTTTAATATCGCGAGTCATAAAAAAAATACTAAAGCTCATGTATTTACACTGTGACACGAGATTTTAATATCGCGGGTCATAAAAAAAATACTAAAGCTCACGTATTTACACTGTGACACGAGATTTTAATATCGTGAGTCATAAAAAAATACTAAAGCTCATGTATTGACACTGTGACAGGAGATTTTAATATCGCGAGTCATAAAAAAAATACTAAAGCTCATGTATTTACACTGTGACACGAGATTTTAATATCGCGAGTCATAAAAAAATACTAAAGCTCATGTATTTACACTGTGACACGAGATTTTAATATCGCGGGTCATAAAAAAAATACTAAAGCTCACGTATTTACACTGTGACACGAGATTTTAATATCGTGAGTCATAAAAAAATACTAAAGCTCATGTATTTACACTGTGACACGAGATTTTAATATCGCGATTCATAAAAAAAAATACTAAAGCTCATGTATTTACACTGTGACACGAGATTTTAATATCGCGAGTCATAAAAAAATACTAAAGCTCATGTATTTCCCGTTTCCAGGTCGAGCACGGCGTGATATCGGGCGACCAGATCATCACGGGAGCGGACTGCGAGTCTTCGGAGATAATGGACGAATGCACCGTCGCCGTTGACTTCCTCAAGGGAACTGAGGAGATGTAGATTTCTAACGTTTAGCGATTAGTTTTGCTGTCAAAGTAATTGTGGCTTGCTAAATAGTTGTTGCATCGAAAGCTGTGGAAAGTAACTCATTTTAAAAACCTATTTAGAGGCTAAAAATTCCACCCATGCCAGGACTTGAACCAGGATTACGTATGTAATACAGAGAAGTTTGTAAAGAGGCTCGTAATTTCATCGATGCTTGCACTTGCCCATTAGCTCAGTTGGGAGAGCGCTGGCACGGTGAGCCAGAGGTCGCGGGTTCAAGTCCCGGCATGGGTGGAATCTTTAGCCTCTAAATAGGATTTTAAATTGTCATCAGCACGGGTTAGTGCAACAAAAATAATTATAGTAACTAATTTTGTTTAGTTATGCTGTCGACTCTATTAGCTAGGCTCTTGATATTGCAGCGCTTGCCAGAGCCGCGTTTCATAAAACTGTAATTCATAGTTTATTACGACAGTGCGATGTAAGATAAGATAAGGTAAGAATATTCTTTATGGTATACCAGAATACAATTACAGAGACAACAGTTACAAAAGAAAAGGCGCGATTGGCGGTCTTATTGCTAAAAGCGATGTAGATTGCGGAGCCGAGTCTTCCCACTTGTTAATCATATCATAATCATAAGCAGCGTATATTATGTCCCACTGTAGGGCACGGGCCTTCTCTCAGGGAGCGAGTATGGGCTTAATCACCACGCGTGCCCACCGCGGATTGGCGATTTCAAGCGCTGAGGTATGTGAATAGCTCCGACACTCAGGTTTCCTCACGATGCTTTCCTTCGAAGCTAGCAAGTGGTATTGCTACTATAACTTCACAAATATACATAACTTAGAAAACAAAGTTATAGAGGTACCTACGTGCCCGCACTGGGAACCGAACCTGGGTCTCTCGCTTCCGAGTCCAATGTTCTACCCACTAGCCTACCACCGCTCCCCCATCGATCCTGCTTGTTAATCTGTAGGTAAATCGGCTGTGTAATGTACTGTAAAGTCGATGTACATCAAATGGTCATAGCAAATCTTGAATTATTGTAGTTCTATGAAATAGGCTCCAGAAATCGGTGAGTGTATAAGACAGTAGGATTGTTGTGACTGCAGGGTGACTTTGAATTCGTTAGCAAAATTTGGATTGTCCTCGTTAGTAGTTTTTGCTCACTTTTTTTTTTATAAATAATGGAACTAGGGGACTGACCGCGAGAAAGGATCAATTTTATGAATCATCATTATTATCAGCCATTTGACGCCAGGGCATGGGCCACTTGTTTTCATCATTAATACTAACATTTATTTTATTTTTTTTTATTTTATTTTGTTTATTGACAAAAGCAAAGAACTTTCCGTTGAAATATTGCGAACGAGTTTCAATTCACCCTAGTTGTGAGATTTTGGTTTCGGAATGTAAGCTTTTGCTTTTTGAAACCTTTAATTTTTTTTTCTTTGAGTAGATATCGTTAAAACGATTTGACCGTTGTTTTAAATTGCAATGTAAGAAACTGTAAAAAAGATTTTTGTACGCAATCTGGGTGTAAAGTTACACGGAGCGTATTCCGTCAGACACAGAAAATATTGTTATTTGGGTATTTGTCACCAAATTGTTTTCGATTTTACACAAAAAGGCTTACATTCCGTAGAGACTCTGTAGAGCAACACATATCCATGTGACTATAATTAGTTACATTGCATATTAAGTTCATACTAAGCAAGTTGGGCAGCGAAAATAATCATTATTTTCTAATACAGTAGGAACCGGCAACCAAGCTATTCAGTTGATTCTATTATCGCCGCAGTGAATTCCTGCTCTGCTGGACTAAGGCCAGTTTCTGAATTAAGAATTTAGCTAAGTATATAGTTAACTGTAGTGCTGTCTCTTCGAATTTCTCAAAAAAGAGCATGACAGAACGTTACTTAAGTATTCGCTTAGTGAAATTCTCAATTCAGAAACCGGCCCTAAGTCTAAATGGTTTTAACTGAAACATATCTTGCACTGATTGATCAATGAACAATTTTTTCTAGTTTGGCCCTAGTTTCTTTGCTGTTCTGTTGCAATAGTGCAGGACACCAATGTCAAGCCACTGTCTGACAGATGGTTTTTATTTCATTGTCGCTTCAAGTACGCCTGCGCAAACGCAAGATGTCTGACTGGTTAATGTAATAAAAGCATCTGTCAAAGTCACTGGTTTTACGATGATTTGTGTTTTTATCATAACATAATAAGGGCCCTTGTTTGGTAGTAAAAGTGGATCTTGGTAAATAGCTTGGTTAGTTTGTATTTCTACTGTAGAACAAATAGAAGAACTAAATGTGTGACATCCAAGCTCATCAGATTATCTTGATTCTCAAAATGTCTGTTTCAAGTTTTAGAATGCTCACTTTGCTTTTCTCAGCTCCAGATTTACTATAGAAACTGAACGCAAAGCTCATTATTTAGACCGTGCCGCTCCAGTGATATTTGGGTCGGCAATTAGAAACAAGTGAAATACCCTATATCGTAGGTTCAGAGGTAAAACTCGCCAAGTGACACAGTATGAGATTTTGTTAGGTTTTGTTTCTTTAAAGAGAATATCTACGACAAGAAAAAAACACTAATTGCGTATTGTGCTCCATAATAAACCTGTCACGTCAAAAAAGTGTAACTCCAAAGCTTCTGTAATCATTTGCAGGTAAAACTCATTTGGCACTTAATAAATTTTGCCTGAAATTATGCCACAAAATGAGTTTTACCTCTGAACCAACGATAATAGACCAACTCGAATACCTAAATAGCCTTTACACAGATTTGTTTGGCATCATTGCCGATGTTGACGTCTTAATTCGCGTTGTCAGCAATATTGCCGAGAAAGGCACATCACTGCCGTTACCGGTAATATTGAAGTCTTCTTTAGTTTAATATGACTGGAGAATAAGAATGATGCAAATCTGAAGAGAGCCTTCTATTTACTGATTCTAGTAGCTTTCTTAGGGCAATTTCTTCTCATTTTATTTCTCTTTCCTTTTGTAGATAGTAAAATACGATTGTATCTAGGTTTAATTAGGTGGTGTTTGTTTTACGGTGTATAAGTTAGGGTTCAGAGAGCACAGTGTTTGGGACACTTATTGCATGCTGGGATTTTTGTGGCCACACCATTAAAGTTGTGCTTTCTATAAGTTTACACGGGATGTTAAATTCTCTTCGTATTGTTAAATTATGTTAATTTTATTTACGAAAGGTATGGGCGATTGTGGTTTAGTCTATAACGAATAAGAGGTTGTATAGAAATGATCGGCGATCGACCATATCCTTCAGGATAACTAGCGCCTTAGAGCTGTATTTGTTCTACCAAAGTGTACGCAGTTTGATATTTGTTCAGTTTGTTCGGCTTTCAAACAACCTTCACCAAGCGACGCCCTATTTAATTACAAAGTTTAGATACAAAAGTGGCTTGCTAGGTTTTAGATCTATGCTAGTTTTACAGAATTCATCATTTACTTTCGAAAAATCCCGCTGTAGTAACTACTGGCCTTGTGTAAACAGAATTTTAGGTTAATAACGGCTTAGACATTATTAATATCTGCACTTTTAAGTTTTAATATCTGCAGAGTTTTAACAGAGTAGTTGGCATGTAAATTTTAAGATTCATATCATAGGTCTTAAATTAATTTAGAGGGAAGAAACAAGGACATGAATCTATGTCCGTGAACACTAGCTATGTTGGCACAGCGGTTGACCGGGGGCATAGTGACCCGAGATGAGGAGGTTCAAGTCCTCGTTTCTTTCGAACTTTATCTTTTCATAAATATTGCTATACGAATTAATAGTTATGTACACAACGATAATATATCTATGTAATCATATATTTTTAAAATTGTTCATAAATCTGATACTGACCCCAAACTATTTAAATTTTGCTGGTCTAATTGTAAAAAATGTAAAAATCGTTTCAATGGCTCCAACAATTAACTTCTTGGTTAGAGTGAGCATGAAACCTAGTGCATAATAATGTACGTGAAATTTCGTATGTAAGTACTATATTATATTTTTATTCCCTTAGAAAAAAATAATAATTGCATTGTAAAAAGCGTTATTTCAATGATAAATATAAGTTATTACTGGCGAGCAGAAATATCGACCGTCGCAAGCGGAGAAATACACAATAATTGTCTACAAAAGTTTCTAGGGTTTAGATATCTTTACTTGGCGGTGTACACATGTAGGGTTTAATTTATTAATATTTTGCTTTAGTTGCCTTGCACTTTTGAACACGTTATAGAAGAACTATAATTATGAATAAATAGATATAACACTATAATTTATTGTTGGTTTAATTTGAAAAGAAGGTGGAGAAATGGTGAGATCTTCTGAAAGCTAGAAAGGTTTTTTTGTGCTCATCGACAACTAAAAGAAAAAATCTTCGGGTTTTTTAAAAAGAGTGTAACATAAATAAAAGTAATCGTGTGACTAGTTATTTTTTTATTATAACATCAGTTTGTATGTACTAAATCCTACACAGTTTTGGCATGAAGTTAGACATATTCTATACACAACCACATAGATTTCGAAATTACATTATAATAGATACCGGTTCCCTAGCTCGTATACAGACAAATTGTCATGTTACATAATAAATATATGACCTATTTACACATTTTTATGGTTTACAACACAGTAAGAAGAGACCCTGTTTATTAAAATCCTAAAGCTTATTTTCAACGATATACTTTGGCAATATTAAGTTTTTTTCCAAGGAAGAAAACACTTTATAATCTAGGAACTGGCTTCTATAGCGTATAAAAAAATAATGGGGCACAATCCTTTTCTAAATCCTCTTCAGTAATTAGTACTCCTTCAGTGAATTAATTTAAAAACTTAAAACTTGATAAACATTTTACAAGTGCACGCATCACCTTAAAGCTGCTTGTGTATTAACGAATAATAATAATAAATATCAAGAGTAAAAATTTAAAACCCACAATTTTATTTGCGTGACAAAGATGTATAAATAAATAGCTGATGGGTTATTTCATTGAGATATCTGAGGACGGATGCTTTATGTGGAACAAATCGTATTTCTAAAGAATTTGTAAGTTGCCTTAGGTTTTTACAATATTGCTTTTATTATGCTCGAACTTTCAATTGGCATGATTCGCACACTGTAGGCAGCTCTACATACATAATACAACACCGATAATTTAATACTTAATAATTTATTGTCTTAAAAATAATTTCCCACGAGACAGAAAAAGCTTTGGCCTTTGCGCATCTACGTAATGAGATGATTTATACAGCGTCCAGCGGCTCCTTCACTCACACTAGATGAAGGGACCACTCGGACGCTGCATTGCTTGGGACATTGTTTTTTAGATGTAGTAGGCCTGCCCAGCACCAATACCATCCTAAGCTTAGTCGGCCTAGCCCACAGGAAAGCAAGTCAATACGTGCGGAGCCAACCAAGCCGCGCGTTTTATTATGATGTTTTCATTCACCGTTAGCGTGCGGTATTGCTACAAATTCGCAGATGTACGTAACTTTGAAAATAAAGAAAGTCATAGGTACATGCCCGCACTGGGAATCGAACCTGGGTCTCTCGCTTCCGAGTCCACTGTTGTACCCACTGGGCTACCACTGTGTTTCTCACGAAACAGGAAACAGCATGTAAAAACTGTCTGATTCTCAAAGCACATTTTAGTTTTACAATTTGATTGTAAAATAAGTCTTATTATTTACATTACATTGTATACTCTTGCAATAGTCTGGCATCTCGAGGTAGATTTTGTACTGTATTTTGTTTCAAAAGTATTTACATTGTGTTTTTGTAAATATACACAAACTGCTAACAATTTTAACTTACCTACTATTAGTTTTTTATAGGTCACACGTTTAGATACTTAACAGGAAAATGTAATATGAAATTGATATGGTATGGGTAAGGATAAACTAGTAAGCTCTCATTCTGATAATTTTCTTCGCTTTCACGTCTCAATGCTTGCCTCGATCGAGTCTCTTGCATCACTTAAATGTCACTTAAGGCGGCTCCTTGAGGACCAATTCCCATACAAACGTACTTTGGTTTTAATTCACAAACAAGATGCCGGATCTCAATTACATATTACCAATATGATTATGTAAAGGACACAAATCAAGGTTTGCTCGTGCTTTCAACTGAGAATAACAGAATAAAAAAGAAATTATAGCCTCATAAGACTTTTCATAGAGACTATTCACAAGGCTATAATTTCTTTTTGATAAGTTTATTTCCAATACTGAGCACGATCAAACCTCGATTTGTGTCCTCTAAACGTATTGGTAAAGTTTCATTGCGATCCGACGTGTCGTTTGTAAATAAAAACCAAACTACGTTTGCATGGGAATTACTCCTTGAGGGGCCGCCTTAAACAGCCATTTACATTGACTTTTGTATGAAGTATTTTAGTTAAATTCTGCTTAAGCCTCATTTAAGAAAGTGACACAAGTCGACCTCAGATCGTTAACTTCAGCATGCTTGCATTGCCTCGATGCTCCATACATATTATATAAAAGTAGTCGCCCTATCGCATCCTAGCAGGTACGCACGACAGCTCATCGATGGCACTTAACTCCACGTTTGCGAGAAGGTACCGTCCAAAATGGAACTCTTGTGTACTCTGTTCTTAGATGTGGAGCATTAAATATTTAAATCACTGCATGGAATTCACAAGAATTAAGAATACATACAAATCTAGTTCCGTATTACACAACTACTATGGCCCACAACGAATGAAGTTGCCCTAAAAAACTATGTACAGATTTTTCCAATTCAAGCGTAGACAAATGTCGAGTCTACGCCTACTACGTTAGGCCTACAGGGCACTATTTCACAAAGCTACAGTATGTAATAAACTTACAATGTCACTAATTTTCACCCAACTACGACACACGATTGATCGGTACGTTGAGCGAAAATGACTGACAACTGTAAGTTTATTACTAATCGTAGCTTTATGAAACACGTCCTGGTGGCACACGTAATAGGCGATTGTGAGCACAGCACGTCTATCTTTACACGCTTGCACTCCATCTAGTTACGTTACGGGCGATTTTGCAACGAGAAGGTAAATATTGATCAGCTGTCGGCTGTAGCGACGTCTCGTTTTCGATGAACATAACACAAAACGGTTGTCAATGGGCAAAACATTTGCTTCCAACAATGAAACAATTTGCGCATCGGAAATGAATGGATTTTGTAATGTTTTTAGCAGGAGGCGCGTCTTAAGAGGGCGCCTCACGATGCGGATCCCATATAAATGTACGAGTACGATCAAGCCTGATTTTTTCTGCTCTAGGTGCGTTCCAACATGTCGTTTGCAAATTGAAACCGTGCCTCTTAAGTCCAATCATGATTCAAACTAGTATTTACCCGTATGAGCATCAAGTATTAAGGTTCACACGTTAACACTCGTCCACTGCTAAACATAGGCCTCCCCCAAGGCACGCCACTTCTTTCTGCCCCCGGCCATCCTTAGATCACAATCTACGCGAATCTACGTAGCAGGAGGCTTAGGCCCGCATGTGTGAGTGCTCTGAATGTAGACAACGCGCCCTCTGTAAGTATGCAGGGCCGCCTTGCACCAAGGTCCGCGAGAGCATCGCCAGCGTATCTTGCCGCTCCGCGCGCATCCGTTGAAGCGAAACCGGTACCCTCCCACGTTAATGCCCATCTTGCCTTGCTTGCTGAGGCAGTAGGAGGCGAAACTGTCTATGCCTGTACCGATGAGACCCACTGGAAGGGAATGAGGGTGTTAGTTCGTCTGGTGGAGGTGAGATTAGGTCTAGTGGGTGGCGACAGCTCATGTGAATCGGATGTATTGCAATTATTTAAAAATGAAACACCTGTCGTATCATACGTCACACGTTGAAAAAATTAATGACACACCGGACGTGCCATCGCAAGTAATTCGTTTAGAGAAACTTCAGCCAAAACAGAATACAAGAGGTGTGTCATTTTTAAATCGATGAAAACTCCCTCATATTTAAAAAGATTGTAGCTTTCGTTTCAGAATATTGTGTAAATAAAATTTTTAAATAAAAAATAAAAACCGACTTCGAAACACTACAGCACTAAAAAGTTAAAAATAATTTAATTAGGAGTAGAAGTATTTATACATGTAGGTATTGTAGAAGTATAATTTGGAGCCGGTACCCAAAATATATGTGCTGGTCTTGAAACTGGGCACCGACTACAATACCTACATGTATAAATACTTCTAATTCTAATTATTTAACTCCTGAACTGCTCTCGTGGAACGCAACGTATAGGTGGCCCATACTAAGTTGGACACAGATCTGTGACGAGTGGTTAAATTATTTCTAACTTTTTAGTGCTTCGAAGTCGGTTTTTATTTTTTATATAAAAATTTTTGTTTAAATTTTTAGTGGGGGAGCGGGAGAAAAATAAATAAGTCCATTATAACCATAATTTACCCTACTTAATTAGTTGCTTTAAAATTTGATGTTCTAAATTTCCATCTCCGAAAGTCTTCACCAGAACATCACCAAATTAAATTGGGACTACTTTTACGCTATTTTATGAAACATACGGATATTACTAAAGGATGGGCCCCAAAAGGGTTTATTTACTGCTGTCCATTGAAGAGTTCCGTTCTCCATCTCTGAAAGTATTCAACAGATTTTCACCAAATTAAAATGGGACCAATGGGACGTTATATCTATCCGAACAAGAAAGAATTGTCGAAATCGGTTAAGATTTGACGGACCTATGCGAGAACATACCAAAAAAAAAAAGAATATACGCGTCGAATTGATAACCTCCTCCTTTTTTGAAGTGGGTTAAAAATAGTAAACTCTGCTGCTGTAAACTCGGTTAAACCCAAGTGAAAAAGTAAATTGTGAAAATAGCCACCTAATTTAGCAGGGAACTATTAAAACAAATTGTTTTACAATCCAGGAATGTTTCAAATCTTAGTTTTGCGTAAATCATCAATTACTAAACAATTAACCTACTATTGCTGGATTTCGCAGAATCAATTCAACAACTTATGGGATTGGAAGAACCACACAGAGAAGACAGAACCTACCACACACTGGTAAAACTGGAAAGGCGGAGAAATTGTACGTATTGCTACAAGGAACTGCGGAAAACCTTTAGTAGTCGCGAAACTGACAAAAAAGTCCCCAAAGTGAAAACGTATTGTGTCGACTGCAAAAAAGCTATGTGTCTCTTGTGCTTTGACCAATCTCACGGTGCCACACAACTATCCCAGGTGTGAACGCAATGCTTGTATCTAAGATTGATTGTACGGTAGACCGCACAGAAATTTTCTTTGTCTTTTTGACATTGGCTCCAGTGTAGGCTCCGATTTCACGAAAAAGTGCGATCCCTTATATCTCGGAGAGTTGTGAAGATATGATATTAAAAAAAGGTCAGACGGCTATTCACGAGTTGTAAGGTGCAAAAAGAATTATTCGAGGAAGTCAAAAACGAAAAAAGTTATGGCCGAAATTGTGAAATAAAAATTCCGATTTTTTGATTTTGGCGCTTGATATTTTGGGAATGAAGAATGATATCAAATATTTGAGAAAATCTTTTCTGGACAATGTAGTCAGTTATAATTCGAGCCTAAAACAAAGACGATCAGGTTAAGGGTTTGGGCAACATCCTAACCTTTGTGAAAAAAGTCAAAGAGTCAGAACGACATTTTTCACATGACATTTATGACTTGATTCATTTTCAATGTGCTCGATAGTCATGTGAGGCACGAAATCTGTGAAATTGTACCTACAGTTTTGTCTTACGAGTCACGTAGAGTGCTCGCGTGTAGCGGATGGTGTGCTGTCGACTGTACTTTGTAATTCAGTTTGTTTTAGAAAGCCTGAGACACACTAGCGATTAGCCCATACAAATCGTAGCAGATGTCTTAAGTTTTGTATGGACATTTTCGTTGCTAGAAGAATCAAAATAAGAACATTGTTTAGCGGGTAAACTCCAAATTGTCTCAATTCATTGTTGTCAGCAGCAGGTTTAAACATATATATTTTTTCTGTATTAGTTGGATTTGATTGACAATTTTACATATTGTAAAAACGATAATTGTATATTATATTCTTTGTTGCACTAATCCGCGCTAAGGACAATTTTCAAAACCTATTTAGAGGCTAAAAATACTAAACTAACTGCAAAGTGGGTAGTCGGGGCCGCAAGTGGTGTAAATTACTTCAGCCAGATGTCGCTGCCTGTACGTAATACAGAGAAGTTTGTAAAGAGGTTGGAAATTTCGCCGATGCCTGCACTTGCCCATTAGCTCAGTTGGGAGAGCGCTGGTGCGGTTAGCCAGAGGTCGCGGGTTCAAGTCCCGGCATGGGTGGAATTTGTAGCCTCGAAATAGGTTTTTGATAATTGTATATTTAATACATTCCTGTTGCCCTGAGAACTGTGAGAGATTTTTGAGAAAAAATATGAATTGGCGACAATTCGAGTAGATTCGGCCTACGTAAGAAAATCGATTGCTTTGTCAAATGTTGAAAGAAAAAAACACAAGCAGGAGATCCAGTGTAAAACAAATAGGTACATATTCAAGTGATATCTAGTGGTAGGTAGTAGATCTGTTAATAAAACAAAAAAAATGTCCCAGACACTGCAGCGTCCGAGTGGTCCCTACACCCATCTAGTGTGAGTGAAGGTGCCACTGGACGCTGTGTAAATCATCTCATTACGTAGATGCGAACGCCAAAGTTTTTTAGGTCTGATTGAAATACTTACGGTGATTCATTTAGTATACATACTTTAATTCAAATTTTAATAGTAAGTATTATAATAATAGTATTATATTGCATGTATTTAGGTAAATTATTAATTATTTATTATGATTATTAACAATAACATAAACACAACATATGTCCGGTCTCAACGTAGGACACCTGTGATATGGTATATGTATATGTGGGAAAGATTCAGACTGAGGCCATTTGCACAAATCAAGGTACGGTGGGCCGTCAGCTGGAATCGAACCCACGATATCTGTAATTGTTCAAACATGTTACTGCTAGAGGACGGTTTGTTGACTTTGTTCATAAAATGATCTCATAAATCAGTAATTTTTTTAAAAAGAAAAAGTTACGTAAAATTAATTACTTTGGTTGTTTTTTTTTAATAATTACCTCTTTCTAATTTTCCCCTTCATAGAACTCTAAAGTAGTAAAAACAGGGACACCCCAAGAAACGAGTAATTATAGTGCAGAGTATATCAAACCGAAACCGGAGAAATGATCTCGACCAATATCTGCCGAAGTGGTTTGAGGACCGAAAACTCTAGGGGAGTCCTTTGCCCAGCAGTGGAGACCCAAAAAGAAAGGCAACATAAAATAAAGTGTGAGTCGGATTTCTGCTAAGGATTTGTGAACTGAACTAAAGAAAACACATTTTGGCTGAATATTTACGGTCTTATAACAAACATGATGCCTTAAAATGCCGATTAAACTAGTCTTTGGCGGAGATTTTACAAGGAAAAGTCGCAACCACCAGATTAAATAAACTGCCTCCTAGGTGTGCTATAGAGGAATCGTGTTTGTACAACTAAGGCCGTTAATATTTTTACAGTGGTACGGAACGGAACCCTAGGTGCGCGAGTCCAACTCGCACTTGGCCGGTTTTTTAATATTATACTTGACAAGCTCTCTAAGTTCTGTATGACGATTGATAAAGTTTTTCACCCAAATTTTACCGGGCGTGTTGTTTTTGAACATCATCACACTCCTTCCCTGCCTCGTCAAATGTGATTTTACTGTAGTTTTAATGTCGTCTCTTGTTATGGGAAAACCGCACACTGACAAATGTAGAATTTGCCGAACAAATGAATTCTCCTCTTCCTTGGTGAAAATTGTAGGATGTCCGTGTCTCCGATGGCCTTTGCTTTTCAATTTTAAAATAATGGTGCTCCTCGGTATGTCGTAGAACTCAGCTGCCTTACGATGGGACATCTGTTTAGTTCGTATAGCTTCCAAGCATTGTTGTAAACGAGATTCTGGGTAATCTATGTATTTCCTTTTAGAACGAGTCCGCATTCTATTATTATCACCTGTGAAATAGTAAGTAAAAAACATGGGTTTTAGTCTTACAAAGGGCTGGGTTGACTTTTATTTGCTACCCTTAATTTTTCAGTTTCATTAAGTCTTAGTGGCAAAGAATTCTCACTTCACATAATTTGGGTTTTACAACGACTTTTAATTTTTTGTTGTTGAAAATAACAATTTTGTTCACAAATAGTTGTTGTTGTTGTAATAGACAAGCTGTCCTTCACGTGTTTCAGGAATGGCACGTTTTATGTAACCCTGTATATAAAAAGCGGTTTTATTTCAAAACAAAATTCGATATTTGATGGCACGTTTAGTTACAATTTTTGTCATAAAGGGTGGTCCGTCCGACCACAACGCACGATGTTAATGTAAATAAATAAAACAAAAAGTTTTCGGACAATTATCTTAATATTTTTTATTACGATAGAAAAATCTGTGACAATTGTGTGTGAAACAAAATTTTGGACTTTTCTTTCATTGAAAATATGGACCATCGGATTTTGTTTCACACATAATTAGCATAGATGTTTCTATCATAATAAAAAATGAAAATAATTATCTGAAAACGTTTTGTTTTATTTACAATTTACACCGTGCGTTATGGTTGGACCATATTTTATAACACAAACATTCGAAGAGAAAACTAGGTAGCTGACGCTCCTTCTCTTGACAAAAACTTTAAATTTTATTTTTCATACAATCTTGAAACTTGACGCAGTAAATTTGCGTATAAAACAAAGACAAATATTGGAAATTTGAAACTTTTTCTTATAAATCAATTATTGATACTGAGGAAACGGTCTTCAATTCAATTCAATTCAAATATTTTTATTCATTGTAAAAACAGAATGTTTACTTAATGAACGTCAAAGTTGTTAGTTTCACAATTAATGGATTATGTGGAGAAGAAGCTAACAAAGAAAGGTTACCCATTCTTACAGAGACAAGAAGAAATATCTTGTAGAGATAAGAAATCTCTGAAGCTCGCCTTTGTACCTGCATGTTATTATGTTTCATGTGCAAGCTTTGTCTTAAAAAAAATTATGTTTTATATTTTTTTCGATAAAATATGTAATTTTGGGGGCCTCAGCCGACTATTTCGATTTGGGAGGCGTTAATAAATTTTTAAAAGCGAAAAGAATCTGAATCTGATAAACCGGAAGTACGTCATCGAAACAAATGAGCAAGCGAAGAAGAGGTTGTTTGTTTTTTTTTTTACAGAATAACAGAGATGTAAACGTCTTGGCCTTTTTTATAAAAAATATTAAACCTTCTTTTTCATTCACATGTGAAGCGAACGTAAGAAGGTCATAGGAAAGTAGTACACTTATTAAAAAAAAAATACAAGAAATCAGTGAATATTATCTATTTACAAGTAACATTATATTAATTGAAATGCCGTATCATTTGTAACTACTGCCAATATTTAGGACAATGCCCCTTATAAGACAATCCGTCTAACGGTCATCCCCTTGCAGCGACCTTCGGCCTCTCGAAGCGCGGGCACGTGGCGGTGTTGGTGGGCGGGCACAAGTTCGTCAAGCACGAGCAGTACCGTAACAAGGTGCGGTGGACGTGCTGCCGCCGCATCCGGCAGGGCTGCCGCGCCAACGTCACTACGCTGGATTCCGTCATCGTGCGCGCTCTTTTGCACCACAATCACGACCCAGAGCCGCCTTGACTAGAGACCCCACGCGAATTTAAGCTAGGAACCCTCTTGTGGCTTATTAAGTATTAACAATTAACCACCACAGGGTTCCTAATATCGAAGTAGATATGCTCACTTCTGCAGGGTGTAACTGAATCCCCAAGTAACTAAAAAATTGAGGATTCTTTTCCTAAATACAAATAACTTACTAAGGTCAAAGCTTCAAAGAATTTCAGTATAAAAAAATCCCCAAGTACATCCAAAAACGGGGGATTCTACTGGTCAATACGAATAACTTTAACTACCTACAATAATTTTGCAATTTCTTTGTGCAATTTCCAATTTTTTTTATATTTGTTTCACGATGTCTTGCGGTATTTCTGCTAAGTCATCTATTACTTCTTACGCTGTTTGATAAATAGTGGTCAAATAGAATGAAAACTCTTCTATGCAGGAGAATTATTTACCGGATGATGCGACATGGTAGGGCACTAAGCGCGTCTTTAAAAAATTGTATAAGCCCTGATCTTTCGAAAAATACAAATATGAAAAACAATAACAGAACGAAAGTTATTGTACGACACATAACACATAAAAGTGGACGGAAAATGTGAAGTGGTCGTCCATTAACTACCTGATATTTTTAGCGACTTTTTAAGGAGGAGGCTCCTTACCCTAGAGATCACGGCCATCACGTGAGGCCCAAAAACGTAGGGAGGGTTGACCCTAAAGGTTGATCAGCTGTCCACTGCAGCCTTGATCGGAGTGTAAACATTTTTTTTAAATACTGTCTTAGTCAACAAATTAGTATCTAATAAAAAAACTATTAATTGGTGTGTTTATTGCATACCAATTATTAGTTTTTATCATTATTAAATTACTTTAAATTAGTAATATTTCTTGAATAAATAAGATTAATTAACTACCTAGGACGAGCAAACAACTTGATAGTCATTATTACTACAAATTCAAATATCCGTAATATAAATTAATAAACGAAATAATAATAATGATAAAAAACATTATTGGTGTGCAATAAAGAGTAATGTAATGATAATGCAAATACTGACACATCGTTGTCTCCTTTTCTTGTGAAAACCCGGAAGAGACAGAGCGATACTTAAGTATGTGCGTAGTAAATTTCTCAATTCAGCATAATTAGAAAGTCTTGATATTTTGAAATAAATGTGCCTTTAGTATAAGTAAAACGAGATCTTATTATTAGCATAATGTAAAAATGTATTTTATACCTATCTGTTTTAAATAGTGCCTTCTAGTGTTTGACTGTACACTTATATTAATAAATAATTTGTTAAAAATTAAGCAAGTATTTAAATGAGTACATTATTTTCAACCAATCGCTATCAGATCTGCAGTACTATAGTAAATTATAAAGATGAAATAACTCCCATGAAGACATCTTGTGCAATTTTCATAATAATAAAACTGAAATTTAATGGATATTTACTCGTTTACTTTTCCGTTTTACAATTTTCCGACGTTTCGGCACATTTCCAAGTGCCGTGGTCTCGTTAGACTGAGGTGACAGGCGTCTTTTTGAAAGCATTAACTATTACTACCCAAATTCAATAGAGATCGTGGTTGGAACATAGCTACAGCACCGAAATGTCGGAAAATTGTAAAATGGAAAACTCCGTTAAAATTCAGTTTCATTATGTCTAGTGCTCGTGTTCACCTCAGAAAATGCAATTTCCACAATACTCTACTGTACTGCAGTGATTGTGTTGTGTGGAAGTTATTTATTTATTTTATTTATAACCAATAAAGCATATTTGAAGAAAAATATCGGGATCAACTGCCTCGTCGGTCTAGCGGTAACAGTATTACTTTTGATTACCATGCCATTGGCGGTGGGTTCGATTCCCACTGGGGTCGCCGTAGTTTGATTTAAACAAAGGCCTCAGGGCGGGTTTATTTCCCTTATGATGTCTTTGCCTTTGTCCCATGTCTTTGTCTGATAACCATATCACAGGGTATCCTAGATTGGGTCCAGGACAGGTGATAGTGTTATGTGAGCCTGTATTTGATCGTTCAACCCGTTCTTAAAAAAAAGGGCCTTAACAGACACGGCCCTAATTTATAGAACTACGATTCAAGGTTTACTATGACAATTCGATGTACATTGCATAGCCGATTAACCCACAGATAAATAAGTAGGAAGACTGCTACGCAATGTACATCGCATTGTCATAATAAACTATTAATTGTAGTTTTATGAAACGCGGCCCTATTAGACGGATGCCCGGACGGACGGACGGTCAGATAGTCAGATGAACGGACAATACTGTGATCCTATAAGGCTCCGTACACAAAACTGCGACGCGATGCGAATCGCAACGCAGAAAACTGCGACACGGATTGCTGCTATGCGATTTCGTGCGGCAAGGCATCTCCCTTCCACGATTCGGGTGACCATTCCTTCGACGACCGTCAACTGCACTGAACGTATTTTGTAAACTTGGTCGTGACATGAATCGTAAAAGAAGTGCTCACTTCTGTTATTGCTAAGAAGATAAAGGAAACAAAAACAAATAAGATTTTGGGTTCATCCATTTATTACTATTACCGATGCGAATCAATTCGCAAGTTCTTGCGATGCGTCGCACGAGCTCGCAGATTCTTACCTGAGGGCCCTAAGGGTTCCGTTGTTTTCCTTTTAATAGATTATGAAGATTTTAGTATACACTTCTACTTCGGTCATCCTAAAATTAAACAATCCACTTTCTCTTTTCACCAGGTACAACATTTACTCTAATCCCCACTAAACGAGGAAAACACCTGCTTTTGCTCAACGGGTACTCGTATAATCACAGCTATAAGAATATGTTTTATTGTATAAAGAAGTCCGCGGGTTGTAAGGCTCGCGTGAAGTTGGACGACAGCCAGAAGACCATCGAATCTGCATTCGAGGAACATGGACATGAACCTAGGAAGTACATTGTGACGCCAAGTGGCGAATACGTAATGGTCTGAAGAATACACATGGCCTAGTTTCAGTTAATGCATTGCAGTAGGCACAATAACAACCAAATGAACGCGCCGATTTAATTTCGTTGCTGCTTCAAGTTACGCGTGCACACATATCCAACCTTCTAGGCGTCAATGGTATGAAAACTACGTCACACGACCGTGTATCTATCATTGACCTATAATGCACTGACATAATCGAGGCCCTGCTTAAGTTACGATTTGAAGAGCTCTATGTGAAGAACACATCTACTAATGTGCTAATATCATATCCTTTCTCTAGGCAAGGTTCCGATAACTTTTGTAGATATTTAATTTAAGAGTAATTAAACAGCAATAACCATTATCTGTAACTATAATCTGAATATATCACTTTCCACCACCATATCCGCAAGATGTCACTTGTTTGTAATATTCTTCTCAAGTCTGTTGCGAATGTCTATATGCCGATTGATAAAGTTTTTCATCCAATCTTTACCAGGCGAGTTGTTTTTGAATCTCCGCACAGTCCTTCCCTGGCTTGTCAAATATGAGTTTACTGTAATTTTGATATCATCTTCTGTTATGGGAAAGCCATTCTCCGACAAAGTTAGTATTTGCGACACAAAATCATTCTCTTCTTTCTGGTTAAACATGTTAGGTTGGCCTGGTCTCTTTGGGTGTTTATTTTGCAGTTTTACTTTAATGGTGCTCAACGGTATGTTATAGAACCGTGCCGCCTTACGCTGAGTCACCTTTTTAGATCTTATAGCTTCTAAACATTGTTGTAAACGAGATTCTGGGTAGTCTATGTATTTACGAGCACCCGGTTTCCTTTTCGAACGTGTCTGCATTCTTTTATCTGTGAAAAAACAAGCGAAAATACAATTACAAAATGGTTTATTCTTTATATACGTATTATGTTCAAGTAGACATTAGATATACAAATCGTCAAAATAGGTTCTTAGTAACTTTTAAAGTACCTATCGACGTAAAACTGTTCATCAATCTCAAGCAAAAATATTCATCGGTGGACAACTGGAAAACCACAAAAATTCATATATTCTTAAATTTTTTAGGCTAGGTATTGTTGCAAAAACACATTATAAAAGAAGACCTGTTTTTTTCCATTGATGGGGCTAGCTGGCACAATGTAGCCTCTTTAGGTTTGAAATTTTTGCTAACCTTTAGTAAATAATTACAAAATATTAAGAGTGACCATTAAATTTTGTTTTTCATTGATTTCCACCATTTTACGATCTTTGCGACATTATTGAGAAAAATCTTAAATTTTCATGACAGATAATAAAATTAAAACGTAAGTAGGTACAATGGAAATACATATATTTGTAATGATTTGATTATGTAATTAAAACATAAAATTAAACAAAAAATCATCCAAAGAATACTTTTTTCACAACACCAAAATTATTTCACAAGGTATTTTCTAATATTTCCAAGACATATTATGGTTAACTATTCTAATAGAGTATTCTAAAGACTGCCCAGGGCGAGGAGACGCCCTTAAAAAAGTTTGGTTTTAGTTTAGAAACAATGGTAATAAGACTTTACTTTTGAAACTTAGGCACAAAAGAGGTTTAGGTTCACTTTCTTACTAAAATTTGCGACTTAAGTGACATTCAAGAAGTGGTGCAAAACGGCCTTAATCGTAAAATTAGAATGAAAAATAAGTTAAAGCCTTGTAGGCTTTAAATTTTGTTTCTTTAATTTTATTCGTAATTCTAAACCCGATCTACCCTCGATTTATGTCCTAACTTTCAAAGGAAAAGTTTTATCAGACGCTTTGTTAGTAAATTAAAAGCTGACTACGTTTGTACGGGAATCGGCTCGTGTTTCGCCCTCTTAAGTTAAAAGTAACATTTATAAGTACAACCAACACTATAATACTTTCAAATTTATTGATATAAGAATAATTCACAATCAGATCATATAATAACATAAATTACAGTATAACATTTAATACAAAAAAATACAGTTTGCAAATTTAAATTAAAGTAAAATTAGTGTGACTTTTGTTGTTGCAGATGAGAACACAAATAACTTATTTTAGGGTTCAACAATCAGACAATATAGAACTAAGTAGGTAACTAAAGTAATCAAAAATACCGCCCTGGGACACACCAGATCCAAAAGTTCCCAAGCGTTCCCCCGCTGCAACGCCCCAGGGAAACTACCACAACAACAACTAACACTTGTTACTAAAAGTATTACCGGGCAAAGACCTTCCATTTGTTATTATTGTGATTTTTATTGCTTGTTACAAGTTATTTGCATAAATTATCAGAAAAATTCTGTAAAATTTTGTACTGGAAAAAATACAATAAAAAAGGGTCATTTCCCGGTAATGAAATATTAGCGGGAAAAGATTTTTTATTGTTATGATTATTATTGTTTGTTACAAGTTAACACCTTAGAGTTCGTTTAAAAAAAAGTTACCTGTACAATTATTAGATAAATTCTGTAAAATTTACTACTGGAAAAAATACAATAAAAATTGTAAGTTACGAGGGAATTCGCGTCATGGTTTGAGTATTTCTTCTCTATTATATTTTCAACTCCTATATATCCCAATCGCACCCAATCGTCTCACTGTCAATTTAGTAGAGAATTTGACGGTTAGACGATTGGAATCGCTCAGGATTTGGTGCGCATAATTAGGCCCATTAGACGGTTTCTCGTTGGAAGATAACCGCAACGACACGTCCAGTTTCTTAAATGACTGACTGCCTCTTTGGTCTAGCAGTGTCACGTCTGATTACCATGCCGGAGGTCGTGGGTTCGATTACCACTGGGGGCCGCCGTACATTTGTACTGGCTGATGCCTTGCCTGGTTACCATAGCACAGGGTATCCTAGTTTGGGACCAGGACCAGTGATTGTGTTGTGTGGGAGTTATAAATTTATTTATTTACATCTTGGCCCTTGTATGAACAAAATTACATGTAAGTTACAGTTATCGTCCGACGTGAAACCGTGAACAATTACAATGAAAATGAAAAGAAAATAACACATTTATTATAAAGAAGACAATTTGGAGTATTTTGTTTTATGTGCTAAAAATGTTAAGGGTATTGGTGATAAGTATGTGGACAAAACGAATGCATTACGATAAGCGATTAATTTTATTCTTTTAATGTTGCGTAAATAGATACATGCATGTTATAGCTGTAAGATAAAACTACTTACTAGTTTAAATTAGAACCTACAAATTTTACAAAATATATTAAACTACTGAAAAAGCATGCAAATCACTGTCATAAATGGGCATTTAAATTACTCGATTATTCGTTTTTACAATCAACATTCAATTTTCAGAGACAGATGAGTATAATATTAGGTAATATTACGCTCATTTATTTCTTAATATTTGATTTAGTCATATTGGAAGCTCTAATTACTATGCATAATACTACTCAAACTCCACAATTATTATGATATATATTGTGGAAACTCATGCATCGAAATAAAATTGTTTCTTAAATAGGCGTTTAAATTGTTTTAGGGACATTAATATTACTTTTACATTGCGTTTTTATTCACTGATACAGCATACTCATATCACAATTAAGTATGTTTACTATTGTAATCTATATATAAATAATTAATTAAGTTCCTCATCTGCCCCTGACTCTTGACTTTAGTTGTTTACATAGAGTCTAAACAGTAGTAAGAATTAATGACCTAGTAAGCGTTTGATTAAATGCTACATTATTAAACAAGCAATTGTAGCGCAATATCGCCAAATGACGAGGTTCATAATAAAGATCATACGTAAAAATTATCAGGCCTTTCAATATTACGCTTCGGTGCTCCGCATTGTCAAATCATTCCTGTGCTGTATTATCTATGGTCTTGCGTCTCTGTGTTATTCCCAAGCTACTAGGTGATGGCGACTTTTCGAGACCACGATACGTGGAGTTTCAAGACTACGGTGCAATATTCGTGGAGTTTGCTACACGGTTCGCGGCGTCAGTATTTCAAGATTACGCGATAGTATAATGAAGACATAATACTGCGTTATCTATGGTTTTGTCTCTCTGTGTTATTCCCACGCCACTGGGTGATTGTGGTACAGAAAACTCCTGACAATGCAGCCTCCTTGGATCCAAAGGGAAGCCTTGCACTCACGGTGGTACCGCCGGCAGCGCCAGCGCACCTTACCGCCCACTCCGTCGTAATGTTTGCCGAAGCAAAACCGGTTCACGTACAATGTCGGGCGACCGTTCTCGAACGTGCACTGGACGTCTGGAACCGAAAGGGACGGATTTCTGTCAATCAACCAAGCGCAAAAACTGGGTCAAAACATATTTTCTATAGTTTAAAAATAATTTTTTTAAACAGTCTCCTTTTGAAATGACAGAATTTTAGAGTAGAGTAGAGAACACGTGTACCAGAATTGGGAATTGTAACTTCATATTAAAAGTTTTTGTCATTGCGCCCGAAATCAGCATTATTCTCTAAACTCTCGTTTTACAATGCCAACATGACCGTAGTTAAATCTGAAGGAAACGCTGTAGGATTCTTTAAAATAATTTTATTTAAGTAATACAACTTGAAACAACAATGAAACATATTTAAGACAGTAGTCTCATATATAAAATAAAAGGAATAAATAACCCACCGCGCCATGCACGTTGTACGTCGTAAAACTAAAATTTGGACTTAGCTGCGTCTGCCTCGGCATGATTCATATCAGTATGAACCATCTCACAAGATTTTCCCACCAATCACGTGTCACGTAGGCAATCAATGATTATGGGTCAAAAAGCTCTTGACTATTTTCCCGTCGACAGTCAAGATTATCGCTTTGCACTCGCGGTAGTGCTGCCGGCATCGCCAGCGAATTTTCCTGCCGCTAGTGTAGTGCTTGCAGAAACGAAACCGATTCATGTACAGCGTAGGCCGCTTGCCATTCACGATCGCGTAGTTCAAATCTGGAATTGTAAGGATCTCGTTGACTGCCAAGAACACCTAGCAGGGGGCGAGTCTCTAAAATGCATCGTTCAATAGAGTCACTAGTACGGTAACGGTCATTGACGCTATTGGTAGTCTAGAAACCAATCGCATTCCATTTAACGCGTGCAACTTAACTCGCGCGATCGATCTTCTTCGCGAGAGATGCCTATTCAATTTGCGCCGGTTTTACCATTGGATTGACATTATTCTGTTATTTCTTACTAGACTACGAAATAGTCGTGCTTATATAATTATATTGAAATACTATGTGTGAATTAGACGCAAGGGCCCGATTCGGTGTGCATTCGGCTGTTAATGTATTGTGGTTAAATGACATCTGTATTCACATTCGCACTAGCGTCTAGTGTGAAGATAACAATCAAGTGAAATTTCAAATACAAATTTATCGATATCGATAATTGGAAGATTTTATTACGCCAGTGAGTATACATAAGCAGCCTATATACGTCTCATTATAGGCACAGGCCTTCTCTCGGGGAGAGAGTATGGGTTTAATCACCACGCGTGCCCTCCGCGGATTGCTGACTTCAAGCGCTGAGGTATGTGAATAGCTCAGACACTCAGGTTTCCTCACGATGTTTTCCTTCAACGTTAGCGACTGGTAACTGCTACTATAACTTCACAAATGTACGTAACCTAGAAACCTTAGAATAGTGAGTATACAGAGTTAAAAATTTCGAATTAAATTTTGCACTAGTTACCGAGTGCCATAAAAAATCAAATAAAGAACAAAAAAAAATCGTCTTTACAAATTACACGCACACAAACCAACTACGTAACCAACCAATAAATGACTGACCGTTTAACCACGTTGAGGGCGCCAGTGTCGCATTCGCAAAGGGTATAAAAAGGGGGTAGATAAATAATTAAATAGAAGCGGTAACGATTAAAACGACACAGATATATTTTACGTGGGTTCACAGTAATCCCTGCACACAGTCAAGTCACCTTTCGGTTGGCACGGATTGTCACTCCCCTGAATTCGGCAGGCACGTAGCGTGACCCTCGACAGTGCGACTTGCAGGCCAGGAAGTCTTCCGTCCGGTATTTGTTGTTGAGAGGGGAAACTGCAGAACATGAGTAGAGGTACGCAGCACCAATAATGTGCTAAGCCGGGTGGTTAGTGCCAGGTGCCTGGTTCCTGGAAGGAAATCCAACCACATGAGTACGCAGCTATCGTTATGGTTCTCGTGTGCCGCCTCAGACTGTCATCAAGAAGAGCCTATCTAGTACGATGGTGGCGGCAGTGGAAACCAGAAACGGAGGAATACTACAGTTACAAGAAAGAAGGTAGACATCTTAGAAAAGCACTAAAGTTCCAAGCTAGCTGCAGCATAATTTAGATTGGAAGAAAAGTTACTTTTAAATAATGCAATATAAGCAGGCTAGCGCATACTATGTAGTGATATTAATTTGGTGATACTGAAAATATGCATGATGATGGTGCGTAATTAGCGGGCCGCCATTTTGACAGGATGCAATGAGCAATGGCGAGCGCATTACAAAAGCCTCGCATAGCTAGCGATAAGCTATGATCGGCAGAAAGAAGTAATCTTATTTTTATTAACACTGCTAAGACATACAATACAATTGAATCACTAATTGCAAAAAGGACACATCTTCATGAGTGTAAAATGTTCAGGAAACTATAAAATGTAAATATCTTTTAATACAATGATTTTCTTACTGTCGTTTTGTTTTCCTTTAGATTTATAACTCTCTTTGGAAACCTGTAGTAACACTGTGAGGGTAAATACTTTATGAGTCTACAATTTATTGGCGTTTAAATTCCTGTACATGTGCCCTTTTTGCTAAAAACTCTGGAGATATGCTCTTTTTACAATTAACTAAGAAAATTAAAACCACAATTATGAAGAAAAAGTAATGTTATTTATTAAAATCTTAATAATTATCAATCAAATGTATGTACACTAATGTTGTTCTCTCTCATCGCGCTGTGCTCTGTTTTCCGTTGGCCAATCGAATATTTCTTTCCAGAATTTATCATGTTCTACAGGAATATAGTCCTTCAGCTTCATTAGGTCATTCATCTTGCTTTGTAGCATTGGTATTTTATTTGAGTTCATTAATTATTATTATTAGGATTAAAAAATGTTGTTGGTGTAGTAGGGCAAATTCAAAAATTCGAGCAAAAAGGGCATGTGAGTGTGGTTTCGTGCCCTTTTTGCGCTAAACAGAGTTGACTGCACTCGAATAATTCTAAAACTATAGAGACTTGAGGCGCCCTTTTTGCAGAGAAAATGTAGACACAACCTTGCAGACCACATTTATGTTAAAAAAGATGTTTGAAAAAATGTGTGAAGCACACTTTGTGCCAAAAAAGCTACTATAACATTAAAGATTATTTAGATGACAATGATGTCTGGAATTAAAGCCAGTTCAATGCATGAGTTTTAGAACATTTATATAAATCCTGTAAATTAAGGACTTGAAAAGATTAAGTTTAGAGATTTTTTGTCCATTTTTTCTCCAAAATGATCTAGATTTTGAAATGGACACCTAGTTTAACTTGTAACGTTCATTAAGTCGCAGTTTCTGTGCTACTTTGAATAAAAAAAAATTGATTTTGATTTTTTATTTTTGAGTACCAAAGTACTAAATGTGCCCTTTTTGCAATTAGTGATTTAATTAGAATCATCATCATCATCATCAGCCATTTGACGCCCACTGCAGGACACAGGCCTCCTTCGTGGTTTTCCTAACCACGAAGGGTTTTGCCATAATCGCCACGCTTGGCAGGTGGGTTGGCGATCGCAGTATGCAATTAGAATACTATAGATTAACAACAAGATCTGTTCACACCCACCCAATAGTGGGAATAAGGACAGCCTGAGTATTAATAAATTATATATCATAGTCAATCGACCGTTCAGTGCGGTCCTCGTAAAATAATGAATACGGCAGAGGCGGTTATACGCAGCTCGCAAAGAGGTCCGAAGCCGAATGATTTGACGGCTCGCTGCAAGACCGTTGGCGATCGGTGGCCTGGCCAGGCCAGTTTTGAGAACATTAGCGCTCCGAGTGGCTAGTGATTTCGACGCAGTCGATAAATGTAGTTTATCGATAGTTGCAAATTTGTTATTAATAAGTCGGAAATGAATTATCGATACTTAGTACTTCAATAGGTTTATATTTTAGTAATTTAATAGGTTTTAAGTTTACATTATTTATTAGTAAGTATTAGATTAGGTTTGATTTTTAATGTTTAAATATATTCTCTTTTTTATGTTTGTTATTTTGGTTTAAGGTATGTTATACATTGTTTACATAATAAATAACGCTACAGGATCTGTCATTTTACTACAAGGCTATTGTGCCATCTAGATCATAGGCGAAGCGTATTTACCAGAACGATAATTTCCAAGAAGTAAAAGTATTCCAAGTAAGAAAAGAACGTGATCAGTGGTCCTTGCCCCATACCTGTTATCAAAATTACACTCCTAATTACCTCCAGGAGGTTCGAAAGCACCACAAATAAAAACCATAGCTTAGTAGCGCTAGTGAAACTAGTGAAACCCTCAAAACTAGAATAATCTAGATTTGCAACTGGAGTCACGTAGTTTTGGGCTTAAAACTATGTATTTGAATAATAAGAACTAGAATAATCTAGATTTGCAACTGGAGTCACGTAGTTTTGGGCTTAAAACTATGTATTTGAATAATAAGAACTAGAATAATCTAGATTTGCAACTGGAGTCACGTAGTTTTGGGCTTAAAACTATGTATTTGAATAATAAGAACTAGAATAATCTAGATTTGCAACTGGAGTCACGTAGTTTTGGGCTTAAAACTATGTATTTGAATAAAAAGAAGACCAGTAGATATAGGAGACAGTTGACAATAATGTCGCATTTATTTGCATTAAAGTAGTATTTACACTATTTTCGCTACTTAAGTAAACACGTCACAACCAAAATGCAATAATTATAAATAAGATAAAACTTAAAAAGGAATCAATAAGTGACTTCTAAAAACTTAACATATCGAAATGGCATGTAAATATCTAAATATTACTAAACATTATAATTAGGTAAGGTAAATAAGGTGTGGGTGTATACTTTTTTTTATTAAATCGACAAAATGTTCCAAAACCATAGATTGCATAAAAAAAATTAATACGTAAACATATTTCTACATACAATTGCCACACAGTTTTGTGCGGGAAACTGTAATTTTTAGCAATTTTCCATTTTTCACTGTTTGTGTATAAATTATTAAACATTTAACCATATTGCTCTAAAGCAAAGTTTCTCAATATTTAAATACTTATTACACATGTGTTAACACCTAAAGCTCGCACATATTTTTTAGCGAACATTTTCGCCTAAAACCAGATCTATAATTATACTTAACACATATTGAACGATTATAAATCACGCTGATGTATTTAATTATTTAATAATTTTAAAAACGATGTCGAATCGTGCAAGGGCTAAAAATCACGTATAAATACTAAATAATCATATAATGATAAAAAGGCATACACTGAATACGGCGCACTTATGTACACATATTTCTGTTGCTAAAATACGTAACTTAAATGAAGCTGAGTTTTCTGCTCCTGTTTTTTTATGAAAAATTACAGAAAATAACCGGTTTTCAATGCGCAAAACATTGCCCTAGTAAAGAAAATCTTTTGCGCATGGAGAACGGTTAATTTTGTCGCGTTTTTAGCAGTTGGAGCGTTTTAAATGGTAAAGTAACATGCCGTGGTTCAAGAACCACTTCTGTTACTGAAAATTTATGGCAGTAGAATTCTAAAGGTACCGATCGGACCACCATAACAATGGTAATTTAATTGTTCTATTCAAGGTCATAATCTAACGGGCTAAACAATATGAGTTGTTAGTAGAAATACATAAACGCACAGACATGGCTCTGAACAAAAAACAGAATTTGCCATCGCTTAAGTTACACTTGTAATTATAATACAAATGTTGGTAACACAAATAACATTTTAGTAAGGATTACATATTTTATTCTACACAACATCGGTGAACTCTCCTAATCGCCCGAAAATAAAGAGTAGTAGAGAGTGAAAGAAAACTTTAAAAATATTGCACAATTTTGCAATAAAAATTAAATAGGGAAATATTTATATAGCACTAGCTGACCCCACAGACGTTGTTTTGCCATATTAATTAAGACTACGACCTACCAGATAGACACAAAAAAAATCATAAAAATCGGTGAAGCCGTTCGGAGGAGTTCTATAACAAACACTGTGACATGAGTTTTTTATATAGTAGGTTAGCCCTACTGGAGTCAACCAACATGGTTACTATATACCTCAAAAATGCTTAGTGATTAAGCCCGTACTCTCTCTCTCTCTCTCTCTGAGCGAATGCCTGTGCTCTGCAGTGGGACGTATATAGGCTAAATAAAAAAAAAACAGGGTTTACATGAACGATGTCCATTCTATGTAGAGAGACAGATCGATTGCACAACCAGAAAAACAAGAAGAACAAGTATTATTTCTTAAACCTAGGTAATGTTAACATGGCTTCAAGCATGATCTATAAAACAACGCCAATACGAATCAGAATAGTCGTACAATCTCATACAAATAAATAATGAAATAAAAAAAAATCGAAAAATTAAGAAAAAGTGACCTATTAATTAAAAAAACATCGTAGAAAAAAATTGTTGTTAAAGATAAACTCACGTGTTTCAGGTTTACTTAGCACCCGCTATGAAACACACGACTTACCTTGGTTAGCCGTAGACTAACGATGTGTTAATATACTCTTAATAGCAGTGTTGTTTCTGTAAGCACTTTGCCCAGCTGACTTGTTAGCGTACGAGAAATCGGGGGTTAATCGTACACGCTGAGCATTAGCGACTTACCACTAGACTTAGTGAATTATGCAACGAACTCGTTTACGCCTTCCAGCATTTCTCTCTGCTCCAAGATTGAGAATAAATTCCGTAACATTCACTTATGACAATCGAGTCATTTATAAAAACACAATTCCTCCAAAACACTCCTCGAACGCGGTTTAAATAGTCTGTCGTATAATGGAACGGCCAATTTAAACTACATTTAAAGTGAGTGTATCAAGGATCGTGTTTTTATAAATAACACTGCCAGTTGTTAGCTCACTGACCGCTTTACTATGGAATATCGTGGTTATGGGAATCATTCAGCTTGACGATGTGGTTTCCGAGGGTGATGGCGATGGCCCGGCACTTGGCGAAGGACCTGCAGCAGCGCCAACGGGTTCTGCCTTGACGACTAGTGTAGTGCCTGTTGAAACGGTAGGCGTTGATCATAAGGACGCTCCGGCCACAGTGCTGGACGAAGGCTGCCACTTTTGCACGGTGGATGTAGGGGCCTGCAGTCACAACCCCATACTCTGAAAAGACGTTTCTGGTTAGCTCCTAATAAGTTATAGAACGTAATATACTTGTTAATGTATAACGTCCACATAACTCTATCTTAATCCTGGATTGGACCTGGGGCGCTACCTCGTAACTTCTCCACTGTACGGACAAGTCCGATTTAAGCTACACCGAACTGTTAAATGCATACATATTTTGACACTTCGAAAACCTGAAAGTGGATAATCCAATACAGTGGACAGGTACCTCGTCCCAAACTAGGATCACCTGTGGTAACCAGGCAAACATGGATATACACCCAGACTGAGTGAACAACGCAGGAATACCTTCCATAATCATTATAATTTCATGCATTAAATTTGTACCAGAATAATACATAAATAAATTATTAAAATTATGGCAAAAAACGACGAGGGGAGCTCGCCGTCATTTTGAAATTTATTTATTTATTTATTAGAAAACCAACAGACACGATAAAACATAAAAATACATAATAAAGGTTAAATATAAGGCCCAATTATAGGTTAACATTAAAAGACCTTATAAAAATCTGACACGCAAAAAGAATGAAAGAATAAAAAAAATATAGTATACATATAGGTGATCAAGCTTTTATCCCTTTGTAGACGTGACGCCTAAAAGATTCCTTACTTAAATAAAATAAATCAATATCATTAAAGAAATTATTGTAAGTCTCATAATTCGTTGAATTACGCTATTTTGCCCATAATTGCTGCGGCTGAATGGAACTTGAAAAAGTAACTTTATTCTGGTTGACGCTCTTGGGACCCTGAATGATAACAACGATAGTAACCTAGGGCAATCAATCAGTCCATTTACTAGTCCGTAAAGAAACATAACATCTGTGATTGTACGTCTGTTGCTCAGAGAAACCAATTCTTCATTTTATTTGCACGACGGCGACGACAGAAGTTACTTAAGAAATCATTGTCACGATAAAGTTAAGATCTCAGGTTGTAGTTTCTTCAGGCTCATGATTGTGGGACCCCGATATCCTAGTCAACATTTTTTCGAACGTCACAACGGAAGCTTTGCAGCCATCGCTTTTCCTGACACATCTCCACGAGGTCCTCACGTCGCGCTTATAGTTTTGACGATAACTGTAACCCTCATGGATAAGTATCAAAGCACCTCTCTTGCTTTTCATCAGACAGAAACCAGTATAACCTTAAATTGGATAAAATATTGTTTTACTACAAATTGTTACGGATTAAACGACATCGGAATGATGTCAAAATTCATATATTGACAAGGAAGGCAGGAGTCTCTTATACAGCTTATCTTGTTATAACTAAATCCGGACTAGTCTTTGACGAAGCTTATTTTGGCGTCATTTTATTTTAGGTGCAAGAATTACCATGGTGTCAATTAAGTAAGTCATGCCATTAATCATGCAGTGTTAATGCGAGGCATGAATAAACATTTCCATGATCTATACACTGTTATAAAGTACACATTGTATCTTTACGCCACATTTTTTAGACAAACGGTATTCATTTCAGTAAATGAACTCAGTATAATTTCGCTATTAATTTACTTAACCTTGTCAAGCTTTATGGAGATAATAAAAAATGAGTTTTTAATGAACAAATATAAAACAGAAAAATATATAGCTATATCGCCACGTCAAATTTTATTAATGATAATAATTAGTCCTATAATAATCCAGTTATAAGAAAAGTGGAAAATAATAAACCGGCTGATCCACTACCACACGAGAAAATACTACTATAGTATCCTAGCCTCGGAACTACGTCTCCACTCTCTTGAGTGTCAAACGCATGCCTTATTCCAACTGATTGTCGCATTGAGCAATGCTCGGAACTTGGACAAAATTTTAGTTCAGAAATGTACAATCTCTTTAAATTTTAATATAGATCCAAAACCCATGGAATGATCTTGGAAATAATTTTGGAAGGGGTACTAGTTCTTACCGCCTTATAAGAACATCACAAACACGACCTCTACCTTGATAGGGAAGAGCTTAATCGTTAGGCCAACGAGGCAGCCTAAAACTGGTTCACTGTATGGATACAATAGTATGCATGAATAGATAAATAGAAGTAGATGGAAATAAAGTTAAAGTTGAAAGTTGATGTGATGGAAAGGCGAAAGCGACGAAAATAAATTGACTTACGTTGCAAAACAATGCAAGTGTAATTATTGCAAGTTCATGTATTAACTTAATATAATTTCTAAATTAAAATTAAATTCTTTCTGTAAAATAAATAATATAATTTGTTACGAATAAAACAACTCAATGGTACAGTTGTCATTTTGATATCACTTTGCAATTCTTTATTTTATTTGTATGAGGACGAAACAGAAATTATTTAACAAATTCTTGTCACTATTAAGCTAACATCTCAGGATGATGTAGTTTGTTCAGGCTCATGAATGTGGAACCCCGACATCCTGATTAACACCATTCCGACGGTAACCGCGGAGGCCTTGCAGCCACCATGTCTCCTGACGCATCTCCAAGAGATCCTGACCCCGTGCGAATAGTCTTGACGATAACTGTAGCCTTCGTAGCTGAGTATCAAAGCGCCTCTCTTGCTTTTCGTCAGACTGTAACCAGTGTAACCTTGAATTGGATAAAATGTTGTTTTACTAAAGCGGTGGTAGCGCAATGGTAGAACGCTGGCCTCACATTCGGTTTGAATCTCGGCATGTACCAATAACTTTGTTTTCAAAATATTTTGTACAGCCCCCACACTCGTTAAGCGTGAAGTAATACATCGTGAGGAACCCGAGTGTCTGCAGTAATAGCGCTTCAGTAATAGCTAGTCTGCGGTGGGAATGTGTGGTCATTAATCCTATACTCTCTCTGAGAGAAGGCCTGTGTCCTGCAAAAGAATGTATACATGCTTATTTCTATAGTTCGCAAAAATGCGCAACAACTTTTTTTTCTCAGATTCTTATTTTTGAAAATATCAGGGTTCATAAAATTTGATTGAATTCGCACTTTACGCGCTCTATAATGCCGAAGCCTTAATTAAATCGTTGCCCTACGTAGCAGTTAGTTTAGTTAGTTCTTTTTGGCAAACTCTGAACATGTCTGTTTCAGGAATTGAGCATTTTAAAAATACACTTGTCTAGGCGCGTATTCTTATTGTTTACTATAAAAAGTTAAGGGTAAAAGTTTTGTTCTAAAGTCATTAAATTTCTAAATTTCTTTTTTTTCTCCTTTTTCTTTCATTGTTTGTTGAACAATCCTTGGACTGAGCGTGTGCGTTCGTTTTTTGATTACTTACCTTAATACAAACCATATTGTAAAATGTGGATAACGGAACTGGATGTACAATTAACTATTATATTTTTTTTACGTTTAAGTTATCTGTTCAAGATAAATTGTACTTCTGTTTGTTGTCCCTAATAAAGAAAATAAAATAAAAATATTTCTGCTACGGCCTCCGGAGGTAACATTCATGTATTGGCATGTGTTGGAACGGAGGAGTCTTTCTTTTATCTGAATCTTATTATAAATAAACCCTGACTTGTCTCTGACGAAGCTTATTTTGGCGTTATTTATTTAGGTTAAAAATATTACCACGGTGTCAATTAGTTGTCACGCCGTGAGTGATGTACGACCATTTTTACGGCGTATACGTTGTCTCTCTGTGTAATTTTTACTAGCTAAAATAACTTATAAAAAAATAACGGGATAGATATTTCTGATTTATGATTCCAACCGGTCTTTTTGGAAATCCATGGAGGAGGCCTATGTCCAGCAAGCAGTGGACCTCTTGTGGCTGAATGATGATGATGATGATGATGATGATGATTACTAATTTCGTTACTTCATTAGTAAATGACGATAAACCCGGACAAGATTAAGAGAGAAAGTAGAAAATAAGTTAAAGAATCAGTTTTTAATGAACAAATTGAAAAAACCAAACAAATTATATCCTTTTACACATCATATTTCTAATTATAATAATCTAGTTCTAAGAATAATGGAACATAAGAGACCGGTAGTGATCTACTGCCCACAAGAAAATACTTACTTCAATACCTAGCTTTGTATATCACAAAGTTACATATTACTACAAAAGCTAATGATTAATAAGAAAGTAATCTTAAATGCTCTACTCTTATTAGTTAGGAACTATATCTTCTGCATTTTCCGGAGACATTCCAATATTCAGTCCGAATAAGGCATTCATTTGACCCTCAATAGGATCTTCACCATCGACGTTAAGCAAGGTGTTTATATCATCATTCAAATTATTGATATCTTTTTCAGCATTTTGCTTTGTTTCTTCGGGGAGTTGGTTCTCTACTTTAGATGATATTATAGTATTTGGTTCGGGTTGATCTACTTTGTAACAATTCTCTAGAGCTGAGGTATGAGTTATTATAGATACAGGCACTGCTTGGACCGGTTCCGTATTAGCGAGATTATTGTCATTATTTTGTAGAGTAACAAGCGGATCTTCAGGGGCACTATTCATTACAGATTTGTCAACTTTATCGTCCTTTTCCACAACAGTTTCTTGTAAGACGGGAGCAAAGGTGAAAGATTCAGGAGACTTTTCGGATGTTGATGACTTCTTATTTTGAAGTTCCAATTCTTCACCATCCGACAGTATCTCTATCGGCGCTTCGTCACGTACTACTTCAATGACGTCATCATCCGAGTTGTCATTCACGGTATCTGTCTGTGATATAACATCGCTGATAATTACGTTCTCACAGCCGTCGTTCTTATCTGAAAATGTATATATATATATATATGAGTAAAAAGTAGGATATTTTCTCTTAATTCCCTCCTTTTATAAATTTATTCTAGATATCTGTTAAAGGCAGTCCGTAGAATTATACTTTATTGCACACAAGACATTTAACAGGACATTTCCGTCTTGTTTATTAAAAATTTAAGGGTATTATCAACAGTGAGTCAAACTTCATACCATCGTAGATAAATTTAATACAGTATAAAAATTGTAATATAAAATATGGTTACAAAAGACAACAAGAAGTGCAATGAGAATTATGCACTTTTAATAGTCAGTTATAACATTTTAGTTGATAACGTTTTAATTATAATACCTATCTAAAACCAATGAAGATGTTACATTTCTATTAATGAATTCCATGTTTATGGGTCCCAATTATTTTCACAACATTATCACCGTACGTTATGACGGACGCGTTGCAATTAGTCGATGTTCTTTTGGCACAACGCCAGCGTTTTCTCAAAGACTTGGCATCTTCTAAGCCTTTGTAGGAATTGTAGCGAAATCCGTTCACCACAAGACATAGGCCTCCACGTCTTGATTGCATGTAGTAAGGAACTGGAAAAGAAATGGGAGACAGGTCATTTTCAGACATTTCAGTGGTATTTTTTTATTTACATACATACATAAACTCACGCCTCTATCCCAGAAGGGTAGGCAGAGACCAGGGACTGGCACTTGCCACGGTCCTGACAGATCACTATCGCTTCCTCAACATTAATTAGTCGTTGCATGCACGCACGCTGGATTCGGGTACTTTTTATCTTGCCCTTTGCTAATACATCCCCTATTCGGTCGAAGGAATGTAACGTAGGTTTGGACATGTGGAGAGGATGAAGGAAGAAAGATTGACGAAACAAATATATGGAGCGAATGTGGGTGGAAGGGCCGGTAAGGGACGACCCAAGTGGACATACTTCGACCAAATAGGGAATGTCTTTTTTAATTTATTTATTCAGTTCATACGCAAGATTCTTAAATCTAAGATGAGTTTGAGTTTGTTGAAGCGTCCACTTACAGGTGAATAGATGCAAACTAAACATAACAAATTTTTACTAGCTCTTGTATGTGTATGTGTTTATGTACATAAACATAATAAAACCCTGAATATACTAAATAAAATATTTAGTAAGACACAGAAATAACGATAGAAATAAAAAATAAAAATCTACTAAGAATTATTTGAAAAAAAATAATTCTAATATATCTAATCCAATCCATCTAAAATATTATTATAATTTGATTTAAAGTAATTTGGTACAATATAACATAGATGATATACTATATTCCAATTATACCAAATTGTAAGTACGTACAATCGGGATAAAGTTTGTCGACCTATGAAATAATAGGATGAAAGATTATGACACGCAAAATTTTTTGTTTAAATTACTTAAATTATAAGACAGGTGTTACTGTAAACCATACAAAAATGTAAATGCTTATGAAAGGGTCAGTGTCAAAATAATCTAGATACCTAACCTACATATCTATGTAAGATCTAATGTGGTGCTGTATAAAAAAGTGTACTTACTAGTAGAAATCGTCGGCTTACTGCAAGAAGTCATTTACTGCAAAAACTCACTAACCACTTTTTTTAAAGGTATGGACATATAGATGTATTGAACAATGATACAATAGTGGTGTTTTAATATCAGGCATTATTTTAACGATGTTATAAGGAAGAGGAAATACAACCATTAACTAACACGAACTAAAAAGTCGTTTTTCTCAAAATAGTCAATACGTCGGTTAATGAGTTCTTGCAATAAGCCGACGAAATTATAACTGAGATTTCCGCACTTAGCCTCATAGTTAGACGTACTACTATTTATTTACCAAATATTTTGAGCTGGGAGGCCTGGAAACCTAAAATAGAGATCTCTGATCTAGTTTAAGCTCCAGTATTTCCACAAATTCTACTATCGCATCTACCATTTCTATCTATATAAACCGCACTAGATTTATGGATTGAGAAAATAAACATACCTATTTGTACTTATATTCTTTGTTACACTAATCCGTGCTGAGGACAATTTAAAAAAACCTATATAGAGGCTAAAAATTCCACCCATGCCGGGACTAGAACCCGCGACCTCTGGATAACCGTGCCAGCGCTCTCCTAACCGAGCTAATGGGCAAGTGCAGTGAAATTTCGAACCTCTTAACAAACTTCTCTGTATTACGCACAGGCAGCGACAACTATTTGTATTTGTACCTACTTAGCAAACGCTGAAGTATGTGAACACCTGACACTTGACCTGACCTTACAAATTCATGAATGTATATTTAATTTTATTCAGCTTTGTCTGGGTGTAAACAAATTATTTTTCGCAATACCATCAAAGTCAAGAAATTGATAGTAGGGATTGATATTTCTTTAATTAATTATATATATATCAATGACCTAGGACGAGCAAAGAAAATGCTAGATATTTTGTTTTCCTTATAACGAATTAAACCAACGTTGAACTTAAAACAAGTCATTGGTATATGCCGAGATTCGAACCCACGACCTGTTAAATATCAGGAAAGCGTTCTACCGATGCGCTATAACCGATGTTAATAAAAACTACTGTACTAGAAATAAATTATAATTTAAAAAGTGATCCTACAGTCTGAGTCGAACCGCTTTTAAGCGACTGCGAAAAAAAGAGGTTTATATTTCTCACGCGTCAGTTTGTATGTATGAATGATGTACTTATTTTTTGTGTCAAGTGAAAGGAAATGATAACGTATAAATGTATTTATTTATTGTATCTAGTATTTATTTATTATTATGTTGTATTTGTGTAATATTTCCCCCCTATTATATTTTATATACCTAGGTCTGAATAATAATTAGTAAGTATATTTAATATTAAGTAAGTTGCAATACCTGATAATGTTCTCATCAAAACTTAGGTTAGCTGGTAGATAATGCTAAGTAGCATTAAGCTCGCCTATGTGCAAAACTGTCTGTTTTATATGCAATAAAGGATTTAATAATAATAATAATAACGGAAGTGTCACTGGCTATTGACGTTCTTACGGATTTAAGGCCGGACAGTAGTAGAGCAATCTGACTGCTTATTTCCCGTAAACTAACAATATACAATGAATATTAATCTACTGTTAACAGCTGCCAGTTGGCAAAAGTGTATAAAAATACAACGGAGAGTTGTTAAACAGTTTATTTGTGTTTGAAAAAACCGGCCGAGTCAGATTCGCGCACGAAGGGTTCCGTACCATTATCTATACAACACATTAGACACAAGAATCTAGAAAAAACGGCAAAATATTGCGTTTGTTATATGGGAGCCCCTTAAATATTTATGTTATTTTAATTTAATTATTTATTTTTGAAGCAAATATTTAATTAAATATTCTGTAAATATTTCAAGCGTCTAACTGTTGCCGTTATTAATATCGAGCAACAAACGGTGAAAAATTACGTTTTTTGTATGGGAGCCCCCCTTAAATATTTATTTTGTTCTGTTTTTAGTATTTGTTGTTGTAGCGGCAACAGAAATACATCATCTGTGAAAATTTCAACTGCCTAGCTATTACGGTTCATGAGATACAGCCTGGTGACAGACAGACAGATGGACAGACGGACAGATAGACAGACAGACAGACAGACAGATGGACAGTGAAGTCTTAGTTTGGCACCCTTTGGATACGGAACCCTAAAAAACGGAACCCTTATAGGATCACTTTGTTATCCGCCCGTTGGTCCGTCTGTCTATCAAGACCCTTTATTTCGGGAACGCGTGGAGTTATCGACTTGAAATTAAAACCATATAATCAGGTAATCAGGTCTACAGTCCCTTGAAGTTGTGAAAAAATCAAACTTCTAAGTTGACATATAAAAAAGATACGGCCGTTTATGCCGCAAAAAAGGTATATTTCGACGCTCAAGGGAATCAAAATTTAAAGGGTACTTTCCGTTGAGCTAGAACTATAAAATTTGGCAAATCATCTTATACTGGGAAATACAGGGAACAATCTGAAAACTATACATGTCATTTGTAATTTAATCATAAAAAAATTGTGTCCTGAAGTTTCGGAAAATATCGGAAGAAATTGCGAGACTCGATTCCTGAACTATTTATAGTATGTAAGTACCTACAATTTTGTACAGAACTCTCGGCGGGCGAGTCCGACTCGCACTTCTCCGTTTTTTTTTATGATTCCGGAAAAGCTCGATAAAACATTTTTATGGTTTTATTCTGTAAGTAAAGCAACTAAGTTAGACGCCAGTTCCACATCGAAGACCATTGTTATTTTCAAGGCTAGGACCGAGGAGGTAAAAGAGGGAATGTTACAACCACAAAAGTTAAAGAGGGAATGTCACAATCACAAGAGGTTCTGCCTGCTGAGGTTTGAAATTTAATAGACTCGTTTAGTATTTTTTGCAGTTGGTTTTTGTGTTTTGTAATAATGATAAGATTTAATGTACAGTAGTTTTCTGTGACGCCCGGTAGATAGCGTTGTATGTGAAAATAAAATAGTACTCTCTTGTCACTACCACCAGAAATGAAGTCAGCGACGACCATGGGCGATTATTGGTACTTTTCTAAACATTGGGGCTCCCCGATTGTCAATGGTTATGTTCACCTACTTTAGCGATGACAGTATCTTCGAAGGTTATAATTTTAGCGCTGCAGCAAGGCTTGGTGTAGTTTCTGGCGCACAACCAGGTTATCTTAGTGCCCTTGGCGTGTTTTTGGTAGAAGCGATAATGTCCCATGTGAAGAATTCTGGCTCCTCGCTGCGACGTCGAGTAATGGGCGTCTAAAAATTAAAATGTGTATACAGTGTTAATACACTCGAGAGCAGTGAATAAAGGTCACTCACGAAAATCTTGACTTTTTTGACTACGTTAATAAAGTAACAGGAATAAGTAATTAAAAAAAAAACCGGCCAAGTGCGAGTCGGACTTGGCCGGTTTTTTTTCGGCCTGAGTGTCTCAGCTATTCACATACCTCAACGTTTGAAATCGCCAATCCGCGAAACCTGAGTGTCTGAGCTATTCACATACCTCAGCGCTTGAAATCGCCAATCCGCGAAACCTGAGTGTCCGAGCTATTCACATACCTCAGCGCTTGAAATCGCCAATCCGCGAAACCTGAGTGTCTGAGCTATTCATATACCTCAGCGCTTGAAATCGCCAATCCGCGAAACCTGAGTGTCTGAGCTATTCACATACCTCAGCGCTTGAAATCGCCAATCCGCGAAATCTGAGTGTTTGAGCTATTCACATACCTCAGCGCTTGAAATCGCCAATCCGCGGTGGGCACGCGTGGTGACTAAGCCCATAGTCTCTCCCTGAGAGAAGGCCTGGGACGTATATAGGCTGCTTATGTATGTATGTATGTACATGGGTTTCAGGTAGTTCGCCAGTCTACACGAGAGTAATTAATAGAGGCCATTGTCAGCAACACCGCATGATAGTTTAATAATAAGCATAAAATAAAAATGTATCACTACATATTTATGTCACTTATGTGTAAACACAATAAATGAATCGTGTGATTTTAAAACAACACATGTCCTTTCATTACAACTTGTCAGGAAATAGAAAAAACTGTTTTATTCAAATACTAATATCTACAATAGCAATATTTTAGCATATTATGTTAATTTCTGTATGAATAAACTACATTTTTTTTCTAATGTAAATCAATAGGTAGGTGTAAATAATTTAATTAAAAAAAATGGACAAGTGTTATTTTAAAAACACACGTGACTTGTGTTGTTTTAAAATCACACGATTCAAATGTTCTTTATTATACATATTTTTGTATACATTCACTGTTTAGCGATAATTCTTTAGCACGTTGTCTGGCACCCCACCACCTCTGACTCCAAACGCTTCAGGTGCTTCCGTGACAACAAAAAAAGGGCTCCAACTCAGCATACTTTACTGTTGTCTGCTATTGATAGCACAACACGAGCAAAACTGATTTGCAGTTGGGACCACATACATATATAGCCTATATAGGCTAGGCTGAACCTTTCATTGTGACATGCATTGCTTATACAGGGTTATTTCAAAAATGCGCAATACCTGGAACATGTCGGTTAGAGTTGGTCATTCTATGTATGCCCTTGGCCATACAGAAGGGACGTGGGGCGAGGGCGCGGAAAAGACGCGTCGTTAATCCAATCTCACAGAACTTCATATAAAATGTACTGAAGGGCGGGACGAAGCCCACACAGAAGGACGGGGCGAGGGCGCGATTTCTATACAACGCGTCGCGTCCGCGCCCCCGCCCCAGGTACCTTCTGTGTGGCCAGGGGCTAAGACTTGAAAATTTGTTGTTCAATATCAAAATATTTTGTGTTTTTATTTTTACGGGTTCACTGCTTTGTTTGATATATTGTGATTAAAAATAATATATTACACGTTCAATAGAAAGGATATTCTTCTGTATAAGACAATGATTTACTGGTTACTGCAACATTAGTAGAGCGCGTTAAGCGCGAATTTAATAAAATTATGTAAACCTTGATAAATACAAATCTGAGAAAAAACAAATCTGAGAAAAAATCATAGAACAAACGCTGGCGTAAAACGCGAATTCTAATTGGGGTGTTTCTGGAATTGTGCATTTTAAACATAACCCTGTATTTCACACTCCACCAGTTCCTGTGACTTAAGTACAGGTAACGAGTAGGTAGAACACAATGCGATTTTGATGCACCCTTTTACACAGCAGATTACATTATCGACTCAACCAGTCCTGACCCATGAATTCGTAGCTTTGACATACAAATAATTAGGTGGGTCGTGGTTGTGCGCGATATTCCCACACTCGAAGTGTTGTCCGACACTGTTGACCTTGGCTTTGCATCCGTAGTTCCTCTTAGAGCAGTACCAAAGCATCTGCCCCGACTGGGTGGTCCAAGACTTCTTGTAAGTGTAGCGCCCGAAGTAGAGAAGAGGATTCTTGTTCTTGCCGGACGGAATGAAGATGGCTTGAAATGGAAAAGAACGTACGACCATCGGTAAGGCGAAGTTTTTTGTTTCTTTTAGTTTTGACGTTGACGTGAAACGTCTTTCAGTTCTTTCAGTAGGGGCTCACTTGATAAAACCGCATGCAACGAAAACATGTCGCCTCGGCGAGGGCTGCAGCTCTGTAACTACGTGTCGTGTGCAGTTCATTTATATATCGTTGAGTAGAGCAAAGTAGCCACTACTCAGATCCTTTTGATTCGTGCCATTAGATGGCGCTAGTACCGCGTGACACATTGAGCGTTTGAGCTAAAAATTAACGCTTACGTATAGACGTTTCACGTGAAACCAACGGCCGTGGAACCCGAATCGGCTCCACCTGCTTTTTTCTTTGACAAAACAGGGTGTTGCAGAAAGCTCTGGTGAAACTTCGGCGGTTATTCTAGTCATTAAAAAAAACAACTTTTACAATGAGACCTATTCTGAAATCACCAAAAAGTAACCGCCACGTTCCAATAAAAAACCACATTACGAAATAAAGTAATGGTGAACAACAACAACTTAACCCTTCAGATAACACTAAACCAAGATCTTAGTTCAACATCAGCTAGTATCCTCTTATATAATAATATAAACTAGAAAAATACAACAAGATGTTAGTTTTGCTTACATTTTAATAACATTCATTATTATAATAAAGGGACAGTAACTAACTGTAACTATGTGTGTATATTTTTTTTTAAACAACTTTATTTTTTCGAAGACAAGTCACGACAATAACGTGTTAGCTCTGCAGAGGTAGGGCGAATGGCGCGTTTAATATCGCTGAATTTCAGAATTTGTCAATGCATATGAGTTGCGTGTCGCTATGTCTAGGACGCGTACAAAAAATTTACAATCATAGTTTATTACGACAATTCGGTGTTAACACCTAAACCAACGAGAAAGTAATAATAATAACTTCCACACAATACAATCACCTGACCTGGTCCCAAACTAGAATACCCTGTGCTATGGTAACCAGACAAGGACGTTACAAACAAGAAACTACACCCAGACTGAGGTCATTTGCACAAATGTACGGCGGCACCCAGTGGGAATTGAACCCACGACCTCTGTTTTGGTAGCTAAGCACCTTAACCACTAGACCAACGAGGTAGTCAAGTCAATTGGTACTTCTAAACCGCACTCTACAGTCTAACCCATGAGTGAGATGAGTTGACATAAGTGTATTGGGGTGGTGCGTGGTTATGTTCAGGCTCCCCCACCGCGTAGCTTTCACCACAGCTGGTGACCTTCGCCTTGCATCCAGCGTCCCTCTTGGAGCAGTACCAAAGCACCTGGCCACTCTTGCTCGTCCAGGTCTTTTTGTAAGTGTGGTTCTGGAAGTACAGCAGCGGGTTCTTCTTCTTGGTCGATGGAATGAAGAATGCTACAAAATAATATAGGACTCAGTAGCCTTCTAAAACTCGACCAAAGGGATCTAGACACGCGGTAGCGTGTCAAGCCAAGTTCTCAAGCTATAACAGAACTGGCGAGCTTTTGACCCCCTCGTAACTCAAAAACTATTTCACATACACATGTCAAATTTGGCTCATACATTGAGTCTTGCGAGATACATATGTGATCCAAAATAAACACACCTCAAACGGTTATAAACGTCCACAAATCGTCATTTTTATCACTGACTCACCTATAGATCAAAACTGTAACCCAGTTCCAGATGACCTAGAAAGTTCAAATTTGGTATCCAAATAGGTAGTTGGGTGAATACAAAGGAATAAATCGGAATCTATTAAATTATAATTTTTCAATTAATTGATTCTATTAGGAACACTTAACTTACTTATAGTGCCTGTAATATAATGTAAGAATAAGCAATCAAAATTGATGACAGCCGGTCTTTATGTGGATTTTAAGGTCTTCACGTGAATATATAAAGAGTAGCATACCACCCTAATTTTCTTTAATCCAAACATATCATTTTTAGTACTTATAATAAAAAAAACCGGATTCCGGATACATGTTAGACCATTGTATTTAATATATTATCCTAAGTTATATGTACGGCGGCCGCCAGTGGGAATTGAACCCACGACCTCTGTTTTGGTAGCTAAGCACCTTAACCACTAGACCAACGAGGTAGTCAAGTCAATCGGTACTTCTAAAAACGCACTCTATGAGAAGATAATAAATAAAGATATAAGAAGAAATGATATTTTAAGTTGTTATAAAATATTTTATGTTGTTATAAATAAATTTCAGGACTGAAAATTGAACTTGGCACCCATTTAGATATCACTTCTTTGGTCATTGAAGTCAACAACCAAGGCATATATCATAACATAATATTGAACTTTGCTCTTATTTCACATTTATGTTTTTGATAGCATTTGATTATCATAAATCGATCAAGATTTTTGAACATACAAGAGAAAATTTAGACAGTTTTTTATTTTTATTTTAATCGTTTGCAACATTCTAAATCGATTTTAACAAAGATATATTTTACTAGATATGTATTTTTAACGGTAATCAAGTTAAAAAACGAAATACTTTTTCGTAAGTTTTCTACATTTCTACACAAACAATGGTACCATAGAAATGGTAATAAATACAAGGTTACCTATAAAATGCGCAATTTCTCATCCCATATAGAGTTTTAACCGAATTCAAAAAAGGAGGAGGTTCTCAATTCGACGCGTATATTTTTTTTAATTTTCTTTTTGCTATGTTCCTTCATAACTTTGTCAAATCGTAACCGATTTCGACAATTCTTTTTTTGTTCGAATAGATATAACGTCCCATTGGTCCAATTATAATTTGGTGAAGATCTGATCAAGACTTTCAGAGATGGAGAACGGAACTCTTTAATGGACAGCAGTAAATAAGTAATATTTCCCCTTAGTAATATGCAATATGTCTCATAATATAGCGAAAAAGTAGTCCTAGACTCATTTAGTGATGTTTTTGTGAAGACTCTCGGAGATGGAAATTGAGAACTTCAAATTTTAAAGCTAAGAATTAAGTAGGGTTAATATGATTATAAGGGATTTTTTTTATCGCGCTCCCCCACAAAAAATTGTAAAATAAAAAATTAAAACCGACTTTTAAACACAGCACTAAAATTTTATGACCAGCGCATATATTTTAGGCACCGACTCCAAATTATACTTCCACAATTCTATAAATGTATTACACGAACTTCTAATTTAGAAAAGAATACTTTTAAATTATTTGTAACTTTTTAGTCTGTACCTAGTGTTTGAAGTCGGTTTTTATTTTTTAACTATTTTTTTAATTTTTTTCCTAATACATTTTATGTTACGGTTTTATCAGATTTATATATCTCGAAATCAGCGCTTGAAATTGCCAATCCGCGGTGGGTACGCGTGGTGATTAAGCCCGTACTCTCTCTCTCTCTCTCTCTCTCTCTCTGAGAGAAGGCCTGTGCCCTGCAGTGGGACGTATGTAGGCTGCATAAAGAATATTTCGAAATGGTTTAATGGTTTAGTTGCATCCATCAGCAAATCATTGTCCTACATAGAAGTCCACGTAACATATTTGGTTTTAAGAATTATCGATCAAATTGCACCAATACAAAACAGAAAAACAACGAAATTTATTAAAAACTTTTTGAAAAAAATGTGCAGAAAATTTTCAAGTCATAAAAAAAAAATGGTTGTTGAAATTATGCCCCCTCTAACAAGATAAAAAGTAACCGAAACCGGCGTGCTTGCGTGTAATTAATGTTGATGAAGCGAAAGAGTTTAGTCAGGATCGTGGCAAGTGGCAAACCCCGGTCTCTGCCTACCGCTCCGGGATACAGGCACAAGTTTATTTAATGTAATGCACTCTAACCGACGCGTTTTGAGAATTGCGGATTAAAAAAATAACCCTGATACAGAAATATTTTATTATGTATTTAAATAAAATATGTTCTTTTAGTCAATTCATGAGATGCTCGGACTATTTTATAATCTGTTATCCTATAAAATTTGAACTATCATAACATGAAGATAGAGCCCAGAGAAAAAAATAATATAAAAAACGAGAAAATACTATCCCTTTTTTGTGTTTTATTATTTGTTATGAATGTTCTTAGAAAATTCTAACGGCCTAACTCTTTTGGGGTATATTAACAACAAATACTAAAAACAGAATAAGATACAACAAATTTAATACAACACCCATATAACAAACGTGATTTTTTTGCCGTTTTTTGCTCAATAGCGGCAATCTTGTATAGATAATGGTAGGCAACCCTTCGTGCGCGAGTCCGACTCACACTTGGCCGGTTTTTAAGCTATGATAGAATGGTTATACAACAATAATTTAAAAATAAACCTTGCCAAGACCAATATAATTCAGTATAGTCAAAGGAATTCACCAATATTGGACCTTGAAATAAAATACCAGGACCAACCTTAGCCACAGCATAGAGTCATCTAAGTTTCTTGGGTTAATAATTGACAGTAAATTATTGTGGAAATTACACACAGAAAAAACATGTAAAAAATTTGTAAATCGGCATTCCTACTCTACAAACTTTCATCAATAGTTAACTTAAATACTTTAACAGCATACTACAGTCTTGTGGAATCTGTCTTGATGCAATCTTGGCAATGGTACTGACATTGAAGAAGTCCTCATAGTGCAGAAAATGTTTGCGAGCAATGTTTGGCTTAAAATCTACTGAATCATGCCAACCCTATTTTAAGAAATATGATATACTTACATTACCATCTCTCTATGTATTAGAAATACTAATGTTGGTCAGAAAACAATCCTGCTCTGTTTCCACGCATCTCAGAAGATCTTACACGCCTGAGTACAAGAATATTCAATACTGCTTTCATGACAAAAAATATTTTATGCATGTGTCCAAAAATATATAATGTACTGCCAATATGTATTGGATTACGATAATGTGTCCTAAAGAAAGGTGAAACTAATTATCGTCAAGAAATGTTGCTACAATTTAAATGATTATTTTAATCTGACATTTGAATTAAATGCCAGTCAATTATTATTTATTAATTTTATTATCTTATTCTAATATTCGTATACAGTTCTAACTTATAAAAATAATAATCCTGTAAATAACACTGTAAATATTAAATTATTTTAAGATGTAGACATTTGTATGCCTCTACAGCCAAACGTGCTGAAACTTTATTATTTACCTATAACCACTTTTATGTACACGCATGTTTCACAAATAAATAAATTTGTATTTGTATTTATAATTGGTGATTTAAAAAAAATAAAAACATTATAGTGTTATTTCAGCCCAACAGTATGAAATATGTTATTAAAAAAACTTCTCATTAACAACACGTTAAAATTGTGTAACGTTAATTCAATTTGGCAAACAATGCACCAAACACCCTGTATATTTGTGTTACGTACTTAGCAAAACCGTGTTTTCTTTCATCAAGTACGGGGCTAAGGGTAACTCAGATTCTATTTAAGCTCTGCTTTTTTTCTATATGTCCTTTGTTTTTCCCGCCATTTACTTCTTTGTCCCTCTTCTCGGCGGGCGTCATAACCTTTAACTTATCCTTCCGTTTCTTGTACTTCAAACGTTCCTTTTCCCTCTGTAATTCATACCGGTCATTGTTCAGTTTCAATGCGGCATATCTTATACTTTCGGATAACCTTTTCCTAGCAAGAATCTCTTCTTTAGTTTTCATTTTACTAGTCGTGCGGGTCTCCTCGAGATATCCTCATCTACGAGTTAAGCAACAAATCTTTATTTCAATAGTTGTTTCAACATTTAAACTAAAATAAAATAGTCCTGATGACAAATATAACTACTTACAAACATCGCGAATAGACCGAAAAAAAATGTCCTGAAGACAAATATAATTACTAACAAATATTGCGGAAAGACAAAGAAAAATTTCCTCAATACAAATGTTTACTTACAATCATTGCGGACAGACCAGTGACCCGATGAGCCGATGACATTACTAAAGCCGCCGGAGAGCAAAGGACGAGATTGGCAGGGCCCGAGAGGGTTGGCGTGAATGGGAATAGACCTATGCCCAGCAGTGGGCTCTAATCATGGGCTGGATAGATAGTTGCAACCTGCTTTTCTACTTTTAACGCTGTTGTGTTCTATATTGCGCCACAATTAAATGCAATATGTCAGGAATTGCGGCTCCGTAAACGTTTCAAAAGAACGTTAAAATCATTATTAAGCTTTAAGGTTAAAACGCACTAGAGCCACACTGCAGCGGAGAGGCGCGTTGCGGCATCGGAGCGGCGCGTTAGAAAAATATTATAAAAATATTGTTTCAAACGCACTACAACGGTGCTGTGAAGGTTACATAGATGGCCACTGGATGGCGAGCGCTGTCTTTAGACAACGTTTGTTGTGTGGGAGCCCCCCTTAAATATTTATTTTATTCTGTTTTTAGTATTTGTTGTTATAGCGGCAACACTAATTGCCCCTTACCTCTTTGGGTACGGAACCCTAAAAACAATCGACAAGTATGTTCCTTTCACCATTTTATACCTCTACTACTTTTTGAGGGCCGTAATTTTTATTTACATCGAGGTTATGGCTAAGACACATATCAGTCAATTGGGTAATAAATTGTATAAATATTTATTTCAAATCTCGATTTACGTCAGTTTTCGCACTCCATACCTACTCTATTTTTATAGAAATAAAAAAAGCATTTGAGAAAACGTGTTGTATTTAATTTATTACAAATTTCGTTTTGTGGATTTTTATATTAGTAATGCTAAGGTTAACTCAGAATCTCTTCGACTTCAACTTTTTGCCTACATTTTCTTTGTCTTTCCCGCCATTTTCTTCTTTGTTCTCGCTGTTCTCTCGGTGACATATCGTTAATTAGAACAATTTTTGCAGCTTCCTTCCTTCGTAAATACCTTAATCGCTCCTTTTCTTTCGCTAAAGCATACAGTTCCTTGTTTTTTTTTAATGCTGCAAGCCTCTCTCTTCTGTACAATGTTTTTTTTGCAAGAATTTCTTCTCTAGATTTATTTTTATTAACCTTGTACCCACCTACAACGAATTAATAAGTTGATCATTAATGGTTAATATTTTTATACGAACTTTACAACAGCGAATTTATCAATCGATCTTTAATATTCATGATATGATCATGAATATTAATACTTTTTCTAAAACTGAAGCGTGAGGGCTGCGTCCGTCAATTAAACATATTTACATATTTTTTAAACAATATGCACTATGCCATTTACTCATACAATATCTTACCAAAATTATAATTGACAGAGGGCTAGTTTCTGAATTGAGAATTTCACTAAGTGAATACGTAAGTAACGTTCTGTCACGCACTTTTCTAAGAAATTCCAAGGGACAGCACTACAGTTAACCATTTACTTAGCGAAATTCTGAAATCAGGAACTGGCCAATATTCAGTCAGATGCTCAGAAATTATACAACCAAATAATTGTTTTAATAGATTCCCTTTAATACTTAACCCACGAGTCCACAGATGCTACATAGGAATATTTTGGCGGTTCGTGGTTATGTTCTGCAACCACCAATCGCACGCCATCCTCGCAGGTAGTCACTTTGGCTTTGCAACCGGTTTTAATTTTCGAGCAATACCAGAGCACCTGCCCATTTTTCGTAGTCCACACCTTCTTGTATGTATGGCTCTGGAAATAGAGCAGGGGGTGCTTCTTCTGACCCGATGGGATGTAATATACTTCGAACAAAAGAAGTAATATGTTACTAAGACACCTGATCCTATTAACCTTAATCGCCTCCCTCAAAGAAATTGCACAATCTGTTTTCGATGCGCAAAATATTTGAGTTGCTAAGGAAATATATATTTCTTTGCGCATTGAAAACAGATTGTTTTGCGTAATTAATATTTAATAAAAAACCTGAGCACCGCGGCGTATGATGCAATTCTTATGCCGCGTCTCACTTGACTCGTATTTGCGCATTTTGCAAATATTAACCATCCATTGCCGGGTTTTCTGACGAATAATTAGCACTAATTGTGTACAACTTGCAATAAATCGTTGGCTAACAAGCGAATACGGAATAGCCAAGTGAAGCGCCAGCAGTTTAAGTAATGTCAGCTCTACAGGGTGACTTCGAATTCGATTGACAAATTTAAAGGGGGCATTCTAAACAGGATTTAGAAACATATAGCGATAGATTTCAAAGAAATGAGGCGTCAAAAAAACCCACTATTTACCCAAAATTACTTCACTTAAGCATAGACAAACAATATAAGGACTAAAAGTTATAAAAATAAAAAAAGCTATGGGTCGAGCGCCTTATGTTCGGCGCCGGTCAACTCAATTGTTCTTTTAATTGTTTACGCATGTCGTAGGACGGACTCTTATATATTTTACATATTATTAGAAAACATTTTTCAACGTTTTGGTACCTCCTATAACTTCGAATTTGGATTCATAGTTTCGAGCAAAGGGTTCACAATGAAAAGAACATTTAATCACGATTGAATGTATTAGGTCAAGTTACCTGACTGATGCCCAAACATCGAGAATTAAAGTAAACAAGTTTACCCCACAATCTCAGTTGCGATTTGACCCGTTAAATGTAAATGTTTTACTAATCATAAATTGAGCTCATACAGGGAACCATAATTCGAAAATGTTCGAGTTTATGAATACATTTTTATTTAAGTAGCAGTTTATTATGTAAAAATACAATTAAACTTAAAAAAATAGTACTAAAAATAAAATTAAATGCATGTCACAAACATTTATTCCAACAATGATTGCAGAAAATCAGGCATCAACATCAACTTTGAAAATGGCAAGATTAATGCCTCTCTAGAACCCAATATACCCTTAACATAGACAGATCAGTTTAAGAATACGTTTAGGAACTAAGTTTGCTACGGCAATGTATAGCGTAAAAACCGGATTCGCGCACGAAGGGTTTCGTACCATTAACTATGCAACATTTGAATATTTCAAGCGTCTACCTATTGCCGTTATTAACATCGGGGAAAAAACGGCAAAAAAATCACGTTTGTCGGTTGGGAGCCCACTTAAATATTTATTTTATAATTTTTTTGTATTTGTTGTTATAGCGGCAACAGAAATACATCATCAGTGAAAATTTCAACTGTCTAACTATCACGGTTCATGAGATACAGTCTGGTGACAGACGGACGGACGGACGAACGGACAGCGAAGTCATAGTAACAGGGTCCTTTACCCTTTGGGTAAGGAACCCTAAAAACAAAGTAAGATAACTTATGAAAAAATAAAAAGCAGAAAACAAATAATACAAATTACTAAAATTTTCCTTGGAAAGAGATCAAAATCCTAATTAAATGTGAGAAAATAATTGAGCCGGGCTTGAGAGACTGCTTTTGCTTTCGCTAACAGTCTAGCATCTCCCTCTAGCCAAACTGTAACATTACCGTCTCATTTAGAAGGAGAAGTGCGTCCTGCCAGTTATGACCTACGGAGCCCAAAAGCGAATGCCGACGGTAGGATTAGTCTACCGATTCAAAGTCGCTCAGCTTGCCATGGAACTGACAATGCTCGGAGTCTCTTTGATTTAACATGTCAGAAATGAGACAGTTCGCCAAAGAACTAAGATCAACAATTGACACATCATCATCATCATCATCATCAGCCATTTGATGTCCACTGCAGGATATAGGCCTCCCTCGAGTTTTCTAACCACGAAGGGTTTTGCCATAATCGCCACGCTTGGCAGGCGGGTTGGCGATCGTAGTATGCTGTTGGAATCTCAGGAAGATGCTGCTGCCCGTCTCCTGGTAATTTGGTTAAGTTACCAGAATACCACTCGCTAACGGTGAAGCATGACACATCCTATAAGATAAACAAGTTAAAGTGCCAGTGGAACTGGTCACATCCACAGAAGAACCGATCGTCGATGGGGCACAATTCTCGGGTGGAGACCATGGATTGGCAATCGCGAAGGACGCCGACCGGCTCGGTGGACCGATGACAGATTGCTGGCAGCAGTTGGATGAGGATGGTCGAGGACAGAAACGACGAGGACAGAAAGACAATACCCCGACTGCAGTTTAATTAGTGTGTGGTAAAGGGCAGGACTTCACCAGTAAAACAATACAACTAAAGATTCGAGGAAAGATTCAGGGCTAAGGAAGATAACATTTATAAATAAATCAAATGTTCGTTGTAGATCACTTGGGAACGGATGTAACGATTGGGAATAATGTTCGTCGTATTATTAACTTATGTGATTCGAATAACGTGTTTAGGGAAAGCAAAATTGGTAATGTAGCCCGGAAAATAGGAAAATTCGGGAAAAAATTAAATAGTGTATTTTTACGCTTGAAATTTTACAAAATTATAAGAAGCAACTGAAATTTGGGTCAACGTCTGTCTGGCCCGCTAAAATATTACAAATTTGCCATTCTTCCTAAACATAACAAATTTACATCAATTCTTTACAGACAAATTCTACAAATAAGTCGCTATCGGCCGGTTTGTGAATTAAGAATTTCACTTAGTAAATACATGAGTATCGTTGTATTACTTCAGATTGTTCATAAAAGGGCGAGACAGACAGATACTTACCTATTTTCTTAGTAAAATTATTCATACCAGAAACCAGCGGTAAGTCAACCAATCTCATCCAGGCTCAAAGGCCTAGTTCAGTTAGTCTTACACCACTATTGAGAACAGGAATTTATATTTATCTAGGAACATTATACATAGCGTTATATCTAACTATTCCTTAGCAAGATCCTATTTACGGTCTTATTTATAAAACACGATTCAGAGTCAGTTTATTTAATCTGTGGTTACGTCTATTTCTCGTAAAGTCTCCACCACAGAATATTTTAATAGGCGTTTGTCGAGTGTTTTAAGGAGTTGTGTTTTTGTAAATAAGACCGTTAACCTTGTTTCGTTAATTTGAATACTGCAAGAGTTCACGATTATAGGTATATATTTTTTCAACTTAGTTCAAATCCACTACTTTTTGCTATTTAATACCTACTCTACTTTTGTGTAATATGTTTCTACACATCTATATTAGCCGTTTGCCTATATTAGCTGTCGACCATACTTAAGTCTTATTCTTTAAATACTACCAGCCGTATTCACAAAAAGTCGATTCCACTAAAACACTCTCAAGACGGAAATAAAACAGGTTCATGAGAGGAATTCCAGTTATAAACCGACTTCAAGCGTGTTTAATTGGAATCGAATTTTTATAAATAATACTGCACTTTTATATCTATAGCGGCACTCATATCAGGTAAGCATAATATTTAATATGATAATTGGTGTTACAAAGTTATGTTTTGTGTTGGTTTGTATAAAATGGCAGCATAATAAAGTCTTAGAACATAATTTCGGGTTACTTTCATTCCTGTTAAGTCTGTAATAATTTACTCAAAATGTTTATAGATTTGCCATTAACTTAAATGCATTAATTCTGACGTAATATAAATTTTACTGTTTTTACACGATTGATTCAATAAAATAATAGTATTAGGCGTGGGGCACATAGGAAGGACGTGGGACGGAGGCGCGGAAAAGACGCGGCGTCCTATCAATTCACTTTCAGATAATGTACTAAAGCGATGGGACTAGCCCACACAGAACGCGAACTCGCGTCTTTTCCGCGCCCGCGTCCCACGTCCTTTCTATGTGATTCACGCCCTATGTTTTCAGGGGTAAAGGTCTATATTATATCCACATTACAACGGGCCGGTGACTTGCAGGCACAATGTTACAAACTAATAAAAATAAATGTTAAATACTTATAAGTGTTAAGCGCAAAAAATGCCGGTGACCGATAAGGGGACGGGCTTTTTTGCACTTTAAACTTTAATGTAGTCTCTGACCTTAAGGTTTTCTGCTGGGTTTTCCGATATCACCCCTAAATCAGGTGTGTAAAATACTTTTTACTCTCTAATGCTTAGTATTTAAAATCTGAATATATATATATATATATATATATATATTACTTTTCAATGCCCTATCTAGGGCCATCGGTCATTATTTTTATAATTTTTTAACTTATAGAATCAATAAAAATCGCGAAAATGAGTCTAAATGATCACTAGATATGGTTTTATTTGAGCCGTACAGAGTCTTGGACAATAAAAAATATATACTAAAATGACTATCACTGAATGTGTTAGTGACGTCGGTCGTCAAAATTCTATTAATAGGATTTGTATTTCTGTAATTTCATAAATGCCAATACCCAGCCTTAAGGCTGGGTTTTCCGACATTGTCCCTAACTGAGGTGTTTTAAAATACATTTTACTCTCTGATGGTTAGTATTTAAAATCTGAAAAAAATTTATTGCTTTTCAATGTCTGAATTCTTTTGATTATTTAAACTTTATAGCATCAAACAAAATTGCACACATCTAAATTATCTAAATAAAAGTCTAAATTATCACTAGGTATGGTTTTATTTGAACTGTACTGACTTTTAGATAAATACCAAAATGACTACCATTGAATATGTCAGTGACGTCGGTCGGTCGTCAAAATTCTATTAATAACATTTGTATTTTTGTAATTTCAAAAATGCATACTTTTTCCCCAACTATTCGCTCGCGCAGCGCAATAAGTCCCATACGAATTCCGTGCGCTCGGAGAACCCGGCCTTAAAGGTATTTAAAGTTTAGTTTAGATAGAAATCGTGCTGCCCGCACGTTGCCGGCCTGATGTTGAATTGAATTGAATTGAATTGTTCCGTGGATAGGCCTTACGAACCTATGCACAGAACAAAAACTGTTCTGTGGGTGTATGTTGGTTTTTTTCTTTATTCTTTTATAACTTCTAAACGTGTTGTGATGTAATAAAGAAACAATCACGCATTGAATCGATTTAGAAGTGTGTGGTGTTGTTAAAATTCTTCTGTAATTCCGAGTAACACTAGTAGTAAGTAAATTATTTATTTCCAAAAAGATAATACAAATTAAGGTCGCTTATAAATATAGTCATTGGAGGGTATTACATAAAATGTATTTGCGTTTACCGGCAGTCCCCAAACTAGGCTAGGCCTGTATCTTGACACTGGCAGTCATGTTTATTTGCTTTCGTAATTGTACAAGAGTTAGATGTTATTGGAGTATTTCATTTTTATCATCACATATTTATTCACAAAAATCAAAAGAGCGGCTCACTCTGTTAAATTGTAGCTTACTGATATCTTAGCTATAAAAACTATATTTAAATATTGTTTGTAATGGGGTTGAAATCATCTCAAGGTTTCGTAGCAAATACTTATACGCAAATTGTAAACAAATTAAACCTAGATACTCCCAAAACTTGAGACAACATAATCACAGCGAAATTGTAGATAGAGATAGAGAACGCTTTACACTTTGCTTTTTATACATTTTAATGACTTAACATTGAGAATTTCACTAAATAAACACTTAAGTATTAAGTCAATACTGAATTTTGCAATACTAATTAATTATTAACTTAATAGTTTTTAAATGAATGAATAAATAGTCTGTCTCTTTTCGTTCTTTTTATAAGAAATCTTTACATAAAGAACGAGACGGAATAATACTTAAGTATCACGAAATTCTCAATTGAAAAAACAGCGATTAATATGTCATAATGTGGCAGCAGGTTGGTAACGAAACATAAATGCTTAGGGTCTGTTTAAACTGTTCACATGACATCCATGGCAGTGGCAAAATATTGCCATGAACAAAAAAATATATATGAAAAAATTTTAGTTCATTCATACGAATCCCACGTGCTACGGTTTTCATACTTATAAGACATTTTTGTCAATGTCCCGCAAGTAAGGCGTTCTGGTTCGCTCTTTCACACGATGTAGAACAAGATGGGTTGATTCAATTCGATGCAACGACATAGAGCTGCACAATTTCTCCCTGCTACGTAAAGAAAGACACCGTTATTCACCTACAGACATGCTGGACACCAAAAACAATTTACTTTGTCCACTTTTTTATTATTATTTTTAGTATTTATACACTAGCAGCTTTAAGCTGGGGCGTGTAGATTACTTTCGTGCACTTGTAAAATGTCTATCAAGGCAGTTTTTAAATAAAGTAAAGTAAAAGTAAAGTAAAAAGTATTTATTGCCATTTTAAAGGTAACATTTAAACATTTGCTGACCCCCACACTAGGCAGAGCCTGTCCCGTGGGGGAAGGATTAGATGTGGCTGATTACCTTACAGTTACGGCGGTACATGCAAAATCTTAAGGAATGAGTTGATTGACGGAAGAAATCAATATATTTTCTGCGTTACTAAAATATCAGAAATGTTAGCCAACGGCCACACAGCGTTGTGCAGAAATCGCGCCCTCGCCCCGTCTCTTCAATAGAATTTGTATGAAAGCGAATTGGATTAAAGACGCGTCTTTTCCGCGCCCCCGCCCTACGTCCTCTCTGTGTGGCCGAAGACTTACTTTGCTAAGGACGCCATTTTGCTGCGTTCTTATGGCACTGCGTTCTTAAGTTTCTTTGAGATCCTAATGTTTTTAATGTTACATTGTGCGTGGAAATAAAAAAATCGTTTTTAAAAGAAAACTATAAGGTTCCTTAGGAAGAAATTGACATTTTGATATTTAAATATTAACATAAAATAATTTTATTATTCATTATTTTATAGCGTCACTCCATTTCCTTCCGTGGATGTCGTAGAAGGCGACTAAGGAAATATATTACCAGCAGACGGGTAGCAGCGCCTTCCTGAGATTCCAACCGTAAACTGCGATCGCCAACCCGCCTGCCAAGCATGGCGATTATGGCAAAACCCTTCATGTTTAAAAACCATGAGGGAGGCCTATGTCCTGCAGTGGGCGTCAAATGGCTGATGATGATGATGATGAATTTTATTATTATTATTAAAATTCTTCATTGCACAATCAAAACAAATTAAACAGTACAAAAAGGACAAAGGTGAACTTAATGTTAAAAAGCATTATTTTCCAGTTAACCTTGGTGTTGCTAAACTAGCAATCTAATATATAAAAATCTCGTGTCACAGTGTTTGTCCGAATTTTCCGATTTTTATGAAATTTTTTGTGCATATATGGTAGGTTTGAGAATAGGTCGTAGGCTATTCGTAGGCCTACGACCTATTCTCAAATGGGTAGTGCTTGCGTAAATATAATAAAAATAAAAAGATTCTAGTTCATATAATAAATTTGAACCTACATTTTTTGAGTGATTCAATTATGTTATATTCGTTAGCAAAATTATATGGACAAAACACTTTGTTTCGGTGTCCAGTACGCGTAGCTTTCGGCTCGAGCGCCAATTTTCTACCACCCCGTAAAGAATCATAGCCATATCTAAACGTAAAGAATCATAGCCGGATCTAAACTTAGAGGAAACCCATCTGATTCTCAACAGTGTTGTCAGGCAACTTAGTCGGGGGGTGGTCGTGGGCCCTGTACGCGAAGGCCTTGCTCCCGACGCTAATGGCGCCAGCCCTGCAGCCCTTCAGCCTCCGGGAGCAGTACCAGGTGACCCTGCCGTCGGCGTTCTGCTTCTGGTAGCTGTAGGTGTAACCCGAGAGCAGGAGAAGGGGATGCTTCCCGCCGCGTTTCGTCCAGAGGAAAGTGCCTGTGGAAGTTCAGGGGGTTAGTGGTGAATGCAGGTCTGGCGTGAGAAGCTGGGTTGCATGCATATTCAGTGAAGTGAGGCAAAACTTGCAAACCGTTTTTTCGGTACCGATTTCCAAAACTTGGAAACCACATCAAATAAAAAGTTGATTTTTCTTCTTATTTTTCCTATAAATTGCCGGAGTTTCAAAATTTTATGAAAATAAAAAAAAAAAAAATTACTTTTGCTTCTCGGAAGTGGCTTAATTTCTTGATACTGAAGAAACTGTTTTCAGCTTTCCCGTTATTTGAATAATATATAATGTTATTATTACTGTTTGAGACTACTGAGGTAAAGTTTTAATTACATTAATATTTTGGATCTTATCTGAGACATTTTATATTCCAATGAACACCTAAGTCCTGCTGGAGTAATACATAGATACTGAGTGATATTGGTTTATAGTAAAAAGGAATCTAATATAATGGTTTTCTTAGAAACGTGTATTAAACTTTTTTTTGTACATAATAACAATACATAACAACAACAATATTGTTATTTAACCTATGGGTCTAACAATAAAAGTTGCTTCTTCAACAAAATACAGGTAATGACGAAGCATATAAATTTATTAATTTCCGCTTATAACCTGTACATCTCACGAAAAAGTGGAAGACATCATTGATGATAATAATAACTTCCACACAACACAATCACTCGTCCTGGTCCCAAGCCAGGATGTCCTATCCAGCATGTACGACAATCAGCCTCACAGTCCGCCCACTTCTACGCATCCCTGGAAAGTTCCCTAGGCCAAAATTAGGAGCGATTTAGTGGCTAACAAAAAATGTCAGTAGCACCGCACCATTGTGTTGTCCTTTTTAATAAACTGAGGTTTCCTGTGACAGTGGTCACCGTAGTGGGCGAGGACCTGGTGTTGGTTGTCTGTGCAGATTCTCGCCGTACAACGCTTCGCAGTCCCCGGCTGGACCATGGTGCAGCGCCACTGGTACACCTCGTTGCGACACCTCTGCATTGTGTATGAGTAGCCTTGGAATATTAGGAGTTGGTTACCGCGTTGGGATGTGCCAAACAATACTGGAAAATGGTCGGTTTTTTTGTACAATAGCGTTTAGGGATTCGGATATTCTTTCCTCTGTTATATTTAATATGTTTTAGCTACTCAGAAGCTACAAGTATCGTGTACACCGGCGATCTTAGAACCAAAATGGGTTGTGTTCATCAGTGTTCTAACATCGCCGGAGTACACGATACGAGTAGGATTCGAGTAGCTATTTTAGCTCACTAAAGGTCCGAGTGCACTAAGATCTTTAAAACCCGGCTTAAGTCTGGCTTGAGCAGAGTCTCGCCGAATTGTGTCGGATTTGTTCCGTGGTCGATTAAGATACACAGTTACATAGTCAATGTATAGCAGGTAATATTTTACGAGGTAAGTGGACGCCAAGCTTTGCTACTCATTTGTCAGATGGTTTGTTGTTTTCTCGCCTTCCAAATTTTAGTAAATAAAACGATGATTTATGAAATATTTTAATTTATCTATTCATTGTTATACGCCATTTCATTATAAGCCTTATAGGGCATTAAGACCTTGTACTTTGACCTTGCACTTTAAAGTACCAAATGTTATTTAATTATTATTTATTTTTATTATTTATTTATTTATTTATATTTGTAACTTACAGCTAATGCCAAATCGCTACAAACTTAGTAATTACTAAAATTAAACATCGCAATAAATAATATAAAAGACATAACATTGCATGCACTAATCATAAAATTTTAATTACTAAAAACAAAAACAGAATCATCCTTTTTCAAGCATTCCCTTGCATTCTTCAATCATTTTCCCAATTCATGAGGTAAACATATCACACTGCGGCGCCGACCTGAGCAGGGAGTTGAGCAGTGCCAGCGCGTGCGGCACGGGCGCGTGCTGCTGGCCCGCTGTGCGCGAAGCCGTTGTCAACTGATAACCATCTTATTAAACATAGGCACCTATTTATGACTATTGTGCTAGTTAAACTGTCATTTATGACAAAATCTACAATAGACCCGATCATCAGTGACATTAAATCATGGATGATATGCTTTAAAGCAGGCAATGCAAGACTCCTTGTCACAATGCCTACACTGCGTCAGTATCCGCTTGGCTTTATAGCGGTGGTGGGGTGCCGCTATTTTTTCGCCGGTACAGTAGGTTTGGAAGTTGAAGAGAAAGAATTTCACTTATATAGTCCACAGCGAGGTATAATCAGGAAGAAGAAAACAGTCACAGTGTTCCAGAAGAAAGTTAAGAAAGATAGCAAATAGATCGTGAAGTTGGAAAGCAGAAGGCAAGTAAGATTCGCGTAAAGATTGTTAGGACAATATTAGGACGAGTCTTGCGGGTGTGCTGTTTGGGCGCTCTCTGCCGCGGCTGCTCTGCACTGGGAGCGGGTTCGCTGGCACCCCCCGCGCGCACACCTCATGCACCGCGGTGCCCGGACGAGTTCCTTAGGGATGTGCGGAGGCGCAGCTAGTGCTGTGCCGCCACAGCTTCTTTGTTACAACCTAGAACTGGATCCAGACGATTCATACTACTAGTATCAGTGTTGTGTGTGAACGACTGGCAAAGAAATTGCAGATGGACTTGGCTCAAGAGGATTTACGGTTTGAATAGAAAACAAAACATACAACATAAAAAAATTATGTATTAAGGCGGCAGGGGATCAATGGACAAGATTAACAGGGGACCGGCGAGGTTGGCGTGACTGCGAAGAGGCCTATGCTCAACAGTGGGCGTCTTTCATGGCCTGTATAGACAGATAGGAAAAATATGTAGGCTATTGGTTGTGGAGGCTAATATTTAAGCCACTTCATGAATATTATCCAGCTTTAAGTCGCACGACATTGAGTCGGTACGAAGCTGTTCCAGAAACTGGAAAACCAGATGTTTGCATGTACAGATATCGCTACGATACAGAATGCCAGTAAGTAGCTGGAACGCTAGCTTACTAGCCCCTACCATACCACTAACCTACCTACCTACCTACCTATAACTGGCACCAGTATCACTGCCATAACTTTGAACCAGTGAACCAGCGACAAAGAATGATTGAAAGTATTCATTCCATAAGATATTAAATCACAAAACATAGCTAATAGGTAATAAGGCAGTCTATATACGTCCCACTGCAGGCCAGAGGCCTTCTCTTAGAGAGAGAGTATGAGCTTAGTCACCATGCGTGCCCGCCGCGGATAGGCCATTAGAAGTGCAGAATTACGAGTATGTCACAGGGTATGTGAACACCTCAGGCACTCATTTTTCCACACGATGTTTTCCTTCACCGTTAGCGAGTGGCATTCCTAATTTACCTTAGTAACTTCGAAAACAAATCATGACTTATCGGATGTGAGGCAAGCGTTCTACCGTCCAAACATCAATCACCGTGTCTAAAATAAATAACAGACCAAATAACTACTTTGAATAAATCTTTTTATTTACGAAAAAATCTACTTTCGATCGCGATCCTCTTTAAGTGACCTTCGAAGTAAAAGGACTTCAATCTCCACTTCATTGGGCTCACATTTGTGTGCCTCTTGTCTTATGATTGTGTTCGCTGTAGTGACCAGGACTCCGCTGCATATGTTCCTTTTGACACATCTCCATACTATATGTCCGTTGCGATTTACGCGCCTTTGTGTGTACCGGTGGCCATTTCTCAGGAGGATGTCACGGCCTCTCTGAGACGGAATGATCGTGAAGTCCTGATTGCTTGAAAGATCGACTTTTGGATCTGAAATTGAGTTGGTAATTGAGTTGAAGACTGTTTGCAACACAAATAACGCCAGTATATTCACCTTTTCCTACATTCCTACGTCCCCTACAAAGACAAGTTGTTGACAATTCAGTTTAATTGTTTCATAATCTCCTTGAAACTTTAAATATATTTTTACGCTTTCTCCGATTCCCTTTCTCTCGAGTGGGAGAGCAATAAGGGCTAACAAGGATACAAGATATCGCGTTGTATCCTTCGTTAACTTTTTTTATTTGAAATTTTATTTACAACACACATTAATGATGCCTAACTTAATAATCAATACATATACTTTAATAATGCTTAAATAAAATTTATATTTACAACTATTTGCGAAACCCGTGGATGGGATCCCAGACGCCTCGTTAACTTAATTTATACTGATTATACTTAGGTACGTTAGATAAACTTAAAACTAAACTTTTGTAAATTGTACAAAAATAAAATAAATAATATAAAGATATTTATTTGTTAAACATGAGTTTTGAAGAGGATGGTAGATAGTCGAATATTGCCATTGGAGACATACAAATTTTGTTATAAGAGAGCGCCTTAAAGTTGTCTTACGTTTTATAAAGGAGAATGATCAAAAACAGTCTATGTTGCGCTTTAAGCATTTATACCTCAAAGTGTTTCTTTTGAAAAATGATTTCATAGTTCCATTTGATAAATTAAAAGAATCAGGGGTTTAAAAGTAATAATTAAAAATATCTGTATTGATTGTATAACTAAAAAACTTCAGTCAGTCAATACAGATTACAAACACAGATTAGATTACATTATTGCAAAAATTGCAAATCGTGTAAATACATAAAATGCGAAAGTGTAAACCGCAAACTGCAAACGGGGAGTTTTTGACGGGAATTCAAACGAGCGGTTTTATTACGCCTTTATTTTTGCAAATTGATTCCAGTGGATTTTATACTGTTTAATTAGTGTAGTTTATTGTTAAAATGTCATCTCATTCTTGGCTTAATTAACTATTTGGTAAGAGCACGCATTAAGTCAAGGCATGTCACTGTACGCACATACTTTGTTTACATTTTGGTAAACCGAGACACTGACACAGCGAACACATTGAGCTCTTTGGTGGGCTATTGCTGCAATTGCATTGTAGGCAAAAGAACAGTAGGATGTTGCGCTCACGTGATGACAGTGGTGTGGTACTTGAGCTGGGGACGATTTAATGATATAAATGCCCCAGCTCCTTTCTTAGATAATATATTTGAAGAGGGTATTTAAATAAAAAATGTTATATTACTTACAAGACCTCGTTTTATTTTAATTTTTTTCTTTCTTAGACATGCCTATGACTTTTTTTAAAGATATAATATTGTAAACTGTTGTACAGATATGCGATAATATTAGACGAACCCTATTACTTATTGCATGAAACCTACGGATATTTTGTATTTTATACAGAATTATTACTTAGCACTAACTAAGCATACCTACCTAATAATGACCTATGTTTATAATTCAAACTGACTAGGTACCAATGCCAACCCAAAATAACACCAAACCACCAAAGTTGTCATAACCTCAAAACATGGGCTCAAAATTAAGATTTCTCGAAACTCCCATCTAATATTTTCATAATATTTTTCCTGCATTATCCAGAGCTAATTTCTTATAGTTTACCGTTGGTTTCATCAATGCGCAAGAAGGCGCAAAAATAGACTAACTGCAATAGTAAATTGGTCATTCTCCTTTTGTCAATAGATAAATTGATGCATTAAAACGAAATATTTCAATGTTATAAGTATTATACACAATTATACGAAAAATTAAGAGGTCAGAGAAACTTCAAATATCAATGAAAATATAATTAGCAAAATCTGTAACACAATAAATGTCTTATTTCTTTCTAATTATGCCAGACATACGTGTCTATGCCATTATCTTTCGGTCAAGAATTTCGTTACATTAATAACATTTGTCCAATAACATAACTTTATATTTAAACATAATGTCAAGTTCTCTTAGTCTCTAGATTATTATAATTGTAAGTCCCATACAGAATATACTTTTTTGCAATAGAGCAGCGTTTGCCCTACGGATGCATACTCTGCTTGTGTCACGTTGTAATCTACTTGTAATTGTAATTACTTACGACTGAGATCTGTTTAAAAATGCCTGGATTGGATTTGAAGAATAGAGCTACTTCTAAGATATATAATGCCGGTAGCGAAAACATATTGTATTTCTTAAAATATGGCTAAAACTATCACTTGATTTTAGTCCAAACATGGCTCCTATGCACCTTTTTTGTGCTTTGAATGCATTCTCTCTGTTTGTAGAGTTTCCCCAAAATATTAAACCGTATCGCAGCACTGAAGCAACAAGGCCTTGATATGCAGTAACGACAGCTTCAGTGTTAATGACAGGAGATAACCTGAATAGTAAGTAGGCAGACGAACTAAGCTTTCTGCAAAGTACTGCGATATGTTGTCTCATAATAAGATTTTGGTCCACTGGTAACCCTTGAAACTTCGTAGAGACTACTTCTGAAATGCGTTTATTGTTGTAATGTATATTTAGGTCTGATATTATGGACTTTGGGATTATCTTTGGGTGAATATCATGAAACTTGTTTTTGTCAGGTTGACCTGTAGGTTATTATTACTTAGCCACTCGATAATTGAATGTAGAGCTTTATTTACATCATTTTCATAACCGTGTTCTTGTCTATACTGTATAGTGACCGTACATTCAACTGCTAAGTATAGAGCTAAGCACTACTTGAACTACATTTAAAGGTGGGTTTCCGTGCCTAAATATACAACATCTTGAGAAACATCGGCAAGAGCTTTCTTTCCAATAAGAACATATTTTTTTTCTTCAGATATCACAATATTAGTATTAGTCTGTTTTCGATTTCACTGCTATGTACGTGCCATTTTTTATCTTCTCGTACATGAGTGGCTTATGCGTATGTTCGTGCACTTGTCTATTCACAGTTCTGTCTGGATTCAAAAACAAATACGCCTTGCATACATAGTAGGTATCGATATCGGAGTTCAGATTTGATTTTTATGTCTTGGCCGTAACTATAATTATTATATATCAGCAACTTTTTTCCACTGGCCATGATGATTTCTCGCACTGCAATTAGAAAAACTATAAGCTTTAGCACACATTTACTTTGAAACTGACTATTGTATTGTGTAACGAATGTGTATTTTGTATTTAAAATTTTAATCTCAAAGAGTATGCATTAAATTGTCACGGAATATAAACGTACAACTTTTATTACTTGTGAACTCATACATGATTTACTAAACCTAAAAACACAAACACTATGTAAACTCTATGTAAATTCGTGGTCTCAGCTCACACTTAAAAAAAAAATTAACAAAAAGCGGCCAAGTGCGAGTCGGCCTCGCGCACGAAGGGTTCCGTACCATTATCTATACATTATATATTATAAACTAGACAAAGATCGAATTTGAGAATAGCGCAATCTATAGAAACCAGCAAGAAGCGGTTAACATTGACATTTAACGACATATTATACGGCGCTGTGAAGGTTACATAGATGGCCGCTAGATGGCGAGCGCTGACTTTAGACAACTTTTGTTGTATGGGAACCCACCTTAAATACGTATTTTAGTCTGTTTTTAGTATTTGTTGTTATAGCGGCAACAGAAATACCTACATCATCTGTGAAAATTTCAACTGTCTAGCTATCATGGTTCAAGACATACAGCCTGGCGACAGACAGCCAGACAGACAGACGGACAGTGGAGTCTCTTACCCCTCTGGGTACGGAACCTTAAAAACTAGTTATTATCTACAACAAATACGGAAGAAACAATAGGCGACGGGTGGTTATGATCGAAGACATTCATATGTACATTGCCGGTCTCTCTGTCAACAACAAAATAAGATTTGCAGCCACCGCTGCCAGTGCAGTTTGTGCATCGCCATTTCTGCGTCATCTGACGCTCGTTCCAGAAGCAATAGGTGTAGCCCCGGTACAGATAGAACTTCTTCCCGTTCTTGATAATCAGCCGAAACACGTCTGTCGCTGTTGGTTGAAGTGTTGTTAGAATTTTGGTGAGTCGTCGGAATTATGAAAGAGGTGTAATTCAAGTTAAGGCTGCTGTTACTTGGAGCATGCTGTCCCGCTCACACAATTTAACATTTTAATATTGTAATAATCACGGACATTTTAGATTTATTTTTGTTTTCCTATACGTTTTTTAATAAACAAAAGTTGTTTCCAAAATTATTAATTTTGGAATCAAATTTTCTCAGTCAAAATCTTAGCACGGGATAAGAAAAATATGCATTGAACATCCGCAATTTAATTATCCATCAAACCCTCAGACCACATTCATCAAAAATATACTCAATTTATTACAAGTAGGTACCTGGGCGACCAAGTTTTGCTCGGTAGTTTTTTTTTGTTGAAAAAAAGAAAAAAAATAATCGGACTGAAAACAATCTTGTCAACTGTCAAATTTCATAGACAGGATTTGGTGCGCATTAGGCCTCAGCGGTATTGGAGGTATACTATTTCATGTGGAATAAAACAACAGTGATAAATTGGACATTTTTTTGTGTACGTTACAATGAGTATAGTTTTCGCGTGATAAATAAAATCTAATTGGTTCATTTATTAATTATAAAAAATATCCAGCACAGTTTTCAATAAAAAAAACTAGAATCGAAAAAAAATTCTGTCAACTTGTTCAATCTGTAAGCTTACGCAGACTATACTACAAGGTTAGCAGTCCTGCCAATTTCGTATCGTAGATATGTACGAAATGTTTGAGTTTTGATTTCTGTAAACGTAATTTATTTAGAGCAAAGAAAATCAAACGAAAATCGTCTCATATTTAATTCTTGGTTTACATAGAATAAAGAATATTCTATCTATCTATCATTCTTCACTCATAAATCAAAGAAAGGCACAAAATAAAAACATTCACAAAAAGCTTGATGATGCTTGCTTTTTTATATTGTTTTGAGAATTCGTAATTTACGTGATCATAATAAGTATAAATGACCCCTTTCGATTGAAATATTGTAAAATCAAAAGTATATTTAGTCACGAAACAAAACGAAAGAAGGCACAAAAGCTAAAACTACACCACAATGAACGCGTAGCATGTTCGGACTCAGTTTAAAGAATATAATATAATTGTGTAAAAACATATATATTTTATATATCGCTCGATTGATAAAAAACAAAACGAACTTTGTATGAAATCTGCCCCACAAATGAGCTCACACATCAACTGAACTATTTTTTTTAAAGTTGCAACTGTGATGTTTGTGACGTATAATGTTGTCCTCCTGAAAGCAAAGAAGATTGTATTTCGTTTAATTTTTTAGTTTTAGTTTTTAGGGTACCGCACCTCAAAGGGGAAAACGGCACCCTTATAGGATCACTTTCTTACAGTATTATTTAATGTAATATTTATCTAATCGCGATGGTAGACCCGTTAAATTGACGTTAAAGGAATAATTAGGATAACTTTGTTGTCTGTCTGTATGTCAAGACCCTATTTTTCAGGAAGTTTCTCAGCTATCAAGTTCAAATTAATATCAAATCGGTCCACGGTCTCTTGGTGTAATAGATCATGCTTATTCGCTTCTAAGTCAATGTGATAAAAAAAATATCACATTTTTCATACAACAAAACTTACTATGTATGGTACTTTCTGTTGATCTATAATCATGAATATTGACAAGAAACAGGGTTTTAGAGGAGGGTAGTTTTCAGGGTAGTTGGGTTGCACTGGTGTACGTACATAATTGTCCACTGCAAAGTTTGTAATCATATAGGCGCGAGACCTACTGATTTGTTTGGAACCATATAGGCAAAAGACTTCACTGTCCGTCTGTCTGACTGTCTCTCTGTCTGTCTGTCACCAGGCTGTATCTCGTGAACCGTGATAGCTAGGCAGATAAAATTTTCACAGATGATGTATTACTGTTGTAGCTATAACAAATACTAAAAACTGAATAAAATAAATATTTAAGGGTGGAAACACACAAGAAATGTATTTTTTTTTGCCGTTTTTTGCTCGATATTAATAACGGTATCACAGAATATTAAGTTCTATATTCGCTTAAAAAAAATTACATTAAAATAGAATAAATATTTAATGGCGGCTTCGATACAACAAACGTGATTTTTTGCCGTTTTTTCTCGATCTTTGTGTCTAATGTTGTATAGATAATGGTACGGAACCCTTCGTGCGCGAGTCCAGCTCGCACTTGGCCGGTTTTTATTAAAGAAAGGTTCGCACTTGACACCTGTCTCTCTTTACGTAAGCGAACTGTTACGGGCTTGCTTGTTTGATTCACACGCTAGGTACTCGTCTGGGAACACCGGGATTATACAAGATTCTAAGCTTCAACACACGAAAATCTTTGTCTTGTTACTCGATTCGATGGTGAACAATAAATTTCGAGACTAATAGGTAGGATACTAACCTTTATACTAACGATGGCTCCACAATTCGAAGAGATAAAGGCAACGCATCTCCATAACACCGACCCATTTTTATTGCTCCTTTTCTTGAAATATCTATAACCACCATAATGCAGGCAGAACCCTCCTTTTCTGTTAACGCTGTATGACAGTTTTCTCTTTTGATCCGAAGTTGCTGAAGAAGATAAATCAACAGGCTTGTTGTCAAACCATTTGACAATAGATACTCGTCCAACGTTAAAAAAGCGGCTTAAGACACTCAAAGCATAGTTTTTGGATTTTCATTACTTTTCGTCCTGATATTGTTTGTTTATACGTAATTGTAGTACTTTTGGGTAACAAAAAAAAAATTACGCGTATTTTTTTTCAAAACTAGCTCCATATGCTTCTAAGTCATGGTTAGAATGTCCCATTAAAATATGGTGAACGAACCCAACGTCACCCTGTAGTATGCTCCCCGACTTACAAGACCGAAGAAGGAGAAGCTCGTATTCTAAAGTACCGCCCATCTTTAGCCTTCAGTAGCTTCGGTAGTTCGTGATTGTGATTCAGGTTTTTAAATATAACATATCCGTCATCGTCTACCTTTATCCTAGATCTACATATTTTTGTCTCTGTGCAACGCCAATCTTTGCCCGTATTATATTTGTTGTCTACGGTGTAAAGGTATCCCAAAATCTTCAAGTAAGTCTTTCCGTTTACCATGACGATTTCTTCCACTAGAATAAATAGAAATAAATCAAATGACTTTAGAGTGTGGGCTTAGTTTGAAATAGATAGGTATGCGTTTGTGTTATACCAAGTAGCATGAAAGTACAGATCTTATATTTTTACTTCCGTGTTGAATTAAACACTTATACAACCTTATTTTGTTAAGATCATGATTAATTAGTTACGTACTAATTAATGGATACATAATTTTATCAATATTAACAGTAGGAAAGGTTTTCAGTTATGACCATTCGCGCATTATGAATTATGATAGAGAGCATAATTCACTTAATTTAAGCCGAATTTTGGAATTATTTAACAAATAAGCCTCAAGTGAACTTTCACTCGTCATAAATAACGCGACAAATGGAAAGTTTGTTCCCGTTACACGCCCAATAATTATTTAGGGATTTTATATACTATATTTTTATTTATTAACAATATATTGCAACATTAAAATTAAGAAAAGCGTTACAATAATATAACTGAGCACTACCTATCAAAAAACTTCTAGCATATTCTCACATACCTTCACCACACTTCCAAATCCCATCCATAAACACATCACACTCTGGTGCTACAAATATGATGTAAATAATATTTTTCAAAAATATTGTGGACATTCACGAAAATATCAAAGAGGTCTTTGATATCTCCAATCAGTGTGCGTATAATTTCATGTGTTACGGATATAACTTCATGTACCGTCCATCGGCGGTGCGGTGGTAGTTCTTCATGCCATCTATGTGGTTGTCGACGGACTTCTTCACAATGTTCATGTACTTGTCAAGTATCAAGTACGCTTTGCATCTGGGGTAGGAACTGCAGGAGTAGTGCGCGAGCTCATTGGCCTTCAGGTAGTTCCTGAAGAACGTGTGTCCTTTGTAGAGGACACGCTCCTTGCCGTTGGTCAGGAGTATCAGTTGTACTATAGGGGAATGGAAGTACATCAGTCCATAACATATAAATTGTAAATAATATGTTACCCAAGGAATCACTAAATAGAGCTAAAGAGTTTCTTCTGGATATTCGACCCGATGTGACAAGTAGAAATCTTTCGCATTCACGCTTAGGTTTAAGTTAGAGAAAACGGGTTTTGAAAGTAATACTTTTTATTCAATAGAAATATTTATGTCAAGCTGGGGCTGGCCTCTCAAGTGTTTTGATATAGCTTAAACAATGTTTAAGACGTAAAAAAAGTTATAAATTAATTTTAAACACTTTTTTAAACATGTAAACCAAGACGAAAACTGTGCTGCAAAGTTATTCGCATATAATTATTTGTTTTCTTTTACAAATTTTATAGGTTTTATTTAGAGCAACTGGAACTTCATCGGAGTTAAGAGACATGATACAAAATAATTATATTAAAAAATAACATTGTATGTAAAGTAGTCTACTTGTAATCAGAAGACATAACACTGAATGTTTAGGACAACAAGTAAAGACTTCAACGAAATCGAACAAATAATTATCAAAAAATATCAGTTGCAACTTTTATGGATGGTACGGATAATAGGTAATAATAATAACTTGCACACAACACAATCACTTGACCTGGTCCAAACTAGGATACCATAAAATCGATAAAAGAAAACTCTTTACAACCTAACTATCTTGGCTTCAGTCTTGGTGTATTTCTATGTTTGTGATGTCCTTGGCTGGTTACCATAGCACAGGGTATCCTAGTTTGGAACCAGGACAAGTGGTTGTGTTGTGTAGAAGTTATGTAAGTATTTCTTTATCTTAGATAAGAGATAAGATAAGAATATTCTTTATTGTACCAGGAAAAACACAAACATGAAATGTTTACAAAAATGCAGTACAATTGGCGGCTTCGATGTTATCCTAATGCATTTTAAAATATCGTCCATCTTTACTTCGATAAAGCTTGGGTGCTTCGTGGGTGTGGATAATATTTTTTGATAGGGTAAGGTCACTGCTGTTTAAGTTTATATTGGCTCGACTGTATCTAGGGTGTGTAGCGGATTTTTTGACAATATTCATATGTTCGTCCAGGACCAAATAGGCTTTGCACTTAGAGTAGGAGCTGCAGGCGTAGTGAGCAAGATCGTTGACCCTCTGGTATTTCTTAAAGAACATGTGCCCTTCGAAGAGGAGCCGTTGCTTGCCGTTCGTCAGGTGTATCAGTTCAACTATAGGAGGACGAAATACCGTCAGTAATAACAATAATACATAACGACAATTACGTAATCTGAGGAATACTTAGAAAATATATAACTGGGTTTATTGTAAGAATATAATTAACTGCAAAAGTCATAACCGTTTTTGTTAGAAACTACAGATAGTCGCTTCACATCAAGTATGAAGTAAAAAACAGACCTAGGGTTTACAGTTACAAGATTACAAAAATGTTGTAACTTACTATAATAGAGCTCCAGGGTTTCTTTCCGATATTCAGGCGCAAATGACAAGTAGCAAACTTAAAAGCTAAAATTATTGAGGTTGGAATGGTGGCCGCCGGGCTCAAGTGGATTTAGGTTGGCCGTGTCTGCCGCATAATCCAAAATTGCGACCGCAACTGGGTCCCAAAAATTGACAAAAGTCCCACAGTCTTATTTATAAAAAGTCGATCCCACTAAAACAGAACAGTTATGACCGAAATCCCTCTCATAAACCGGCATCAACTCCGTCTTAAGAGTGTTTTAGTGGCATTGACTTCTTATCAATAAGACTGCGGAACATTAATCTGATCTACAACATGATTAAATGCTCAGTGTGAGTCATATTTTCTGTGGCTTTATTGTATTTTTTTCTCAAAACTAAAAAAAAAATACACAAAAACCGAAAATTGCTGATCAAAATTATTTTTACAGCTTATCAACACTTAACAAAACATAACACATCGTTTGGTGACCTACTTAAAACTTAACAAAACACAACAAATGATTTAGTGACCAATCAATGTAAGAGCTGATCAGTTGTCCGCTACTCAGTTCAACTATTTTCCTGCTCAATTCTAAGTATTTTCTGCCGAATGGTTGCCGCTCAAAAGATTTTGTTTTATCGGTAACTAAAATAACAATTATTTGCTGATCGTTTAAATCTCTTATTATATTTTGAATTATTTAGGTTATAAATCTTTAACATTTATAATCGTGGTCAGAATTTAACAATAGGGAAAATTACTCATAGTTAGATCACAATGACATTTTAGCTATACCATAAATGGCATAAAGGATAATCTGTTCATTCTCAATCAAGCTTTTATGGCATTATAGGCAGGTAACACATCCAGAAAACTATTGTAAACTCTTCGTCTCTCAGAAATTGGAGCCGGGATCCTCATCTATGATTCATAATTTCTTTAGATAGATGTACCTAAACTTTTCAGTCCTTTTTTAGTCCAATTCTGAACAGAATATGCTCCAAGACATAAGGTCCGAATAAACATTTTAAGGCATACTTGCTTCTTAGTTGTGGTACCATCAGCATTACTAATCGGAAGAAAGTAAAAAAATGTCCCAGTCCTTCGTGAATATTCAGCTCTTTGTCTCATCTTTTTCTGATAAGTTACATTGTTGGCTACATACAGTTTTCGTTCTTGCCAATTCATCTCGCTCCAAAATCTACGGAATATCTCATTTCTGTGTTCATCTGTAATTTCATTACAACTTCGCACCCTACTGTCTCGGCAGTAAGTTGAATTGCATCTAGGGCCAAGGACCCTTTCGTGTCGAATTTGGCTCTGTACTTTCTCACCCCTTGGTTTTTTGTAGCCTAAATACTGTTTTCCCTCCATTCTTAGTTGTTTAGATTTGTTCCGTTTCCAATTTTCAGGTCGAGCTCTTCTTTGTCTGCGCCGACCTCCAGTCACATCTCCAGGTAGAAGTAGTTCGTCATTTGTCTGTTCATTTGGTTGAACATTGAGCGGTTCAGTTCGTTCGCTTGAGTGTGGTTCTGCACTACGACTTTCAGTCTGAAGAGGTGTAGGTTCTTGAGTTTGTGTTTCATTAACACTGCAAACTATGTATACTGTAGCTCTTTCATTGACGCCTTCATTGTGTAATAAATAAACTGAAACATCAAACAATTTATTAAAAACAAACAATGTTGCAGTACTTTTATGATTTTTTTTGAAAATGCGGTTTTTATAGTGTTTTAGGGATACAGGTAGTTTATATACTTTTGAGGAATTGGGAGTTAAAAGGAGTTCAAACAAAAGTCATAACTCGGAGTCCGTTTGATTTTTTTAAAAATAAATTTCTTGATAACCAATAAGAAAACTAACTTAATGCAGCTAACATAAGTAATCTTCAAGTACGAAATAATTAATTAAATAGTGCATTCTTGAAACGCAGAATATTTGTTTTTCCTATTTGTGAACAAAACGGCAGGTACCATTAAACATAAAATTTAAACATTAAACACACAAATACCAGCAAGTCTCCACTTATACAAAACTAATTCGTAAATGTGTGTCACGTACACAAACCAAAACATCGAAAAAATAACATAATCTATGCCGTAGTAACGCCTTTCAAACAGAGTTAAGATAACTTAGCTTTGAGTGACTTTTTATTGCACAGCAAAAATCAATTTTACGAGTGTTTATTATGTCCATATTAGTATGATTTCAGAACTTTATTAAAGAACCAACCTTCTTGGATTTTTCCAAAAAGAATAAATTGTGTGAATATGTTCGGTATAATTCTTATGGAAAGAGTTGTGCCAGGAAATATTTATTGAGAAAAGTAAATATACTATAATTATTATCAATTTGTTTAAATAAATTTAAATAATGATTATTGGTAGGAAAACGCATAAACTGAGAGCAACCGTACCTACTCATTTGTCATAAATGAGGTTTTTAGAAAAAAAGGTTGGTAACGACGCCCGGTAAATAGGAGGATTCAGAAAAACTTTTTCTTTATAAGTAATTTTTTCTTTGGGACTTCACAAAACGTTTCTATGCAGTAAATAATAGCCGTCCTCGTCTATTTCAAACTGAGGCTTAGGGTGGTTATGCTCCGGTCCTTTACTGAATAACTCAGTCTCTTCTTCGTTTAGCAAAACATATGACTTGCAGTGACTCTTGTTAAAGTGGGAACACCGCCACCGGCGGCCGTGCTGTAATTTGTGGTGAGGGTAGAACATAAAACCGTTGACGAATACTCCGGGCATCGGTGTTGCGTTTTCAGAACGTTTCTTAGCACGTCGCTGCACTATGGTAAAACCTGAAAGAAATACTTATGACATTCAGGATTCTTTGCTTTGTATTTCATTAGGATCGCTAACTATTCGTACTCTAGCGGTATTCTTTTTAAAAACACCATTCACTGAAAACACTCTATAAACGTAGTATAATTAGTCTGCTATAAAATCTTCCTTGCAAAGTCTCTAGCACAGACTACTTAAACGGCGTTTCTAGAGTGTCATAAAGAATATTTTTTGTGTTATTAATAACACCATGTCTCTTTTATTGACACCTTCACTTTGTAAGTAATGAATTGAAAAATAGCAAGTAACAGGACATATTTATGTCATTAATTTCTTGAATTTCTCAAAGAGGCTTTTGTTCATAGTAGCGCTTGAAATCGCCAATCCGCGGTGGGCACGCGTAGTGATTAAGCAGAGACCTTCTCTCCCTGAGAGAAGGCCTCTGCCTCTGCCCTACAGTGGGACGTATATAGGCTGCTTATGTACGTCTGGAGGCGGGTAGTTGGTGGAGTTCAAAGAGAAGTCACAACTTTGAGTAGTATTTCTTCCGGGTTTTTGTAATTCATTTGTTCATGAAAAATATTGACACAATCATACCAACTTGATTAAACATCATATTCAAGTATGAAATAATTATTGTTTAAATTGTAAATTATTCATAAAACACACGATTTATTAAAAGTTACAAGTATAACTATATAAACTACACTATATAACCAGGGTAATGAGTGCAAAGAGTGATTTTTACAAACGAAAAACTTTTCTACACAGGGTCTAAGAAAATCACTACATGATTACATACTTCTGAAAATGGGGGGGTCCGTACTAATCGACGATATGAACAACTTTTAACATGGGGAAGACTTCCAAATCGCGAAAAAAGCGGGTGGGGCTGTTACACCTATGAGTAAGCGTGATATTTAGCTCAAGCTGCGCAGTACGTTACGCGGCACGGGCACTATCTAGCAGCACGCGTCTGAGGATCTGAGTAAAGGATTCTTTGCTCTACTCAAAGATATTCGTTCATTTTGAAAAAAAAAAAACAAGGACTAATTCGACAGTTTTTTTAAAAACTGACTTAAATATGTCAATATTATGGTTTCAACGGTTTACGTCAGGAGAAACAAAGACAGAATTGAATTTTCGGTAATAGAACGCCAGATGGCGTCAATGTCGAGCGTTCAAACGATAATATTGACATATTTAACTCAGTTTTTTAAAAAAACTGTCGAATTAGTCTTTGTTTCTCCAAATGAGATAAATGAATTGCACACGACACGTAGCTACAGAGTAGCAGCCTTCGCCGAGGCGGCATGTATTCGTTGCAGCCGGTTTACCAAGTGAACTACAGAACTAAAAGACGTTTCACGTCAATAATATCAGCTGTTGCATAATTGTTACATTTACCACATGTGTCGTACGGTTGATATTTTTCTCGCGATTTCAAACTTGGGAAAGGTAAAAAAACGTAGGACCCCCGTTTTCGGTTGTACGAGTATAAAGTCAAAGTCAAAGTCAAAATTTTTTATTCACTATAAAAACAAAATGTTTACTTAATGAACGTCAAAGCTGTTTCACAATTAATTGAAGAAGCTAACAAAAAAACTCCACATTTATTCTTTTCAAATCAGGTTTGCTTAATTAACAGAGTATTGAGACAAATGGAACCAGTGGTCAATTGTGGTCAAATTATATTCATTTTGCTTGTTTTTTTTTTTAAATATTATTATTGTTTATTGTATGATTATTTGATTGATAAATAACAGTAGTAATCATGGTAAGAATTCAGTTACTTTTAAAATTGTGACTGTTTGGGGATTTTGATTAACCCTGTTGATTTTGATTGGCCGGCAGCTGTTTAAACGCTCATTTTAATACTTACAGTAATACCTACATTAAATTGATGACTAGATCATAGTCTAATATAACGTCCATCGTGTGTTTTATGTAACAGGGGTGGTAGGTGGCAGTGGATAGCGTTCTTCAACTCTGCGAGGCTGTTGCCGTGCAACCGGATCTTGGCTCTACACGATTTAGTATCAAGGCATCGCCACGCAGTGCCACACTTATATCTGGGGTCCTTTGTAAACAAATACCCTAAATACTTCAAGTAAAATTGCCCGGTCACCATACGGACTACTTCAGCTATAATGAAAAATAAAAAAGTGAGTAGGTATCTATTAAGAGTTTTATAAGACTATATTTCTGCTTAGGAAGCTAACTTAGAAAATAAAGTCGTTGGTACTTGCTGGTATACGAACTTGGGAGTTGGGACCAAACGCATGTGATTGTGAAGTAACTACGAATCTACTGAACTATTACTGTTTTTTAGGGTTCCGTAGTCAATAATGAACCCTTATGGTTTTACCATGTCAGTCCATCTGTCTGTCTACACCAAAGTGTATCGTTTGATTGGTCGTTTAAAAATATTGTGAGTGAAGAAAACAATTTTTAGATTTAGGAATTCGTTTGCGAGATGACGCAAATTTTGAATCATTATTTTTTCCAAAGAAACCATTCCTGAGCCAATGATTTAGGCTTAGAAGTTACATACTAGGCACTTTTTTATCACTAGTTTTATCATCTATCATACCCTCAGACTGCATTTATCAAAAGCATACTTACAAAGATTTTTTACAATCATTAAAATATTAAATTCTGCGAGCGAAACAGCATGCCAGGCGTAACAGCAACCTTAAACGAGCGGAGCACTGGTGTACCTATACGAAATGCATCTTATATCACATACCAAATACTTCCCATACAAGGAACATTACCGCAGATTTCAAGCCTTCTTTTAGAAATCAAATTTGGAATTCCAACGTTCCAATTCCATATCCAAGACCTCAAGGGGCTCCATGCAGTAACACTAGCGCCTCTAATGGAAAACAATCATATCTTTTTTACAGATAGTTTTAGCAAAAAGTGTCACACTAATCTCTCAATCATTTTAATTGTACAATTAATGCACATCTTTTGGCTTACACGTGTGACCCGAATTATATCTCACTTGCAGCGTAAGCTATCTCTACACACGCTTTGTACAATCTAGATTTTAAGTTAGAGTTCATTAAACCACCATCGGTAACACTTGTCTCTTCTTGACACCCTTACATATTACACCCACATTAATAGTGATTTTTAGGACCCACGACCGAGAATCTAGGATATGTTATGTTCACGGCCATGGGTCCTATAAAAAACTATTAACACGATTGAGAGACTTTTTCCATTTGGCGCTAGTGTTATTACATGGAGTCCCTTAAATGAATGTTGCTTAAAAGGTAAACTTAAACGGTGTATACTTGTACTCTGTGCCATAACATTTTTAATATTTTAATAACCAAACATATTTATTTCTAGCAAAATTTTATGTAGAATGTAGTTTGTTTTCGTGTATGCGTAGCTTCCGAGTCGACCGCTAGTTTTTACACCCTGTACATCCTATTTTCATCGTGTGCTTAGGTACTAAATTAATAAATCTATTCCCTTCGGCCGCCCTCGTAACTGGTTACGGAGGAGAAAAAATTCTTTGCACAAAACCAGTTTCGAACAAAGCGTTATTTTTCCTCATACGAAATCGGTCACCATCGTGACTGACTTTTCGTACGTAACATAAGGTTCATATGTATGTAATATCAGCAACAGGTGCCCTGGTTCCGCGGAGGAATAGTAGGATTGCCCGGCCAACATATCAATAATGATTCAGTCTACTATACCACCCACCTAAGTTATTGGTACGAGTAATTTTTATCATTTCTTCATCGCAGTTACATTTGAAAATTCCGTTTTGGCCATCCATTAATCATAGGTAGAAGTACTTATTGAACTTACTAATCTCGTCACCACATGGAGTCTTACTTATAATATACAATAGATAAACAACCGCAAAAATTTTCGGCAAACAAACTAAACCAGTTGGTGATTTCGAGCCAGTCACGTATGAAGAATAAAAAGTATCTATTGGCATTTTTAAAAGATTTTTAAAAGTTTCTGCTACGAAACTGCGGTTACGTATGCGGAAAAATACTGCTTTGTTCGAAACTGGTGTCGTACAGACATTTTTTTCCTTCTTCGTAACCAGTTACGAAGGTCAGTTGCGAGCGAGGCCGAAGCGAATCTATTCAATATATTTTAAATTATGTATTGTGAAACAATTTTTTCACATTTTAATGTCCCTAAAATGCATAATTAGAAACTTAATAATTTTATAATTATACACGCGGTTTATAATAAATTAGTAACATGGTTCTCGTACATAAACAATATGACGTACACTAGCAATAACAGTACCACGCCCTACTCTGACAAAAAAATTGCGCTTTTAGGTTTAATATTTCTTAAGCGGAACCCGAAATAAAAAAATGGACTTCTCCAGCATATTTTTAAGCGACCAATCCAACGATACTCCACATTGTGGTGAAGGCTAGAAAAAAAATGCATTCCTAATTTAGGTGTAGGAGAAGTAACATAAAAAGCATATATAAATTATTCTACCCCGTTTTGTCGGCGTAATAAATATGTATATCTATGCCAAATTTCAGCTCTCCAGTACTTATCGTCTATGTGCTAAGCCGCGGACAGACAGACAGACGGATGAACATGGCGAAACTATTGTTCCTTGTCGACTAAGGAACCCTAAAAACCACTGACAGCTGTTAACAGTAGATTAACAGATTGTTAGTATACGAGAAACTGCTGGAAAGTAAACAATTTACAATTAATTCAGTTACGTATTTTTATAAGTACGTCTTTGGTACTTCAGTCCCTTTTTCTACCCCCAGTGGACATTGACGTAAATTATGTAATCATTTTGATGTTATTATAAATTTATTTGATTGACAAAATCACTACATGAATATAAATTAGGATATTATATAAAAAAAATTATACGCTGAAAAACTTATACGAGTATATCAAAGTATAATTAGGTACTACTTTTTTTAAGAAGAAGAATGTTTTTTTTCTAATATTTTAGTTGATTTCTGTTTCGTTGTAATCGATGTCTTGAACTCTATTAGGTACCTAGTTTCAGCGATCATAACATACCTTCCGCACAACATCTCAGGGAGAAGGCAGTGGCTGAAAACCAGCGCTGACGGGACTGACCCAGGTCAGCACCAGCTGAGCCACTACCTTTTGCCTTATTTTATAATTATTATCATCATTCAGCCATAAGAAGTCCACTGCTGGACATATGCCTCCTCCATGGATTTCCAAAAAGACCGGTTGGAAGCGGTTTGCATCCAGCGTCTTCCTGCCACTTGGATGAGGTTATCTGTCCATCTTGTGGCTGGTCGACCTACGCTGCGCTTGCCGAACTTTTCGGCCCTATATTTTATAATATCATAACCCAATTAAGTCTTATTTTGTTATAATTTGTATTTTGATGAGTAAATAAATACTTTTTTATCTTTATTTTTCTTTTATATAAACAGATAAATCATTTATATTAATGAACGTTAATGTATAAGCCATTCTGCAGTTTGATGTAGTGTCTAGGCGGATGTTTGTGCTCTTTGGGTTCCTGTACCACAGTGTTATTCACCACAGTGTCTTCTAGAAGAAGAGTGACGTAACAGTTGGGAACATTGACGCACCTCCACCTCTTATGAGGCATTCCAAACCTCTTGAGTCGAACGTAATAGTGTCCGCGGTACATCAGCAAGGTCTTTCCATTTATCATAGAGATCATTCTGGCTGTAATTAAGTTATTAAACGTGTGTAGAAACAGCACATCTCCTTACACTCTTGCAAGTATTGCTGAGCATTCTTTCTCTGTTTGGTGAAGCGGGGAAAATCTATAAATTAAGAGTCTGATTTTGTGCATAAATGGATTGGAGATTTTCAAGATCCGGATCGCACCTCTATTATATGTGGAATAAATAAACTTTATTTACTAACCCTAACATGGATTTATGATGTTTAGCGTGATTTTTTTAAGCTGCTTAGAGGATTCTGTTGCTGTAAGTTAGGATTAGACAAGTTGACAAAATATTCTAATTACATGACAATGTATTTTTAGACGAATATTCACGATAATATTTCAATCTCGAATGGAGATCTGCGTATTTTTAGAGACTATACACAAGTAACTTATGAACGTCACTATTGCCAGAAAGATTTATTGAGAAAATTATATATACATTATTATAGGTAGTTATTATCACTCTAAGTAAATAATAATAAAAATGTTTTTCACTGGAAAGCGCTTTCAGAAAAAGTGAAATTAGAAGTTGCTCGGAAAATTGGAATATTTAGGCTAAAATCTGTGATTTTTTTCTATGACATTCCAGAAAATGATTACAAATAATTTAGGATAGGATAACTTCTGTAGCTGACCTGGGGGCTAATTACGCGCACGAAATCCTGAGGGATTCCAATCGTCTGTCAAATTCCGTACTAATTTGACAGTTTGACGATTGAAATAGCTCAGGATTTGGTGCGCGTAATATAGGGGGCTTGATATGAGTTATCGTGACAAAATTTAAAAATTCAGAAAGAAATCAGAAATCAATCAGTTATTTCAACGTAAGGAAATTACATTCAGTTTGCTGAATGTCAATGTACTATGTTACTATGTTAGCCGCTGCCTTGGGGCCGTATTTGGTATTTGTAGTGGAGAATAAGGCAGCGAGAAAAAAACCACCTCAAATCATTTTCTCAAATCATCTTAAACTTAATACATCAAAGCCTATATGATATGATTCCGTGATTGCCATTAATAACTTTAAAAGACAAAACAATAAGTCCTCTAAAAAAATCATTAATCTAACGAACAGCAATTAATTTTTATATATACCTGTATAGATAGATTAACTTAACTCCGGATTCAATTACTTACTTGATTTCTTTTCGGAAGAGTTAACTACAATCAAATAAATTAACATAACATACCTACAATACTTAACAAATACGAATTTAAACTTTTACATAATATTCACATACCTACCAACTTCTACATAATAATATTCTTTTCAACGAAAAAATTCTATCACTAATCATGCATATGTCGTAGGTGCCTGTAGTATGAAACTGTAGATTATGTTTTGCAATTTTGTAGTTATCGCCATGGTAAAAGGTGTTTGTATTGACGACCAGAATATTTTTCGGATATATATGGGGATGTACACCCTGTATATTATTTTTATTAGTACCTACAATATTCGAACTTTCTCCAACTTGTGCAGATTGTTCAGGTTGAACACCTTTTTTCTCTCGTGATCATGCGATCCTTCCATCGCAATCACTGTCGTTCCTTCGTCAAGGGTCAGTCTAACTTTGCATCTTGGGTACAAAGTACACCTCCACTGAGTGCCGACTCTGGATCGGTAGTAGAAAAAAAAGGTGTAGCCCTGATGCAGAGCTTGAGTCTTCCCGCTTACTGCTTTTATAAACCGCACTGAAAAAACCAAGGTTGTACCATTTAGTTTATTCAACGAAAAATTTGCAACAAAAACATAAAATTAAAGAAGAAAAGAAGAATCTTGATAATATCACCATTAACAGCGTTCAAATGATGATGTACCTATTGAGGGTCGACCCATAGCACTGGTGGAAGAAGCACGCAATCTCAGCTTACTTATTGGTCATGAGTTGCGTTTCGAAAAGCATAAACTGCGTGTTGTGAGTAACTGCATCTACCGCCTCAAGTTACTCTAAACATAACACGCGTTTACCTAATTCTGGCTTATATGGGCGGTTCACCTGGAGAGAATGCCAGACGATCGAGCGACTAAGATTACGAGCAGGTGGATGCCGCAACAAAAGAGACCAAGATACAGGCCCAAAAAACGTTGGATGGACTGTATTGAAGATCTCAGAAAGACGGGCAAATGCATAAACTGGAAGAGAGAGACGAGGATCCGAGACACTTGGAAGAAGATTGTAGAGGAGGCCTAGACCTACAAGGTGTTGTAGCGCCATAGGAAGTAGGAAGTGTGGACTTACGTACCTAAGTGTGGACTTGCATGTCCAGTCCACCTCTGTGCATCGCTTGAATTTTCGACGCGATTGTGATGTTGCTTATTTCTTATAGAAACAACCCAGGTAGCAAATACGGTCGAGGACGTAAAAATGACGTTAGTTTTAAGTCATTTTGCGGTCGGTCCAGTGTAGGTCATGGGCGTACGTCTTATTGACGTACGTTCGCAGTCAGTCCAGTGTTGGTCATAGGCGTACGTCCTATTGTCGTACGTTCTCAGTCAATCCATTGTTGGTCATACGCGCACGTCCTATTGACGTACGTTCTCAGTCAGTTCATACTCAGATAGGCTGTCGCTAGTCACTCTTTAGCCTTTCCCGTCAATATTTTACAATAAATGACAATCCTGAGGTTGACAGACTACCTCTATCGTTAACACTTGACAGTGAGTTATTTGGCTTATTTGCTTGCAAAGTTGCCGCCTTTTCTAACAGTGTAGCCAGATGAGACGATTAATTATCGCTATTTGGGCTATCTCGGAAGGTAAAGTGGCGACCAAAAATCGCAAACTGCGACTAGACGACAATCGGCATTTTCCTAAATAGTGATAATAGATACAAATGATACTTTATTTTAAAGGTCATAGAATATAATGCTACAATTAATAATATTCGCTGATTTCTTCGTATTTTTGTGAATAAGTGTGAGCCTGATACGACCTAACGTTCGTGTCACACGTCAATGAATACTTTCGTATTTTTTTATGAAAAACGCTACGATATTGACATCCCGGTATTCCTTAAAAAACAAATTAATATAATTTATCTTTTACGTTTGCACATTTTTAGTTTTGTTTATTTAAAGAGTTCCTGTATCGAACCTTGCTATCACTAGAAACTGACAGGTCGTTGGAACTCAGTTGATGACGATTTTCCGTATTTTACGACTTCGGTTTCTTAAACTTTGGTTCTCTTTTTATTACTTTATTAATTTGTAAATGCAGCCCAAATCGAAAAAATCAGCCTAATTTCTCAAAATTACATATTTAAAATAATAATATAAAAACAGAACTTAAATCTTTTAGGACAATGCTCATTAGGTTATGTCAACTTTTTTTCGGCGACTTTTGGGGTTGCGAAATCGGAAGAAATTATATATATTTTTTATATTATTATGAGACTTTTTTATTTTTCATAGCGATGTAAGGGTTCAAAGAATATTAAAAGCAAAGATGGTTAGGCCCATTCTTTTACTTAAACAAGGTATGTTCACATTTTTGAGATTAATTGACAGAATTTTAGAAAACTGCTGCGTACAAAACTAAAAGCGCCACAATAAAAAGTCATTTTATCGAGGTTATTTTGAGCTACAACGGTGAAACTTGGCATTGGCTGGCCAGCATGGTATGGTAACACTGTTTTCTAACGTTCGTGGTTTGAACGGCCGTCCAGCTACGGTTCCTTTTCTTTCTTCACAGATATTATTGTGCGCTTTTTGATTTTGTGATGGACGAAGTTTTAAACCGCAACGCTGTAACGTCCGCCGCCTCGTACGCGGTAATTCAGTTCGCGAGTAATGCCGGCGGTGCAGTTTCTATTGTTAACACGCAATGGCTTACCCCACGACGTTGTGAGGTATATTGGCCGCCTATAAAAGGCTCAAAGGCTTTTGATCGAATCCTTTCTAGTGTCGACGCGTCACCCGACGAAAAATGGAAACTATACGGAGTACAGCGTGTGTTCTACGAAACTGGTAAGTACGAGTAACCTGTTCAGCTATTTTGTGCGCTTGGACTCAAATGAGTAGGTACCTACTATATCAGTGATGGGGACAAGTGGTTTAGGTGACAGTGACAGTGACAGTAAAGATTAATAATACATTCCTACACGAACTGCAACGTTCCACGAAGCCTGGCGGGGGAGGCCGGTAATAAAACATCAAGCCAAATCTCGTACAAGAACCTGTTGTTCCGCCCCCATACCTAATGTTGCCCTAGTCCTGCAGCCTCCAGGATGAGCCAGCCCGGCGCTATGTCGTATATGTTCATAGATACCTAATCCCAAAATGATATCCTGGCAAAGACCATAAAAAAATTATTTTATTCCCTCAGTATGTAGGTAAAGCATTATGAACTCTAGCCGTATTTTATTATGGTTGTGAATGTATAGAATACAATTAAGTCTTTTTCTGCAATAGGAAGTCTTATTGAAGCTAAGAAGAAATTAAAACTCTCCGAGTTCACTTCCGACTTGGAAATAGCTGAAGAGACCTCCCAAAAGAGACTGACTAAAAGAACAAAACGCTACATACTATCAGAAAGTGAGAGTGATGATGACAGACATGTCAGACCACCTCAAGTAAAGAAAAAATTTGTCAACAGACTATCCATAAAAGGTAAATAGATATTAATAGGTACCTAAATCTTTAAAATATTAATGTGTATCACAATTTACGTATTTTTGATAAATAATGTATGTTAATAAAGACTGCAATATAGGCTTGTATTATATTATAATAGATAAGTATTTTGTGGTTATTATAAACAATTTATTGTCTTGTATGTATTTGAAATGTATGTGTAGGTAATTTACATAGCTTTATTATCTACTTCAGCTACATTCCTAACTGCCTAAAATGTACATAAAATATATCTTTAGACACTCTTGGCTTGATTTTTCGCATAATAATAATAATAATAATAATAATAAAATACCTGTTGAATTTAATTGGTAATGACTGACACCCCCATAAAAATGGGTTCCCATTGTTATGTTTCAAGGTCATTAGCCAACGGGTTACATAACATCCCTATACCGATATCATAATGTTACTGTGCACAGTTAAGCATTGCAATTGTTTTGTATTTTACAGATCATCAAGATCAACCAACACCTCCAACAGCAGAAAGTAAGCACTTATGCATGAGGTCACTTCAACTTAAAGTTCCAATCGCTACACATTTCTAATGTTGTACACATTTCTGCCCATATTTAACATTTCTGCTCTGGTGCAGCTCAGAACGTACTTTTAAATATGGAGCCTAAGTTGTGTTCTTTAAATAAAATAACAAGACAATCTTTATCTCTTGCCAACAGATATAGTCTCGAATTGTACTATAAACGAAAATTCGACATCTTTGTTAAATAATAAAGATGATCTGCCTCTGTTAAGTAGCAGTGTGCTGCAAGGTATATGAATAATATAAAAACTGATAATAAACTTTACTGTAAATTTAAGTCATCATTGTCTTATAGTATTTATAATTTCAGGTTTAGAACACGAACTCAGACAAACCAACAGTCAAGAATCGCTGTGGCTTGAAGGTACCCCCCCTCAGAAATCAGAACAGTATTATGGCAATGCCAAACAAAGTTCAGCAACACCATGCTCTTCTACATTGACAGGTATTGTAAAAGTCACACATAAATTGGGTAAATTAGTTTCCTTGAATTATTAATTAAACTAAGCGGTAAGATTGCTATAATTATAATAGATGATTTAAATATAGGGCTTTACCACTCTCTGTCTCCCAAGATTTGCATATTATTTTTCAGGATTCCAATCGAAGGTTCTGTCCTTATTGAGTATCATAAAGACTCAGAATGAGCAGATGCTAGAACTTCTGAAACGGAGCAGAGACATAGCAGCAGGGACACTAAAACCTGAATTTAAATTTCCACTGAACAATGCTGAAGTATTGATTGCCAATGAAAACTTAATCATAAGAAAAGACAATTATGATAATTTGGTAAGTTTATATTATATAATTTTGGTAATCCAATACACAAAGGGGTCATCGATAAAGTATGTCACACAAATTTATTTTTTGATCCCTCCCCGTTCTTGCCACAATTGGTCACGTTTGTGAGACCCCTCTCCTTAGTGTGACGTCACCAATATTGCAATTTAATTTGAAGTTAAATTGAAACAACAGGTCCGAAATTAGATTTTTTCCATTTAAATTATTTTTGATAGGTATTGCAAATTGCAAAACAACAAATTATTAATTGTATTTTTGAAATGTGATGCTAAGAAACATAGGACCCCTCCCACCCTTTCTCACACAATCACCCTTTGTCGACGCGTTTCGAACCAAATTACTTATATTTTTTTATATGGTGTAAAACAATATTTTTGGCGTAATTTACAAGAATTTTTTGTTTCAGGTGTCCTACTTAAAAACTCTTGGAGGTCGAGATGTTAGCAGTAAAGTGTCACGTACAATGAAGTTTTGCATGTCTGATGAGGTAGCTGCAGAGTACAATTTCTACGGAAAGAAAACTGCGACTACGATCAGCACAAACAAAAAAGCATTTTGCACTCTCCGCCTCAGAGACTGCATTGTAGGTAAGTGCCTATCGAAATTCGCGTCAATCCCCCATTCAATATTTGTGCACAATTTGGAATGCAAAGCCTTATTTTTAAGGTTCCTATACAAAGGTGTACGAAGGGTTATCTCCTCAATGGTAAGAGATAGCCTAGGATTTTTTTACAGTTTATTATTGTGGCATCTATGTTGCCAAATATTAAAAGTTATGCACTATATAGGTATGCACATGACAGTCTTTTAGGGTTCCGTACCCAAAGGGTAAAAACGGGACCCTATTACTGATACTTCGCTGTCCGTTCGTCTGTCCGTCCGTCCGTCCGTCCGTCCGTCCGTCCGTCCGTCCGTCCGTCCGTCCGTCCGTCCGTCCGTCCGTCCGTCCGTCCGTCCGTCCGTCCGTCCGTCCGTCCGTCCGTCCGTCCGTCTGTCCGTCTGTCCGTCTGTCCGTCTGTCGCCAGGCTGTATCTGGTGAACCGACAGTTGAAATTTCACAGACGATGTATTTCTGTTGCCGCTATAACAACAAAAAATACTAAAATACAGAATAAAATTAATATTTAAGGGGGCTCCTATACAACTAACGTGATTTTTTTTGCTCGTTTTTGCTCGATATTGATAACGGCAACAGGTAGATACTTGAAATATTCACAGAATATTTAGTTACATATTTACTTTAAAAATAAATGATTAAATTAATATAAAACAAATATTTAAGGGAGGCTCCCATACAACAAACGTAATTTTTTTGCCGTTTTTAAAGATAATGGTTCCGTACCATCTTCGTGCGCGAGTCCAACTCGCACTTGGCCGGTTTTTTACAAATAATATTGTAACTTTCTTGTATCTTTATAGAAAGTGTTGTCACAACAACTGCGGGGTGTACCGCGAAGAACGTCGAAGATTGCATCAAAAATTGGTTAAAGCATGCCCCAGAACGGATGAGAAAAAAACAGAAATGATGGAGAAAGTTAAATATTCTAAAAAACCTGTTGTTGGCACACGCCAACTATTGAGACGAGCAAAAGAAGAGGAGCTAAGTATAATATCAGCTATACAAATAAATGTATAGCTGATATTATACTTAGCTGATATTACACCAAATAAATGTTTTAATTACCTATGTATGTTATTGTTCTGGAGCTGTTTCTGAGAAAAAATATCATAAATGTTACATAAAACTACAACAGTCAATAAATGGTAACATTTTTTTTAATTTGTTTTTTATTGCATTTACAATTCTAGTTCACTCTACGTTATGACGTCTGTAGGACGTCTGGCGTACCAAAACGCGACGTCTCCCGACATCATACTAATGTCTTATATTGGTCTTGATGCGACAGCCTACGGACGTCTTCATACGACGGTCTACCGACGTTTTGATACGACGGTCTACCGACGTCTTACAACGACGGTCTACCGACGTCTTGATACGACGGTCTACCGACGTCTTGATACGACGGTCTACCGACGTCTTGATACGACGGTCTACCGACGTCTTGATACGACGGTCTACCGACGTCTTGATACGACGGTCTACCGACGTCTTGATACGACGGTCTACCGACGTCTTGATACGACGGTCTACCGACGTCTTGACACGACGTCGTTAGGCTGTGACAAATGTACGTCGTTTAGCGGTCCTACAGACGTCGAAAATGTACGTCAGCTACGTCGAAAATGACTCTAAAAAGACGTCCTTATAACGTCTAATTGCTACCTGGGAATTTGAATTCCGACTTACAACGTGTTATTGGAATAGAACAAAACCTAATTCATATAAGATATAGTATGTTTGTTATATTTCAGCCTTGTAAAATAAAACGATAAATTAAACCTTTTGTTTATTAGAAATCAATTATTTTATTATTGTTACTGAAACACGGTCTTTGGGTTTTGTGTTATGTCAATAATGTTCTATGCTTATTGCTTATTGCTTATAAGACCGAAAACGGGAATCAAAATAGTCATGAGAGGTTTAACTCCAACAAAATTGTGTACTATTATACAATTATACAAAAACTGTGTACAAATTTTCTACGCGTTGACATTCCCTGAGATAAGTGTCCTCCAAAAGTAGGAGGACACTTATCTCAGGGAATGTCAACGCGTAGAAAAGCACAAACGTAACAATCGTATAATCTGTCAAGTAATACCTATATAACATTACCTAGCTATACAAGGTGTTACAAAATCCCCATATACATCCAAAAATGGGGGATAACAACAACACGAACAACTTCGATATCGCAGAAAAATTTATAGATGTTTTATAGTAAAGTTACCCATGCGGCATTGAAATAAATAGAACAGCTAATACTTTTTTCGCGTTTTGAAAGTCGTGCGTATTTGAGTCCCTGGTGCTGATTGGAAAATCCTTTCACCAAGATGGATAACTGAAATCCAGCCTTAAAGCCATCGACACGCTAAGAAGAAGAGTCGTGGATATTAATGAGTAGAATCCCACATTTTTCTGTAAACCAGCGCTGAGGGCTCAAACCTTCAGCTGAGCCAGATGCCTTTTGTGGCAACTCTGATACACCACGGGATGTATGTTCTGACTTTGTCCTGGGTGTATTTCTGTGAGCTTCTTTTTTCTTATTAGTAACTATTGTATGTTTTTTTTTTGTTTCTCTTCTTGTGATGTGTTAATTTGTTACAAACTTTTTTCCTTACATTTTCGGACGTATTTGAGGATTTTGTTACACTCTGTATATTTACAAACCAAAAACATATTAAGTATAAATATTTAATCTGTGCTAAAACTAAAGTTCTCAGTCGGCAAATTTTTGTGAAGCAAATAAAACCCTTCCTCGTCTATTTCAAACTGAGGCTTCGGATGATTATGCTCCGGTCCTTTACTGACTAACTCAGTTTCTTCATCGTTTAGCAAAACATAGGACTTGCAGAGAGTTTTGTTGAAGTGGGAACACCGCCATCGGCGACCGTGCTGTAATTTGTGGTGAGGGTAGTACATAAAGCCGTTGATGAAGACTCCGGGCATTCGTGCCATGTGTTCGGTCCGTTTCCTAGCACGCCTCTGTACTATGGTAAAACCTGCAATTGAAAAAAATACGCCTAAAAAAATACGTGGATACACAATGATACGAAGAGCTGGCTGCAAATGTTGAATGATGAAGAGGCAATCACTTGTCTTGGTCCCAAACTAGGATATCCTATGATATGGTAACCAGGCAAGAACATCACAAATATGAAACTATACCCAGACTGAGGTAATTTGTACAAATCAAATACAGCGGCCTACAATGGGAATCTAACCCAGGACCTCTGCTTTTTAAGTCAAGCATGTTAACCGCTAGTCCAACAAGACAGTCAAAGACTGCTTTTACTTCAGGCATCCCTCTCGCTTATTTGTAGTGATTGCAAAAGTATATCTACTTATTATACTTTTACCTATTTTAATTATTTATAACAAAACGCCCCACGCTTTTTGGCTTAGCCACTGAACATGCCGAAATTACCATATTTTTATGTATTCTACTTTTTTGTGTATTGCATATTATACACATATTACCAATATTACTAATATTCCTGCAGTTACGTCGCTCATAAGAATAAACATCTAGAAGTGACTCTCATATAGTTCTGGGATAAGAGAGAGCTGCGACTCCACTAAGTAGCTGCAAAGAACAAGAACACTCCACTAAGTGATGCAAGTTACTGTGAAAGTTCATAGTTGCGTAGTACGTTACAGCGAATGTTCTGCGCAGAGCCTTACTTACAATACTGTTGAGCCCTTTACCAAGGTAAGGCTAAAGGCTTTAGAGCATTTCCCCTCGCCAAACAATGTGATTCATCATCATCAGCCCACTTTTGCCCACTGCTGGGTATAGGCCTTTTCCCCATTACACCATCTTTCGCAGTCTTTCGCCATTCGCATCCTTTGATGCCGGCCTTTGATGACTTGCTCACATCGTCCGACCATCAGGCTGTCGGAAGAATGTGATTAACGTAAGGTAATTTGTGGATCTACCAGTAGTGGCTCGCCTATGGTTTCATATTAGGGTAAGCCTAACTTAATTTGTGGTTTTAGCAGATAATTAAGTTATCTTATCTTCCTACTTCATATTTATGTCTTTCATAAGGACGCCCAAGCGCACTGAAGGTAACTAAATAAAATTTTACACACCTATTACAGTATTTGGATACCTGACTTCAATGACTTTAAGAAAGCGGTGGCTTCAAATAAAACCTTTAATAGCTGAAAAAGAAAAACAGATACCTAATGTTCGTAATTTTTTTGTATTCTATAACACTTTACATAAAAATACGTACTATAAATAAATCAAAGTGTGCTAGGCAGAGATTTCCCGAACGCGACGAACGAGCCAAAGGAAACAAATTTTAAAATTTCCTATACGAAAATCTACAGAACCTCGCTCACCAGGCGCATTTGGGATTTGGAATTTGAAAATAAGGCTTCCCAACAACTTCAATGCGGTCAATTCGTTTAGTGCCGTTAGGTGCTCGTTTTCCTATTAGAGATATTCTTAGTCCCTAGTCCAAATTAGCCAGTCACGTATGCCGAAGAACCGATGTTCGATGGGGTGCAAAGGTTCTCGAGTGGAAACCATAAAGCGGCAAACGCAGCGTAGGACGCCAGCTCGCTGGACTGACGAACTGAGGCCGATTTCTGACAGCGCACAGTGTCGCGTCTCTTTATGATAAATATTTTTTTCTATCTCAAACTATACTGATATTTCGAGCCTTTATTGAGGGCAGTTTTGTCTAATGACATCTTCAAATATAGCTGTCGACTGACACCTAAGTTGGCTGTTACCTATGATTGCTGTTTGGTATAGTTGCTGTTACAAAAGTTAAATTAATCTTTTTGGTGCTGTTTTAGTTACACGTTTCGAATTTTCATTAATAATTAAATTATTCGAGTCTTTGTGATTACAAATCAATAAACAATAGTGACCTACGTAAGATAATGGGTGAGTTAGACGCATTTACAATTTAACCTTAAAAATTTACTTAGTAGCCAACATGATTTTGAGTTTTGAAAAAAATGTATAAAAATGTATCGCAAATTTTTTTATATAATGTACCTGACAACGTTATTGCTACTGAGCAATTTTCATTTGCTTCTGGTTGCTCCTCTTTAAGATATTTTTTTTTTACTTTAGATAATCGACTTAAAAATCGCGCTTGTTTTGAAGAATGGAATTCGGCTGCTGCCAAGAACAAAATACTTGCTGTTTTTCTGTTTGTTTTGACGTTTTTTGGCTTAGAGAATGCAAATACCGATATCAAATTGAGTGTAAAAAAGTCGGTTAACTATTTTATTATGACTTTAAGCAAATATTGGAAATCTTGTGGGAGGAGTAAGGATAAGATGATAAAAAAATATGAGACTTGGCTAGACACTGACTTCAAATTGGAGGGCGTTGTATTAAGCCATTTGAGCAACAGGAACGTGCCAAATACGTCTTAATATACTTAATATAATATATAAATAAACCATATTTAGACTTAAATGAGCCCCCCTGCTCACCTGTACCTTCGACATCTTTTCAACAAAGATATTTCAATAGATGTGATGATTTATAAAGTTTTTTTCCTCAATTAAAATAAAATTTAAAAAAAACATATTTATGATAAACCTTTGTATTGACTCGCGACACTGTGCAGCGGCTGGATGAGAAGGGCCCAGCACAGAAAGAAGTGGCTTGCCTTGGCGGAGGCTGATTGATAGTCCAATTTCCGCGTCTCTATACTCTGATATACTTTCCGTCACCATATTGAACCAATTTCGGGGCTTTATGAGTGTGGGGACCACATGAGCGCACCACGACCCCATCAGGGCAAGCGACCAAGTAACTCTTGCAATGTTGGGCTATCCTGTTCGAGCATCTCCATTGTAAAGCGCCATTCTTCATCGCTCTGTTTTTGTTGTACAGATACCCGCCGTAAGACATCAGCGTCTTACCACTCGCTAACGTTACAAATGAGCCTGGAAATTAAATCGAACAATACTTCTGTTTTCTTGGACCGCATGAAACATTTCTGCATTAGTCATTTGAAGAAAAAAAAACTGCTGTACGGTATTCTTATTCTTCGTTTAAATATGGAAACCGTTTTTTGTGTTTCACTGATTGAACAAAACTAACCGACGGTGTCTGAATTTTTAATTTCAGTAAAGAATCTTAATCTTAATCAAAGATCCGCCTGTCCTTTTTTGAGAAATCTGATTCTTAAGTATTAGCATAGAGTGAAATTTTCAATTCAGTAACCGGCGGATAGAGAATTGTATATTTAGAAATATTTGTGATGTTTGGTTCATTTTGATGAAGCATCTGTAAAAAAAAAAACGATCAAGTGCGTGTCGGGCCACGCGCAATGTAGGGTTCAACCAACCGTTTAGGAGAGGAGAGGTCTGCTAGTTTTAGATAAAAATAGTACCGGCCCGTTGCAACGTGGACAGACGTTACATAATTTTTCTCAAGCATGCTTGGTAATATGAGCATCATTTCAGCAATTTCGCTTTATCTCGAAGGTTGTTAACTTCTTCGAGATAAAACGAAATTGCTGTACTAGTCAAATACATGCGAGCAGCAGCCGGCAAAAGTTGTATGAAAGTCCATATCTGTCGTGTTCTAGCGGCCAAATAAATGACATAGTAAACTCATGTCGTGTAATTTAAAAATGGAACTTTCTTTTGCTCCGAAACATGGCAACCAAGGATGTAACTTAAAAAAGGTTTTATTTAAATTTCGAACTGGCTTGCAAAGTTGTTTTGTTTTTGTTGTTGTTTTTGACTGCCTCGTTGGTCTAGCCGTTATGGCGCTTACCAAAACAGAGGTCGTGTGCTCGATTCCTAGGGGGGGCCGCCGTACTTTTGTACAAATGACCTCAGTCTGGGTGTATTTTCATGTTTATGACGTCCTTGCCTGGTTACCATAGCACATCCTAGTTTGGGACCAGGTCAAGTGATTGTATTGTGTGGAAGTCATTATCATTATTATCATCATTAAATAAAAAGCTGTTTATTGAAAAAAAAAAAAAGACAAATTAGCACTTTACGCGCGAAAAATATATTGTTCGTTGTTCGTCATTGATTTTGAAAAGTAATTGTATTTTCAAATAAAAAGTTCTGCCTAGGTACTACTTAGTTTTAATTTCCGCGCATTATTTGAAAAAAGTACATTACAAGCCTTGGCCACAACAGAACTAGGCATTGATGGACTTACGTATGTGTGTCTCGGCTTCGCCTCGGCCCACATTTACACGTTCGTCCATCAATGCCTCTTTTACCGGCCGCTGCAGTAATGTACTATAACATTTTGGTCGTTATTTATATTAGGAACTTGCCTCAAAATTAGATTGGAGTGAAAAAAAAAAACATTGTGTTATAATATCAAAAAAGACCTTATAACCCATGAAAACTAAAGCTATAAAATAATTTTTCACGGTTATACACAGAATGCGAAAAAAATAAGTCACATTAATATAAAAACACTTATTAGGTTTAGGTTTAGTAAGGTAATATAAAAAAAAAACTATTTAGAGGCGACCTCTGGCTTACCGTACGTCGCGGATTCAAGTCCCGGCATGGGTGGAATTTTTAGCCTCTAAATAGCTTTTTAAAATTGTCCTCAGCACTAACCCGTGTTAGTGCAACAAAAAGAATATAATAAAGTAATATCACTTTAAAGTAGGACTAATTTATTGATACTTAATATTACAATTTATGAAATTAAGCAAGGAGTTTATTAAATATTTCAGTTTATTCTGTTAAGTCTCATACTGATAGACGCACAAAACATTATTTCAAGAGACCACTCAAATATCAATAAATACATCACACATTATAAGGCTTTACTAGCTTTGAATGGATTTTCATACCACGTGACTACAACTATTACGAAAAGTTGTAGATTTTTATGAAATTATTGAATCGTTTCTTTTAAGTTCTATTATTAAAGATAAGAAAACAAAAATTACAACTGTGAACTAACAAACACATCTAATAATTAAAACAGATTTGTAAGTAATTATACTTTAATGGAGTAAAATAAATGGGGGCGTGGGAACACCCGACGACCTGGTTACGGTGGCGGGGAGTCGGTGGATGCGGGCGGCACAAGACCGGGAAGCTTGGAAAACCATGAGGGAGACATATGTCCTGCAGTGGGAGTCAAATGGCTGATGATGATGATGATGATGGACTAAAATAAAAACTAAACCCTGTTCAAAATATCTTATTTCCAAAGATTATCTTTTAAAATTAATCCCGCCCAAGTCCTTTGCGAGATTATAAAAAAACTGTGATTTTTGTTAGTCAAGCTGTTTAAAACAGAAATGTTGTACCTTTTTATACTTATCTATTGCTTTACTCCGTATTTCTCTTTTAACTTTTTCCTTTCATAATTTCTTAAGGCTCTTATCCGAGCTTTTTGTTTTTGAGCTTTATATTCTTCCGGACGTTGTTTTTGTAATTTTTCACGATACCTCCGCATCTTTTCAGCAGCTGTTAGTGGCATTGCTTTAACCTCTAGAAGAAGAAACAAAAACAGTCCACGACAGGTCGATATAGATCGCTAATCGATAATTTATTTCAAGTTCATTGCTCAATTAGTTTATTCTATCTGTCATCCAGGCCAAAGTAAAGCCTACTTCGGGGCACAGGCTTTTTCCCTGTTATGCCAACACCTTTTCGGTCCATTGCCTATTATCAGCTAATTTGTCATTTCCCTTTCTTTCGTTGCCGGGGGCCGCCGTATATTTGTACAAATGGCCTCGGTCCGGGTGTATTTCCATGTCTGTGATGTCCTTGCCTGTTTACCATAGCACAGGGTATCCTTGTTTGGGACCAGAACAAGTGATTTTGTTGTGTGAAAGTTATTATTATTTTTAACACCCGCGCGGTTAAATCTACTTAATACTGTATACATAATACGTATCCTATTGTATATAATTTTTATTCTGTATTACATAGTATTCTACTATATATAGTATTGCTCACGGTTGTACCACACCGCGGTATGTGACGCTCGCGGGGTAACTCCTGGCACTGACTGAAAATCAGCGCTGAAGGCTTGACCCTCAGCATACTGCTGAGTCAGTTGCCACTTATAGCAGCAGTGACACGCCGTGACCTTTCGTTTTCCTTTCTTTTTTATAACTTGTCTGTTGAAATATTTTCTGGGTTGTTTTTTGTTTTGTTATTGTGGCGTGTGCACTGTTTTTATAATAAATGTTTTTTCTTCTTCTTCTTTTCTATTGTTATTTGTATTAATTAGAAATACAGTCGATTTTATTGTTAATTTCTATTATTTAGCTGTACCATACTAAAGTTACCTTCTGCAGCATTGAAATGTAACAGCTGATATTTTGGTACCCCGTCATTTACGGATATATATGGTGATTTTGTTACACCCTGCATATTATTAACTAAATTCCGGATTCACTTACTCGCTTTTTTGTCGGAAGAGTCCGACCAGGCCTCGATCTGATTCGCATAGCTTTACCATGGTGGAGTAGAGACGGAGCTCGCGTCGTCGGTTATTCTTTGGTTATTCGGTGTGGGGTGCGGGGAGGCGGGCGCCGGCAACTGCCGATGATTAAGCTCTGCGAATCAGAGCGAGACCTGGTGGGACTCTTCCGACATAAAAGCAAGTAAGTGAATCCGGAACCAGGTTAATAATGTGTAGTGCTTAGTTTCAGTTCAAAAACCCTGTATATTTTTTGTCGGCATGATTGGTAATTAGGTACACACTTTGAGCAGCAGATAATAACTGTAATCTAATTATCCTAATAAACTTATGCTAATAAATTTACCCCTTGTTTACTATACTCTGACTATCTGTTAATTTACTGTTAACAGCTGTCAGTAGGTATTAATAGCAGAATAACAGATTGTAACTGTACGAGAAACCAGGGGGTTATTGGAACACTTTCTTTTTAAAAAGTAATAACTTACTTTTTCTACTTTCTTTCTGTTCAGCTTTTGTCCTCTCTAGATCATTTATCCGCTCCATTTTAAACAGTTCTTCTATTAGTCTTTCGCGATACAATTTGTGGGTGAGATGACCCCCACTGGCTGTTCTCCTTTTACTTGTATCTGAAAGCGATTTTTTTTATTATTGTCAGCATTCTCTAAGACGTACATATATAAACTCACGCCTGTATCCCGGAGGTGTGAGCAAACACCTGAGTTTACCATATTATGCCACAGTCCTGACAAACCTCTTTCGCGTTGTCAATACTCTTGCATGCACGCTGGTTATATAATAATATCGTTTTTGTAGGTTTATTGCATCAGCGGCGGTAGCAGAGCGGCAGATCGCAAGCTTCTCATTCGGGAGGTCGTGGGTTCGAATCCCGGCATGTATCAACGACTTTGTTTTCTAGACTACATACATTTGTGAAGTAGCAATAAGCAGCCTATAAACGTCCCACTGTAGGGCACAGGCCTTGTGTATGGGATTAATCACCGCGCGTGCCCATCGCGGATTGGCGATTTCAAGCGCTGAGGTATATGAATAAGTCAGACACTCAGGTTTCCTCATGTTTTCCTTCACCGTTAGCAAGTGGTATTGCTACTATAACTTCACAAATGTACATAACTTAGAAAACAAAGTCATAGGTACATGCCCGCACTGGGAATCGAACCTAGGTCTCTCGCTTCCGAGTCCAATGTTCTACCCACTAGGCTACGACCGCCTTGCGGTAGCAATACCACTCGCTAACCGTCAAGGAAAACATCGTGAGAAAACCCTAGTATCTGAGGTATTTACATAGCTTAGCACTTGCTACGTACAATGGGCCAACTATGAGGTTAAGTGTGGAAATCTCCAGTAGAACTAGAACTAGGTAGGTTTATTGCAAGTATAACATAGTTATCAAAATCCCACGTTAATCACAATCATTTAATTTAAAACCCAAGAAGTTATTTTCTGATAATAAGGAAAGCTTTCAAATTTTATTCCACGATTAAATAACACACAATAGAATTACTTGTCCTGTTCCAAAAGTAGGATACCACTCCTATGGAAACCAGGCGAGGACATCACAAACATGGAAATATACCGAGACGGAGACCATGTGTACAAATCTACAGCGGCCCCCAACGGGAATCGAAGCCAAGATCTCCGGCACGGTAATCAGACGTTATACCACACAACCAGGCAGTCAAGGCAGGAAAATAACGATATATTAAGAAAACATTATAAACGTTCTGTGTGGCGCCGGATTAAGAATAGCGTCACTCCATTTCCTTCCGTGGATGTCGTAGGAGACTAAGGAAATCAATTACCAAGAGACGGGCAGCAGCGTCTTCCTGAGAATCCAACCGCATACTGCGATCGCCAACCCGCTTGCCAAGCGTGGCGATTATGGCAAAACCCCTCATGATAATGAAATCCACGAAGGAGGCCTATGTCCTGCAGTGGGCGTCAAATGGCTGATGATGATGATGATTACAAACAGAATCGGGTGGATTCAGATGGGCTTGTTCTTGTGTATTTGTAAGAAGGAACTTAACTAAATTGCGCGTAAATGCACTGCTAGTACACGACGGCGCGAGTCGTGCCTTTTTATGGTACTAAAATGTCAGAATTTCACAAATATTATCGGTCCAATCGTTTAACTTTTGACAGATGCACTTCCATGAAGTTCCTTATTTATTTGACAGGAAACTATAGGCGAAAAATGCAACTTTATTTTTTCACAATAGTGATGCGACGTGATTAGATTATGTACCGAAGATTATTCAAGTTGATTTGCTATAAAAATATAAAACTTCACAGAACATCACTAAATTGAGCTGTCAAAAGTTAAATCGCGCCTATTGACATTTTAGCAGCGCAAAACTTGTGACTCGTATTAGACTCGCGTTATAATACACTAAGTGCCAATTTTTCAATAGTCTGATAAAACTTAACTGGAGAATAAATTGCTTGCTATGTCTGTCTAAATCATACGACAAGATAGTGACAATATCAGTTTTATTCTCCAGTTAAGTTTTATCTGACTATTGAAAAATCCGGTCTTAGTAAAATTAAGTTAAAATTGTCCCATGGCGGGATTCACGAATATCATTTTAGGGTTCCGCACCCGAAAGACGCCAACCGAGACCCTATTACTCTGCCTCCGCTGTCTGTCTGTCCGTCCGTCCATCGGTCTAATATTTTGGTAATATTTTGTATGAGAATATTGTAGCAAAGTTTATGTATTTGCGTGACTGCGTATACATGTGTGAGTTGTGTGATGTGTGAGGGTGATTGGTGCGTACCTACGTAGCCTGCTAGGTAGCACATATGCACTTACAAGGAGAGAGAAGAAGGCACGCAGAACACGTTGAATAGGTTTGGTTATAACTGACGTTTAAGTAAGTTTTCCACTTGATCCTATGATCCGGTTTTGTCACTACATCTTTAAGCTGTACATATTTCTTCCGTCAGCGTTGTTAACAACCGTGGTGCAAGAAAAGAACAGAACCTTTGCGCAAATGTTGTTTTATTCTTAATAGGTATATAACAGTGGAAGAGTTTACTGAGCAAGTACTTAAACAAAACATAACGGATGCATGAGGACGTTCTTAATTCTACTTTTACAAAACAATCAACATAAAAAAACATATAAAGTATAGAAATCGTTAAAATATGAAAGCAATTATGTACCAAATTGTTTGCTTGTCCTAGGTCACTTATTAATCTCACTAATTCAAGAAATATCAACCCAACAAAAAAATAGCAAAAAATTACAAAACAATTAAACTAATTTTAAAGCTCAATGCTACTATATCCCAAACCCAAATCCTGGCCTCTGCTTTTTGCTCCGGGACTCAGGCGTAAGTTTAATCACATGAGTACAATAAAATTACGTTTATTGCATAGGCGGCGGATGAGAGTGGTAGTCGTTTATTTTGACAATTTTCTGATTCAGAGTAAAAATATGCGCCTTACATGCGTCATGCGGCCGTCTCTTGCAGAACCATCTGATTTTGCCACCAGCAGCGTTGTAATCTTTTTGGTAACTATAACCATTGAACATGAGATTGAGGGCACCTCGTTTTGATAATATTATGTCAGCATCTGTAATTTCATGACATAAGTATTTTTTTATTTGTCATTATATTGTATATTTAGGAGACGGGCAGCGTCTTTCTGAGATTCCAACCACATACTGCGATCGCCAACCCGCCTGCTAAGCGCGGCGATTATGGCAAAACCCCTCATGGTTATGAAAACCACGAAGGAGGCCTGTGTCCTGCAGTGGGCGTCAAACGGCTGATGATGGTGATGATAATGATGATGATTGTATATTTGGGCGCGATTCAAGTTTGGAGGTAGATGTGCTTGAAAGGTGGAAGGAAGGTGGAACTGGAATGATATCGACAGATTTCTAAAAATGTTTGCTTTAAATTATAAAAGAAAACATACTGTATCTATAATAAAAGAGGCTTTTATAATACTATCACAAATATAAAGGCCACGGATGTCATTTTATTAAGGGCAGTAAATATCGGTGCGTAGAATCTGATCACGCGATCACTTGTTAACGACAAAATATAAATTAAAATTAAAGGCGTCAGATTACTGAATGTACTGACAGTCTTACTGCAATACTAAGTGGTCAAAACACTGAGGGCGAATCTCAGGGGCGAATATATAGCTTTTTGAACACAAAATCCCCATTTTGTGGCTATTTGTAAATATGTACATATACATATAGTTCTGACCTGACGACCGAGGACCGGACGACGCAGCGTGGGAAGCCCCCACCAGATGGTCTGACGACCTGGTTAAAGTAATTCTAACAAGGTCATATCTAACAGGTTAATATATAAATATTTTTTAATTTGGAACTTGATTTTAATGATATAGACATTCAATATATCCTTGTGTATTGACCATTTCCGTTTATAAAAAATGTTGGCGGTCCGTGTGTATGCTCATCGTTGGATCTGACCACGGTGGTGCAATCTAGAAGAGTAATAACGAACGCACGGCATTTCCTGCTCAGCGCGGAGGAACAGACCCATCTGATTGCCTCATTCTTTTGCACATATCTGTTTCTCCGAAATGTATATTCTTTGAACAGCAGCAGTATGTGCCCCTTTTCCATACAAATTGTCCGTGCTGTAACAAGGGATGTCTATATTTTATTTGCTTCACATCAACGTAACTTCACATAAGTTTAATAATTTAGTCATGCACTCTACTTCATCCACATCTATTAATTATGAGATTGGGTCCGAAAATATAAAAGAAAATAGAAACACGATTGACGGGCGCAACTTCTATTTTGTTAAATCTTATCAATATTCGCGCTAAAACTTAAGCGTTAACTTTTACTTTGATTTTAAAATGAAGAATGCAGAAAATTAAATTTCACGAACACAAAATGCTCATGCGGTGCTTGAGTAGCAGAGGTGTTAAGAATCGTTCCGGGGCACTTACGTCAAAATGTGCAATTGTAATGAGGAAAAAATTATTAAGTTTTTAATTTTTTTGGTTTTTACATTGTTTTTCTTAATATTTTCGAACTAAAACTTTCGTAAGCACTACACGTTATTAACTTAATTTTGGATTCACTTACTTGGTTCTCTGAAGGAAGTTTCTTAATAGTTTTAATATAGTCTTGGTTTCTGCGATATTAATTGCTTAATTTCTTTAAGTTGATTTGTGTGGGAGAAGACATGACCATCAGGCCGTTACGATATGATTTTATTGCAGTCATTAATAAACAAAATTTAATCGATTTTTTTATTAGGAACTTAAGGAAAGTTTTTGTGTGTGAAACAAATTTACAAGGAAGAATTTCTCCTTGTCATATAAAAATTCAGTAAATAGACCAGTGATAGTAACCTGCTCTGTTAAATTTTGTAAAAAATCTTATTATAACCTAAAGCTAGCTCTACTTAGATCTAATCAAAGTCAAGATACAGCATCTATTATAAGGTATGCCGTAAAAAATGAGTTTTAGTCAAACAAATACTGACAATTATTGAAACACTGACAAGCTTAATTTGCGAAAACACTAAGTAATATTTTGTACCTTAGGAAGTATTCAGTCGACACTACATCAACCTCTAGAACAGTACAGTATCACTGTTAGTTCCATTACAGATGACTTTGCAACTAAAATGTTAAGATTTGTGTGCTGTCAACCTCAAGTATTCAACACATTCATGCAACTTTAAGTGAAAATTCAGTGGAAACTCCTTTTGAACAGAATAAATGTGGAACTTCTTTGTTAGTAACTTCTGAAACTGTGATGTTTACTATTTTATTTATTTTATTTTAAAGAAGACATTCATACATACATACATAAACTCACGCCTGTATCCCAGAGAGGTACGCAGATACCAGGAACTGCCACTTACCACGATCCTGACAGATCACTTTCACTTCCTCAACATTCATTAGTCGTTCCATGCACGCACGCCGGTTTCGGGTACTTTTTATCTTGCCCTTTGCTAATACATCCCCTATTTGGTCGAAGTATGTCCGCCTGGGACGTCACTTTCCAGCCCTTCCATCCACATTAGCTCGATATATTTGTTTCGTCAATCTTTTTTTCCTTCATCCTCTCTACATGAAAGAAAACATGAAATATATACATATACAGTGAAAAATTAATTTTCCACTTTATATCTATATAACAGAGTGCCAGCAACAAACCTAAACAACAAATTACGGATAACATATTATACATCTGCCATAATAGAAAATATATATATATATGTAGATAGACATTTTTACATAATTTTTTTAATCATTATGAATAATTTTTCATATGTACAATAAACTTAAGTATCAATCGCTGAATAATTTCTTTCAGATTAGCCATTAAAGAATTTAACAAGTAACTTCAACGGTCTTCACCAAATTGTTAATAAATTTATTAAAGCTATCACTCTCTTGTGTCTGAATTGTGTCTGTACCTTGTTAAAACGCTCTCAAGTCAGAATACCGGATTTTTCATCTTGACCTTTGAGGGACGTGGAGCTTTCATTTACTAAGAACCTTATGTAACATTTTGTTTTTTTTTATTGTTTTCTTCATTGAGTTGAATTTTTGGGCTATTCACTAACTCGACACACAAGACTGGACACACGTGTGTCCAGATGGTGAAGCTCAAAATTAGTATCGCTTATTATTTCGTCATCTGGACACGCCAAGATTTTTAGACGTGTCCAGATAGTGATACTCAAATTAAATAATTTTTATGTTTTCGCCAATTTTGAGTTTAACCAACTGGACACACGTGTGTCCAGTCTCTTGTGTCGAGTTAGTGAATAACCCGAATTTTTTATCACATTATAATCTCCAGTACTGACCAGTAGCGGGGTCCTTATGGTACCTCGGCGGATCGTGGGTATGACCGTATTTGACCAAGGTAGATCCGTTGAGGTAATCGCGTACGATAGGCACCGTTTGCTGCTATTCTTAGAAGAGCACAACCATCGGGTTCCCTCCTTCTGTTCGTAGTTTTTTGCAAAGGTGAACAGGTCAATAAGCAGCAACGTAGAGCCCCGAGTAGTTAGGATGGACTGATGAGAACGTCCTATACAAATGAGTAAGAAAGAGTCGGATAAATCTTCAATAGCAGTTGCTTCTCCTATTATAATGGTATCAGGTTCCATCCTTCCGGTCGCAGATTCCTGCAAGCGTGAACTGGTCAATTAGCAGCCCCGATCAGGTGTGCATTATCATTCAAAAGCATAATAATTATCATCGAATAATTATAAAAAAAGACAAAAAAGACTTCAAGTAGTCGACATATTACATTCTCCAGATGTGGCCAGTGACGGGGTCCTTATGGTAACTCGGCGGGTCGTGGTTATGATAGCTTTTGTAGCTGACTAACGTAGATTCATCGAACGAGGTGATCGCACACGCTCGGCACTGTGCGCTGGTTCCCCAGGAAGAGCACAGCCATTTGATCCCCTTCTTCTGTATAGCGTTTCTTATGAACGTAAACTTGTCAACCAGCAGCAATCTCGCACCTCGTTCAGTTACAATAAACTGATGCGGTGGAGGATGATCTGAATGAGTGACAAAAAGTTGGATAAATTTTAAGTAGCGTTAGTTGATGTCGTCTTTTCAAAAATATCGAGGTCACAGTGTAGATAGAACTACATCGCTAAAAATAGTATTTATTTCAAGTCACAAAACTTATCGACGCAATGAAATCCTGCGCTCAGCGAATACAGGTCCGCAAGTCACATCGAAGTTTGGTCCGCCAAAATTTCATGTAAGCGAATATCTGGTATTCTTCCACGTTTGTGATGTCTTTGTCTGGTTTAATTTGTAACGTTCATTAAGTCACAGTTTCACTGCTACACTATTTTATTTTATCGCAGCACAAAGTATTGCAGTTTGGGACCGGGACGAGTGATTGCGTTGTGTGGATGTTACCTTTTATCCCTTTATACTTTTTAAGACATTCGAGGTTGTAGGTAAAGATGATTGATAAAGCGAAACGGTAAGATTTTAGTGAAGATTTAATTTAATGCAATTTGACATATCGACCTGTTACAGAGTTGAAATAATATCTGGGTGGATCGTGTATATGGTAGTTCTTGGTTCTGATTACATCAGTTCCCTGGAGCGACGTGACGACAGATGCTCTACACCTCAACTTATTGTGCCAATCCGTGCAAAGCCAGCGGGTTCCAGAGGCTAGATCATCGTTTCTTTTAAACGTGAAGTTTTCGATGAGCAGCAATCTCGTACCACGATCGGTTACGATGACTTCCGGTTTGACTAAAATTTAAGTTTGGTTGTGCTAAAATATAACATTGCCGAGACTTCGAGTACAAGCGACTGGATTATTCTCACGATTAGTGTTATTTATCAAAATATGACTCATCTAAAACACTCTTAAAATGCAGACAAAAATATAATAGCCTTGGCTCAAGGGAAAAAGCATTGTATAATTGCATTTAAATAGTGTTTTAAGGAACCGTGTCTCTATAGATAAGAATCTGTCTGATAAATGGAATTAAATAAAACCCGAAGAGATTTAAGAGGGTAGTACGAATTCTATCAATTTATCGGAGATGTTCATGTGGCTCTAAACACAGTGGTATCTTGTTAATTTTAAATGCGAATTGAAAGAATTTGTCGAACCAAAGCTATTAAATCGTGAGTAAATAATAAATAAGTCGCGAAGTTCGATAATTTATTTAAGTTTTTAAGATTGTAGAATGTCTAGCTAGTTTATTTAAGTTAAGACTTATAATTGTGTAACTTGAAGCGGCGTTCCATGGTGTATTCTCGTTTTTTTACTAGGTTTTGCCGAGAGGGGGTTTGTCCGTTCAATCATAGACCAATTTTCTTTTGCGATTTATATTTATTAATAACGTGTAGGTTATATGAATGTTGACTAGATTCTCTTGATGGTCTATGAGATGTTCTGACACACTGACCGAATTAGTAGAAATGTCCTACGGCATACTACTGTGGGGTCGGGCAGCAGACATTGAGACGATCTTCATCTTACAGAAGAGAGCCATCCGATTTATTTACAAGTTAGGTAGTAGGGATTCGCTAAGAGATTTCTTCAAAGAAACCAACATCTTAACAGTTGCATGTCAATACATTTATGAAAATATTATGTACGTTAGAAAAAATATCAAAGACTTCGAAAATGTTGGTGGCCACCATAATTTTAATACTAGAAATAAACATAAATTGTCATTTCCACTATTTAGACTTGCAAAAGTTAACACATCCTTTATGGGGCACTGTATAAGGTTCTACAACAAAATTCCTCAAGATATATTAGAGTTACCTCCAACGCGATTTAAAAAATGTGTTAAGCACAAAGGCTTACTATAACATCAAGGATTACTTAGAAGACAAAGATGTTTGGCATTAAACAGTAGATTAATATTATTTAAAGGACGATTGTGACTAGTGTTCAGCACATTCATGACTAATATTTTAAGTTGAAAACTCTGTTAATTAAGTTAAAACGTGTTTTGAAAAGAATAAATGTGGAGTTTCTTTGTTAGTTTCTTCTCCACATAATCCATTAATTGTGAAACTAACAACTTTGACGTTCATTAAGTAAACATTCTGTTTTTACAATGAATAAAAATATTTGAATTGAATTGAATTGAATTGAATTAGTAACGGAGCGTACCACCCCGTACAGTGAAATTAAGGTGACTGAAATAAAAGTCACATTTGTAAAGGGTGTCAAAATACTGACGCCAGACCCGAAAATTACGCGTATTGGACATCAGAACAAACCTTATTACTTTGGTCCATAGGGTTATTTCTAAAATGTGCAATTCCTAAGACACCCCATTTAAGTGTGACAACAATTTTCAAAAGTCGTAGAACCAAAGTTGCTGTAAATGACAAACTGTAACCGAAATGTTACAGGAATTCCGCATTTAGAAAATAACCCTGTATAAAATTTTGCTGAGCAATCAATTCAGTTCAAGTATCGGACGTGTATCTTTCAACGTTTTTATGGCACGGAGCGTGAGAATTCGATGTTTTAAATATTTTGCAAGTTGCAATTTCAAATGCGTTGTCTAAAAGAACGCCTAAGAATTTCTACAAGGCTGCATTTTTGCAAAAAAAAAAACATTAACGTGACTTTGTACCTACCTCAATATCTGCCAAGCCAATCATTTACCAGGCATCTTTCCTTTAGAAAAACAAATAGTTCTTAAATGATTACCAACATTACAACGGGCCGGCGACACGCGGGCGCAACAATACAAACTAAATTAAACCTTAAATACGTTTGAGGTTAGAGACTACAATACTCGCGCAAAAAAGCCCAGCAACGTGCAGCCGATGGGCACTTTATGGCAACGAGCTTTTTTACATTCGTATTGTAGTCTCATATTATAGTGATACATAAGCATAATTTTAGATTGAAATAATGGAACTGAGTTAAAAATTTTTGCTGATAACGCATCAGTCCAATCTAACATTCTAGCATAAAGATAAAGATACATTTATTTGCTAACCTGATACCAGTAAAAAACTCATTATGAGTTCGCCATAATAAGTAATATTCACTAGAAAAATTATTGTGGGTTGGTAAGTACACCAGTTTATTACCATCACATACAAAATGTTAACCATGTAGGTTAACATTTTGTATGTGATGGTAAGCAAAAGTTAATTGTACAAAAATGTAAGTAGTAAACGAAACTAATGACAAGTTCATTAAAACTTGTGTAAAATATAATTATAACAATTATGAAATATGACCCTACGAAAAAAAAGCAAGGTAGAACAAGGTTTCTGGATTTTAACCTATGGATTTGAATTAATTAATCTTCATTATTTACGGTCATCGTGACACACAACATGTGAGCCGGATCGGGCTCATTCACGGTCTTATATTTAATATATTGACCAGTCGTAGGGTTAAACTGAAACGTCGGTCGTTCGTGTGTATGATAACATCTGTGCCTAATAACACGGTGGCCATCAAATGACATAACGACGGACGCACGACACTTTTTTCTGCTAGTCCATGAGGAGCATAGCCAGCGAGTGCCAGTGTTCTTCGCAAATGAATATCCATCCAGAAGCAAGAGTTTTGACCCACGATCCGTGACGATGTGTTTAACTGAAAAAAAAAAAAAAAACGTTATAAGTGGCGTGAGTTAATTTTTTGTTGATTGCGTCTGCCAAAAAGTATTTAATACCTCCTTGCTAGTTAACTTATTACTTAATTCTGTCATCCGTCTTTTGTTTTTTTCTCGTCACAAAATATTAGAGCAAGCAAGTAAAACCAAGATTCTATCGATGTCTTCGTATTTCTGCACACCCTTCTACGAGGATTTACAGGAGACACAAATATCTTCACTTGCATTAAATATTTTATTGATTTATTAAGAATATGCACGACATGCACGTTACATTACACTATAGGGGTCGTCCATTAATCACGTAATGTTTTTTAGCAACTTTTCAAACCCCCCTCATCCCTGGTGATACAACGTGAGGTTTTAGACTACACCCCCCCCCCCCCCCCCCCCCCATTTCGTGTCTCACGTGATTAATGGACGATCCAATAATGGTTCATACACATAAAAAATACATATATTTAAACAAATTATTAAATTTTATTGTGTATGTTTTAGTTACCATAAACGGCCAATAAGTACCCAATGTTATTCTTAGGGCCGGTTTCTGAATTGAGAATTTCACTAAGTAAATACTTAAGTTACTTTCTGTCACGCTTTTCTCTCAGAAATTCGAAGAGACAGCACTACAGTTAAGCATTTACTTAGCGAAATTCTCAATTCAGAAACTGGCCATTAGCACTAAGTATTTTAATTAAACGAATATCTATCAAATTGTAGCAGGTACAAATGTACGTACTTGTAAAATCATGACTGTTGGTTACCAAAATAGAAAGAAATAAACTTACTTATTACGCACAAAAAAAGTTAATAAAAAAATGAAAACGATAAAAACCAATGTTGTAAAACAGGGAAAGGACGTGAAAAAACTAACGAAATATATAATTTTACACTTATTTTTATTTGAACTCTTTGGAACTCTTATTACCTACATACTTAATAAAGTTTTCAATATACCTACATAACTGTACTTGTCACTGTGAGAATGCCAATGACGCTTCATTTCAATTACAAAAATGTAATAAAAAATGTTCTCGAATGGAGACCACATATCGGCAAGCGCAGAGTAGGACGACCAGCCACAAGATGGACAGATGACTCATCCAAGTGGCAGGAAGACGCTGGATGCAAGCCGCTTCCAACCGGTCTTTTTGGAAATCCATGGAGGAGGCCTATGTCCAGCAGTGGACTTCTTGTCGCTGAATGATGATGATGATGAATAAAAAAATGTAGTTATAATACCACTTACTAACTGTGAAGGAAAACATCGTGAGGAAATCTGAGTGCCTGAGCTACACACATCCCTCAGCGCTTGAAATCGCCAATCCGCGGTGGGCACGCGTGGTGATTAAGAAAAAATAGTTGTGATTGAATCACTTCGCTTGAATATTTGTCGGAAGAGTTAATTAATCTCTGCGAATAAGAGCGGAAACTGGTCGGACTCTTCCGACAAAAATCAAGTAAGTGATTCCGGAATTTAGTTAATAACTAGATGACCCCGTGAAATTCGTATCACCGACGTCAACCGTTTTTTTTCTTCTCACCGTTTAAACCTTCCCTGGGCTTCCACAAATATATAAAAACAACAATTAGCCAAATCGGCCCAGCCGTTCTCGAGTTTTAGTGAGACTAACGAACAGCAATTCATTTTTATATATAAGATGTGTAGTGCTTAGGAAAGTTTCAGTTCAAAAATGTGATTGAAAGTTTTGTTCTATGAATTTTCCGGAAGCTGTAACCGGCATTCTTTCAGTAACACAGTTTTAGTTGTTTCTACTTGTAATGCAGCCAAATAATACTGTCACTTGCTTTTTCGAATTTTTCGCAGCCTCGAAGTCATCATTTCAACTAGGCGTGTTCTTAATTCAGTACTTCTATTAATCTTTAACCGCTTGGCTGCTATTATACTTCTTCTGTTTATCTCTTGAGCCGGTTTCATTGCATATGGGTTTCCTTGTTTGACATTTCTTCTTTTATCTGTAAACGAAATAATGTGACCTATGTTTTTACCCGACTGCGAAAGTAAAGGACGGTTATATTTTTCACGCGTATGTTTGTAAGTTTGCATGTTTTTTCATGACCGCGTACAGGCGGCTGGACGGCTGTACCGATTTCCATAGATGAGATGTCAAATGATAGGTATTGACGACGCAAGCTATATGATGGCACCGAAAAAATGGCGTCAGCGGAGTACAATGTTAACAAAAAGCTTGAAATAAAAAAAAACTGATAATAAAAATCCGAAGGGTTCCGTACCATTATCTATACAACATTGAAATATTCAAGCGTCTGCGTGTTGCCATTATTAATATAGAGCAAAAAACGGCAAAAATCACGTTTGTTGTATGAGAGCCCCCCTGAAATATTTACTTTATTCTGTTTTCAGTATTTGTTGTTATAGCGGCAACAGAAATATATCATCTGTGAAAATTTCAAATGTCTATCGCGGTTCATGAGATACAGCCTGGTGACAGACAGACGGACAGTGGAGTCTTAGTAATATTACCCTTACCCTTTGAATACGTAACCTTAAAAACCAAGAAGCTACTAACCTAGTGTGGCGCTTACAAAAGTTTTAATTCAAGAAAACCTGTCTGCTAAAAAAAGTTTTAAACAAAGTATCCGTTGAATTTTGAACCTCAGTAGACACACATTTTTGGAGTTTTAGGTTTTTATTCGTTCTTTTATATCGGATTGAAAAGGCAGATAAACGTAAATTACGTTTATAATTAAAACATAAATATATAAGTGATTTTTTTAAATTTCTTGTGCCTCAATTTTATGTAGATTTGTTCTATAGAAAACTTAACCACATACCTAGCTCTGTACATAGTTCGACAAAAAGTATAATATTTACATAAAAAAAGAAGAATAACATAATAGGGGTTAAAGTATGAAATTGCCGTTTTATTGCAATAGGTTCTTTGAATTGACATAGAATCTTCATGATTTGAGGTTTTCGAATGAAACTTTTTTCAAATGGTTTCTATGATGTTCTTTTTTTAAAAAATGTGAAACATTTGAATATCGACTTTCAATTGTTTTTGTTATTCAATTTAGACAAGAAAGATGGATACTGCGAAAATTCGAGTGATTTTTGAATACGAGTTCCGACGCGGAACTAACGCGGCAGAAACAGCCCGCAATATCAATGCTGCGTTTGGAGAGGGGTCTACTAATGAACGCACCGTGCGATTTTGGTTTAAACGCTTTCGTGATGGAAATTTCGACTTAAAGAACGAGCCACGAGGAAGACCGCCCACATAGGTGAATAACGATGAATTAAGAGAGATAGTGAAAGCCGACCCTAGTCAAACTACCCAGGAATTAGCGGCATGGTTTAACGTTACCTTACCCACAATATTGACTCACTTGCGTCAAATAAATAAAATAAAAAAATACGCAAAATGGGTGCCTCATAATCACTCGAATTTTCGCAGTATCCATCTTTCTTGTCTAAATTGAATAACAAAAACAATTGAAAGTCGATATTCAAATGTTTTACATTTTTTTAAAAATGAACATCATAGAAACCATTTGAAAAAAGTTTCATTCGAAAACCTCAAACCATGAAGATTCTATGTCAATTCAAAGAACCTATTGCAATAAAACGGCAATTTCATACTTTAACCCCTATTATTTACATACATACATACATAAACTCACGCCTGTATCCCAGAGGGGTAGGCAGAGACCACGGACTGCCAGTAGCCACAATCCTGACAGATCACTTTCGCTTCCTCAACATTCATTAGTCATTCATTCATTAGAAGTATTTCTTCCTGCAAAGTTCACTCTCAAAAACGGCCCCTGTCCTCTACTATGTTTAGTCTATTACTATGTTTAAAGTGAGCGCAAGATGTCTTGTACAGTAAATCAGTCTGTGATTGGTTCATTCTGTGCACTATGCGTGACAACGTGAACGTTGGTTAGGCGATACTACATGACAGGGTCACTTGTGATTGGTCTTATACAGAAACGTCAAACCATTGACGTATAACCTGTCGAAATGTCTAGGTACTTCGCAAGATGGGGCGGTCTGACGATGGCTGCTCGCTCCGATTGGTAACACAATTGATAAGCCCCGCCCGCCTTTCCACAATTTAACGTGGGGTCATTTTTAGCGCTAGTTAGACATCATCATCATCATCATCCGCCATTCGACGCCCACTGCAGGACATAGGCCTCCATCATTTTTTCAACCATGACGGGTTTTTCCATAATCGCCACGCTCGGCAGGCGGGTTGGCGATCGCAGTAAGCGGTTGGAATCTCAGGAAGACGCTGCTGCCCGTCTCCTGGTAATTTATTTCCTTAGTCGCCTTCCACGACATCCACGGAAGGTAATAGAGTGACGCTATTCTTAATCCGGCGCCACACGGCACTACAACACTAGTTAGACATGTACATTTTTAACTATCACTGTATGCAACAATCAACGAGACTTTCCTCCGATTGGCAAATCCTTTCACCACGTTGGCGAACCTTGATTGCCACCACTACGCTAAGAAGGACATTCGGAACTACCTAATCCTTTCCTTTCGGTGTATTTAACTTTACTATAAACCCATCCTTGCTGATATGGTACGAAGGAGGGTCATGCGTGTGGTGTTCATAAACTTTCACGATGCGGTTCTCTTTCGAAAGGTGGAGGTAGGCCGGACATTCTCTGCTAGTTTTGTTGCTGCAGGCGTATCGGGAACCTCCGTTCCGTAGTTTGTTGCTATTTTTACTGTAAACGTATTTGTTTAGCAGCAGTAAAGGAGCGTTGCGGCGTCCACTAGCCCTTTTGACAAAACGAGCTGGAACAAAGTATTCAGACATATATTATTTACATAATAACATCGTAAGATAGTAAGGAAAAACTAGTAAATTCTACCGACTCCGTTGCTCGGTCACATATTGCAGTCATCAGGTCAGTCTTTTGTTACAAAGGCGCCCTTAACGTTGATATTATCTGGGACATAAAACAAGAGTTCTATGTTCGGAAGTAAAAGAAAGGCACACATATCCATAGCAGCCGAAAAATGTGATTTGAGTGATGTGAAGACAAATAAACTAATTTCAGATTTTTACTAATGAATCTGTTCGTAATGGTTCGTTTTATGTAGGTACATTGCAAGTTCGGGTAATCCACAGATGAACAAGAAGGAAGTATCAGCTACGCAATGAACGTAGAACGAATTGTTATAAATTGAATTGTTATGAATTGTAGTTTTGTGAAACGCTGCCCTGAGAGTACTTATTGTGTTTGTGGATGGTACCTATTGGAAGCGTGATTCAGGTATGTAAAAGAATGTTACAAGATAAAATAAGAAGAGATAAGAATATGTTTTAAAGAAAGTGTTCAGTTTTAGTATTGCAACGTTTTGGTTTTAGTTTTAATGTTATGTTGCAATATTTATGTCAAAAATTAAAATGTATAAGCGATTTTATGTTATTGTCATTTATATTTGTTTTCAATAAATTATATGATGCGATAAATGATTCCTATTAAGTAGTGACGTACTAAAGTAGTTTTTATAAAATTCAACGAAAACATTGTTTTATAATAATTAACTTGATTTTAGTGCTACAATTAAGGTAGTGTGGGATGTCTAAGACTTTCAGATCATGCTAACGTTTGAACTCTCTCACCAAGCGTTTCGCTTGTAAACCTAGCCTTACGCTTTTGCCTATTTCGAGCCATCACAACATGTTGCTGCTGGTCAACATACAGCGGGCCCTAGGGCAATGCCACAGTAAAGGGCGCGTTAATTTTGGCTGAGTATTTTCAGCGATACCTCCAAAATGAAAGCGCAATACACGTCTCCAGCCAATCTATGGACTGGACATCTCGCACTGCAATTACTCGGTTATTTAGGCATGTATAATTCATATACCTTTGAAACTATCATTTTGTATTTTTGTACATCTACTTCCTTTACCAATGTATTAGTCCAGTCCATCCAAAGGTTGTTTGGAAGAGATCATTTAGTGATAAAGCCGCCGTCTGCACTCTTAGGTTAAGAAATATCTGTGTAATTCCCGTTTTATGCACACACAATACAGTGTTCTCTATCTATCTATCTCTTTCCATCAAAATCCCCTAGGGCTGCCCGTCGACCCACTTACATCCAAATGGCCTCCCCATCTTTTGCACCACTAATTCAGCATCTTTATTGGTCCTTCGTAGTTTCCTAAGCTGTCTCGCATTGTCCCTTAAAGTGGTCTCCGGAATTTTAAAAACTTTAGACGCTCTATACACTGACAACGTAGAGTTCACGATGGACTCGACTGCGCGCTTAAGTGTAGACTCCGAGTACGGTCTCTTTTGTTTGATGGAAGCCGGCCTCGAGTGCCTCGTTCGTCTTCTGTGGTTTGAATTAGGAACTGCAAGGGTAAAAAAAGGAAAAAGTTTTATAGGAACAACGGTAGAATAGTACGTCTAACAAGGAGTTTTATATTTTTTTCTTCTTTATGTGCCGTCACTTAACGGAGGTTTTCAAGGCTGCCAATACCAACAAAGAACTGTTACACTGTTCGAACCACTGTCATAAGTTGAATGATAATATTTAACTTGAATAAAGTAAATCAGGTTGACTAAGACCGGATTTTTCAATAGTCACATGAAACTTAACTGGAGGATAAAACTGATGTTGCCACTGTCTTGTCGTATGATTTAGACAGTGATAGAATGCAATTTATTCTCTAGTTGAGTTTTATCTGACTATTGAAAAATTGGCCCCAAATTAAATAACATACGAAGCTACTAACTACTCAGGCATCGTTTTTATAGTACTGATTAAAACACTGCAAAAGACCTAGGTAAGCGTACCAAATACTAACCGATTCCAATCGCCTAACTGTCAAGCTCCAATTGCTATAGCAAACGTTAAGCTACGAATCGCAAAGGAACAGCACGTTCAAAGTAAATCTTCAATTTTAAAAACTTTTATTTGAGTAACGGACCTTATTTAATTTCTGAATCAGAGAGCTTTCGGTGTTTCCTGGACGCTTGAAGTCCTAGTTTTTTTCAAAAGACGTTTAGTACAGCACAACTGCCTTCCCGTTTTCACCGCCAGTTCAGCGTTTTTATTGGGGGATTGTGAATTAGCTATTTGGTAAAATCGGCGATCCGAGCTTTCACAAATGGTGAAGGCAACTCTTTGAGTAATGAATGAGCTTGAAATCTCTTTATTAATTCGCGGTGCAACACGGGCTGGTCTTTGATTTATTAGTTCGTTAGGTGGTTACCGGGAATGATTTAAAAATTTCGTGCCACTGAATAAAAGTGAGGAATACTGTTACATTAATATTTCCACCAATGGGCGTGTGGCGAGCACATGTCAACTCTGCGCGCGCACTATAAACTCCAACATTCCTGCATCACGCAAGCAAAATGTTTCACATGACATACCATAAATATAACGTCCGACGAACATTAGTCGGACCGGCCGTCCCCAGGCTTATGATCTGCCTGGCGGGAAATTTCCCTTTATAGTGGAAGAGCACTATCACCCGCTCTTCCCTATAGGCGTCCTGGATCATATTATAGCTTACATCGGCAGGCGATGGAATTAGGTACCACATCCGTAAGTACCTACAACTGTTCTTATTATTAATTAATTGAAGCCAAAGGGTGAAAGGATGGCTGTGGTAGCCTAGTGGGTAGAACCTCGGACTCGGAAGTGGGAGACCCAGGTTCGATCCCCGGTGCGGGCATGTACCTATGACTTGGTTTTCTAAGTTATGTACATTTGTAGTGAAGTTATAGTAGCAATACCACTCGCTAACGGTGAAGGAAAACATCGTGAGGAAACACATCTCAAACATTCGCTATTCACATACCTCAGCGCTTGAAATCGCCAATCCGCGGTGGGCACGCGTGGTGATTAAGCCCATACTGTCTCCCTGAGAGAAGGCCTGTGCCCTACAGTATATAGGCTGCTTATGCAAAGGGTGACCAAAAGAGAGTAAAAACAAATTTAACATAAAATAAACTCACGCCTATATCCCAGAGGGGTAGGCAGAGACCAGGGACTGCCACTTGCTACGATCCTGACAGATCACTTTCGCTTCCTCATACATACTTGTAAAAGAAAAAAGAAAACTAACAAATTGTATTCTTGTTTTATTAAAGTTGGGGATGTCAACACTGTAGGAGAAAGTAAAAAAAAACGCCAAATCTAAGTAAAAACAGGTAAATATTTTAAATATCGCAACATGTGTCAGTCATGTCTTGTTACTTTTGAGACAGTTATATGACAAATCAAATTTTAATGAAAAAACCGTTATCGGAGATCTTGTACGCGGGCGGCGCGTGGTTGTGCGTCAAAACCTTCTTGGTCGCGACATAATCCTTCGTGACATGAACGTGAGCCTTGCAGCCCTTCGCCAGGCTGGAGCAAGCGTATCGGCTGCCACCCTTAGCTACTTTGCTGTTTTTGCTGAACGAATACCCGTCTATAAGGAGCAGGATCGATCCATTCGGCGCTCGAACGAAATTTGCTAAAACAGTAAGAACTCATATAGAATAATTGTTCCACTAGCTTTTGCCCGCGACTTCGTCTGCGTGGTATGAGTAATTTGGTGTCCTTCTCCGGGACTCAAACTATCTCCATACCAAATTTCATTTAAATCGGTTCAGCGGTTTAATTGTAAAGAGGTAACAGACAGACACACTTTCGTATTTATAATATAAGTATGGATTTAGGTAAGAGGGTACTTGTTCTGTTGTTTTGCCAGAAATTATATCATTATGGTATAGCAGCCATCCCATGCATATTCCATGCATATTATGGTAAATCCTATCTATGTCCTTGCCGTCACACTGCGGAGCCTACTTTCGGCAATTATGACGTTGTCCTTGCTCGTGTGGACGTTGGACTTCTTACTGATGGCGTTGCAGCAAGTCCATCTGGTCCTATATTACAGCTCTGGAGCCGATTTCAGTGGCACTTTAAATAAATACTTTGTAACTTCACTGTTAAAATTAGTTTAATAGAATATTGGCCAGAGCTTTTTAACATTCACAATTTGACGTAAAACCCGCCCACTTCCTTATACCGCGGAGGCTTGTGGTTGTGGTCATCCGTGACGGCAATTATGACGTTGTCCTTGCTCATGTGCACGTTGGCCTTGCACTTCTTACTGATGGCGTTAGAGCAGGTCCACCTGGAGCCGCCGTCCCTGATTGGGCCGCTACGGGAGTACGTATACTCGTTCAGCATTAGCAGCATAGCGCCTCGTCTGAGGCTTATAAACGAGGCTGGAGCAGGAAAATCAGACCGCACCGTTAGATGATTCAATTTTTATTAATAAAATGTGTATTTAAGAAATACAAATGTATATTTCCTAACCGAGTCATACCAGCGGCAGATAAACTTTTAGTGGTTTTCACCCGCTGGAAGATAAAATTATTTAAGTAACATTTGTGTGTATAAATATAAAAAAACCGGACAAGTGCGAGACGTACTCGCCCACCAAGGTTTCCGTACAAATTTGAAGGTACTTACATATGTATTATAAATAGTTCTAGAATCGAGACTTTTTTCCGAGCTTTCCCCGACCTTCAAAGACTATTTTTTATATGATTTAATTACAAATGTATAGTTTTCATATTTTTCCCTGTATATGTACATAAGATGATATTACTTGCCAAATTTCATAGTTCTAGGTAAACGGAAAGTACCCTATAAATTTTGATTCCCTTGAGTTGGAGGCATAAACGGCCGTATATTTTTTTTACGTTAACTTAGAAGTTTGATTCTGATTGCGATTTTCCACAGCTTTAGACTTGAGCATATGGTTCTAATTTCAACCCGATACCTCCACCTGTTGCCGAGATAAAGGGTCTTGACAGACAGGCGGACGGACAGACGGACAACAAAGTGATCCTATAAGGGTTCCGTTTTTTTTTTCTTTTGAGGTAAGGATCCTAAAAAATGTAAAAATTAAATGTTAAAAAGGCTTTTTATTAAATTGTTCTCATTTTTTCCGTGGCAGTTTAAAAAAAGTATTTTGTTTCTTCATTGTTTCAAATGGCCAAAGTTTATACAATATTATACAATATTTTTCGAACATTCACAGTTTGACATAAAACCCGTCCACTATCTGATATCGCGCGGGGTTGTGGTTGTGGTTATCCATTATAGCAATTATGACGTCGTCCTTGCTCATGTGCACGTTGGCCTTGCACTTCTTGCTGAAGGCGTTGGAGCAAGTCCACCTGGAGCCGCCGTCCCTAATGGAGCCGCTACGGAAATACGTGTACTTATTCACCATAAGCAGCGTAGTCCCTCGTTTGAGGTTTACAAACGAGGCTAGAAGAGGAAAATCATTTATTTATATTTATTCTCAACAAAACAAGAAAAGCCTATATGGGCATGTTTTTTTTAATTCGCAGTTTGACGTAGTAAAACCCATCTACTTCTTTTTACCACACAGGCTTGTGGTTGTAGTCATCCGTGACGGCAATTATGAGGTTGTCCTTGCTAACGTGGACGTGGGCCTTGCATTTCTTGCTGACGGTGGTGGAGCATTTCCCCCTGAAGCCGCCGTGCTTGAGGCGGCTGTTCCTGGAGTAGGTGTACTCGTTCAGCATAAACAGCTCAGTGCCGCGGCTTATATCGTTTATAATAATGATGAAATAAAAATATTGTAATAGATTTTTTCAACATTCACAGTTTGATATAAAACCCGCCCATATCCCGATAGATCGCGGGCTCGTGGTTGTGGCTATCTGTGACGGAAATTATGACGTGGTCCTTGCTAATGTGGACGTAGGCCTTGCACTTCTTACTGGCGGTACAGGAGCAGGTCCATCTGGAGCCACCGCCCTTGATTCGGCCGCCACGAGAGTAGGTGTACTCGTTGAGCAGAAGCAGCTTAGTCCCTTGCTTGAGGGTTATAAACGAAGCTAGAGAGGAAAATCAGACCGCATTATTAGATGGGACAGTTAAAAAGCTATCCTTTAATAAATTCTCCGACTGTGGCAGTTATAAATACTTTGTTTCTGATATTCAATACACAAATTATAAGTAAGTTTATTAAAATATTTGACAGAAGTTTTTTAATTTATGTTGAAACATGCGTGTAGATATTATATATCACATAGTCTAAACGTCAAATCAATGTTTACGCGAAAAACTTGAAAATTTTGGTCCTAGTTCAGTTTGAATCACTATAAAAGTTGTTACCTGCAACGAAGTAATAAAAATACCTCCGACTTTAAATTAATTTCTGTCACATAAAATAAACAGTTTTCACTATAAAATAAAGCTTCAATGTATTATCGCATTAAAACTGTAACGAGAGAAAGTGGCTTTAAAATATGTTGCTTCATTTTTGTTACATCAGAGGCATTGTATCAAGATTCTGATACGGAGTTTGATATAAAACACATCCACTCTCTGATACCGCACGGGCCTGTGGTTGAGGTTATCTTTGATGGAAACAATGACGTATTCACTGCTCATGTGGACTCTGCCCCTTCACCTCTTACTGAAGGCTTTGGAGGAGACACAAGTAGTTTGTACATGAGTAAGTCTGAGTGACTGTAGCGACATTAGGTATGTACTTAGATATAAAATGGCTTGCGCAGCTTTTTGAAGTATGAACTAAAAATGAGACATACAAATGTTGCTAATTCAAAATCAGTATATTCTACAACAGATCGATTGAATAATGAGATCACGAGAATTTCTATATATCCATAAGCAGGTACAACATGTGCATTTTTACATATCGAGTAAAATTAATCGTAAAAAGAAACAAATTTGCACGTTTGACATGATAAAAGTTGGTAATTTCATTAATTTACTAATAGCTTGGTGATTAACAAACAAATGTCACTGTGATAATTTAAACTGAGACACTAGGTAAATGCTAAAAAGTCACAAAAATATATTTACGCACACTTGGGAAACACTGGGTTATGTAGAGTAAATTGTAGGTACCTACAATGTATTTATTTTTTTATTTATTTTAAGCTTAATATTTACTTAGTGATACACAGCCCCGGTTTCTCGTGCACTAACAATCTGTTAGCCTGATCGCACTAATTTATTATTGTTGTAAAATTTGTGGTAAATAAAATATTTTCACTTTCACTTTCATTTTTAAATTGAAGTAAGTGATTCCGGAATTAAGCTAAGAATGTTAATTAACTGTTAACATTGGCCAAAGACAATACAAAAAAGTAACTTATGAAGTTTATGACTGCTTACGGTACATTTACAGATTATTAGAGTACGAGAAACCGGGTATTAGTGCAATTTGTGCAATAAAATACTGGACCTTCTACCAACTATCGTTATCAAAATATCACAATTAATTACGCGAATGCAACAAAAAGCGCTTTTAGCTAACAAAACACCTACCCAAAAAGTGAGATCAATAAAGTTGCCAAGTGCAAGTTCACCTGGTAAAACGTGGACCCATTTCCATTAGCAGTCTCTGCATACCCCTTCGGGAATTATAATGGTAGTGACTGAGTGACCTGTACCGTTCACCTGTAAAATAACTTTAAACGAACTACAATTCTTAGTTTATTATGTGCATTGCGTAGCAGTCTCCTTATTTGTTAATCTGTGGGTCATTTGACTTTGCAATGAACATCCAATTGTAATAAACCATGAATTGTAGTTCTATGAAACAAGCCCCTGCCAGTAAGTGCAGGGACGTTGCGGCTACGTTGAAACGATACAGGTCATTCATTCGCCACCTTAACGCGAGCTTTAGCTCTTTAAACTTTAACAAGAGCGCCAGTTTGACTCCTATGACGATACAAATCACGTGACTGACTTTTCTAACAGGTAGCATTTCTCCCAAAACGCGTCGCTAAGTGACAATTTGATGATACTTTCCCTCAACTACCATCACCATTGGCGCTCTTAAAATTCCAATATTCTTACATGGCGTCGACAATTTTCTCGAGTCAGAGAATCCAATCAGCGTGCCATCCGCGGATAGACGACTACGTCTCTACCACCAGTCCCGGATTAGCCTATTGGCAAATTAAACAATTGCTTAGGGCATCACGACCCGGGGGACCAAAATATAAACAAGACTGACTTTTTTTCTTTTTCTTGCACTAACCCGTGCTGAGGACAATTTTAGAAACCTATTTAGTGGCTAAAAATTCCACCCATGCCGAGACTTGAACCCGCGACCTCTGGCTAACCGTGCCTCTAAATAGGGTTTTAAGACTGACTCTTTTCTCACATTGAATTTTGATGCCTTCACTGTGCGAAAATAAGGATGTATATAGAGGTTCTTTATGGGGCAGACGTATAGACGTCATACGCTTAGTAACAGGGACCCCAAAAAGGTACGTAGCGAATGACGATATATACGTCATACGTGTTTTTAAGATCAAAGCTGGCTTGCTAGAGGTTAGAGAAAACTATAGACCTGCTTAGGGCACCAAGAAGGCTTAATCCGGCACTGTCTACCACTTTAATCTGGCACTACCGGCGCATGGTTTGTACATACCTACTCTTAACTCTTGGCCTGATGAGATTACATGATCACCTGTGTCTTCTCAGTGTCACATGATTTATAGACGACTGTGTACGCTCGTTGTATTACACTATTTTCGAATCGGAAAATCGAATCAGTTGTCGTTTGTCAGCGGCGTACCGAAAGGATTGTGCGTGTGCTCAAGGTTGCTCCTGACAATTGTCATATCGTCTGCGAGGTGGAGGTAGGCCTTGCACCGGTGCCAGCGGTTCTTGGTGCATCCCCAACGGAAACCGCTGCGCGTGCGACTCTGCTTGTAATACGTGAAGTTGTGGTAGACGAGACGCTCTTTGCCGCGCGCGGTCATGAATATGTTCACTGAAATATGGGCTTGTTAGTGGGTTAGGCGTGAGGTGGTAGGTTAGATTTGTTAGAGACAGACATGCGGCAGTAATAGGAAGAAAAGCACGTTCGTTAACCAGTCGAGTCAACTGCGAGTCGACCTTCGCATGCAAGATCAGGAGGGCTGTCGATAGTACAATGTACGTGATGGACTTTCACGAGGAGTTGAAATACATACTCTTCGGCGAGGGGCACATAGAAGGAAGTGGGACGAGCGCGTGGAAAAGACGCGAGGTCCTTTCGATTCATGTTTATGCGAGATGTTATGAAGTGATGGGACGTAATCCACACGGGACGGCGCGAGGACGCGAACTCTTACAAAGCGTCGCGCCTTTTCCGCGCCCTCGTCCCACGTCCTTCCTATGTGCCCTGCGCCTTAAAACGGTGATATTTAATTCTTCTTAATATTTTATATTTACATGAGTTATAAAAATAAAGAAAGTAGTTTAAGTAATAAATCGCTTAAAAAAAGGTGGTAGCAAACGAAGAAGTTATAGTTTCGATCACTTCACATTTCTACTCTTTTTGGCAGCTGTATGATAAACTAACTTTTATATAAGTAATTATCTTATTATACAGAAAAAGAGTATTAGAAAAGTCTTACGGTCTTATTTATAAAAAAACACGACCCCTTAAAACGCCGATTAAAATAGTCTGTGGTGGACGTTTTACAAGGAAAAGACGTAACCACAGATTAAATAAACTGCCTCTTCCTCTGCATTAAGAGGAATCGCGTTTTTATAAATAAGGCCGTTACTCTTTAGTTTCAAAATTTTTTGCGGAGGTGTAGGAACTAGTTAGTTAGTTAGACCTGAGATTTCCGCACTTAGCCTCATGGTTGGGCCATTGTACGCAGCAAAGCTGTGAGCTCACTCCAGCCAGCCTATCTCTTTCCAGAAGGCCAGCAGTGCTCTGATGTCACTACAGGCCTCCTGAAGGGATCCCAGCTTCCCAATGACGGCGGTCCGTTGCTTTTCCACGCCTTCACAGTGAATGGTCACGTGGGCGGGTGTTTCCTCCTCTTTGAGGCATCCCCGGCAAAGCGGGCTGTCGGTTAGTCCCATGTTGTGAAAATGTCTATTTAGTGAGCAGTGCCCCGTTAGGATTGCCACAGCTTTGCGCAGATTATCCCTTCTCAGACGCAGCAGGCTACGTGAAAGACGTTTCGAGATCGTCAGTAGAGCCTCCTTGGCTCGTAACCGTGTAGGTACTGTAACGATTCTCCTTTATAGAAGCTGGCTGGCAGAGCCTTCTCGTCTTATTTTGAATATTTTGAAGGGAATCGTTACGTTTTGTTTTAGATGTCAGTCGATCCCCAGCTAGGCTAGGGAATCGATAAAAAAAGAGAATAAAATTATAATATTGCTCGTAATCCGCGTTTTTAAATAAGTAGCGTATTACATATTGGTGGAGGCGCCGGGTATAGTAGGCGGGTGGGCCTAAGAGGATTCGTATGCGTTTGAACCATTGTTTGGTCGCGATTTGTGGACGATTCTCCTTTATAGAAGCTGGCTGGCAGAGCCTTCTCGTCTTATTTGCCCCAGCTAGGCTAGGGAATCGATAAAAAAAGAGAATAAATTTATAATATTGCTCGTAATCCGCGTTTTTAAATAAGTAGCGTATTACAGTACTATTCAATGGTAAGATCATCAGTACCTTGTCGTAGGTACAGTGTAGTTTCAGTGACGAGGACAAAAGAAAATACATATTTCAAGAAATACAGCTACACTATAATAGGTAAGGCATTTTCGTTTCAGGTAATTTCTTAAATATCTTAAAAAGTACTGTTAATTCTTCTTGTTAAATATAAAATCTTACCTATGTACATACATACGTGAAACATTATTTCGTTACGCAATGAACTATTATACATATCTGGGCCGCGTTTCATAAAACTACAATTCAAAGTTCATTATGACATTTCGATGTGCATTGCGTAGCCGATTAGTATCTACAATAAAATTTGTCTTCCTACTTGTTAATCTGTGGTTTAATTGGCAATGCAGTGTCGAAATACTAACCATGAATTTTAGTTGTATGAAATGGGGCTTTAAGGGGACGGTTAATAGGTATCCCCTAAGATTTAAAAACCGGCCAAGTGCGAGTCGGACTCGCGCACGAAGGGTTATGGTACGGTATCTATACAAAATTTGAATATTTTAGGTGTCTACCTGTTGCCGTTATTAATATCCAGCAAAAAACGGCCAAAAATCACGTTTCTTGTATGGGAGCCCACCGTAAATACAAATTTTATTCTGTTTTTAGTATTTGCTGTTATAGCGGCAGCATAAATACATCATCTGTGAAAATTTCAACTGTCTAGCTATCACGGTTCGTAAGATACAGCCTGGTGACAGACAGACAAACAGACGGACGGACGGACGGACAGCGGAGGCTTAGCATGAAACAACTACACATAATTATAAGCGGACGGATGGTCGTGAACGGAACATGCCCTTTTGACTACCTCTTTGCTACTTTCGAGTACGTGCAGATACACCTTGCAATTCCTCTTGGTACAGCACCAACGATACAGATCTTGGTCACTCCTCTTGATGCGTTCCTTCTTGTAGTAAGGGTACCCGTCGTAGACGAGAAGCTGTCTGCCGTTGTGTTTCTTCAGCAGCGTCCCAAATGTTGTACTACTGCGAGCTCCCGCGCGCCCTTCGAGCATATTGCCAAATATCTCGTGAACTAGACCTGTTGGGGTAGATTGTTTTGCCTTATGCGCGGTACTAGTGTGTATGAAAAGATGACATCGATGTTAACAATAAATCGTCTGAGGTCTACGTGTCGCTGAAATAAAACACAAGTCTAAATATGTTGATATTATTGTAAGATTGTTATGGACTTACAGCTAAAACGTGCGTACCGATATTTATAGTCAAAATACTTACAATTGCTATTATATATTTAATTGATTACATGATCTAAATATTACAACTTCCATTTTATTTTTTTCCCTAGTAACACGTACCTGGTACACGTACCAGTACTGAAGTAGCCGTACAGTAAGCAAAAGTATAGGCTATCTCGGGATAGGTCCCGTGAGTATAAGCTTGCTATCTGTTCTTAAATCTACAGGGCGTAAGAAAAGCCTCATATATGAGCAATTTTTGCTAAGGAGAAAATACTCGTCAATATAAACAATTTTTACTACGGAGAAAACTTAGAAATCACAAAAAAAAATCAGTGAAACATAGTTTTTCCCGTAGTAAAAGTTGTTCGTATTGACTGGAACCCCTGATTTTCGGATGTAGGTATAATGAAGATTTTATTACTTCCTGCATTTTAAGCACAGCTACTAATCAGAATCATTCCTCTTGAACATAAAAAAAATATATACGGTATATTAAAAATATATTATAATAGCGTTTATCCTACACTAAGCTACGATTTGCTGGTTTTAATCCACGAAGTCTTCATTAACAGTATCATCAATTTTTCAACATATAACGCGTCCATACTCCATTCAGGAACAACCATGAAGTCATGCTCTCGATTCTCATTTATAATTAATAAAAGCGTTTTTAAATACTAAAATCCCACACTGCCCCTTATACTCTTGATTTTAACTAAAGTGGGAGTCTTTCCCTCTTCTTCATCTGATGAGGGGTTCGAATCCTGAAACAAAAAGTTACTCATTTTAAATTCAATTCGTGGTGATCCGCAATATCATGCAAAGTGTGCAGTCACTTTTATTGGTCGGATGAAAAAATACTTGTTTGCCTCAACTACGCTCGCACAAATGCTTGCAGTCTTTGGGGCATCATACGTTTTACTATCACCATAAAAAAACGGACTCGCGCACGCAGGGTTCCGTACCATAATCTCTAAAACATTCGAATATTTCAAGCGTTTACCTTTTGGCGTTATTAATATCGAGCGGAAAACTGCAAAAAAATCACGTTTGTTGTAATGGGGCCCCCTTAAATATTACTTTCATTCTGTTTTAGTAGTTTTTGTTATAGCAGCAACACAAATACCTACATCATATGTAAAAATTTCAACTGTCTAGCTATCACTGACAGTTGAGACTGGGGGTTATTAATAGAGTCCGTTACCCCTCGGGGCAAGGAACCCTAAAAATGACTATGATTTCGTAACAGCGAAATTGGAAGTGAGCAAATATTTGCTCAACGTGGAAAAGCGAGAGTGGACGTAGATTGCGTAGGTACATAGTCAATTCGCACCCACCTTAACATCCCTGGCGTATTTCTTCCGGATCTGCTCCAAGAAGTAAGTGGAAGGCGGATGTGTGTGCTCTGTATGGGCCCTCACCACCATCATCTGGCTCGTGACATGTAAAAACCCTCGGCAGGACCGCGAACCCATTTGGGTACAACTCCAGCGGAATCCATCGCGAATGTGCTTGTGCTGGTAGTACGTGTATCCGTTGAGCATTAGCAGGTCTTTGCCGGTCCGGGACTTGACGAGGAGCACTGAAATTTGGAGCGGCTTAGTACGGGGCTGTTGCCTTGAAGTTTGGCTGAACAGAAGCGGTCTGCGGCCTAATGATGCGCACGAAATCCTGTCGGAATCCTGACGGTGCGATGGCAATTAGTTTGGAATTTGACAGACGACTGGAATCGTTCAGGATTAGATGCGCTTAATATAGGGACAGAGAGTCAGTAACAGAGCTTCGATTCTGTTGGTAGGGCATAGTACAGTGATAGATTCACGGTCGGGTCACGTGAGACATGTTTTGGGTATTCCACTGACGCCTAATTGAGACCTAATTCAGGTCCCACCTTCAGTGATCCGCCTCCTATTCTGTAACTGTCCACTCTATTGGGTTAACCATTTTGACGATTCTAAAGTGTCAAAATCTGTATGTAATCTATTTGACAGTTCGAAGTAGGTCAAATCGTACTAGGCAATACAGTGGAGAAGTTACTTAGTACCGAACTGTCAAATACTGTATGTAGAATTTGACACTTTGGAATCGTGAAAATGGGTTAACCGAATAGAGTGGACAGTTACGTGATAGGAGGGCTGGACCGCCTTTACTGCATTGCAAAATTTTATTGAATACTTACCTTTACTCACTTTATTTAAGCCGGTTTGCACTAAGACTAACTGAGAGTACTAACCGTATATCCAGGGGCAAGCTCTGTTCAGTGAATAAATCCAAAAACGTCTCGGACACCGTGACATTTGCGAAGTTAATCATAGATAAATTGTGTGACTGACAACCCTGTCAATCAGCTATTTATTCGTTTATCTCTAGCTATTTATTGACTATTCACTTTACCTACTTACTTACGTATCCGGTAACTTTACTTCTTGTAATTGTAATTGTTGTTGTGGTTAATTCTAGAGTTGGCAGACTAAAGCACATAAGTCACATTTTCATTAAATTATTGCTCTATGCAACATACGAGTAGGTAATTAAAATAGCAGTTTGCTTAAATTTTGTAAAAAAAATATGTATGTTCAATTCTTTGTTTCATGACAGCTCTCCGTTAATCAAATATAGATAATAAAAATGTTACAGAATAATTTTATAATAGGTTCTTTTCACTGCCTCAAAAAATTGTGTTGTGGACTTATGTGATTTAGTCCACCGACCAATTATATTAGTGACAAAACGTACGATTAATGAGATTTATTAAAAAAAAACTTTAAGTAGGTTGTAAGTATTACAAATTACAGAGTATATTGAGTTTTGTGTTGATAGGAAAGTACAGTGTCGTACTTGACATTTACTAAGCCTCTTACTGACTAATACTTACCAATCGTTTGTTTACATTTTAACATTGTTTAACATACCGAAACAATATGGAATATTGGCACACATTTTTACATTGTTTGACAATGACGTACGTAAATACCTAAATAAATATGAATATAAATTAATTCAGAACCTTTTGACTAGGATTTGATGCAGGGTTCTAGTAGACAGTCACAAAAAAGTGTAACTTTTAAACGCAGATATTTTGGCACATATTTATTTTCATGGAAGAATTTGATTTAAGGATCACGTTAGCTAAAATAATTTAAAAATATGCCACAATAACATTGACGTCGAAATAATCCTGCAATACCTGTGACTAAGTAGGTATTAAATACGAGCATCAAAGGGGCTGAGTACGTAACCGTTTAAACCACTCTAGGACCCCCTCTCAATACAAAAAAAAGCCTTATTTCCACCTCATGTCTTCACTTATGTGCAACAACAGAATGTTCTACTAGACACACATAACTTTTGCTTATTTCCACCTCATACGCGGTGCACCAACAGAATGTTCTACTAGACACACATAACTTTTGCTTATGGGGAAAACATCAAAATCGCGAAAAAATAATTCAGCTGTCTTTGGTATGGAGCGGCTGTTATTTGGCTGACTGGCTCGTTGGTCTAGCGGCATCACACGCCGGAGGTCGTGGGTTTGATTCCCACTGGCGGCCGCCGTATAATTGTGCAAATGGCCTTAGTTTAGGTGCATTTCCATGTCTGTGATGTCCTTGACTAGTTACCATTGTACAGGGTATCCCACTTTGGGACCACGACAAGTGATTGTGTTACGTGGAAATTATTCATTTATAAGTAATTTCACAGTTTTCCCCATAGTAGAAGCTGTTCGTTAAAAGCTCGTTCTGTTAAAAGCTGCTATGAAAGAGGAAGGCTTGTTCAGATCCCCACTGTATAGTCTTAGTTGATAAACAAACAGCCCCTAATGTATAGAAAGTAAACAATGCTTAAAGCTGTACTTCCGTGGAGCATTCTATCTCGCTCGCACAATTTAACATATTTAATTATCGTCTTTAATAAAATTAGCAAGCTTTCGATAATTACTGTGGTCTGCGAGTGTGATGCATAATTAAATTACGAACATTTCAAATATATTTTTGTTTCCCTACACGTAGTTTTCAATAAAGAAAAGTTGTTTCCAAAATTATCTCAATCAAAGACTTAGAAAAGAAAAATATGCCTTGAATATCCGCAATTTTATTATCCACATTCATCAAACCCTCAGACCACATTCATCAAAAGTATACTCACTTTATTACTCACTAAAAATGTTAAATTGTTTGAGCGAGACCACATGCTTCACGTAAGAACAGCCTTAACACCAGCAAAAAAAAACACCGTCTAAAATTCTACCCACGACTTAGTTAAATATTTTTCTTACTGGGAAAGCTCAACCTTCACACATGTTGTATATAAAAACTAAATATACTGGTCGAACAAAAATCACAAGTTGGAGCCTAATGACTCTTTGAGCAATAACTTAATACTGTTCCCTATTGTCTACATTATATACTACATGGTCAAATACTTTTAGCTAGAACTACTTTTACATGATGGAATTCATATTGATATACTTACTACAAAACTGTGACATAGTAATATGATGGTCTTAAATTTCAAACGAAATTATAAAAAAAACACCTGTACAGGGTGTAACAAAATATGAAACGAGGGGTCCTATTCGTCAATAGTAAGAACTATTACTATGAATAAAATTTTGAAATCGCAAAAAAAATATCAACAACACAAACTTTATAATGGAACATAATACTTTCTTTGGCATTTATTAAGTTTTCCTCACAGTAAAAGTGGTTCGTATTGATGAGTAGAACTCCCATTTTAGTGGGAGTAGAACCAATTAGTGGTGACTTTGTTTCACCCTGTATATTAAATTATTTCATTCAGCTTTTATCAGATAAAAGCTGAATGAAATAATCAGATTCCGATGTAAGCCATTTTTTTAAAATACTATTAATGTTACAAAATTAATAACAGGGCAACTCCTATTAGCCTACTTGATATATCTTGAATTAATGAGATGAATGAATGAAATGAGATGAACAACCAACTAGATGGATATATGGAAAGATAGAAATGAATAGACATTCTCACTCTCCATATTTCTACCAATGGTTTGTTTCCATCTAGACCAAACGGAATGAAATAAAATATAGGTACTCAGTTCATATCAAAAGTGAATATTCAGAATACGTCAAAAAACTTTTGTGTCAATCGTTGAAATTGTACTTGGTATAGTTGTCATCATGGTTGTGTGTCCCCTTGTGCTTTATGTACCTTCCTTCAACAGTGGTCTGGACACAGCTGGAGCATCCCAGACGTTTTCTATCCTTACAGGTCCAGTTGATTGTATTTTGATAACGGTTATTGATCCAATACTTGTTATCTTTGAATATAAGAACCATGCTGCCAGTTCTATGAGAGGGGAGGTAGAATATACCTGAAATGGATAGCACTTTAGTATTTTTGCCTAGGGTGTCAGTTTTTAAATTCATTTAAAAACTATAAACTTATAAGTTTTAAATGGTTGCATTTATTAAAGAAAATAGATGCCATGATATATTCATAATAGAATAATTTATTCCTAAATACTTTGTTGAGGTTACTCCACAATACTCTGGGCTGACCTAAAACTAGCTGATTCTATGTAACACGCCAATACAGAATAAGATGTTATACACATTGTTTAAGTCGTTTACAGTTGAAGGAGAATTGTTTTACTGGTCATTCAAAAAAACAGTTTTTGTAGAAGTTGTATAGAATAATACATTGTAAAATTCCCCATGTTCCCTGAGTTCTGATGTCACTTTATGTCAAGAATACTTTTTGTAATAGGAGTAAATAATTAAGTGCATTTTTCAGAAGTTTTGTAGGATCATCAGTAGAAAAAATCTCCTAAAACCTAGTATGTCCTATAACAACTTTCAGCATGTATAATTCCATGTAAAATATCTAGGTACATCACATTATTGTATCAACATCTAAAACAAACAAATAAAATAATCTAAACATTACCACTTAGAAACCTAAAACTTCTCGAAACAAGACAATAGGTATAAATTCTAAAAATACAAGTAATATTAATAATTCTGTAAATAGCCAGATGATTTCAACTTTTTTCTCGGATATATCTGCCATCGTGGCACTGTCGTAAGCGCGGAGGCTTGTGAATATGCCGTCCACGAAATATTGAGATGTAATCAGTGCCGTCAACGCCTTTGTAAGTGATGACGTCTGCACGGCAACCGTAAACATCTCTAGAGGAACAATACCATTGCTTTTTGCCATGAGCTTGGTGGTTCTTCATGTAAAATGTGAAACCGTTGAGTAACAAAAGGCTGGTCCCAGTCCGACCCGGAATATACTGAGCTGGAACTGAATAAAAAAAATACCATTACGGTTAATAGTCATTGCTACTGTACCTTTTCTTTAAAGCCGCTATGTTGTTTTTCTTTTACTAGGTAGACCAGAGAGAAATACTTAATAACAAATAAGAACGTTGTCTTCAATCACACATTATAATAATTATAGTGGCCAGCCTTATAGTAGAGGGCAGGTGTTAAGTGAAAACCACGTTTGCTAACTTTTTCTATCGGATTAAAGTTACAGACTGTTTAGCAAACACAGTTCTAGTAAAACACATTTTGTTTTGGGGTATAGTTTATTGAGTTTTAGGTAGGGGGTAGTATATAAGGTGTTTTTAATATTAGTTTATTTTTATTATAGTACATGTGACATAGTATTGTCCCGATATAACATTCTTTGTACTATCACAAAACCTTGTAAGCTCCCTAAAATATGCATTGTTAACCTATGAATGGACAGAAATAAACTACAGTACTAGCATATAACGAAAATAAAATGAAAATAGTACTGAGCAAAGAATTTCCAGAGCGATTTCACTGTAAATAATCTATATTGGCATTAGATTCAAATGTAAAATCAAGGGATTCTAAAAGAAATTTGAGATGTTTGATAAAGATTGAGATGTTATCACTTGCAGTGAATATGACCCTAATTTCTGGGAAATCGCATTGGATACTCTTCTGTGGACTCTTAAAAGCTATTACTTACCGACCCGATGTCTTGTACGTGCATCTGCAGCTCACAGCTGGACCAAAGCGGGAACCAGAACTAACCTCAACTACTCAACAACAACCTTATTATTGTCACATTTTAAAGGCACTTCTTGAGAATTTGACTGTACGAAATCACAATTCACTTGCTGATGAATTTATTGGCGTAATAACACACGCAAATAGGCGTAATACTATACCAAAACACTCAAAATACAATCTGACATTGAAATCTACGATTGTGTTTCAGCGAAAATCGTATTAATGCACCAGTATTTCGCACTGTTCCGTCACAAAACAATAACTCGCGATTCGCGAATATCTCCATCTCGACGACTTTATTGAAATCACGGCCAAATACGTTGAAAAATAAAGCTAAAACCATAATATTTTGCATCGAGAGAGTTATTTTGACATTTACGTACACTCGAATCATAGACAATTAGCGCTGTTTTTTGCAACGACGCAGTTCTAAACATAGGCTTGAATAATACTCCATTCAGCCTTCGTGCTGCCATCTGTTGAAAAGTGCCTGTTAAATATTTATTTTGTTTATGGTTTTATATAAGTAAAGCATTTCCACGAAAATAGAATAGGGACCTGATTTAAAAAGTACAAGATTTCCATATTGTGTGGCATCATGTGGCATAGTAGGTAATACACATTTGAATTGGCCACTTTATTTCTTACTAGCTGTGCCCGCTACTGCGTTCGCTTGGTTAACGGAGCAGCATATCTATAGACTATTAGCATCCTTACAAACATATAAAACTTACAAACTTTTCCTCTTTATAATATTAGGGTAGATGTATGCAGGTAGACCAGGCGGGCGTATGTAGTATTTTTATAAAATTGTACAATGCGAACTTTTTCACAAATACGTTACGTTACCCACGTAACGTAACGATATTTAATTAAAGAAAGAAAGACATTTATTATACCAACAACACATCGCCGAAACTGTGAAAAGAAGTATGTAAGACTTACTTATAAAATTAAGTATAAGGTTTACACTTAGTGTAAACCTTATCATCTTTTTAAAATTACATTAACATTAGATTGAATAATAATGATATTAGGGTTTGACACATTTAATTTAATTCAATTCAATATTTTTGTTTTGTACTTCATACGTTTTAGTTTTAATTCTAGGTATCTACCAATTTAGTCTCTTATGTGGCGCACAGAAGGCCTTGAGCTCTTGAACAGTGAATTTAGTTGGACAAAATCAAAACAGATTATCTTGATTCGGTAGGTACCTTATTGGTTCAGCGGTAACATGCTGAACCGTGCCATGGTCATGGGTTCGATTCCCCCTGGGGGCCGCCGGCGGCGTACTGTAATTTGTATCTACAAATGGCCTTCGTCTGGGTGTTTTCCATGTTTGTGATGTATTGTCTGGTTACCAATTCACAGGGCATCCTAGTTTGTAAATACCTCGTAAATACCCTGTGACGACATCATAGGACAAGTTTATTGTAATATTACACTATGTATGTAGTTGTTATTATAACTTCTTATGTCTACTTTTCCAGGATACAAAGTAGCCTATTGTGCTATTTCAGACTATAATCTCTGTTCTGTGATCCATTCATCCAAATTGTCGCATTTATAATATTTTTGTAGTAAGATTTTTACGTTGTACTGTTTTACGTTCCTGAAATGTTTCTCATTTCTGCCAAAACGAACCTAAAATAAAATAAAGCGTGCGCTGCGGTCGTTTTGACTGTCGCCACGTACTCTGTAGTCGCCACCAGTCACTTCGTACATGCTACATACACTAGCGACCGTGACTGACTGGGCTTTACAATGCAACATTAGGATAACGAAGAGTGTTTGATATAGTCCAAAGATGTCGCTAGAAGTAAGAAATAGGGCAGGCGTCGTCCCGTTTGATTACCTGTACTACGTAGGTACCTGAATACAGCCTGTAGGTGCTTTAACTCTGCAGAAGTTGTAAAATAAACTGTGTTGATAAAATTGTATTGTTCTGGTATGGGGTAGCAATCATAAAGCCTATACCTATACGACCCACTATAGGGCACAGGCCGTCTATCAGAGAGAGAGACCACGCGTGCCCACCGCGGATTGGCGATTTCAAGCGCTGAAGTATGTGAATAGCTCAAACACCCAGGTTTCCTCACGATGTTTTCCTTCACAGTTAGCGAGTATTGCGTATTGGTATTGGGGCAGCAATAACGAGCAACATTTTCGACCTTGAGACCTTGAAGAAGGCGTGCGACGTCATCTTGAATTGACATGGCAAAATTGTAGTTTTTCTAAATAATCCCCAACAGTGATAAGTAGTTAAAAAGATAGATGTCTATGAAGCGCAAAAAATTACTCCACGTTCAATTGTGGGTAGGCGGGCGGGGCTTGTCAATTTGTGTTAGGTACCAATCGGAGCGAGTTCAGTAGTACCCGGCAAAATATCTATGCACCTGCCACCGTCAGACCACCTTCTTGCGAGGTACCTAGATCCACCATAAAACCAATTATAAGTTACGCTGTCATTTACTATCGCACCAAAACGCTATAAATAAAATACATACAACAAACGTGATTTTTTTGCAGTTTTTTGCTCGATATTAACACAGATATTAATAACGGCAAGAGGTAAACATTTGAAATATTCAAATGTTTTAGAGATAATGGTACGGAACCCTCCGTGCGTGAGTCCGATTCATACTTGGCGGGTTTTTCTTTAAACTTGATTTTTCGATGCAGTATCTATCGACGCAGTATCTATACCAGGATTTATGAGTGCATGTATTATACTCAGCGCGGTTTAGTTCAGTTGATTAAGATTGTTAGTGTACCTACGACAAACCAGGGGTTATAGAAGTATGAACAAGACAAAATAAATAACATGCAAGTTTATTTTGTAAATCTTCCTAATACATAATCAAAGCATCGACCGACCATGCATGACATTCGCTCTACTCGCTCGTTAGCTCTACTGGGTTGGATTCAACTCGCTCGTTAATCAATAATACTTAGAAATAGCGATAAAAAAATTTGTTCGCAACAAAAACAGACTGCATCGGCCGGGAATCGAACCCGGGCCGCCCGCGTGGCAGGCGAGCATTCTACCACTGAACCACCGATGCTTATACGTTTCATGTTAAAATTATTGTACATGTCAATTCAACACTCATTGCAATGCTGAGAAAAACAAACATTCGTTACGTTTTGTATGTGCTGCATTATTCATAAATAATGCGTATTAGGTATATATTTTTTTCTTTAACGCCTGAGTTTCTGCGAAACTACAAAGTTAATAAAAGCAATGAAAAGGCATGACTTGCTTGTCGAAGTGACAAATGATCTTACACAAAGATGTTATAGCCACGTTCTTGATCTTACACCGTAGAAGGAATACGAATAAAAAACTGGATGTAGGTAGGTAATGATGTTTTTTTTCCAAAGTACTAACCCCTACCTAGGTACTTAGATTTATCTAGATAAGTTATCTCCTGATACGATGTAGTGTTATTTGACAGCATATCAACAATTACACGCTTGCACTGAGAGTGAAATCTCGGACTTTAGAATAAAATATTGCTGATAAGTTGGTTGACAGTCCTCAATAACTGTCACAACATACCCTTTACATTTTTTTATGAAACATCTTCAAGTAAGCGCCTGATTAAAATGGTATAGCAATTGTTTCGTTCGCGAGAGAGCTTGCTTTACTATAGAAATTATAAATCCTAGCAGACAAGTAATTTTTTATTTACACCCAAGAAAATGCGGTATTAGTTCTATCTGAAGCTAGTCACTTAGCGACCACAATCTGCATTAACACCACCCCCTCTCTGCTTTAATTTGATCTGAGTCTGTTGGTCTTATAGTTATTGTTCCACTTCAGAGAATTATTATTAACTTAATTTCATAGGTAGGTAGGCAATTGAATTCTTCAATTAGCAAGTTAGTAAGTAAGAATATATAAAAATGGTGAGGACATTTAGGTGCAAATGACGTATCAATCATATAAGGGAGCACTGAATAATATGTACTGTTTGCGACCTCGGTAGGCTTAATATTATACCTACTATGACCAAGTAAAAACTGCCTTATGTGCTGCGAATGAAACTGAAAAGAACGCAATAAGTGTACCTACGTGCCTTTTTTCAGTCGACAACAGGTTGCATTTGCGGTATCTTTACATTTTTGTTGCAAACTCATCTTTGACTCAACTGACTAAAGTGCACGTATGTAAAGGCTGATGTGCGGTCGACTCTACAAATAATTTATTGTGAAAAAAATGCGGTTTACAATGAGACACTTATCCTAAAGCACAAATGGTTTTCCAATTGGCAACTTTACTGTCACCTGCACTGACTTTTCGACCGTATCGCAGTGACTGTCATGCTAGAAAAGATAGCCCAAAGCAAAGCACAAGGTGATAAAGTTAGCAAAAAATAAAAATTTAAAACTAACATTACATTAACAACCTACATTTTGATACATCCTCTGTACTACAGAACAAGGCACCTTAGGTAGTTATACCAAACCATCGTCTCACTTTAGGAGTAGCAAGCATAGGTATATCATCATCATCATCATCATCATCAGCCATTTGACGCCCACTGCAGGACATAGGCCTCCCTCATGGTTTTCCTAACCATGAAGGGTTTTGCCATAATCGCCACGCTTGGCAGGCGGGTTGGCGATCGCAGTATGCGGTTGGAATCTCAGGAAAGCGCTGCTGCCCGTCTCCTGGTAATGTATTTCCTTAGTCGCCTTCTACGGCATCCACGGAAGTAAATGGAGTGACGCTATTCTTAGTCCGGCGCCACACGGAAAGGTATGTATAACACAGTCACAATATCTGTGCACCTCGCTGGAATGCGATCCCTATTTCCCTCTTCACCACACCACTCTCGCCCCCTCACATTAGTAAGGTCAGCCAACAGGTACGTGTTGCCGATACACTTCTTGATAATTTGGTTTGTTTATTTTACACACTGTACCAGAGCCTCGAAGTTAGTCATCGAGCCAGGTACACTGATATTGTGGCCGTGTTGTGCTTAATATGTTTAGTGTATTTTTAATGGCGTTAGTACCACTAAAGCCATTAAAAGAAGCGTCCCGCATATAAAACCTCTCGGGATTCAGATCCACTCTACTCTGTGCCAAATCGGTAAGAAATTACATTAGCCGGAGATTGTCGGTCGCAATTCTCGAGAATGCACGGCAGAATGTAGTTTACGTTACATTTTATTAGGATGCACGCATACTTGTCGCCTGGACTTGCTTTACGCATACGGAGTTTCAGTTATTTTTCATAAATGTCGCTAAAAATATACATGCACTGCGGGAGAGCGGTGGGTTTCGTTTTGTGATCGGATGTACGGAACCCCAATAAAAATGGTTATACCTAGTGATAAATGCACCTTTATAACCCGCCCCTGCGTATTTTCTCGGATCATCCGTCCCAAGAGAGTTCTTGTGTAATACGCTCAACCACCCTACGAAATAGAAGATAGCCTAGAAGACTAATTACGGTCTTATTTATAAAAACACGATTTCCTTAAACACTGTGGTAAATTAAATAATCTGTGGTAAAGGAAGACTTACTCGTTTATTATGAAAGAAAGTTGTGCAGCCGATTAGTACAATTGCAATATGTTAGTCTTCTATACTCACAACTTCTAATCTATTGGTTAATCGGCTATGCAGTGTTGAATTGTCGTAGTAAGTAAAGTAAAAAAGATCATCATTATAACCATAAAGAAAAAACGTTAAAGAATCTTCAAAACAGGCAGTACCGAAACGACGTCCTCATGGACAAAATGGCGCTTAAGTAGTTTGCAATTTTGCATTAACAGTAGGTATATTTACGCCTAGTCCATATTATAGATGTTATCTAAAGCCAACCCGAGTATTTGTCTCTCACTTATGCGGTCCGCTCCCAATCGCCGAGGTGCGAGCGAGATGTCGCATGTCGCGTCGCCGCCGTCCGATACGAAGTTGGCCGATCGATACTAGTCGGTCGCCGACGCCAGTCTCCCCTCGCGATCATCGCGCGAGGTCGCGTACCTCGGCATTCCAGCGACCATGTCGGAGCACATCTTGAACCTCAGTTTCGTCAGCGAAGTCGAGAAGCATCCGTGTTTGTACAACACCAAGTTACAGGAATACGGCCTCAAGACCGTAACAGAGAAAGCGTGGAAGGAGGTGGGAGAAGTTTTTGAATTAACAGGTATTAACCTACACGTTTCCAAGTTACCCATAAAATAAAATGGTCACGGATGCTGTTACGTCTGACATCTGTCTCGCTCGCACATTATAACATTTAAATGTAAAATGTAGACTGACGCTAGGTGAAAACATGGAAAACAAAATGAGCGGCCGACATTTTATCAAGGATCATTTTAGATTGAAATCGTGTCGCTCGCACGTTGCCGACCTATTGTGGATACATAGTTCTTCAACCGGTCGAATTGTATTTCGTAATGCGTCTGTCTGTACTCTACGCTTGCAATGATAGTCGGCCGCGAGACCCGCCCGCGCAAGTCATGTTAATTTACCCGATCACGTTCTGTGGTGTTACTTCGTAATTTCTCAACTAGGTATATGGAATCATCAAATTTAAGGCTCTCCGACATTACCACTCAATCAGGTGTTTAAAAATATATTTTACTCTATAATGGTTAGATAGTATTTAAAACGGGAAAAAACTCCTGTTATGTAGAGCTGTCATTATTTTTTTTATGTTTTTGACTTTACAGCATCAAAAAACAATCACGAATATGATTTTTTTTTTCGTTTATTGTATTGTTTAACGTGTGAATACGTTATAAAAACCAAATCTTATCGTATTTAATAGTACCAAACTGTGTATTACTATTTATCGGTAGATATACTTAGTTTTATTTAAGCTGTATAGAGTTTTGGATAATAAAAGTTATACCAACATGCCTTCACTACATGTGTTAGTGACGTCATCGGTCTTCACAATTCTATTAATAGGATTTTTATTTTCTGTCATTTCAAAGATCCCTGCTTTTCCCCAGACCCATCGCTCGCGCAGTGCAATAAATCCCATAAAAATCCGTGCGCTCGCTCGGAGAACCCGGACTTAACCTACTCCGAACTGTCAAATACACACATATTTTGGCACTTCAAAATCGTGAAAATGGATAATTCAAGGACAGTTACGCAATAGGATACGAGTTATATCAGTAGAAATTGCATTCTTTAATTTCTTTATTCCGAGTCTAAAGTAGTGTTTTTTTTGTGGTAGAATTCAACAGTTTATGGCCATGACATGTGTCGCCCAGAAGATAAAATACGTTTATACAATCCAAGGTTAAAATCGTGTGTGGTAGGCTAAAGGAAGGACGGAAGCGCATCATATATTTTTGTCACAAATTGTTGTGTTCATGATTCACCTACTTACCTACTTTCGTTTATTTATTTATTTATTTATTTATTTATTTATTTAAGGAGAAAAAACAGAATTGACAAACTTATAGTATAAAAAATATTAGAGTCAATATAGTACATTTTGCCAATTCCTCAGCATTTCCCACAGATAGGTAATACTTAATATAATAAATAAGTAAGAGGCGCATTACAGGACTTTAGATTAAGTTCTAAGATTAAAATGAACAAACACTAAAGCAACTAACTATTTTAGAAAGAGATACATGCACAAACAATCATTAATATTATACATTGGAAGAAGTAAACGCAACAAATCGGTACAGCTCATGAATTTGACAGGATTCTTGCGAACATTTGCTTGCAGCACTGCTTTGACTTATGAAACAAATCAACTTCCGTAAATGCTATATTATAGCTATCGCACATTCTGTTGAGAGGTGCTCTTTTGCCAGCATTGGTTCTAGAGACACCCTGTGAAAAAACACGTTTGTTTCTTATAGATCGGACAGGAACGCGAAAACATAGTTGAGCTAATAGATCAGGACAATTAAGTTCAGATGTACAGATACCCCGAAGAACATTCATGTCGGACAGAGTTCGGCGGTTTTGTAATGACAGCATTTTGAATTTAACTAAAAGATCGGAGTAGGAAAGTTTAGGGAAGCCCATTCGGTAGTTGAGGGCGCGCAGAAATTTCTTTTGTATCATCTCCAAGCGCCTTTTATATATATCATATAGCGGATTCCAGACTGCTGATGCATACTCCAGATGAGATCTAACCAGGGCTTGAAAGAGAGTAATATATGTATCAGCTTTCCTGAAATCTTTGCCTACGCGCAAAATGAAACCCAACATACGGTAAGCTTTATTTACAACACTCTCTACATGAACGTCAAATAATAGTTTAGAGTCGAAGTAGATGCCCAAGTCGCGAATAGACTCCACTCTACTCAGGCTATAGCCTCCAATTTCATAACTGTTCAATAGATTATCTCGCCTCCTAGAAAAAGTTATGACTTTACACTTGTCGTGGGCGAGGAAGATCTTATTAATTACACAATAATCATGGAGCCTGTTGAGATCTTCCTGAATAAGTTGACAATCAGCTATTTGCCTTACCTGCCTATACACCTTTAGGTCATCCGCGTACAAAAGGTAGCGACTGTGTTGAAAACAAACACCTAGATCGTTTAAAAAAACTACAAAAAGTAATGGTCCTAAAATAGAGCCTTGAGGGACTCCAGAACTGATGGTAGAGACGTCTGATATGTAGCCATTCATTGTGACCGCCTGATGCCTGCACTCCAAATAAGAAGCGAACCATCTAAGAAGGTTTCCTTTTATCCCGTTGAAAGACAATTTCTTCAATAATAAAAGATGGTCGACCTTATCAAATGCTTTACGGAAATCTGTGTATATAGAGTCTACAGGGATGTTACTATCTAGTGATTCAAAAATAAAATTGGAATATACTAAAAGATTTGTGACCGTTGACTTTGCCTTTACAAAGCCATGCTGATTTACATCAAGCGACATTTCAATGTAAGCATAGAGTCTGGTGTGTACTAATTTTTCAAATACCTTTGCTATGGCAGATAGTATAGAAATTGGGCGGTAGTTACAGACCAAGTTCCTCGCCCCCGCCTTGAATATGGGTGTAACATGTGCTAGCTTCCAGCGTTCCGGAATTTTACCTTCACGTAGACTTCTATTAAATAGGAGAGTTAAGGGAACACATAGGTAACTAGCAAGATTTTTTAAAAACAGAGGGCTAATCTTGTCTGGTCCAGGTCCCTTATTAGAATCCAAGCAACTCAGCATTTTTTCAACCTCGATTTCCTCGAACTCTATCTGCGGTAAATGATTTGCTACATTACCATTGTCAGCATCAGAAAAGCCATCGGTATCGTAAGCATTGGGAGAGTAGGGTTCAAAAACTGAGAGAAAATATGAAGAAAACATCTCACATATTTCTTTAGGATCGTGAGAAGATTGGTTCCCAATTTCCATGCATGATGGGTAGCCGGTGTTAGATTTCCTTAAATTGGATGTATAACTCCAGAAAGCCTTAATATTTGTCCTAGTGGCCTCCTCCACTCTGCCTAAGTATGCATTATGACACTCGACTAGTAAGGTCTTAGCGTTAGCTCTTAAAGCAGCAAATCTTCGGTAGTCGTATTGACGCCCATATGTCTTCCACCTCCGCCAAAATTTTTCTTTTGTCCCTAAGACCTTTCTTAAATCTGAACTGAACCATATTGGAAACTTCGTAGGCTTAATTCTGACAAGTGGTACCGTAGATTCTATTATGTGGTATAATATTTCATAAAATTTTTCTACCGCTTCTTCTGTACTCAGGAAGGAAAAATACTCACTCCACTTTATTTCATCAAGCTGTTTAGTGGCAGCCGCATAGTTTGTCTTATAAAAATTGTACTTAGGGAGAATGTGTTTTGTTAGTGAAGTAGTTTTATTTAAAACAGGCAACTCAATTAGTAGAGGCGGGTGATGATTGTCTATATTAACCAGTGGGTTGTCAGAGATAGATACAGCGGTGTTCTCTACATCTAGAAGTACCAGATCTAGCAATATATCGCTGGAGTTTCTTATAGAATTGTACTGATTTAGGTTTAGTAATGACATTATATTACCAAGTAAGGCAGCAGTATCCGTGGCAGGGCTATCGAGTACACCCGCTTGACTACTTCCTGGGAAAGACCAGACTAAATCAGGTTGGTTGTAGTCTCCAATCAAACAAAAATTATATTCCGGCAGTTCTGTAAAGACGTCAAAGTATTTTAAAAAATGGGTCTCGTAGATATTATTTGTCGACAAGGGTGGTATATAGCAAGCGCTTACTAGGAAACCGTTCGCAACAGATGGTAATAATAATATAATTTCTTCGACAAACGGTGACTCCCAGTCTGTACGACGGATAACACTGAGTTCTTTTTTAACAGCTACTAGAACCCCTCCACCATCTTTTTTTTTTGTTAGACTATAGTTCCTATCACGGCGGAAAAGGAAATAACGACTGTCACAGATTTCTGTGTCTGCAATCCCGTCCCTAAGCCACGTCTCAGTGAGCACAATAATATCATACTCATTGTTCAGAATATTTAAACGCAAGTCAAGCAATTTCGTGCGCAAGCCACGGCAATTTTGATAAAATATGTTTATATATTTACCCATGAGGAATTATGTAATAGTAGTTGAAGCTTTTATATAATGTTGGGAAATAATCATGGCTATAACGAGCCTGTACTGTGCATAGTTTTCTGATTGTTTTATGGAAAATACTAAAATTTATGTGAGTATAAGTGGTTAGCATGCTACAATGCAAAATAATTGGAAATAAATAATATTTATATTGTGCTTTAATAATATTTAAGTAAAGTAGATAAAAAATGCAAAAGATGCGCCAGCCAAAAAAGCAAAACTCAAACATAGTCTCTATCAAACGACATAAGCCAAGCAGTGTGCAGTTCGGAATAACAGAAGTCAAGCGCCAGGTAGAGTCGGCCATGCCTATTAGAATAAAACATAGTAGTCAGATTAATTTAACAATATCTGCCTCGCTGATAATTTTTATTATATTACTAGTATCAGTTTTGCGAGCACGTATTGTGGCATTTTTCACCCAAATATGCTTATAGCCCTTATCTCTACCAGCTGATCGCGCCCTGGAGTAGAGTATTTTGTTCTTGAGCGTTAGATGCTCGTTAATATAAAAACGCGAACTCGGCACCGACAAGCCCAGCTGCTCAGTGCTCAAATGGCGGCGAACACGCGCAGCATCCAGGATGTCATCCCGGAGGCGTCGAGACGTCAGTTCCACAATGATATTCTTCGGCTTGCTCCCACCGGTTGCAACCGTGGACTTGCCTCGCGCCACGCGATGTACAGCTCGAATATTCTCGCTACTCACCGGCACCCCAACCAGATTGCCAATATCGCGGACTAACTGCACTAGATTTTCTCCATTCTTTTCTGGAATAAGCTGAATTTCTAGATTGCATTGCCTAGCCGACTGGTCCATAGTATCTAATTTTTTCCTCAGTCCATCCAATTCGCCTCTAAGTTCCGAGTTTTCCGTATTCAGCGAGTTTGTTGAATGTTGCGCGGTTTCAAGCGCGTTGATTTTTTCCTCCAAAGCACTAACGCGACTCTCCCAACCGCATAGGCGTTCCGACAGTTTGGCCAAATCATTCTGGACAGGTTTTAGGCTTAAATTAAGCTCAGTCTTCCAGTCTACACGTAGCTGCGCGAATTTTTGTTCAAAAAATGCCATAAACGCATGTGTATCAAAATTCACCATCGATGTCGCTACTTCGGACACCACAGCGGGCACAGAAAGCGCTCCAGGAGATACGGAAGCTCCCCCTCTACCAGTTGGCAATAAGACGGAGGCCACAGGAGTCACGGGAAGCGTTCTTTTGTTTGTATTCTTACAGTCCTGACACTTCCATTTACCTCTGTTCATGGGTAGTATCTTGTTGTAGGCCTCATCAGACATATCAAGGCACATGTAGTGATGTGTATTTTGGCATGTTGCACATTTCAGACGGTCTTTGTCTGTTGTAGGCTTTGTGCATTTGAAACACTTCATCGCTATAAAAGGACTGCTCCCGCCCTCTGCCAGATTCAAATGTAGACACACGCTATATGGTACTAATTGGAATCAGTTCAGAAGTTCCGCTATTTACCACTAGATGGCGCTATCAGATGGCTTCAATAAAAAAAGACTTTTCAGGTACGTTTTTCAGGCAGATGGCGTCACAAAATGTTCACTAAAATTGCACTGAAATGAGAACCGTAATCACTCTAATGATAAATCCTGCCAATATACTGATGGCCAAATACTTTTACACTTGTGGGTAGGGGCCCAGATTGATACGAAATACTTAATTTCACCAAAATAGTTGCTTGTATCACACCACTGATCAAGATAATAGTCACAGCGATACTTTATCACAGAGACAACTTATTGACGTTGTATTTTCGCGATTACACAGACTTTTTTTGAAGATTTATGACTAAATCACTAGGTGCATAAAAATATCAAGGTATAGGTAGAAGCGCCACCTGGCGAAAAGGCCCAGCAGTGGGACACATAAGAAATACAAAAAAGAAATGCATTTCCGTCGCAAACTTATCCAAATTGCGCGGATGTTTGTCAACTTACCTGCCGGGCATTAAACATACGTTTATTGTTATCGCCAATAAGATAAGATAAGAATATTCTTTACCGTACACCAGAGCTGAGCATATGACGATACAAAATTGCAATAATACACAGCACAATTGGCTGCCTATGATCAATGTGCACATTTTTGTTGCAAAGTAGCCCGTAAGTAGAGACGAGTAGAGACAATGTCACGCATCATTTACAGCGTGTTTTGGATTAGTAAAACTTGTGGGAAACTAACTTTCCTCATCAACACAAAAAACTTTTATTGTGAAACCAACTCTTTGTTCATAACAAAACAAAAAGAAATTAAATTGAAATAAAAAGCTGGACTTAACTAATATATAAATGATGAAAATATATAAATGACATAAATTCTAAAATCGCCAAAAAATATCTGCTGTTCCATACATTTTGATATCTGCTCTGGCGAATGTATAAAATTTGTTTGTATTGATGATTAGAACCACGCATTTAAGTTTCACGAGACCTTGCTGAAAAGCGCTATAAATGTTTTGTTCCTTACCTACTTGCACGGTTAGACTGACTTGCACCAAAGCTATCTGACAGTACTATCTATCTGTTTATCCAGTGAATAATTCCAAAAACATCTTGCACCATGGCATGTGCAGAGCTATCCATAGATAAGTTGTATAACTGACAACCCTGTCAATCAGAGGTTATTTATTCGTTTATCCTTCGATACGTATTTATGTATTTATTTACTTATCCAGTGACTTGTCGCCAGTTGCCCTCATCAATATAGTCTGTTTTGTTCCAGCGATGCAAGCAAAGGAACGTTGGAGAAACCTCCGCACAGTTTTTGTGCGAAATTTGAGAAGCACGGCTGTCAAGAGGCATCAGTACTATATGGCGGACGCAATGAAGTTCTTAATACCATACGTAAGAAACGCAGGAGACAATATAATTAACACTAATTACAGCGAAATCAGCTACCAGTGCAGTGAAAGCGACCAGGGACCCGTCGCCTCACCTGAAACTGTAAAAGTTGAGGCGTGTGACGTTGAAGACAGTTACTTTGAGGATGAAAGGACGGTATCTCCCGCCATCTCAGAATCTTCATATTTACAAACCGACTCAATATCGCCTTTCCATGCGATGGAGAAGTTTTGCGTTACCCCACCCAAACAGTCGATCCCAAAGAGAAAGAGAAAATCCAATAATGTAGCTGAACAATTTGGTGAATACTTGAAGTGTATAATGTCAACAACAGATGGTACTGCTTCGAGCAATGCTAACACGATGTTCTTGCTAAGTCTACTTCCAGATCTGAACAGCATGTCGCCGGCCCAAGTGAGATCGTTCAAGCGCAAAGTCATGGACTTGATGGAGAGCGTTTTAAATGAAAATAGTTAAGGCAAAATACCTGATAGCTGAGACTAAAAAAAAATTGTTTTCATGTCGGGACTCTAGATAAAATTCACAAAAACTGCTGTAAGTGGGTAATTCTAAAACTCTTCACACTTCGGTATTGCAGAATTGACTTTAGGCATTTTCGAAACATTTTTTTTTATCCATGCTCTTTGGTTTTTATTACACGCTGAAAGGCTAACCTTCAAAAAATGAGTATTGCAAGCGTAAATTCAGGGAGGTTATAAACCTCTTTGGTCTCTCGAAACTTTTTCTTCCCTTATAAAGGCGCTTTGTGTTTTTTAAACATCTCGCGCCCCGCTCATTCATTATATTTTGTTGTCCCGAATTTTATTCTATTTTAATCTACCTATATGGGCTCTTATTTATTTATGATTCTAATGATCCGCCCAGTTTCACTTATTTATTTGCACTGTTCATGCCCACGTTGTATTATTTCTTCTAAATTTCTAGCAATTTTCACGATTATATATGTGCATATATATATATCTCAAGTCTCAACTCAATATGGCTGCATGTGACTCGCACACGCGTATATGTATATATATATATATATATATATGCAGCCATGTTGAGTTGAGACTTGAGAGCATTTGGCGAAAAAATGTTAGACAACAGCAGTTCTTCTGATGAAGATGCATTATTGTTGCTACTATGCCAAGAAAACCATTTGTAAGCTGTAATTTGTAGAAAAAATACAACCTGCCATACGTGCTCACGTGCGGCACCGACCGATGCGTGTACGTGCATGCCCAGTCTGGCATCTAACCGGGAGCGCCATTTAATACAACGTCATCACTGCCCGGTCGTGTGCGCGCACGGACCTAGTTTGTCAATCAGACGCATCTCTGCGTGCGCGTGTCACGCGCGTGCACACGCCACGCGTCTGGTCTGGCATCTTTCGTACAGCTTCATAAATTACAACTTTTGCGTGCGCGTGTTACGTCGCGCCACGCATCCGTTGTGTTCCAGCCTTTATCATCGTGCGCCTGCGAGTTGGGTGATTTAACGTACAGTGCAATAAAGGGTTCCCTATCGCAGATGCAAATAAATGTTTTATCTATCTCTCTATCTACTATAGTTAAGAATAGAATACTAGAATTACTGAAATAATGTTGACGACAACCTCAGCCCCTGGCCTGGGTAAAGACGCGTCGTTGATCCAATTCACTTTCGAGAGAATTCGAATTTACAATTCGGCGAGAGCGCTTTCTACAATGCGTCGCGTCTTTTCCGCGCCCCTGCACTACAACACTTCTGTGTCGTGTCGCCAGGAGCTGAGGAAGGGAAGTTTTAAATATTTTCCATGTTTTTAATTAGCTTACCTTAAAACTTGCGCCTAAATATTGTTCATCATTTTTACATTTATACTGATGAATAGAAATATAGATGCTTAGGTTATCTATCTATCTATAATTGTATATATAATTAGCTATCATTCTTATTCTTGGCTATACCAGAGAGGACATGTAAGATAATGTATGTTAAAATATTATTTGTGAGCAATAGGTAAACTGTTTTCCCTTTCTATCTTCAAGACTGAAAAATACAGAATTGAAACGGATCTACTGAAGTTTTATTTTTACAAAATACCGATATATTTTCGTTCGCAACAAAATTATGATCGACGCCGATTGCTGACGTGTTGAATGTTGACGTTGCAATGCTTTCACGTATTGTTTGCCAATTATTAATTTCGCTCGGTTTGTTTGCTGTTTCATTAAGCCTACCCCACACTGGCGCGGTGATGGTCAGTTGCAGTTGCAGTCAGTTGTTTTACGTTTAATTAATGTTGATGAAGCGAAGGATGTTGGTCGGGATTGTGGCAAGCGGTAGATCCAGCCATGCTATTCGGTAACTGGTAAATATGTACGGATTTAAAGTTAAGTCGAATGAGTATAGCGGAGAAAATATGCAATAGCCCTCCTGTTATCTGCCTATCCCTCTGGGATACAGGCGTGAGTAATTAATGTATAAATAACTTCCACATAATATGTAACATAATCATTTGTCTTGGTGCTTGGTCAAACTAGCATACCCTGTGCTGTGGTAATAAAGCAAGGACATCACAAACATGGAAATACACTCAGACTGAGGCTGATTGTACAAATGTACGGCGGCCCCCACTGGGAATCGAACCCACGACCTCCTGTATGGTAATTAGGGGGTTGTAGGTTCGTGATACCGCTAGACCAACGAGGCAGTGAAATGTGATTATGTGTGTCTATGTTTTGCATGAACCGTGCCTGCAGCTGCCATGCGCCACTGCGGCCGCCGCCGGTGTGGAGCAGGCATTAAACAAATAAACATAAAAGCAGCACCGGGCAAATTTCTATAAATATTTGTATAAAATACTGGTGTATGTATTAATTTGGCTGAGGGTGACCACACCGAATCGGCAGATTTAAATTGTAATCAAACGCCAAAGCTATTTTTTTGACCTGTCGCTTATACTGATAATGAATTGGCTAATATAATAATATTTGCGAATTTCCCCTGCCACGTAATGTACCATCATCCTTTAAATGCGTGTAAAGTCAAGCCAAATATTTTTTTTCACAAAGATACTAAGTTTACAAGATAGGAGTCTGCGACGAAATGAAATTATTGATCTTTCTTAAGAAGGCCTCTCTCGAAGTGATTCCCGTACAAACATAGTTTGGTTTTATAATTTTCAAACGACATGCCCGGTTCTAATGACATTCTCTCACTATTTCGTACAGAAACAGTACATCAAGAAGGTGCATTGCACGTAGTAAAAAGGGTTATTTTTCTTTTTATGTTAAAGAGTTGTCTTTGGTCATATGCATCTTCACCTATTACTAGAAGGATGTGTCAGTCATTTTTCCATGTCTAGTAAATAATACAGTCCACTTATAGGTAGGTACAATAATCCATTTGTATCCCTGTTATTAATAACATTTCCTTTTCATAACTTTTAAGTTTAGAGATATGGACTGGATCAAGGTAAATTGTTTCTTTGAATTTATTGTGTAATATTAACTGGTTTTGTGTGCCAAATGAATCCTACTTAGGATTATAAATGTGAAAGTTTGTGAAGATGTTTAGATGTTTCTTACGCAATCACGCAATAATGGCTGAACGGATTTAGATGAAATTTGGTATGGAGATAGATTGAGTCCCGGGGAAGGACATAGGATACTTTTCAGCCCGGCAATTAGTCATTCCATGTGGACGAAGTCGCGGGCAAGAGAAAAAAAAATATAACAAAACAAATTTAAGAAGCGGTTGAAAGAGCATTATCTATCTCCGACATAACTTTGAACTATATCTAGTATATATTTACGACTTGCTTAAGCAACCATCCCTGTATGCGAATTGCTTCGGCCTTCTTTAGTCATTATTTAAGCCTGAGTAATACTCGTAGTGCTTTCTTTGGACATAGGCAGGCGTACGCTCTTTCTCATAGTCAGTTCCAAAGCGCTTCCCCTACTTTATGGGGCGTTTAAAAAGAACGTAGGTAACCCTCCGTCCCCAAAAGGCCTATGTATAGATACAGTTTTTGAGTTGTGATGTTGTGAAATCACAACCTCTCTTTTCACCTCTTGATGTAAGTAATTTACTAATATGGAGCTCCGGTTGCTTCGCCCACTCCGTAACGTGACATCATTGTCTACCCTACAGGTTCTGTGGTTCGGGTATTTTTATTTATTTATGGAGAGTGCCTAAGAAAGACCCAATTTTTTGCTAGTAATATAACATATATTAATTTTCGATATACACACATACGTTCGAGCGAGACTGTTAGGCGAGTGGAGAACTTGACGTTTGTTCGAAAAGTAAAAAAAAAAAACATAAACAGAGGTGAATAATGAGTCTGTAAATGACGTGTTTCACTTTACACCCTTCTGGCAACTGCCGTAACGATGCAAATTAATTGACCTAATCCCCGGCTGCAATTTAACGTGGCCCGACCCGTGAAAGCAAAAATATCACCAATTTGTTCGGCTTAATGAGTCATTAAGGGTGAAAGCCTCTTTTCGAATGATCGGTCCATGTTTCATGCTATTTTGTTATCGGTGAATTTTGGGGTACAGTTTATGTCTCGTCTGTGTAGGGTGGGAGGCGGTCCTGAGAGTAATTCTCCGGTTATATATTAAGCCATGGACACCCCAAAGTTTTAATTGGTGTCTGTGAGCTGACTTATTTGTAACGTATTTGATCATTACAAGACCCGCTCTACCGTTCATATTGATTCGATAGACTGACCACTTTATCTCCCCACGCAGAGAGCGTGGCCTACCAAGGCTACCACGCTCCGTGGGCTGATTTATACCCTGGTGAGATGAATAACGTTACTCGCGCGGGTTGTCGCGTTTGTGTAAAGATAGCTAATAGGATGTTCCGGGTTTGTTTCGCCTCTTATTCGAATGCCTCAGGGTCGAAGGCAGAAGATTTTGCATTGTAGAGGCGTGCTGTTTTGTAGCACATGTGGAGTGGAATAAGACGAGAAGATTGAGCTTATTTCCTTTTTAGGGTTCTTTAGTCAACAAAGTACCCTCATAGTTTCGCCAATCCGTCTGTATGTCTGTCCGCGGTTAAGGTAAGGGATGCTTAGTGCTAGAAAGCTGATAATAATGATGATTTGGCATAGATAATCGCCGAGAAAACGGTAAAATTCTGAATCGAAAAATAATTTTCCTACACTTACAATATTTTTAACGACTAATACAATGATACCTTACATTACGGGGAGACGAGAAATAAAACTATTCCTAATTTAGACGTACGGGAGATTTTTTAAATCTTAAAAAAAAAAAGGAAAATTGTAGGAAAACCATTTTTCAATTCAGGGATTAGTTTGAGAAATATTAACACACTTGACCAGTTTTTTATTGTAGGGTGAATATGGCGGGACGACCCCATTGCCAAGTGTTCTTAGATTAAAAAGGTGTGGAAAAGAATCACGATAACCGGTAGAAAAAATGATAATTGTGGAGGTAAAAATAACGGGATTCTTACCACAGTAATCGCTCATAAGGTGTTACCAAATCCCTACATACATTAGAAAATATGGATTCTACTGATGAGTAGAACCCCTATTTTCTATAATCTTTACTAGATATGTGGAAAACATTTGAAATAGCAAAAAAAAATGACCTAGTTTTTTTGCCGATTTGAGCTATGTAAATTGTAATTAACATCCATCTAGTACCCCTTGACCGAACTAGCTATATTAGGTATCTAAATATCCGAGATCAGGTGCAAACATGTACACAAATAGTTCTTATTTAATGTATAGATGGCGAGAAAGGTTTATGGACACTGATATTATAACTGACATTGGTCAATGGTTGGGGTATGGGGTTAGAAAAAAGTTTCATACTTAACCTCGTAAAAAAATGTGAGTGTGAGCGATTAATTTTTGCAGTTAAGCATTATAGACAGCCAGTCTATATAATACACAAAAAATTTGTTTGAGATGAATGACTTCTTAGAATATAACATGAAATTCACCCTGTATATGATATTATACTAATATGAGATCACTTCTGATTTGTTATAATAATAAATAATTTGTCCAGAGTCAGTCTTAGATCAAATAACACTATTTACCGATGTTTTTTTTTATAGCTCTAGTTTCAAGTGAAGGTAAAGAATCTCTCGGTAATTTTATTTGGGCCCAATGTACGGCGGCAGCAAGGAATAAACTAAAAGTTAACGCAGCGCGAATAAAATGTATTAGCCATACTAAAACCAGTCGACGTCGTGCTGGTAGACGCCACGCGAACAAATCGATGGTTGAGTGATTCACAAATCCCGCGAATAAAGGGAAATGGCGGGATTCTAGACTTTCAGTGGAAATCTAGAGTCTTTCATCATTTATTTTATCTTTTACCCTTCCATCCAATGGTTTATCCATCTCCCGTGAACTTATAAGAAGCCTGGTCCGACAGAATCTATTGGGAACAACGCTTCACCCTAACACATTAAAACTTCACGCAACAAATTTGTGTGTACACCAAATAGTTTCTAAGCAAACGTCTTTTGCCAAACTTCATAATCACCACAAAAACAAAACACTCGTAAAAGCTGAAGGCCCATTTTGCCCACAGATTTCAAATAAATGCCCGAGCAATTCCCACGAAGGGGAATACTTTCCGAAACTGAATTCGGAGCCAAGTTCAGTGAAAATTCTGCTGTTTCCTGCTATTTAACGTTACTTTTTGCCCCGTCGTTCTAGGGTTGTGCCCAAACCACCCACGTACAGAATTGACTGTAAAATAAATCGCACATTTTTTTACAGACAATTTACTGCCATGCCATAGGACACATCACGTTTATATACCCCACTCTCATCAGTTCATCATACGCACAAATTATTATTATTGACAATAGTTACAAATGTTACTTCACTTTGAAGGTATAAGGTCAGTGAATGTAATACAATTGTAAATTAATTGTATTCACTGATATCTTGTGTTTTTGTGAATAGGTGTGGGATTAATTCGACCTTCTAAAGTTTGTTTCACAAGTGAATGAAGTTTTTGACTAAAACACACCAAGAAATTGACATCTCGGTAGTCCGTATAAAAACAAATTTAATTTTTATTTACCTTTGCACAAATTAGGAGTCTTTTTAGTATTGTTTATTTAAAGAGTTCTAGTATCGAGCCATGATATCACTAGAAACTGACAGCTCGTGGGATCTCAGTTGATGACTTACTTCCGGTTTCGTAGACTCTGGTTATTTATCCGTTTTAACGAATAATGAAAGGAGCAAAAATCGAAATATTCAGCCCAGGATCTAGAAATTAACTACTTTCTCGAAAAAAAAAACCACAATATTAAACAGAACTGAATTTTGTAGGACATTGCTGAGGAAATAAAGTATCATGTGTATTATAACCATTTATATACATATATATATATAAGTGGGTCAGCCAAGCATGAACCGGGCAAGGCAAGCATTTTCATTTTCATTCGCAGCTGCGTGCAAATTACGCGTAGGTCTAACATCAGATTGTAAACACTCTTCGCCGAAAGACTGCAAAAAAAGAAGAAGAAATGATTTAAACGCAGAATGCATAATTAAGAAAATGACATATGAGAAATGGCAAATTTCCAAATACTATGAGTGGATTGCACAGTTCTGGAAATGGCAAAATGGCCAATGGAGAACATTTGCATTGTCTTATACTATAGAAACGTAGAAAAACTCCGAAAAAATATTTTTTTTTTGTTTTTACAGGTACCTATAAAAAAAATGCAAAATATCAAGTTACTCTAACAATAATAAAATTATAACATTTAATTTTTTCATTAAAGTCATAACGGTTTTCTAATAAGGGCGTAGACACATAAGAAATAATAAAGAATAATCTAAGAGGTAACGCAGATAACAAATGAGACATAAATTGTAAGGCGTTAACTTCAAGTTGAGACGTCATAGTTAGAGCCCGATTTGTGTGGCGCGTTTTGGTGTCACGTGACTAGAATGAATTTTCGATAGCGTATATTATCAAAAGTATTGGTCACAGAGAAAAAATTAAGCACGACTATACATTAAAAAAATATTTTTTTTGTTACCCAATATTACTTCACTTAAGCATAAACAAACAATATCAGGACTAAATGTAACAAAAATCCAAACAACTACTTTTGTGGGCGGGGCCAGCCCACTCAATTGCATTACGCATATCGGACGTCAGACTCTTAAGCATTTAACATATATTCATCATCATCAGCCATTCGACACCCACTGCAGGACATATTTATCATCATCATCATCATCAGCCTACGCTTGTCCACTGCTGGACATAGGCCTCTCCTATTGCACGCCACTGAGCACGGTCCTCGGCTACTCTCATCCAGCTCTTGCCAGCCGCCCTGCGAAGATCATCGCTCCACCGAGTCTGAGGACGTCCTACACTACGTTTACCGATCCGCGGTCTCCACTCAAGGACATATTAACATATTAGAAAACATTTTTAAACGTTACGGCACTTTTTATTACTTCGAATTTGGATTCACAGTTTGGAGCCAAAGGTCGGAAACCACGGATATTTACAAACATGTTTTACCATTACTGATAAATCATTAATAATACTGTTTTTCACAATGAAAAGAACATTCCCTCAAAATACGGTGAACGAATTCAAAATCACCCTGTAAATGAATTGACACGTTTCATAACATGATGATAGTCTCTGAAACATAATGCAATGAACTAAGAAGAATCGTTTTATCTTATATTCTTCTTAACTTAAAAAAATGTGTAGAATTGACCAACAACGATTTCTACATCCTTTGCGATAACGATGTTCTGAAAACCTAAAGGATTTTGTTGCAAGGACACCTTTGACTCCACGGGTAAATAAATACAACTGACAATAAATGCTGTCGACTATGAATACACCTAGAAAATATGGGGGGTAAAGGGTAAGGGTAAAATCACCAGAACTATTTCTAAAAAGTATCAGGAACTGTAGAACTCAGCTGCATGCTAAAGAACTTACTTTTTTTTTCGATTTTCTGAGAAGTGATATGCTACGGGAAGATAGCATATAATTTTTTTAATTGACTTTCTTTTATGTAAAAACGCCAGAACTATTTCTGAAAAGTAACATGAACTATAGAACTCTGCTGCATGCGACAAGAATTCTCATTTGCATAGCAGCGTATCAACGCTGGAAAATGATATGCTAAGTTCACTAACATGAAAATATGTTATTTTCAGCCAAGACAACAGTTAATAAGTGCATTTGGCAGCAACTTTTATGTTTACTAGCCGCGCTGAGGCGGCTGAGGCTTGCAGCGGGCAAACTGTTAACTACCTCGTTAGAGCTACAGCGCTAGGCAAACAAGCAATCAAGGTAATAATTAATAACGTCTTATTATTAACTCAATTCCGGAATCACTTACCTACTTGAATTTTTGTCGGAATATCCCGACCAGGTTTTGTTTTAGGCTTCAATCAACAAATCCTTTGTCGGTGGTTTGCAGCAGATATGACCTTTGCCGATTCAGTCTCACCAAGACCAATTAAATATACTTTGGCTATGGATCTTCTCTAATGAAAGTCGTTAAAATTGTCAATTTTTAGGGTTTCGTACCTCAAAAGGAAAATCATCATCATCATCATCATCATCATCATCATCATCATAAGGCATTTGACGCCCACTGCAGGGCACAGCCCTCCCTCATGGTTTTCATAACCATGAGGGGTTTTGCCATAGGAAAGGAAAATAACTGAGTCTTATTGGACAATCTGTCCTAAAGGACAGTCTGTTTCCATGCGTTCTTTAAGGGGGTCCAGGGAGTAACACTAGCGCCACCGAGGGAAAAAATCATATCTTTTTTTACAGATCAAATTCGCAAAAAGTGTCTGTACAATCTCTCAATCATATTAACAGTGATTTTTAGGATCCACGACAAAGAACCTAGGATCACGAACCTGGGACTAGATAGCATTTATGGCAAAACGGCCGTTTCTGGCGTTAATGGTATCTTAGTCCTAGGTTTTTTGCCTTAGGTTCAGGGCCATTGGTCCTAAAAATCACTATTAACGTGATTGAGAGATTGTACTGACACTTTTTGTAAATTTGATCTGTAAAAAAAGATATGATTTTTTTTCCTCGCTGGCGCCAGCGTTACGCCCTGGACCCACTTAAGACCTTTTTCTCAAGAACGAAGTATATGCCCGCAAGTAAGTTCAGTCCCTTATCGTTCTTCATATTATTAAGTACGTACATGTTGATGGAATAAGAGCGTAAGAGATAGTAAAATAATAAAAAAAGATATAGTAAAAATAAATAGTAAAATACTAAGAAATGGTCGTTGTAATTCCGATTTTCTTCGCTATTTTGGTCACATTTTGGGATTGAATAACATCACAAAATTAGCGTATACTACGTGACATAATACAAAACCTTTGTATACAGGGTTATTTCTACAACGCGCATCTCTTGAAACACGTTAATCAGTGTATATTTTTTACAACAACTTTGCCGTATGAGATTTTTCACAGATAAAGAAAAAAAAAACACTTCTAAAATCATATAAAGAATTTCGGAAGTGCTTTTTTAACTTAAAATTGTTAAATATATCATACCAGTGGGTTTACACAAATCACAACGACGAGGGGCTTCAGAAAGTCATGAAATCCGTGTGAAATCATTTACGGATGGCCCATTATTGAAAGTAATGTAATTATGGACGAAGAAACCGGGTTTTTGTTTTGTGTTATTTTTATTTTCAACAGGTTGTATGTGCACGTCCTATGGTCTTCTCTAAAGGCTTAGTATCTTGATTGTAACACACAACACTGCGGTATGCGGCTCAAACGCAGCGTCACAACGCAGCCTTTACCATCTCTGCGGCGAAGTGGCCGCGGCTCAATTCTGTTAAATTATCTTCATACAAATCCATTGTTAACCCGTGACGATGAATGAGAACGAATGAACGAGACCGACGACGCGACGGCGCGCAGTGCGGAGTATCCGCTCCCCACTTCACCGCGGTTGCCATTCGCCGCTGACGCATACTGCGATGGAACAAGAGGCTACAATAGACATTTTTCAAACGATTATGTGTCCGGCACCGCATGCCGCATACCGCGTTGTGCGTTATGGTCAAGAAACCAAGGCTTAAGAGCGACGCAAATAAGACCGCCAATTGTATACCGCTACTTAGATATAAGAAATTATTTGTATCTCTTTCACCTGGTTGTGCCATAAAGTAGATAGATAGATAAATTATTTATTTGCACTTGCACATATAGGTACATACAGATAACAATAACATGAAGCCTGTAAACAATAAGAAGCAAGCACTTTTTAATGCAATCGGCAGCGTGTCATATCCGTATATGCGTGCACTCACTTAATTACGTTACGGATGACTACCACAAAAACGAGTCGGTTGACCCAGTTGTTGACTGCTCGCATACAGGACGACAAGGACCTGCTTCATAGAACCAAATCCCGCGGCTCACTATGACAATTCGAAGTCATAGTGAGCCGCGGTGTAAAGTGTTCTCTATCTATCTATCTATCACACACGTGCCCACCACAGATTGCCGATTTCAAGAGCTATATGAAGCCATCGGGTCGGGCAGATTTCCTCACAATTTGATTGAATGTGAAGCAACATTTTTCGCACATTTATAAAAAGTTATCAACAAGCTTTATCTACGCGTAGTTACATCTCAAGCGCTGTTGACTTTTGCGTTAGTGTTAAAAAAACTCAACCTAACTTGTAAACTCAGTTTCCCAGTTAGTGGCTAATAATTAATGTCAGTTGCACTGTGTAAATGTTCTTCAGTTGTACATTTGTGGCACTTAAATGTCAACCTTGTGATTTATGTTGTGCTACCTCTTTCCTCTTTCCTTTCATTAACATTCATTTGTAGCTGCAAGCACGCACGTCGGCTTGGGATACTTTTTATCTTGCCCTTCGCTAATACACTGCTTCTTTATTCATTCCAGATAGGGATATTTGGTCGACAAATGTCCGTCTGGGGCATCTCTCATCGCCCCTTCTACCCACATTCGCTCGATGTACATAACTAATCCGTAATTCATTTCATTGAAGTGAACTTATTTAAAAAAATATACAGGATTCAGACACAAGAACTTATTTGGAGTATGCATTTAAAATAGTACTCTATTAAAGTTGGAAAGGTACGAAAAATAATAAGGCACTTCCCGCCCTTAAATTAATTTGAGATAAAGATACGATTACACACAGCGTTCCATGATAATGAATTATGTCTACATAATATATTTATGTCGCCGCCAACTGGTAAAATGACCCATCGAATTAACTGCCTAGGACGTTCGTTAGGCGATGGCGTCCAATTAAAGGGCTGAAGGTATTTGATTGAACAAAACGTTAAATAACCAGGCTGAAGGTGGCTAGCCAAGTAGTCAGCATACTAGGCGGCGCGTCTGCTTTGGTAGGGTGACCAAGATACAGTGCTCACCACTTCAGTTTATCTGTGACCTCGGCAACTGCAACATTGACCATAATTTACTTCTGCAACTGCTCCGGCGCTGCGGGATGTCCCTCCGTGCCTCCGGCTTTTTATATACCCTCTAGGGTAACCAGAACCACAGCGTGGAAATAGGGTGCACTGAGTTTGTTTTCAAACCATTTTAACTTATCAATTTTAACCAAATCACGAGTGCACCAATCCTGTTTATAAGCCATTTGCACGTATTGACCATTCGAAAGTACGTAGGAAGAAAAAATCGTTGCATTTACATTCCTAAATTGCCGTTTTCGCGGCATACTGCATTCTGTTTGTACACATTGTAATGTTTGTCTGTTTTTTCCATATATATCAAAATTCCTTTTTAAACACTGCTTTGTCCCTGATCACTTCAGTTTCAACGAAATATCATGGTCACCCTACCGAAGCACACGTACGTAGATGAAGTAAATCAGCTGTAGCGTTGACGCCATCTTGAATTTTCTGAATTCAATAGCGGCTCTCCATATAGCCTTTTATTAAAAAGGCAAGTTTTCGGTCAGCCAAATAGTCAAACATTTTAGATAATGCTGTATTATAACAAAAGTCTAGCCGTGTAATTTAATGCCGCCGCCTAATAAACTTCCTAGGCTTTGAAATAAACGGCCGATTTCATGAGTTGGCGGCGACACGTACATAACCTCACGTCTGTATCCTGGAGCAGTAGGCAGAGACCAGAGTTTGCCCCGTCAGTATTGTATTCGCTCTTATAACAAAATTCGCCAAGATTTACTGATAGACGATCGGGTTGGTGTTTAACACTGTATAATGATAAAAACTTAGGATATTATTCATTTCACACTCCTTAATTGTAGTTTGAATCAATTGCATTCGATGAGTGTTTTAAGGAATTGTTTATCCTAAATAATTACAGTGTAATCTGTAAATAGTTACAGTGTAAATAATTACCTGTAATGAAAAGAGTAGGCAAATGTGTAGTTTCTTTTTCAAGTAACCTACTTTGCTGAAATTGAAAATAGGTACTAAAGTTATTTACAGTGTATTGTGAATAACATTAACTTTAAGTAACTTTAAGTTAGTCACAATGTAATGTGAAAATATTTGAGTTAAAGTTTAATTTTGTGAATGCACCCTATCACACAACGAGAGAATTTTGATGCTTACGAAATATTACAAGCACGCTCCATCTGGCATGACTGTGCGTGCTTTACATTTTTAGTGGTGAAACTCCAAAGGAGGTTCTCAGTTTCAAATCGATAAGCAGAAATTTTCAGTGCCTGTGTGTCATTCTTACGTGGATGAGTGGAGAGTGTGGAGGAGTTCGTGGTCCGTTTGTCGCGCCGCATGTTTTATTGCGCAGATAACGGGCCACACCGGCACCTCCACCATATAGCCCCCAACTACGACCGGCTAGAAGATGGACGTCCCTATCCCCGGGAGCTCCTCGAGCTGTTAGATTCCAACAGCTCGGAGCTCCCCCCACCCTGAAGAAGAAGCCACGATGGCATAATGTCCCGGGGGTCGGTACCCCCGGAGATGCCGCCGGGAACAAGAGGCACGGCCTCATACCCCGTACCTCAGAAGACCCAGACGACGACGACGACGTGGATGATGCCATTACAGTCTTTACATTTTAAATTGTTAGCACTAAAAGCATTCTGGGGGGCGAGCCTCTAAGGGCGACTTAAACTAAGTCACTGGATAAGTAAGTAAATATATAAATACGTATCCAGGGATTAACGAATCAATAGCTAATTGACAGAATTGTCAGTGATACAATTTATCTTTATTTATCAGGTTAAATCAATCAAAAAAAATGAAAATCACTAAAAAGACAAAAATAAAGAACTGAAATATTTTGTATTGTATTTAAAGATTTTATTAAAAGAAAATCACACATAGGTTGACAATTTGCCAAACTGCGCAAAACTGGCCAAGTGCGAGTCGGACTCACTCACCAAGGGTTCCGTACCACTATCTATAGAACATTTGCATATTTCAAGCGTCTACCGTTACTCGTTATTAATATCGAGCAAAAAACGCCAAAAAATCACGTTATGGGAGCGGCAACAGAAATTCATAGTCTGTAAAAATTTCAACTGTCTAACTATCAAGATTTATCTAGGTCCTTAATATTATAATCGTTGTACAGACGGAACCCTGGAGTAGGATCCGCACTTGACCATTTTCTAGTATTAGTAGGATTTTCGAAACTTAGCTTTTGGCAAACGGGATCAACGCTGACATCTGTACCTGGACCTCACTGAGGAGCAACTAAATAAGCTTGAGCGTCTCCAAAATTTCTGCATCCGATTCATATTTGGTTTACGCAAATATGACCATATTTCTGAATATCGAACTAAACTCAAGTGGCTCCCAATCCGACTCCGCCGGAATACACATATTCTTTCTCTCCTCTATTGCATTCTGTTCAATCCAGCTACCCCATCTTATCTCAAAGAGCGTTTCGAGTTTCTCCATTCTGGCCACAGTCTGACTCTTCGCTCATCGCAAAACCTTCTCCTTAAAACTCCATCCCACAGTACCAAATTCTATGGCACCTCCTTCACGGTTCAGGCAGTCCATTTATGGAATAACCTGCCCGTGGAGGTTAGAAAAGCAAAGTCCTTGTCTTGTATTAAGGCATTGGTGAAATCTCACTACCTCACTGTTTGAACTGTGTAAACTGTTGCTTATATATATTTAATTATGTATTTATTTTGTAGGTATTCATGTATATTATATACATGTAAACTGCTGCTTATATATATTTAATGTAGTAGCTATTTTTTTTTAGGTATTCATGTAAGTATATTATTGGTACAATATGTAATTATAAGTACTTATATTCTTGTAATCTCTCGCTGTACATCCATCTACCGACTGTATTCTTGGTGCATTCCTCTCCATCCAAAGGTTGTCTGGAAGAGATCGCTCTAACTAAGCGATAAGACCGCCAATTGTATACCACTACTTAGATATAAGAAACTATTTGTAATATCTTTCACCTGGTTGTGCAATAAAGTGTTCTCTATCTATCTATCTATCTATCTATCAACGTAAAGTGTAAAGGAATGAAGTTCTATTATCTAATGCGAAATCATTAATCTCCAAAAGTTAACAAAAGTTCAACCGCAACTAATCTGAGTTGTAGAAAGTTCAAATTGCTTAGCCCTTTCCAATTTAATCCACTTTCGATCGACTTGAGTTCAGTCAGTATAGCCCAGGGTGTAATACAGGTGTAATACTTTTCATTATACAGGGTGTAATTAAATCATCGAAATACATTCGAAAATGTTCTACTCGAATATAAGAACCACGTACATCATCAACATCATGATCAGCCATTTGACGCCCACTGCAGGACACAGGCCTCCTCCGTCGTTTTAATAACCACGAAGGGTTTTGCCATAATCGCCACGCTTGGCAGGCGGGTCGGCGATCGCAGTAAGCGGTTGGAATCTCGGGAAGACGCTGCTGCCCGTCTCCCGGTAACGTATTTCCTTAGTTGCCTTCTACGACATCCACGGAAGGAAATGGAGTGACGCTATTCTTAATCCGGCGCCACACGAAACGTACTTGTGATGTCCTTGTTTCTGGTTCCCACGACACAGGGTATCCTAGTGTGGGGCCAGAAGCAATGTATGTGCCTGTATGTAAATGTTTATGTTTATACTCGTACGTATATATGTAGTATATATATAAATGCTGTATCCCGGAGCGGTAGGCAGAGACATTGAATTTTAAGCAAATTCAATGGCAGAGACTAGGCTTTGCCACTTGCCACAAACCTCTATAGCTTCATCAGCAAAAAAAACAACGGTCCAAGTGCGTGTCGGGCCACAGGTACTGTAGGGTTCCGTAGAACTATCTGCTTCACACAATCAACAACTACATCAAAGTAATTTTCAATGGAATTTGAATGAAGTTTTTCTTTTATAAGTTGATCGACTTTGGTTTCAGGAATAACGTATGTTAGTGTTAGCCCTGATGCTTCTTATGCTCATAAGATGACTGCGCCTTGACTTCAACTGGGAACTTCAACTTTATTAGTAAGTAATATAAACTCTGTAATTAGTTCCACTGTGCAGTCCCATAGTTGTTTAAATAGACGAACGGTGAGAAATGTGGGCTTGTGAGCAACTACTTTATTAGACTCTCTCCTACATAATGACGTGTACTCTGTACCAGATGCAAGATCGCTAGGGGGTTAACATGCACTTTGAAATATATGCGATCGAAGTCATACATACAGATATACACTCGCGCCTGTATCCCAGAGGGGCAGGCAGAGACCACGGTTTGTCACTCTCCATGATCCCGACAAAACTCTTTCGCTTCATGCACATTCATTAGTCGCTGTATGCACGCATGCTGGTTTTGGGCACTTTTTGTCAAAGACAATAAGAAAAAAATTGTTTCAACTCGAATACTTGTAAAGGAAGTAATTTATTGATTAAATTATTAAATTCAATGACAAGACGCTAGTAACACAAAATGTAAGTTGGGCGGACAATTTTAAATAAACAAACAAACAAACAAACATATTTACATACAGGCACATACATTGGTTCTGGCCCCACACTAGGATACCCTGTGTCGTGAGAACCAGAAACAACGACATCACAAACATGTAAACATCAAAGACCTGGGGTTTTTTTTTGTTCCCAGCCGGGATTCGAACCCGGGACCTCTCGCATGGTATGCAGATGCACTACCACTGCGCCACGAGGTCGTAATAATAGAGTTTAATATTATATTACTACGTTGTTTTGCCACGGCAATTAGCCTACGATCTATTCTTAGACCTACCAAATATGTATAATACACAAAAATTTAATACACATCGGTGAAGCCCTTCCGGACGGGTTGGATAAAAAACACTTTGACACGAGATTTTTATATATTAGACTAGGTGACTCGGCAAACGTTGTTTAGCCTACCTATTCTCAGACCTATCAAATATACACAAAATTTATCTAAAAACTCGGTAAGGCCGTTTCGGAGGAGTTCGATAACAAACACTGTGACTCGAGATTTTTATACATTAGATTGACGTAATCCTAGTTTTACTTACTGGAATTGATTCGACTCTTCTGACAAATATGTAAATCCGGGTTTAAGTGTAGTGCTTACGTCAACAGCAAACTCATCCCGCCTGCGCTGGTTATTGTTGGGCAAGTTTTCTGCGGGGCATTATACAAGGCGTTCCAGGTCCGGTGATACCTGGAGTTCTTCTACAACATATGAATAGAAAAAAAAAAACTTTTGTTACGAGAGCGACATGAGAGTCGACCGGGATGGTGGTCTGCTCACCCCTTCTTTTAGTGTTCTGTGGCTCACCCACTGTCAACAGCCCTAGTTGCTTAAATGCATAGTTGTTGGATAGTTAGCATAGTTACAAATCGTATTCCAATGGTAGGTATAAACCGCGCAACTTAACCTCCTCAGTCCTTACCTTGAAAATAACAATTGAAAACCATTGTTATTTTCAAGGTCAGGACTGAGGAGATTAATTCGATTTGATCTTTTTCGTAAGAGATGCCAATTTAATTTGCGCGGGTTATACATTAGGAATTACATTGTACTGCTATTGCTTAGTATACTTCCAAATGGGGGCAAATGACAGCTATTGTCGTGGTTACGTCATTCTAGTAAAAAAATATCTATGTGGGGTCGTTAGGGTCTGTTTCTGGCCACCGTTCAGTGGCGACCTTATTTCAATATAAGGGACTTTAATTTGGAACAGAGTATAAAAGGGAATTTACGCCCTTATTACACACGCGCGGGGCAACTACTTCGGAGCGCATCGGAGAGTTCATCTGACAATTTCCCAACTACTGTAGCCTGCAAAATGTTCCACAAGTAGCTTCAAAGTAAACTTGCATTGATCCGCTTATAGGAAATCTTAGACACGGTGTAACATAGTACCTTTTTGTTGTAGTAAAGGAAAATTTCCTTATCGTTAATGAGGACCACTTTTCGTATGGGGACCTCATCAAAATCGCACAATATCAAAAAAAAATTATGGTCTACTTATCAATACCAATAACTGTTGAAGGAAGGAATACATTGATATCACAAAAAAAAACAGTTTTTCATACATTTCATTTTCAGGGTTCCATACCTCAAATGAAAAAAGTGGAACCCTTGTAGGATCATTCTTTGTCCGTCCGTCCATTCTTCCATCCGTCTGTCTCTCAAGACCCTTTATCTTGGGAATGCGTGGAGGTATCGAGTTGAAATTAAAACCATATAAGTACTCAGGTCTTCAGTCCCTTGAAGCTGTGAAAAAATCAAACTTTTATGCCACAAAAAACGTTGTTTGTTTGTTACGCTTTATTGCACAATAAAAAACATTGACAAAAATTAAACTTAAATAACGTTCAAGGGAATCAAAATTTGTAGGGTACTTTCCGTTGACGTTAAACTAATGAGGTTAAATGCGGAAATCTGCAGTCGAACTAGAACTAGAACATAGGGGCAAGTTGAGCAATCGAAATATCTCGGAAACTATACACCGCACGCTAATGCATCAAATTGCGTAAAGCGACTGCGGAAGAGGAACTCATCGCGCGACCGCCAGCGACAACTCGGTGATCGAGAGAAGTACACGCACGATTTGTTTCATAAGCAGCCTATACACGTCCCACTGTAGGGCACAGGCCTTCTCTCAGTGAGAGAGTATGGGCTTAATCACCACGCGTGCCCACCGCGGATTGGCGATTTCAAGCGCTGAGGTATGTGAATAGCTCAGACGCCCAGGTTTCCTCACGATGTTTTCCTTCACAGTTAGCGAGTGGTATTGCTACTGTAACTTTACAAATGTACATAACTTAGAAAACAAAGTCATATGTACATGCCCGCACTGGGATCGAACCTGGGTCTCCCGTTTCCGAGTCCAATGTTCTATCCACTAGGCTACCACCGCTTCGATTTGTTTATTACATACATACATACATAAACTCACGCCTGTATCCCAGAGGGGAAGCAGAGACCAGTGACTGCCACTTGCTACGATCCTGACAGACCACTTTCGCTTCCTTAACATTTATTAGTTGCATGCACGCACGCCGGATTCGGGTACTTTTTATCTCGCCCTTTTCTAATACATCCCCTATTTGGCCGAAGTATGTCCGTCTGGGTCGTGACTTACCGGCCCTTCCACCCACATTCGCTTGATGTATTTGTTTCGGCAATGTTCCGTGTATTGATGCTGTTTTGCATACCCATATATTGGTATACCTGTACAAGCATAATATTGATGCATAGATGTAGCTATAAGTTTCTTTCGCAATAGTCTGTATTAAAATACCACAGAGATTACACGCCTGTTTTAATCATCACCGCTGCCAGCTATCCCGAACCCTATTTCATTGACCAGGCACTCTTTCTTCCTTCATCCTCTCCACATGTCCAAACCAACGCATCGATGTTTATTTTGCGACCAAAATGGAAGAAAATAATGAAAGTCAAATACTTTTCGCTTATAAGGAGGTGAGTGGTGATATGTATATAGGTAATTCTTACAGTTTTTTCATTAACTTACTTAATTTACAATTTTCGGGTTCGGGTTGTTTGAGCAGTAGTTACTCAACTAACTGCACGTTTAGAATGAAGTTAATGTATGTTATTTTTTTTTATTTCATGATGCGGACTTATAAAATGAAATAATTAGGACGTTCTTCATTGATCCAGTGCCAAGATTGCAAGGAATGGGCACATACGAAATGTGCACCAGTTGCTGGTCTTACTTTCGTTTGTAACTTACTACAGCGACAACGATGGTTATGTTTCCGGGATCTCGTTAATATTTTCTTTTTCAATATCCAGTTTGATTTTAAGTAGAAATACTAAGTTTGACCCAAAAGTTCAGCTTAAGATAGTTTGAGATTTTATTGATTCAATTTTTTTGTTTAATATTAAATTAAATTTACGTTTAGTTTTATTGTTATATCAGTAAAATACTACATATATGGGGCAAGTTGAATTAATATATAAACATAAACATAAACATAAACATTTACATACAGGCACATACATTGCTTCTGGCCCCACACTAGGATACCCTGTGTCGTGGGAACCAGAAACAACGACATCACAAACATGTAAACATCCAAGACCTGGGGTTTTTTTTTTGTCCCCAGCCGGGATTCGAATCCGGGACCTCTCGCATGGTATGCAGATGCACTACCGCTGCGCCACGAGGTCGTAATATAAAATTTACTATCATGTTTAGTAAATTTTATATATTAATTCAACTTGCCCCATATCCTTGCTAAACTTATGGGGCACATTGAGCATCTCTGACTTACTTCCTTTACACGGTTGTGGCTCTTAAATGCGATATGTTGGAAATAAATTACTATGGACACATTTGGAAAACGGATAAATTGCTCATCTATCAGTATGCATAACTAGCCATTAACACTTCTCGTTGAGGTGCTATGCTATGACTGATCAAGTGAAAAATTGCTGAACTAGCCCATACAAGTATTTTTGCGTTTTGTGATTGAGCTCACTGTGAAAATCATTGATATTGAAAAGAAATAAAAAAGTTGGTCTGTACCCTACACCAAAAAAAGTGGAAGAAAGCGACAGCGGTCTTTTTCGGATTGAGAAAGAGTATTTGAAGCACGAACCTTATGATAAGTAGAGGTATTTGAAGTGCGAGAATAGAGGCTAAGGTACCACCCCTCTATCCACTAATAAACGAGTTTTTATTTAAAAATTAACCTTTTTTTGAATCGCTCGTAGCCCCGGCTGCCTGAGTGATCTTAAACGATCACGAAGGTTAAGCAACACAGGGCGCGTTCATTGCATGGATGGGTCGCCTTCTATGCCTAACGCTAGTGGCATTTTTCCGAGCGGTTCCGTGCTTCGCAAGGCACGTTAAGCTGTTGGTGCCGGCTGCCGTCGATAGATGGCAGTCGTTAAGCCAAGTCAGAGGCCTTAGGGCGGCTTGACAACTTCTGACAGTAGACGAGCCACTAGTCTACAATCCTCCACCAATCCGGACTTGGCCCCCGTGGTGGAGTATGGCCTATACCTTCCTCAGGGAAAAGACCCGTGCCCCTCGGTGGGGACATAATGGGTTGATGATGATGAACCTTTTTTTTCAATGTGTGCTCAAAATTATGGTCTCACGCAGGGTAGCGCAGTAGGGTACAGCCTACGACGGTACTGAAGTTCTATGTGAGAAAAAAGCGGTCATGTATATAGTGGTAGCGCAGCGAAGGAGGCCGAATGCCTCCCATTCGTGAGGTCGTGGATTCGAAGCCCGGCTTGTACCAATTACTTTGTTTTCTAAGTTACGTTCATTTTTGAAGTTGTATTAGCAATACCACTCGCTAAAAGTGAAGGAAAACGTCGTGAGGAAACCTGAGTATTTGAGGTGTTCACATACCTAAGCGCTAAGGGCACGCGTGGTAATTAAGCCAATACTCTCTTTCTCTCTGACAGACGGCCTGTACCTTGCAGTGGGACGTATATAGGCTACATAAAAAAAAAGATTAGGGCCACCCAAGACGTGATGCCCTAATCCACTGCTTAATCTACCTCAACCAAGACGTGATGCCCTAATCCACTGTTTACCTCAACCAAGACGTGATGCCCTAATCCACTGTTTAATCTACTTATATGCGAATCCAGGACTGGGTATGTGTGTGAGCAACTGCTTTATGAAACTCTGTTCCAAATTTAGTGTAATGACATGCACATTAATTTACGTCCTCTCACCTAGCCGGAACACCAAACTGGGCGCATCGGAGTTCACCTGACAGTTTCCTAACTAGGTACTGAAGCCTGTAAAATGTTCTATGAGCAGCTCGGAGAACGAAGTAAGAGTATAAAAGACTATCTACATAACAACAGGCGGCGATGAGCGGTCGCAACGATGCATACTAAAATAAAACCTAAATTCTTTTTTTTGTGGTTAGGGACTAGCGCGAAGAAAACGCTCGGACACGTGCGAGTCGTGCGACCGACGGGCGGGTGACAGACGTGACACGGGAAAGTACTTTCTTGCACTTGTATTGTAGTCTCTAGCTCTTTAAGTATTTAAGGTTATATTGAAATTGCGCCAGCCCGCACGTCACCGGGCCGTTGCAATCTTTACTAAGATTGTTATGTCTAAACCGATTATAGAAAATAGTCCGTCTACGATAAAAACATACAAGAAAATAGTCCGTCTACGATTAAAACATACATGATGCACAATGCCGCTTGTCTTCCTAAAAAGGTAACTAAAATGGAGGAAACTTAGATATCGTAAAAAAGCAGCTGGTTAAGAATATGTTATAACTAGCTAACTCTGAAAACGTTGTTTTGCCATATTAATTGCCTATTCTCAGACCTACCAAATGTACACAAAAATCATAAAAATCAGTGAAGCCGTTTCGGAGAAGTTCGATAACAAACACTGTGACACGAGAGTTTTATATATTAGATTGATCTGCGATCAGTTTTTCGGGCAGTGACAAACGGTGAAATGAGGAAACTAGTGACCGCAGAAGCAAACAAAGCTCAAACGAATGCAGCGGTGATACGTCAACTGGTCACGTACGCCAACTGATTGTCAATGGGGATGATGATAACAGATTATGGCATTTTTAATACAGTATTTGACACGATCAACAATAAATTATTTCATATGCTCGATTAAAAGAAAAATTACAAAATATCTCGGAAAATGTATCTCTTTTAGTCAATTACTAGTTATTACAATTTTTAAATAGATTAAACATAAAAAGAGTGCTCTGAAATGTGACGTCTGAAATCCGTTTTAAAAGTAACTCATTTGATATTTTGTCAAATTCCCAATTGAAGCTGTCAAATGTCTAACGTCAATTATAAATCAGTACCTGTATATATGAGAATATTATGTACGTCAGGATGTAATAGGGGTTAAAGTATGAAATTGCCGTTTTATTGCAATAGGTTCTTTGAATTGACATAGAATCTTCATGGTTGGTTTGAGGTTTTCGAATGAAACTTTTTTCAAATGGTTTCTATGATGTTCTTTTTTTAAAAAATGTGTAACATTTGAATATCGACTTTCAATTGTTTTTGTTATTCATTTTGTTAATACGTCCTTTATGGGGCATTGTATGCGTTTCTACGATAAGGTCCCTGAAGATATGACATGGCATGACAGTTTACAGGTACTCTTGGTTTTCTAACAATATACTTATAAGCAGCCTATGTACGTCCCATTGCACCTAGCCCTTGTCTCAGAGAGAGAGTATGGGCTTAATCACCACGCGTACTTACCGCGGATTGGCGATTTCTAGCAGACAAGTATCTTCATGACATTTTTCTTTCACCGTCATTGGAACATGTCGGGATTCTAACTCACGAAAGACCGGCGACTTTACGAATCGAGGCCAGAGTTCAAAAATTATTTCCTCTAACACCTAATTTTTTAAGCCTTGGAAATGTTTCTGAATGAAACATGGAAAATTGTAAGATCCGCTTACGTAACTCATTGTTTTGTACACAGTTTTGGATAGCATGATTCCACACATTTAGGTTTTGAAAAACTTGATACATCGAGTTACCCTTAGCTTAATGCGTTCTTTCTAAGATAGGTTGCTCGCCAATACAGTATTGTCTATTTATCGAAGGTGGAAAGGAAAAACCCTTAAAGCGTCATTTTTGTAACTTTACAGGAGAGCCGAAAAAATTTTTCAAATTACGAAAAAAATTCATAACATATAGGTTTCTGCACCTAAAGCTACAAAAAAAGAGTTTTTCTAAATTGTAATTACTATATAACAAAATAATTTTAGGAACGATATGTATAGGATAAAAGAAAAAAGTGTTGCTTCATTTTATTTTAAATGAAAAAAGATTAAGGAAAATCCCATTAAGTACGCGAGATACTTATAAATTAAGTCGTGGAAAAACACATTAATTGCTATTTCCATGTGAGTACAGTAACCGGAAAAACCACTTGAAAGCTCAAGAAAACTGTAATATAGAATGGGATTTTTTTTTAATTAATATTATTAGTCAAGGAAATCAATGCCTGTCAGTTGTTTGAAGTTGCGCACAGTAAGATTTTTACACTACGTACAGCTGATTTATACTATTTGTAGCTCTGCTAGAACAGTATTATGTACCACAATTAATTGTCCGGGACACTTGTTAGTGTCAACGTAGTCAGCGGACGCAGGGCGGAGCAATTCAATTTGTTCTTGGTATTACTGTGGTATTACTAAAGACGACGGAATTTCTTCATGAGGTTATAAAAGGATTTTTCTTAAACGCGCTGCGTAGCAAAGGAAAGCATAATAATTCAGCCTGTATACGAATACGTCCCACTGTAGGGCACAGGACAGGCTTTCTCGCAGAGAGGGAGAGAGATCTCTCTCTCTCGAGAGAGAGAGTACGAGCTAAGACTATAAAGCTGATTTCAACTACTATTATAAGCGTAGAGTATATTCATGTTATATTGAAAGCGAAAAAGTGGTCTACACTTTTCAGTAAATGCGGTACTCTGCGTATTCTATTTACTCAACGTTTAGCCACAACAATTGGGTCCAATCACAATAAGGCCGACATTATTGCGAAGTTTCGTTGCCGTGAAACTTCATTTATCTACGTAATATAAAGAGAACACGCGGCAGTTTCAAGTCTTAAATGAAACGTAAACAACGCAGGCGTTTTGAGAAACGGTCGCCATTACGTACTACGAGAAATTCCTGCGAAACCTCCCTACATTGGGCCTTTAAAAGTTTGCTACAGAATGTGCACTCGGCTCGCTATATATATATATTTATATATATATATATATATATACTAGTGGTCCCGGCGAACTTCGTAACGCCACAGAAAACGTTTGTATGGGAAATAGAAAAGGGCTGTTTTTAGGGTTTTCCCGGAAATTATTCGATTTTTTCTTGCCTTTTAAACCTTCCCTAGACCTCCACGAACATTTCAAGACTAAGATAAGATGAATCCGTTCAGCCGTTCTCGAGTTTTAGTGAGACTAACGAACAGCAATTCATTTTTATATATAAAGAGATGTATATAGTGACGAATGTAAGGCGGCCTGCTATCATGCTCAGGATGCGCTCGCGCACCCTGCTAAGCATCGATGCGCACCGCTTGCGCATAGAAGCGTAGAAGCAGTCTACCCGGTCCTCTGCGAACATGCCAGAAGCACTACAGAAGCGGGGCAGCCCCATCAGCACCCTGAAGGCATCATTTTTTTTTTATTTTTTTTTTATTTAATTAGGACCACCAACAAGATACACACCAATACATTCACAACAGACAACAAAACCAAAATCATTGTACTGTACACGTAAAATATTGCACTGACTCGACTTACAGTCGACTGCACGTCACCCTTAACCTGGACCCTATTTCATGGAACTAAAATTCAAGGTTTACTGTAACAATTCAATGTAGGTACGTTCTAAAGTCGATAACCCACGGATTAACAAGTAGAAAGACTCGGCTACGCTATGTACATCGAATTGTTATATTAAACTATGAATCGTAGTTTTATGAAACGCGGCCCTGCATGCATTTTATTCAGTTACACTCCACTAAAATTCAAATGTTCAACCATTGTTGACAACATGTAGCTTGTAAATCCCACTGATGGGCCCTTATTATGAAACAGCGATATTTTTGGAAAGGTCGCAACATCGCGCTTGAGCCCGAAAATTCACTCGAATCTAACGACCTCAGGAGATACCTATCTGTTCTAGCGACAAATACGGTTCTTTTTTTGAATAGTTTCGATTAAAACTATTAACTCAATTAAACTAATAAAAAAAAAAGAACCGTATTTGTCGCTAGATTCGAGTGAATTGTCGTGCTCAAGCGCTACGTTGCTACCCTTCCGAACAAATCGCTGCTTCATAATAAGGGCCCTGGACACAGACCTTGTCTATGCCCCGGGGGTGGACGATCACTATTTCCACTTACTGTGACTAAAGTCTGTTTTTTAATTCGATGCAAAAAATACTATCACTTCGACATGTGCCGGGGTCGAAGGCCATCACAAGTTATTACATTTGTTGACGTAGGTAATCTATGTGGACCTCAATATAAGTTAATTTTTTAAGGTCGTGACAGACGACGGCTATAAATATATTAATTTATTGCACGATGTCTTGTTCTTGTTTTGTGTATGGACGCGGGTTGCATGTTGGATATTGCGTGGAAAAAATATCGCATCTAATAACGCTGTCTAAATATATATATTATGCCAATAAAAAACCATGTTATCAAAACAAATGTAATAACAACTTTTATTTATACAACAGATATCTCTTCGACATGTTGCATTAATGTAGTCTCGAAAAACTAGCCAAAATTGTCAAAATCACAAGAAAACGCGGGAAACAACATTCGCGTAATCAAGAAAAAACGGAATGTTTGAAAATAAATTACGTCTTCATGAACACGTCATGGTTTGACACACAAACCCTCAGAGGCACAAACCTCACACCAAAGGTTACCTGCATCCAAGTGTTGCCAATACGTAAAAAACAAATAACTCGTGTGAGCTACGTTAGTGTTTTTTAAATAATTTTCTTTTATGGGTAACTAAATGTGAATGTCTTTGATGCAATTTAGTTTTTGGTCACAGGAGTCTACTTTTTTTACAGTAAAATAAAAATGTACTAAATATAGCGATATACTTTACAGTTGTAACACTGCTCCATTTTTTGCATCAAATTAAAAAACAAACTAGTTAACTACCTGTACCCACGGATAATGATTGACGATTTCGTAGTTATGGTATTTTATTATATTTTATTATTATTATATATTTTTTATTTTCGAAAAATGTTACACAATCAATATCATTTTTTATTTAATTTAATATAATGGTCTCTCTCTCTCTAAATATCTCTGTTTGTGTGCCTGAGTTCGGAAAAAAGTGCCATAGTATTTTAAATCTTATGCTGAATTTCAGCATTACGCGCACAAATTCTATCACGATCCCAATTAACATGGACATGAAAAGCAATTCCTAGCAGGACGTAGAATACCTTCTGTGATGAATATTTCGCTTCGCAGCCTAGTCACATTTTATTTCATCCCCGGAATAATACCTGCCCCTGAACGAATATTACGATGCTGAGATTTTTGTGAATTATGCTCAAGGACCCTATTATTGAGGGTCCCGCAACGAAATCTTGGCTTTCCCGCGCAACCGTGAAAAATAGTAGCCTATGGCTGTACCACCAGTATCAGTTACTTTGGAGCTAGTGAAAGACATAAATGCTGTCCAGAATCTATTGAACTATTGAAGGTAATCTACATGGCAGATGGTAGGCGAGTATCACGCTTGGGGGGGTATAGGAGCATGTGTAGGCAGACCACCTAAACGATAGTCTGATGACATCAGTGCTACAGCATGGTTGACCTGAGACTTAATTATGCACGCCAATCCCGTTCGAATCCTGACGATAGCAATTAGTATGGAATTTGACACTTAGACGATTGGAATCCTTCAGGATTTGGAGGATTTGGTGCGGTGGTGGACTACAATAGCCACAGTCCCCAGATTGATCGCAATTGAAAAGCATATTATGTTCAACAGTAGAATGAAGAATTTAAGAATAGCGTCCCCCCATTTCCTTCCCTGGATGTCGTAGAAGGCGACTAAGGAAATCAATTACCAGGAGACGGGCAGCAGCGTCTTCCTGAGATTCCAACCAGATACTGCGATCGCCAACCCGCTTGCCAAGCGTGGCGATTATGGAAAACCCTTCACGGTTATGAAAACCACGGAGGGCCTCCTCCGTGTCCTGCATTGTGCGTCAAATGGCTGATGATGATGATGTTCAATAGTGAACAAACAAATGCTAAAGAAGAACTAACCTTCATTAAAAGGTTGTCGCCTGCTATCCGAATCAATAATGCTGTCGTACTGCAGAGGCAGGATTACACAAAAAAGAACAATGCAAAGAACTTACTGCTGATCTCCGATCATGAAGCGACTTTGAAGAGACAAAAATGTAAATTTAGTATTCGATCGAAATACTTACCTTGTACCAGCAGTATCGGCCTTAAAATCTGATTTGATATTTCGGTATCGGTATCGGGCTTCGAGAATAGGTTCCTAGGACCTGTCCCCGAAACAAAGAGGAAAAATTCATACCTGTAAAGTTTTTTCGGCCGAGTGGCTGAAGTGTGAAAGTTACTTAGGGTCTGGAATGGGATAAGGATGGGATAGGGTCCTAGATGGGTAAGTAAATCTGGCGAGAGTTCATTTTGCTTGCGCTACAAAGGTATTGTATTAATGCTACAAATTTGAAAAAACGCCATACCGAATAACCGTTTCTTCAGTAGCGATATTTTAAACTATAAAAATATTTTTCATATACTAATACTGTTTGATTGCGCCAAGTTTCAACATTGTAAAAAAAAACATAAAATGGTAAAGTCTTATATTAATATATACCGGCGAACTTCGTACCGCCAAAGAATCCGTTTATAAGATTCTTGCACAACGCCATCTTTTAAAACACAATGTTTGCTCATACAACGCCATCTATTGAAACTTAAAATAAATATTATCCCACGGGAACGCATTACTGGGATATAAAATATGCTATGTCTCAATTCAGGTCTTTGTCTATCTGTACACCAAAAATCATGTAAATCCGTTCAGCCGTTATTGCGTGATAATATTAAGTAGGATATAAATGTATATCTTATCTCATCTTAGTTTACTCATACTTAGTTAAATTTTATTATTCTATAATTATCGATTGTGAAGAAACGGTTTTGACGGTTTGTGATTTTGTGTTATTTCAGTAAGCCGTTTTATATTATGTTGCTGAATTTTTTAAATAAAAAATCGCTTTGCAGAAAACTCCAGTAAAACAGAACAGGTTTTTTTTTCCATATGGCTGTACAAATAACTTTTGTTATAACACCAACCATGAAATCGTAAAAAAATCTTAGCAATTCCGTGTTATAGAATTTTGACAACAATAGCGGTTTCACGCATTCACTACAGCAGGTTTTGAAATGCTACATGCAAGGAACACGATTTTGATCAGTACAATCGGACTTTTTCCCTATTACTTAATTAATTTTTTAACTGTCTTGGTCGTGAGTTCGATTCCCGCCAGGGCCCGCCGTACTATGATTCGTACAAATCACCACAGCCTGAGTGCTTTTCCATGTTTGCAGTGCCCTTATACGATTATTATCGAAGCACAGGGTATTCCTGCTCGGGACCAGGTCAAGTGATGTGTTGAGTGTGTGTATGTTATGGAAAGGTTTTTGACCAAAACGTGTATTTTTGGTAACTTAAGGTGACTTATAGTCGTATTAATAAAAATCTTTTACGACTGAGATTGATCTTGATGCTGATTACCTGAGTGGCGGATTAGCCACTGACCAGAATAGCAAAGTAACAAGAGTAACAAAGAAATGCTACGTCCTCCGCGCATTTAGCGCCCCTCGCACTAATACTTTGAGACCTTAATTTTTTTTTTAATAAAATTTACAACCCGATTTCAAAACACTACAGCACTAAAACACATTAAGCGAATATGAACTTTAAATTCGAGTCGGTAGGTACGTACATTGTGGTAGAAGTATAATTTGGAGAAGTATAACATGCACGTACCAACTTCAAATTTAAAGGTCATATTCACTTAAATTGTTTCTGTGTTTTTAGTGCTGTACTGTCTTAAAGACGGTTTTTATTTTTTATTTAAAAATTTTTATTTCTTCATTTTTTGCGAAATTCACTGTCACTCCACCAAATTGTGTTTTCCGAGAGCAAATGCACGTATAACCGTAAAAAAACCCCTAATTCTAAAGGCGTACTCCTTTAGAATTTGAAGAGTTCCCTCGATTTCTCCAGGATCCCATCATTATATCCGGACTTGGCGACGATGGGACCACATGGCACATGGGATTTTTCAAATCGATCCAGACGTCTTCGAGTAATCGGGTAACATACATTAAAAAAAACCGACAAGTGAAATGTCAGCTACTTATTGAAAATACACAGCATTATCTTACACAAGCATAAAAAATACAACCACAAACGTTTTGTCTAAAGTAATAAAAAATAAAGAAGCAAGATGTCCAGAACAATATATATATATATATATATATGACAATATATATCTATATATATACACACACAGAAATACAAACAATAATTTATTGTCGAGCAAACTGCCCCGAGACATACTCGAGCCAAAGGTTCCAATAACGCTGGCCCGCTGCAAAGCGTGCGAGATCCTCTGCATCAAGTATGCCCCAGAGCGGTAGTCCATGCCACGGTTCCTCAGACGACGCCCTAACTCCTTTGTAAAGGCTCTTACCTCGACTCCCCACACCCCTGAACCCTTAATGGCTTGAGGCACAAAGAAGTAATAACTCATTAACGAGCTATACGTCAAACAGTTGTGACTAGCAGCCGCCTCCGCAGCAGCCTCAGGAGAAATGGCCGTTAAGACTACTGCAACTTCACGAATGTACGTAGCTTAGAAAACAAAGTCATTGGAAATGCCGGGATCCGAACCCGCGCGTCCCGAATGAGAGGCCGGCCGGCGTTCTACCGCTGCGTTACCAACTCTTTTATAATACTGTTAAATCAAATCAAGCAATTTGGGTATCGATGATTAGGTATTCAAAGATTTTTTCATACGAACGCACAATTCTGAGCCTCAATTTTCTTATGCAAAGTAGACAACCTACAGATTTAGGTGTATATCGGCACATGAATTAAATATAAGGCATATCTACTCTTGCCCGTATTTTATATTTTCTGTGGTCGGATGAAGTCGTAGCTACTCGATTATGTATGATGATTTGTATGAGAGGTTGGCTTCATCTGAACTCAAATTTCATCCAAATCTATTCCACTGTTAGGCGTTGTTACGTGACGAGCATACAAACGTCTAAACATACATGCTGGCACGTTTATAACATTTTCCCCCGGTTTCTCGTACACCAATAATCTGTTAATCTTCTGTATTATTTTTAGGGTTCCATACCTCAAAATGAAAAAAACGGGACCCTTAAAGGATCACTTTATTGTCCGTCGGTCCGTCCATCCATCCGCCCGTCTGTCTATCAAGATCCGTTATCCGGAACGCGTGGAGGTATCGAGTTGAAATTAAAACCACTTCTCAGGTCTTCAGTCCCTTGATGCTGTGAAAGAATCAAACTTCTAAGTTAACGTAAAACAACTCAAGGGAAAACAAATTGTGGGGTACTTTTCATTGACCTAGAACTATGAAATTTGGCCAGTAATATCGTCTTATACTACAAGTACAGGGAGAAATCTGACAACTATACATTTGTAATGAAATCATACAAACAGAGTTTGAAGTTCGGGAAAAGCTCGGAAAAAACTGCGGGACACGATTATTGAACTGTTTATAATATGTGAGTCCGATTCGCACATGTCCGGTGTTTTTCGTATGCAATATGATAAACTGGGAGCCTATACCGGCTGTATACGTCCCACTGTAGGGCACACGCCTTCTCTCAGAGAGAAAGAGAGAGCGAGAGAGAGAGAGAAAGAGAGTCTTGGCTTAATCATCATGCGTACCCACCGCAGATTGGTAATTTCAAGCGCTGAGGTAAACATGTAAACACCTCGGACACTCAGATTTCCTTACCACGTTTTCCTTCACGGTTAGCAAGTGGTATTACTGCAGAAAATAGGTCATTGGTACATACCGTTCTTCAAACCCACGACCTCCCGAATGTGAAGCCCGCTTTTAGTCGACAGGCCTTAGCCGCTAACAGCGTGTTAATCTGTATACAAGAATTCGGAGGTAAATGGGTTTTAGGCTGCTAGGAATTTAATATCAGGTAGGTTAATACTTGAAACCCAATAACTTCACCCTTTTGCTAATAATGTCTCAGAACTTCTGAAGCGAAGGATTAGTAAAGTTATCACACGAATGCACCCACAAAAAAGAGTGTGTTATGTTTTCTGGGTTCACGTATGTATGTTTACAAGTTTCTTTTTAGGGTTCCGTACCCAAAGGGTAGACTAAGACTCCACTGTCCGTCTGTCTGTCATCAAGCCGAGCCGCGATAGGAAAAAATACTAAAAAAAATAAACATTAAAGTGGGGCTCGAATATAACAAACGTACTTTTTTGCCGTTTTTGCTCGATATTAATAACGGCAATAGGTAGATGCTTAAAATATTTACAGAATGTTTAGTTGTGTGTATATTCACTATAAAAACAAATAATTATTAATATTTATTAAGAACCTATTGTTTACTGTAATTGTATTGCTGTGGATTTCTGTTAAATAAATAAAATAAAATTAAAATAAAATAAATATGTAAAGGGACTCCCATACAAAAAACGTGGGCCGTGTTTTGATCGATGTTAATAACGGCAACAGGTAGACGCTTGAAATATTCAAATGTTGTATAGATAATGGTGAAGAACCCTTCGTGCGCGAGTCCGACTCGCACTTGGCCGGTTTTTTCTATCAATAAACACTATAAATAAATTAGAAGTTTTTTGATGTTAGTGGTGTTATTAGTTAGATAGGCATTTCTATCTAGGTCAGTCTATCTTAGTTAATTATAATTTTTTCTTAGTAATTTTTTGCTACTTTTGCTCTTTTTACAATTTTGCTAAATTTTCAGCTATTTCATTGACAAAACGTTGACAGTCAATTATATTGTTCTTCATAATTCTAAAGCTTTGCTTTTAAATTTTTCCTTTCTATGTTCTAAATAAACTTCAGGCTAAGTAGTTTTTTTTTAAAAGTACTTTGTTTACATCAACATCATCATCAGTTTGTTCATCTCAACATTTCTTACTGAGCGATACTAAAAGTAAGAAGCTGGTGTCTTGTTATTTTCACCAACCACTTAGTATTTAACCTTTGACGGTAAGTAAAAATTTAGGCAGCATACGGTACGGGTTTTAACTTGCAGTAGGTTTTTCTGTATTTATAATAATCAGTTTTCGGTTCGCAATGAATTGTTATATTCATGGTCTCTAGACGAAAAGACCCTTTCGTAATGTAATGAGAACGAATGATGCAGCCTTATCATTAATCACTTTGAAAGCTATTGAAACTGTTAATTAAATTTTCTTCATGTTTAAGTTTTCAATGAAAATCCAAAGCGCTCTTTGGCCTTAGGCATACAACAGTTAAAGTAATAACAACGTAACATTTACATATTACCTTCATACTAGCAATTATTATTTTATTTTACCTTCCTTCTATAGATAGAGAGATAACTTTATTGCACTACCAAAAAAAAATATTAGTTACCTACGAGTGATTTTTTTATATCAGTATCTATAGGATATATGAAACAGCTGACTTTTTCCCCGACTTAAGACGTTTTGACAACAAGACAAAAAAAAAAACAAAAGTTGTTGCAAACGAGAAACACTAACCGACATGTTTCAGGAATTGCACATTTTAGTTATAGCCCTGTATAATTCTCTGTTATTGGGCGCAAAGAAAACAGACTAGTCCTTTAAAATTCAAAGAAAATCCAAGCAAGTTCCTTGAGTTAAGAAAACGTTACAATACAAATGCTCGATTGTTTAACGAGGCTATTCATAACTCACTCAAGGGCGAGGCTCTTGAAATTTTGGCCTTAAATCCTTTTAGTGCCGAATGTTGGCCTGGTTTAATAAGAGGTCTCGTTTCTTTAATAAAGTTATTCTGACTTGTTCTTGGAGGCCGAATCGAATGACGAAATTAAAGAACTATTGTAATGACAACGGACCAGCGACGTTCGGGTGCAACGATACAAACTAAAATTTAGCTTGAATACTATTAAGATTAGAGACTAAAATGCTAGCGCAAAAACAACTCGGTGTCGTATGAAGGACTTATGTTGTTGTCTTTAGAGATTAAAATAATATGAGTGCATAAATAGTCTGTTGGCTTCATAAGTATGTAGGAATTATAAGATTGAAATCATGCCATTCACACATCGCTGGTCCGTGGTAATGTAAATACACCTTTGTAGTTCTGTTACTAACATTGAATGCTCGTCATCGAATTGACGAACGTGTAGATCAGAGCAAGATCAAAACGGCCTTAAAATGAAAGGGCAATGTGTATAGTGACTTCAACCTCAATAATAGGGGAAAAATGTACCAACTAACACTCCTAAGTGATGCTGAACGCAATATAAAGACATTTGCTCGCACAATCTAACATTTTTAATGTGTGTAAAAAGATCAGTATACTTCTGATAAAATGGTGGTCTGAGGTTTTGCTAGATAATAAAATTACATACATTTTAAATATATTTTTGTCATCATAAACTTAGTATCAGAAAACCGAGAACAAATCCTAAAGTTTAGTAAAATTATGTTAATGTTTCACGGAGAGAAGCATTTTTCACTCAGTTAAATATTTATAAACGAATCCCTTTAAAACGTAGAATATAGATAACAACCTCTCTTTTTGTGACAACCAGTTTAAAGTCCAATTAAATATTTCAGAATTATAGCGTTATTAATCATAGTCTCAAAAAAAAAATGCTTAAATCTAACGAATTGAAACTCTAGGCGATATAGGTCAAGTGGAAAATGGGTATTTGTGCAACAGAGTCATCTGGTCTGACTTATTTGAAACACTTTCACCTTTCCCAGGGGACAAAATCCCGGGACGAATTGGACGGTATACTCTTTTGAACTTAATTATCGAGAACACCGAGTTACGAGGAAACATAGCAAAAAAAAGCATAAGCGTCATTACGATTTTTTTTCCAAAGGAACCATGCCTGGGCTTTCACACAAGCATAGATAGCGCTTATTTAAACCGCTTTCCCCTTTCCCGGGGTCAAAATCGGGTTGATCCATCCCGGTCCCCGGTACAAGCCATCCATCAGCGTGCGCGGTGACAAACGACGACGCATTTGTCAACGCACCTGCCTGGGTCCCCTACGGTTACCAGACCCAATAAGATTAAAAAAAATAGGAGAAAAAAATAAGAAGAGAAAAAAAAAAGATTTTCGAACAAATCCTTATTTTTTAGCATATTTCCGGACTTAATAGATAATGTTTTGTTCACCATGTGGACTCGATATAGGAGACAGCGAAAAATTCAATAAAACGCGCGTTTAGGATTGTTCATTTATCAGGTATGGCAATTGAGGGGTGAGAGGGAACGAACAAGTCTTTAGTTTTCGAATGTGGTGTTGAAATAAGTCTTACATACTCTCTTTTGTGTAGTAAGAGGGGGGGGGGGGGGGATTTAGCAATCAGAACGTGGTTGAAATGTCATACGTAATAGATTTAATTTTACTCATTGCAAAATTTTGGTAATTTTTTATTAATAATAATAATAACTTCCACACAGCACAATCACTTATCCTGGTCCCAAATTAGGATCGAATGGTGACTGTAACCAAAGTAGATAATTATAATAGTTACCAGGCAAGGTCATTACAAACATGCAAGTACACCCAGACTGAGGCCATATTTACCATTGTACGGAGGCCCCCCAGTGAGAATCGAACCCACACAATAATAATAATAATAATTTCCTTCATCATTCAGCCACGAGAAGTCCACTGCTGCACATGATTTCCAAAAAGACCGGTTGGAAGTGGCTTGTATCCAGCGTCTCCCTGCCACTTGGATGAGGTCGTCTGTCCATCATGTGGCTGGTCGTCCTACGCTGCGCTTGCCGATATGTGCTCTCCATTTGAAAACTTTGTGGCCCCATCGGCCATCAGTGGCCTAATTACGCTCACCAAATCCTGAGCGATTCCAATCGTCTAACTGTCAAATTCCATACTAATTTGACAGTTAAACGATTGGAATCGCTCAGGATTTGGTGAGCGTAATATAGGGGCTGTTCTGCGTGCTATGTGCCCCGCCCACTGCCACTTCAATAATTTCCTTACAGAGGACTTAATTCCTTAAGTCAGGGCAAATTCTGTCATCTGGTAACCCTAGGCTCTTCGCATCTCATGTATTGTATTGGCTGGTGTGATTTCGTCGATGGGTATATTTTCAGGAGGATGGGATGAGGAGGCCTTTGTGCGTGATTTGTTAAGGACTGACATCTAAAGACGGATCAGCTGGGAAACGTTAATCCGGATATCAAAAAATCGTCGACAACAAAATTAAACAACAAAAAAACGACAGAATTAGCAATGATGCGACAGCTAAAGTAGCGAAGCCATGATATCATGTAATCTAATCGCCATATCTAACCCAAAATGAGCCAAAGAGACGCGCTATTAGAAAAAGAAAATCATGACTCCGTAACATCAAAGTATGGACTGGTGTGCCAGCGTAGAAGATCTATTTTGCTTGGCAAAGCGGAGAGAGAAATATGCAGAGCTAACAGACAAACTGCACTGAAAGAACCCAAAATACGTCTATACCAATACTTAAGACTATGTGGAAACTTCGAAATCACGAAAGAATTTTATCAGTTGTTCCCGTAGGTGGCGGAGTGGTATCTTTAGTATGGAAAATTTGAATATTTTTTTTTGCTTTTTTGAAATGTAGACCAAAGTAAAAGATATTTGTATTGACAAGTAGAACCCCCTTTTTGAATTTAAGAGTTGCTCAGCCAAAATCCTGAATTCATCGAGTTGTATGGTTTTATAAAAAATGCTTATCCCTAAAATTGAATACTTTATTCAGATACTCAAATTTACATGTGGCAATGTTGTGTGTGCACAACTTAGTATTCATGTCATATTATTACTTTTATATCGTGTAATGGTTGTGATCTGTTTTGAACTGTGGTTTTGAACACCAAATAAAATAAAATAAAATAAAATAAATAAGCCCTAATCTAATCAAGCCCAATAAGCTTCGCGGCTAACTTAGTAACATAGTACATTGACATTCAGCAAACAGAATGTAAATTCTTTACGTTGAAATAAATTATTGATTTCTGATTTCTATGTTACGCTAACGTTTTGTGTAAATATTTCTTTCTTTTTGAACAAAAAAGTACAAGTAAAGTTAGATTTTAAGAAAGAAAGACATTTATTGCGACAAATTAACACATCACAAGAAAAAAAACATAAAAGAGTAACATAAACAAGTATTTACATTATTTAACTACTTTAAAACTTCAAAAATAGTTATTTCATAGCGTCTTTTAAATTATTCAAAAGATGTAGCAGAATTTGATTTGTTAGGTTCTACGTGTAAGTCGACTTGTGAATTTCTTCCCGCCAGCCACGGACATATTTTCAGACGGAACTCTTAAAGCCAAAAACTGAGATCGCAATCGCTCATATTTGAACCTTTCAGGTGCATGGAAATTCCGGAGCAATTTTCAATAGAGAGTTGGGACTGAAAGAGGCGTGCGTTTGCCAACGATTTATCATCTTTTATGGTCATATTTTTTCGCTTTTTCTTCAACAAAGAAGGTACTTACTAGTACGCTCGAAGAAACTAAGTGTATTATTGATAAAACTGCAGAATTCGTGGAAGCCATTCCTTGGAAAGAACGGTTCGACTCGTCAAAAGGAACAAGTTTTACTGTAGAAAAATCTTATCGCGAAAAATATATCAGCTGATCTACATACATTTTTATCTCTCAGTTGGCAATTTTGTATGGAAAAGCCGATATACTTTTACCGGTTTCAAAGTTTTCTTACAGTAAAAGTTGGACCCCTAATTTTTTAAATCTTGTGTATGTGAGACCTGGTCGCTGACTATGGGCCTCATAAGAAGGCTCAAGGTCGACGAGCAATGGAGAGAGCTATGTTAGGAGTTTCACTGCGTGATCGAATCAGGAATGAGGTGATCCGCAGAAGAACCCGAGTTACTGATATAGCTCGAAGAATTGCTCAGTTAAAGTGGCAGTGGGCGGGGCACATAGTTCGGAGAACTGATGGCCGTTGGGGCGAAAAAGTTCTGACCTGGCGACCGCGGACCGGATGACACAGTGTGGGAAGGCCCCACACCGGATGGTGCGGTGCGGTGGTGGGGAGTCGCTGGGTGCAGGCGGCACAAGACCTGAAAAGCTTGGAAAACCATGAGGGAGGCCTATGTCCTGCAGTGGGCATCAAATGGCTGACGATGATGATGATGATATGGAGATTTTGATGTAAGTTATTGAAAAATAAACAACATTTTTTATAAGAATACCGCTTAAATGAAGTTACGGGCTTAGTAAATGTATCAAAATTAAAGGTTTGGGACAGAAACTTTTTTACTAAGTCCACACTCCTGGGGCCTTTATTGAAACAATATGCAATGTTATAATAAATGTTGGAACTAAACGGCATCCCTCGTAGCGCCGCCGGTTGATAAGGTCCAGTTTGGAGGGGGTACTGTGGAAATTTAGGGTAATTTCGAACATATTTCTATGAGTAGAATTTTTGAAAAGAAAATTACTTAGGTATTGTTAAAGCGGTGGCAGCGAAGCGGTAAAACGCCGGCTTCCTATTCGGGAGGTCGTGGGTTCCAATCCCGGCATGTACCAATGACTTTGTTTTCTAAGTTACGTACGTTTGTGAAGTTATAGTAGCAATGCCACTCGCTAACGGTGAAGGAAAAGATCGTGAGGAAAACTGAGTGTCTGAGGTGTTCACATACCTCAATGCTTGAAACTACCAATCCGCGGTGGGCACACGTGGTAATTAAACCCATAATTTCTCTGAGAGTAGGCATGTGCTCCACAGTGGGACGTATATAAACTGCATTATTATGTGTAAAGAAGAAGAAAGAAGTGACTAGCGAGTTAACTACTATTAGCGTAATCTAGTGGTGTTTTTTACCATACGTGAACGTATTATATTGAATTTACCACTTTATTTTCAATTGATAGGATTCTTATAGGTTTTCCTGTAATCTACAAGCAATGAAATATATTTATATTTTTAGGCTAAGTAGTTTCGGAAATCAGGGGGGGTATGGTCAATATTTGTCTTCTTTCATGAATAGAATCAAAACTATTTATTTTACAATAATAACAAAATATTTGAGCTCCTCATAACGAGCCATTTCATTTGATGTATGACACAGTAAGGTTTGCAATTTTTTTTTTTATTTTCCAATTTGTCCTACGAATTAATTACATCATCATCATCATCTGAGGCATTACAGCCGCGGGTGGGCCTTAGCCTGGTCAAGCAAAGCTCTCCAGTCCGATCTGTTAGAGGCTTTCCTTCTCCAACTTGTCACTCCCAAGATCTTGATATCTTGTTCGACGCCGTCCAACCATCTAAGCTCATCATCATCATCCAAAAATTACCCTTATAAAAAAAATACCTTGCACATCTGTGTTTGGGTCATAGGATTTCACCGCCCTACCAAATTTCACCTGATTTGGTCCAGTAGATTCGGAGAAAATTGGCTGTGACAGACGGACGGACAGACAGAGGTACGAGTGATCCTACAAGAGTTCCGTTTTTTTTTTGTACGGTGTACGGAACCCTAAAAATAGAGAGTAGTAGTAGTAGAGAGAGAATCACTTTATGAAAAAACTTAAATTACAATTTTTCCCATTATTTGGGCAAATATATCAATTACTCAATTACCTAGCTAGCTAATGCTGACGGTATAGCAGTTACAGGCCGCATCGAAGAGCATTCCTTCCTACCGGTTTAATTGAGAAGTACATTTTTTATTATATGCACGCGACTTCTTCCGCATGAAATGAAAAAAATCCAAGATGAAAAGTATCTTAAGTCCTTTACCGGGACTCAAACTATCTCCATACCAAATTTCATCTGAATCCGTTCAGCCGTTATTGCGTGATTGAGTAACAAACATCCACCTAGTAACATACGCGTCAATTACCGCAGGCACTGACTGAAAACCAGCGCTGAGGGCTCACACCCTCAGCACAATGCTGAGTCACACGCCCTTTGTGGCAACTTTGACACACCACTGGATGCACTCTGACGCTCTGACTTTGCCTTGTTGTATTTATGTGACTTGTTTTTCTTTTGTACTTGTTTATGTTACTTGTTATGCCTTTTTTTCTTGCGATGTGTTAATCTCTCCCAATAAATGTTTTTCTTTCTTTCTTTCAAATATATTCACAAACTTTCACGTTTATAATATTAGTAAAATCCATTTATGTTTCATGAGTCCATAGTTAAATCACTCAACTTTGTGTTCCGCACTAGTAAATCATTCGTACAAAAGGTATGCGTGCTATATAAACTACAATATTTTATTGCGAACCCTTAGAATTTTGATAAAGTGGATCTGATAAAAAACTAGTATCTTTTTTGGATGATTCATTCTCGGTTTAGGCAGTTAATTTAGTTGGCCAGAGAACAATAAATCGATATCCTTTCTAAAAACAAATTGTTTTTGTACTTACTCGCCGTATGTCACAATAATTGTCTGTCTATATTGTTGTTGATGCCGTATGTAGACGCTTAACTTAGAGCTGATGTTATGCCTGGCATACTGTCTCACAATGGACCCGGAAGCGGGAGATCCAGGTTCGATTTTCAGTACGGGCATGTACCTATGACTTTGTTTATTTTCAAAGTTACGTACATCTGCAAATTCGGAATTGCAATACCACACGCTATCGGTAAAGGAAAAAATCGTGAAGAAACCTGCGGCACTACGAAAACTATTCAAAAAAAGAACCGTATTTGTCTCTATATTCGAGTGAATTGTTGGGCTCAAGCGCGACGTTGACGACCCTTCCGATAATGCCGCTGCTTCGTAATAAGGGCCCAGATTAATGGTAATCTGATTTTAACCCTAGATTATTTTATCTTGTTTGACGCAGACAATCAAGTACATGAACTAAAATGCTTTGTGGCTAGGCTTCAACTTCGTTTGCGTAGATCATGATTTTCATCTATCCTTCTTCACACATTTTGGGATTCCATTTGAAAAGATTCCTCTTAAATGCATACTCACAGAATATTCCTCCACTTTTTAAAACTCTCATTCCTCTAGTTTAATATGTGCTTTGTCTGTTTTTTTTTATCTCTTTACGTATTTTTTTATATATTTGTCTAGTTACGTAATCTGTCAAATGACTTTGACTCGTTGGGTCCAGTCCATCCAAAGATTTATTTATTTATCGAAGACATCACCATAGAGCATTATCACTTTTAAATGCCAACCTTAAGTGTTAATAAAAAATTGTGTAATTTCCCTTTTAAGTACAATAAAGCGTTATCTATGTGTTCTCTTATCTACATGATATTCTAGCTAGTCTATAGCACACGGCGTGCGTGCGGATCCAACAAATTGCTTTTTGAATTGAGAACGGCGACGTGCTGAGGTATTTTGGTCCAGCTGTCGCGATATTGTAACTGAAAGTCTGGCTTTTTACCCGTCCCCGCCAATAAGGTTTGTCTATGGACGAGTGACAGGTTTCATTGACTTACTCGTGTCAGAAAAAAGAAAATAATACATACCTACATTAATTTGTTGATTAGGTACTTGATCTCAAAGAACCAGTGTTTAGGTACTTATTTAGGTACTGAATGTTAGTGGACTATAGAAAATAATAATATAATTAATCAAATAATCAACAAACGTATGTAGAAATTTCCTCTATAGGATGCAAGTAAGTGACACCTGTCACTCGTCCATAGACTAGTTATGTATTTTTTTGTGTAAGTGTGTAAGTATGTTCCATTATGACCACACAGAGGTGCAACGAATTTAACAATAAGGTGTCAACTGAAAGGTCTTGACAACGGGCGTGTCGCTGAATCATAGGCGTACAAAAAATTTAATGGAACTTACTGTACAATTTACAGTAAGTTTGTATGTAAGTAATCTATGCTCTTGGTTTTTATTAGATAACTTCTCTACTGTATGGGATTGTCCAATGTAACTTACTCCTAATGGTCAAATACATAATTTTGACTCTGCGGAATAGTGAAAATCATGCAACCCAATACAGTGGACAGTCATATAATAGGAGGAGGGACAGGGCATTGATTTCATTGATTTATGACGTTGCCATGAATAAAACAGAATTTTTAATGCAAATAACTTAGTTGTATTTTTGTTACAAAGTCATGTCAAGCCATTTACAGAGTACCAAAGATAATAAGACGCCTTAGAAATTGTTTATTGGCAAGCTACTACAGCGCAGGGGTTTCAGAATGGCAGTTGCAGGTAGTACCGATTTTTTCCATAGATGTTGCTGAATGAGGTATATACCTGTACAGCCGACCGCTTATACTCAGAAAGTCGCCAGTAACTTGAATGAATAGAGTGCACGAAGTTTTATTTTACTGTGCTTCCTTTTGGGCTTGACCCTGACGGACAGGGCATAGCGTATGATGGCATAGAGCATGTGGTGACAGCAGCTGTCAATGGCGCTGGTTTCGCTTTGGAATTTCCAGTACTCAGAATTATGTACCCTGACTCTGTAGGAAGTCATTTAAAAGTTTGTAGAATAAATTGTAAACTCAAAAAACATGATTATAATTATAAATTCTTTCCAATAAAAACTTTTTTTTTTCAAACCCATTTTTAGACGGCGCGGTACCATAGACAAATCAGTTCCTATGCGTTTACAGCTCTGTTTGTAATAGCAACACGGTAGCTAATTTTTAAAACAAATCAACAAATGTTAAAACAAATACCAAAAATATTTCTGTGCAGGTAAATACAAATACTTAATACTAATTCAATACATTCAGAATCATAGTAAAAAGTTATGTTTTATCATTTTTGTTTGTTTTCAGTGGCCTAATTACGCTCACCAAATCCTGAGCGATTCCAATCGTCTAACTGTCAAATTCCATACTAATTTGACAGTTAAACGATTGTAATCGCTCAGGATTTGGTGAGCGTAATATAGGGGCAGGTCAGCATCTTTCACACTCGTTAAAAATGGAGTCAGTGTTTGGTACCTAGACGGTTAAACCTAAAACTAACTAAAAACGAGAAATGCAAGCGTTCATATCAATGATTCAATCCATTTAGCACATGTAAAGCCAGCTATTATTACTGGAATTATAATTGTGAAGTAAAAAAATGTTCCTGGGTACTTGTAAACATCGGTTTTATTAATTAAAAAATCACATTCATACATAGTTACACGCTTTTATTCTCTGGGTTTTATTCTTTAAGCTGTTGGTGCCGGCTGCCGTCGATAGATGGCAGTCGTTAAGCCAAGTCAGAGGCCTTAGGGCGGCTTGACAACTTCTGACAGTAGACGAGCCACTAGTCTACAAGCCTCCACCAATCCGGACTTGGCCCCCGTGGTGGAGTATGGCCTATATCTTCCTCAGGGAAGAGACCCGTGCCCCTCGATGGGGACATAATGGGTTGATGATTCTCTGGGCCTAAGCACGTATCTCAAAATAGGTAACAAGCACCACTAGTATGTTGGTATTTAAGAACCTTTTACTAGTAGACCCATGTTATCATGTTACCCAGCATCATATTATGCTCATAAAACTGCTTCATCGCCAAACTGGAATAAAATTAAGAGAGTTTTATGAGTAAGTTTATATGGTACATAGTATGAATAATTTGACAACGATTTTTGATGTTTGTAAGACCAGATTTTTCAATAGTCAGATAACACTTAACTGGAGATTAAAATTGATGTTGTCACTGTCTTGTCGTATGATTTAGATTGAACTATTGAAAAAATTGTCCTTAGTGACTTTTTTAAGTAAATTTAACATTTTACAATTTAAAATTGATAAATCAGCCAGTACAGAGATATTTAACTATAGGCATGTGATTATTTCTGTAAGAAATGTTTAAAAATTATTTTTGATGTTACCTTTGTATGACAGTATGTGTTCCTTCTGCGGTATACGAAACTTTGCTTTTTCAATTTTGGTTTAAACTATGGTTTTCCTTTCTTCAGTTAAAAGCATTTCACGACGTTTTTATGATGAAACTCCATGAAAAAATCCGAAAATAAGCAGCACTGTAAGTGATAGAAACAAAACAAACATTTTATTCTTTTTGTTGGACTAACCCGTGCTGAGGACAATTTTAAAAACCTATTTAGAGGCTAAAAATTCCACCCATGCCGGGACTTGGTTAGCCAGAGGTCGCGCGTTCAAGTCCATGGTCAAGTCCAAGTCAAGGCATGGGTGGAATTTTTAGCCTCTAAATAAGTTTTTAAAACATTGTTCTGGCAAATCTCAGTGGCGCCATCTGTAAATAGTTTCGTCTTGCCATCCCCATTGAAGCAATTTTTTTTTCAAACCAATCGTAAAATGCTGCAAATACTATAACCGTGAAACCGTCTTATTATCAGATTAAAACACCCTAATTTTCGAGTAGGGGATCGTTTTGACCATTACTTTCCCGCGTCCTACTGAGGGTGTCGTTATAATTGATGGTCCGGCGCGGTTTTGCCTCCGGACAAATGAATGCTAGGACTACGAAGGAAATTTTAGCAAGTAGGTATGTCCTTCTTTGTAACTACCCTTTTTTGATATTTTTATGTTTATCGTTGCTCCTTTCAGTTTGCACAGGTACCTATTAACTAAAACTTTAAATATGAAATAAAAATGTAATGTGGGTAAAGAGCTAGCCTTTTTATAGAAAATAGAAATATAATAGTTAATAGACCGATAGCTAGCAGATAGGCAAATACTTTATAGTACACAAAAAAGCCGACAGTGCAATAAATTAATCGAGTTTTTCAGTTGTATCGTGTACTCCTAGCGCCATCTAATGACGACAAGTCGTACTAAAGGATCGGTCACCGATAGTAAAGAGAGCGAGAGAAACGAGACGGGAACCCCCGAATGCTCAGATTGCGGGATTATGGCGGCCATTTTTTATTGTTGTTATAAAATCAGTTACGTTTTAAGTACACACATATTATTCAAATGTCTTTTATTTTGTTGTTAAAACGTAAAGCATATCCACTAAAAACGTGTTGTAGATGATAAAATTTAAAGCAAAAATGTAGATGTTATTGAAAAGCAAACAAGAAAAGGATATTACTAATTTTAATTTCAATAACTAATAATCAATATTTTTGAGTTTATACAAAATAATGGTTAAAATTTTAAAAAGTTGCCGAAATAATTATGGAACGTCACTTAATAATTCTTTTTTGTAATTTTTGCCGAGGGTAGTAAACTAACAGTTAATGCTTTCAAAAAGACGCCTGTCACCTCAGTCTACCGAGACTACGGGACTTACAAAAGTATCGAAACGTCGGAAAATTGTAAAATGAAAAAAATAAACGAGCAAATATCCGTGCAAATTCAGTTTTTATTATTTCTAGTGCTCGTGTTAACCTTAGAAAATACTAAACTTATTTCTAAATAACTAACTAATAAATTCTAATGTAGACCTCCACATCTGTCACTGCAGTTTATAATAGAGTGCAAATATGCATTGGTATTGACAGTTTAGAAATGTTTTCCACAAGACAACATAACGTGCAGTAACAATTTACACAATCGATACCACGCAACTTGCGTATGAATTATTAAGCTGCTAACTTCCGTCGAAATGTTGCTGATAGAGAACTTGCACAACAAAATGTTATAATATAATCGGAGAGGCCATATTAAAAGATAAATAAACGTGTTTTTTTTTCTCTACGACTAATACTTTACATAATGTGACCTTTACAATGTGTAATGTGTACATAATGTGAAAACGCATTCTAGTCAGGTGGTCCAAAAACGCGTCATACGAATCGGACTCACACTATGACTTCACAACTTGAACGAAACGCCTTATAATATGTGGAACGTTTAGTTATTCGAGTTATCTCACAAAATTATGTTTTTATGCGTCTAGACCCTTTTTATTAGAAAACGTTTAGAATTCAATGAAACAACAAAATCTAAGGTTTTTCCGTGTGGCGCCGGATTAAGAATAGCGTCACTCCATTTCCTTCCGTGGATGTCGTAGAAGGCGACTAAGGAAATCAATTACCAGGAGACGGGCAGCAGCGTCTTCCTGAGATTCCAACCGCATACTGCGATCGCCAACCTGCTTGCCAAGCGTGGCGATTATGGCAACACCCTTCATGGTTAGGAAAACCACGAGGGAGGCCTATGTCCTGCAGTGGGCGTCAAATGGCTGATGATGATGATGATGATAATGTTTTTTATTATTAGAGTAACTTGATTTTTTGTATTTTTTGGGACCCCGAAAAGCCAAAAAAACATTTTTATGGTTTATTTTTAAAAAAATCTTGAGTTTTTCCATGTCTTCTGTGGTATAATGCCGATTCAATTTAAGTTTCGCAATGTTCTTCGTTTCATAATTACGGCGCGGCGCGGCGGGTGAAATATTCATATTGCGTGCGAGGAAAACGTGCACAGGAATTAGCAGCGGGAAAATTAGTTACTTCCTGGGAATGTAATAGTCCTTGTGACGACTTGTGACGAACGTAGATGGCCAAGTGCGAGTCAAATAAATTACAAAAAATATTATGAAGTTCGGATTGAGAACGGAATCTTCTTATTTATTAGAAAATACGAGGGCTCCCGGCTCAATCCAAACTCTGCTGGTTATATTATATTACCGCTAAAATAGTCCCATGCGGCGGTAGCGGTGGTAGCGCAGCAGGAGGTCATGACTTCGAATGCCGGCATGTACTGACTTTGTTTCTCTAAGTTGTAGCATCGATACCACTCGCTAACTGTTCACAGGACAGTTTTCTTCAGGAAAACATCGTGAGGAAACCTGAGTGTCTGAGGCATTTACATAACTCAGCGCTTGAAATTGCCAATCCGCAGTGGGCAAGCCCTCTTTCTCTCTCTCTGACGGAAAGCCTGTGCCCTGCAGTGGGGCGTACACAGGCGAATTAAAAAAATAGTACCATTGAACCTATGTCAATAATGTCAAATTAAGGCTGCTTTTGCATCGAGCATCCCTCTCGCACGCATACAGTAACTTTTTTATGATTGTAAAATAATAAGTGCACTTTTGACAAAAGTGTCGCGATGCTAGAAAGTAAAATCATGGACACGTTAGAGAATTTTTTACTGTCCTATACTTAGTTGTTGATGAAGAAATTTGTCATCTAAAATTATAAATTTCTTACGTCATGTTTCTGTATAAAAAACTAAGTATATGTAAATTTGGAAAAAAAATACATATACTTAGTTTTTTATGCAGCTAGTTATTTCAATAAAGATAAGTTATACGTTTGAAAGTGTGAAATCATGCCAAGTTGCTTCAGTAGCAAAGTTCCCAACAAGTTTTCTTTTGAAGTAAGTTACAGCTGTAAGTTACTTTCAATCGAATGAATGAATGTCAATTATTTTTTTACAAAAGGCTGCTCTTCCTACTGGTATCCTTTACACTCGCAAGTTCTAACATATTTAATTATTTTAAACCTAGCTAGGAACGCATTACCGAGATATCAAGTATCCTATGTCTCAATTCAGATCTTTGTCTATCTGTATGCCAAGTTTCATGTAACTCCGTTCAGCCGTTCTTGCGTCATCAAGTAACAAACATACAAACATCTTCACAAACGAGAGAGAGAGAGTATGGGCTTAATCATCACACGTGCCCACCGCGGATTGGCGATTTCAAGCGCTGAGTTATGTGAATAGCTCAGATAATCTGGTTTCCTCACGATGTTTTCCTTCACCGTTAACGAGTGGTATTGCTACTATACTTCACAAATGTACATAACTTAGAAAACAAAGTCATGGGTACATGCCCGCACTGGGAATCGAACCTGGGTCTCTCGCTTCCGAGTGCAAAGTTCTACCCACTAGGCTACCGCCACGTCGATGCATACTTATCCACAGTTGATATAAATATTTTATAAGCCTATCCGTCACCCTTGGGATATCATCGTATAATTTTATTTTTTCATATTCAATTTGGAACCTTTTTCTAATGTTATTGGAAATATGTACAAGGGTGCGGCCGCATGTCTTGTTTGATATTTGCCATACTCTTTAATTATATTACGTACATCTCTGGCGAAACACCTTAGGCGCCTGTTTATTTTTCAGGGTTCCGTAGTCAACAAGGAACCCGTATAGTTTAGCCACGTCCATCCGTCTGTCTGCCGTTTGCGGAATATTAGGCTTTAAGGCGTCAATTTTTCTTAGAGTAGCGCGTTCCTCCCCCCTCTTCGGGCTAACAGTTGCTAGTCAGTATATCTATGAAAATATTATGTATGTTAGGAAAAATATCAGTGACTTTAAAACTGTAGGTAGCCAACACAATGTAAATACTAGAAATAGACATAAACTTTCGTTCCCAAAATTTAGGCTGGCAAAGGTTAATACATCCTTTATGGGGCATTGTATACGTTTCTACAATAAGATCCCTGAGGATATAATAAGCTTGCCAGAAACGCGGTTCAAAAAATGTGTGAAGCGCACTTTGTGCCAAAAAAGCTACTATAACATTAAAGATTATTTAGATGACAATGATGTCTGGAATTAAAGCCAGTTCAATGCATGAGCTTTAGAACATTTATATAAATCCTGTAAATTAAGGACTTGAAAAGACTAAGTTTGGAGTTTTTTTGTCCATTTTTTCTCCAAAATGATCTAGATTTTGAAATGGACACCTAGTTTAACTTGTAACGTTCATTAAGTCGCAGTTTCTGTGCTACTTTGAATAAAAAAAATTGATTTTTTTTTTGATTTTTTTTTTAAACGGTTGATTGTAGAAACTCGATAAAAATCAGGGCAGCAGCACATGCAATGAACTTTAAAGGAAAACTGTAACGGCTAGGTAGACTTTACAAGTTAAAGAGTAATAAGCGACAAACTTATAGAAAGAAAACTTCATATAAGTTCTATTGAAAATTACTTCGATGAAGTTGTTACTTCTGTAAAGCGGGTAAATAAACTCTTTTTCTATGGAACCCTATACTACGGTTGTCTTTAGAAGGCTGTTGCTACGTCTGGCATCCGTCTTGCTCGCACATTCTAATATTTTTAAGAATTGTGAGGAAAGGATCAAAAACCAACAAAAACATGTCTTGTATGGTATTTTTTAATGAAACGCGATGCTCATACATATTATTTGCCTAATAAATAATCGCGGTTAGACACATTTAATATATTACTTGCTTTGAATGTCCGTAATCTTATTGCCAGCAAAGTCTCAGACCAGATTTATCAAAAGTTTACTCAATTGTTACATTAATTAAACATATTCAAATGTGACAACGAGATGGAAATCAGACGTAACAGTAGTCTTAAAAATGTTCCAAGTCCCCGAATGAAATTGTAAACTATCTCACTGCGTCATCTTTAGCTATCACATTATCCGCTCTGCTACTCCCAGAGCGATATAAGTCCATAGTAAATGTATAAGATATTAGCACTGTTCGATATTTAACTATATCCATGTAAACTAGAGCTAGTATGTACAAAAATTTCGCGCATAAATCGTGTTATTACACCGTAGCTCTGTCTTATTACGTCTTGTTGTTTCTTTCAAGATATATGAAAAGAATACAAAGATGAACTTTTTCCACACAGGTAATTATTCAAGAAAACTCATTACGTTACCAGTGTTTTAATGTTTCTTTTTTGGGAATATTACGAAAAATAATACGTTTTACAAATCGTACTACGGTGTTTGTAGCATTGATGTTATTTGCTACGCCGTGTAGCCGCTACGAATTGCTACGAAATGACTGCTGCGTGCTACACGTATGCTACGATGATTCAACTTTTATAATTAACGATGAATGATTTGTAGTGAGTGTTAGGGACTGATGGATTTGAAGTAGCAATGACTAACTGTGAAGGAAAACATCGTGAGGAAACAATTGGCTTGGTTGGCTCGGCACGTATTGACTTGTCATTCCTGTGGGCTAAGCTGTCAGGGTAGTATAGGTGTTGGGCAAGCCTACTCGAGAAGTTTTTAAAGAGGTCATAGCCAAACCAATCCAATGCGGGTTTTTATCCCAGCTATATCTTGGCACTGAAAAAGTAAAATTCTGCTAGATCCTACATTTACCACTTGTTTCTCGTTCACTAAGAATCTGTTGTTAACAATTGTTAGTGTACGAAAAACCGCGGACTGGTCTAGTGTAGTGGACAATTAGGCATAACTAGACGGGTTCATCCAACAATTTTACATGTAAGCGAATCCGCAATATCAGCTTAGAGGTTTTCCTTTTCTAAACGGTTGTGTGGAAGATATTGTTTTTGGTAATAAAGCCGCCAATTTTACTGTAGTTTATTGTTTAAGTCTTAAATGTCATTCATGGTGTACTTAAAATAATGAATATTATATCGATCTTAACAGGACACCCTGTATATTTTCTTATCAGTTTAGTGGAAGAAAAACGTCTAGAAAAAGCGTAGGCTCCCGCGGGGACCACGAAGAAGAAGAAGGAAGTAATTAAAAAAATGCAAAGCCGAAGGATATTTTAATGTTATTTTTCAAAGGCCGCCTCCAAGGTGGTCGGGGCGCGCTTCGAAATGGGAAAAGTTTCCAAATAATGGATTAGTGGAGCAGAACCCGCTCGTCAGGGTATGCCATACTGGCTGTCTGGAGTGGCCCTTGTGGTCGTAGATTACGAGTATTTGATTAAATACGCAAGTTTATGTTTGTATTAAATAAAAAAAAATGTAACTAACTTGACTTTGTTTTAATAGGTATAATACATGACCATTTCGGAATGAAAAAATGTCTCAGCGCGTTGGATGCCTAGAATGCTAACGGCCGAACAAAAATGAACCAGGCTCAGAATTTCACAAAGCTGTTTAGTACTGTTACAACAAGATCCTGGCCGGTGTTTGGCTCGATTTCTAACTATAGATGAAACATGGCTTCACAATTACGACCCTGAAACAGAAAACCAATCCGTGACTTGGAAGAGACCATCATTACCGACCCCTAAGAAATTCAAGGCCGTTCCATCCACCGGCAAGATCATGGGTTCTCTTTTTTGGAATAGCCAAGGGGTGGTGATGATTGAATACCTCAGTCATGGAGCCACTATTACGGGTAATATGTACGCAGAACAGATCAAAAAGTTGCGTGATGAAATACGCAAAAAACGGCGTAGCAAACTCGCTAAAGTTGTTTTGTTTCATAAATATAACGCCCCAGCGCACAAGTCCAAAGTTGCGACGGCTGCCACCAATAATGCTTGCTTCGAATTAGTAGAACATCCTCCATATTCTCCAGACCTTGCTTTTACTGACTTTTATCTATTTCCGAGATTGAAAGAATATTTAAGAGGCCAGAAATTCGATGATGCTGACGCAGTGATCGCCGCAATACAAGGTTTTTTTTAGAGAAACAAGATAAAGATTTTTTTAAGAAGGGAATTTTAGGTTTAGAAAAAAGATATATTGTGTGTATACAACTAAAAGGTGACAATTCTAAAAAGTAAAATAACATGTGATAAAAGTTGCATCTTATTCATTCTCACTACTTATTGGATCCCCTTAGTACACCTACGTGTTGCAAATAAAAGTTGTCAAGGCTAGGTACAGGCAGCGACAACTGGCCGAAGCAATTTACATCACTCGTACATACAGAGAAAGTTTGTAAAGAGGCTCGAAATTTCGCCGATGCCTGCACTTACCCATTAGCTCAGTTGGGAGAGCGCTGGCACGGTTAGCCAGAGGTCGCGGCTTCAAGTCCCGGCATGGGTGGAATTTTTAGTCACTAAATAGGACGACCAGCCACACGATGGACAGATGACCTCATCCAAGTGGCAGGAAGGCGCTGGATGCAGGCCGCTTCCAACCGGTCTTTTTGGAAAACCATGGAGGAGGCCTATGTCCAGCAGTGGACTTCTTGTGGCTGAATGATGATGATGATGATGATGAAATAGGTTTTTAAAAATATAGACTTGTGATTAATACTACATAACATAAACTCACGCCAGCATTCCAGGGAGTTAGGCAGACACCAGGGACTGCCACTTGGTACGATCCTGACAGATCACTTTCGCTTCATCAACATGAACGTCTTGTGAATAGTCTCTGTGAAAATTCTTATAAGGCTATAATTTCATTTTTATTCTGTTATTTTTCTGTACAGTCGTTCAATTTCAGCAGTTGTTTCCAAATGGGCCAATATCAAAGTCACGTGGGTCTACGTTAATGTTGGTTTTCTTGTCAAAGATACTTGAATCGAGCTCGGTTTCAGGTTAATTAGTTGAGGAGTTTCACGCCGCCAATCTTGGGGCAATGATAGTCAGGTTCTTTACTTAAAAACTCTTTGGACTCTTTGGTTATAAAACTCTAAAGTTTTTTACTTAAAAACTCTTCAGATATGAAAGAATTTCATACAATAAAACAATTAATCAAGCTAACAATAATTTTCATAAAATATCTTGTTTTAAATCAATATTAATTAACGTCTTCTATTCAACTTCTTCTAAAGTTCTTACCTTGTGTTCACATAGAATTACGTTGTTTCTTAATTATTTCTCAAGTGGCTCGTTATTTTGATTACGGGTAATTGAAACAAAGCATTTCAGTAAAATCGTGGGTATAATATTATGTACATTATATTTCAATGATTTCAACGCAAAAACAGGTATAGAGTTTCTAGAGACAAATTGCGAAAAATTGCAAAGAGTCTAAGTGAAACAGTAAACAACTTTATTTTGCACATAAATCTGTGAGACTTCTCAATACCATTGTTCTCCATGAAAAATATGGCAATAGATTTTTCATTGAACAGAGTCATCGTTTAAAAGAAGGATAGGGCATTTGTTATCGGTTCACAAAGTTTGTAGAACAATCTTGTTTTATAGGATTCCGTGAAGGTGGCAGCGAAAACCTCTAAACTCTGGAAGAGTTTGATTATAAAAATTGAAAGTTTAAATGGGCGCAAGCAATTTCAATCAGTTTTACACAAAGTTACCTGTGTAAAACTGATTCTTTTTGTTGCACTAACCCGTGCTGAGGACAGCCTCTAGATAGGTTTTTAAAAGTTACTTGTGTTAAAATAAATCTTACATCCTACTATATATTTTATTAGCCATGCTTTAACCGTGATAAATCCTGTCAAATGAAGAACTTTTTTTTCATTTTTTTGTTTCATTTCTTATTTTTTCAAGAATGTGTTTATTTTTTATTTCCTTCTTTATAAAGTTGACACATTTTTATGAAGGACAATGAATCACCGGAGGCTGTGACATCGTAGAGTCCGTAAAGTACGAATTTTATTAAATAAAAATTAAGTAAAGTCATATATTAATTGATATGTCAAAAAATGTTTTATTTATATTTTTCGAAATATCAGGTAAAAAAATCACAGAACCACAATTTGAAAAACAAGACCTACTTAGGGAGTTTCAGTATTTGCGCATTTTAGAGGTAACCTACGTTTATACATACATAAACTCACGCATGTATCCCAGAGGGGTAGGCAGAGACCAGGGACTGCCATGATCCTGACATTTGCCTCGCTTGACTCGCTTCCTCAACATTCATTAGTCGTTGTATGCACGCACGCCGGGGAAACCATGTGTATTTTCGTCTTCACTATTCTTTATCATCGGTGTCATTAATTTGAGATGCGACTAGCTTTGCAATCTGCTTGACCGACTCGGTGATTAGGTTAATTTGCAACACTTCAACACTTACTAATAAAGCACTTTCACCGCTGACATTGTTCTTAAGAGCGCTGTCCAGATGCGGTTCTTATTAATGAGCCACTCTTGAGAGCAGCGACTGATGCCAGTATCACCTGAGTCTCGTCACTAAAGAGAGCTCTTGGAATGTCATTTGTCAGTATCCATGTCGTCAAAGAAGGTTAGTTATGTCCTGTAGCACCATCTCATGCGAAAACTACGTTGACTAGTTCTTGTTTGTTGGTTAATATGTCCTTTAATTTTCGAACTAAAACTTTCGTAAGCACTACACATTATTAACTTAACACCGGAGAAAAAACCAAGTACGTTTATCCGGTGTTAAGTTAATGGTGCATTTTCAAGATTTTTAATCTTTTCCATTGAACAAAAAAAAAATGCATATTGAGGTCACACAACTATAATAATTCATTTGTAGTTATTTTATGACTGCTGATGGGTTATATATTTATATTTAGATTGAAACTCTACTTTTAGTAGAACACACGGATGCAAGAGTCGATGTCTTGTGGACTGTACAATAAACTGTTCTCTGCTCCACGTGCTTCCGTTTTCTTGTAGTAATGACGAAATAAGAATACTATCGTACCATAATGTGACTAAGAAGCTTCGAGCTTGACCTTTCCCAGGCACGCTGCTCTTGACAGCTCCCGCGCAAAAGAAGTTATCTTAGTAGCAGTGTATCCCAGAGGACCTTGCCCATACGCCAACACGTTCATCACCCGAAGATATTGTGTTTTTCGACATTTTAAGCGGATTAAAACAAAAGCATTGTCGAGATCGAATACAAGATCTCTCGGGAAAGTTTCCCTCACAGCCGAGAGATCCCTGCTTTCGGTTCTGGGATTAGTAGAAACCAGTGCAACGCAACGTCTATGTTATTGGTAGAAATAGCAAACCATTTATTCTTTGTATGTTTATGTTTACTCCCGTGGCTGTATAGTATTCCAGAAAAAAGACGCTAGTTCAGAAGTTTACAACTGGGTCAACTAAAGAAAAGGATTGGGTTAGGTAGCTGCTTGCAACATATTCTCTATCAGTGTAAATTGTGTGAGCCAGAGAGGCAAATAGTTTATTTTAGGAACTGTATTGTGCCACTAAATCCGGCCACGATTATATCGGCTGTATTAAGAATTATCTGTAATACGAAGAGCGCCAGAAGAAATTTTGCCACGTAATACTAAGATCTTTCGTTTGCGTTGAAATCCATGATCCATCGGTGAAAAAGCCCAATGCAAGCCAAGATTTCTTTAAAAACAACATCCAACTCTTAGACAAAGGGTGTTTTTCTTGGCTTGTGGCTTCAGAAACTCGCGATTGAAGCAAGAAAACGCGGCGCTGTGTTCACACTTCTTTAAAAGGATTCGATGCAGTAACAAACTGAGTTTTCACGTGCACCTCTACAAATAGGTACAAAAGTTTTATCCGCAGTTCCATTTGCATTCTATTTTCCATTCGGGGCAAAAACGTTATGGAAAAAACATAACCTGTTAACGGCTTGTTCAATATCGATAAATAAATAATATTCAATACGCAAGTTTATAATTTGCAATTTTATTTTCACACAAATTGAGTGCGTTTATACATAAAAACCGGCCAAGTGTGTATCGGGCTATGCCCAGTGTACGGTTCCGTAGGAGAGGTTATGTGATTGATACTGCGATTTTATTCTACTTAACTACCTGCTATCCAAAACTAAGAATTTCATGAAGTAATTTTCAAGAGGATTTGTACGAAGTATTTGTATTTGTAGTAATAATACCATACGCTAACTGTGAAAGAATCGTGAGAAAACCCGCGCCTTGGTTGGCTCCGCACGTATTGACTTGTCTTTCCTGTGGGCTAGGCTGACTAAGCTGTCAGGATGGTACAGGTGCTGGGCAAGTCTACTTCATCTAAAAATACAATGTCTCAGGCACTGCAGCGTCCGAGTGGTCCCTTCACCCATCTAGTGTGAGTAAAGGTGCCGTGTAAATCATCTCACTACGTAGATGCAAAGGCCTAAGTTTTTTGCACGAAGTTGTCCTTTTAACTTCATAATATTAAGCGCTAATGCCCTGATTTTTTTTTCACGTTCCTACAAACTGTTCCTGTGAGCTGAAGTTCGTTATTTCAATTATAAGTTTTTTTAATATCTAATAGGCCGATTATAAGTACAAAGTGAAGAATTTAAGATTTAGATTCAGAGGTGATTCTACTTATCACATGGTACGTTTTTTGTTTGACAAGTTTGCTTAGTTCGCGAAAAAAGTATCATAGGACAAGAACATTGAACACTCATATTTAAACGATTAGCTTAACTTAGGTGAGTAGTTTAGCAAGTAATACATGAGCCTTGTGTCGTAGATATTTGTAGGCAAGACAAACATGTTCTCTTGCGCCCTTCAAACGCTTGGGGGTTTGAAATATTAATTCAGCGCCGCGTCGTCACATTCTTTAGGGCAAGTTGCTTGAATGGTACCGCATGACTTATTGATCCACTTTGAGTTTTAGTTGAGCGGTGCGTTCCAGTAAGATCCGCGTCACTTCGTGCATTGGGGGAGATAAGGTAGCCCGGCGGCGAAAACTTTTCACTTGACTTAAGTCGCCTGCACTTACCGTTGACCTTGAATTAACAGACGTTTCGGTACTTTTGCAAGTCCCGTGGTCTCGGCAGATCTAGACTCCGTAGACCGAGACTTGGAAAAGTTCGAAACGTCGGAAAATTGTAAACTGAACGAGTAAATATCCGTGCAAATTCAGTTTTTATTATGTTTTAGTGCTCGTGTTAACCTTATAAAATACTATAGAATTATTAAATTTGGCAGAAAGAAGTTTTCACATATAAAGAAAAAATGTGCGTAAATTGTTAATTTGTAGTTTTGTGAGAATATAAAATTTTTATGTGTACTCAATTTTGCACTATCTTGCTGAGTTGTACGGTCGTGCAAAGTTAGGTTTGTAATTGTGTAGCCGGAACAATGTTAATACTAGAAAATAAACATAAGCTTTCCTTCCCAAGATACAAGCCAAGATTTAGATTGATCAAGAAAAAAGGTATATACTCGTACTTTATGGGGCATTGTATACGATTCTACAATATGATCCCTGAATTTATAATAAGCTCGCAAGAAACGCGGTTCAAAAAATGTGTACAGCATATTTTGTGCAAAAAGGGCTCCAGAAAGACACAATCACTTATCCTGGTCCCAAACTGGGACCAGGTGGATACCCTCTGCTATGTTAACCAGGCAAAGATATCACAAATATGGAATACACCCAAGACCTTGCGTAAAAATTTACATTATTATATATTCTTTACGTTGCACTAACCCGTGCTGAGGACAATTTAAAAAACCTATGTAAAGGCTAAAAATTCCACCCATGCCGGGACTTGAACCCGCGACCTCTGGCTCACCGTGCCAGCGCTCTCCCAACTGAGCTAATGGGCAAGTGCAAGCATCGATGAAATTTCGAGCCTTTTTACAAACTTCTCTGTGCGTACAGATGTCGCTACCTGTGCGTACTTCTACGTACAGGTAGCGACATCTGGCCGAAGTGAATTACATCACTTGCAGCCCCGAGTAACCCACTTTGCAGTTAGGTTTTTACATCGGAATGATATCGCTGTACTTACATGATTATATTTTATTTTTGTTGCATGGGTGGAATTTTTTGCCTCTAAATAGGTTTTTAAAATTACTAGCATTATTCAAGCTTTTTTTTAATATGTAGATTTAGTACCTATTTTAGAAGACACCGGGGTGGGCTAGGCTCGGCGTGGGACTTGTGTTTGTTCAGGCGCTTGAAGCTTAGAGTTTGACAAATATTTGATTGCCTTAAGGATATGAATGAATGATAAAAGTTATGCGTTGAAACAACGAATTTGCAGAAACAAGGTGACCTATCCTACGAACTAAGATTATGGTGCCCTTGCAAGTGTAAATGGGCAATAAAATGATTTTGAATCATAAAATATGATGGGTTCGGGGTTTGGATATTGCAATATCTAGCTTGAAAATGACTACGCCGTTTTCAAACATTTTTATATTTTTACCTTGGTGCCTTGGCCTTGCTTGTTTCTAGCAAGCTGATGGAGCCAATAAACCCTTGGTAAAGGCTTAACCTTTACCAAGGGTTTATTGGCTCCATCAGCTTGCTAGAAACAAATCTTTTACCTTGAGTCCGAATAACAACCAGGGTACCCTAGTTTGAGACCAGCATAAGCGATTGTGTTGTGTGGAAGTTATATATTATCTGACCCGGGTCATCCTCATCAGTTGCTCTTTGAGGGCAGAAGTCTGAGTGATTAGATAACTTATCTAATGTATATCCAATTGTGAGACTGAAAACTGGCTAATAAATCATTTGCTCACTTATTTGCTATTGATAGAGTCATTTAGTGACATTAAAGCATAATGGATATCGACAACCATAGCAAAAGTAGACGTATCAAAAAAGACTCAAAAAAACTTATTATACAAAAGATGTTTTATCCTATAGATGGCGATTAAGATTAAGCAAGCATATGTGGACCTACAGATGGCGATTAAGATTAAGCAAGAATATAGCGGTGGTAGGCTCGTGGGTAGAACATCGGACTCGGAAGCGAGAGACCCAGGTTCGTTCCCCAGTGCGTTCATATATCTATGACTTGGTTTTCTAATTTATGTACTTACATTGTGAAGTTATAGTAGCAATACCATCGTGAGGAAACCTGAGTGTCTGAGCTATTCATATACGTCAGCGCTTGAAATCGCCAATCCGCAGTGGACACGCGTAGTGATTAAGCCCACACTCTCCCCCTGAGAGACGGCCTGTGCCCTACAGTGGGACTTATATAGGCTGCTTATGTAAGCATATGTGCTTATTTCATAAGCTTCATACCCATAAGCCTAGATAGTATAGATACCCATTTTGTCTCGACGAAACAAAAATATCATCTTTTTATGACGGCTCTCCGACAAGCGAAGGTTGGCAATTAGCTGCTCTGCTATCTATTTTTCTTTGCACTAAACAAAAATATGTAAGAATCGTATAAATGATACAATTTTTCAGATGGTTTTTGCAAAAAGTGTCAGACTAATCTTTCAATCATGTTTATAGGGATTCTTAGGACCCATAGCCGTGAACCTGAGGCCTACAGGACTACTTGTAGACAGCATTAAAGCCGAAAACGGACGTTTATGGCACGACATAAGCGCTATATAGTCACAGGTGCGTGGTCCTAGGTTACCCTATTTTATAGGTAGGTATTAGATATCTTCTGTGCTTTTGTAATCCATCTCTCACTGACACGAGAGGCTATTCATTTAGGTAACCCTTATTTTAAACCAGGTTATGTCAATCTTTGGGTCACTGGTTCTTCCTGTACCTATGTATGTACAGTACACTGACCGTCAAAAGCATTCGATTTACTTCATAGACAACTATCAAAGCGTCAGTCAGTTCAGCAGCATGAAATGTTAAAAAATATTTCCATAGACCACTCATGTTTCGTTGGAGGGCATTCAGAAGTCAGCGGGCGTGCTACTGAAGCCGACTGAAATACACTAGTGAGTTTCAAACTGCGCACTCCTAATGCTGATTTCGGTTTCACTGAGGCACCACTACGAATATCAAAGTCCTGCCTCACGCCGGCTGTTTCTTTGAAGACGCACACCTGCGGATGCACTAAAGGTATCGACCACACCATAGTCGTTGGGAGCCTCTCAGATTTTCAAATTTCGAATTCCCAATTCGCCAGATGCGTGGTTTGTTGATCCAGTTTTCATAGGATTTCATACAAAGAATTCTGAAAGTTCTTATATGCGTCGGCTTGCTTATGTGCGCATTCACCTTAAATAGAATAGCATCTTTTTCGGACTCCCTGAAAATTGGGAGCTCATGCACACACATGTTAACTATCTGTGGTCGACCTATTCAACCGTTTTTCTACTCTTTAAGTCTAGCTGAGGAATGACTTTTTGCGTGTAATATAACAAGTGTATCCTCATGTATGATCTCTAATATGTGTAACATCACAGGATTTCACGTGGATTTCCGATTTTTTTACGGAGCTTAATTGTAATAAGAAATAGTCTGTAGACCTGTAGCAATGATTGGTTTTCATTAATATGTATCCCCGGTGGGATCAACATACATATCTTCAAGGTTGTTTCGGTTGCTTGTTAACCATGAAGGAAAAGATATCCTCTGATGTATTTATGTGAATCAATACTATCTCTCTCAAAGAAAGCTTGTGCCCAGTATTGAGACATATTAAGGCTTTGGGTTAAACCAGTATAGTTTTGTATAAGTATGCCTATGTATTAGTTCCCTCAACTTACAAGTAGCTGGATTTGGATTCAGATGAACTAACTTCTGTAACTACACTATGAATTTTGGGTGGTTTGAAACTCACGCCTGTATCCCAGAGGGGCAGTGATCGATCAGGGACTACCACTTGCCACGATCCTAACAGATCACTTTTGCTTCCTCAACATTCATTAGTCGTTGCATGCATGCACGCCGGTAGATGACATTTTTAATTACTAACTAGATGACCCCGTGAACTTCGTATCACCGACGTCAACCGTTTTTTTCTTCTCACCGTTTAAACCTTCCCTGAACTTCCACAAATATATAAAAACAACAATTAGCCAAATCGGCCCAGTCGTTCTCGAGTTTTAGTGAGACTAACGAACAGCAATTCATTTTTATAAGATTACATAACCGAGGCTTTCAACCCACCCAGATTTCAGCGTGTCGTGTGGAGGTAGGTCAGATTAAATGGTACGAGAATGGCGAGACATCTATTTAAATATTAATGACAAACGATGTAATAGCGAGAATTACTGCAGCTCAGATGCTCAGATGTTTGGTGGGCGTTGAAAACTACATGAAATCATTAGACCCCGGGAACCGGAAGGACAAGGCCAGTCTGGAGATCGCTATTCGATCCAGCTTAACTATGTGTGTATAATTTAATGGAAATCATCTCAGTCCTTTACAAATAAAAAAAAAACATTTACATTTATTATCAGGCGGATTCTGAATCTGCAGAAAACGTTTCGATTCATTTACAAACTGGAGACCTGTTAGAGATGTCTTCATAGGAATTAACACCTTGATAGTTGAAAATCAATCTATTTATGAGATTATTATGAATAATATCAGTAACTTTAAAACTAAGGTCAATACTAGAAATAAACATAAGACATTCCTGCATAGACCTCGGTGTATACCATTCTATTATAAGATTCCTGAAGATATAATTAGCTTGCCAAAAACGAAGTTGAAAAAGTTCCACTGAAAGTTATTAAGATTACAAATATGTCTGGAATTAAAGCCAGTTTATATTTTAGAACACTAATTTAAACTATGTTAATGTTCTCTGTAGATCTTGCTTGAAATTGACACCTATTTTTAACTTGTAACATTCATTGAGTCGCAGTTTCTGCGCTAATCTTAATGAAACATTTTGACTTTGAATTATTATCACTGAATTGAAACTTCAGTCCTCAACAGGAGTCTGACAAAATCCAGCGGGCATCGATCGTGTTGTACATTCAACGGCTTTTGGACTTTGGACCACTTCTATTTCAATGGCATAGAGTCGAATTTAGATTGCCAGTGTAGAGGCTGTCTGTCCGTTGCGGATCGGACACTGGATGAAAGGCGAGTTTTATTCCTCTGACCTGAGCTAAGCCCTATTTATTGCCTCGCCCATGGCCATTCAAATGTTGAAATATTGTACCGTACGACGCTGCGGTGAAGTATTAAAAACAGACGTTGGTTTTACGGGCGTACGAGCGGCAATCTGGCTGGTTTAACAAGCTCTTATACGGCACATGACTGCCGGAATAAAAAGGAGTTTCTTTTTCATTTCTTTATTATGTACGCTAACGGTGAATTAAAACATCGTGAGGAAACCCGCGGCTTGCCCCGCACGAACTGACTTGTCTTTGCTGTGGGCTAGGCTGACAAAGTTGTCAGTATAGTGCTGGTGCTGGGTGGTGGACAAGCCTATTCCATCTAAAAACCATGTCTCAGGCGCTACAGCAACCGAGTGGTCCCTTCACCCATCTAGCGTGAGAGAAAGTGCCACTGGATGCTGTATAAATCATCTCATTACGTAAATGCAAGGCCAAAGTTATATGTACTACCATAACTGCTACATGATTGAATCGATTTGAATAAGAATAATAAGAATAACTTAATCAGGTTGCATGCACGAAACAAAATTTACAGATACAGATTATACACTTATTACATAAAAAAGAGGTACATGGTTGTATCCTGTAGAATAGCTTCACCTATTGCAAGTACTGGTTTATTAACCAACTTAAAAAACGAGGAAGTTCTCAATTCGTTCGTTTTTAAGGAAAACAACTTTAAAAACTGGCATCATAAACCGGAATAGTGTTTCCACTTTGCTCTGGCGAATCCTCCAAATTGGCCGTAGGAATATCGCCTTTACAGCCCTCCTTTTCCGTATCATTCCGGTTGACATCTACGTAGCAGGTTGGTTTGCCTTCGAACTTAGTTTCTCCGAAGTCTTCCATTGCGTCTTTAATCTTGTCTTCTGTAGGGCGTTTCCCAAAGCGGGCGAAGACGATGACGTCACCATTGTCGCAGGCCCTCAGGATTAGGAGTCCATTGAAGGCTCGCCATTGGTCAGGTGCTTCCTCTTGGAGTACTGTGCAACCTGGTGGACAGAGATAGATAATATTATTAATATTTACTTTATTACACAAAGAGAAATGTACGAATGTATGAATGTCCACCCGTTGTTAGGGTGCCGTAGTGAACCCTTATAGTTTCGCCATCTGCCTGCCTGGCTGTCTGTCTGTCTGTCACCTTTCTGAATCACCCTGTATACAGGGTGTTGATGCAGTCAATCAAATTCGTCACAGCGGTGGTAGGTAACACGACACTTTTTCAATATTGGTGTTCGAAATTATGTTATTTATTGTCACACTGCTAGGCCAATGCGCGAAAGGAAGAAAGATGCGCCGGCTAATCTTGAAAAAACACAGTCATTAATTATAACGGGTTAAAGCTAGGTAAACCATAATAAACTTATGTATTATACCCGGTAGAATACTTGTCCAAAAATCAGCTTGGGATAACTTTGCGATGAACACGTAAAAGCATTTTTTTATTATTTGTTCATTTGACTTAACTAAAGTCCGCAGAATTCTAAGTCTCATCCCACCAATGAAACCCGAAATAAGTCCATGCGAAGTCAAAGTCAATTTGTCGGGCATCATACCTATTTCAAAACTAGAAATCTCTATCCACTCACAATCAATATATATGTGTTGTGAATGTATCTATTAAAATCTACAGTGTCATTTTCCACTCTTTGCTTCAGTCAATAAATCAGCCTGTACTAGCCCCAAAGCAATATTTGCTTAACTCTGCACAAATTTGCGTACTTACTTTCATTCCTGACGACGATAATGTTTCTAAAGACGCCCTCATCCCCTAGGCCACCCTGCAGGTAATGCCGCCCCTGAATCCTCGAGCCGGTGATCTCTAAGTGGCATTTGTGCCAGTCCACGCTACTGTTCAACGAGCCGTATTTCTCCCGATTGTTCAGCTTCTCCTGTAGACAAATGGCAACGAAACATAAACACGATACGGGTACAGCATCTTGCTATTGATTCGGGTTACACCAAAAACAAGTCGCGCCTACATCAGCATTTTTGTCTTTCATTATTATTTAGCCTCTCACATAATAAAAGTTGTTTGTAATGACTATTATAATAACGTCCTTAAATTTTACTTACTCTTTCTGAAACTCTCTATGTAGTGTATTCTAGTGTAGTATATGACCAGCCCCATATATCTTAACGAAATTGATCATAGTGATATACTCGTATATATGATAAATGAAATATCCCATTATGTCTAGGGCTCCATTTCATATAATTACATTTCGTGGTTTACTATGAAAAGTCCATTTATATTGCATGTAGGAAGTCTGATGTACTAATAGGCTAGGCATTTAGATTAGATTAGAACACTTCATCAATGTACATTGATTTTTCATGGAAAAATTATGAAGGTATAGTTTTATGAAACACGACCCCTTAGATCAGGCTAGAATTGTCAATATCGTAACCAAATAGACCGTAACCGAGTTGTGTCAAATTTTACTAACATAAAAAAATCATTCAGATAGACTTCCCAACTAGAAAAAAGGAGGAAACTAAACTCTTGTAGTTACTATTTCTGCAGCCACAAAATAAAGCTCAATTGCGGCACATTAAGGATTCTTATGCTACTTGCTCGTTGTGCTAGTTGGGCTTGAAGACCTCATCTGCATTTGCAGCTTGGAGTATTACTTTATGCTAATCATCATCATCAGCCGTTTGACGCCCACTGCAGGACATAAGCCTCCCTTATGGTTTTCCAAGCTTCCCAGATTTGTGCCGCCCGCATTCAGCAACTCCCCGGTACCGTAAGCAGGTCTTCATCTGGTGGGGGGCCTTCCCACGCTGCGTCGTCCGGTCCGCGGGAGAACCCGAGTTACTGATTTTTTTTTAATGTAGCCATGAGTTACTGATATAGCACGAACAATTACTCAATTGAAGTGGCAGTGGGCGGGACAAATATCTCGGAGAACTGAAGGCCATTGGGATGAAAAAGTTCTGACCGAGGGTAATTATACCTACCTCTAACGAAGTTTTCCTTATCTTGATCTTGAAGCATGAGATAACACTTTTGGCCTTGTAAAACACTGTGCTCCAATCTCCGGTAAGATCCGTCAACGGCACTTCAACGCCATTCTTGAACATCGGACACCGGTCCACATTTGAGATTACTTCATTCGAATACGTGGGCATGCGGTTTTCTCTATTTATGGCGTTCCTTGAGCAATCCGTTTCGTTTATTTCATTCAAATTAAGTTGAGCAGTCTCATTCTTCGTTGTTTCTAAGTTCATTTCAGTTGTGTTTTCAACTTCTGACGTAAATTTCACTTCTGGAAATTCATTATTATTCTTTTTGTTGTTCGTTTCGGTGACCATCTCAGATGTATCTTCTGCCGCAGATTTTAATTCTAGAAACTCATCAGCATTATTTTCGTTCTTCGTTTTGTTGCTCATTTCAGACGTATTTTCTATGGTAAGAAATTGTTCTACAAAAACAGGTGCTATTGTCGCAGGTAACGTGTTGTTAGTAAAAGTTACGTTTTTAGTTGCATCTGTAGTGATATTTGTTGGTAAATGTATACAGATGCTACAGATGAATAAAGAGAAAAATGTAATACATTTTTTAAACATTTTAAGGAACTGTGTTGCAGGGCGCCTTTTACAATTCGACTGTCTATCAATATTGAAAACGTTGGACTATATCATCTCATAGTAGTGGCATATGTGTTTTCATTTAATTATTGAATCATTATCTTTCTGACTGTGGATCAACAATGCTTTGTTTTTTAATTCAATCTGCAACAATGGTCCATTTCTTAATAGGATTGTTTTTGTCGATGCAAGCGTGACAAATAAATAGACAAACATGCAAACAAACAATCACTCTCTATCCTTCGTAGCTGGGTAAAAAAGAAATACCTGAGAAATCTTTCTTACACACTGTATGGGTAACAGCTACTTGAGGTTGACGTTTTAGAAGATTTGCTTCTACGACAAGTATGGATTGTCCATTTTTTTTTTGGATATACATTAAACCTGTCTCTTGAAGGGGTAGGCAGAAACCAAAGTTTACTATGATCCTGACACACTTCTCTCGTTTGGTATTATATGCTCAATTTGTTGTATAGATAGATAGAGATGTTCTGTATCTTTATCGTACATAAAAATGGACATTACACAGATATTTGTTAAGCTAAGATGGCGGCCTTATCACTAAAAGTGATCTCTTCCAGACAACCTTTGGATAGACTGGACTAATAAATTGGAGAAGGAAGTATCGTAAGCACGCTCGACGGTTACGTCACTCTTTATCAATACATATGCAAAACCCATGTGAATTTGTCAAATAGGTAGTAAGATGTACCATAAAAGCCAACATGAACGTTGCTTTAAAATGACTTAAAACGTCAGAATTTGACCATTGATGTAGGTATTGAAAAGTCACCACTTTTGACATTTGAGCGTGACCATGACGCGCGTCATGTTAACTCTAACCTAGCCCTCCGGGATACATGGGTGAGTTTGTGTATGTGAAGATGACCTCTATTTTTTTAATTTCGTCTAAGACGACATTTTAGCATTGAATTCTTTTAAATCCCTCCTATAAAGGATCAAGATAGGACCAGAAATACTCATAAGCAAAAAAGATTACGTTTCAGTGAGGTTGCTTATCGCATGCACTCGGGACGTCACCCTATTCTTGTTTATTTACCCGGACCACCCCGGGCCTCACTAGGGCATTCGAATTTACGTCTGAATAAGCTTTTCTTTATTTTGTTGTGGAAATAGAGAGGAAAATACACTCTAAGGCGGTGCTTTTATATTCTGTGCCTGACGAGAGCACTAAGGGGTAAATATAACAATTATATAGTTTAAACGCTATTACACATCAGTAATGACAAAATTAAAATATTTTTATTTATGTAAAACAATTAATTTTCTTTTATGGTTTGGTTTGAAAACCAGCGCCAAAGCCCTGCTTTGGCATCATGCTGAGACTGGCCCATTTTTGACAACTTTGTATGTCTAAGTTTCATGTAGGTACTTATAGGTATTTTGCTAAAATGTGTTCTTTGGCTTACTAACTTAATTATGTACCAATTGTTTGTAATTCTTTTTAAGGATATTAACTTGATTACGTACCTATGTAAGTCTTTGTAATGTTGTCAAATAAAGTTTATTCTTATTCTTATTTCATCATCATCATCATCAGCCATTTGACGCCCACTGCAGGACATAGGCCTCCCTCATGGTTTTCATAAGCATGAGGGGTTTTGCCATAATCGACACGCTTGGCAGGCGGGTTGGCGATCGTAGTATGTGGTTGTAATTTCAGGATGACGCTGCTGCCCGTCTCCTGATAATTGATTTCCTTAGTCGCCTTCTACGACATCCACGGGAGGAAATGAATTGACGCTATTCTTAATCCGGCGCCACACGGTAATTCTTATTTGTTCATTAATGTATAAATATTATTTTTTGTTTTGTTACATCTTTTTTGTTTTGGCAGAGTAGATTAAAGAACACTCTTTACATTCTTACATACGAGTAGCATACTTCTTATAAGGTTGACTGTCCTATCCTGTGAGGCATTGTATGAAAATACGTGTCTCAATGTCACAATAGGATTTTAAGTCAGATTTATTTTCTGAAATAAACGTACCTACATTATATTTACTGTGTATAAGTTACTTTGTACATCGCCCCCCCCAACCAAGCCATTTTTTGTGCAACATATAAGGTTTTTGTATGTATTTAACGTAACACACACAAAATAAATTCCGCCACGATCGTGACAGACCTCCTTCACTTCATCGAAATTCATTAGTCTTTGCATGCACGCACGCCCGTTTTTGGGTACCTTTTATCTTGCCCTTTTCTGATACATGCCCTATTTGGTCGAAGTACCTATGTCCGCCTGGTTTTTTGCCGGATCTTTCATACATATTTACTCGATATATTTATTGTTTATATTAGATACTTCCACGCCATGGGATTGCCCGACAGCCTGCTATTGGGCACAGCCTGGGATTGCCTCAAGGAAGACCACATGCCCATTCACTGCGAGAGCGTGGAAAAGTAACGGACCACCATCATTGGGAGTCTAGGATACTTCCAGGAAGCCAGCAATAATTTCAGAACACTGCTGGCTTTCTGGAAAGAGATAGGCTGGCTGGAGTAATGTGGGCATAATCAAAACATAATATAATAACTGTTTCATACTAGGTAAATACATACATACTCTTCCTCAAATCAAGAAGGGGTAGGCAGAGACCGGAAAAGAGGAGGGGAGGTATATACTAGTAAGTATAACCACCGTCAGTAGTTACGGGAGAACAAACTCTACTGGAAGTATACGCTAGAATTCAAACTCGACTAAAGAGAGCTTTCAGCTTTTAACTGCACTTAACGTACTAAAGTTAAAAAGGGAAGCAAAGACCCAGCGAATGCTTCTCGCAGATCAAAAAGTTCCCCTATGAAAGGCCATTGTTAAAAGTTCTAAGAAGAATCTATGACAGTGCGGGACGCAGCAGAAGACATGCATCTGTAATATATTGTGTTGACATAGATTATTTGTGCCGATATGATGCACTGGCTTGCAATAGGCTTCGATTGTCATGAGAAATAATTAGCACCTCATAGTTTTATTTGTTGTATGTTTCGTCATTAACTGACTTCAAAAAAATGAGGAGGTACACAGTTCGTCTATTATGTATGTTCTACGATATTTTCTTACCACGTTGTTTTATCTCTTTAATTCTTTTTTGTTAGAAAGAAATGTAATACCATACTTAGGCGAAACCATGAAGTAGAAATAATAATTGCAACTTCAAAAATTCTCAATGCGGGAATACTAATACAGCGGCAATTCGGTTTTGTTATGTACCTACACGTCCTCTGCAGGGCACAGGCCTCTCTCAGAGACAGAGCCCTTAACGTGCCCACCGCCGCGGCGTGGATTGAAAATTTCAATCGCCCGGTATGTAACATTTTAGACACTCCTCACGATGTTTTCCTTCACAGTTAGCGACTGGTATTGCAACTTCGCAAAACATATGTACGTAACTTCGTAATTCGGCATACATACTTCAGTAATTTTATCACGTGGCGTTTTTTGGAGGCAAGCTTACAAATATTTTGCTAAGATTTGTAGATTTCTATGTATGCGCCAATGGTCGCCAGAGTAAAGCTGTACTTTCACGGTGCGCGAATCACGCACCACGGGATACTAGAGGCGGACGAGCACGCACCGCACCGAACTTCCACGCACAGTGCGTTAGAGAGCCCGCAGCGTACTTTTGAAGCTACACCGACTTGCGTTGGATGCGACGGATGCGATGGATGGATGATTCCAGGAGCGAGCCACTTCCCACGGTGCGTCGGTGCGGGCTCGCTCGTGATGCGAGATAAAGCGCATTGTCCGAAAACCACCATAATAATGCCTGTTACTGTGAAATACTATTAGCTTAGCGCCGCTCGCAAAGATGAATTGAAGTATGTGTTCTCACAAATGGTTCTTCTCCTCTTGTATAGATTTTTTAGTTTGGAAAATATACGGCCGTGTTGCATAACGAATTTCCGCCAGGCTAAAGGAAATTTGCCTAAACATATTACTTACTCTTTGTAGTTCGTATGAAGTTTTAGTCTCGTTTTGGACGGGTTTTGGTGAAAGTTCCCAACCCACCGCTTTTATCGTGCTTGTGCTGGAGATGTGTACTGTATATACAAGTATTTTTTCCTCAAAAATGCCGTCACCGTCATATACTTAAGTCCCACTGCAGACCGTCTCTCAGAGACAGAGAGTATATAATACTCGTATCTTTTTCTCAAGATGACCTATTCGCAAAATTTCCTATTCGTAATTTTTTTGTAAAATAGAGTACAACATTCTTTTTTTTTTTGATTAACCTAAATTACCTATTAGCTTAATTCCGAATTCACTTACTTCATTTCTTCTCGGAAGAGTCCGACCCAGTTCGGAATCCGGAATTAAATTACTAATGTGTAGTTCTTACGAAAGTTCGAAAACATCCTTCTCAATATTATAAATGTGAAAGTTTGTGAAGATTTTTGGATGTTTGGATGTGTGTTAATCAATCACGCAATAACGGCTGAACGGATTTACATGAAACTTGGCGTATAGATAGACGGACCTGAATTGACACATAGCATACGTGATATCCCGGTAATTTTTAAGTTTAAAATAGATGGCGTTGTGCAAGAATCGAGAATATAATTTTGTGGCGGTACAGTTCGTCGGGACCGATAGTTTTTAACCGACTACAAAAAAGGAGGATGTTATCAATTCGAAAGGTTTTTTTTTGCTAGTTTCTCGCATAACTCCGTCAAATCTGAACTTATTTCGACAATGCTTTTTTTTGTTCGTATGAATATAACGTCCCATTGGTCCCATTTTAATTTGGTGGAGATCTGATGAAGACTTTCAAAGATGGAGAACGGAACTCTTCAATGGACAGCAGTAAATAAGACCTAATGGGGCCCATCCTTTACTAATATCCGTATGTTTCATAAAATAGCGTAAAAGTAGTCCCAATGTAATGTGGTGATGTTCTGGCGAAGAATTTTGGACTCCGGTACCTATGTTAGAGATTCCCGTTCTCATGTTAGAGAGCACACTTTAAACACAAAATATCCAAAGACAAAATATCTATGCTTTTCGCCCTTGTGTGTTTATTTAGGCCTTTGTTTTCGTTGCTCAGCAATTTCGATGTTTTGTAAACAGATTTGGATTAGACGCTCTGTTTGTTTTCTTTATCGTCATCACCGTCTCTTTGTGTAATAAATAATATGAAAATGCTGCCTAGAAAAGGTTAGGCTGTAGGAAAATGAGACAGGCAGTCGGTGCGAATATGAATATTAATATACATACTTCTATAAATAATAATATACCTACATAAACCATTATATATATATAAAGATACATAAATAACTTATAATAAAATCGACTCGAGAAGGACATAAACAATATTATAGCATACCTACATAAAGGAAAAGAACAAAGAAAAAAAAATTATATACTTATACAGATATAAATCCACAGATATTATACTTGAAGTCACAGATAAAACTCCTTTATGTAGGTCTTTATGGTCTTTTATTACGAGCACTTTAAATCGTGCTTATATCGGATTCGGATAAATAAAGAGCTGACGGAAACAAAATCTCAGTCTTGCATGGTTAAAGTGTACCGACTATCATCTTCTAGATGGATTATCTTCTAGATCGCAAATTTCTTTTCACTTCTCATGCTCTAAAAGTTCGTCTTTATGTCGTGCGTAGGCGACATAAAGTCGCTTTTTATGCTCTAGAGCATAAAGTAAAATCTTCGTCGAAGACCAAGGCAATCGCTGCAACAGCCACACGAACATCTTTAACTTCATACAACAACCTCTTTATTTTATTTCGTTTCGTATAAAACGCGACCAACTAGATTGCAGGGCCAATCAGGTTGGTCGCGCTTTATTGAAGCTGCGCTCTCATTGGTTAAATTTTAATGGCGGCAAAACCACTGTGATTATACACGTACGCGTGAATTTAATTTAATAAATTTGTTGTTTGATTAATTGCATTAGTGAAGATAAAGATGTTGCTGTTTCATTTCCTCGCAATCGAAGTGAAAAGTAGAGTGTACAACTCGTCCATAAAACCCATTTTACACTCGACTTTATATCTATCCTCGCTCGCAAGCTCGCTCGGATGGATAAACGTCTCGAGTAAAATGGTGCGTTTTATGCACTTGTTGTACAATCTACTATTGAGGTGGTTGATCCCTTGAGTTTTTAACGTATTTATAGACGTAGGCATTTCAACCTCTTGGAGGACGATTCCGTTTTTGTTAGGAGAAACGGGCCTGGGCCTCGACTCTGCTAATGCAATAAAGTACAATGACAGTAAAGAAATTTATCTCTTCTGTAAATCCCCGTAGAATTTAACCATCGATGGTTAAATAATTAATAGGTAAGTATTTCTTACGCGAATATTTTGCAAAAAGGAAAAAAAAAGACGATCTACATAAAAAAAGTTGGGACTAGCAAGGAGGTTGCATACTTTTTGGCAGGCGCAAGCAGACAGATACACGGTCGGGTCACGTGACGTGTTTTTTGTACCGTTGACGCATGGAAGGTTTGATGTGTGTGCTCCCGTAGACTTTAAGCGGCATTGAAATGAAGTCAAAGCGTTCAAGTAGTTGTTATTGTATTTGCCTAGGCCCTTGTTCCCCGCTGTTTGTCTGAATTAATAAAATGCTCTAAGGGAATGAATGCAGTAGCGGCCACTTACTACCAGAATTGTGAAAAATAGCACCCAAGTGCGCCAATTTAAATACAATTTTATATATTCTAAAAATGCGGGCTATTCTATAAATTCTGTAACTGCACGCTAACCACAGCTAGTGCATTTCAGCCCTTACCCCAAAGCTTGATCTTCTCTGTCAAGCTGTCTCTGTGCCGTTTTGTAAAGAATAATTTGATCACAAAAAAGAAAGAATATAGATAAAAAAGAACGTATCTAAAGGATAAAACATTGACCATAACCTAATCGACACAAAATTACCACGAAAACAATGTTTAACCTCGATTCTGAACTCGCCTAACATGATTGCAAGTCATGTCTGTGCGGAACAGTTCATTCAAGCTTAAACAATTTAACGCCATGCCAAGGTGCCTGCAGAATTTTAGAGAAACACATGAGGTGTTCTCTTCCGACAGAAATAAGCTGTTAGTAAAATAACTGATAGGGAAGATATGCACATTGCGTGTGTTGTAGCAAAGTGAAATTGAAACTGAAATTGAAAGTGCCTGGTCTAAGCTTGTTAATTATTTATTAAACCTGTAATTCATAAACATCTTCATCATCAGCCATTTGACGCCGACTGCAGGACATAGGCCTCGCCATAATCGCCACGCTTGGCAGACGGGTTGACGATCGCAGTATTCGGTTGGAATCTCAGGAAGACGCTGCTGCCCGTCTCCTAGTAATTGATTTCTTAGTCGCCTTCTACGACATCCACGGAAGGAAATGGAGTGACGCTATTATTAATCCTGCACCACACGAAACCTGCAATGATTTATTGTGAAATACTATTTTTTGTTCAAGTTTTTTAACCGGTTTTTTTTATTTAGTCCATACTCTCTCTTTGAGAGAAGCACTTTATGACAATGGCCTTCCTCTCTCCTTATTCGCCATCTTACCTAAATAGATAAAGACATATTTAGGTTAGCCTTTTACGGATTTAATTTGTGTTTGTGTTTTTTCTTTGTTGTTAGCTTAGTGTGAAGATGTGTGAATTGCTCTTATAAAATGCCAGCTTCCGAGGTGATTCTTTTAAAGATCTTGGAAATGAAGAACTAAATAAGCGTCTAGAGTGTACTCTTAAAGGTAAGTGTCAGTTGTTCAAGAAAATACCTCGTGTATGCACACCACGAGGAGAATGAAGGTTTCCACGTAGCAAGTACGTACGACAGGAGGTGTTTTCACTGCTTTATCATCATTCCTAAGACAGGTTTATTATAATAGCGACTTTTTCCTTATTACGTTTGTTTAGATAGTAGGTTTAAATTTAAATTTTTTTTTCATTGACATGCCCACTTATATCGTCCTAATGGATGGCGATTACAAACTTGCAATTTACGAGTGACTTAATAAATTACCAAAATCTTGCAAACTTAGGGGACTGACAAAATGTCAAACGTGAAATAGTTCGTCGACCGTAGTAAATAAAGCGCATATTCATGCGACGTAGTCTTAAAGCACTGCTTATGATTGTAAAAACTTACTCAAATAATTTAAATACCACAATAAGACTTACAAAACTACGGTAGCTTAGGAAAGCATCCAAACATTTCAGAAACTGCGCTAAGCTCAAGTGGGTCCCTATTCGTCTCCGTAGAAATACTCACAACATCCTTTCGCTGCCGTACTCAGTGCTGTTTAATCCAGCCAGTCCACTTTACCTCAAACGGCACTTAAGTTATATCTGTGGCGCTGAAGACACCAAGTCATACGACAAGGTCCATCAGCAGATTATTTACTGTGAGGGCCGTCTGACTGTGTAGTGACCTGCCAGTTCCTATAAAGCGTTCCCCAAATCCTGCTTTATTCAAAACCAGAGTAAAAATTATTATATGAGACGATTACAAACATACATAAACTCACGCCTGTATCCCAGAGGGGTAGAGACCAGGGACTGCCACTTGCCACGATCCTGACAGATCACTTTCGCTTCCTCAACATTCATTAGTCGTTGCATGTACGCATGCCGGTTTCGGGTACTTTTTATGTTGCCCTTTGTTAATACATCCCCTATTTAGTCGAAGTATGTCCACTTGGGACGTCCCTTACCGGTCCTTCGACCTACATTCGCTCGATATATTTGTTTTGTCAATCTTTCTTCCTTCATCCTCTCCACATGTCCAAACCAACGCAACATTAATTTCTCAATTCTAGTCACGTTTGTAAGATTATTAATATGATAGATAGATAAATCATTTATTTACACTTGCACACAGACACACACATTTAAATGTACAAAAGCGAAACAGCGTAAAAAGAGTACAGCGGGTATTATCATATTATGTATTCTTCGTTGTATTTTGGGCGCCAAGAGGCATCCAGATAGCGAAATTAAAGTAGAGCTGGGCCGGGCATGTCAGTCGAATGCACCCGAATAGGCGGGCGAGACTCGCCACTATGTGGGTGCTACAAGACGGACATCGAAGTCGAGGCCGGCCTTGGAGACGGTGGAGAGATGATCTCGATCCAAATCTGCCGGAGTGATCTGAGGTGGCGCAGGACCAAGAACTCTGGACTGAAGTGGCTGGCCCAGCAGTGGGACACAAATATGGAATAGTAGTTTTCTGGAGTTCTCTCGTTTTCTGGATAAAGGAAATTCCTATCTTATCTTATAACTTTGAATTGCACATACATTAATTTATTAGAAAGTACATTAATATATTTACAGTAAACGCAGAACTGCTCATGTCAACGTTGCGTTGCATGTATCTGGTTCTAGATGCATTGCATTGTCACACAGTGACAACTTAATGAATGTGTCCATTTAATTTAATTGCCGCTGTAGGTATATAGTAAGAAAAACACGTCAAGTGACCTGACCACGTATTTATCAATGTAATAAATAAATGACTTCCACACAACACAATCACTTGTCCTGGTCTCAAACTAGGATACCCACTGAATTACACCCAGACTGAAGAAATGTACGGCGGCCCCTAGACTCGAACCCACGACCTCCGGCAATGTAATCAGTTGTGATACCGCTGGACCAAAGAGGCAGTAATGACAAAAGCACTAACAGAATTTAGGCCCCGATGTTGCAAATCGTATTCAGATACCAATTTAATTAAAAATTAAACAGAATAGTAATATTCTGTGGTGAATTCTATATCTATGTGTAAACTGATATGTTTGTAGATTAACAGAAACTTGATTATTACTGAAGTTGAAGTGAACGGGGCACATAGCTCGGAGAACTGATGGCCGTTGGGGCGGAAAAGTTCTGACCTGGCGACCACGGACTAGGCAGGCCTGACGACCTGGTTATGGTGGCAGGGACTCGCTGGATGCGGGCGGCACAAGACCGGTAAGCTTGGAAAACCATGAGGGAGGTCTATATCCTGCAGTGGGCGTTAAATGGCTGATGATGATGATAAATACTGAAACAGAAGATTATTTTGTAACCTGAAAAAGTTATCAGCAGCACCTTGACCTTTAAATTTTGGTTGTAAAGCGGTCTGTAACCTAATTTAATGGACATAATCAAGAATAGTAATTTAAAACGCTATTAATAAAGACTTAAAAGTCAACATTCAAATCACTCTAGTTCCTATCTGCGAAAGGATCGACAATTTCGTCGTACTCCTTATCAGATTACGACCTTTACAACGACAAATTAAGGGCACGGCTTGAATCGTAAACGACTTTACTGCCTTCCGTTTGCTTATCAACGTAATTCTACCTTTGTTGCTGAACGTCACTGCGAAGAATACATTGTTTGTATAAAATTTATCACCACATCCACAATCAGATGTGGAGTTTCGTACACTCCATAAAAGCGACTTTTTAGTTTTGAAGCGAAAACTTTTTACGCGGATTTAAGTCTCTTCATTTTATTACTTCACAGCGGCAGTAGCGTCAGTAGCGCAGCGGTCGAATGCCGGCATGTACCAATTACTTTGTTTCCTAAGCTACGAACATTTATGAAGTTATAGTAGCAATACCACTCGTTAACGTAAAAAAAAACCCACATGCCTAAAAAATTTAATATATAAAAATCTCGTATCACAGTGTTTGTCATCGAACTCCTCCGAAACGGCTTTACCAATTTTTATGTTTTTTTGTATATATTTGGTAGGTCGTAGGCAATAAATATGGCAAAACAACTATTGCCGGGTCAGCCAGTAAGCATATAAAAATCCGATGTCTAGTGATAACTAGCCAATCAGTCAGTCACTGAGATCTCAGGGTGTAGATTACATATTAACTACTAAGGGGTAAACCCCCTCCGTTACAGGCGATAACCCCCTGCAGTCACGTTTGTAATGATCCATTGAAGTCACAATTAATAGGATAAAATCGCTTGCCTTTTGCCAACCAGACAGTGTATGTTTAGTGTTAGAACACATCCTAAAACTAGCGTAAATTGTAGTGTCTCGGTCGGAGCGGCACTTCAGAACAGTGGGATGTAAAAAGCTCATTACGTTGGAACTTGTGACAGGATTGTAGGGTTAGAAAAAAATATTCGTAACATTGGATTTTTAAGATAGAATTCAAGTGGAATATTATGCTGCGTTGGTCTAGCGGTAGCACCCTTGACTAGCAATACAGAGATTATTGGTTCAAAGCCCGCTCGAAGGCACTGTACTTCAATTGATTATTGATGATATTGATTTGATTTTTTTTACCAACGAGGCAGTCGAATTTTATCTGTAAACCTGATTGGTGTACTTAATAGAGACATGCAAAACTAGGTCACATCTCTTAGCACATGCATGACTTCCCATAGCTATCAGATGCCGTGTCAATCTGAAGATAGGCGTCTGTGAATCGTTGCTTCGACCAGCCATAGAGTTCCTCCCTAAAGCTATTCAATTGTCGCTCATGACATGTTAATCCATAGGCGTTAGTACACAGCAGGCGCGTAATTGGCTTCCAGGCTGACTCTGGCTTTGTTAGCCCTTGCCCCGTTTACATCAAGCCCCCTACGCTGCCACTTACTACTTCCCCGCAACGGCCATCTCTCAGTTACACAGTTGGACCCCAAGTGGGTCTTGGCCTCCGATACAAGTAGTCGTCATTGGTGAGTATCTTCTGCCAGTCGCCTGCCTGAAGCTCACGAAGGTCTTTGGCCACTTCGTCCTTTCAGTGATATCTGGGGTGGGCAACCTTTCTTTGGTTCATGCCTTAGTTACTGACCCACAGTTAATCCTCAGGTATATTTTACTTCCGAAGAATAACGTCCTAAGAATAGCGTCCCTTCATTTCCTTCCGTGGATGTCGTAGAAGGCGAATAAGGAAATCAATAAGCAAGAGACGGGCAGCAGCGTCTTCCTGAGATTCCAACCGCATACTGTGATCGCCAACCCACCTGCCAAGCGTGGCGATTATGGCGGTTTACTAATGTATTGCCAAAAATCGTTTCCCAAAGTATTACTTCCCAAACTATTTTCCGCAAATTATCACTTGGCAAAAAAACATTTCTCAAAACAACTTAAAGCAAATAAACAGTTAGCAAAAGTTATTATTGCAAGTTGTTGTTTACCAAATAAATACTTGGTCAAAATTCATTTTACCAAGCATTATTCAGTCAAAAGTATCGTTTGGCAAAAACGGCGGTATCCCACGTTTTGCCATATCATAATGTAGGGTACCTATGACTTTTCCATGCACCAACCTTGTTTAAGTTTGACACAAAGCTAAGTTTTTTAGTGAAATATTTTTTTTCGCTTTTATATAAAAAAAAAGAACTAACACCCGAAGTTTCAGGATTGAGCGTCGCTGCGCTCCGCTCCATCCTGGAACTTCGATCCTATTTTTGCTTATGTGTACTGACCTAAAAAACAAAATGCGAAATATAAATTTAATCAAACAATTATTTGCTATATAACACTTGCCAAAATAAAACGTTAGCATAATAAACGTTTGTCTTAATAAAACTTGACGCAGTAAAATTATGCGAAATGATAATTTGACCAAATGAATAAAATGCGAAATGAAAACTTGCTAAAGTTTCATTTGGGAAATGAAATTGATGCCATAAGTTTATTGGGAAGTAAAATTTGGCGAAAAATACTTTGGCTAAACGGCGGTATCCCGATTATGGCAAAACCCCTCATGTTTATCAAAACCACGAAGGAGGCCTATGTCCGGCAGTGTGCGTCAAATGGCTGATGATTATATTTTACAAGCAATCTGATTCTATCTGATTTATTTACAAAAATATCTTGAAATCACACAACTCAAGTCTTCGCCCTCCATTCTTATTAAGCATAACATAACATAAACATTTACATACAGGCACATACATTGCTTCTGGCCCCACACTAGAATTCCCTGTGCCGTGGGTACCAGAAACAACGACATCACAAACATGTAAACATCCAAGACCTGGGGTTTTTTTTTTGTCCCCAGCCGGGTTTCAAACCCGGGACCTCTTGCATGGAATGCAGGTGCACTACCGCTGCGCCACGAGGTCGACTTTAACGACGTGAGCAAAAAGCGGTGAGCAATTGAGCATACTTTGAGCGTAGTGTAAACGAGGCTTTTTCAGCAGACTATTGGAAATACGTCGGCACGGCGCGAACAATAGCTGGATTAGCAAGTCAAGGGAATCTAAATTTAATTCTGGTCGGATACTGTTGTAAGTAAGACCTAATTGATAGGCTTCTCCATGAAATATTAAATGAGGGAGTTCTTGGGAATGACGTGGCTGATTTGCTTGGCACAAACTGGCATTAATTAAAGTTAAAGTTTGATCGCATCTCCGATGCTGCTCTAAGCTCAAGTGGCTCCCGATCAGACAGCGCCGCGGTGTGCACATACTTTCCGTTCTAGACTAAATTCTTGGCCCCTTCCTGTCCTTAGTATGTCCGCTCCCGCTTTAACTTTCTTCCACCGTCATCCAGGTCAAGGCATGCTTGCTTCCGTAACACTCTTGACTATCCTTCCTGTGTTACAAAGTTTTGATATTGGAAATATCTTTTCGTTCGCTCCAGTGTAGGCTCCGATTTCAGTAAAAAGTGCGATCCCCTTATATCTCGGAGAGTTGTGATGATATGATAATAAATAAAAAGCTCAGAAGACACGTAATAACGAGGGCTGTAAGGTGCAAAAAGAATTATTCGAGAAAATAAAAAAACGAAAAAAGTGCTGGCCGAAATAGAAAAAAAAAATTCAATTTTCAATTAATTTTTTTCCTAATCTTTGATTTTGGTGCTCGATATTTTGGAAACAAAGAATGATATCAAAAATTTGAGAAAATATCCTAAGGACAATTCAACCAGCTACAATTTGAGCCCAAAACAAACACGATCGGGTTAAGTGTTTGCCCTGTAGCCAAAGGTTTTTCAGAACGACATTTTTTACATGACATTTATGACTCGATTCATTTCCAATGTGCTCGATAGTCGTGTGAGGCACGAAATCTGTGATTTTTTTTTCTAACTCTTTCACCGTAGGCGCTGCGCTACTATGGAACAAGCTTCCTAACTTTATTCAAGAGAGTCCTTCTAAAACATAATTCAAGAAGAGTTTCAAAGAGCACTATCTTTCTAACCTGTCATAGATAATAGGTTTATGTACATATAAGTATATATGTATAAATTATATAAGTATATTATTACTTATTTATGTGGTTATAAATATTTCTCCCTCCTTCCCGTTATCTCAGTTTAAACACCCTATGGTAAGGTTGGCCTGAATAGACCTCTCTTAGAGATAGGTTCGCCTTTGTAACAATGCTATGCAACAACGCATGTAAATGCTCGCGGACATGCTGTAGGATTTTTTTCATTATCAGGTCTCCATTTGTACCAACTAAATATGTTACGCCATAACATGTCGTAGAAGGCGACTAAGGAATTAAATTACCAGGAGACGAGCAGCAGCGTCTTCCTGAGATTCCCACCGCATACTGCGATCGCCAACCCACCTGCCAAGCGTGGCGATTATGGCAAAACCCCGCGTGGTTATAAAAACTATGAGGGAGGCCTATGTCCTGCAGTGGGCGTCAAATGGCTGATGATGATGAAATATGTTACGCGCGTGATATTTAGAGGAGTTAATTTTTTACATTCTTATGTATTTCGTTTTCTGACGTGTACAATAAACAGTTCTAATCTAATCTAAACGATAGTATGCTCGTTTTATCTCTAATTATCATTTATTTGTTCGGAATACATAGTTTCGGAAATAAAAAGTTTTCTGCTGGCAGGTCGTGTTTTTAAAACAATCACTCTGGAATCAAGGACGGCACCAATATCATGTTACATGCACTTTGGTAGAACTAATACACAACCAAAACTAACCCCTGATTCCTTTTTCCTTCACCCATCTGGTGTTAGTCAAGGTGCCAATGGACGCTGCATAAATCATCACATTACGTAGATGCAAAAACCAAAGTTTTTCTTATTTTTTAGGGTTCCGTACGCGACGAATACCAATAAAACCCTATTACTATGCCTACGACGTCTGTCTGACAGACTGTCCGCTGTACAAAGGGCTTTTTGTCTTTTAAACCGTCATATGTTGCTGTTCAAAATCTACTGTATTTTATGTAACCTATATACCCGCTGGGAACGTTTGGCAGCACAGCGGCCAGAATGGCGCAGGATGGTGAACAGTCAAGTACGCGAGTTTGAGGTTCAGCGTAAAGCTGACCTGGATACCAAACGCGACCAGTTAAAGGCTCGCCCACCTGCTGCCATAATATATAATTATGAGAACGGCATTCTCACGTGCCCTCAGTGTGCACGGAGTTTCGCCGTGAAGATAGGCTACATAAGCCATCTTCGAGCGCACCAGCGCCTCATCACTGATTAGGGGTCAAAGTGGTCGCCATGGCCGAAACCGGTCGGAACAATCATCATCATACGTCACACTGCGAGGCACAGGCCTTCTCTCGGAGAGAGAGAATATGGGCTTAATTATCATGTGTGAACACCGCGGATTGGAAATTTTAAGCGAAAAAGGGAAGTGAATACATATTTTGAAGAGGCTCCAGGGTGCTCCACTGGCGCCACCGAGGAAAAACATATCATATCTTTCTTACAAATCAAATTTGCAAAAAGGTTTTGAACAATATCTCAATCATGCTAATAGTGATATTTAGGGCCCATGACCGTAAAACTAAGGCAAAAAACCTAGGCCTAGATAGCGTTAACGCCAATGACGGCCGCTTTCGCATAAATGCTATCTAGTCAAGACTTTTTTCTCGATCTGCATGTAACATCATCTAGCTCTGTATCAATTTAAAGTAGTAATAATTTAAAGATTGAAGAAGCAAAAATTAACCTAACCAAAATTAGAACCCTCTTTTAAATTTAGTGCTAACTGCGAGACTAACCCATGGCTTTTTTGTGTCATTAATTTACTTACTGTATTTTACTACTGTAAGCTGTAAGATCTCCAAATGTAAAAATAAAATAATAAATAATAGTCCCGGGTTCGTGATTCTAGGTTCTTTGTCACTGTTAACATGATTGAGAGATTGTACAGACACTTTTTGCAAATCATCATCATCAGCCATTTGACACCCACTGCAGGACATAGCCCTCATGGTTTTTCAAGCTTCCAGACCAGATCTTCAAATCACCCGGTGGGGGGGCCTTCCCACAGTGCGTCGTCCCGTCCGCGATCGCCAGGTCAGAACTCTTTCGCCGCAACGGCCATCAGTTCTCCGAGCTATGTGTCCCGGACACTGCCACTTCAACTGAGCAATTCTTCGAGCTATATCAGTAACTCGGGTTCTTCTGCGGATCTCCTCATTCATCATCATCATCATCAACCCATTATGTCCCCACCGAGGGGCACGGGTCTCTTCCCTGAGGAAGGTATAGGCCATACTCCACCACGGGGGCCAAGTCCGGATTGGTGGAGGCTTGTAGACTAGTGGCTCGTCTACTGTCAGAAGTTGTCAAGCCGCCCTAAGGCCTCTGACTTGGCTTAACGACTGCCATCTATCGACGGCAGCCGGCACCAAGAGCTTAACGTGCCTTGCGAAGCACGGAACCGCTCGGAAAAATGCCACTAGCGTTAGGCATAGACGGCGACCCATCCATGCACTGAACGCGCCCTGTGTTGCTTAACCTTCGTGATCGTTTAAGATCTCCTCATTAGCTTCTCCTTTTTGCAAATATGATCTGTAAAAGAAGATATGATTTTTTTTTCATTGGTGGCGCTAGTTAGCCCACTGGATACCCTTAGGGCGGATTGCCCCAATAATTATGTCACAATAAAAATACAAAGAATAAAAAGTGAGAAAGTAAGAATAAAAGTACGTTTTCGCTTTTCGCAAAAAGGATGATACGTGTATACAAGGGTTGACCAAACTTGGTCCAATTATTGTGCAGTCTCTATAATATATGTATCAACAAATAGGCCCACCGTGCGCAAGCCCGACTCGCACTTGGTCAGTTATTTGTGAATGTTAAATACTTAGTGAATTCAAATACATGTAAAAATTTGAAACAATCGTTTAAGCAATATGTTAGGTACATAAGCACTTTAAGTTAAAGTCACCTGTACAATGTATGCGTTTGCACTGTTCTATCAATAAAATGACATTTCAATTTATTATTTATTGGTACCACCAATAAAGTATGACATTACCCTGCATGCATTTTTACTGTAGTAAATCACGGAACTTCGTCCATAAATGTCAATCCGGCGTCTGTCTATCGTAAATATTTTAATAACACTAAATGCAACGTTCCGGCTATGATTGACTGAATTTTTTTATTGGACCATAAACCATTTGTACAGCTATTTTATTTCTTGGTAATGGGGATAGTGGATGGGAACCATCTCAGAAAATATTTATTGGGAAAATTATTCAGATTTGATTATCGGCTTTCAACGCCTAGTAAAGTATACAGGGCGTCCCAAAGTCATGGGACATGAAGGGAAAGTGCATTCAAAGATTTTCTAAAAATTACTTGCTTCGTCTGGGAATCGAACCGACTTAAATGTAAAAAAAACACCCCTACTTTTATGATGCCAATCGAAAGAATGGCCAAAAACTAACAACTCTTCTTAAGATTTGAATGGACCGATTAGATGGCCGGCCAGATCCCCGGACCTTACACCATTAGATTTCTTCTTTTGGGGATACGTGAAAGATATGCTATACAAAAAGCGATACGAGAACGTGGGCGAGTTACAAACAGAATTGTGCCATATCATATCGAATATTCACCAAGAAAATCAACAGGCAGCGGACTCATTAAAAAATTGCCGATTTGCTTAAGACAAGAGGGATCAAATTTTGAGCATTTAATTAATTAATTTACAAAAGATACCCACTTACTTGACTACGCAGTTTCATGTATGTTTTTAATTTGATTAAAATGATTAATTTCACACTGTTCCTTTCTTTTAAAATACTTGTTACTTAAGAAGAGTTATTAGTTTTTTGCCAATCTTTCGATTGGCATTATAAAAGTAGGGGTGTTTTTTTTTTACATTTAAGTCGGTTCGATTCCCAGACGAGGCAAGTAATTTTTAGAAAATCGGTGAATGCAGAATTACTAACTTTTAAAAATAACATAAAGTCTTCTTTCAGCAAAATACCATATCTACGATATTTAAGGTACTTTCCCTTCATGGCCCATAATTTTGGGACGCCCTGTATAATACACGTTAGAACTCATACTAGAGGTAAGGATAAGGAATGGTGTTACGGTTAATAATTTCTTTCTTTTTCCCTCTTACTATACATAAGGCTGTATTCGTCGTCTGCTTTTGCTAACGCTGCGTAGTGCGTGGCTGCCGCGGAACGGCGTGGCACACTCGCAAACTGGGCCAGCAATTACAGTTAATCGCTGTTTTTGTGGCACCCCCCTCTTGATGTTAGCGGAGGTACAGTAGATGTGAGGATCAACTCACACGCGGTGGGCGGTGGCGGCATTTGAATAGACGCGATTAATTGATTGACCGCTAAACAGATGATTGCTGCGCTCGCGGTCAGAACAGAACGCGTTGGTTAGACTACGTTTATATAAATATTAGGTACTGCAGTAAATAATACAAAATACTGATGCAGTAAAATACTGCCACCGTCACCGTGACCGCAAACACTTTGTTTTGTGAGTGCCTTTACTCTTTGCAATTGTCAACGATTTATGGTCGTGCGAATGGCCAAGCGTAATGGTAGGGTAAAGACACCTATCTAACTAATCAGCCCATAAATAGAGCCCACTGTTGGTATAGGCCTTTTCTCTTTTACTTCAACATATCCCGCCCCTTGTCAGTCTCCTCCCATGTTTCCCACTCGCTTGCACAATGTCCACAGGGCGAAAAAAAGAGTAAATGATGTTGAGTACAACAAAATATGCGACCTACTTATGATGTATCTTATTTTCTGGTGTGTACTACAAAGTGTTCTAACCTAATCTAATCTCTGCGAGGCACAGGTCTCCTATGATAGAAAGAGTATGGGCTTAGTCGTCACGCGTACCCACTACGGATTGGTGATTTCTTGGACACTAAGGATTTCTCACGGTGTTTTCCCTCGATTTTTGAGTCAAATAAAAAGCAATTTATAGACTTCAAGCTGAGGTAAATTTAAAATTATTCTCTAAGAAGTTAAAATAACTAAAATAATAGCTACGACAAAATTTGGAGTTTCTGTTTCAAGATTTGAAATTCAGAATGCCGCTTTAGAAATCATCATCATCATCAGCCATTTGACGCCCACTGCAGGACATAGGCCTCCTTCACGGTTTTCATAACCAAGAGGGTTTTGCCATAATCGCCACGCTTGGCAGGCGGGTTGACAATCTCAGGAAGACGCTGCTGCCCGTCTCCTGCCAATTGATTTCTTTAGTAGCCTTCTACGACATCCACGGAAGGAAATGGAGTGAGGCTATTTTTAATCCGGCGCCACACGGCGCTTCAGAAATGATTGTTCAGAATTATTAAGGGTGTGCGTTTCGGCTTTGCACTTGAGCTATGTGAATGGCTGTACACATACATTGCCCGACTGCTAGGCTGACCGTCAAAGGATTCGCTTTGAGGGATTTGAGTGTCTGTGTCTCCTCTACCTCAGTCGTCAACTCGGCGTCAGCTGCGCGGTTCACCAGTCATGAAACAACCGTCTGTCTTTTGTTTCGTCATAACAAAGTTACCGAACTGCCACCTCCTGTGCTCCTTGTTTTGTCGGAGTTCTCACTTTATTACGTTCTCGTTTTTTGTTGCATAGTGAAATTGAACATCAGTATCAGTCTGGCGTAGGATCATAACGGCTTGTCACTATGATCTAATGGCTTCTTACAGTCGGTAGCACTACAATCTTTGCATGCGTGCAACAAAAAAATATAAAGATTGATAAGCTGTCAACTGTGTTTTCGATGACAAGTTTTTAGAGAATGTGTCCCGTTGTTGTCTATTTGGCATAAAGATAGTTAGTTTATGTCAAAACTAGGAGTAGGAAAACAGCTGTGATAGTTTATTGAAGTAAAGTTAAAAAAAATGTTTAGAATGACCGTAATATTGTCAAAGTCTATACAGTACAGACAAAACGTTGGTTACCAGGAAAAATAGCTAAAATTTAAAACGTTTCTGAAAACTACAATCTCACGTGAACTGCGCCATCGCTCACGAGCAATGTTAATAAGAACAAAACCTTTCTGTTTCTCAAAAAGAGAGAGACAGGCGGACAGAAGAAGAGAGGCTGTGTTATGTAGTCATTCAATAAAAGTTCTTAACTTGGCAAATCTTTTCTTATTTCTGAAACAGTGAAATCTCTCTAAAAGAGAGATTACATTAAATGAGACTAGTTATATATTTACTGGCTGACTCGGCAAAGGTTGTTTTGCCATATTAATTAGCCTACGACCTATTTTCAGACCTTTTCAGACCTACCAAAAAAAAATCGGTGAAGCCGTTTCGGGGAAGTTTGATAACAAACACTATGACACGAGATTTTTATACATTACATTAAATACATTTTGGGTGGACGACCTACCCTCAATACAATATATGTCGGCACTTGTCACTTCAGTCCATCCCTAACTACGGTAACAGCAAAACTGAAGGTAATACCGTTTACCTAATAAACAATCGCGATTAGACCCGTTGAATGTAGGTATATTCAAACATACATACATTACATGACATAAACTCACGCCTCTATCCCGGTGGGATACACAGAGACGAGGGTTTACCACTTGTCACAATATTGACTAATGTCTTTTGCTTCATCAAATAATAGTGTAGAAAATTGCTTATTGTAAGTACAGCAGGAATAAAGGGGAGAATTTAATATGTCGGTGCGTGAAAGTGTAAAAATTCAAGTCAGCAGTCTAAAAGAATAAAACATAGAAAGCAGCTACTCACATTAGTAAAATGAATTAGTCGAATTTCATTTTACAGAGCTTGTGCAGGCCTGTGCTCGGCAGGTGTGCTGTGTAATTGACTTGAAACATTACCTTCTGCACGAAAGCTGCCGATTATTTTACTTTGTTTTAACTTTTCTCCGGCCTTCAGCCTAATTTGGAGCTAAGGAGTTGGATTTTCAGGGCAGTATTAATAAAGTACTCTCACCTCAGCGCACAGATCGCTCTTTAGTGCACTGTTAAGTGGCTGATATCTTTTGAATAGTAAATTGAAAAAGTCACTCGAGAGCGATTTCAGAGGTAGCGTTTTATTGATTTTTTAAATTGACATTTTAATCTTGCAATTGACTTTTCAATTTATGATCATTTTAATTGACCGTGACATTACACAGTTTGTAATCATGCAATTTAAAAAGAAATGTTTTTTTTTTTTTAAATTATAGCAGCACATAGCACGCAGAACTGATGGCCGATAGGGCCGAAAAGTTCTCGAATGGAGACCACATATCGGCTAGCGCAGCGTAGGACGACCAGCCACAAGATGGACAAATAACCTCATCCAAGTGGCAGGAAGACGCTGGATGCAAGCTGCTTCCAATCGGTCTTTTTGGAAATCCATGGAGGAGGCCTATAGGCCTATATATCCAGCAGTGGACTTCTTGCGGCTGAATGATGTTGATGGTGATGTGACTTATTGAACTTTACAAGTAAAACTAGGTTTCTATTTCAAAATGTAGCTCTAGAATCTAATCCAAATCTAGAAAAAAATGGACAAAAAACTCCAAACTAATTCTGTTAAAATGTTTACATATTATTCTCAAACCTAGTACTAATGCATTGATCCAGATCAGTCCGCCGGGCACCTCCATCAAGACACTACCAGCAGTCTGCCTTAGATTGTCAGTCATACGAGATTGGCATCTTATGCTGCGTTTGCGAAGAAGAAAAAAAATAATAAATCATTTAATAGGCATTTGAAAAGAGTTAGTATGCGATTTCAGTTACCCAAGGTGAATAAATCGTACATTGTACACCGAGGGGATGAAACGATCCGCTGCGCGTCGTGCTTAAACGTACTCACGAACACAAATAGAGCTTTCTCCCGAGTGATATATAGGGATTTATACTACACCTACGAGGAAAATAAAATTATTTAGAATAATTAAAGGCGTTCTGTCAAATTATCAATTTAGTAAAAAACTAAATTTAACAAAACAAATTGCCGCGCTTCGTGCGTCGTTCATTTTTCGTAGTGCAGAAAAAAGGTTGCAGGCCTCCTTTAATTGAAAATCGAGTGAAAAATCCAGATCTTTTTTCTAATTATTTGATATGAAATCTTTTTGAGATTTGACGTTTGTATTTTTGTATGATCGCTGCTAAAAAACAAAAGAACACTAGCAGGGCAGGAATGGATTTTCATACAACATTCCTGCCCTATAGTGGTTATATTCTCTTTGTGCCCTACTACGGAGGGCTGGAATGAAATTTCATGTAACGTTTCCCGCCGCATATTTATAAGAGCAAGATGACGAACTCTGTAACCCGTTTTTAAACGAGCAATGGGACACTCACTGAGAGTGTGTGGTATTAACTCCTTCAAAACCATCTGGCTTTCGCCAAAAACTTTTAGTTTTATATTTTTATCACATCATGTTCCACATCGCTATATGCACTAGAATTTTTGTTGTATGTGAGCTTGCCATAAATAACTTTATGGTCCCATTTCGTAGACGGTGCATAAGTGAAACACACACATTCATGCGTACTTACATATTCTCGTATGGAAAACAGGGTGAATGTTACGTATGAGGGTTTGAATGTGTATGTATGGGTAGGTTATGTGCATGTATGTATAGGTACCTGTGTTGGCGCCAACGTGTTGATAGATGAACCTAATTTTGTTGGTGGGCATTTTATAAGAGGTCGTAAATTTTTCACGATTCTTTTTTTGGAAGTTCTAACTATAATGTAAAGTGAGTTGAGAAAAAAACAATCGATGGCTATGTTGTTTTTTAGGGTTCCGTACCCGAAGGGTGCCAAACGGGACCCTATTTCTAAGAATTCACTGTCTGTCTTTCTGTCTGTCACCAGGCTGTATCTCATGAACCGTGATAGAAAGGCAGTAGACATTTTCACAAATGATTTATTTATGTTGCCGCTTTAACAAAAAAATACTAAAAACAGAATAAAATTACTTCCCATACAACACGCGTAATTTTTTTGCCGTTTTTTGCTCGACATTAATAACGGCAACTGGTAGATGCTTGAAATATTCACAGAACATTTAGTAAATATTCAATAAATACATATTTAAAGGGGGGCTCCCATACAAAAAAAGCCTGATTTTTTTGCGTTTTTTTCGATCTTTGTGTCTAATCATCATCATCAGCCATTTGACGCCCACTGCAGGACATAGGCCTCCCTCATGGTTTTCATAACCATGAGGGGTTTCGCCATAATCGCCACGCTTAGCAGGCGAGTTGGCGCTCGCAGTATGTGTTTGGAATCTCAGGAAGACGCTGCTGCCCGTCTCCTGGTAATTTATTTCCTTAGTCGCCTTCTACGACATCCACGGGAGGAGATGGAGTGACGTTATTCTTAATCCGGCGCCACACGGCGTCTAATGTTGTATAGATAACAATACGGAACTCTTCGTGTGTGAGTCTGACTCGCACTTGGTCGGTTTTTTTAAATTATGCTGTTACCTATTTCATGCTGTCATGCCCGCACAGTCTAACATTTATAGTAACTGTAAAAAAATAGCATACCTTTTATAAATTTGGTCCGAGATTGATTTTCTCAGTTAAAAACAGGTACAGGATAAGAAAAAATATGTCTTGAATGTCCGTAATTTTATCATCTATCAAACCCTATATTCATTTTATCACAATAATTAAAATGGTAGAATGAGCGAGTGAGAAATCATGTCAGGTGTAAGATACGATTAGATAAGAATATTCTTTATTGTATACCGGAAAAAATGTTACAGAAACAGTGTAACAGTGTAACAACAACCTTAACTTTTAACAAAACGGTAACTTATCACAATTATATATTTATGTTCTTCTTTATCTATCACAAGTACGGTACGTACATGTTTAGATTATTTTAATTTTATATTATAAATCGCTGACCCAGCAAACGTTGTATTGCCATATTAATTAAACTACGAACTATTCTCAGACCTACCAAATATACACAAAAAAATTCATAAGAATCGGTGAAGCCGTTTCGGAGGGGTTCGATAACGAACACTGTGAAACGACAATTTTTTTATATTAGATTTATTTTAGTGATATGTCTGTACATTATCCCCCTTTCTTCCTCAACGACCCTTCAATTTATGCTTGTATTTTACATCTGTGAACATGCTAACAGTGAAGGACAATCGAGAGGAAAACTGAGTGTCGTAAGTGAAGCATGATGATTAAGCTCATAGTCTCTAAGAGAAGGCCTGTGCTTTTCAGTTGTTTTCAGTAGGACTTTTATGAGCTTCTTACTACGCATTTTCTATAAATTAAATCTTCCCCCATCAATAGTAAATAATTACAGTTCACTAGTAATTACTTTTTGTGGTGGTGCAATAATGTTTTCTTGACAGAACATGTGGTTTTCTCTATCCGAAATAAGCTGGAAATTAAGATTTACAACATTCATTAGTCGTTGCATGCACGCACGGTTTCGGGTACGTTTTATCTTGCCCTTTGCTAATACATCTCCTATTTGGTCGAAGCGAAAATGATCTGTCAGGATCGTGGCAAGTGGCAGTCCCTGGTCTCTGCCTACCCCTCTGGGACACAGGCGTGAGTTTATATATGTATGTATGTGTGTATGTATATCATCATCATCAGCCATTTGACGCCCACTGCATGACATAGGCCTCCTTCGTGATTTTTATAACCATGAGGGGTTTTGCCATAATCGCCACGCTTGGCAGGCGGGTTGGCGATCGCAGTATGCATATATGGATTTATAATTCATACGAGCCTTTAAAAAGCAAGATGATGGTTTTTTTGTCTTATTTCGTTCTCAGTTAACCTAACAATCCATAAAATGGATTGGAAGTGCTTCACTAACCACCTGTCAATATACTGTCAACTAGTGTCTATGTCTTTTGAAGAAAGTATTTACAAAAAAAAACTGACAGCTGTTTACAGTAGAACCATCGATCGTTACTGTACGAGAAGCCGGAGTTAATCCATTTTAGTTATTGAATTTCATAAAAAAACAGTATATCAGTAAGTTATAAAAAAAGAAATTTTTATTTTATTACGGTAAATGTATCTAAGCATAAATAAAACACACTACTAATAGACACTAGGAATAATAGTAATTTTCATACATACACCATGCAAATTACTACTATTCCCATATACGTGCCAATGCAGGGCATAGGCCTTCACCCAGAGGGAGAGTATGGGCTTAATTATAACGTGTGCCCACCGCGAATTGGCAATTTCAAGCGCTGAGTTATATGAACACCTCAGATACTCAGGTTTCTTCACTATGTTTTCCTCCACATTTAGCGAGTGGTATTGCTACTATAAATTCAAATAAATAAATAATCTACATAATTAAATAAATGGTTATTAAATTATTATTTATTGCTCAGAAACACATGTTTGTACAAAGGCGTACTTAATGTTAAATAGCATTTTTACGAATAAATGTTTAGTCTGTGGATAGTGTGGTTTGAAAATGTACTAAAGTTTGCACACTAGTTTGATTTTTTCGTTCCGTCCGTTTTGTGTAACTTGCAAGTGCGCTCACGCCCTTAATCTACAACCTTACAAAATTATATGAAAAGTTACGACCTCTTTTAAATAAAATTTCTCCCGTGGACCTATCCCAAGTCTCCATTGCTTGATTTATTATCGCGGCAAGGCAAGAGATTGGGGACTTCCCGGTAAAATTGGAAAACGGAAAACTCAACTCGGGGATATTAAGGCGGAATGCGAATGGAATGGCGGAATTCACGAACGGCTCCGTGTTTAGGGGAGCCAATTTGAGTTCGTTCTATAAAGGTAAGAGACTGAGCTGAGAAGCTGATTTTTCTTGACTGTTTGTTTAACTTTTATGTGTATGTTTATATTATTATTATCATATTATTACATTTTTTTTTAATTCGTTTAATGTGCACACATTATTCCCCTACCTCTTTAAAATCATCGTCTCACAACTGATTTGGTTGGCTGGAAGAAATTTCTATAGAAATAAGCTCGCCTATGTACCCGTTCTTATTGCTTTGTTGTATGTGTAACATATTTCTTTCTTGTGTACAATAAAGTATAAAGTAAAGTAAAAGTAAAGTTGTTTTTAACTTCTAAAAAGTGTAGATGGCGTTGCTAGGTTTTTGAAGTACAGATTGATGAAAACACAGTAGTAATCTCTATAGAACTAGTACAGGAAGTTAACGGACTAAATTTTTTTTTATTGTTTAACTTTTAAATACACTGACTTTATAGAATTTTGTATCTTTTTAAATTGGTTGTATGTGCTTTATTTTTTTTATACATTCGAAAATCTTACTCTATTAGGGAGTATTTCTTATTGTTTTGTCAATATATTTGTATTATGCATAGTTCAAAAGGGAACTGCGTATCTTATACACGTAAAGTAAATACCATGGATTTTCATGTCCCAACGAACAAATAACGATTTTATTGGAACGAAAGTATCTACTTAATTTGACTGAAAATAAAATCACTAATCACAATCATTGATTGAATTAAAAAAAATAATTAATTTTCACTTAGTTAAAAAAATATTAGGCATGTCGTTTGTATGATTTATTTTAGTGTCGACAAATACATAAAATGTTATATAAACAATAACAATGATACATACTTACAGTATTTACGAAAAGAAGACAAGAATACTCACATACATAGGTATGACAAGTTTAATCATCTCTATTACTCCTAAAGCGTTTATTATGTTTCTCCCTATCGCATCTTACGATCGAATACTGGTCAGGCTAAACTCATCGTAAGGCATGGTGTCCAGATCGCGATTCGTACAAACAAACGACAACGGCTGCGCAGCCACAACCCGTGATTAAATTCGGTAATCGACAATATTGGAGTTGTGAAACATGTTTACGTGATATAAATCTACCCGGTATATCTTCGTAATAGTATTTTCAGAGGTTAACACGAGCACTAGACATGATAAAAACTGATTTGCACGGATGATTCTACCAAACCACGGGACTTGCAAAAGTACCGAAACGTTGGAAAATTGTTGAATGAAAAAATAGACGAGTAAATATCCGTGCAAATTCGGTTTGTATTATATCTTTGTAAGTACTCGTAACATAAAGTAATACTCGTATAAGCCTTGGAATGAGTTTTGATGTTAATTCTACCCGAGTTTTTTTGGCCGATTTCGTCCGAGATTTTTTCAAAGTATATAACGTGTTATTGAGAAAAAGCTAAATCCGTATTTTCAGTATCCATAAATAAAACCACTTTAATTTGTACGTCAATTAGTATTACATATTATAAAAATAACATGTACATTTTTTATATTGCCAATATACTTCCTACTGCAGGCCACAGGCCTTCTCTCAGAGAGAGAGAGAGAGTATGGGGTTAATTACCAGGCGTGCCCACTGCGGATTGGCAATTTCAAGCGCTCAGGTTTCCTCACGATGTTTTACTTCACAGTTAGCGAGTAGTGTTGCTACTAATAACAACAATTACCATCCCACCTTAATGTTGTGTTTATTGTTAATATTGTTCCCGTGACAAGTAATGACACCACACCTCACAGTAATAACTAAGTACATTTTAATCGAACTTTGCGCTTAGTACGTACTTCTCATGAAAACAATATTTTTTAACTGTGGTTAAGACTCCGGGTTCTTTTCTTTAGCAAAATAAGGTATTGAAGGAGAGAAAAGCGACAATCGCACGAGTACGCGACAGGCAAAGACAAATTGTCTCCGTACGTCGCCGGGGACCACGTATTTTGCGCACAGTTGTAGCGTTAATATTGCTTTTTCTGCTATTTGTTATGAATTGTTCGTACTTTTCTGCGTATTAAACTTCATTAGTTATTTATGTCGTTAACGCGTAAAATTACGAATTTGAATTCTTTTCTTCATATAAGAGAAAAGAGGAACCTACTGGGAGTCAAAGACAAATTAATTACAAAAAAATCCGAATAAAATACATATATGTTGCCGCCAACTCATTACATCAGCCGTCCTATTCTACGCCCGGAAGTTTATTAAGCGGCGGTATTCAACTACAAGGCTAGCCTTTTAGTTATAACACAGCGTTGTCTAAAACGTTTGACTAATTGGCTGACCGCAAAGAAGCCTTTTTTTTTTAAAGGCTGTATGAAGAGCCCCCATTTAATGTGAATACAGATAATTCAAGATGTTGTCAACGCAATAGCGTACTTCACCTATGTCTGCTGTGGTAGGGTGACCATGATATTTGGTTGAAACTGAACTTATAAAGGACAAGGTAGTTGTTAAAAAGGCATTTTTGACAGATAAAAAAACATGGACAAACATTACAATGTGTAGAAAACGGCCATTTTTAAAAGTAAATTGACGATTTTTTTCTTCTAGCATACTTTTGAATTTTCCATAAGTTCAAATAGCTTAAAGCTTGACTGGCGCACTCGTGATTAGGTTTAATGGTTTTATATTTTCACGTAGTGGTTCTGGTTACCTCCCTAGAGGGTATATAAAAATCTGGAGGCGCAAAGAAAGGGTAGCCCCCGCCCTTTCTAACAAAGAACATGCACCTGTGCGAGCCGTAGCGGCGAATGCTGGCTGGACCAGCCAGCCAAAGCTGCGGAGGTGAGCTGGGTGCCTAAACTTGATATGCAAGGACGAAGGAAATGCACATCTCGCAACGCCGGATGTGTTGCAGAAGTAAATGACGGTCAACGTTACAGTTGCCGAGTTCACGGATAAACTGAAGTGGCGAGTACTCTATCTTGGTCACCCGACCAAAGCAGACGCACCGTCTGGCACTAACTACTTGGCTAGCTACCTTCAGCTACGTGATTTAACGTATTGTTCAATCTCTTGGCTTAACGATCTTCAGCCCTTTAATTGGATGCCACCACATCATAAACTTCCGAGGCAGTTAATTCGACGGCTAAATTTACCAGCTGGTGGTGAAATATACGTAAATGTCAAATTTGAATTTAGCTGTAAGATTTATTTCTTGCCTTGTATGTTATTTTTGGCAATACACCTTTCGACTGTTATTCTTCAACTTCAAACTTCAAAATATTTATTTGCGAATACATACAGTCAGGTTTTTGCACAGGTCTTAATTGCCATAAGTCAGTGTATTCTACCACTTAACAGCAGTATGCAAATGGATACATTTTTATGTGGGTAGGTAGGCATGCACACAATGACATCTATTTACAATTTATTTACAGAAATAATGTTACCTTACATAATGAACTTTATGTCATACAAAATAACTAATTTATTATAAATATTATCAACTTAGTCCTCCAGCTTATGTAAATCAAATGTCAATATACCTAATAACTCCTAATTCCCTAGGTCCGTGTCAGCGAGGTATTCATTAATTGTGTAGTAAGCCGTGTTTATTAATAGTTGTTTAATCTTAGTTTTAAACAAATAATTTTCGTCAATTTTTCTAATTGATCCTGGGAGGTGATTGTATATTTTCGACGACATGCCAAAAACGCTTTTTTGGAATAACGCGGTAGAGCGTGGTAAGGCGCGTATTTTATCATAGTTTCTTTTACTCTGTTGTTGAAAAATATCCATATTTGACTTTACAAAAGTGCATGTTTCCAGAATGTACAGGGATGTACAGGGATTCTTATTCAAAACAATCATTTAAAAACAAAAAATAAACCAAACCAAACACATCCATTTCTTTCCGTGGATGTCGTAGAAAGCGACTAAGGAAGTCAATTACCAGGAGACGGGCGGCAGCGTCTTCCTGAGATTCCAACCGCATACTGCGATCGCCAACCCACCTGCCAAGCATGGCGATTATGGCAAAACCCCTCATGGTTACGAAAACCACGAAAGAGGCCTATGTCCTGCAGTGGGCGTCAAATGGCTGATGATGATGATGATGATGATGATGACATCTGACCCAAAAGACCCCATAAAGGATAAAACACACCAACGCGGTGGCGGTGGCGGCGGCGGTCCGTACAAAATACTAATGCTGCTTATAATAAATTAACCTAATTTCTTATAATATTGATCGTTGTAATAAGATTAGCAAAACACGTCGCAGCACTATTGTGAAAAGAAAGGTCCTGTCAAATAAATAAGGAATTTCATAGGTGTGCACTTGTCAAAAGTTAAATAAACGGTTGGATCGATAATAGTTAGTTTAGTTTTGTACAAACTTGGCCCCGCAATATAATGTATTAAGCCAACTAAGCCGAGAGGGTAGTGGATAAGTGCTGGATATATTTATGCTATCGTTGTTATTAAATAACCTGGACTTAACTAATATATAATTGATAAAAATATACAAATTACATAAACTCTTAGTTTTCTTTTTGTTATGTTACGAATAAAAATAACCTGAAAAGATTATATTTTTTATGTAGCCTATATTCGTCCTACTGCAGGGCACAGGCCTTCTCTCAGAGAGAGAGTATGGGCTTAGTCGCTACACGTGCCCACCGCGGATTAGCAAATTCAATCGCTGAGCTATGTGAAAATCTCAGACACTCAGGTTTCCTCACGATGTTTTCCTTCACCGTTAGCGAGTGGTATTGCTACTATAACTTCACAAATGCACGTAACTTAAAAAACAGGGAGGCCGGCGTTCTACCGCACCGTTTCCACCGCTCTCAAAGATTATATAAATAACACATTTTTTATTTAGACTATTATCCAAATACCACGTACAAAGTCAAAGCCGGAGACAAGACGTAGCATTTTTTATAACGATAGATATTCAGTTTTGAAAACACTGGGCATCCTAGCTCCTTGGTGAAGTTAGGTAAGAGAAGGCTGGCGCCTAAACTGACATGTTCGTAGAGATAGACAGCGAAAAATGTTCTCTTAAGCGTAAAATATTAAATATCCCTTCTCGTTTCAAAAAAATACATGCTATATTTAGTACTTGCCAAGTTCCGCGTCTTTACGGAATCAGCGTGTTTTGGTAAAACAGAAAAAAATGGGTAACTTTTTAATTTATAGACCATACCTGACAAGTTTTTAGAGGATGTGGAATAGTTTTTTAAGATTTGAAAGTATAATCTGTAAATTGGAAATTCACACATTTTTTCCGTGTTTATCAAAACACTGCTGATTCCGTGAAGAATATTATTCCATGGAAGATAGTGGGGGGTCAAAAAGTACTCGAATTGGTTCGTGTAGATATATGTACAATGCGAGCCGGCCGAGAACTTGGTCTGACGCACTGTGTGCACCTTGATCTTAACATACAAACCATTTACTTAGTGAGATAAATGATTTACAGAAGAGATAAATCTCTTCATGTGGCGACCGTGCATTTGGCTACCGTATATTTGAAGACGGTGCATTTCGGCGGCCGTGTATTTGGCGTCCGTCTATTCGTCGACCGACCATTTCGCGTCGAATATTTGAAGAAAGAAAACAAAATTGGAGCAATTGGTGAAACAGAGGTGTCCAGCTGAAGCGAGCGGCCGGCTAACTTTGCAATATATCAACTCAGCCAGCTGCTAGTAGCCCCAGCCCCAGGAGCGCTTTGTCAGGAGTCTTCGCAATCAAGAAACAGCGTCGCGAAAGGCCAATCCAAGATAAGTGTAATCCCAACACCATCCAATTCGAGCCCGATTCGTTTGTTCCTACAAATAGTGCTTGCTTGTGCCAACACTACAATATTTCAGCAATTATTTTTCAATTTACCCAGTGATTGCTCAATAATTAACGATTTAATTAGGTACTTTGTCTATTCTAGAGTTGTTTAAAGACATCCGAATTTAACAATTATTTACATTTCATATCTGATTAGGATTTCAAAGTGAAGCATTATAAGTTGTAAAAAGAGATCTGCCGACCCGTTTTCAGGAACCAAAGCGGCCCGTTAGCTTCCCATATCTGCCGCGCCGGCGGTAACTATACCTACGGCCACAGCTGTTGTGAGATACAAGCTGCGCGCCCTGCCGCGGTCGCGGCCCCGAGGAGTTTGCGTGAGATCTAGCTTTATCACTTTGATTCCTTAGATTAAACAAACCTTATACAACTATGGCAAGCTTGAAAGAGTTAGTGACCAAGCGAGCTTCCATTAAAGGTCGTTTGACTAAATTTAAAAGTCACCTCGAGCTCATAAAAAATATTTCTACATTGAGTTCTATTCAATTAACGGAACTTTCACTTAAACTCAGTCAAATAGAAGCGCTCATGAGTACATTTGACAACGTGCAAACCCAGATTGAGGTAATAAATTCCGAAACTGTGGAGAGTGAGACGGACGAACGGATCCTAGTCGAAGATAGTTTTATATCTGCCATTGCCCTATCTCAAGAAATAATTTCAAGACACAAAGCTAGTAAATCAGCTGAGACGTATGAGTCTGGACGTTCCTCCCCATCACATGCCCTACAGTCGCAGTGTAACCATGGCTTTAAATTGCCTCAAATCGAAATACCGAAATTCGATGGTGCCTATTTTCACTGGCTAGAGTTCCGCGATACTTATATGTCACTTGTACACAATAATGAGCACATACAGACAATACACAAGTTTCATTATTTACTCTCCTACTTGCGGGGAGATGCTGCTCGCGTGGTTTCTAACATTGAAGTGTCACAGGCTAATTACCAAAACGCGTGGCGCCTACTTTGTGACCGCTACGACAACAAAAGACAGCTGATCAACTATCATCTAACTTCATTGCTCAGCATCGAATCAATGCAACGTGAGTCATTCAAGGCACTGCGTTTCATTGTTGATCATGTCAACAAAAATCTAAGAGCGTTGTCGAGCCTCGGTCAGCCCACGGATAAATGGGACATTTTAATAATCCATATAATTGCATCTAAATTAGATAGCAACACACTCACAAAATGGGAAGAGCACCGCAACTCTCTTGGCGATGATGGACCCACTCTTCACGATTTCTACAAGTTTTTATCGAGTAGGGCGGATGTACTTGAGTTGCTGCAACCAAAAAATACGAAATATACAAACGCTGCTAACTACAATTTAAACAGCAACACAAAATCACAATCATCAAATTCTCGCTCAGTAATTCACACTAATAGACAAACACAATCCTTTGCGTCATTAGACTCTGAAACGCCTGCGCTCGCTAACACTTCCACTCCCGTGTGCACTTATTGCAACGGATTTCACAGAGTGTACGATTGTCAATCTTTTATAGCGAAGAGTGTTGAGGAGCGTATTACTGAAGCACTCAATCGAAAACTATGTTTGAACTGCCTTCGGCCAGGTCACCGCACGCGCGCATGTCGCCTCGGACCTTGCAATTCATGTAAGAAACGACACAATACTTTGCTGCATCGGCCTATTCTAGTAGGGAACTCCGTAGATGAGTCACTCTCTACCAATGCACTGACGACCGATTGCAACATTTCCAACGTTAACAAGCAGATTATACTGTCCACTGCAATAATCGACATATATAATCCCAATACGAACCAAACGGAATCTATACGTGCGTTACTTGACTGTGGGAGCCAGTCTAGTTACATGACGGCTTCCCTAAAAGATAAATTAGGGTTACAGGCACACAACACTAATGTAAAGATTGTAGGTATTGGAAACAACGCTAGTCAATGCGTCGAGTCCTGTGTAGCACAGATTCAATCGAAATCAGAAGATTTCCGAGCCACACTTACGTTTTTGTTGCTGCCTACTTTGACCGGTTACATACCGAAATATAAAATGAGTACTGAGTTACTTACAATTCCTAGCTCAATCAGACTAGCTGATCCCTGTTTTGATGAACCAGCGCCTGTAGACGTTATACTCGGCGCTGACATTTTCTGGGATATTCTTGGCTCCAACCAAATCGATCTTGGTGAAAATTCGCCCAAGCTAAGGTCCTCCCGACTAGGTTGGTTGATCGCGGGTCCAAGCACAAATACACATACTCGCTGTTCAGATGATCGCACGACATATACAAATTTCAGTTCACATCTGGCAGAGATCGATTCACAATTGACGAAATTCTGGGAATGCGAAGAACTACCCTCCTCTAAAAAGCCGGGATTATCCGAAAGTGAGAGGGAGTGTGAAAAACACTTTTTGACTCATACTAAACGACTTAGCTCGGGTCATTTTTCAGTTAGGCTGCCGTTGATTGATAGCCCCGATTGTTTAGGCGATTCGTACCCGATCGCTAAAAAACGTTTCTTGAATCTTGAAAAGCGCTTCAGAAAGCTGCCAGAGCTGAAAGCTTCGTATGCTGCTTTTATAAACGAGTATAAGGCTCTGGGGCATTGTTCTGTTTCTGAAGTACCTAAGCCAGACGTTTCATATTTTTTATGTCACCATCCGGTTCTTCGTATGGAAAGCGAGTCAACTAAACTTAGAGTGGTTTTTGATGCCTCCCTCCGAACGTCCTCGGGCGTTTCCTTGAATGACCTTCAGCTCACAGGCCCAAGCAATTTGCAGGATTCTCTTTTTTCCATACTATTGCGATTCCGGCAATACAAATATATCCTCACTGGCGACGTTGAAAAGATGTTCCGTTGTGTGATGCTGGATGAACGGGATCGCAACCTTCAATTAATTTTGTGGAGAGAAAACGAGTCCTTACCTTTAGAAACGCTCAGATTGAATACCGTCACTTACGGTTTCACAAGTGCCAGCTATTTGAGCATTCGGTGTCTGTGGCAGCTTGGAGAGGAATGCGCGGATCAATCTATAAAACAAATAATACAACATGATTTTTATTGTGATGATTTGATCACCGGTGCCGATAATCCAGAGCAATTGACTCACATTTTAAATTCAGTGACAGCAGCTCTTAAATTAGGCGGTTTTAATCTGCGAAAATTTCGATCGAATCAGCCTTCCATTCTTGCACAATCCAACGTGAATCTGAGTGGCAATTTATGCTTGAGTAATTCATCGAGTGCTTTAGGCCTCGAATGGAACCCAAATACTGACCAGATTCACGTCTCAGTTGACATTTCCAATCCTCGTGAAGAGATAATTACGAAGCGATCAATTCTATCATCATCATTCAGGATTTTTGATCCCTTGGGCCTTATATCACCTTGCTCAGTGATCCCCAAGCTCCTTATACAAAAGTTATGGAAAGAAAAACTTACATGGGATGAACCTGTCCCTCCTCAATTGAAAAAAGAATGGGAAACTTTCAAATCTTCCATCTCAGCTCTTTCCTCCCTTCAAGCACCAAGACTCGCATTATGTAACTCGCCGTCTACCATAGAGCTTCATTCTTTTTGCGATGCATCTCTCAAAGCCTATGGGGCGTGCATTTACTTAAGATCAATCGATAAAAATGGCCAAGTCACAGTACATTTGCTTTGCGCCAAGTCTAAAATTGCGCCTATCAAACCTACTACTATTCCCAGGCTTGAGCTATTCGGGGCGCTTTTAGCAGCTCGCCTTAGCAAAGCTGTATCTGATGCATTGCGATGCCGGATTGACTCCTGGCATCACTGGTGTGACTCTAGTGTAGTTCTAGGTTGGCTACACGGTAGTCCTAGCAAATTACAACCTTTCGTTGGCACTAGGGTCGAAGAAATTGCTGAGCTTACTCAGGTTTCATCGTGGCGACATGTCCCCACGGCATTCAATCCAGCTGATTTAATATCTAGGGGGGTGAGCCCTAATTCCCTTCAGGATTGCAATATCTGGTGGTCTGGCCCTCAATACCTATACCAAAATGAAGCCGACTGGCCTTCCTCCCCAAATGAATTGCGTGATTACGATTTACCTGAAGATACTCACACATTACACTCACATGCGTCACTTGACAGTCAAACACGATATGAATCACCTGTAGATTTTGAAATTTTTTCCAAATTAACTACATACATTAAAAAGAACACTTGTTTATGTTCAACGATACGCGAAAATATGTAAAAAGGAACAGGTTGAAACTGGTCCCATAACATTAGAGGAGCTTAACAATGCATTTAACCTGGCTTGCAAAATTGCACAACGTCAGGCTTTTCCCAAAGAATACAATTCACTACTAAATGGTCGGCCTCTGAGCCCCAAGTCAGATATTTTAAAATATTCCCCATTCATTGACGAAAACCAATTAATACGCGTAGGTGGTAGACTCGATGCTTCTACTTACAATTTTGACAAGAAGCATCCTATTTTATTGCATGGGTCGCACCAACTCACGAAACTTATTTTTTCTCACGAACATATGAAGCGTATGCACGCTGGTCCTCAATTATTATTAGCATGCGTTCGTGAGTATGTGTGGCCAGTTAACGGTAGACACGTTGCGCGACGCACTTGCCATAAATGTGTCGTCTGTACTCGATTGAGAGGCAAAACGCTTCAGCCTATTATGGGCAATCTTCCCAATCAGAGAGTTGTAGCTGACTTCCCATTCATTACCGTGGGCATCGATTTCGCAGGTCCCTTACTTACAATTAATAAAAAGGGCCGAGGCGCGAGAACGGTCAAATCCTACATGTGTTTGTTTGTCTGTCTAAGATATAAGTGCATACATTTAGAAGCGGTTTCCGATCTTACCAAAGATGCCTTTCTATCCACACTGCGTTGCTTCATAGCACGCAGAGGTAAACCTCGGGAGATTTTTTGCGACAACGGAAAAAATTTCGTTGGCGCTGCCAGAGAAATAGGTACTTTTATTAAATCTAATCAGTCACCGATATCTGGCTTTGCTGTTGAAGAAGGCATAAAATTTGTTTTTTCGCCCACGCATGCTCCTCACTTCGGCGGTATATGGGAGGCTGGCGTAAAATCAGCCAAATTTCACATTAAAAGGGTCATTGGCAATACCTATGTAACATTTGAGGAGCTCACTACTCTTTTGGCACAAGTAGAGGCTATTTTGAACAGTCGTCCATTGTGCCCCTTGTCTCCTTCTCCCGATGACTACCATTTCCTGTCCCCGGGGCATTTCTTGATTGGCCGATCGCTCACGTCGCTGCCTGCGCCTGCCCTGGATGACTGTAACCCTGCAAGCCTCAAACGGCATCAACGGCTGGAACAAATAAGGCAACATTTCTGGAAGCGCTGGCAAAAGGAATGCATAGCTGAAATGCAACAACGCTCTAAATGGCGAACCAACTATGCTCAATTGAAGATTGGTGACCTTGTCCTGCTGCAAGAAGATAACCTATCTCCATTATGTTGGCGCTTGGGCAGAGTCACGAGATTATTTCACGGAGCCGACAACGTAGCGCGCGTCGCTGATGTCAGCACTGCAACCGGAATCTTCAGAAGACCCTTTGTCAAAATTTGTCCTCTATTTCCAGAAACAATAAATTAGTTTTATGTAGGTACAGGTACACCTGAATATTTTCCTACAAGAAACCTTAATGCTTCCTGTTTAGTGAAGAAGTTGTATTATTTTGTAGTTTTTTGAAATGTTTCGGCTATAAATCATATATGTTTAACTAAATTTCAATTATCTTATGCATATAGCTTTAGATTTTCAATTAATATTGTTTGAAATCATATTTCAAGGCCGGGGAAGATGTTTGCGCCTACCAAAAAGTATGCCCCGGAAGCCTAATGACCACGGAAAACTAGACCTTAGTGAAGTAATTTGTCTTGCAACTGTCACTGTTGATACCGTGGATCCTTTTATCACGGCTCTATTAACAAAATATTCAAGCTTTACGCGCTTACAACGGGTCGTTGCTTACATAAAACGATTTATTCACAACGTTAAGAATAAGTCGCAAAGAATCACCGGTTATCTAAGTACCAACGAATTAAAAAATGCAAATACGTTTATATTGGTTAACGCACAAATGGAAATGTTTCCCGAGGAACGTAAGCTCTTATTTTCCAATAAAACATTGCCACCCAAACATAGACTCAGTTCATACTCTATCTTCTTAGATGAAAATTCTATAATTAGAGTTGGCGGTCGCTTAGATAACTCACCGTACAGCTACGACACAAAACATCCTATTTTGCTCTGTAGCAAACATCATGTTACGAGAATCATATTCCATATGTACCACATAAAATTGCTTCATGCTGGCCCTCAGTTGCTTTTGGCCAATATACGTCTTACTTATTGGCCGTTACGAGGCAGTGACTTAGCGAAACGAACTGTGAGAACTTGTCTCAAATGCTTTAGACATAAGGCAACCAACATTCAACCTGTCATGGGTAATTTACCTAGACCACGAACCGAGCTAGAGTTCCCCTTCTTAAACATAGGAATTGACTATGGTGGGCCAGTGCTGATTGCTGACCGTAAGGGTAGGGGTTGTAAGCTTCTCAAGACGTACCTGTGTATTTTCGTCTGCTTTGCTGTCAAAGCAGTTCATTTGGAGCTCGTTACGGATCTCACAAAAGAGGCCTTTATGGCTGCTTTAAATCGCTTCATGAGTCGACGAGGCAAGCCCGAGAGCATTTGGTGCGACAACGGCACGAATTTTGTCGGATTTTCCAATGAATTGGCAAGGTTTTTAGCATCGTCAAATATTTCCTCAGATATTGCCCAAGAAGGCATACGTTTCAACTTCTCTCCTGCATATTCACCACATTTTAATGGTATATCTGAGGCCACGGTGCGATCTACTAAGTACCATCTTAAAAGAATTTTATCTTCTCCTCCACATTGTCCCCACTTTACTTATGAGGAAATGGCCACATGCCTAGTTCAAGTTGAGGCGATCCTCAATTCACGGCCACTCACTCCTCTATCCTCTGAACCTAATGACTTTTCCGCCCTTACTCCTTCCCACTTTCTAATCGGACGACCACTGACAACTGTGCCTTATCAGCAAGTTTCAGAAAGAAACATTAATAGCCTAGAACGATATAAGAGAATCGAACATATGAAACAGCACTTTTGGATGCGATTCTCCAATGAGTATGTGTCACTCTTACAACAGCGAACCAAGTGGCATACATCAACAGGAACCCTGAAGCCGAACACGCTTGTTCTCATCAGGGACAAAACTCTACCGCCTCTACTTTGGTTGCTCGGACGAGTAACGAAGACTCATCCAGGCAGCGATGGCATCTCACGCGTTGCTGAAATAAAGACTAAGAGAGGCACCATACGAAGAGCCTTCAACAACATCTGCCCGCTCCCGATAGAAGAAGATTCTTGAACGAAGTTCAACCCCGGGAGTATGTCTATGGACGAGTGACAGGTGTCACTCACTTACTTTTCCTGCGTCAGATAGAGAATACATACGTTTGCTGATTATTTGATATTATAGTATTATTTGCATTTAGTCCACTATTATTCAGTACCTAAATAGGTACCCAACCAAATGATGATAATGATTCTCCCCGTACGGGCTCGGTCACGGCGACTGTTAGGGCTAGAGAGAACGTCAGTCATGTGCCTTCATGTTACTGATGTAATGTGCTTATGAATTTTGTTGATATAGGGCCTAAGTGGGGTGTGGACTGTATAGGTGGTTGATGCAAACTTCCAGTAGTTCTTGATAGCTGTTTATTTCTTCCAAGTTCAGGGTGTTGTAGTAGCTAACTGAAAGCTCATGCTAATACAGAGAATGTTTCGGCTTATATACTATTCGGGCCAGCCGTTCGACCAATCACAGATGTTTCTGGAATATTCCACTGGTCTTGCACCATATTTACACATGTTACATAATATTTAAAGGGCCTCGTTCAGCATACAGCTATCTGCGAACCTAACTTAGACTAACACATTTAGGGGTTCGCTACATTTACACAATATAAAAATGCCTGGTTCAGCCTACAGCTAACTGCGAACCTAATTCCACCTAACCCGTCTCGGCGTCCACAACAGGGCCAGATCATTCAAAATGTTTATACATAATTCTAGATTTACTGGGTCTAATCGTGATTGAGGTTATTAGTATTATTAGATAAAAAAAAAACGGAAAAATGCGAGTCGGACTCACCCACCGAGGGTTCCGTACACATTTGTAGGTACTTACAAATAGTTCAGGAATCGGGTCTCGCAGTTTTTTCGAGCTTTTCCCGAAATTCAGAGACAATTTTTTATGCTTAAATTACAAATGTTAAGTTATCACATTTTTTCCTATACTTGTAGTATAAGACGATATTACTCACCAAATTTCATAGTCCAAGGTCAACGGAAAGTACCCTATAAATTTTGATTCCTTTGAGTGTCGTAATATACCTACGCGTTTGCGCCATAAACAGCCGTATCTAGTGTAAAATAAAGAATATTCTTATTTTTTTTTGCTTACTTAGAAGATTATTTTTTTCACAGCTTCAAGGGACTGTATACCTGTAGTTTTAATTTCAACTCGATACCTCAACGCGTTTCCGAGATGAAGGGTCTTGACATACACACGGTCGGACAGACAACGAAGTGATCCTATAAGGGTTCCGTTTTTTCCTTTTGAGGTACGTAACCCTAAAAAGCAATGAAAATTTAAATCACGCTTGTTATTATTTGTTGAACATTATAGTCCGACCGTGACTTGGATTCAGCATTATTTACATGATTATCCTGACCCATCTCATCCTTTATTTGGGAGAGACTTCTCCAAAAAAGGTTAGAAGGAGTGCGTCTTTGGTCTTAATACTAGCGTTTTAAATGCTTGGTGGCCCAAGTGAAGTTACATAATCTACTAAGTGCGAGTTACATTAATGAATAAATTCGTAATGACAAAATTCAATCTTCTGAGCAATTACAGAGTTTATGTTTGAATCGAATTTATTTATGTGATATGATGAAATGAAAATGAAAAAACTTTATTTATAAAAGGGTTAAAAGAGTGGTGACTGGCTCCCAAACTAGGATTCCCTGTGCTATGGGTAGCCAGGCTTCTTCCAAAATACATAATAATATGTGTTTTACAATAGTTACTAATTGCTAAACGTTCTTATACCGTAACCTAAGTAACGACTACAAGAAACATCACAAATAGCAATACCAGCTTACAAACGTTGAAACACGAGTCCCACTAATTTTATAATATGAAAGTTCGTGTTTTTTAATTATTATTACAACCACAATGTATGTTAATTAGCACATAGTCTTCATTACTTAAATTTTAATAAAATGTACATTCATTTGCAACGGTTTTTATTTGTTATTATGGACCTGTCTCTGAACTAAGAATACCACTAAGCAAAATACCTAAAACATCGTTCGTCTCTTCAGAATACCCAAAAAAGAACGAAACAAAAGGTCACTTAACCACTTAGTTACCCCAGTGAGACTCCCATTCCAAAAACATTCCAGATATGTATTGATTTCAATCAGATTTTTTTTAAATATCTTGTGCAAATTCAAAATAGTGCGTTTAACCTTAAGATTAACGAGCGTCCCAGGCAGACATACTTCGACCAAATAAGGGATGTAGTTAAGGGCAAGATAAAAGTACCCGAAATCCGCGTGGACAAATGAATGTTGATGAAGCGATAGAGGTTTCTCAGGATTGTGGCAAGTGACAAACCTTGGTCTCTGTCTTACATAAGCAGCCTACATAAGTCCCACTGTAGGGCACGGGCCTTCTCTCAGGGGGAGAGTGTGGGCTTAATCACCACGCGTGCCCATCGCGGATTGACGTTTTCAAGCGCTGAGGTATATGAATAGCTCAGACACTCAGGTTTCCTCACGATGTTTTCCTTTACCGTTAGCGAGTGGTATTGCTACTATAACTTCAAAAATGTACATAACTTAGACTGTAACTTCACAAATGTACATAGCTTAGAAAACCAAGTCTGTTAGAATCACTATTGTTTACTCTGTATTTATGGGCAGGTGATATTTAGTTTTAAAATGAAACGTCAGTGTGTTGTTTACTATCTGCGTTTCGTTATATCTACGAGAGTTATTTGTAATGACAGATACTTCGTAGATTTGAATGAGATACACAGAATAGTGAGATATAACGAAACGCAGGGATGACAGCTGTCAACGGATCGGACGATACGAACATTATTGTATGAACTGGATAAAAGTGTGAATTATATCGATTAAATTCAAAGCAATCTCTTTTTATTTCTACTATTTCTGAGTGGATTCTTTAGCTCAGAAGTGGGATTAAGATAGCCTACAGCCTATTTCCGCGTTAAGCCTCCTAAAAATGGACGATGCTGAGAAACCAAATCGGAAAAGCCGGTCACGTCATCGAAGTCACCGGCAACAATCCCGTGAAGATCAAACGCGAAGCCGTAGTAAAAAGGACAGGGATAAACCACGAGACAAAACCCGCAATGAAGAACGCAAACATGTAGGGCCTAAGAGGCACCGTGAGATTGCAGATCATATTACTGTACGGAGTCGTAAAACACGAAGCCGGAGTCCGAATACTCCTCCACTAGCACGAGAGAGTCGACGTTTACGTGATCGTGAGACACGAAGCCAAAGCTGGGACACATCACCAACGACGCGCAGAAGAAAAAGGAGGAATCGCACACCAGATGACACGGGCGAGATCAGATCGAGTGAAGAAAGTCGGCGGCGTAGGAGACGTAGGAAGCACAGCAGAAGCGATAGTGAGTCGAGTGCAGGAAGAGGTCGACGCAAGAAGAGGAGTCACGTTAGCAGGAGTGTTTCTTCGTCCGAACGAGGTCATGTGAGTCACGCTTATAACAATACCGAATTGATTTTGACTGAATTGATTAAATCATTGAACCATCGTCCGGAAGGAAATAAATTCCCTATGTTAGGGAACGTCATACCAGAGTTTGATCCCATGGTAAAAGGCCAAACTGTTTCCACTTGGCTCAGCAAGGTGGATGAATGCGCTCGATTATACAAGTGGGGCGAGGACCAAATTATCCACTACGCTTTACCCAAGCTCAGTGGTGTGGCCAAGACTTGGTATCAGGCTTTGCCGTCAATGTCATTCTCGTGGCCTGAATGGAAGGTCAAACTTACTGATTCTTTTCCATCCAGTGATGATTATGCAGAGCTGCTTAACGAAATGCTTTCGAAAAAACTTAAATATAACGATTCAATAGAGTTATATTATTACGAAAAAATTAATCTTCTAACTCGATGCGAAATTTATGGGAAAAGAGCAGTAGACTGCTTGCTGTTTGGTATTGAAGATAGATCACTCAGGTTAGGAGCAAAGGCAGCTAAATGCAACGAACCAGAGCAGGTATTACAATATTTTCAATCAATAAAACAACAGTCACGTGAGCTAGATAATAGAGCCAAAGCACCTCAAGACAAGAAACCTGCCATGAACATGAACAACGCTAATAATAGCACTCAGGCAAATAATACAAAACCATTTCGTTCGCGCGAAAATACCGGAACCAATATAGTTTGTTACAATTGTAACGAAACTGGACATTACAGTTTTAGATGTACTAAAAAGATACTTAAATGTAATGTATGCAATAAGTTGGGTCATGTGAGTACTAATTGTCCAAGATTGCCAACGGACCCGAACAATAAGTCGTCTGATCCTCCTAAAGAAAAGACGGTAATGAAGTTATGACAATCTAAGACCGACGATGACAAATATTTAATTGATCTGAAACTGAACGGCCAGCTTGTTAAGGGATACGTAGACCTAGGTAGCCAATGCACGTTATTGCGGCTTACGAATGCCATAAAATTAGGTATTCAGTGGACAACAGAAGAATTGCCTGTAATGCGAGGTATAGGTAGTAATGTTGTGTTACCGCTGGGTAAGACCGTGCTGCAAATCGACATTCAAGGCATTGTTGAGGCTGTGGAAGTCTACATTGTAGATGACAACGTCATAAAACATGCAATTTTAATAGGTCATAGTTTTACCGAACGACCGGGAATCGTAATAACAAAAACCACTGATTCATTAATATTTGAACGAGAACTTCCCATAAAATTGCATTTAGTTCTTTATGAGGACGCGGTTGTCCCTACAAATAGCTTGATAGTGATCAAGGTTGAATGTAATGATGCCAACTACTCAGGCACAGTTTACGTCAATGGGTCATTGCGTGGTCCTTCAGGTAAAGAATATTACTTATTACCTGGGGAATACAGCGTAGTAGATGGTCGAGGCTCTTTGCTGGTGCAAAATGTTACAATGAGCGAACTTAAACTACAGAAAGGACTATTAATAACAAGAGCATTGCGTACTAATCAGTTTGAACGCGTGAATATACTGAACTTTGATGACCCTGACGTACAAAAATCTATTAATTACGGCATAAACATGTCCGAGCCTGAAAAAGAACGATTGCAGCAATTTCTAAAGAGATACAATGAGTGTTTTTCCCACTCTTTGGCTGATTTAGGATTTACTGATATTGAAGAGATGCAGATTGACGTGACCGATACAAAACCGGTAGTATACAGGCCTTACAGACTTTCGTATCCTGAACGTGAACTTGTTCGATCAATGGTAAAGGAAATGCTTGATGCGAATATAATTTGTGAATCAACCTCCGCGTACGCAAGTCCAATTCTCCTCGTGAAGAAAAAGACAGGAGATAAACGCTTTTGTATTGATTACCGTGCTTTAAATAATGTAACCAAAAAGGAACATTTTCCGCTGCCATTGATCGAAGATCAATTAGATAGGTTATCAGGGAATTCGCTTTTTATATCTCTTGATTTAGCGTCAGGATATTATCAAATTCCTGTCGCTGAAAAGTCCCAGGATAAGACGGCCTTTGTTACACCTGATGGCCAATATCAATTTAAGAGGATGCCCTTTGGCTTGGCCAACGCACCCTCCATATTTCAGCGGACAATGAATAAGGTCCTGGCTGGAATTGGCTATGTCATTATCTACATGGATGATATCTTGATACCCGCTCACGACTTTGATGAGGGTCTAATGAGGTTGGAGGAAGTTTTAGGTGCAATGCGTGAAGCAGGGTTTACTCTCAAATTGAATAAGTGTTTTTTTCTTTCACGAGAAAATAGATTTTCTTGGTTTCGAAGTTAGTGCGTCGGGCATTCGGCCAGGTTCACGAAAAATAGCAGCAGTGTCCGAATTTCCCACACCTGCAAATATTCACGAAGTCAGGAGATTTATAGGATTGACGAGTTTCTATAGACGTTTTATCAAAAACTTTTCATTAATAGCTCGACCACTAACGGACCTTTTGAGAAAACACACTACTTGGAGATGGACCAACGAACATGTTGAAGCCTTTGAAACTCTCAAAAATAAACTAGTTGAGAGACCAATCTTGGCACTATACGATGCTAGTCGAGAAACCGAGTTGCATACAGACGCCTCAAAATTTGGTATCGCAGGCATTCTTATGCAACGAGGTACCGATGGACTGATGAGACCCGTAGCGTATTACAGCCGTAAGACAACTATTGATGAACAGAAATTTCACTCATTCGATTTAGAGACATTAGCTGTTGTAGCATCATTGAGCCGATTTCGAGTATATCTACTTGGTCTGAAATTTAAACTTGTCACGGATTGTAATGCGCTGCGGACCACCCTCACGAAAAGGGATCTGATACCCAGGATTGGCCGGTGGTGGATTCAACTACAGGAGTATAATTTCGAAATAGAATATAGGTCCGGTTCTCAAATGCCTCACGTTGACGCCCTAAGTCGGGCTCCTGTCTCCGAATCGTTGGACGTTAATGAAACTCACGTAATTGATGTCCTTAGTGTAGAGGTTGATGATTGGATTGCCACAGTACAGGACAATGACGAAGAAGTTAAAAAAATAAAAGAAATTCTTTCAAACAAAGACACCAAGTTGGTCGTGGACGTTCACAAGAACTACCAAATTAAGGGTAATCATGTCTACAGAATAGTTGACGATGGAATAAAGTGGGTGGTTCCGAGATCTGTTCGATGGCAATTGTTAAGAATGAACCACGACGATGTGGGACATTTCGGATACGAAAAGACTTTAAAGAGACTCAAGTCTTCCTTTTGGTTCTCAAAAATGCGCAGATTCACCAAAAAGTACGTCAGCGCATGTCTCGAGTGTGCTTACCACAAAGCTCCTGGAGGAGCAAAGGAAGGGATGCTTAATCCTATCCCCAAACCAGACATTCCTTTCCATACACTACACGCTGACCATTTGGGACCGTTCATTCGGTCGCGGAGAGGCAATACTTATCTGCTCGTTATAGTAGACTCTTTTACAAAGTTTGTAAGCATAAAGCCCGTTAGAGATACTAAAACAGCTACAACAATAAGAGTACTCAAAGAACATTTTAGTTGTTTTGGAGTACCTACTCGACTGATAACGGACCGGGGCTCATGCTTCACAAGTACAAAATTCAAGGCTTTTGTAACAAGCATAGGAGTAAAGCACATACTAAACGCAGTAGCCACTCCGCGAGCGAATGGGCAGGTCGAGAGATTTAATAGGACAATTTCCGATGCGTTAGGTACAAAATGTCACGGTAAAAATGACAATACATGGGACGAGTATGTTGGCGATGTACAACTTGGAATAAACACGACTGTCAATAAATCTACAGGAAAAAGTCCGTCTGAATTGCTGTTCGGATTCAAAGTTGCAAGTTCATCTGAGAATATATTAAATGAAGTGATTACTGAGACTGTGGAGAGAGTTGATGGGGAAAATTTGACTGATCTAAGAAATAAAACAAAGGATAGGGTCGAAAAAGAACAAGTCGTTGCCAAAGAACGGTTTGATAAACATAGAAAACCACCAACAAAGTATTGTGAGGGAGATCTCATCAGAATAGAAAGAACAATGTTCGACAAGGACAGGCAAGGTAAATCCAAAAAGTTAATACCCAAATTTCATGGTCCTTATAGGATAACTAAAATTCTACCAAACGATAGGTTCCTCGTCGAAGATACCCCTCTTACTAAGAAAGGAAATAAAAGATATGAAAACGTTGTTTCGATAGATAAGATCCATCCATGGCTTAATTTTAAGGGATTTAGTAGCGAGAATGACAGTGAAGGTAGTGACATTGAAAATGACCATAACGATAAATAAGTAAGGTGAATGGTAAACATTGTTAATAAATTACGCCAGTATCAAGTTGAAGTTTGATTCGAAGTTTATATAACATACATGTACACAATATATAATTATATTCTTAACGATTGGAGTGAAAGTATAAGATAAATTTGTATATAACAATTAGTAAGAGATGTAGAACTGATTATGAATTAAATGTATTATATAAAATAAAAGTAGGCAAAATAGTAGATAAGGTATTAATAAGTGAGACTAAGGTATAGCATAGGTTATGAGCGGTCAGTGCTGACTGGAATAAATATGGCACAGATGGCCGCAGATCATGACAGACTATGCTGTATACTTAAAACTTTGAACATGATTGTGACTAGTGATAGTGACTGCGATGAAAAGACACAGGTTATGAGCGGATAGTGCAGATTGCGAGTAATGTTGGTTAGTAAGTAACCGATGTTGCACAGATATCCGCAGATCATAATAGACTGTGCGTAGATTAAGATTAAGATTAAAAGCGTGAGTTATAAGCAAACAGCGTGATGGAAAAATGGCGCAGATGTTTGCAGATTATAACAGATCATGCAATGAGAATAATGATTTGTAATTGAATACTTAACTAATTTGTAACGATCAACAATTAATAAGAACGAAGAATGATGACTAAAAATTCACTTGAATTCTGCTTAATGAGAGGACTCATTCTAAAAAGGATGGCCGAGATGTTAGAATCACTATTGTTTACTCTGTATTTATGGGCAGGTGATATTTAGTTTTAAAATGAAACGTCAGTGTGTTGTTTACTATCTGCGTTTCGTTATATCTACGAGAGTTATTTGTAATGACAGATACTTCGTAGATTTGAATGAGATACACAGAATAGTGAGATATAACGAAACGCAGGGATGACAGCTGTCAACGGATCGGACGATACGAACATTATTGTATGAACTGGATAAAAGTGTGAATTATATCGATTAAATTCAAAGCAATCTCTTTTTATTTCTACTATTTCTGAGTGGATTCTTTAAGTCATAGGTATATGCCCGCACTGGGGATCGAACCTGGGTCTCTTGCTTCCGAGTCCAATGTTCTACCCACTAGGCTACTACCGGCCTCTGTCTACAATTTATGAATGTATGTAACCCTAAGCTATGCAGCACAAATCTTATGCTTATGTCAACAGTTTACGTACGTATTACTGTTGGGCCTTATATTAGAAAGAGAAGTGGAGAGAGAACAAGACAGTATTAGCTTAGTTCCCAAGGATACTCACGAAGGATTTTCAAAGAACAAACAATTTAAACTACTGGGGTAGCCTTGAAATGGGAAAAATAAGATGTCTTAAGTACAATCCTACCCTACGACACCACAATGAATGGAATGGGTAATATATTTTGTTCCGAAATCGAAGCTGTCGCCATCGAAGAGGTTCACCTGTTGATATTTTCGAATTAGAAGTGTTTAGGTACTCATCAGTGAAAATTGTTTTTTGAGAAGAAAAAGGGAATTTTATTCACCTTGTATCGTTTAACTCTAAATACGACTATAAATAACCTTACCCAGGTAACAAAACGTACGAAATAAACACATGTGGAACGACGGCAAGATAAAAAACCGAACGTTAGGGCATTAACAACTTTTACGCCCGATTCTTGTTCTGGAGATAAAAGTAGGTCCGGTTCACAAAGACCCTCCCCGAGTTTTGTTCATGTTGGAAAAAAGAAAGATTCTTCGATCCTTCGGTGGATAAAACGCGCGTTAGTGAAACGCCTCAGGTCTGGCTTAGGGAAGAATAGGAATATAATACCACCAAAGTTCAACTAAAATGTATAAAAAAAAGCTATGATTTTTTTTCGTAAGCTAGTTTGTACACAGTTGGTATTTACTACACAGTCTTAAAAAGACTAAGTTTTTTGTCCATTTTTTCGTCCAAAACGACCTAGATTTTGAAATGGACACCTAGTTTAACTTGTAACGTTCATTAAGTTGCAGTTTCTGTGCTACTTTGAATAAAAAAAAAATGATTTTATTTGATTTACCTTTAAGAGGATACAGGTGGCTCAGTACTAAAAAGATGACATGTTGGTGTTGTCTAAAAATACAAAGTTATAAAAATAAACACTATGCATAACATACCATAAACTCACGCCTGTATACCAGAGGGGTAGGCAGAGACCAGGGACTGCCACTTGCTACGATCCTGACAGATCAATTTCGCTTCCTCAACATTCATTAGTCGTTGCATGCACGCACGCCGGTTTCGGGTACTTTTTATCTTGCCTTTTGCTAATACATCCCCTATTTGGTCGAATATGCGTAATCAACATTTCTGGAAATACCTATTTCAAACAATAGAAAAAAAGTAAAAACAATAGTATGTAATACATTTACATTACAAAATGTAACATTACGGCGTCACTACAAACTGTTACAAATGCAAAGAAGTTTTTTTTAATTCTATGTCGCGTAGAAACTGAAACTTAATGAACGTTACAAGTTATCTATAGATGTCCATCTGTCCGTGTGTCCATGTATCGAAGCTTTTTTTCTTTTTAGGGTTCCGTATCCAAAGGGTAAGGGACCCTAATACTAAGACTCTGCTGTCCGTCCGTCCGTCCGTCTGTCACCAGGCTGTATCTCATGAACCGTGATAGTTAGACAGTTGAAATTTTTACAGATGATGTGTTTCTGTTTCCACTTTAATAACAAAATAATACTAAAAACAGAATAAAATAAATATTTAAGGGGGGGCTCCCATACAACAAACGTGATTTTTTTGCCGGGTTTTGCTCGATGTTAATAACGGTAACAGGTAGACGCTTATAATATTTAAGTGTTGCATAGATAATGGTACGGAACCCTTCGTATGCGAGTCCGGATCGCACTTGGTCGGTTTTGTTTTATCTATGTAAGAGCAGCAGAGGCCAATACCGCTTGGTGCGTGTCCGGACTCAGTAATCGCGGATAATCCCGCGTTATTTCACAATAACTCAGCCTCGGCAGCGAATTTATCTCATTTATGACCTTAATTTCGTTTGCTTTAGAGGTGAGACTTCAAATACCTTGTACCGACTACCGGTCTATCAACTCCTTTCATCTTTTCCATCTGGAAGAAATTACTTTTACTAATAAGGTCAACTGTAATTTATTATTTTTAAATGTATTTTTTGGTGTACAATAAAAAAAATATACTTAATACATCTATCTATCTACCTTGTCTAAGCTCGGCAACATTGGTGAACTTGCGAGAATTCCTTTATATTTGCTTCGAGAGAATCGTAAACCAATATGCTGATAATTAAGAGTTAGTTAAACCGTTTTTACCGGTTGTTCATTAAATGGAACAAGAACACTTCAGCACACATAAAAACGAATAGAGAGCACTGACATACAAGCCTCCGTTATCACTGTCGATGTGGATACGAATTAAAGAGAAAATAGATAGGGCAAACCATTAAAGTTAAGTGAAAAACTGTAATTTTAAATGTGCAAATACTCTATCCTTGGGGACAGCTACGTTTTTGCGCCGTTTGGGGTCGAGAGGATGGGTCCGTGGGGCCCTGAGGCGCGTAATCTTTACAAACAAATATCTATGCGCCTCATCAACTTGTCAGGCGACCCTAGAGCTGGTAGCTACCTCGATCAGCGCATCAGCCTGGCCATCCAGAGGGGTAATGCTGCCAGTATCTTGGGAACTCTCCCCAACGGCAGCGGTCTAGAGACAATCTTTTATATATAGATAATATTTATTATAAATATGTAAATATGAATTTTGTTATTCTGTAAAATCAACAGCAATTAATAAAGTATCTGAGTTAATTAATTTATGAATAAAATAAATATTTAAGGGTTATTATCCTACTACAATATAATACAATATTAGGCTCCCATTTTAAATTAAAACATTTAAAATATAGTATGCCTGAAAATTGTTAATTTATCGGAAGTCTATTTATTTAATAGCTCGTAACTTGTTGGAAATATAAATCAACAATATTTTTAAGTATGCCATGATGAGTTTGTACTTTATGTTATCGTAAAATTTACTAATATTTCTAAATGTAATGCTCACATATAACGTTTTTTTCATTTAACAGGTACAATTGTTAATTAGGTAGGTCTACTTTAAGTCCCGACGCTTCTGATAACTTTCGATAAATAACAGAGATATTGTTGCGTAATAGTTATTTCAGGGGGTAACTTTGACATTTTCTTTCCGCTTCGATATACTAATCAATTAGACTACATAAGACATAATGAGCTCTATTAGCTGTTATCGGTGTCTTAAACAAACGTCGTCTTAAGAAAAGTAGAAATCGTTTGTTTGATGATGAAACATAAACTTATGACAAATCTGTCACGTTCGCGCGTAGTCGCTACGACTGCTACGAAAATTCGTAGCGTCTACGGCGTAGCATAAACATCATTGCTATTGGACCGGCATACAAGCATTTTATTTATTGTAATCGCTTTTTCACTTGTGTCACGAACGATGAAAATACTATAGATGTCAAAATACCCGTCTTTCTTTTGAATTGTCAAAAATCAAAAATGATGTCCGTTTTCCCTTTTGTTATTCGGTAGATTCGCCAGTTTGTTTGTTAGCCAATTTTTTGTAATTATTACTTTAGAATTATAGCTTATTGCTTGATTACATCTATATATTTTGTCAGAGTAAGTTCTGATATGATACACGCGACTGCGTCATAGCAAAATATGTTATATCCCAGTTGCCACTTCTATGATTTCTTTCGTCCGTTGGCGAACATTTAAAGCATTATTTGTGGTTTTTTCTGACCCTGCTATTTTATGCTCCTAGGTAATGGCTACGGATTGAAATTCTTTTGTCTAGGCGACGGGTCTTAATTTAATGGGCATCCTCACTGATTCAACACATACCATTTCACTTGGCCTTTGTTCTTGGCCGTAGCACGGGTTTTTATGGCCCGGGTTACATTACTGGTCGAGGCAAAGCACCGTTTGAAGGGATAGATAACAAAAAGGAAGGTTTAGTTATTTTACCCTAGTAAGTCAAGCCCTATGTCACTGATAAGGGATAAGAGGAAATCATCATCATCAAGTCAAGGGATTGCATTAGAGATAAATTAGATTAATCATAATTATAATGATTTATTTATTATTTTATTTAATATTCTTAACGTATTTAATTTTATTTATTGCATGTCATGGTAATAATACAGGTGGTAATAATCTTAATAAATCATTTATGTTCTACATGGCATTACAAACTTTTTTAAGTATAATTATCACGCGACTATACAAATACTTATGAAACTACGTACTTACAAATATGTATACATTTATTTAAAAAAAAAAGTAATAAGGTCTTTATTAATAAAAATGGTTACATTTACTACTTTACAAAGGAGAATTTGCTCATAAAATGGTTTTAGCCTGTTAGATTATGACCTTGAAAAGAACCATTAAAAACCACTGTGGTGGCTTAATCGGGTCCTTGAGATTTCTGCTGATTAATATAATCGAAGAAGGCATGTTAAAAGATAAATAAACGTGGCAATTTTTTTGCTCTTCTTTTCATTATATAACCCATCAAAATCGGTTATATCATGAACAGTATTAGTCGTAGAGAAAAATAATTATATTTTTTATATTGATTGTAAATTATTCCGGTAATGTGGTACAAAAACGCGCCATACTAATGGGCTCAACCTATGACGTCACACCTTGCACTGTTTCCCAATATTTGAGTTATCTCGTAAAATTGTGCACCTACATCTTAAAAAAAAAACGTTTAGAATTTGATGAAAAAACTATATTTAATAATTTTTTTTATTATTACAGTAACTTCATTATTCGCATTTTTTGGTAAGCTGAAAACACCGAGAAAATATTTTTTATTTTTATTTTTCAACTTTTCCTGAGCTTTTCTGTAACTTCTATGTTATAAAAGCAATGGCATTCCAATTTAAGTTTAGAACAAGTTTTCCATTATATACCTACATTTATTATTTATTCATAAGACAAGATAATAATATTCGTTTTGTACACCAGCGAAACAATAATTAGGTACATATTATTCAACACTTATTCACTATTTTTATTAAACTTAAAATAAAAAAAAAAAACACACTTAAACTAACTAACTAACGTACAGGGAGAAGAAATAGCCTGCAGCCTTCTCTTAGAAAGAAAGAAAGAAAAAATACAAAGAAAGAGTGAGTGGTATTACTATGAAGAATATGAAATTTGGAAACACCTGGCCAGCCCACTGTGCTACCATCGCACTTGGTGTAAAAACACAACAAAGTAATAAGAGTCCATCCATTGCGCAAGGCCAAAATTGATATCAGCACTTTTCAAATTAAATCATTGATTGCTTCACACGTACATGCTGGGAGGGCTAAAAAGTTGTTTGCAAATGGATGTGAGCCTAGAAAAAAAAACTCACAGCCAAATGTTTAGGACATAGTGATGCAGACAGCGATACGCGGTAGCTCTTCAGGTAGCGACATTGGGGCTCCTTAGAGTAACACTGACGCCACCTAGGGAAAAAAAATCTTTTTATACAGATCGTATTTGCAAAAAGTATCTGTACAATGTCTCAATCATGTTCATCGTCAACCCATTATGTCCCCACCGAGGGGCATGGGTCTCTTCCCTGAGGAAGGTATAGGTCATACTCCACAACGGGGGCCAAGTCCGGATTGGTGGAGGCTTGTAGACTAGTGGCTCGTCTACTATCAGAAGTTGTCAAGCCACCCTAAGGCCTCTGACTTAGCTTAACGACTGCCATCTATCGACGGCAGCCGGCACCAACAGCTTAACGTGCCTTGCGAAGCACGGAACCGCTCGGAAAAATGCCACTAGCGTTAGGCATAGACGGCGACCCATCCATGCACTTCGTGATCGTTTAAGATCACTCAGGCAGCCGCGGCTACGAGCGGTTTCAATCATGTAAATCATGTTAATAGTGATAAGGATAAAACACACCAACGCGGTGGCGGTGGCGGTGCATACAAAATTTTACTGCCGTAAATGATATCTTTTTATACAGATCGTATTTGCAAAAAGTGTGTGTAAAATGTCTCAATCATGTAAATCATGTTAATAGTGATAAGGATAAAACACACCAACGCGGTGGCGATGGCGGTGCATACAAAATGTTACTTCCGCAAATGATTTATGTATGGACCGCCACCGGCCACCGCGTTGGTGTGTGTCATGCTTTAGGCAATAACTCTAGGACTAAAAACGGTCGTTTTTGGTGTAGGTAAATGCTATTTAGTCCCAGTTCAGTGATCCTGGGTTCTCGGTCGTAGGTCCTGAAATCACTATTAAATTGATAGAGAGAGCGTACAGACACTTTTTTCCAAATATGATCTGTAAAAAAAGATATAATATTTGTCTTGGTGGCGCTAGTGTTACTTTGCGGAGCCCCTTAATGTGGAAGCACACGGCGGTCATTGGCAGCAAAACCCACGAGTTTCCTTTAATTGTCTCAGATTTGTCGTTGTTGGCGACAAGTTCTCAGCACAATAGATTATAAAAAATATATATATATTTTATTCGTCACACGCCTGCCAACTTTTACTTTCGCGACCTGCGGAAATAAAAGTTGGCAGGCTGGCGAAGGATGATACACACCAACGAGGTGGTGGTGGCGGTCCATATATAGCTCATTTACTGCAGTAGTATTATTATGGACGTATGAATGGACTGCCACCGCCACTGCGCTGTTCAGTTTCATCCTTAGATAAATACCATGGGTCTCTGCCTACCCCTCTGTGATATAGGCGTGAGTTTATGTAACGTTGATAAGTGAAACTGACCGTTTTCCTCTTTCCGCTACCGCTTGCTTCTTTCACCTAATCGTGGTAACAGTAAAACCTGTTAGAGTAACATTTCAATAGCGTTATTCCATTCGCACTAAAATGCACTGGACGGCCGAGTCGTCGGATTTCATTTTCAGTCTTTTTTCAGTGTTGCGTTCTTTTGTTTTGCATATTATGTTACTTATCTGCTTATTTTGTTTTTGTGACGTATCTTGTTGGTATAATAATGGTTTTTCTTCTTCTTTTTCTTCTTCTTCAAAGGAAAAAAAATATTGTTAGGATGAGCTCACATTTCTGAATTTCGAAAGAAAATAGAACTCGAATTTATCGATATATGTATCGCTTCCATGTTGTAACATAAGAGCCAATATTGATAAAGAACAATGGGTAATTTTTTATGGACCCCGTACCTATTCTTGTAGCATAATAGACTAGGTATCATTTGAAAGAGGTATGTTTGAAATACTCAAAAGTTAACGAACAAGTGACTAAGCAATGAACAAAAAATTGCTTACTTGAGCATTCGTTGTAGAAAAAACACTCTAAGACATTTACATAAAAAATTTACTCAATAAACATAACATAAAAAACATAAAATATTTGAAAATAATAGTCCACCGAGGGGAGAAAACGATCTATTTCTTAAAGGAAACTTGAGAATAGATATAGAACTTTCTTCTGGGTGATACATAGTGCTTTATACTACAACTACGAGGCAGATTAAATTATTAAAAACGTACTGGTAAATTATAACTTTAGTATAACACTAAATTTAACAAACTTGTTTTTTTCATAGGGCATAAAAAGGTTGCCAGACTTCTTTTATTGCTTAGATTAGATTAGATTAGATTAGATTAGATTAGAACACTTTGAAAAACCGAGTACAAAAGGAAATCCTATCTCTTTTTTCTAATTTATTGAAAACTTATTGAGATTTGACGTTTGCATTTTTTATGTTCGCTGCTAAAAAATAAAAGAACGCTAACAGGGCATTAATGGATTTTCATACAACATTCCTGCCCTGCTATGGAGGGCAGTAATGAAATTCCATGTAACTTTTCCCGCTGCAATTTGTAACCCGTTTATGAACGAGTAGTGAGACACTTTCAATGATGAATAGAAAACAGAATAAAAGATAATTTGCAAAGTAACAGTAAAGTTGTCAGTGAGGAGACATTCGTCAAAAGGTAAAGTAGCAATGCAAATCCAAAAGAAATCGGGAAATGGGTGACGTAATTTTGATTTAAAAGTGACTGAAATAAATATTTAAAAAAATGTTGTAAAGAGGTTTACACCGTTACAAGTTGTATCAAACCGGACCCTGTAGGTTTTGCTGACTGTGGCGCAAGAGGTAGTTTGGGTTGAAAAAAGTTTCATTCACTTTCTGAATACAAATCAGTGTGAGGCTGTCCTATTATTCGGCAAATGAAAAAAACGTGCATTGACTCGTAATACCTATTATTTTGCAATTTATTTTTCAAATTTAAATGAATACATAAGCCGTTGAGAGGTAAAATATGACCTGTTTTTCACAATGAAAAGAACATTGCTAACGATGTAAAAATCACCCTAAAGTGTGTTCATTTAAGAATTTGTAGTAGTACTACGCCCCACTGACGCTCTCTAGGAAAACATCGTTAGGAAACCTAAGTGTCTGAATTGTTTAATTACCCCAGTGCTTATATATCCAATTTGTAGTGGGCACTCATCATCATCATCATCATCAGCCATTCGACGCCCACTGCAGGACATAGGCCTCCTTCGTGGTTTATGAAACCATGAGGGGTTTTGCCATGGGCACTCGTGGAGATTTAATTAAGCCTTCTCTCTCTGAAAGAAGACCTGTGCCCTACAGATAAATAAAGATAATGCCGGTCTAGCAAGCTGGCATCGCCCCAGGCTGTCATTGCAAATTATAGATAATATTAGCAATAAATAAATTCGTTCATTATATTATAAGCAATAAATTAATTAATTAATTAATTCATTCATTCGTAATATTATTATTATTATTTATTTACAAAGTCCTTGTAACTTTACAGTAGACACGAAATCGTTACAGAACTAGAACATCTAAATCATGGTTCTCAATCAATCAATCAAATAACCTCTGGCGTGAGTTTATGTAAATATATAAACCATGTATATGCCACAAGATGGACAGATGACCTCATCCAAGTGGCAGGAAGACGCTGGATGCAAGCCGCTTCCAACCGGTCTTTTTGGAAATCCATGGAGGAGGTCTATGTTCAGTAGTGGACTTCTTGTGGCTGAATGATGATGATGATGATGTATATGCTTATAATATTCTTCAACAGTTTATCTATTTTCTTTATTTTTTGTAGACATTTTGACCAGCTCCAGAGAATATTGGTAAGGTCGAAGTCTGGTTCAATTATTTTATTTTCTTTATTTACAAAACCAACAGGACAAGTAACCACACACACACACACACACACACACACACACACACACACACACACACACACACACACACACACACACACACACACACACACACACACACACACACACACACACACACACTAACACACACACACACACACACACACACACACACACACACACGCACGCAGGATGTCGACGCATATAAGACTTAACAAAACTGTAATACACGTAAAGATATTAAATATATAGTTCAATATATGAAGAAACTTTTCGAATATACAAGAATTGAAGATATTTAGTTTTCTTTTGAGCGAATGTGGGTGGAAGGGCCGGTAAGGGACGTCCCAGGCGGACATACTTCGACCAAATAGGGGATGTATTAGCAAAAGGCAACATAAAAGTACCCAAAACCGGCGTGCGTGCATGCAACGACTAATGAATGTTGAGGAAGCGAAAGTGATCTGTTAGGATCGTAGCAAGTGGCAGTCCCTGGTCTCTGCCTACCCCTCTGGGATACAGGCGTGAGTTTATTCGGGAATTCGTGGGTTCGAATCCCGGCATGTGCCAATGACTTTGCTTTCAAAGTTACGTACATGTGCTGCTATAAGCAGCAATAGCAGCAATAACTGTGAAGAAAACCAGCCTTAGGACCTGAGTGTCGGAGGTTTTCACATAGTTTGAACTTAATTGACCACAGAGGGCAGTGACGTGGACACTGACAAACAGTCTCAAGAACATTCTTAAATAACGAAAATCACGCGGTGTTACGTGGGAGAGCTTGGTTTACTAATAAGAACAGCAACTTAATAGCACTTTCAAGATCAGTGTAAGAAGCAAGAATGTTTTATTAATACGTCTGTTACTAGTTGCAATTGCATAGTCCTTAAGTCATGGACTTAAGACTTGTAACTAACGATATGTACTAGGTACTATCCGCGATGAGAAATGAATCGTGAAAATGCTAGTTCTACAGCCGCAAAGAAGTTTAAAGCACTCCCGCCCGATAAAAGTGCTCTACAGCGGAATCCATTTTAATAAATGTCACTTGGGGTTTAACGTTTTATGTCGGAGAAGTGTTTTAGCATAATTAGGTTGGTCTGTACGTTTTTTGCTAAAGAATTCCATTCTTTGGAACTCGAGCTGGGATGAAACGTGAACCCACAGTAAATAGTCTTACGCCCTAATAATGCCGCCTATATACGTCCCACCGCAGGGTACAGTCCTCTCAGAGAGAGAGAGAGTATGGGCTTAATTACCACGCCAGCCGATCGCGGATAGGTAATTTCAAGGTATGTAAATACCTCAGATACTCACGTTTCCTCACGATGTTTTCTTTCACAGTTACCGAGTGGTATTGCTGCTATAGCTTGTCAAAACTTAGAAATCAAGTTCATTGGTACACGTCGGGAGTCGAACCCACTGCAAAAAGCAGAGTCAATTCATATAGATTCAACAATAAACGTTTGGTCGGGTGGCCATTTAATTTGCAAGTCTATGCATGCATGGGATGGGTCACGTGTGTAGTCGGGCCGGAGTCTAATAAAATCTCGGCCGTTCGTGTGATAACCGCTCGGGTTGGAGTGTTTTAATTTGAATTTTTACACGACATCCGACTGTGAAAGAAAAGGGTTACTAGGACGTATGTATGTTTATTTAATTTTATTAAGGTTTTGTAATTTAATGTAAATGGGTAGTATTAAAATTTTAAATAAAACATATATTTCTTTTCGAGGTCCTATCTAGGGCCGTCGATAATTACTTTTATGATTTCTGAAACTTAAATTAGCATAAAAAAATTAAGAACAATATAAAGAAAATTATAACTAGGTATGGTTTTATGGAAAGGGCTATGCTCGGAATTTCTCTACGAGATCGAATCAGAAATGATGAGATTCGTAGACGAACGAAAGTCGTCGACATAGCCCAGCGGATTAGTAAGTTGAAGTGGCAGTGGGCGGGGCACATAGCACGCAGAACTGATGGCCGATGGGGCCGAAAAGTTCTCGAATGGAGACCACATATCGGCAAGCGCAGCGTAGGACGACCAGCCACAAGATGGACAGATGACCTCATCCAAGTGGCAGGAAGACGCTGGATGCAGGCCGCTTCCAACCGGTCTTTTTGGAAATCCATGGAGGAGGCCTATGTCCAGCAGTGGACTTCTTGTGGCTGAATGATGATGGTTTTATTTGAGCTGTACTCAGTTTTCTATGACAAAAAGCATGCTGAAATCACAAAATTTTGAAGTGATATCAGTCGCCTGAACTCTATTAATAGGATTCGTATTTCTGTTATTTCAAAAATGCCTACCTTTCCCCCAACTATTCGTTCGCGCAGTGCAATAAGTCCCATATAAATCTGTACGCTCAAAAAACCCGGCCTTAAGGCGTTTTCCAGGCACCACAACTTATCCTTTAACGTCCATAGGTGAAATGAAACACGCTGGCACATTTAACGTCTTCAACTTGGATTGATAGTATGTAAATCACGATAAAACATAGAGCGCAACTTCTCTCACGTTTGAACTTTTTCAAGTCCGAGTGTGGGCGCAACTATCGCCTGGAAGACCACCAGAAGGCTTCCAGGCTGAATAAACTTTTATCACCCAAAATATGCGAATCATTCCAAGATTTGTCTTGTGTAAGAAAATAAATTAAAAGATAATTTAAAACTCGTATTACAGTAAGAAACAAATATTATTTATAAAAATGGTTTAAATCAAAGTAGAAACTGAATGAAATTAAATACCTAGGTTATGTATTTTTCTTCATGAACACACGAGTTTGACAAATGAGGTGTAACAATACATAGCGTTTTGCAGAATGGTCCGGTGAAACTTGAGTAGGCTATCCTACTAATTAATGCAAACCACTTTTGAACAAAAATATGTATATTAGCTGTTTCATATACTCGCAGAGCATGTGTATCAAAATGTAACCCGGACAATCTGTAATTTTTTTGAGAATTCCAAAGTTGGTCTCATGATAAAAGTAGTGGCAATCGTAATACCTATGATTTTATAATTAATTTTTATCTTTACTTATCTTTTATTATGTATTGATGAGAGAAATACTCTTTTAAGTTTTCCGGTTTATTTTACAACAATTGTGGACATCGAGTCAAGCTAGTACAGATTTGGAAGTAAAAGGAAAAGTCGAAATTTTATGTTGGTTTTTAGCCGCAGTCGGTATTTTTGTTTTTATAATATTTTCTTATTTCTAGCGCTTTTTAGCAAAATAAAGCTGTTATATATCCTCACCCTCATATCTCTGAAAGGTTTCGCAGAGGTAGTAACTTACTGAACGGGGCCAAATTTGGTCGGATATTCATTCGAAATAAATCGCACGCGTTTTGTGGGCATGAATTGTTTTACATCAAATCAAATAACTAATTTTCATTGAAAGGTCAAATAAATCAAAGCATTTAGTTGAAAATAACTCAGACACTGTAACTTAAGGCTGTTGTTACGTCGAGCATGCTATCTCGTAATTCTAATAAAATACTTTTGATAAATGTGGTCTGAGGGTTTGATGGATAATAATACTTTTTTTTTTGCTATAAATGTTAATGAAATGTTGTTTCCATAATTGTTATTTTGGAATCAAATTTTCTCAATCAAAAACTAAGTGCAGGATAAGAAACAAATGCCTTGAATAAAAAATTTACATTCATGACATACTGCTACATAAAGTTTGCTGTTTATAGCTTATGTAAATCTTAAAGTGATAGTTTACTTAAATTAATACAGCCCTTACGAATAAATAAGAAAATCACCTTAAACATAATGATAGAAAACAAAATTATTTAATAATAATTCAATTCAATTTTTCAATTCAAATATTTTTATTCATTGTAAAAACAGAATGTTTACTTAATGAACGTCAAAGTTGTTAGTTTCACAATTAATGGATTATGTGGAGAAGAAACTAACAAAGAAACTCCACATTTATTCTTTTCAAAACACGTTTTAACTTAATTAACAGAGTTTTCAACTTAAAATATTAGTCATTAATGTGTTGAACACTAGTCACAATCGTCCTTTAAATAATATTAATCTACTGTTTAATGCCAAACATCTTTGTCTTCTAAATAATCCTTGATGTTATAGTAAGCCTTTTTGCACAGAATGTGCTTAACACATTTTTTAAATCGCGTTGGAGGTAACTCTAATATATCTTGAGGAATTTTGTTGTAGAATAATACTACTTCGTAGTGTCAAAAACTGTCAAAGTCTGCAATGGAATAAACTGCATGTAATAAAAACACATCCAACCACAAAAACATCCGTCCCTATAAAATAATGTCTAAATAAAAAAAAAACATAAACTCACGGGGGGTAGGCACTGCCAATTACTGTTTGCCGTTGGCCACTATCCGGACAGATCTCTTTCTCTTCATCAACATTCATTAGTCTTTGTATGCACGTACACCGTACAGGCTTGAGTTTATGTAATGTAGACAGATAGGGAGTACTTCATTGCTGACAAAAATAAAAATGACAAAGCTATTAACCTACTATTGAACGAAACAATATGGTGTTTTGTCATAAAAATGTGCCCGTCTTACTTTGGCCTTTGCATCTACGTAATGAGATGATTTATGCAGCGTCCAGTGGCATCTTTACTCATACTAGATGGGTGAAGGGACCACTCGGATGCTGCAGTGCCTAGAAAATCGTTTTTCAGATGGAGTAGTCTTGCCCAGCACCTACACCATCCTTACAGCTTAGTCAAGACAAGTCAATACGTCCGGAGCCAACCAAGCTGCGGGTTTCTTCACTATGTTTTCCTTCACCGTTAACGTGTGGTAAAAGACTTATACATATGACACCAAATTCATACAGCACGTCAAAAAATATTCCAATTTATTTAAGTCCGTCTGCCATAAGGCTAAATGCGATCATATAAAGAATAAAATTTTACAGTCACCGAATAAAATTAAAACAATTTGGACAATAATAAATAGAGAAACGGGTAAAACAAAATTAGGAGACCGAGATATTTCGCTTAAGATTGATGACAAAATAATAACGACAAATGAAGATATCGCTGCAGCATTTGAACAGTTCTTCACTAATGTTCCAATCGTGACTACAGCTCCGTTAGACTCGTCACCTGATCGCGCAACAACATTACTTAAAGACCATGTCTCCTCGTGCGAACACGATTTCTCATTTAATTAAATTGAGCCCCATAACGTTCTTAAAAAAATTAAATTATTGAATCTTAAAAAAACCGAGGACTTGTGGGGTATGTCAGTAAAAATTGTTAGTTCAGTGATCCATGTCCTAGTTTTACCGTTAGCAAAAATTTTCAATAAATGTGTAGATGAGGGAGTATTTCCGGACCTCATGAAATATAGTAGACTAGTACCCTTATTTAAAAGCGGTGATAAACACGATCCAACCTATTTTAGGCCCGTCTCAGTACTACTACGTACTAAGTAAAATATTTGAGAAGATCATCTTAGATCAATTACTTACCAACTCTTTCATAGCCAGCAATTTGGTTTTACTAAAGGGCGGAATACAACAGACGCCGGAGTTATGTTACTTAAACATATTTTCAGCGCGTGGGAGGATCGCAAGGATGCAGTAGGCATATTTTGTGATTTATCAAAAGCATTTGATTGTGTAGACCACGAAACGCTACTCCTAAAGTTAAAACACTACGGAATAAAGGGTGCAGGTTTAGATCTTTTAAGATCGTATTTAGAAGGAAGGGTCCAAAAAGCAGACGTAAATCGTATTAAATCCTCGGGTTCACTTGTAAAAATAGGAGTCCCGCAGATCTATCTTAGGGCCGCTCCTTTTCCTAGTCTATATAAATGATTTACCGTTTACGGTACAAAAAATGTCTGAGATAGTGTTATTTGCTGATGACACGTCACTTATTTTTAAAATAAGGAGACAAGAAAATAATCTTGACGATGCAAATAATGCTCTCTCGCAAGTACTAGATTGGTTCACAGCAAATAATCTGCTGCTAAATTCTAAAAAGACAAAATGTATAAAGTTTTCCTTACCTAACGTACGAGTAGTTGAGAACAACATAGTAATTGGACATGAAAAACTAGAATTTGTAGATGGTACTGTATTTCTGGGCATCACAATCGATGCAAAATAGGAGTTCCGCAGGTCTATCTTAGGGCCGCTCCTTTTCCTAGTCTATATAAATGATTTACCGTTTACGGTACAAAAAATGTCTGAGATAGTGTTATTTGCTGATGACACGTCACTTATTTTTAAAATAAGGAGACAAGAAAATAATCTTGACGATGCAAATAATGCTCTCTCGCAAGTACTAGATTGGTTCACAGCAAATAATCTGCTGCTAAATTCTAAAAAGACAAAATGTATAAAGTTTTCCTTACCTAACGTACGAGTAGTTGAGAACAACATAGTAATTGGACATGAAAAACTAGAATTTGTAGATGATACTGTATTTCTGGGCATCACAATCGATGCAAAACTACAATGGGGTCCACATATTGTAAAATTAGCACACAGACTTAGCTCTGCAGCATATGCAGTGAAAAGAATTAGGGAACTCACTGACGTTGCAACTGCTAGGCTTGTTTATTTTAGTTACTTCCATAGTATTATGTCCTACAGTATACTACTATGGGGCCGGGCAGCAGACATTGAGACTATCTTCATCTTGCAGAAGAGAGCCATCCGATTTATTTACTAGTTAGGTAGTAGGGATTCGCTAAGAGATTTCTTCAAAGAAACCAACATCTTAAAAGTTGCATGTCAATACATTTATGAAAATATTATGTACGTTAGAAAAAATATCAAAGACTTCGAAAATGTTGGTGGCCACCATAATGTTAATACTAGAAATAAACATAAATTGTCATTTCCACTATTTAGACTTGCAAAAGTTAACACATCCTTTATAGGGCACTGTATAAGGTTCTACAACAAAATTCCTCAAGATGTATTAGAGTTACCTCCAACGCGATTTAAAAAATGTGTTATTTCTGTGCAAAAAGGCTTACTGTATCATCAAGGATTATTTAAAAGACACAGATGTTTGGCATTAAACAGTAGATTAATATTATTTAAAGGACGATTGTGACTAGTGTTCAACACATTCATGACTAATATTTTAAGTTGAAAACTCTGTTAATTAAGTTAAAATGTGTTTTGAAAAGAATAAATGTGGAGTTTCTTTGTTAGCTTCTTCTCCACATAATCCATTAATTGTGAAACTAACAACTTTGACGTTCATTAAGTAAACATTCTGTTTTTACAATGAATAAAAATATTTGAATTGAATTGAATTGAATTACTACTACAAATTCGCAGATGTACTTAACTTTAAAAATAAACAAAGTCATAGGTATATGCCCGCACTGGGAATCGAACCTGGGTCTCCCGTTTCCGAGTCCATTGTTCTCCCCCCTGGGCTATCCCTCTTAAGCCATAAAGCCATAAATACCAGTATTTTACTTTAAAAGCAATAAATACTGTTATTTCACTAATGCACCAAGTCGTTAAAGCAACGTGGCCTTAGTGGAAGTTTTAATTAGCAGCAGTTATCGGCGTTATTAAAATCTCACAGGGCACGGGTTTCCGGCAGTTAATTAAAGTGAGAGTAGCATAGTATGTCGATTACTAATATTAATTAATAATAATAAGATTCACATATAGACTATATTCTTCCTGCAAACTCCACACCATCCAAAGGTTATCTGGAAGAGATCACTCCAAGCGATAATATCGCCAATTTTATAACATTACTTAGATTTGAGAAATCATAATTGTGTAGTATTTTCTGAGGTTAACACGAGGCCTAGACATAATGAAACTGAATTTTAGCGGTTATTTACTCGTTTACTTTTCCATTTATAATTGTGATTGTCTTTTTCTGGTTGTGCAATAAAGTGCTACAATAAAGTTATCTCTCTAACCATAGTTAACATAAGATTGTATAGGGCACATGCCTTTTTTCAGACATAGAGAGAAAGGATAATATTATTTTATTATTATCCTATCCAATATGTTTGGAGTTATTTTTTCCATTTTTTTTTCCCAGTGATCTAGATATCGAAATGGACGCCTAGTTTTATTTGTAACGTTCACTAAGTCACAGTTACTGTGTTATTTAGATTTTGTGGTCACCACGCAATAACATCAATGTTACAATGTTTCGTGTGCAAAGTAGAGTAAAGACATCCCAAACATGGAAATACACTAGACTGAGGCCATTTGTACAAATGAACGGCGACCGTATCGACCCATAAGGTATCGAACACACGACCTCCGGCATGGTAATCAGACGTGATACCGCTAGATCAACCAGGCAATATTATTTTTTATTAAGGATTTACAACAACGGTTACAACATTTGAATATTTCAACCATCTACCCGTTGCCGTTATTAATATCAAGCAAAAAACGGCAAAAAATTACGTTTGTTGTATGGGAGCCCCACTTAAATATTTATTTTATTCGATTTTTAGTATTTGCTGTTATAGCGGCGACAGAAATATATCTGTGAAAATTTCAACTGTCTAGCTATCACGGTTCATGAGATACAGCTGGTGACAGACAGACGGACGGTGGAGTCTTAGTAATAGGTTCCCTTACCCTTTGGGTACGGAACCCTAAAAATTGGTTCCGTTTAAAACAATTGTCAACCGGCTTAAACTGACAAAGGTATTAAAGTTCACCTGACCAGCTGACGGCTATAAATATGCAAGAGTTGCGAGTGAAATTGTTAGATACAATACCGTACCGTTTACAAGAGACACAGCTGTGCTTTTACTCGATAATTGTAGTATTCTGTTTCGTGCCTTCATTAAAGAAAGAGAAACACCTGGCTTTCCGTAGTATAGCAAAGGTTACGCTTCGGAGAAATGCAAATTACGTGCAATTTGTTGTAGTGGCTCGGAAAATGGAGCTTAACTAACACGAGTTAAGGTCAGTTTTCAATCGTAAGGTTTTTTGACAAACACCAAGAAGAGCGTTTTTCGCCTGCAGGCCGAAAAAGTTCTAAGAAAACATTGAGGATTAATCAGTCCATTAAGATCGCTGAGCCAACTTATTTTCGAAACTTGACCTCCTTGAACTGTAACCTTCTTTTTGCCTTTCACTTCTTTTTTTCTTTTAAGATATATGGGCTAAGTTACGGTTCTTAATTCGAATTTTGTTTTAATTTGCACAGACTCTGGTTTGGATCTTTTAAACATTCGCTTGGACTCTTCTATCGTCTGATCATGAAAAATAATATAAACCTTAGCTCAAGTATTCCCGTACGTTTCAATGCGTCGGAAACATTCCTGATATATGTACACTGCATATTTTATAGCACGGCAATAATCCATTTAACTATGCACTAGCATGTAAAAAAAGCATTGGTAACACCCCAGAAGGTGTACAGTTATTAAAAGTAAAAGTAGTAGCTAGTAACAGGTTTACACAGTTTCTGTAGGGTACTTACTCTATCGCTGTCCTACAAATATGTCTATGTTTGTAGGACGGCGGTAGAGTATATTACATACATAAGCACCCACTTTTGTTCTGTGTAAGCACTATATACGTCCCACTGGTAGGGCACAGGCTTTCTCTCAAGGAGAGAGTATGGGCTTAATCGCCTCGCGTGCCCACCGCGGATTGGCGATTTCGAGCGCTGAGGTATGTGAACATCTCAGCCACTCAGGTTTCCTCACGATGTTTTCCTTTACAGTTAGCGAGTGGTATTGCTACTATAACTTCACAAATGTACATAACCTAGATAAAGTACATGCCCGCACCGGGAATCGAACCTGGGTCTCTCACTTCAGAGTCCAATGTTCTACCTACTAGGCTACCACCGCTCTCACCGCAGAGTATATTAGATACTTCCTATAAAATATATTACAGAAGGAAGGTGTAAGAAAGGTTTTCTTCCGAGACATATTTTCAAGATTTTAAGGAGGCGATGATGGAGTGAATAAGGCGTTAGAAATAGGAGCTAATTTATCGATGCCGCAAGTTCTAAACCTTTTATTTTATTTATATTTATCTAAAATATAGTTACAAGTCAAAAACATCACGACCAGAGGCGTTTTCTGTAGATTAATACAAAGACTTAAAAAGAGAAACCCCCATTCTAACGTTAAGAACATCCAACAGCACATCAAGTTCTACATAGTCGCTAAAAACACCTTTTTCACAAACTTAAAAGACATCTTATCGTCATACAATACCTTTAATGATTTTTTTATTTATAGTTGCAATGGAGTGGTTGTGTCGCCAGGTTAAGTCCCAATCTGGGCCTCGAAGCCACAACCGCTTGATATGTACGCAAGTGCTTAACCGTCACCCCAACGGGACAGTCAATTAGGTCAGGCAGTATCAGTTGTGACAAGCAGTAATTAACGTCTTTTTTTCCACCTAACGATGTACGGAACATGCTTCGTAAGCCGATTTAAGAGGACAGGCCTTGTCCCCTGTGGCTTAGACAAACAGACGGGATAATTTATCTCTATCTTTGTTTGCAAATTCGAGGACACTTTCCTACTTTTACTACTTCGATGGTCACTTAGCTACTAAAACAGGCGTCGTGGATTCGATTTGGGAATTATTATGAAAAATACCAATAATAATGTAGTCCCTCAATCTGAGAACGTTGGTGTTTTTGTTTGGCTTGGAGTTTATTTTTCAGTTTCTTCTCCACGTAAGATATAAAACCTAAAATTGATAACCACTGTTAATAATTGGTATATTAATATTTATTGTTTATGTTATGTTATTTAGTAGCAATTTAGTTATACGATGATTTAAAATTTTCATATGATTATTATGGATGTCTTACTGATTTTCGACACTACACTACTCATTATTAACTTAATTCCAGAGTCACTTGAAGTTTTGTCAGAAGAGTCCGGCCAAGTTTTGCTCTTATTTGAAGAGCTGAATCATGGCAAGTTGATACGGAGCTCGCGTCATCAGCTGCTCGTCTCTGACTGATCTACTACGCCACACTTCTTCGACACCACACGTACTACTTTGACAGCACCCTACCCAATAACACTGTACGCCGACAGAACCTTACTCCGACAGCACAGTACTCTGACAGCACTGTACTCTGACAGCACACTGCTCCGACAGCACTGTACTTCGACCTCCGACAGCACACTACTCCGATAACATACTACTCCGACGTCACATATTCTTAGGATTAGTTATTTATTACGCTCTTTTCTCTCTGTATCTGTCTACCTCTTTCTCATTTTTAAATCTTCGGTATAAACTCACATATAGGTACATAGTTTAATGTATTATAATACCTTTATTAACAAAGAATCAAAAGAATGAAAAGCAAAAGCATTTAGAAAACTTTAATAAAGCAAAAGCTTTTATGAGTACAGTTCCTCAAAGGGTATCTATTAAAAAAAATCTCAGCCATCGTGGCTCTCAAACATTCTTTTGTTTCTGTTTTCTTTTGTAACGTCAGGCTTTTAAGGGGGGATCCCATAAAACAAACGTGATTTTTTCGCCATTTTTTGCTCGCCTTTGTACATGTTCTTTCTTATGTAATGTCCTGTTCCATGTTTCGTGTGCAATAAAGTATAATAATAATAATAATAATAATGGTACGGAACCCTCCGTGTGCGACTTCGACTCACACTTGGCCGGTTTTTTTTTCAACGTCAACTTATTTCGAAAATCAGCAGCTAAATCAGGATTGCTAAGCGTCATGTTTGTCAACTAGAATTTCAACTACTTTCGCCTTTATGAACGGGTTGGACGTCGTTCTCGTTTAGTCGGTTACGTTTATCTGTGTTGTAGGCTCCCGTCAAACGTCCATTTTGTAAATATTTTTTTTAACCGATTAACCGACTTCAAAAAGAAGGAGGAGGTTCTCAATACGTCTTTACGTATTTTTTATGCATGTTCAGCGATAATTCCCTACGATGTTGCCTGATTTCTGTTTGTTACCTCAATGGTGAACCCATGTAAATTTAGTCAGGATTCTTTCCCTCTATTCGTAAGAAAATCATCGATATCATCAACCTTTTGCCTTATTTTATGTCATCACTAGTTAAGTCTTACTTTATTTTTAAAAAAAAATTCTCATGAGGCTATAAATACTTTTTTATCTTTTATCTTACTCTTCTTTTTAGTGTGTATCTTTCGCGGTTTTTGAATTACTTATTCAAAGAATTCCACAAAATACATATTTCCATAGAGACTTACTGGAACCTCAGTGAGGGTTTTTTTACTACCTCTAGTATCCGAGCTTACCGATTCAAAGGCTATCAACGGATATCAATGGACCGTAGCGATCGAACTCTGCCCCGGGCAGAATTTACTGTTGTTGGAACGAGTGTTTCAATAACAAGCCTCGTGCATCCCCGCAGGCAAGTTTTGAGCGCTCGATGTTTCTCGGGTGAGTAGGCACCGTCCACAGAATTATTATAAGGTATAGAACCGCAGCAACTGGCAAACGCAACGTAGGACGCCCACCAGCTCGCTGAACCGACGATCTGAGGCAGATTACTGGCAGTGATTGGATGAGGATGGCCGAGGACAGAAGTAAGTGGCGTGCCTTGGGGGAGGCCTGTGTCCAGCAGTGGACGAATACGGTCTGTTGGATTGATTGATGGAACCGCAGTCCGAGTTTCCAAAGTGAAGCAACCAGTTGGCATGCTTAACGTAGCCGGTTGTCAGTGTTGCACTTTCATTGCGAATGTGTGCGTGTCAGCGCAACGTAACTTACTACAATCCGCGTAGGTACACACACGTTACGTCGGTTTATAGCGGAGTGTTCGTCACACTCTGTCTTTTCATGCTATGTCTATGGCACCACCCTTCAAAAGGCCGTGGACCGCCGTCCGTCCATTCGTTTTTGTCGTAGAATATTGGCGTTTCAGTAACATATTGAATAGCTGATGTATCTCAGAAGGTAGATCCATTGCTTCACATACATAATGTCACGGGCTGGAATCAACACTTTTTTTCTAAGTTCTGAGGTGAAATTGCCAATCTGCGGTGGGCTCAAATGCTGATCAAGCCCAAATTATCTCTCACTCACTCTCTATATAGCTCTCCCTCTGAGGGAAGCCCTCTGCCCTGCTGGGGACAAATATATTTCTGGTTATAATTCTATAGCGGATATCATTTATAGTAACTACTTAAAGATACAGCATAGCATATTCTTGAAAAATCTCTTACATGTCCACACGATAGCAAACGCGGACGCCTGAATCTATTATTTGACTTGAATCGGATTGACTGTCTGCACTCAATTACAATATAATAATATATTTAGAATGATGTCAGGACTGTCTCGATGTTGCAGTGCTTTGGAAATGTTCGGCTTTGTCCCCATCATACGGAAACGGGTGGCTTCCACACTGAGTAGAGCTTGCGGCAGTCCAAACAACATCCTTAAATCACTAGGCAGCAGAACTGACATAAGTTTTGGAAGCATCATATAAAGGTGCATGCAAAATAGTCTCTAGGATAGATTCGCTTTTCGCTTACTCTTACAAACATAGTCTAAGTCATTTACTAACATTTTATGGATGTTTAATAAATAAACAATAAAATAAATAAATTCAATTATTACGACAGACGCATTACGGTCACTGCATAATTCGTCTATAAAAAGTTTTAACTCGGTTTCTCGTACACTAACAATCAATCTACCGTCAGTTAATGTTTTTCTATGCACTTGGCCAACTGATGGCCTCTTAAGGAGCAATTCCTATGCAAAAGTTATTCGGTTTTTATTTACAAACAACTTTCCAGACCGCAATGCTTACTAATACGTTTAGAGGACACAAATCAAGGTTTGATCGTGCTTAGAAATAAACTTATCATAAAGAAATTATAGCCTTGTGAATAATTTCTATGAACTCTTATGAAGCTGTAATTTCTTTTCAAATTTTTTATTCTCAGTTGTATTCATGAACTAACCTTGATTTTCATTTAATTTTTCATTTTATTTCTTACAGAGATAAGCTCGCCTTGATACATGTCATTTCTTATGTAATGTCTTGTTAAAAGTTTCGTGTGCAGTAAAGTATAGTTTTTTATTTTATTTGTGTCCTCTAAAAAAATTGGTAAACCAAACTACGCTTGTATGGAAATTGCTTCTTGATGGGCCGCCTCATCAGTAGATTAACAGATCGTTAGTGGACGAGAAACCGGGGTTTAATCCAGTTATAAGCGCTGCAAGGCGGTTGCAAGGCGGTTGCAAGGCGCCGAGCAGTAACAAGAATAGTGCGGCGAGTCGCTTTGTCCGGGCCACCTGGGCCGGACGTACTTAAAGCTCTAAAGGCAGGCTTCTATAGGAAATGGCACTATACTATAGTCACTTTACGAATGCTAACGACATCCATTAGTATGTAGCTTTATAAAGTCTTCCATCGATTTTTTATTCTAGTAAGCTGAGTTTGTGTCCCATTGCTCGGCAAAGGCCTGTTCTATGATCATCCTCTCCGCCCTGTCTTGAGCCATCCTCTCCCATCATTTTATTCATGCAAGATATAATATTGCCTATGCTAATAAAATATTGTTTATTTCTTTTGCATTGAAGCCTCCAAGAGATCCCGCAAGCTGCACTGTGGAGCTTCAGGGCACACATAAATATGCGTTGTAGTGGGTTGAAGCGATGATCTGAGCGTAGAAAACTTATTCAGAAAACTTGTCAATTACAAATTCCCCAATCACAATGTAGCCCTCTATAGAACAACTCATCGTTACTGTAATACAGCAATGAAACGGTAAAGCATCGTATGGCCTTGCCTATTGTCATATTCATGTTGGAATTGGAAATAAGCAACACAATTTCATCTAAAGCCCAGAAAACTCAACGCAGTTATAATGTACTTCAACATTTGGTAGTTGCAAGAAATGCCGAGAGCGCCAGCATTGAAATTGCCTTCCTAAAGTGCAGTTTGTCCGAAACACAGAGCCAAGTGCCGACAATACAAGCGGACGTGCGATTTATTCGATATAATGAAAGCGCCCTTGCGTTCAGTGAGAGTAGGTATGGTTTTATTAATTTCTCCCGCCACGGAGTAGAAATAAATAGAACTTTCTGTCTGGCAGTCTTTGTATCCAAGACATCCGGACATCCGACCAAAATATACCGGACAGATTTTTTCAAAGTTGAGACCGAATATTTTTGCTTTTTTATTCAAAATTCCATCTTTCGATGGATATTCTCGACGAATCATTTTAAATATCGTTTGATAGATCATCTCACCTAAATAGAGCAATATTTATGGCTTTACGATAATAGAAAAGAAAAAAAGGTACTCATTTATTTAAAATATTTTTGATTGATTTATTGATTTTAAATATTCTTTAAACGCATAAATTTGATACATACTAACCCCAGTGTATTTTATTCCTAGTCATCATCATCATCATCAGCCATTTGACACCCACTGCAGAACATAGGCCTCCTTCAAGGTTTTCATAACCATTAGGGGTTTTGCCATAATTGCCACACTCGGCAGGCGGGTTGGCGATCGCAGTATGCGGTTGGAATCTCAGGAAGACGCTGCTGCCCGTCTCCTGGTAATTGATTTCCTTAGTCGCCTTTTACGACATCCACGGAAGGAAATGGAGTGACGCTATTCTTAATCCTGCCCTACACGGAAATTTATAGTCCTAGCCCCTAGGTTAAATAATCTTTACGAGATCGGTTACTAAAACTTACAATAGTGAATTTATTATTACAAAGTTACTAGCTATTTACTTACACGGAGATGTATCATACTTATTTAAATACACGCTTTGATCAGCCCTGTGTTTTTTGACATTGTATAATTTGGACACGAATTTTATGACTACGAGAACCTCTAGACGATTTCCAATCCAATCAGTTGGTCCCTTAATGCTGAGGATCGTGGCCACTATGGCGGGGATGTGTAGACAATTTTAGTTCAGTGTTTTTCTCCTAAACAACATACTCCTTCTACAGCTTAACTTTTCACAAAGTAAAAAATACTCCCGTGAAAAATACTCGGGCTATATCTTGAAGCATTAGATGCAACAGCTCTTGTGGCTTGAGGCTTTTGTTCGAAAGTACTCTGTGCTCCTGTCCATAGCTTGGAGGCCCGGACGAATCACTTTAGCCTGGATGTTTATTGCATCGGCATTCTTTTAGCTCCTGCAGGAAATATAAAGGAAAGCAGATTAATCTTGCTTCTTAGGAGAGCGCAGAAATTCAAGTCTTTGCGATGAAATAAACTAGTGAAATAATCCCTCGGTAAAAATATTGTTCTTTATCAACTAAATAAAGTATTATGAGTTTGGGTGTTTGTGTTGTGTGAATTTCCTTTGTGTAATAATTTTGTTTTATTAGTAATCACCAATGCACTACTGAATCAGTTTTCCATAATTATTCTTATTTATTGTTTGCCAGACTAACGGCATCCATTCCTTGATTTAGCCAAAACCAATTTCCTCTACCAACACGCCACTGCCCCACCATAAACGCCTTCTTCCACCCGGTGGCTACAGAAATAAATTGTCGCAATCTCATAAGGTTCAACCATTTGTCGTGATCGAGATCTACCTATTGTTGAGATAATGCCACCTGAGGAAAAAGGATTAATGTCGTTATACTCCACGTCTAGGCGTAGATAGGAAAAAAAACCTAACGTCTATGAATATTAAACACGCCTTTGGAATGAAAGTTTCCACTCGAAAGCGGAACCAGCGCGTTTTACCGCCAAGTGTTGCTAATGAGTCGATTAGAAGATCATTGACGACGCCCGTGCATGCTAGTGGGTAATTTGAGAAAAAGTATCGTCTTCAGTTATACTATTTGGCAAGGGGCTCCAACACTAGCAGCACCGAGAAAAACAAAACATATATTTTTAGGGTTTCGTAGTCAACAAGGAACCTTTATAGTTTCGCCATGTCCATCCGTCTGTCTATCTGTCTGTTCGTCTATCTGTCTGCGGCTTGGCACAGAGACTATATATATACTAGAGACGTGAAATTTTACATAGATATGCAGGTTTCTTACGCTGATAAAGCAGTAGAATAAAATCTTGAAAAATATTTTTTTACCCCTACACCTAAATGAAGAATCCTTTTTTTTCTCGCTTACCCCATAGTATGGGATATTTTTGGATTAGTTGTTTAAATTTATTGTGGGCGTAAGAAGACCATTTTTTGATTTAGGGTACCGTTTGCGAAATATTAAGCTTTGAAGCACAATTTTTGTCAGAGTAGGGCGTCCACCCCCTTTCCTGGCTAAGCGGTTGATTCGTGAAAAAATTCAGAGCAGTAGCAGATATAATCAACTTAAAAGGAAAACTATCGTGGCTCGGTAGGATCACTGTTAACATGATTGAGAGATTGTACAATTTTTTCAAATGTGATCTGCAATATATATTTTTTTATTGGTGGCAGCTAGCTCACTCGATTCCCTAAATATTATTCTTCCGTCTCTAAGTCTCCCGTCCCGTAAGCTATCAATATGTTAGTTTGCTGTTAACAAATGTCAGAAAAATATCTTGAAGAAACCCGAATGTCCTCAATACATCCCAGCGCCTGGAACATGCTCTGCAAAGGGTTAATATAGTTGATTTTGACTTAACATTGGCGGCTGCATAAAACAAGTTTATGACCTACTAAACACAGCTATATTGATAAGAAAAGATGCTGTCCCGATTCTTCGAGGCGTCAATTTGCATCGACGTCGATAAAAACGTTATTTCGTCGGTGAACGGTGGCGTAGTTTAATTTCCTGTGCCAGCCATCAACTTTAGTGGTCATGTTAACGAGGATATTATAATGTTTACGCCTAAGTTTATTATACGGTAAACCGGTAAAAACAACACCTACTGGATACTTAGTGGTTTATCTAGCAGTTAGTAAGCAACAGTTGTGGTGCCTGGTCAAAGTGAAGAAGAAGAAGAAAGACATTTATTATACCAACAAGATACATCACAGAAACAAAATAAGCAGATAAGTAACATAATATGCACAACAACAGAAAGAAAACTAAATACACAACAGACAAAACGAATAAATAAAACAGGACCATAGATGTTTACAACTGCCCCAAAATGTTGTTTAGGGTTTATGTATGTTCGCTTATTCCACCATAACTTCCAAATACATAAACCGATTTAAAAGTGTGTAGTGTTGTTGCAATCTTTATATAGTTCGTGATCGTGTTATTTGTGTAACAAGTGACACGATTGCTAGTTTAAGTCTTCATTTAATAAGCAGACTACTGCTATTAAGCTACTCAATTTGAAATTATCGTCTGCATAAAAACACACCGATTCCTATTAAAGGAAGAATTTTTTCATCCTAAAGAATGAAGTTCGCTGCCATTACATTTGCATACAGATATAAGGGAGCCAGGGGAGCTTTATAAGAGGCCGGTATAAGATTATTGCAGACTTTCCTTCCTTCAAGTTTTTAAAACAACAGAGAAACTAGAATTCTAATCCGATTTCTTAGAGCGGCTTGCGCAAAGTCGTCGAAAAATACGTACCTATCAAGATCTATATCTTAACGAATAAATAGCAATACGACAGCGTTGTCAGTCAGTGAAATATAGTTTATTCATAGAAATATGAAGACGTTTTTGTACTTATTCACTGCATAAGGCTTACCCATAGATAAACAGGTAGGTAGTGATGTCAGACACTAGCACGATTTCTTAAGCTGTTCATAGACTTGGGCATTCACTTGTTATGAGCATTCTAGCAAATGTTCACTACAGGCAAAAGCTCACAAAATAAACGAGAGCGTTTAAGCGAACTTTCTAGCGAGCATTCTAGCGAAACGACAGAAAATTTGCTCCCAGCTTTTTGCCGAGACGAGCAATTTTATCGTTTTTCCGCCGCCTGACATCTTAATAGATTGCATGAGTATGACGAGCATTTACTAGAGCGTTTGCTAGAATGTTCGTGAAAATGTTCGTAGCGACGTTTGGCTCTATGCTTGGTCCAGTTCGATGTTCAGTTTGCCAATTTTAGAAACGACGAATGCTCGATGTTCTGCTACAGGTGAATACTCTGGTCTATCACCGCCTTTAGAGCGGCTTATGTCAAGTCGCAAATAATTATGCATCTGGGGAAAAACTAATAAATCATAGTTGTCAGTCACACAATTAATCTACGGGTAGTTCTGGAAATGTCACGTATTTGCGACGTTTCTGTACTTATTCTGTACTTATAGCTTACCCACAGATAAACAAATGCAGTGCTGGCAGAGTAAATTTTCGTTGAAAAGTCGATCTTAACGTGACTGCATATAGTGTAAAAACCTATTTAGAGGCTATTTATTTATAATCATGTATATAGTGTAAATACATAAAGTATACAGTGGCAAAATTATTCTTCACTTCTAATGATATTTCGTAGCAATTTTTACGCCTAAAAACACGGAGAAAAAAGTCTTTACTAAAAGTGAAACCTAACTAGATCTATTCATCGTCCCTGACATACTAAGTTCCATCATAATCGTTGGAGCCGTTTGCGAGCCGATAGTACTGGCAGGTACAGTTGACGCAAAACGGACTAAACTAGGGTTACGTAACACTTATGTACAATCAATTCTCACACTTATGTACAAAAATTCTCCATACAAAAATCGATTTAAATGACGACTTAAGTGACATTTAAGAAGTGGTGCAAGTCGGCCTTATACACATACACATAAATACATAAACTTACGCCTGTATCCCAGAAGGGTAGGCAGAGACCAGGGACTGCCATTTGCCACGATCCTGACAGATCGCCTTATTTAGAGTATTCATTAAATAAAAGTTTTGAAAGTAATTCCGCTTTTCCGCCTTTACGCGTAAATTTAATAATAAAAAAAAATCCACACAATACAATTACACTTATCCTAGTTCCAAATTAGGATACCCTATGTTACGGTAACCAGGCAAGGATATCATAAAATAAAATAAAAATAAAACAAACATTCAAATACATCCAGATTGAAGACATGTGTACAAATAATGTAAGGCGGTCCCCAGTGGAAATCGAACCCACGATCTCCGGCAAGGTAATCAGACGTGATACCGCCAGACCTTCAAGGCAGTCCATTTTGTTCCTCAACTAGCGAATAAAGCTGTATAAGCAATCTTAGCGAAGCAATTACCTATACATAAAAAAACATAAGCAACGACTTTCAACTAAAATTATGTATAATGTAACAATGTTTTATTCATAAGTCATAGGTAATTACAACCTTAGCCGGGACTGGCGAAAACTCTCGTAACTCGCCGTGTATTGTAATTCGTATGATGACTGGGCACGAAGATAAATGCGATAGAAATCATTATTTGTTACCCAGATAGCTCGTAATACGTGCGTGCTAGACGTTGATTTACTTTCCAATAGAAATTAATGCGAAAAACGGACATTTCTAGCTTGATGCGAAATGTCCTCTGAAAGTTGAATAATTGTACTCATCGACTGAAAGAAATTGCGAGACAAGTTCTGAAATTGAATAAAAAAAGTTCTAATCACTTAACAACTTTTACTTTTGGGACAAATTCCTAATTTGACAGCAGGTATAAGTATAGTATAAGTATAAAAAGTATTTATTCAAATAATCACAATTTTAAAAACACAGATATGAAAGATAAAACACAGATAAAAGTACTGGCACAGATGCAATAAAGTAGAGTTATCCGTCGGTCTCCATGCTTGATTAATCTGTATTGTGGAAGCCTAGATATATATTATTTAAATTTCGTTTGGGTGGATGTAGATTTTTTTGTATTATTGCGTTAAGGACCATAAGCTTTCTCTCACAAAGTTATCACCAAGTTATGGGTTTCATTACCACTCTTATCCACTGAGTGTTGGTGATTTCAAGCGTTGAGGTATGTGAACAATTCAAAGATTCATGTTTTCTTACGATAATTTCCTTCGCAGTTAGCGAGTGCTGTTGGTATTAAAAATTCACAAAGGTACGTAACCCAGAACCTTCCAGACAGCAAATTTTAATTAAATTTTTCGCGATTTGAAGTTATTCCGAAAAGTTGTTAAATAAGTAGAACGATGGTTGGTAAGAAAATGTGGTCAGAGTGAAGGTTTTGGCTGCTTTTTTGTCCATTACAAATTGACCCGAAGGCAGCTGACAGACATTGCTTATTGACATTCATCAAACAGAATGTAAATCATTATGAATGTAAATTCTTTACTTTGACATAATTTCGGATACCTTGAATGCGAGACGAGCGTTCTACCGATACGTTATCACCGTTACAATTTCGTCATCACCATAAGCATTATCATCAGCAATTTGATGCCCACTGCAACACATAGTCCTTCTTGGTCTTGTGCCGCCCGCAACTCCCTGCCAGAGTAACCAGGTCGTCAGACCATCTGGTGGGGGGCCTGCCTATGCTGCGTCGTCCTGTCCGCGGTCTTCAGGTCAGAACTTTTCCGCCCCAACGGCCATCAATTCTCCGAGCTATGTGATCCGCCCACTGCCACCAGTAACTCGGGTTCTACTGCGGATCTCTCATTCCTGATTCGATCACGCAGTGAAACTCCTAACATAGCTCTCTCCATTGCTCGTTGGGAAACCTCAAGCCTTCTTATCTGGCCCATAGTCAGCGACCAAGTCTCACAGCCAGAAGCCGTAACAGGTTAGGAATGCGAGTACAGAAAAAATATATAACCATTTTTCAATAAATAAAAGCTTGTATGGGACAGCCGGACACCAGCTGGCTTGACTCTCCTTGTTTCCGATGATTTATGCCACATTTATGATAGCGGGTACAGGTAGGTCTAAATGGAATATTTATAGCGTATCATTGGAGACACGCATTTGCTTTTAGGATGGGTTGGTAAGAATTAAGATTTAATTTCAGGCATTTGATGATGATTGAAATTTTGGGGTCACTTATCATATACAAGTACAATACAACTGTACGTAAATACTTTTTCAACTCAGTTGCTCGTAAATTGACTTTTATTGCACGGTTTTTAGTTTCATAATTCACCGCACAAGTGCTGTAATATAATAGTAGTTTATGATACTGTTGCATAATAAGGGTTCTTATAAACGAGCCGTAGGCGAGTTTTTTTATAGTATCACACGAGTGTTATAAGACCAAGTTATGTACAGTGTCATACACTACTTTATCTACTCTCATACTATCATACATAAAATAATATTGCAACTAAAAGGGTGAATATCAACAAATTTATTTTTACTTGTAATAAATTCGTGGTAACATTTATTATAGTTGCTCCTAGATTTCACCGGTAACAGGTTCATAGTCATGTTTGACGCAGCTTCCAGAATGTCTGGTGGTGTACAATTAACACTATCCTCGCTTTCAGACATGTTTTTACACAAAAACTGTTTTTTTTTAAATGTAAAATGTTGGCGCTAAGGCGCAAACATCGATTGCGCATGCGTGTTGCGTCGCCGCGGACTCGTTCACTGAAATTTTTTTTTTAAGTAGAGGTTTGACCTTCTTGGTCCAGCTGGAGGTTGTATAGGTGTATCGTTATGATTAAAAAGTTATATTATGATACAGGTGTCCATACAAGTGACGATACATACCTGTATCGTAATAAAACTTTTTATTTTTATTTTTGGCCAATGCGTAATGTTTGTCATAAGAGTTTTGTTTTCAGTTTTATAATCTTTGTATTATAGTATCAGGTAGATAAACTTTTTTTAAATTTGAGCATTATGTCTAAGAATATTGAATATTAGCTCTAATATTGAGCTCCGTACGATATGTCGAAAAACTCTTGAACGATACCGCTGTTCATAGAATGGACAGTTCACCGAATATCGGTTGCACGAAAAATTGGTTAGCCGATGCCACTACTCGGCCACAGCACGGTTCGTAAAATCAACGCTTCAACTAAGAAATGGTAGGTCGATACCACGAGTCGCCGTTGCCGTGGTTAACCGAAAGCATTGTGGAACGAAATAATCTTTCATCGATAGAATGTATAGCCAACAACACCTTCTGAACATAAATAAAACTATAGTACATGCATTTACTCACGCCGGTACACCAGAGGGGTGGACAGAGACAATAGTTTGCCACTTGCTACGATCGATAGGTACTGAAATATTTATGTCGATTCTAAACGCATACATTAATTTGAGGGTGTGTGAAAGAGAAAGTGTATGTGTATCTTAGTTATTTCTTCACCCTTGGGCTAAAGCATGGATTATTTAATAATCGTTGGACAAAAGAGCTAAAAACTTACGGCCTTATTTAAAAAAACACGATTCCTCTAAAGCACTCCTAATAGGCAGTTTATTTAATCCCTGGGTTCGACTTTTAATTGTAAAATCTCCACCATAGACTATTTTAATGGGCGTTTTAAGGAATTATGTTTTTTATTAAGAAAACAGTATTTCGTTCTTGGTACCTAACCCAATCCAATCCTCAATCCAAACCCAATCGCCAATCGGTAGATCATAAAGGATTTTGACACTTTATCAATTAAGAACTTATGTAAACACGTTCTGACAAACAAACAATTTTACTTTTACTTTACTTTACTTGGTTAGTTGTCCCTTTATCTGCAATGAACTAAAGGATCAAACTAAATTCTGTAGTTGGCGGAAATAATTTAACACTCTCGGGTGGGCCCTGAGCAAACATTTGCAATGTTAAGATAGTAACTGTGTCCATAGAGGTAGGTTTTAGGTTCTTACCTTTGACCGATGTTTAGGTAATAAAAGAAAGGTTTGATGCTCTCTGATTACCTAAAGTTTGGTCAAACTAGCGATCTCTCATACACCACTAACATTTGAAAATTCACGACTTTATCACGGAGGGGTATATAGAAACCACGTTTATAATTCAGTCTATCTACGTCTCACTTTAGGGCACACGCATTTCTCAGAGAGAGAGAGAGAGAGAGAGATATATAGACTGGGCTTAATTACCGCGCGTGCCCTCAGCGGGCTAGCAATTCCAAGCTCTGAGCTATGTGAGACTTAGCCACTCAGATTTCCTTTCATGTTTTTTCCAACCGTTATCGAGTGGTATAGGTACTACTTACATATTTACAAATGTACGTAACATTTAAAACATACGTACGTTCCGGGATTAGAAGCTACGATATTTCGAAAAAACTTTGTGGCAGCTGGCTACGATTTTTAAAAACCGCTTATGATCCAACCATACTAAAAATTTCTGCGTCCAAACTCGTTAACCTAAGTATTAAGAAATATCTGTGTAATTTTAATTTTGTGTACAATTTTTTTTTATTTTCGGGTACTTTTTATTTGACCCTTCAACAACACGTCCCCTTTTTGGGACTTTTGGGCTGTGTCTGTGTGCAACGCACAAGGCTTCTCTCAGAGTAAGAGAGTGTCGGCTTAATACTTAGTAAATATTTCAGGCTTCCAGGTTTCCTCGGCTATTTTCCCGCACACTAAGCGTTATACCTTTGTCCCAATGTACATTAATTCCAAACAGTACTGCTACGGCGCAGAAAGCAGAACGGTCCTCTCCTATTGTGCCGGAGCGATTTCGTTTATAGCCCATATTGTTTGGGACAGACCACCGCGGGCATAAAGAGTTACGGCAAACACCTTCGGGCACGTTTTGACTGCTAAATAAAGCATCGATTTTCAAAAGGTAAGATTAACACGCATACCGCGCGGGTGCTACTCACACTGGGACACAGTAGGTGATAATAGATAGGCAAATTTTGATAGAAATTGTTCTGAGAAGGTTTGCGGTTTGTTTTGAAGCTTTCATAACGTGAATAATGATGCGGCGAGAGCGGTAATTGGGTGGACTGTATCAGCGAGCAATGGACAACACCAGGAGGGTGCTAGTTGGTAAGCGTTGACCCCAATGTACGTACGAAGGACGATCACGGCAGCGTAGGTGGGCGCTGGATTGTCCCGGCCTCTTGTGTTCCAAAAGTAGTTCACGTTTCTTTAATATAAATGCGGATCAAAACAATAAGTCGACTTTACACAATTCAATCCCAAAAACGTATGTACGTATGTCAGTTTTATTTATCATGGTTGTCATTGGCACTTCGAATTTAAACGGTGTTCAGCCAGGAGTCCAGCGCAAGTGCTGGCTGGATTGACCCACGTAGTCCACGAAGGGAGAAACCAAAGTTTGCATCCGCTCCTAAGCCTCCATGAGCCCCTCTCACTGTTCGCCATATGCTCGCAACCAGCTCGGAACTAACAGCCCATGTGAGTTGCCACTCAGGCGTAACCAAATAACCTTGCGGATTCTGAAAGATAAAATAATGATTAACTTAATTCCGGAATCACTTACTTGATTTTTTGTCAGAAAAGTCCGACCGTTTCGCTCTTATATGATTGTATGGCGAGTAGAGACGAAGCTCGCAACCGAGAGACGAGAACCGACGACGAGAACTCCGACTCTACGCCATGATTAAGCTCTTCGAGTAAGAGCGAAACCTGTTCGGACTCTTATCGGACTGTAAAACCAAAGAAGTCCTTATGTACGTAGGTAGACAAGTTTCTTTACGACCGAGCAGAAAAACAAAAACCTTTATTATTATTATTATTATTATTATACTTTATTGCACACACAGGAATAGAGTACAGGAAAGGTAACAAAAGAAAGTACATGTACAAAGGCGAGCTTATCTCTGTAAGAGATTTCTTCCAGCAAACCTTGGGGAGTCGGAGCGGAGGTGTGAAACGGGTCTACGCACGTGCACATGATATAATATACTACATACATATTTACACAAATAACAAAATAATAATAATATAAATACCTACCCAAAAATACAATATATATATATATATATATATATATATATATATATATATATATATATATATATATATATATATATATATATATATGACAATAATGAAAAGAATAAACTACATAAACAATGAAAGGAAAATACGTACTTACTTAAAATATATACCTAATGACAACTTACTTATCAGGGAGTTAAGATATTGATAGGTAATGCTCTTTCAACCGTTTTTTGAAAATACTAAGTGATGGGCTAGTACGAATACTCTGCGGCAGTGCATTCCACAGCCTGGCTGAGTGCACCGTGAAGGAACCTTCTTCCTTTAACCCCGGCTAGATAATCTACGTCCATGAGACGTATAACGCGTGAATATATTACAATTTCTTTCTAACGATAAGTCTCAGCGTGTTGCCTCTTTCACCCAACACTGTCGACGACTGGATATAACGCGGAACGGTTTTGGCACTGTGGTAAGTACCTATAATGACAAGTTATGGGCACATTATACTGTGAGTCGTATTATTATCTTGTATGTTAATCAAGTATGTAACAACATTTTTGAATAGTAGTTTACACCAGTTGGCAATGTAATAAATAGTTAAAAAGAGAGGATAGAGGCGCTGTATGCGGAAATACAGGCTATAAAGTTAGTTCAGCAGCAGATGCTATAAAAGACATGTTATTATGTAAGTCTAACTTTTAGTACTAGATATTGTCTAAGTCAAATTTTGTTTTGTCTACATGTCCACACTTTTTTTTTGGTTCAATAAACGTTATCTTATCTTATGAAACTTTTATGAGATATTTACAGAAATAGTTAATTGTTATTTACAGAATATGTTATTTTATTGTCAAGAGCAGTTGTAGCCTAGTAGGTAGAATATTGGACTCGGAAGCGAGAGATCCTGGTTCGATTCCCAGTGCGGGCATGTACCTATGACTTTGTTTTCTTAGTTACGTACATTTGTGAAGTTGTAGTAGCAATACCACTCCCTAACTGTGAAGGAAAACATCTTAAGGAATCATGAGCGTCTAAGAAATCGCCAATGCGCGGTGGGCTAGCGTGGTGATTAAGCCCATACTCTCTCTCTGAGAGAAGGCCTGTACTAGGGTAGGCAGTGGGATGTATATAGGCTGCTTATGTATTGTCATAGCAGACTGAAGAATATTAAATAATAGTCAAATTAATGATTTTTTTGTTAGAAAGTGAAGAAGTATTGTTATCAGATGTAGACAGTGATTGTGGACTAGAAGACGCTCTTAGAAGACGCTCCAATTTCGAAGAGGACTCTGTAAAAAAAATATCATGGAATTACTGCCCAATGTTAGTGCAAATATTGTTCAGACAGAACAAGAAGGAGCTGCTTCAAAAACAACATATTTTATTCCTTGTTACTGCCCATCTAAAATACGCAGAATGTCGAAGATACCTTGCGTGAAATGCAATAAGGCCATTTATTGCGAACATAAAAATGATCTGGGTTATAAGCGCATTTAATGATTGTATGTGAAAGGTCATAAGGTTCATTATTACAATATATATATAAGCTTACTTGAAGTAAGCCACTATTAAGACTGAGTCACTTAGGAAGAATTTTTACGCTTTTTATTAAATAAAATATATATAAAATCCATCTTTATTCAATATTCTTGTTTTATTCTGCAGATTATTATGTCGATATTTCGAATACTAATATTTGTAAAAAAGTCTAACGTTTTTAGTAAATACAACAATTATGTCCAATAATTATGTCTTTGAGGCGTATGATTATCTTTTACGCTGCGTGTAATATGATTATTATAAGTGTAATGATTATTTTAAGAGTAGAGCTCATAAACACTATCTTCGTAATGTGTAATTTCATCCGTATGCATGTAATTATAATTATGTCTATATCGCTATAAGTATGTTCGTGCTATTTTTATTACAATTATTTATTTTATTATTTTTGTACATACCTATGTATTATTATAATTATTCTACACGTTTGAAAACTAATTAATTAATAACCGTTTGGCACTAACCCTACCCTTTCCACGTCACCTGTTATTTGGCTAGAATAGAATACTACTTAGTTTTAAGCCCGCCAATTGTACATTTTTTCTGGTACAATAAATAATTTGAATAATAGTAATAGTTCGACGACCTCGTGGTGCAGCGGTAGTGCATCTGCCTACCATGCGACAGGTCCCGGGTTCGAATCCCGGCTGGGGACAAAAAAAAACCCAGGTCTTGGATGTTTACATGTTTGTGATGTCGTTGTTTCTGGTTCCCACGACACAGGGTATCCTAGTGTGGGGCCAGAAGCAATGTATGTACCTGTATGTAAATGTTTAATGTTTATGTTTAAAAAAAATATATATATCTATCTAGGGTTAAGGGGTTCAATGCAGTGACACTACCGCCACCAATGGAAAAAAAATCGTATCGTTTTTTACAGATCGCTTTAGCAAAAAGTGTTAATAGTAATTTTTAAAACTAAAACGATAAGTGTCTACTTAAAAATAAGACGATCTCGTTAGGACCGTTGCTATTTTAAAGACTTCTTTGGACTTCTTTTGTTATATTACAATCTAGGACGGTGTAGCTTCTGTTGAAATAGGTGCAAACAAATGAACGAGCGAGCAAACGAGAGAACGAGCGAACGAGCAAACGAGCGAACGAGTAAACGGGCGAAGGGGTGAACGAGAGAATGAACCAACGGACGTACGAACGAATGAGCGAAAGAACGAACGAGCGAACGCCCAAACAAGCGAAGAAACGAGTGAGCAAAGGAAGGAGCGAACGAACGCACAAGCAAACAAACGAACGAACATAGCTTTCCTATGAAAATCTGTCTTATTCACACCTCTTCTCTACCAGCACGCTGTCATGCGACGAGTGTTAACAATGACATTAAATCCGGTGGGATTATCGCTTCCACGTCCGACGTTGCCGCTTTTCAATGAACATTTCATAAGAATTTCAATCCATATTTCCAAGCTACTGGTGTTAGCGCAGAGTTAGAACGCCGGCCTCACATTCGGGAGGTCATTGGTTCGAATCCCGGTATGTGCCAATGACTACGTGTTTTTTAGGTTACATAGCACTGCTTATCCTAAACCACAGGTTTTAACCTTTTTTAGGGAGCAGGGTACCACTGCCTTAGTGATAAGGTCACTGTAAAATGTTCCTTGAATAAATTATCTTATCTTAATTATCTTATCTATCTTATAGGTAGGTACATTAGCGAAGTCGTAGTAGCAATACCTCTCGCTAACAGTCAAACCTGAGCGTCTGAGGTGTTCTCATACCTGAAATTCGCATGAAATTTCTAATCCACGATAGGCAGGCGTCGTAATTAAGCCCGAGGTCTGTGCCCTGCGGTGGGACGTAGATAAGCTAAATAAAGACTTGTAACCCACCTCGTGATTGGCTTATAGTAGGGCTGTTTTTGCAGAATCCGATGATGTATTGTTTTGACTTTTCAAGTAATATGATACATTTTCCAAGTATCAGACTGTACAATGGATGACGTCAAAATTCATGTCAGTGAGTGGTATCTCCGGCCGGCAACGATGAGTAGAAAAAGGCGCTATAAATATTTACGAAAAGGGAATTCGGAAAAGTTTTATAAATATGCATAAACCATACACAAATTTTTATATTCCATAAATATTTGTAATGTAAATAACATACCGTTATTCGAGAAAGCAAGAAACATGCTTGATTTGGCTGACTCTAGCAACATTAAATATAGCTTTTAATTTGTTACAAGTTATAATTCGTTACATTATCTATCCCGAGTCGAGTTCAAGACAACGATTTTGAACCCTGACGTCAGAATAGCGGGTTCAAAAGTTTTGCTTTAGCAACCCGCGACTCTTACGTTCTCCGTCGTTCTTCCAGCTTTATTTTTTGCACCGTATCTCATTAGGCGTAGGTACATGAACGAGACGAGAGCTTTGTGGTGAATAGCGAATGTTACAAGCGTCTGCCATCTGCATCGTCGCAGTGATACACTTAGGTGCTAATTGGTTAAATGAGAACATCTGCGCTGTGGTCTGATTGTCTCAGGGCGCTGGTTAACATTCTATCTGGCTTGATTACACGTACTAATTATTGCAACAAACTCTGTTGCTTGTAGAAATTGGTTGGACAAATATAAGCAAGCTACAAACTCCGTGCGGCCTTCTCTCAGGGAGAGAGTATGGGCTTAATTGCCAGCCACCGTACCGTGGTGATTTTAAGCGCTGAGGTATAAATGTTAATACCCCAGATACTCGGGTATCCTCACGATGCTTTACTTCAGAGTTAGTAGTATTATTGTTACTACAAATTAGTCAGAAAGTTTTTCTGAAATAAACGATAAAAATCCGGTCAAGCGCATGTCGAGCCATGCGCAGTGTAGGGTTTTCAAAAAAGAAGTTTTCAAGATTTATAAAACGAAATAATTTAATGATGAATGCATTAAAGAGTTTGATCGTCTCACCCTTCTCTCTATGTGCGACAGAGAGGGGTTATTTCACAAAATTAATACCAGCATATGCTCAGAAAACCTATTAAATTTGAATGTAATGCTTACGGGTAGAGCGTCGAACACGGTTGTACCGAATCCAGGAACAACAGATATTTGCTTCAGATTTCGTCTTTATGCTTTTAACAATAGGAGTTTTGTAGATCTCCTCTCTAGTTTTGAATGTAAAGTGAGCTTCGTTATCTCAACTCCTTATTATCTTGGAGTAGGTATTAAAGTACCTACATTGTATTTTCTAAGGTTAACACGAGCACTAGACGTAATAAAAACTGAATTTGCACGGATATTTACTCGTTTATTTTTTAATTTTTAAATTTTCCGACGTTTCGGTACCAGCAAGTGCCGTGGTCGTGGTAGACTGAGTTGACAGGCATCTTTTTGAATGTATTAACTGTTAGTTTATTATATTCTTTTTGTTGCACTAACTCGTGCTGAGAACAATTTTTACAAAACTATTTAGAGGCTAACAATTCCACTTATGCCGGGACTTGAACCCACGACGGGCTTAATTACTACGCGTGCCCACCGCGTAATGGCGACTTCAAGCGTTGAAAACTTCAGGCACTCAGTTTTCCTCATGATGTTTCCCTTCACCGTTAGCGAGTGGTATTGCTCCGACAAATATACGTACCTAACTTAGAAGACAAAGTCACTGGTACATGCTGGGATTTTAACCCACGACCTTCCAAATATGAGGCCGGTGTTATACCACCATCACCGCACTATTGCCACATTTGGTATGGCACAAACAAAAAAAATATTTAGAGGGTACCGCACTGTGTGCTATTCAAGATGTGTCTAACTGCCCTTTTAGGCTAAATGAATTGGGAGCCTTGTTGACACTATTTTTATATTTTTGTCTTTATTCCTTTCCAACTTTTTGCTTTCCTTACACTGAACGCAACGTTGAACGCAATATGCCATGTCACCTTATAAATGAATGCTAAAAAGAGCTCGTAAGACGTAACGATCCGACGTGAGACGGATTTTCATTATCTCAGCGAATGTCTGTCTCGGTCGTTAGCACGCCTTTCGGCTGCCCTAGCACAAGGTTGTGTTTTGAACTCAATAGGTCGATATTTCGTATGTCCTTTGTAACGTCTGATTAAAAAATTGTACTAGCATATGACTAGAGTTTCTTGCTAGGTCTGCTACATCGTTCTTTTGAGATGAGTAAAGAGGGGAGAATTGCTATTTCAAAGGCAGAAGAAAATGAAGGCTTAACAGTTCTACACAATTGCTAAACTATGTATGCAGTCTACTGGCAAGCTCTTGGTAACAATACAAAATCAACAATAGTCTGGAATAGGTTGTCTGGAAGAGATCGCTTTTAGTGATAAGACCGCCAGTTGTATACTATGTAACTTAGATATTTAAGATTTTTCATGTATCTTTATAATGTATGGTGTGCAATAAAGAGTGTTAATCTAATCTAATGGTAAATTTAACTCTGAAGCGTAAGGTGAGTTCACAAAATTATAGCTTATTAAGCATATTTTTACTTTTATTTAAGCTCCCTCATAATTTTCATAACCATGAGGGGTTTTGCCATAATCGCCGCGCTTGGCAGGCGGGTTGGCGATCGCAGTATGTGGTTGGAATCTCAAGAAGACGCTGGTGCCCATCTTCTGGTAATTTATTTCCTTAGTCGCCTTCTACGACATCCTCGGGAGGAAATGGAGTGACGCTATTCTTAATCCAGCGCCACACGGAAATTGTATTATGTGGAAGTTATTATGATTATTGTTTAAAGTGGTGTCGTGCTAGGTTGTATGAGGCAAACGAGTTAGCAGAACACAAGCAGACTGTCTCAACACTCCATTAGCGGTGGTCTTGATTACTTCACAGATCATTTTTGAGCTCCTTTTGAGGAGGACATTATGATAATAGTTTCGGTATTCTCGCTCAAAGGTTAGCGGAATGAGGTAATAAAAACCGGCCAAGTGCGAGTCGGACTCGAACACGAAGGGTTTCGTACCATTATCTATACAACATTTGAATATTTCAAGCGTCTACCTGTTGCTGTTCTTAATATCGAGCAAAAAACAGCAAAAAAAATCACGTTTGTTGTATGTTGCCCCCTAAAAGATTTATTTTATTCTGTTTCTAGTATTGTTGTTATAGCGGCAACAGAAATACATCATCAACTGTCTAACTGTTACAGTTCATGAGATACAGGCTGGTGAAAGGCGGACGGACGGACAGACGGATGGATAGCGGAGTCTTAGTAATAGGGTCCCTTACAATTAAATTATTTATTACAATAAATAATTGTGGTGTAGTTATTATGACATTTACCGCAGCACTATGAGGCAGGCTCCATTACTAGCACGTGTGATGAAATAAATATATCGAGCGAATAAGGGTGGAAAGACTGGTAAGGGACGACCCAGGCGGACATGTTTGACCAAATAGGGCATGTATGATGTAGACGTAGAGGATGGATGTAAAGGGCAAGATAAAAAGTATTAGAAACCGCTGTGAGTGCATGTTAAGACTAATGAATGTTGACGAAGCGAAAGAGGCCTGCCAGAATATTGGCAAGTTTTCTTAATTCATAATTTGTTTGCGACCATGTAGTTGTTTAGTTGTTACATTTAGGGTTTGTCTCATACGTAATACCCACTTAGGGCACAGCAATTTTCAAGCAGCATGCATTATTAAAAATAAGAGAAGTTTGACAATTTACATCGGGCAACAGAGTGAATTTTATACATAGCTATTGGATTGAAATTGATTTAGTAGGTAGTTCTATAATAATAAAAAAGATAAAAAAATGTTACAGATCTATAAAATTTGATTTAACTAAATTTAAACCGATATAATATCACAAGCAACTTTCCAATTATTCAATAATAAATTTAATGCCGGCGCTGCGGCATCAAGTGCAGAAGGCATCAAGCGGCGCAAGTACGGGACTCTAACACAGAGTCACGTATTTGTGCCGTTTGGTGTCGAGACACTAGGACCATGGGGGCCCGAGGCGCGACTGCTCTTCAAAGAACTATCGTCGCGCCTCATCGACACGAGCAGGGACCCCAGGGCTGGCTATTACCTCGGGCAGAGGATAAGTCTCGCTATCCAACGAGGTAACGTAGCCAGCATACTGGGTACCCTTCCCAGAGGCGGCGATCTGGGCGCAGTTTTCTATATTTAGTTATTTTTAATGATATGTTTGTAAATGTAAATAGTTATTGGTGTAATTATAAAGATTACATTATTTTCTGGTGCACAAGAAATCAGTGATTTGTTAAAAAATAATAATAATTTAATTAATTTGTGCATAACTTCACTTTGAAATATGAAAAAAAAAAGTTTATTTAGAAAAGGGTTAAAAGAGTGATTACTGGCTCCCAAACTAGGATTCCCTGTGCTATGGGTAGAACTATAACTTCACTTTTATATAATTCATTTTCATAAAGTGAGTGACGAATGTAAGTAAATTATTTATTTCCAAAAAGATAATACAAATTAAGGCCGTTTATAAATAGACATTGGAGGGCATTACAAAAAAAAATGTGTTTACCGGCAGTCCCCAAACTAGGCTAGGCCTGTATCTTGGGCTAGACAGTTTCTGTTTTATTTAGTCGTTGACAAATTCTCTAACCCCAACAGCCTACTTAGAATATTCAACTGTGTACATCGTTCATATGTCGTAGACTTATATTAGCTACATATAATAACCTAATTGTGGCAAGCCTTAGTCTCTGCCTATCCCTCTTGGACGCAGGCGTGAGTTTATGGATGTAAAATGAGACAAAAGTAGTAGTGGTAAAACGAATAGAACCCCTTATTTAAGGGGCTCCATGTAGAAACACTAACCCATATCTTTTTTTTCCAGATAGTTTTTGCAAAAAGTGTTAGTACAATCTCTCCATCGTGTTAATAGTGATTTTAGGACCTATTGCCGAGAACCTAGAATCACTGACCTGGGACAAGATAGTATGTATAACAAAAACGGTGTTCACATGTTCCTCAGCCCAGCGCTTGAAATTGCCAATTTGCGGTGGGCACACGTGGTAATTAAGCCCATACTCTCTCTCTCTCTCTCTGAGAAGTCCTGTATCATGCAGTAGGACGTATAAAGGTGACATAAAAAAGTATCCGTCCTATTGTAGAGCGTAGACATTCTCTCAGGAAGAGAGAGTACAGTGCGGGTTTAACTGCCATGCCTGCCCACCGCGGGTTGGCGATTTCAAGCGCTGAGGTATTCGAATTCGGACATCTCAGAAACTCAGGTTTCCTCATCATTTTCTCATTTAATAGCTGTTATGTTGCTAATGTTGCATCTTCTAATTCACAAATAAATTTAATGATATTTCAATAATTTTTTAATTCTGTTCAAAAAAAACGTAACTGAGAAGTAGAAAAAAGAGTCACTTGTACATGCCGGTATCGAACCCAAGACCTCTCAAATCTCAAGCCAGCGGTTACTGCCGCGCATTTCATATAATTATGTATGTGTGTAATAATATGGTGCTGTGAGTTTACGTCTGGCAATGCTTCAATGGGACTCCATTCACAGGATGATAAGATATCGGTGGCACAACATCCATTGCCTAGTGCCTATCACTTAGCCAATTGAATGAGGGTCTTTGTTGAAAAGGATCCTTTATACACATAAGAATAGGTTAGGATTTCGTAATCTGTTGGTAGCAAGAGACTGGGGCTAGTCGTCTAGTCCGCAGCTGCTATCGTATCACGAAAGATAATTAATTTATCTTAAAATACTCACGTCCGATGCGAAAGCTACACGTTTCGGATACCAATACAAATGGCAGTATAGATCTATTTTCCTAATATCATAATTGATGACGTTTTTCCTCTAATTACTGTTTGTCACACAAATCACTTTATCCATAATAATTTAACAGGAATTTTATGAATTATTGAAATATAAAAAATGTTTTCGAACTAAGACTTTCATACGCACTAAACATTATTAACTTAAAGTTAGTAATGAAAAAATGTTACTAAACGATGTACCCGTAACTTTTGGCATCCTTTTGGCGCTACTTTTTTTATTTTCTGCTAGGCACAGATAATTTGTTGGGAAGTTAATAACCAAGAAATTTTCTTTCTGCAATATGCGTTGCTATAGTTATTAAAAAATGTAATCGTGAATAGAATAATCTACTTAGGGGGCAATTTGCGCCAAGTCACTGGATAAGTAAGTAATTACTTAAATACGTACTTATCCAAGGATACCGGATTGACATGAGTGTTAATCGTAGATTTTATCTGTCTAGAGACTTATTCACTGCATAGAGCTTACCCCTGGATAAACAGATAAATCGATCGATCGATATATCAGATAGCGTTGGCGCAAGCCTTAGTTTCACCGGATCTTTCTGTGACAACCTGATCGGGGAATTTGTTGCTCTCGTTATACGCGTGATGAGATTTTTCTAATTTACCGTATCATAAACATAACATAACGTCGGGTGACAACCCGACTTTCGGTAGCTTTCAGGGTAAAGAAAATCTCCTATTCATACGCCGCGGGTAATTTCATGTTTTATATATCATCTGGCCGGAGTAAGGCACCGAACTTTTTGATATCATGATTTTCCCGCGTTCAATCTTCGTCGTGTGTTTTTGAATGAAGAAGAAATGGGAACCGGTTTACTTTTTAAGAATTAAGAATTTCTTCTTTCGAAAAAGTATTTTTTTTATGATTCTGTGCCGAAAGGGTGCCACACGGTAACCTATTGCTATGCTTACGTGTACTGTCTGTCGGTTTGTATGATATATAGAGGGTAAATAAAACAAAATGGAGGCAGAAACATATTTTTTTTTAAGTTTTTGTTTCAGCTCTATCGTAAAAAACATGATAAAGCCTGCGCGTGTGGCACGAGCGCCAATTTATCTAATCTCAACTGTAACGGGCCTATCTATTTGAGCTACCACTTTTTATCAGTGTGTGTATTGCGTGTATTAAAAAAAAAAATTATGGGTTCAGGGTAAATATGTTCCGTGTGGCGCCGGATTAAGAATAGCGTCACTCCATTTCCTTCCGTGGATGTCGTAGTAGGTGACTAAGGAAATCGATTACCAGGAGACGGGCAGCAGCGTCTTCCTGAGATTCCAACCGCATACTGCGATCGCCAACCCGCCTGCCAAGCGTGGCGATTATGGCAAAACCCCTCTTGGTTATGAAAACCACGAAGGCCTATGTCCTGCAGTGGGCGTCAAATGGTTGATGATGATGATGATGATAAGGGTAAATATTGAAGTGATTGTTATATAAACTGTATCCTGTTTCCTGATTTTTTTAAACAAATAAAATAAAACAAAAGTTTTTTTCTTTACGAATTTACATGCTATAGAAGAAAAAAAATGGACAAGTGCGAGTTCCGAACGAGTGCCGTGCGTTGTGAACTAACGATTTTAAAAATTTCAGTCAAAATAAATGTTCTATACAACCCAACCCTCTAGGTCAAGGTTTCAAATACCAGCATGTCTTTTATGTCAAATATGCTGACAAACATAATAGTATTTGTGAATCATAAATATTTAAAAAAAGGTACGAAGTTACTCCAGAATGAAACTGTAAACTATCTCACCGAGCAATCTTTAGGTGTTACATTATCCGCTCTTACTCCCAAAGTGATAAAAGACATATCCGCTCTGGCTAGTTTATTCAAAGCTTTCCGATATAAATCGTGTTAACACATCGTATCTCGTTGTTTCTTTGACGACATATGAAAATAGATGTCTTCACGTTGCCGTAAATTTTTCACTTAGGTAACAAAATTGTTCAAAATATGTCACTGTCGTTAGGTACCTACCTATTATTTGTGTATTTTTTTTTTCTTTGGAGCTAGTTGACATGAAAAAAATTAGAGCTATTTAATAAAAACGTACTACGGAATCTGTATCATTGATGTTCTTTTGCTACGCCGCGTAGCCGCTACGAATTGCTACGAAATGGCTGCTACGGGGTATTGACACTATTGTATTGTAGTAAGTGTTAGGGACTGATGAGACTAAAATATATCACGCGAATGTGGGTGGAAGGGCCGGTAAAGGATGTCCCAGGTGCACATACCCGGAAATAGGGAATTTATTAGCAAAGGGCAAGACAAAAAGTACCCGAAACTGGCCTGCCTCCGTGCAACGACTAATTAATATTGATGAAGCGAAAAAGATCTGTCAGGATCGTGGCAAGTGGCAGACCCCGGTCTCTGCTTACACCTCCGGGATACAAGCGTGAGCTTATGCTATGTTGTTGTTGCAGGAACTGATGGCACTTGCGGGGACTTATCCACAACGTTGTACCGAAAGTCCACAAGCTTCAGTTTGTCATACATTATATAAATATGATATGAAACGGCCTTTACCTAGCAGTGGGCAGTAAAAAAGAATCATCGGCATCATGGTTTGTTTTATTCTTTAGAATTATTGTTTAATAACGCATTTTTAAGTATACGGGGTGTTACTAAAACCATCAAACATGTACTGGAAACTTCAAAATTGCCAAAAAATCACCGTTGTTCCAAGCTAAATCATCATCTGCGGCAGTAACATGTATAAAACAGCTGATATTTTATTTTTGCGGTTTGAATTTTTCCCTACAATAAAAGTTGTTAGTCTTGACGAGTAGAGCCTCCCGTTTTTGTATTTATACGGTAATTCCGAAATTGGGGTGCAAAGGTTCCCCAGTGCGAACTGGCAAACGCAGCGTCGAACGCATACCAGCTCGTTGGACCGACGCTCTGAGACAAATTGCAGGCAGCGCCTGGATGACGCTAGCCGAGGACAGATGGAAGTGGCGCGCCTTGGGGGAGGCCTATGTCTCGCAGTTTGTTACAACCTCTTTTTGAAGGTTACAAGTACCAACCCCCATCTCTTTAATTTAATCTAAAGCAGATTGCTCATAAAATTCAATGCTGCGGGAGTACACCTACGTAATGTGAGATTAGATCTTCCTATCTAATCAGCCTATAAACAGAGCCCGCTGTTGGGCAAAGGCCTCTTCTCTTTCACGCCAACCCATCCCGTCCCTTGCCAGTCTCGTCCAATGTTCGCAGCTGCTTTCAAAATGACATATAATTACTAGTTGTTATATTTATTAGTTATCTAGCTGTTATGTTATGCTATAAATGTTAGTTATTAAAATAACAAGCCATTTATTATTTACATACATTTATTTCATCGATTCTATAATGCGGCTTAATAATTTATTAATAATTTCGTATCGTTCTGTATCTGAATAATTTATATATTCTTCAATCAACACACAATAGATTAAAATACATTTCAAACAACAATCAGTAGAAACAAGCAACAGATCACAGGATAGATATGAAATTCATGCTCAAAAATAATTTTCCGATTTGAGTAAAAAAGTTACCATTAACTTTCGTTCCTTAAAATTAACACTTACAACATAAATTTAATTAACATAATAAGAATACTTTGAGATCATAAAGCGCTTACAAACTTACAAATTTGCTGTGAAAACATTTTGTCAGAATCTGTTTAATTTTTACTTACAAAAGATGCATGCTACATAATTTGTCACAAAAATGCTTATAACACTGGATTCTGTAGGGTTAGCAATGTTTATTTTGTATCTTTTGCAAGTCTGTAAGCACCTTAAGGTTTGAAGATACGGTAAGATATGTCTACGAGTGCTTTAGTATAATATTAATTCGTAAGAATGGTGATTAGTGGACTTTGGTGTCACGAGAAATCTCTAAAAGACTTTTCAAAAGACAAGTATTGATTTGAGCGTTAAAAGGCTGAGAATTACTTTAATATTTCACTACGTAGGTATTATACCATAATATATTTATTATATTATGAATTTATCGCTAGTTAGTGAAAGTGGAATTATGTTTAGTTGCTCTTGATTTCTTTGAGATCTTTTGTATAAAATCTTTTCAGTAACTCACGATAAGTCTACATCATAAGCCCAAGTTAGTATATTGTTCTCTGTCACTGTCATAAGCAGGATTACATTTGAATCCTTGGCTAAAGTTCGATATGGCTCTCAAGAATTCAAGTAAAAAAGATATTAGTGTTGTTTTTAAAATATTAAGTTGTTCAAAAGTCACTGTTTAGGAGCATCTCAAGAAAATCGTTGAAATATTGGGAAATGCTTTTATGTAATTAATCTAATATACCCCAATCCTGAATTATATATCAGTATTTGGCCAGGGTTCAATATGTAATACTGTATATTTAGTTAACTCACATGAAATAGCAATGACAATAATTGAGACAATATTCAATTAAACTTATAAAAAGTTTTTTTGTTTCACCACATTAATTCCGCTATTAAAAGACATGAAGAATTTATAAATCTAAGTTTTTTATTCATTTACTTTGAACACCAACAGTCATGACGCGCAATCAATAAAATTATGTAATTTTTTGAATGTAATCATCTCACTTATCGCCTCGCCTTAGTTTAAAACTTTTATTTATACAATAATAATTTCTTTTACAATTAACCACATATTACGTTCTTGGAGCAAACTTTTAGTCAGAATACAGCATGAAATAAGATAGAACGCAAAATAGAACGCAAGCGAAAATCGGACCAATCAGGTGTAACGCTCCCTGCAACCCTCTCTTTCCAGTAAACCGCAAATATTGTCTCGCGTAAAGAAATATTGTAAAGTCTTGTTAAACCCCCATATATTCCGCGAGAACTTACTAAACGAGTCATGATAAACCCATCTTTAACACACGTTAACTTCAAATCGCTCTGTTCGTGGCCACAACCAAGGGATACAGGCTTGCCTTGTGTGGGGATCTCATTTTCACATCTACCCGATCTTTTTAAAACTGTTGGTAATTTTAGTTTGTGGTTGTATTTTGTTTGAATAATAAAGCATGTTATATCATTGCATGTATAACGAACTAAACCTACACTTTTTGCGAGACGATACATGAGCTGTAACCTTCAAACACCCGCCTATTTAAACCCGCTAACCACTTTTGGCCAAAAAGGTTCGGGTAAACCTGCCCAAGGGGAGGTCATGTCAAAGTTTGGCTTGAACAGTGCGTCTAGAAGCTGGTCCTGCCAAAGATGAAGTTTCCTGCAGCGTTAGGGTCCTCTGTAGAGAAGTACTCCTTCCAAAGCTCTTGGAACTCCTCCCACGAGACATTAGCCTTACCCTGTGGGAAGGATTGATTTATTTAAGCAGTTTCAAAAAGAATAAGATTAGGATTCTAAGGATAATAAAGATAAATTTAAAATAGAAAGAAAAATTACGGGCCGCATATCGAGCATTTCAAACCAGATAAGATAAGATAAGAATATTCTTTATTGTATAGCGAAAAAACTGTTACAGAAACAGCAATGACAAAAGAAAAGATACAATTCGCGAACCAGACTTCTTTACAATTAAGCCATTCAGATCTCGCCTCAACTCAGAAAAAAATATCTTTCTATCTTTCTAAATATCTTTTCTTATCACAACGCTTTACTGGAGTTCAGTGTCACATATCCAGCCCAACTTTTGGGATTAACGTTAACGATGTCGCTTCAGTATAATTTAATGGTTTTAATTGATTTTCCTATAACGTCACATAGAAAGAAAAATCATAACGAGCTCCTTCGTAGAGTTAGTGAATTAGAATGAAAAGAAATCAAAGGAGTTGAAGTCCGGTGCAATATTCTTTACAGTATTTTAGCTTGAATGACTAAAATAAGCATAATTCATCAATCTCCGAACCTGATTTATGACAAGCAACTTTCAAGTGCTGCAACGTTGTGATTGTTATGAGAACAAAACAATTAACATTTCGTTACAATTACAACAATTTGACATTCATAACGAGCTCCTTCGTAGAGTTAGTGAATTAGAATCAAAAGAAATCAAAGGAATTGAAGTCCGGTGCAATATTATTTACAGTATTTTAGCTTGAATGACTAAAATAAGCATAATTCATCAATCTCCGAACCTGATTTATGACAAGCAACTTTCAAGTGCTGCAACGTTGTGATTGTTATGAGAACAAAACAATTAACATTTCGTTACAATTACAACAATTTGACATTCACGCACTAACCTTTGTCGCTCTGCTTTTGTGTCTCATCGTGCCTCAGTAGGTTTATGCTATTTTGAATACTTACCTTACCGCAAGACATCAGCTTAGCCCTCATAAATCAGGCGTAAGTGATTATTGTATTTATTTGTCCTTGAGCCACTGACCTTGGATACCTTGGAGTCTAATCACAGCAACAAGCCTTATGAATATTAAAATAATTTACGCGGTTCCAGCATTCTCAGTTTCGACACTTTGTCGCTTCGCTTCTATCTCATCGCACCACTGTAGTTTTTATAGTTTTCACTTCTTACTTTGGATACTTACCTTGCAACAGTAACATTGTACCTAATCCTCAGTCATTCTTCCGTAAAACTGCCTTAAATTTATTTGCCCTATTACCATTGGCATGGATAGGTAGAGAGCCGGGTGGGCCGTGCCTATCCCAGAATAATCAGGCGCTCACCCCAGGTTCTTAGGTTACTGCATACATAAATCGGAATCCCGTGTGGCAGGCCTCTGAAAAGACCATACATACGCCAATGCTAAAGCTACTGACCTTGGCCATCTTGTTGAATGCTAGCTTGCACTCCTGCGAATCGATGCCGTACGAGGAACAGACGGTGGTGAATTCGTCGCAGTCGATGGAGCCGTCAGCCGAGGCGTCTTCCAGTTGGAACATGAACTGGCTGTACAGCTGCTGCCACTTGAGGGCACCGGACGGGTCGCGCGCGTAGTCGTCCCACATCGAGATCCATTCTTCAACGGACACCTGTGGAACGGGTTTTATTAGAACTCTTTCTCGAACAATGAACGCTCATAAATTTGTTAATGAAAATTAAATAAAGAAACGTAGATTCAGATCACCTACGAAGGATGTCGATGAGACTGGCAGAAGACCGGATATGTTAGCGTGATGGATCATCTAAACTGTCAAAGACTGTTATGGTTGTTATTACAAAAGAAACAAGATGCTAACGGTATTTATACAATAACATAAAATGAAAATTTTTATAATATATCAAACAAATCTTCTAATATATAAAAATCTTGTGTCACAGAGTTTGTTATCAAACTCCTCCAAAACGGCTTCACCGATTTATATAATTTTTTATGTATATTTGGTAGGTCTGAAAATCGGTTGCGGGTTAATTAATATGGCACAACAACGTTTGCGGAGTCAGCTACTATTCATATAAGAAAGTTCGTTATGTTTAACTGTAGGAACATATTGGTGGCATTATTATTTAATCTAAGTTTCAGATGAAAAGTGACAGTCGGCATCTAAGCTCGACTTACTCCGTAATATAAATATCAAAGTCCGGTAATAAAATCCGGGGCTACAGGCAATAGAAAATTAGACCTTAATAAAGTCTTAAAATTAGTATCACTGAATCAACTTAATCGAACTTGTTAACAAATGAGGTGTACTTCAAACCTTCGTCTTTATTTGTACCAGATTGTATGGATAAAGGCTGAATAATCTAGGTTAGCAAAGGTTATTAAACATTTTTATGGTCGAATAAAACATGCCAACCTTTTTCAGGATTTAATAATAAAATTTTATTGGGGTTGTTTGCCATCGCAAATTCGTTTGCTTAGGTTCAATCTAATTTCTGCTCACGCACGTGAAGGCATTCTGCTTTTGTTTCCACATTCAATGGGATGGTTCCAGGTTCATTCGGACTCGGTTGTATTAAAGTTTTAGTTTTTTCTCTATTATAAAAACAATTGTCAAACTACAAACTGGTGTTATTATTGTTGTTTCTTGCTATATAACTTCTTTATTTTTTGTTTTCACTTTTTTATGTAGCATGTCACGTATACAAGCATACTGTAGGGCACAGTCCTTCTCTCAGAAAGAGAGAGTATGGGCTCAATTACTCGATCGGCAATTTCGAGCGCCAAGGTACTATGTGAATACCTCAGATACTCAGGTTTCATCACGATATTTTCCTTCACAGTTAGTGAGTGGTACTCCTACTATAACTTCACAAACAACAAAAATTGCTACTAAACCTTCACTTTTGTTTTGATTTTTACATTTTAATATAGTTTCAAACCAAACTATATTTGTATGGAATTAACATCCTACGCTCTCTAGAGGCTCAACGAAGCTTCAGAACATACGTGAGAACAAAAGTGTCTGCTTTCTACTTTAGTAAGAAAAATAGAAAGGACTTAAATCTTACTGTATCCCCTTTTCCTCCTTCATCCTTCAGGATACTTTTTATGGTAATCCCACGCGAATGCGTTCGCGGGCAGAGCAAGATTATGATATTCGTTTTTGGAACGATGCATTTTCAAGTAACCCTGTATCTGTATATGTATATGTATACACCACATAGTAGATATCACGTTACATTGCATACCTGTAATATGACATTGATATTACGCCACGACGACGAGTGTGAAGTGGATATTTTATTTGCTGATAGATTACATTAGAACACTATTGTACACACCAGAAAACAAAATACGTAAAAAGGCTTACATGTCTAAGTAAGTAAGTTATAGAATTGCGTGCATTAAATATACGTAGTCTAAAATTTTGCCGCGCAAATTATACATTGGTCTCTAAAGTGCCTCAGAGATGGGTCGATCCAAATCGCCTATATTTACTCGACCCGGGATGAGCAAACTCGTGACCGTCACCGGGTCGCAAGTTAAAAGTGGAGGGGCAAGCGTTCTATGCATACACGATGTAACCATTACATACATATATACATACATACATACATGCATATATACATACATACATTTTCAACTTTTCTATACTAAGTTTCACGTGATTTTTCGATGAGGTTTACATATACCTATAAATATTCGAAGGGTAAACGTGATCCAGATAAGGCTGAGATATTTTGAATATTTATTGCGTTATTATGTAGGTAAATAAAAACGAGCTCACCTAACCGGCCAAGTGCGTTTCGGCCCATGCGCAGTGTAGGGTTTTGTAGAAAGAGGGGGTTTTATCTGCTTTACAGAACTAACAACTTCATCAAAGTAATTTTCAATGGATTTTGTACGAAGTTTTCGTTTTATAAGTTGGCCGCCTATTACTCGTTAACTTGTAAATCCTACTTAGCCGTGATAGTTTTCCTTTTAAGGTCATGTGCTACTGCACCATTTTTTCTCGTTTCTACAATCAACCGTTTAGTCAGATCAAAAATTTGCGCTTCAAAGCGTAGTCTTTCTAAGCCTATAATATTTTTAAACCGCCAATCCAACGATACCACACACTATGGTGTAGTCGAAAAAAGAAATTGCATCCCTAATTTAGGTGTAGGAGAGGCAGCCTAAGTAAAAATTTTTTTTTTGTATTTTTTCTTCCGTTCTATCGGCGTAATTAATATGTATGTGTTTGCTAAGTTTCAGCTTTCTCGTACTAATCGTCTCTGAGCTAGGCCGCGGACAGACAGACGAACATGGCGAACACGGGAAACCCAAAAGTTTAAATGCATGTATATGTATTGAAGAAGAAGAAGAAAGCCATTTATTATACCAACAAGATACATCACAGAAACAAAATAAGCACATAAGTAACATAATTTATGCACAGCAACAGAAAGAAAACTAAATACACAACAGACAAAACGAACTACGTGATTATTACAATTATTGCGTGATTACCACCTGTTTACGTTCATACATCTTTGGAGTTTTAATAAGTTGAGTACTCATTCAACGCTGAGTCAGCTGCCTTTTGTAGCAACGTAGATACACCACAGGCTACATCTATGGTCCTGTTTTATTTATTCGTTTTGTCTGTTGCCTATTTAGTTTTATTTCTGTTGTTGTGCATATTATGTTACTTATGTGCTTGTTTTGTTTCTGTGATGTATCTTGGTATAATAAATGTCTTTCTTCTTCTTCTTCATTAATTTAAATATGAAACAACAGTCAATGAGCATTCCTTTGAACTTTTTATTGCATAACATTTTGAATTTTTAACTCCGATATTGAAAGAGCACTAATCCGAAACCGTTTTTAAAATGACAAATCGCATGCAATAAAACATTGTGTTGGCTTGTCCTCAATCACGCCATCATTTATTCAAGCACTCAGACAATGAATTTACGTGTATTAATTGCAGTCAGTAATGAAAGCATATCGAAAGCATTAACCGTTCAAGTACCAAACGCAACGCGGGTGTGATTAATGTACCCCTAATGTGAAAACAATAAAGTTTAAATTACAATAAAGTTTAAATTGCAATAAAGTATTATTTACAGTCAGTCCTATTCATGTACCGTGTTCGGGAAACTGCTGAACGACTTCGACACAGAAGAGGGAACTTAGTTATACGAAATGCAAAAGAGTTTCATAATACAATTTTTGTTTGGTGTGTAGAAAGGAGATACGCCCGCCAAAAAGCCATTTTTAATCTCGTGGCCAATGTATTCACACTCGATAAAATGTGTTACGTGAAAAAAGTCATCGCGCACGCGTAATTAAGCAAAGTTGACGCCTGCAATAAAAGCCTTTATTGAGGACTCATGAAAAGGGGCCGAAGGGGACTATTTTTAACCAAGTTAGAAAAAAAAGGAGACGTGTTTTCCACGCCTTACAATGCATGTTTGTACGTCTGTGTTTCTTTAAGACGAAGCAGAGCTGAGGCAGGCAGGGCATTAGGGACGGACGGAGTTCACAGAGTGGTGGCTGAGAAATGGCCGTCGGTCGGTAACTAGGCAACTCCTACCCCATGGGTCGACGACATTAAAAAGGTGGCAGAAAAGCGGTGGACTAGACTCGCGAGGGAGTTTAGCGTGACAGGGCAGAAGCAATTGGATTCTTTCATCGGCTGCACAAACTGAGTTACCTCAAAATGCGCAAATCCTGAAACAACCCAATTAAAATTTGTTTTTTGTGATAGCATTTAGGTCTGGTTTACAAAATTTTTCAGTTTTGTATGTTTCGAAGTAATAATGTCAGAATTTACATAATTTCAATAAATTCGCATTTTACGCGCTCTGCTAATGCTGCAGTCCGGGTAAATCAACGCCCTACATACATGAAATAATGTCCATTCTTTAAGACTCATATGATTTCAAGTATTATCCATTAAATAGCACTGCTGCAAAGCAGAAAACCCAGTAAAATCTAATTTTAAGAAAAACAAAAGAATACAAATTTGAAAAAATATTTCCTACGTCGTAGAATAAAAGTGTAAATAACCAACTCTAATTGATATATCAAAAATTGCGCATTTTAAAGGAAGCCTTGTAGATAGATGGCGATGATCTAGAGGTCACACGTTAAATGGCGAGTGGACTTTACTTATCAGTCGGTTTTTCGGTTTTTTTCATTAACTTTTTTCGTTTCATAAAGTATTTGGCACCGTCGCGGAGTGTTTTTTTTTATAATTGATGGGTAATAATAATTTGTGGACTTGAAAAGGTTAACGATTCGGTACGATTGATTTAAAGGTTGGATTGGTTCGTGTTTAATACCATAAAGTGCTCTTCTTTCTTCACCATCAGCCATTTGACGCTCACTGCAGGACATAGGCCTCCCTCACGGTTTTCCAAGCTTCCCAGTCTTCTGTCTCCCATATCCGGCGACTCCCTGCCACCGTAACCAGGTCGTCAGACCATCTGGTGGGGGACTTCCCCACGCTGCGTCGTCCGGTCCACGGTCGCCAGGTCAGAACTTTTTCGCCCCAACGGCCTTATTTTATCCTTCTATGTCTTAGTAATATACTATGGCGGGTGCGGAAAAAACTCTTCTGAACGAGAGAGTAAGGTAAAATTCTAGGGTCGGCGGACTAAAGAACATATTTCAAACTAGCATTAAATTGTTGTTCTATACAACAACATTAACAAAAACAACAACAACAACAGCAGTTTGCTTAATTTTTGAACAAAACATGTTCAATTCATTGATTCATGACAGCTCTCCGTTAGCTGACTCGGTAAACGTTGCTTTGCTATATTCATTAACCTACGACCTATTCTTAGACCTCCCATGTATATACAAAAAAAAAAATACCAAAATGGGTGAAGCCGTTTCGGAGGAGTTCGATATAGTCCAGTCACAGCATACATTAATCGAAATGCATGTGAACCGAGAAGGCAACATTTTGGATATCACCTGGAGAGGTCTAGAAAAGCTTAACTTCAAATTGTCGACGAAGATATCCTATGTGCATTTTAATCTTCAAAAAAAGGTTAAATTCAGTTTTTTTTTCAAAAACTCGGTCCTCCCTTGAGATAGAAAAAAATTGATGCAATATTTCTTTGGTGCTTTTTTACGATTTACATCGTCATCGTTGTTAAGATGTCGAGCGACTTATTGAAAAACTATAAATAAAGATATCGAAAAAATAAATAAATCAGCCAAATTATGAATGAAACACATAAGATTTATTAAACAAGTAATTTTTGGTGTAGTAAAAAATAATAATTTAAGGCGGTAATTTTTTAATATAATTTTCGTCGTTCTGATGCTCCTGGCTGAAGAAGTTCCTCCACGGTAGACTCTTAGAGTCGCGAAGACACTTGAACTGCAGGAAATTATGCCCCTCCCCCCCACGTAATATCCAAAATTTAGCCTTCTCAGTTCACATGCATTTCTAACCCGTTTTTTTCCGACGTCATGACTGGACTAATTGAAACACTGTGACACGAGATTTTTATATATTAGATTTTATAGTAGGTTGTATTAGCAAAGGGCAAGATAAAAAGTACCCGAAACCGGCGTGCGTGCATGCAACGACTGATGAATGTTGAGGAAGCGAAAGTTATCTGTCAGGATCGTGGCAAGTGGCAGTCCCTGGTCTCTGCCTACCCCTCTGGGATACAGGTGTCTGTTTATGTTATAGTAGGTTTTTTTATTGCCTCAAAAATTTTAGTTTTTGACTCATGTGCATTAGTCTACCGACCCTAGAATTTAACGTGAGAATATTATTGAAGGCCTTCTCTCTCCCTAAGAGAAGGCCTATGCCCTACAGTGGGACGTATATAGGCTGCTTATGCATATTATTGAAAATGTTTTATTATTAAAATTATTCGTTAAAAAACATGGCAATGTTACCTTAAAATAACCATTTAGCTAAGTTGTCTATTTTAAAAACCTATTTAAAGGCAAAAAATTCCACCCATGCCGGGACTTGAACCACCCGCGACCTCTGGCTAACCGTGCCAGCACTCTCCCAACTGAGCTAATGGGCAAGTGCAGGCATTGGCAAAATTTCGAACCTCTTTACAGACTTTTCTGTATTACGTACATAGGTACCTATGTAAAATTGTCCTCAGCACGGATTAGTGCAACAAAAAAATGAGATATCTATGTCATTTATTTATTTAAGATAAGATTAAGAGAAGCAGTTAAAAACATTATTGCTTTACTTTTTCTACAGCTAGAATAAATTCAAAAATTTACGTAGGTAACTTAGAAAACAATGTCATTGGTACATGCACGGGGTTCGAACCCAGGACCTCCTGTATGTAAGGCAGGCGTTCTACCGCTGCGCTACTACCGCTTGCTATTCGTGAAGTAAAACATCGTGAAACCTGAGTGTTTGAGGTGTTCACATACCTCGACGCTTGAAATTTCCAATCCGTGGGGGGCACGAGTAGTGATTAAGCCCATACTCTCTCTTTTAGAGAAGGCCTGTTCCCTACAGTGGGACGTATATATGCTGCATTATCTATTATATAAAATCACTCGTGTTTGTTATCGAACTCCTCCGAAACGCCTTCACATATTTGGTAGGTCTGAGAATAGGTCGTACTCTAATTAATATGGCAAAATAACGTTTGCCCGGTCAGCTAGTTATTTATAGATTTTCAATTAATCTACTAGTTTTTTTTGGTAAATCCTTGCCATTATTCTTTTTCATTTGTGTCCACAACAAGAGAGGTTGCCGGTGTGACAGGCTCCTAAGAGTGGCCATAGGCCAGCAGTAGAAAACAAAACCTTTTGCAGATTGTCAGAACTGACTTCCAAACTACAACGTTCCGTTTTCTCTATATACTTAGCAAACTCTGCCCTGCCCTTTTCGGCCAATAAATATTCAATGCGTATAAACTTTGGTGAACGCAATTTTTCCGCCTTGGACCCAGCTGTGACGGCAACGTTGTGCTTATAGTCCGTCACGCAAACTTGTTTACCTACCAGCCTAGACTATTATAGCGTTGTTGGTTTTGACTTAAAATACACTAAAAGGTGCTACAGTAGACAGCTGAACAACCCCTATATTTCTGTTGCAAAATCGCCCGTAATATAACTGAGTATAGAAAGAAGAAAGAAAGAAGGACATTGTATTTTAAGGTTGAAATGTAAGTGTATGCATGTTATTTCAGTGTATGCAAGGTTGACGTGGTATTGACTGTACAGCGATGACGGTTGGTATATAATCTTGCTAGCTATGTCCGCAATTTCGATTTCGTGGGATTCGGTTAAAACATAAACATAAACATTTACATGCAGGCACATACATTGCTTCTGGCACTGGGATACCCTGTGTCGTGGGAACCAGAAACAACGACATCACAAACATGTAAACATCCAAGACCTGGGGTTTTTTTTGTCCCCAGCGGGAATTCGAACCCGGGACCTCTCGCATGGTATTTCCTAGTAATAATTTCTAAATTACTTGCACTTATGTCTTTGTAGTAGAGAAACGACTCGCTGGCTATGAAGAAAAATACCTTAAGAATGTCTGAGTTCGTTAGAGAGAAAGCCTGTCCACTGTTGTTGGACGTAGATATACCGGGTGGCATTTCAGTCAACTGCCAAACTTAAAAGGGGCTTTTTACACTAAAACATAAACAACTTTTACTATGGGGCCAAACAAATCAGAGCAAAAACTAAATGAGCTGTTCCATGCATAAGATAGAAGCAGTACTGCACCAAATGTATGAAACAGCTAATTTATTTTTTGCTCTGCTTTTTTTGACGCCATAGTAAAAGTTATTTGTATTGACGAGTAGAAAGACCCCTCAAAGTTTGTCCGGTGACTAAAATACCGCTCGGTATTTAGGGAAAAGCGGGTGATCTGCTCCGCTGTAACGGAAAAATTCCCGCCAGGCAGATGTCATGCCTGGGGACGGCCCCCGCCGGTCGTCCAATTTGAGTCGTCGGATATCGTATTTACGCTCTCGACATGTTTTGAATGCGCTACGTAGGAGTAGTAGGGTTTTTAGTGTGCGCGCAGAGATTGTATTCGCCATTGCACGGTTATTTCCTAAATTCTCAATTCCTGAGTTATCCCAATTACGGTTGTTCTTAGATGAGCTTTTTCCCAGATTTTTTTTTTTTCAAAATATCGGGGTATAATTTTTTTATTAGATTTGTGGTTTACGCATCCTACCAAAGACACAGCCTTCAGTAAATTATTGTGTTACATAGAAGAAGTTTAAGCGTTATTTCTTAAACAGCGCCACATCAAATCACTAAGACTGGTAGAAATCATAAATATTTTTCTTAATAATTGTGAAGTTGTATGGGATTCAGCAGACACTCAGGTTTCCTCACGATGTTTTACTTCAGCGCTTGGAATAGCCAATCCGCGGGGCACGCGTGGTGATTAAGCCCATACTCTCTCCCTGAGACAAGGCTTGTGCCCTACAGTGGGACATATATAGGCTGCTTATGCCAATGTGAAGTTCAATAAAAAAAGTCAATTTTTTTGGAACAAAAGCTGTTGTAAATGACAAACTCTAACTGAAATGTTTCAGGATGCATAGGGTATAACAAAATCAGTTAAAATACACGAAAATACGAAAATAAAAGGGCATTTTAACCAAGGAGAAAGAACTAATGAACAAATTTTTGGATTGGCACATTTACGTTGTCTCGTAAAATAATGTTTCAAATACTGATAAACTGATTAGGGAGTGACGTCATAGTCTAAGGTCGATTTGTACGGCGCGTTTTAGTACCACGTGACTATATTGACTTTTCGACTTATCAAATATTCTCTTTTGATGTTATCAAAAGTATTAGTCGCAGAGAAAAAAAATACCACGTTTATTTATCTTTTCACCAGAAACATTTTTAGTGCAAGTTCTCCATTGGCTGGCTTAATTGGTAAGCCCCGCCCCGCCTGGCACAATCGAGCTTGAGGTCAGTTTTTACTACTCCCGCTTTAAAGACCATAGAGGGAAGTAAAATTAGAGAAATTCACTTAAGTGAACTAGAAATTAAAATAAAACTGGCTTCCACAATACAATAGAAGAGCTCTTGAGATGTCATATGATGTTATCCACGTTATCAAAAATAGTATGGATGTATTAAATGAAACAGCATTTAATGTCAATTTCTCCTTCGGCAATGTTGCTAATATAGGGTTGCCTGGAAGAAATTGCTATAAGCAATAAGGCCGCCAACTGTACCTTTTCTTATTTTTAGGGTTCCGTATGCAAAGGGTAAAAACGGGACCCTGTTACTAAGACTTCGCTGTCTGTCTGTCCGTCCGTCCGTCCGTCCGTCTATCTGTCACCAGGCTGTATCTCAAGAACCGTAATAGGTAGAGACTTGAAATTTTTACAGATTATTTATTTCTGTGGCCGCTATAACAACAAATACTAAAAACATAATAAAATAATTATTTAAGGGGGGCTACAATACCACAAACGTGAGTTTTTTTGCTGTTTTTTATCTTTGTGTCTAATGTTGTATAGATAATGGTACGGAACCCTTCGTGCGCGAGTCCGACTCGCACTTGGCTAGTTTTAACTATTGTTTCTGTAATTGTTTTCTGGTGGGCAATAAAGAATATTCTTATCTTAGCTTATCTTAATTAGCGCTCCCGAGATAAATCACAGCGACCAAAGCTCATTGTTAACAACGGGTGTGTGTTTATGATCGCATGATAGAAGTATACCTATGATTTTCTTATTAAGATGACAACTGGAGCCGAGTCACTTGGCACCGAAAAACTGGAGCCGAGTATACCCGAGTCAGCGTGACCGACCCAAACGTGATGGTTTAATTTCGTTCACTGTTCAGAAAAAATCGCCTACCTAAAGTAGTCTTCGCTTCAAAAATTGGATACGTTTTACCAGAAACCCCAACGCACAAAATATCAAGCATTGCTAGTATCTGCATAACAAGATAATCCAATTCTCGAACCGACCATTTTTATGCTTCCCACGCTTGCCACGAAATAAGGAAAACTCGTACATATTTGTCTTAATATTGACCCTTTAGATTTATGGCTTCTAGACCTCGGTGGGCAGCCAGTACTAAATTAAAGCCTCGGAACCGTGCGTCTTAGGAACCTTGACGTATGGCCTGAGAATGATGTTAGGTCGGATAAGACGATATTTCACTACCAGAGGGACATAAGTTACTAGGACGTAGGTTGGTATATTGGTATGTTGGTATAGCGCTTCAGTTTCCTCAGTGACTCCCACAGCCGGGCACTACGGTCCGACCAGAGTCTAGCGCTGAAGACACCAAATCATACGACAAGGTTCTTCAGTAGCTCATTTACTGTAAAGGCCGCCCGGCTGTGGAATGATCTTCCGGTTTCGATAAGGCGCTCACCATCTCCCGCCATATTTAAAGCCAGAGTGAAAGAATTCTTTCTGTCTAATTAAGTAGTTTTGCTGTAAGTGTCTATTAACTTCTCTTCATATATCTGTAGGTATATCACCTTTTTGTTGTCCAGATCACACGCTTGTTATAAGCCATTATTTATGTAAGTACGTGTAGTTATGTATAGTATTCAAGTATGATATATTATGTAAGTTTATTATTATTATTACGTATATGTATGTGTATTAATATTCGTCTTTGCACCGACTACCCGTGTCTATTTCTCCTTCGGCAAATCTCCAATATGAGGTTGCCTGGAAGAAATTGCTATTAGCAATAAGGCCGCCAATTGTATCTTTTCTTTTGTCATTGCTGTTTCTGTAACATTTTTTTCCGGTATACAATAAAGAATTCTTCTTATATTTCTGCGAATACATTAGGAGAGCAGTGTTAGCGTAGCGATAGAACGCCGGCCTCATAACCGTGAAGTCGTGGGTTCGAGTCCCGGCATGTACCAATGAGTTTGTTTTCTAAGTTACGTACATTTGTGAAGTTGTTATACCACTCGCTGACTGCGAAAGAAAACATCGTGAGAAAATCCTAGTGTCTGAGGTATTTACATACCTCAGCGCCTGCTGCGTACAATTGCCCAACTATGAGGCTAAGGGCGGAAATCTCGGGTCTAACTAGAACTTGGTATATTTCTATGAATACATTCTTAGTAAGTTGAGCCTTCCCTATAAACTTAATAGTTTCTGTAGTCGTTATGCCATCATCATCATCATCATCATCGGCCTACGCTCGTCCACTGCTGGACATAGGCCTTTCCTATAGCACGTCACTGAGCACGGTCCTCGGCTACTCTCATCCAGCTCTTGCCAGCCGCCCTGCGAAGATTATCGTTCCACCGAGTCTGAGGACGTCCTACACTACGTTTACCGATGCGCGGTCTCCACTTAAGAACTCGTCTACCCCATCGGTTATCAGTTCTTCAGATGATATGGCCGGCCCACTGGCACTTCAGTATGATAATTTGGTATTCGTTATGCCATGCCGCTCCCAAATCGGGATGTTTAGTCATCAAAAGAAGTGTTCATCCATCGGTATTGCCTAACTACTTCATCGCGGATTTAAAGGCCTTTGACGAGAAATATATTTACATTATTGTTATGTCAGCATATTCTGTGCTATAAAGACATTACAAACAAAAAAAAACGTCAGTTGTCAATTGTCAGTGCGAACGGAACTAGGGGGATTCGAACCCATGGCCCTGTGTTAGCAATCAAGCCTAAAAATACAGCTTCTTTCTAGCTATATTTGTGGCCGTCAATGTAGGTGTAAGAATTTATTTTGGTGACTTCTGTAGTAAGGCAACACACTACAGATTATCCGATTTTGGAAGCAAAGGCATGTATTTGCAGGCCCGACTGTAATTGCGGAAAATGCTCCAAGCCCTAACTCCCTGATTATATAAGATTAAGGGAAACGTTTATGATCTGAGAGCTTTGTTAAAATCGTGGCAAGTGACAAACGCTGGACTCTGCATACCCCTCCGGCAAATAGACGTGAGTTTACGCTTGTATGAGATGTTGATCTGTACTATTATTCTGCAATACTCTACCGGATTCAAGACTTCATATATATTTTTAGCTATAAATTACAAACTTTAAGATTGAGAAATTTTAAAAGCTCTGCGTCAAAATTCTATTAGTTTAATTAATTTAAATTTATTCACATACATTGAAACTCGCAAATGATTTTAGTATTTAGAAATGAAAATTAAACTAAGCTGAATTTTGACGCTGCAGCGTGCCAGAACAAGTAAAAGCTAACCAGTGGGCAGTTAAAGAATAGGAGCCGTACCTGTCCATCCTTGTTGGAGTCGGCCTTCTTCCTGAGTCCGTCCCAGATCTTGATCATGGTCTCGTGTGTCTCCGAGTGGTTCGAGTCACCGGGCTTCCATCCCCGCAGGCTGCAGATTTTCTGTGAGAGAAATATCCATCGTAAGTGTATACCGGTAAAAAGTTACAGAAACAGCAATGACAAAAGAAAAGACACAATTGCCGGCCTTATCGTTTATATCAATTTCTTCCAGGCAACCTCATATTGCAGGAAACTCACCGGAGCGGTGGTAGCCTAGTGGGTAGAACATTGGACTCGGAAGCGAGAGACCTAGGTTAGACTCCCAGTGCGGGCATGTACCTATGAATTTGTTTTCTAAGTTATTTTTGAAGTTATAGTAGCAATACCATTCGCTAACGGTGAAGGAAAACATCGCGAAGAAACCTGAGTGTCCAAACTATTCACATGCCTCAGCGCTCTAAATCGCCAATCCGCGGTGGGTACGCGTGGTTATTACGCCCATACTCTCTCTCTCTGAGAGAAGGCCTATGCCCTACAGTGGGACGTATATAGGCCGCTTATGAATCATCATCATCAACCCATTATGTCCCCACCGAGGGGCACGGGTCTCTTCCCTGAGGAAGGTATAGGCCATACTCCACCACGGGGGCCAAGTCCGGATTGGTGGAGGCTTGTAGACTAGTGGCTCGTCTACTGTCAGAAGTTGTCAAGCCGCCCTAAGGCCTCTGACTTGGCTTAACGACTGCCATCTATCGACGGCAGCCGGCACCAACAGCTTAACGTGCCTTGCGAAGCACGGAACCGCTCGGAAAAATGCCACTAGCGTTAGGCATAGACGGCGACCCATCCATGCACTGAACGCGCCCTGTGTTGCTTAACCTTCGTGATCGTTTAACATCACTCAGGCAGCCGGGGCTACGAGCGATTCAATGAATGATTAACCCTATATTGGAAAAGCGTAAGGGCCACATTACGGGTATAAGCGAAACTTTACAATTTATTCCGAGTCCAATGTTCTACCCGCTAGGCTACCAGTACTTCGTGGTGTGCATAAATGAAATGAAATAAAAAATGAAATAAAATAAAATGTATTGACAAACAGTTTAACTATAACTAAGACAGTAGAAGTAGCCACCACACAAGGTCGAGCCTGAATCGTGGTGGTCTACCTTTGGAAATGTTACTATTTATAGAATGAATTCAAACTTATATATTCAAGTTAATAGTGAGAAACAGCAGATAGTCACAGCATTGGTATCATACCCGACAATTAACTTGAACAAATGACCGACTTCTTATATTGAGTTTCTTTGGCGGGAACGCTGGATTCTGATTGTTACTTCTTCGAAATGAAAAATAGCTCATACGCTAATTAATTTTGGCGTCCATTAGATTAAGTATAACACTTGTAAACATTTTGGTAAATAAAGAATTTGTATTCGTATTTCGAATCCATAGCATACCCATCCCGATATCGCGGATTTTGTTTAAGTTATCTGCCGAGTATTATAAGCTTTATTGAGATAGTATATTTTAAGAGTAATTTAATTGACAGATTTAGGTCCGCTCATTCCTATTCCAGTTCCACAACTTGGATTTCAGAAGACGGATTAATTTAGAACTGTTGTCAGATGCCCTCTTAATTAAAGAAATACATTTTGCCTCTTTCTAGAAGATAATATTGTGTGGGCTAGTTGCAAAATCTTTTTCTTCTAGTTATGATATTGACGCATTTTATAACAAGGAATATGAGCACTATCTACCAATAATAATTAAGCTATGAGCACTCAAGATTTATCTGCCGAATCCTTACCTCAATAGCCAGTTCGAAGTCTTTTCTTTCAATAGTACCACTTTGGTTGACATCTGAAACAACAAAACACTACAGTCTATCAACAGGGCGTCACCAAATCCCTAAATGTATTCGAAGAACCGGAAAAGTGCGACTGTCCTTTATGTTATGGCACATAATTACATACATGCAAAATTTTAATAAAAAGCAGTGACATCGGCATTATTTCGGCGATTCTAATTTAGTAGGTATTAAATATACAGTAACATCGACTAACGATTTCTTTTCCAGTTGACATAAAAATCATTATCAGTGTATTAACCCGTAATAACAGTTGATTGACACTCGTAGATACATCATCTAATGATCTACGAGTCACGAAATGATAATTTCAATGGTACGTACCGAAAAATACGTTGAACACGTATAGGAGCTTCTTCCTTCTGAATTCAGAAACCGACATGTTGAGCGCTGTTTGTTATCTGAAACAAAATAAATTTTGTTTACAACTTGCTGCCTTTTCAGTATAACAGAGTAAGGCTGACTTGCATCATTTTCTCAAATGTGGCTTAAGTAGCGTTTAACCAAAATTCTTTGTACAATATTCAGATTAAATGTAACTAAATATGTTATAAAAAAATTGTTTAAAGTTTAATTCAATCACTCTTATCAATCGCCCGTAATCCCTCTTAAATTGTCAAATAACTTATAAAAACGGCGATCAAAATTCAGCTCCTACAGTAGGATTGTAAAATCAGCAAAATTCAAACAACTACCCACATACTTCACAGCAAATGAATTGCAATAATCACACAATAAACTTCCGACCTTTATAATGTTTAAAACAGTTGAATGAAACAAAGGCCTTGTATTTATAACAGGCTGAGCACACAAAACGAGCTAAGTCCACGTCCAAAATGAAACGATAATTCACTCGTTTTTATCCATACCACCCATGCATACGAGTATTTTACCTAACTATGCGCGGGTGAGTACTGAATTTATTTATTAAATACTTTTATTGCATATTGACTAACACATATTGAGCTAGGAGTCACATATTAGGAGTTTCACTGCATAATCGAATCAGGAATGAGGAGATCCGCAGAAGAACCTGAGTTAATATAGAATTGCTCAGTTGAAGTGGCACATAGCTCAGAGAACTGATGGCCGTTCGGGCGGAAAAGTTCAGACCTGGCGACCGCGGATCGGACGATGCAGCGTGGGCAGGCCCCACACCAGATGGTCTGATGACCTGGTTACGGTGGCGGGGAGTCACTGGATTTGAAAACCATGAGGGAGGCCTCGCGGTTTTCCAAATGAAAAATTATGTAGTGACTAGAATTGTGAAAGGAATGTTATGTTCATTTGGATATATGGAGAGTACAAACGAAGAAAGTATACTAAATAAATATAATGAGCAAATGTGGATGGAAGGATCGGTAAGGGACATCCCAGGTGGACATACATCGACCAAATAGGGGATGTATTAGCAAAGGGCAAGGTAAAAACTATCCGAAACCGACTAATTAAAGTTGATAAAGCAAAAAAGATCTGCCAGGATCGTGGCAAGTGGCAGACCCTGGTCTCCGCCTACCCTTACAGGAAACAAGCTTGAGTTTATGTTATTTACATATACTACGAAAGTGCAATATGTCTGATTTGCCCTTGGCATGAGCTGCAAGCAATCTGCCTCTGATCGTCGGTCCAGAGGGCTGGTGGCGTTTGCTAGATTGATGGATGTGGCTGGATGAGGACGGCAGGACGGAAGGAAGTGGCGTTTACCATTATCTGGCTCAGTCTCTGGCGGCTAACAGTTGTCTTAAAGCTGCTTTCTAGTTCTGGCTCATGTCTCTGATATTTTAATTCGTCGACGTCTAACATTTTCATTTAGGTGAAAAATAGTATGGTATTGTAGTTATTTCTTTACAGACAATTTATTTATTTTTTTAAATATGTAGCCTATTTATGCCCCACAGCAGGGCAAAGACTTTTTCTCAGTACGGGCTTAGTTACCACACATGCGCACCGAAAATTGGCAATTTGGAACACCTGAGACACTTAGGTTTCTTCACGATGTTTTCCTTCACGATGAGCTATTGCTACAACTTCACAAATGTACGTAACTCGGAAAACAAAGTCACTGGTACATGCCGGGATTCACACCCACAACCTCCCGAATGTGACGCCGGCGTTCTACCACTGCGCTACCACTGCTTAAATTTTGATTTAAACCGTTTGAATGCACCATTCATGAATTTTGAGTGTTTTGAAAGCCATATCAAAATTAACGTAACTTAACCTCAACTATCGAATACGCTAGTTAGTTTCTTTAAAGAAGGCACTTTCCAAAAACATCTCGACACATACTCTAACCTATGAGAACCATTACTAGCCAGCCAGAGCATGCGTGAACGTCCGTGTGTCACTGTTCTGATCGACTTCTTTGAAACCAGATCTCCAACTCATATTTTTTATTTCAAGACTATACTTAAAAGTATAAAGAAAGAATTTAAAGAATTTTTAGCCTCTAAATAGGTTTTTAAAATTTTCCTCAGCACGGGTTAGTGCAGCAAAAAGAATATAATCATGTAGGTACAGCGATATCATTCCGATGTAAATACCTAACTGCAAAGTTGGTTACTCGGGGCTGCAAGTGATGTAAATCGCTTCAGTCAGATGTCGCTGCCTGTACGTAATACAGAGAAGTTTGTAAAGAGGCTCGAAATTTCATCGATGCTTGCACTTGCCCATTAGCACAGTTAGGAGAGCGCTGGCACGGTGAGCCAGAGGTCGCGGGTTCAAGTCCCGGCATGGGTGAAATTTTTAGCCTCTAAATAGGTTTTTATACTTAAAAGTAGCAGTCTAAATAGTTGGCATTTTTAATTACTAAACACATAACCGTGGCTTTCAAACCACCCAGATTTCAACCTATATTATATTACCTATGTAACTATAGTTACATTATGGAAACTCTATGAATCAATCTGACTTTAACGTACCAATTACAGCGGCAAGTTCCAAAACCCAAACGCCTAAAGCGTCTCGATTAATTTGAGTTAATTCAGTTCCGCAGGCGAGCCCTTTGAAGGCGCGATGTCTCCCATCAAGATGCCAGCAATCGAGTAACAAATGGGGATTGTGCCTTTCCATTGGGGCCTCCGTACAAACAATAAAGGAGTTGGGCACGATGTAACAATACGACGGAAGTTTAGCTTGTCAACGTATCCGGCAGAGCGGGCTCATGAAGACCTTCTTTGGAGTCCCAGCATGGGACATATTACTTGGTTTGTGCATTTGTATATTTTCTTCTCCTTATTCGTCATTCCCTCATGGCTGAGGATCACGATTGTGAGACGCTCGTTATCTTCTAAATGAACTTTATAATAATTCCCACATAACGCAATCACTTTGTCACAATCACGTTATCCTGTTTTGATTACAGTTATCAGTTAAATTATAGTGCTAATCGTTTATTTTAAAGATCACTTGTAGTGGAAAACTCTTTTTTATATTCATAATCATCATCAGCCATTTGACGGCCACTGCAGGACATAGGCCTCCCTCATGGTTTTCCAAGCTTCCCGGTCTTGTGCCGCCCGCATCCAGCGACTACCTGCCACCGGAACCAGGTCGTCAAACCATCTGTTGGGGGGCCTGCCGACGCTGCATCGTCCGGTCCGCTGTCGCCAGGTCAGAACTTTTTCGCGCCAACGGCCATCAGTTCTTTTTTATATTAGTACATTTCTTTTTACATCACATAAAACGGCCAAACCGCAGCCTTGCTGCCAGCGGTAGCTAAGCATGGCAAAAACAAATACACCAAAATATTAAGCAAGTAACAAGCTTTAGCATCTAGTCGGTCTGCCTTCTGCCTGCCTATATTTGACCCTCCTGCCCTTCAAACGACAAAGGACTGTATGTCAAGGTCACAAGGCAGCAAACAGAATCCCTCGAGAAGTTGAGGTATACACGGAATAATTACACTAAACCGGGTTATAGTTATTTCTGCGGTCGAACTGAATTTAGTGAATTTCTGCTAACTGCAGATTAAACACCGTGAAACTTTAATTAAAGCGAAACCATTCCCTTTTTTAGGGTTCCGTAGCGGACAAGGAACCCTTATAGTTTCGTCTGTCTGTCTGTCCGTCCTTCCGCGGCTTAGCATAGAGACGGTAAGTACTAGAGAGCTGAAATTTGGTTTAGATATACATATTTATAACGGCGACAAAATGGTAGAATTAAACCTCAAAAAAAATATTTTTGTAGTGTTTTTAAAGGGCTTCCCCTACACCCAAATTAGGGATGCATATTTTTTTCTCGCCTGCACCATAGTGTGGGATATTGTTGGAGTGGTCGTTGAAAATATATTGGGTTCGAGAAGAACATTTTTTGATTTAAGGTTCCGTTTGAGAAATATTAAGCTTTAAAGTGCACATTTTTGTCCCTCCCACCCCCTCACCTGGCTAAACGGTCGATTGCAGAAACGTGAAAAATTGAGGGTAGTAGCACATATAATTAAGTTAAAAGGAAAACTATCACGGCTAAGTAGGCTTTACTAGATAACGAGTAATAGGCAATCAACTAATAAAAGTAAAATTTCGTACAAAATCCACTGAAAATGACTTCGATGAAGTTGTTAGTTCTGTAAAGTAGATAAACAGCCCTCTTTCTACGGAACCCTACATTGCGCGTTGCCCGAAACGCACTTGGCCGGTTTTTTAAAGAAGTTACACATCGGAGCTCATAAGCATTAAAAGTTCATACATACATGAACTCACGCATTTATCCCGCAGGTCGAAACCGCCGAAAATTGGTGACTTGCTACTTTGGATTTTGCAGGTCACCAGGCCATTTAGAGGTAGATAAATAGAAAGAAAGAAAGAAAGAAAGAGGAACACAAACAAAATACACGACAAAGGTACACAAACAAAATACACGAACGTCAACAAAACAGAGATAAAACAAAACAATCGTGAAGAGAACATGTGAGGCATATAGAGTCAAAGGCAGCCGGGTACCATACTAATGTTAAATATTAAAAGCCTTTTGTTGTGACTGTGACCTTCCCTTGTATCGCGTAATTTTTGACTCTATCGAGTTTAGGCGCAAGCATTTAGCCCTAAGCATTTAGGCGACGTCAAATACATACATACATGTATGTAAAAGGAAAAAAAAGGAACCCTTGTAGAATCAGTTTATGGTCCGTCCACCCGTCCGTCCGTCTGTCTGTCAAGACTCTTTATCTTGGGAACGCGTACAGTAATCGAGCTGAAATCAAAACGGTAAACACAATTCTATAGTCCCTTGAAGCTGTGAAAAAATGAAACTTCTAAGTCAACATAAAATAAAACCGTTTATGCCTCAGAAACCGTTTATTTTCCGTTAACTATAAAATTTGGCAAGTAATATCGTCATATACTACAAGTACGGGGAAAAATCTGAAAACTATACATTTGTAATTAAATCATAAAAAATAGTCTTTGAAGTTCGGGAAAAGCTCGGAAAAAATTGCGAGACTCGATTCCTGAACTATCTATAATACATAAATACCTACAAATTTGTACGGAACCTTTGGTGGGCGAGAGCTGCTTACACTTGTCCGGTTTTTTTTCTATATTCAGTTTCCTAACGTGAATCTATGAAATTAGTTCGAATGGAAAACTTGTCGCTTTAGAAAGCATAAAGAACTGACACTCTAAACCTTGGTCTTCGTTCATAGTTCTACCGGTCTCAAGGTTGATTAGGCTGTGGAACTGCCACATAACATATTATGCGCTAGTCCCACTTATAGTACTTTCAAGAAGCGGTTGAAAGAGCATTATCTATCCCTGTAATAACTTGTATTTTTATTCTGATATCTAGTTTATGTAGTTTTTGCTTTTTTTCTTTTTTTTACTTTTTGAAAATAGATTGTTATTTAGGCCTTTTGTAGTTTATTTTGTGCACATATATAGACCCGTTTTTCTACTGCTTCTCCTATACCCCAAGGTTTGCTGGAAGAAATCTCTTACAGAGATAAGCTCACCTTTGTACATGTCATTCATTATATAATGTCCTGTTAAATGTCTTGTGTAAAATAAAGTATAATAATAAGAATGTTGTCTAGAAGAGATTACTTTCAGTGATAAGATTGACCATTGTATGCGGCAGCTATATATGGCCTTTTAATGTTTTCTTTTTCTGATATGTACAACAAAACGTTGTAATCTAATCGTTACGACGGCAGCCTGTATACGTCCCATTGTAGAGCACAGGCCTTCTCTCAGAGAGAGAATATGGGCTTAATCACCACGCGTGCCCACCGCGGATTGGCGATTTCAAGCGCTGAGGTATGTGAATAGCTCAGACACCCAGGTTTCCTCACGATGTTTTCCTTCGCAGTTAGCGAGTGGTATTGCTACGATAACTTCACAAATGTACATAACTTAGAAAGTGAAGTCATAGGTACATGCCCGGACTGGGAATCGAACCTGGGTCTCCCGCTTACAAGTCCAATGTTCTATTCACTAGGCTACCACCGCTTCCGGTGGAATATAAATGGCACTTAATACAACAGATCCCTTCGTTCTAAGTATCAATAAGTATTAGAGGTCGTGAAATATCGCATTTTGCACTCAAACGGCCTTAGCGTACACAGCCAGGTGTTGGCAACCTCTGAACACAGTTGGCAAGGGACCAACGGGGATTAAGAAAAGCTCAACTACAGTTTAAAGGGACTTAAGTGTCCGGACACGGTTAAGCTTGGATCGTTACCCACGTAGAAGGTGGATCAAATCAACAAGTTATTTGAGAGATAAGTTACTTAAGAGGGTCCATGCAGTAACACTAGTGCCACCAATGAAAAAAAAAACATATATATTTTTTTTTTGCTTCATAAGTCTGACAAATCTTAACCGATTTCGATAATTCTTTTTTTGTTCGAATAGATATACCGTTCCATTGGGCCCAATTGAATGTGGTAAAGATCTGATGAAGACTTTCAGAGATGGAGAACGGAACTCTTCAATGGACAGCAGTAAATAAGCCCTAATGGCGCGTACTTCTAATTTAATGGTATTCTTTTAAATTATTTCTTTTTTTTAAATTCTGTAGTGTTTTGAAGTCGGTTCTATTTTTATTTAAAAATACTTAACAGATTATTTTTGCAATAAGTGTCAGACCAAATAATTAATAATGATTTTTAGGACTCACGACCGAGAATCTGGAATCTTGGACCTGGAATTAGGTAACATTTATGCCAAAAAAATAGTATTAAATTAACATGATTAAGAGATAGGTCTTACACTTTTTGAAAAACTGATCTGTAAAAAGAGATACGATTTTTAGGGTTTCGTACCCAAAGTGTAAGGGACTCCACTGTCGGTCTGCCTGTCTGTCTGTCCTTCTGTCTGTCACCAGGCTGTATCTCATGAACCGTGATAGCTACACAGTTGAAATTTTCGCAGAGGATGTATTTTGGTTGTCGCTATATCAAATACAGAATAAAATTAATATCTAAGTGGGGCTAAACGAACGTGATTTTTTTTGCCGTTTTTTGCTCGATGCTAATAACGGTAGCAGGTAGACGGTTGAAATACTGATAAAAATACTTAGTTGTATATTCAATATAAAAATAAATAATTAAATTAAAATAAAATTAATATTTAAGGGGTCTCCCATACAACAAATGTGATTTTTTGCAACGGGTAGACGCTTGAAATATTCAAATGTTGTATAGATAATGGTACGGAACCCTTCGTAATTACAAAAAAGTAATTACAAAAAATAAAATTGATGGTTATGAACGCAACAGGTGCTTTAATGTTTTATCGAACTGTTTTAAGATTTTCCTTAGTATTTCTTTATTTTCGCTCCTTCGATGTTGGTCAATATAGAGGAGTACCTACCATTTGATTCATTTTTAAATGATATTAGTGATAATAACTTAAATCATTTGTCCCGGTCCTAAACTAGTATACCCTGTGCTATGGTAACCAGACAAACAAGGAAATACACCCGTAAATTTATGGCGGCGGCACCCCGTGGGAATCAAACCCGGTGTGGTAATTAGATGTGATACCGCTAGACGAATGAGGCAGTCAAAATCTTTATCAGTCCTGAATTTTCTCTTTGAGTCAAATTAATCCAGGCCTTCCCAGCCCTTAATTGAAAGAAAAGCGTTTCTTTATAACACCAGTAAATTGGAAAGGCTTTTACCTCAAAGAAAGAACGGGAAAATATGTGAAGAAGTTTGGTTAGTAACACAAAGCGGTGGAAAGAACAATTAAGGGTTTTTGTATCTGGTCGAAGTGATATGAATAAAACGGAAGAGTCTTGCAGCAACTAGCCTATCTAGTAAGGCGTTTTTAATAAACGAAATATTAATTTCGGCGTAAAAATCTCCAGTTTCTCGTTGAAAGTCTGAAGCCGGATCTGTAGATGAAAATACGATAAAATACATTCTTCTCTTTTTTTTTCAGCTTAAAACTTAAATTAAGGACTCGAAAATTGCGTATAGTGCTTTCAAAACCGACGAAATTTCCCTAAAAATTTGTGAATTACTACTTATCTCTGTCTGACAAAACGTTAATATTGGTTTTGATGGAGTTATGTTAAGTATGTAAGATGTAAAAGTTTAATAAATAAATAATAATATCTTATTTTTAAACCGGCGTGCGTGCTTGCAACGACTATGAATGTGAACTCCAAATCTAACCTGCAACGGGAGGATGGAACTGCAGTAAATGAGCAGGAACTGCAGGGAATGTTTTAAGCGGAAAAATTCTGCCCTGGCAACCGCGGACCGGACGACGCAGCGTGGGCAGGCCCCCCACCAGATGGTCTGACGACCTGGTTACGGTGGCGGGGAGTTGCTGGATATGGGCGGCACAAGACTGGGAAGCTTGGAAAACCATGGGGGAGGCCTATGTCCTGCAGTGGGCGTGAAATGGCTGATGATGATGATGATGATGAGGATGATGATGATAATGATGATGGTGATGAAGATTTTTAAATGCAGTTCTACGCTGCTATGTATAATAATACGGCTCCTCTAAAATACTCTTCAGAGACAGTTTAAATAATCTGTTCTTACGTCTTTCCCTTCACCACAGACTATTTAAGTTGCCCCTCAGATGTGTTTTAACGAATTGTATTTTTATAAAGAAGACTCTTAATGATTATGTAAATATATACTTGAGGTAAAAAACATACACCTAATAAAAAATCGATGCCCGTTATTCTAGACAATATAACCTACAGTCCTGAAACAAATCTTTGATGTTCTTCTGAACAAAATTTAACCGGGAAAGTTTTGGGAAAGTTCTTTATCAGGGTTGGCAATAAAAAGTTTTTCTACTGTGTCGAAGGCAGTAAATAAATGAGCAATCAAATTGTCGTGAATGTTTCCGAGTTGGTGCTTGAGCAATGAAAATGTCTGCAGATTTCGGTATACGCGCAGAAGTAAATACTAATATCATTTGGTAGGTATGCAATGTTGTGGCAACTAAGATACACCACAGGCTACATCTATGGTCCTGTTTTATTTATTGGTTTTGTCTGTTGTGTATTTAGTTTTCTTTCTGTTGTTGTGCATATTATGTTACTTATCTGCTTATTTTGTTTCTGTGATGTATCTTGTTGGTATAATAAATGTCTTTCTTCTTCTTCTTCAAGAAAGATTAGATACACGTTGCAAACTAAACGCTCAGTCTTACTTTAAAAAAAAAAGATCCCACTAAAACACTCTTAACACATAGTTAAAGCTAGAGTTAAAGTTAAAGAGGAGTTATTGTTACAAACCGGCTTTAACCTCGTATTAAGAGTGTTTTAGCGGGATAAGAATGTTAGAATTTTTTTAACATGATACAATGACTCAGTCACTTTATCATCATCTGACGGATCGTCTTGTCCTAAATCTCTTATGCCCGGTTCCTATATTCAAGAACGACTCGTTTTTCTTACGGATGGTAAAATGTCTGCTCAAGTATTCCTCTTAAGAACGGTTTTAAATAACGTGCCGTACGTTAAATGTATGGAGATAACAATTTTTAAAGTTCGTAACAATTTTTCAAATATCAACCGGCTATTCAAGTTACGGGACGCTTGTTACGGATAAGTTACCGATTACCGGGTATTAGAACAGTTTTTTGATGGCATTATTGTAATTGAAGACCAAAAGACGGTGCGACCTTTTTTAGCTATAGCTTAGGAAACTTGGTATTATGATGCGGAGAGAGGCATTTATTATTTAAGTTATGAGTTTCAGAATGATCAAAAATTGCAATTCGTTATTTTAGATTTAATTTAAAATCTTTATTGCCACCCTACAAAATAAGGGTACCTACATGAAATTATTAAAATTGCTATTTTCTTGGTCATTGGACAGCAAAGTACGAAGAAAAGAACGTTTTCAAGGGTAAGGGACCCTATTACTAAAACTCCACAGTCCGACCGTCCATCTGTCACCAGGCTGTATCTCATAAACCGTGAAGGCAGTTGAAATTTTAACATATGATGTAGGTCTGTAGCCACTATAACAACAAATACTAAAAACAGAATAAAATAAATATTTAAGGGTTGCTCTCATACAACAAACGTGATTTTTTTGCCGTTTTTTTGCTCGATATTAATAACGGCAACAGTGATTGGTATGCAGATGTTCAACCAGTTAAAATAGTTAAAAAATGGTTTGATTTGGTAATAGTTTGGTTGGATAGCATTTTAAACAGAATTACAAAATACGCTGAAGAATTTTTAAAACAGAAGTTATCCATGCTCTAACAGGATTACAAAATGTTGTACTGCAAAATGTGGAGCCACGTCATAACAACTTAAATACGTGGGTTTGCCAGGGCTTAAGACTATTCACGGATGCGGATGCTACGCCAACTAAAATATACCTTAAATACTTTTTACCCTAGAGACTATAATTCTAGCGCAATAAAACCCCAGCTCCGTGCGGCCGACGGGTATCACCCGAGACTCAGTTCTTTCGCACTTGCATTGTAGTCTTTAATTTCGTAAGTATTTTTATGGTTTATTTTAGATTGAAAGCAGGTCGCATGTCGCCGGCCTTTGTAATGTGGAGAGACCTTTAAGTTACGCTTACACAATGTGTGAGACAGGAAGCCTTTAACGCACATAATCCGGCCATTTACGTTTGTCAGCAAGGCGGCGCCAATGTTTGTGATCTGGCAGATCGGGTGCATTATTCAATTAAACGGATTTGCCTACACGAGTTGAGTATTGGGCATCAATTGCAATGGTCATAGAGGCTAAAATTGCATTTGGGTTCGAGCTTTGGGAACAAAGAGAAATGTTCGGGATTGGAACGCATGTTACGTGGCGTGAATGACTAAACAAAGTGGATATGTGGACGACCGTTTAGTGCTAAACGTATGAATTTGTCGGTCACCAGTTATAAAGTTATTGTGCTTTACCACATTTCGCTATTTATGCGTTGGTTTCCTCTTACGTTAAATCAACGAAATATTGTCTTTTGACACAAACATGAAAACACATAAGCTCACGCTTGTATTCCGGAGATGTCGGTTTTTAACTTGGTCAGCTCAAAATATCGTTATAAATATTTAATGCTTTTGTTGAAGAAATAGGCTAAGTACAATTTACGCTAATTCTTAAACAAAATAGATAGATATATATCATAAGACCTTACACACCTGACGAGTAAATACGACAGCATAAAAACCTTTACATTTCAGTTGCAGTCATCTGTAACGTGACTGAGTAGAGTGTACGCATGTAAAGTTTGACATGCTGTCGACTGTATTATAATATTTTATTGTTTCTAACCAGTATTAACCTGTACACTACTATAGCAAACTATAGTATTAAGTGCGAAAAATTCAGTTCCCTCTAGAGCCCAAACAAATTACAGCTACACAAATCTATGATAAAATAAACATAATGTCTGACAGTGTGTTTCAATCTCCAAAGTATATTAAATCCCTGAAATGTCGCGTTTAAACAGTGTGAATAACATTGTCTATTTTACTGATAACAAAGGATATTATTTGCGATGCAAATGAGCATTGGTCGCACTGGTTGAATCTGGTTTGCGGTTCACTTGTTAATAATGTGCATTCAGAAAAGGGAGGCATGTCAGAATTGTTGAGTGTCCACGGAAAAAAATCAGTTGTAAAATGGTAAAAATTTTTGATTTTACTAAAACTACTAGGTTGGTGTGTTTGTTTTAATCACGATTCAAAACTATAAAAACTTTGGGTCCTATTTTCAAAACTCTCTCACAAAAACACTACCCAAAGGCCTTTTTAATAGTCTGTGAAAAGTCTCTAAAAAAAACTTACTAAACTGCTTATGAGTAGTGTTTTAAAGGTTTCGTGTTTTAAGAAATAACACCATTTGTTTTTAACATGTCAACCCCGAATTTACCTACAATGTCGCCATTTTAGCACTGTTATAACGATAAAGAGTAACAAAATTATATTGATAGAGCAAAATTACTCCTCAATTTATTAGACTTGCTGAATACAACGTAACCATACATACATACTTCGAAATACATGCTTACTCATTCTACTAGAAATGATTACATTTTGCCACGCCTTTTTTCCACACAGTGTTGGATTTAGTAAGCGAGCTCAAAAGCAAATCCATCACATTTACTTTTACTATCGTTAATCCACTAAGCTTCCATCATCGTCGATTCAGATCACGCCATCAATAAATAAAGTTATAGTCTTGGGCAGTTACAGAGCTAACGACTATCCTAATTCGGGCCTAGTCTTGCAAATTGAACCTATTATGAAGGCCAGTTAGGGGATAACGCCCAGAGTTTATTGCTACGGTCACGGTTGATTTTCAGAGGGTGGGTCGGGATGATAATGTTTCCATATTTCACCCAAAAGAGAAATAGGAGTATTTAGACTGCTAGGAATGATCGTTTTCGCCAAACAGCACTATACTGAGTCAGCTGCCATTTGCAGCAGCAGAGACATACCGCGACAATGATTGTAAGTGTTTTTTTTTATTCCACATTTTTTATGATTTCATCTGGTTTTTAGATTTTTCTAGAGCGCAGTGTGGCTTGTTGCTAGCTAAAAACCGGCAAAGTGCGAGTGGGACTCGTGTACGAAGCGTTCCGTACCATTATCTATACAACATTTGAATATTTCCAGCGCCTACCTGTTGCCGTTATTAATATCGAGCGAAAAACGGCAAAAAAATCACGGTTATTGTATGTCCCCTTAAATATTTATTTTGTTCTGTTTTTAGCAGCATTTGTATTTGTTGTTATAGCAGCAATAAAAATACATCATCTGTCAAAAGTTCAACTGTCTAACTATCACGGTTCATGAGATACAGCCTGGTGACAGACGGCTGGACGGACGGACGGACGCACTTCCCTTACCCTTTGGGTACGGAACCCTAAGACAAAGTACAAAATACAACGTACGTAGTAGAAAGATTAATAAAGTTACCCGCAACCTCGAGCGAGTGCGGATTATTGAACAGTTCGTTTTCATACATTCGATGAATGCGGTGATTTGACAGCATGTTCCGTAACCGCTACTGCGTTTCAGCGTCAGGTTTACTAAATCCCGCGTGAATGTGAGGCTTCATCATCATCATCATCAGTCATTTCACGCCCACTGCAGGACAATGGCCTCCCTCATGTTTTTCCTAGCCATGAAGCGTTGCGAATGTGAGGCTTAGCATGGCTCAATTCCTAGGATGCAATAAAGTTGTCTGAGCTCTGTAAATTTGTCAATGTACAATTACCACTCGCTAACTGTAAGGGTGATGAAATTGTCATGAGAACTGAGTGTCACAAAGCTCATTGTCAATCCATAAACTCCATTTTTTAAATTTATTTTTGCTATTGTAAGAAACACATATTTTCTGATTTATTTGGAGGTTTTACTTCACCTTGTATAGTGTTTACGATATTCTTCTGTTGCTAAGTCCCGAAAAGATAAAAAATACGTCAGATGCTAAAAACTTTCTCTTTACAAGAAAGTATCCCCTTTTCAACATTCAAAGTAACGACATCATGACAATGACATCATAATTTCTTAAAAAGACTTCGCGGAATGGAGTTTTTGTACGAAATTATACCGAAAAATGTAACTTGAGGCATATTTTTGAACGGCTCGACCCCAAGGTCGAAAAGGTGGTATAATTGAGTTCCTCTTTAGGACGAATAAAATTGCACCTTTTTTTGTGAACTTTGATTGCGATTTATTAATTCAGCGCTACTGGAATGGGGATCGTCTCATTTTGTGACCGTAATAACAAAGGATAAGTAATTTTCAAGGTAAGTATGTTTTTCAAGGTATATATAACAAGGTCACAAATTCAAACATTTTATGCTGTAACCTTAATTAAAAAATATCAACATTTACTTCTGTTTTTGGGATTAAGTATGTGACTTTCGTTTGAACTTCTAACGTTTTTGTTAAATGGGGATTGTTTTTTATTGTATTTTCGTAAGAATTATTATTTTAGAGCAAAATGTATCTATTCTATTAGAGACCTATGATACTAGCGATTTTAAAGCGATGCGATGGCGCGGCATGTCAGCTAAACTCTCTTTAATTACTAAATATTACGCCGTCGTGGATGTCGTAGAAGGCGACTAAGGAAATAAATTACCATGAAACGGGCAGCAGCGTCTTCCTGAGATTCTAACCGCATACTGCGATCGCCAATCCGCCTGCCAAGCGTGGCGATTATGGCAGAACCCTTCATGGTTAGAAAACCATGAGGGAGGTCTATGTCCTGCAGTGGGCGTCAAATGGCTGATGATGATGATGATTACGCCATCAAAAAATTGTAAATCTCTGCTATCATTACTTTATAAATTACTGCGTGTTTTAATAAACGTATTTCAAAGTCGTTCTCATAATAAAATTGTGTGTATTGATATGTAGACCTTTCTTAAACGCCCTGAATGAATTTATCCACAGATCATGGAAACTTAAGCTAAACATCTTAGGAATAAGATGTTTTCTATTGCTCTTACATACAAATAAATATATCTTAAAGAAGCATAATAAAAACAACAAGAAAACCAAACAAGGGACCGTTGTTGCGAGACAAAAGAATGAAACTTTATCATCTTTGAAAAGGATTTAAAGTAGGAGAACATGGCCCTTAATGTTTAACACGCCTTTGTTGCTTTGACAAGGGTTCAACCGGTCTACGGAGACAGCAAAAATACACCTTTATCACTGCAAGAGTCTGTGATAGCCCGGAAGTTTTCCTTAAGAAGTTTTAACAATTTTCTCAAAGGATTACTAGACTACTTTTTTTTATAGCACAGTAAATAGCGTCTCTAAATAAAATGCGTATTTCGTTGTGTAGGATGACGAATTCATCATCCTGACGAATTCACAGATCCAGGAGCATAACATTATTGCGTGAGCATAACATTATAACATTAAATGCTACCTGGTAAAAATGCCTCCAGAGCTACAATGAAAAGGTATTTAAATTGTAGAAGATATTACCAGTAAATAAAAAAGTGGACCTAGAATTGCCATTACACTATTTTCGCAATCATAACTAAAGCTGTTATACGAAGTGCTAGGAGAAAATTTGGGAACTTCGCTACCACTGTCACGAAATCTAACAATTACTAGGAGAGACTTGCACAACGTAATTGTCCCTAAACTAAATAATACATTGCCTAAATAATTCTTTTGTGAGAAAAATAGAATTTGAGAAAAGGGCGGCGAGGATTTGGCTTGATCAGCTGTGTGTGATTACTAAATGTTCACGCACGCGTTAACAGAAACAAGGAGGTCCGGCGGTGTCGATTTGGAACCAATCCATCTATGGTTACCTGACATGAGTGCATTTTTATTCAGTCATATTGTCACATCGAAGAAGCATTGTACAAGCCTATTTGGCAGAATCCTTAGGGTAGCCATAATTAAGAATTGAATTGAAAATAATTACTTAAAACCTCTATTACTTATTTATTTCTCAAGAAAAAGACACACAAAACAAGTTTTTTGGCGACCGAATATACGGGAACATTCTGCGAGGCGGAAGATCTGCAGCGAAAATCTATGGCGAAATTACGTACTGACACGGCAACTGAAATTTGAAAAAAGATGGCGATTCAAATCAGAGAAACAAAAGCATCTCATTTAGAATTAGTTAGTGATCTCACTACAGAGGCATTTATTTTAGCTTTAAGAAGATTTATCTCGAGGAGAGGAAAACCCTCTCAAATTTATTGTGATAATGGGTCTAATTTTGTAGGCGCAAGCCATGAATTAAAAAGCAGGTTTGATAATGATTTAATTTCGGACTTTTCTGCAAATGAGGGTATCCAATTTCGGTTTTCACCCGCTTATGCACCAAACTTTGCCGGGCTGTGGGAGGCTGGTGTAAAGGTTGGTTGTAGTCATTTGACATTTGAAGAGCTCACAACGTTGTTCGCGCAAATTGAGGCTGTAATGAATTCGCGTCCGTTAATACCATTGTCTTCGAATCCTGATGATTTATCCCCACTTACCCCTGGGCACTTCTTAATTGGAAGACGCCTTACTAGTCTGCCGGCTCCAGACCTTCAAGAAGCCAATCCTAATCGGCTGCACAGATACGCAAGAATAGAACAAGCACGTCAACACTTCTGGGCAAGATGGAGTCGTGAATACATTGCCGAGCTGCATCAACGAACAAAATGGCGGTTCCGGCAAGATGAGTTAAAACCTGGCCAACTTGTATTGATAAAGGATGAATAGACCCCACCACTCAAATGGCCACTAGGAAGAATACATTGTCTTTATCCTGGATCTGATGATAGCAGCAGAGTGGTCGATGTCAAGACATCAAGAGGAATGATACGACGTTCAATCAGAAAGATTGTTCCTCTCCTACATGACGCTGAGGATGATCAGCTCTAAGCTGGCGGGCGAGCCTGTTCACGCACGCGTTAACAGAAACAAGGAGGTCCGGCGGTGTCGATTTGGAACCAATCCATCTATGGTTACCTAAGCCTGACATGAGTGCACTTTTATTCAGTCATATTGTCACATCGAAGAAGCATTGTACAAGCCTATAAAATAATTACTTAAAACCTCTATTACTTATTTATTTCTCAAGAAAAAGACACACAAAACACTAAACACAGCTGATCGAGCCAATCCCCCCCGTTTTTTCTATATACTTAGGTACTTAATGTTTGTTTTATATTTGTGTTTATAGCCTTTGTTGCCAACCGCCAATAGGAGAGGGCACATAAAGATACATATAACTCATTTAATAATACGCCATCAACAGGTTTCTGAGAAATTATTGTTTACAAAAATACCAAATAAATGAGTAAATAATGCCGAGAAACTGCTGCGCAGTTTGGCAAATTTGTCAACCTTTTTGTTATTTTTTCTTTATCTATTAAAATCTTCGAATACAATACAATGAAGGAGTTCACAAGCATGGCAATATTATGGAACTTCATGGCAGGGCTTACAATCTTTAATAGTAGACCTCTTTGAGCAAACCTTCATTGGAAACCTAACACTAGCATTTACATACATAGACGTATAAGACAAGTAAGTTAGAAAATACCTAAAATCTGGTTTACATGGCATGTGTTTTATTTTCATGCTTTTTAGTAATCTTTTTCAACATTTTTTACTCCAGAGCCGACTTGCACCATTCTTGAACATGTTTCAAATAGCATTTAAATCCATTCGTTTATGGAGAATTTTAGTTAAATAGGTACTAATTAAATTCAGCTCTACCACTTTTATAAATCGCCTTGTCCGATGGCGTAAGGTAGCGCAACCAACGGCCGACTTCAACCGAATGAAAAAATTAGTGAAATAACGAAGTTATTGCTACTATATAAGATTCTAAATCCAACAAACAGCTACCTCGCTAATAATACTTGTACTCCTAATATTATACTTGAGAACAAAGAAAAATACCAACGTATATGTGAAGTTTACTTATTCTAATGGAACTATTTCTGACATCTCTTGATCTAGTGATCAAGACATTGTATATATTAGAATTTTAAATGGAATATGGTACTTTAAAATTTCAACATAACCAATGTCTTGACTTAAAAGAGGTAAAGCTTTGAGGGATCAAAGTAGGGAAAAAGTATAGTGTGTATCAATTCATGCAGAATGAAGCCCAGCGTGCCAAGTGACTAACCAGGTAAACCAAGCGTGACTTGCCTGTTTTGAAATTATATTTTGAGTGTCAATATAAAAAACAAACTTCCGAACACTTCAAATTTAAACACATAAAAAGAGATTTTTAATGAAAACACAAAAATGCTTGACATCTTTGCCTTCAAGTGCAATGTGACGGCCAATAGCGGACGGGTTCTTTCACGGGTTCACATGGCGCGCTATGACTCGTAGTTAGGTAGAAATTTTATTTCTGCGCAGGTACACCGGTGTAGTTTAAGTGGTAGTACTGTACGTAAGTTTAAGACACATTTAGGAAGTGATGCTAGTCAGCCGAAGACTATTTTATGCACTGCCATTTTTGTTTGTTAATGTCTTTTAGTACAAAAAACTAATCAAATCGAAGCAAAAAATTATCACAAATCGTTCACGCTTGCTAATTGCGTTCTTGATTGCCTTATTTCATAGAGTATGCTAAAATGCCATGAAAAAAAAGCAAATATAACTATTACTTCCACACAAACAATCACTTGTCCTTGTCCCAAAGTAGGATACCCTGTGCAACGGTAACCAGGCCACGACATCACAAACATGGAACTACACTCAGACTGAGTCCAATTGCACAAATGCACCGCGGTCCCCGCTGGGAATCGAACCCACGACCTCTGGAATGGTAATCAGACGTGAAACTGCTACACCAACGAGGCTGTCAAAGTAAACTAGGCTCTACTATTGCGCACAACGAGAGCAGCTAGAGGGGCCGGATTTAAATAAAACCACGTACGATCGATTGCGACAAGAATTACCGTCTTCCGTACCGAACTCTAAACCTCATGTAAACACGAGATACATGCAACGTAACCGAAGAAAAAAGAGTAATAACCATTTATCTTCATGACTTATGAAATGGAAAGGAATGAAATGCCTTTGGCGTGTGTGAGTTTTCTTTTGGAGAAATAGGTAAGGGCGTCTGCACACTATAGACCTGGAACCGGATGTCGTATAATTTTGTGACGCAGTCACGCATAAGCTGCTGAACGGATTTGGATGAAATTGGGCAAATAAGTAGATTTAGTCTACTGATTGATGAATTTTGTTGTGTAATAAAAAATAGAACACACACACACTCACACATATAAAGGTGGAAAATCTTGGTTAGTATAAATTATAGAAGAAGAAGAAGAAGAAGAAAGACATTTATTATACCAACAAGATACATCACAGAAACAAAATAAGCACATAAGTAACATAATATGCACAACACAGAAGGAAAACTAAATACACAACAGACAAAACGAATAAATAAAACAGGACTATAGATGTAGATTATGATAAGATATATTATTTTAAATTTTAAAAATGCATGTATTTTTATATTGCTAAGCGTTATCGTGGCATATTTTTTGTAATTATGAACTGCCTGTTTGTGGAGATCTGTTATTGGCCCTGTGAACTGTATCTTTATAATTGTGTTCAAATTATTGGTTTTCGCTGTTGATGTCCTTAATAAAATAAAATAATATAAAATAATATATAGATAGACAACACTTTATGACAATATTGATACTAGGAATAAACATAAATTGTCATTTGCATGTTAATACATCCTTTATGGGGCACTGTATACGGATCTACAATAAGATTCTTCAAGATATATTAGAGTTACCACCGATGCGGTTTAAAAAATGTATTAAGCATACTCTGTGCAAAAAAGCCTATTATAACATCAAGGATTATTTGGAAGACAAGGATGTCTGGTATCTAAATAATGTTAACGGGAATGATTTTATCTAGTGTAGTGTAACTTTGAGTTGAAAACTCTGTTAACTAAGCAAACCTGTTTTGAAAAGAAAAAATGTGGAGTTTCTTTGTTAGTTTCTTCTCCGCATAATCTATTAACTGTGAAATACAGCTTTAACGTTCATTAAGAAAACATCTTGTTTTTATAGTGAATAAATTTTTTCAAAAATATACTAGCTGTGTATTATCGAAAAAAAAATTACTAACTCTGTATTAATAAGTGATCTAAAACAGCTCGGTCGACGTCAAACGCAAAGATAGCATGACGAATAGTTTTTTCACAACGTCAAAACTCCCGACTTTCCAGTAGGCACATTAATTGTGCCGGATTAAAAACCAACCTCATAAAACACTTAAAGAATTGAAGAATTTAAAGATACTTGTCCCTTTGACACACATATTTAACATAAGTTTGCGGAGGTTGGAATGTTGCTGTCGTAACGCCAATCTACAAAAACGGGCCAAGAGATGTCCCAAAAAATTACAGACCGATGTCCCTCCTCGGTAAGTTCTCAAAACTACTGGAGAAAATAATGAACTAACGCCTCGTCGTGTTTTTAATAACAATTCGACTTTAGGCAGGGTCTCTGTACCAAGGATACAGAGCTCTCAGAGCTGAACATTGCACTGGAGTTTTTCACCACCTGGCCAAGGCCTTTGACACTGTCTGCATACCAATCCTCTTAGGCAAGCTAGAAAAATATGAAATCAAAGGACCAGCCCTGGACTGGGACCGCAGCAACCTAACAGGGAGGAGGCAGTGTATGAGGATCGCTGGGTGTCGAGTGAGCTACAGTCGATTTTTTACGGGATCTCGCAGAGCAGCATTTTTGGCCCAACCCTTTTTACCATATACCTGAATGATTATAATACTGTATATATAGAATCAGCAACGCTCTTCAGAGATGGAATTATATAATTTGTCCTCTTTGTTCAAAGCGTAAGGTTTCACGACGAACAAAGGTTCAGCACAGTGTGCAAGGTCTCAAATAGCATGTAGAGTCGACGTATTTATAGCTAAACCGTACCGGGCGTCGTGAGCGATAACCATCGATAGAAATCCGAAGTCAGAGTCGGATTGCGAACGGAATACCAATGAATCCGTAGCTTAGAGGTTAATTTCAGGTAGAATAATTGTTAAGTTGGGCATTCGAGCGGTGTTTTCAGTCGATTCTACTAAACCTTTGGCAATTGGGTATTTGACAAAATATCAAATGAGTTACTTATAAAACGGAATTTTTTATGAAAATACCGGTTTATGACGTCACATTTCAGAGCACTCTTTTTATGTTTAATCTATGTAAAAATTGTAACAACTAGTAATTGACTGAAAGAGATACATTTTGAGAGATATTTTGTAATTTTTGTTTTAATCGAGCATATAAAATGATTTATTGTTGATCGTCTATAAATAAATAATTTTCAAACCACACAATCAATCATAATAATATATATAAAAATGTCGTGTCAGTGTTCGTTATCGAACTTCTCCAAAACGGCTTCACCGATTTTGATCATTTTTTTTTGTTTCATTTGTGTGGTAAGTCTGAGAATAGGTCGTAGGCTAATTAATATGGCAAAACAACGTTAGCTAGTTGTATATATATATTTCTGATTGACACATGTTGTACGCACTTAATAAATAAAATTAAAAAATATAGTAAATCACTTATCCTGGTCTATAATTAGGATTCCCTGTGTTATGGATACTAGGCAAGGACATCACAAACAAGGAAATACATCTGGACAAATAAATTACGGAGGCCTCCAGTGGGAACCGAGCCCACGACCTCCGTACAGAAGCGTATTAACCGCCTGACAATAGTGTAAATGAAGGAAAAATGTATGTGTAATGTGCTAATAATCTAATCTAATCTAATGTAAAAAAGTGTTAAAAATGGAAGATACTTAGGTGAAGATGATAGTGCTATAAACATCGACCTTTACTGTTGTGCTACAAAGTAATGCGTAGTTAAGTCGGCGACCAATCCGAGGGACGAATCTACTAAGTGCGTGATTGTTCGATAGAGTGACATTAATGGCTGTTTTATTGACACGTTTTATAGTTAACCAATGGTACCGATTCCAATAGTAAAACCACACTATCCTATTTAATTCGCATGAGTTCTTTGTTTGGCATGCAATGATATTTTAAAAACCTATTTAGAGGCTAAAAATAGGTGTTCAAAATTGTCCTCAGCACGGGTTAGTGCAACAAAAAGAATATAATCGTATAGCGTATATATATCGTATAGGTATAGCAATATCATTCCGATGTAAAAACCCAACTGCAAAGTGGGTTACTCGGGGCTGCAAGTGATGTAATTCGGTCAGATGTCGCTGACTGTACGTAATACAGAGAAGTTTGTAAAGAGGCTCGGAATTTTATCGATGCTTGTACTTGCCCATTAGCTCAGTTAGGAGAGCGCTGGCACGGTGAGCCAGAGGTCGCGGGTTCAAGTCCCGGCATGGGTGGAATTTTTAGCCTCTAATTAGGTTAAAAAGAATATAATGCAATGATATTATTTAGTACGAAATAGTATTAGAAAACAGTCGTTGTCGTGCTAAAGTCTGCTTTATAATAAGGGCTCAGTATTCACAGCTATATTTTTACCGAATTCAAAAAAGAGAAAGTTCTCAAATTGTCGGAATCTTTTCAATTTTAAGCTATTGTATTTATTTATCACAAGAAAATTTCATTACTTATACGTGTTTCTTCATCGAATAATATTAAAATAATCATTTATTAATACGCTAAAACGCTGGAAAGAAAGGAAGTAAATAAGTATCATCACCATCATCAGCCATTTGACTCCCACTGCAGGAGATAGGCCTCCCTCATGTCATTTCATGTCATGTCAGTGGAGTGACGCTATTCTTAATCTGGCGCCACACGGCAAACCGGCACGGTAATAATTAAGTATATTATCATTATTTGTACTTATCTACTTTGTGTCTAGTAGCCGCACAATATCTGTGCACATGTATTGTTGTAAATATGTATAATATATATACACATATATCAATATACCTTATCTTATATTATGGTATCATCATCATCAACCCATTATGTCCCCACCGAAGGGCACGGGTCTCTTCCCTGAGGAAGGTATAGGGCCATACTCCACCACGGGGGCCAAGTCCGGATTGGTGAAGACTTGTAGACTAGTGGCTCGTCTACTGCCAGAAGTTGTCAAGCCGCCCTAAGGCCTCTGACTTGGCTTAACGACTGCCATCTATCGACGGCAGCCGGCACCAACAGCTTAACGTGCCTTGCGAAGCACGGAACCGCTCGGAAAAATGCCACTAGCGTTAAGCATAGACGGCGACCCATCCATGCACTGAACGCGCCCTGTGTTGCTTAACCTTCGTGATCGTTTAAGATCACTCAGGCAGCCGGGGCTACGATTATGGTATATATTACAGTAATTAGTAGAGTGTATATAATTAATAGCAAGTATTAGTGTGTATTGTATTATATCATTGCTGAAATATTCATTTTCATATGTGCCCCCCCTTATAATACATTTAGGTACTCATAAGTACTTTTATCTCATTCTTTTTTTGCACGCCTACCTCAATTTTTGCCTCTCCTGTACCTCCTGTAGGTTGACTGGTAGAAAATGCCATTAGTATTAAGTCCACCTTTTGTACACTGTCTTCGTGCTATAAAGAATTAATAATAATAATATCTCATATAGGTCATCAGTTTTCTATGTTCTTGTTAAGATAAAATAAGAATATTCTTTATGGTACACCAGAGTACATGGCATGAAACTTTGTAAAGATACGGATTAGTATCAACATAGCAGTTAAAAAATTGTTACCATTGATTATTAACAGTTGTTTCTGACGATACTGTTTCACATTATTGAAAATAGTTCATTACTGGGAAAATTATGGAATTCCTAAGGAATATACGCCATTGTAATAATAGACCGAGCTTCGATGATTAATCGGTACATAATAACTTTCATACATAACTAAATACGGTAACACTGGTCGCTACTGCACCTGTGTTTCAGACATGTAGTAGGTAATTAGTACAAGTTTACCTATTTTATTTTGATTTAGTAGTATTTTTGACATTTATCTTGTTTACCATCATCATCATCATCATCATCAGCCATTTGACGCCCACTGCAGGACATAGGTCCCCTCATGGTTTTTAAACATGGAGGGTTTTGCCATAATCGCCACCCTTGGCAGGCGGGTTGGCGATCGCAGTATGTGGTTGGAATCTCAGGAATACGCTGCTGCCCGTCTTCTGGTAATTTATTTCCTTAGTCGCCTTCTACGACCTCCACGGAAGGAAATGGAGTGACGCTGTAATCAATCCGGCGCCACGCGGAATCTTGTGATTCTGCTAAAATGTTAATCCATTTTCTTTTTTATTTAAAAATTTTATTTCTCATTTAAGTAATTCATTTAAACTAAAGCTAGTTCTTATCTTATAATTAAATTAGAAAGGGAAAATACAAAAGTTAGTGTCATGTAACTTTTGTGTAATAACATAATTGATGAATATAATTGCCGGTAGTAGCGCAGCGTAAGAGAAGTTAAGTTGACTTGAACATTGACATTAGGGTGTTTTTCATATATTAACATTTGAAAATGAATGTTAACCGAGAAGGCAAAATTTTGGGTATTACGTGGTCTAGAAAAGCTTAACTTCAAGTTGTCGACCAAAATCTCCTATAATATGCATTTTTCGCCGTCTTGAAAAAAGGGGTTAAATTCAGTTTTTTACGACAATTCGGTTCTCCGTAGAGATATAAAAATTTTGGTACAATACTTTTTCGTTGCTTTTTCTACGATCTACAATATTATAAAGGTCCTTTACATTTTTCAGCTATAGTCCGTCGTTATTGAGATAGTGATCGATTTATTGAAAAACCAGTAGTGTTTGTTTTTGCTATTGAGTTTTTTGTCTTAACGGCTTTTTCTTCGGAGAATTATTGTGAAACAAATTATATGAATAATGAACTAGCCAAATTATGAATGAAATACATGAGATTTATTAAAAAAAATATTTTTTTGTGCAGTAAAAAATAACAATTACGGCGGTAATGTTTTAAAAATAATTTTCGTCGTTTTGATGGTCCTGGAGGAAGAAGTTCCTCCACGGTAGATTCTTCGAGTCATGTAGACTCTTCAACCGCAGCGCGCAGGAAATAATGTCATGTCGATTCCGGTGACGTTGTTGCGTGGTTACCCACTACAATGCAGGCAAATAACGGAGCAACAAATTTTTGGCATTTCGATCGATATCTCAGTAACGATGAACGATAGATGAAAATGTAAAGGACCTTAATTGTGGATTGTAAAAAGCAACAAAAAAGTATTGTATAGCAATTTGTATGAAATTTGTCACTTAGACGATGGGAATCGTTCAGGTTTTGGAGCCCGTAATACAGAGACAGACCCTGAGGCATCGCTGAACTGAACTTACAACTATAGCGGTGACAAAAAGAACTTGCCTACTTTTTGTTTCCGTTCATACCCCAGTTTCTAATTACCCCGTTTCACGGTATTCACTGTTATAAACTTTTTATTCGAATCCCATTACCGAACTTGGGTTCACAGCTAGTGCAAAATATTTGCAAACGTCGCCCCATTAAAATCCTTGGTCAATGGAGTTCTCGTTTGAGCACCACTTAGCAAAGAAAGCCAAAAACTACTTTTAATCAAGTAAGACTTACTTCCTCGTTAAATCCGGGACGGCTGTGTCTATACCTGAAAGCGAATAAACAAGTTAATGGCTAGGTTAAAATAATTAATTATTAATTAGGCCCTGTCTTCACTGTGCAGGGTAAATTTGGAAAGAAGTATTAAAAACAATACACTGATTATTAACTTGATCACGCGATCACTTAATCGAATTTGAATTTAATTGCGGAATCAAGTTAATAATGAGTAGCGCTTACGAAAGTTTTAGAGTATAATGAAAGTCGTTTTACCATTATTTAACACATTATCTTGTTCTAAATCATGACGAGCAATTTTTTGGAGTCTTCATAATAGATACCGTCAAAAAATTCAAAAATTGTTTCAAAATTGCGACTTTTTTACGATAACACGAATAAATTGCAAGTCAATGCATCATAAAAAATTTAAATTTGCCGTATTATGGCGAAGGAGACATTCTTACGTTATGAATTTCAAGAGGATCTGTTAATTATAAACGGAGAAATACCAAGAAATTGTTATTTTCTTTTCTTCTTGGCTACCTCGTTGGTCTAGTGGTACGTCTGATTACTATGCCGTAAGTCGTGGGTTCGATTCCCACTGGGGGCCGCCGTACAATTGTATACATGACCTCAGTCTGGGTGTATGTCCATGTTTGTGATGTCCTTGCCTGGTTACCACAGCACAGGGTATCCTAGTTTTGCACCAGGACGAGTGATGAAACCAAAGAAATAAAGTCAAAATATCCCGACAGTAATTAATAATATCTCAATGAAGACAATTAATTTTATTATTATTTATCGACAATAGACAAAAGAAGTCAAATCAATTGGAAAAAAATATTTACATACGCATTGACTTACGGGTTTTATGGAGAGGTAAATTGTGTCTCGTTTGCTTTGTGGGATATTGTGGTGGTGGATGATTAGTAATAGATATGGTTAATTATAGATATAGAAAAGAAATTAAGTAACCTCAGCTAGTTTTAAAGAGGTTAGTCGGTATACTGGCAAGTGGCAAATTCTGGTCTCTACCTACCCCAGGATGCAGGCGTGAGTTTATTAATATAGTTTTTTTGTGTTTATTAATTTTACCTGATATTAAATTAAAGAAACCAATTTTAGTAAGCTTTCGTTTGAGATTGTGCGATACAATGTCAATTCTCATGATTTCAAATAAATTTACTACAACGGCCAACCCATTCTTTATTCATACAAAATCTACTTCATTATCCCGGTGGGGTAAACAGGTAGACAGATCCTTCACTCAATCTCTGTCTCATGTTCATCAAGGTGAAATAATCTTTATCGCCAGCAAAAATTAAATAAAGTAAAAAATCGTACAAAGTATATTTGGCCAAAGGCCTGAAGCAATCGCGCAAAATAACAGCGACTACGGTAATTTCTTTTCACAAAAACTTGCGTGCGGTCAAAGCTCTAGGTCTATGTCAATATTTATTTTCAGAACGCGCTGAAGCGTTGCATGAAAATGTGAGCGTTACTTCCGGCTAAAGAAAATGGCGGCGTTTCATAAGAGGGGCGTAAATTTTTTCCCGGATTTTTTGCGGAATTACCTCATGAGAGATGGAACGTTTTCAGTACTCTTTTAGTAGAAGGAATGATGAGACACTTAATTTTTTAAGTATGTTAGAGATTCCCAAAAGAAAGAATGGGCAACTTAAACTTAAAAAATGGAAATTTTTGGTTCTCGTTTGGGTATTTAACACGTTTTTATACCAGTAATAACACACTCTTATAATTATAAAAAAATATATTCACAGCAATTGCTTTTTAAATAACACTAATAGCTCTTATCCACTTTGTTGGAAACTAAAATAAAACGCGGAAACAGCCACCCTAAATGCATAAAACTTTTTCCCGTAAAATTTTTGTATAAATTGACGGCTACACAATTTTAGGAGCGTTTTTTTCCCAGCCAGTTTTACCAAGCCGATTAAGAATTTGCAATTCAAAACGAAAATTAACGTATCGTAACGAGTTCTAAATTCAAAATAGTTCCCGCACTCACTTGTTTTGATCATGGCAATTTTAAATGACGTGAAAAAATTTAGAAACGCCAACGTCTTATAAGTAAGGATTTTTTTTCAATGCTTTTTATAAAAATCGTCTTTACAAAGGAGTATTGAATTTACGTACCTTCAAGGGGCGTGTCGCAACCTCGGGAACGCGGCGTAGAATGCCGCGCGGCGGAACCTACCGCTTGTATCTAGGTACCTTTAGGTACTTCATGCTTGTACCATTCGTACCGCTGCAGCTGCAGACTTGAGAGGGTAGTACGGGCTTGAAACTCTTGTTATTTCGCGCAGTTTCTGGTACATTTTGAAAGGTATAAGGTCGGTTTGAAGGTAGTTTCAAGCGGGTGGTTTGGAAACCTCAATCGATCGTTCGGCAACTTGGACAAACGTGAAGCTGAAACTCCTCAAATATCACTTTCAATTTGTTTATGTAAATTGCTCGGAAGACGATTTGGTACGTCTCTGGTCTGTATCACAAAATAAACACAATAGAAATACAGTTTCAATAGGTTTGTTTCCGTTTTTCACCAGTGGACCAGCGGGTTTGTGGACAGCGGGAGTTAGGAAAAATAATTAAATATAAGTCCCGTTATCCTCCAAGAAAAGCCACTGATGGAAAACGGAAATTGAATATAATTGGAAAAAAATCCCGTTGTCCACCAGCGGACACTCTCGATCGGGAAACAACGGGAATGAATAAAATTTCAATTTAGATCGATTGAAGTTACTAAGGCTTGGCTCCTACTCTGGAATCGCTTTGGTAACTTCTATACTCGTCTCCAGAGGTAGTCGTGTCGTCTCAGGAACGTATCATGCCAATTTCTTTAAAAGACCTATTTAGAGGCAAAAAATTCCATCCATGCCGGGACTTGAACCCGCGACCTCTGGCTAACCGTGCATGGGTGGAATTTTTAGCCCCTAAATAAGTTTTTAAAAGTGATCTCAGCACGGGTTAGTGCAACAAAAATAATATTTTTTTTTGAACGACGGTTTAAAAAATACATATTGTCCGACTTAATTCAAGGACTTCTTTTCGAACACATTATTAATTATGATTTGTATTCCGTATCCACTTACTTATGATTTGTTTCAAAGAAGAGTCCTACTAGGTGTAGCTCTGATTCATTCGCTAGTTTCTTTAGTTTCTTCATTTAGTTGCTTAATTTGCTATAAACCTTAATGAGCATTTAATATTGACAATCAATTCAAATGAAACGTCATTTTGAATCATAAATTAGTAATATTCACTGAATCAGGAATTCAGTCAATAATATGCACTGATGTCTTGTGTTTTTCACAATAAGTGTATGTCTTTAATTCGACCTTCGAACGTCCGTTTCACAGGTCAATGAATGGAGGTTTAATATTTTTGAGTAAAAATGCGGAGATTTTGACGTTAAAGAGTTCTTGTATTGAGTCTCATTAGAAACGAATAACGTACTTCCGGTTTCGAAGACGCAGATTATTTTTTTCGGTTTATAAAATATGTAAGCAGCCAGAATCGAAATGTTTGGCCCAGGCTCTCAAAATTACCAATTTTATAAAAAAAAATAATAATAATAAAAGCAGAGCTCTTTTTATACGTCCATAGTAAATACAATCAACAGCAGACCTTTACGCAACTAAAAAGTTGCAGTCACCCGTAACGAAACTGAGTAGAGAGCATGAACAGGTTTATGTGCTGTCCGCTGTACTTCTCTTGTGTTTATTGTTTACGTCTCAGGTCTATCTTTGAGGATTTCAATTCCGTCTCGTACCTTGTATAGATAAACATCCGTTAATGTTTCCTTTTGACTGAATTGGGTTTGGGAGTTCTGAATCAATTTCGTGGAGTCCTCGAGCCTCGCTTGGGATGTTGATTTTGTTGCCGGGTTTTGATTTGTAATTTTGTTTTATTTAGTAACGCGAAAGTTTATAAGTCAAACTCAAACAACACTTAGATTGCTCCAGCGTCTAATTCCTGACAAACAACTTGGGCAAAAGGGGTCTCATTGGTGGGGGACCATCCCGCATCCCTCACCAATGAGACGCGTTTTGCTCAAGTTAGTTGTCGGGCATTACACTCTGGAGCAATCTAAGTTTTGTTTGAGGTACAATGAAGCAATGTAAGTTTTGTTTAAGTTCGACTTAGGCTTCTTTGGACTTTAGCCGAAATAAGAAATCAAATTTTGCTCTCACGTGTCCATCGCAATCTCTTCCCGACGGCGCGGACTTTTAATCAAGTTATCTGTCGGGCATTATATTAATTCCAATTTGACAATTAAGTAAGTACTTACTTAATCTGAAATAATATTATACTTAGTGTTCAGTACTTAAGAAATAGAGGAGTGAAATAGAAAATACTTTGAAGAACGAAGGCTTGGTGAGAATGTTTTTTATTATCGAAGGGCAAAATAAAAGGTAGCCATGACCGACATGCGTGCATGTCGAGACTAATGGATGTTGATGAAGCGAAAGAATTTGCACGGATATTTACTCGTTTATTATTCCTTTTTTAGAAATCTATTTTGAGGCTAAAATTCCACCCATTCCGGGACTTGAACCCGCGACCTAACCGTGCCAGCGCTCTCCCAACTGAGCTAATGGGCAAGAGCAGGCGTCGGCGAAATTTCGAGTCTCTTTACAAACTTCACTGTATTACCACAGAGGAAAAAAGTATTACGTACAGGCAGCGACATCTGGCCGAAGTAATTTACATCACTTGCATTATTATTCCTTTTACAATTTTCCGACGTTTCGGTACTTTTGCAAGTCCCGTGGTCTCGTTAGACTGAGGTGTCAGGCGTCTTGTTGAAAGCATTAACTGTTAGTTTACTACCCTCGGCAAAAATTACAAAAAAAATATTAAGTTACGTTCCAAAAAAAATATTTTGGCAATTTTTTTAAGTTTAAATTGGCAAAACAATTATTTTATATAAACTCAAGAATATTGATTATTAAAAAGGTTTGACAGGATTGTAGCAAGTAGCAAACCCTAGACCCTGCATAGTCCTCCAGGATATATGGATGAGTTTGTGAGAATATAAAAAAAAGCATCAATGCACTCTCAAGAGGCAGGAATTTGAAATCCCCGCATTTCACCGGGAAAATGCACTTTATTTATTTATGTATAAGGTCGTCGAATCGCGGCCTTAGTGTCGAAGTCGGCTTGATCGGATTAAGATTACTGGAGAAAAGATGGTCGGAGTGGAATATCTTTAGATAGATAGATAGATAAAACATTTATTTGCATCTGCGTACACACACATATACAACAATTTAAATACATACAACTTTATTACCTTCTTTTCCACTACAGACTCGACCCGAAGTTAGTTTGCATAGTCATTTAACAATCAACAAAAGGTTCTTAAATTCATTGAAATAATCGTCTGTTATTCTTTATACAGTCGACAGCAGGTCCACATTTACATTTTTGTTGCAAAGTCACCCGTAGCGATGCTGAGTAGTGTGCACGCGTGTAAAGTTTGATGTCCTGTTAGCTGCACAGAAAAAAACTTACAAAAATACTCTCCGTTGAAGAAGGATGCGCCATCTATCGACGTTCCGGGTGATCTCACAGCGCTCCCGACGGACACCAACGGAACTAATAATGACGTTTCAAGCATTCGAAAATCCTAACCGATGTAGACGTTGCTCATCTGTATTTTATTACGATTAAAATTATATTTTTGTTCTCTGAAGAAGTCATAATATTCATTTTCGCCGTGTACGCATTATTTACACTGAAAACCCAGAGAATCGAAGAATTCCACCCAAGAAAAGGTCTAGACGAGATCTGCCTGGCGTCCACTCTCATTCACCTCATTTTAAAGGTATAGAGTACACGGTAGCAAAAAAATACACAAACCCCTTCCTTTAAAAAATAAATAAAAATAACAGCTCGTCTCGCTATTAAAAATTATAGCAGCTCTGGGCAAATATTTACTAATTAGCGTACCTGAGCACGTGAATAGGTACTTTGGAAGGGTGCTAATAAAGCTAGCGGACGTTACCCGGGCGGAATTACTTCATAAGGACGATTTTTGTACCTGGAATACTTGGGCCACTGAAGAGGCAAATAAATAGCTGTTTAAGGCGGCCCCTCAAGGAGCAGTTGCCATACAAACGTAGTTTGGTTTTTAATTATAAACGCGTGCCGGATCGCGATGAAACTTTACGCATACGTATAGAGGACACGGTTCTCTGCCTTTTTGCAGAAACATTTTTGGCCGATTTTCATTTGGCAACTAACGTTTCGAAGAATATTATTTTGCGGAATAATCATTTGTCAACTTTTCTTATTATTATTTTTTATTTCCCAACCTCGCAGTTGCCAACTGTTTGTTTGGTTTGCTTTTTATAATGACATTTTTTCAAAATGCCAACTTTTAAGTAGCGTATGTTTTACTTAGCGTAATATATACAAATTCTATACAGGTATTTATGATTTATCATTATTATATTGGTAAGAAGGTTAGGGCAAACCTATAGATTAACCTAAAGGTTAGGAAAACCTAGTAAAATGGATAGAATTTTCCTAGCACTCGCCGGCCGCTGCCGCGGCACGCTCGCTTCGCTCGCTCGGCTCGTGCGTGTGTTGGTCACAGTTCTAACCTAACCTAACCTATAGGTTTGCAAAAAAAAAAAAAAACTGTATTGTTATTCATCTAATAGTTGTTTGGCCTAGTAAAAGATTTGAAAAATAATAAATACCCAAAACGTTTTGTTTCATTATAATAATCAGCTTAACAACAATCCTACCAAATGAAACGTTGCCATACAAAAATTTGTAAATCGTTTGTTGTCAAAGTGAAAAATAGGTGAAATGTTGGTTGGCAAGTGATAATCAGCGTAACAATTTTCTGCGAAAAGGCAGGATCCCAGAGGACACAAATCGACGTTTGATCGTGCTTAGAATTTGATATAAGCATATCAAAAATAAATTATAACCTTGTGAATAGTTTCTATAAAAAGTATTATGAGGCTATAATTTCTTTTTTATTCTGGTATGCTCAGTTGTAAGCACGAGAAAACCTTGATTTGTGTCCTCTAAACATATTGATAAAGTGTCATTGAGATCCGGCATGTCGTTTGTGAACTAAAACCAAACTATATTCATATTTGCACCGACTACCCGTCTCACTTTTCCTCCAACAACTCTCCATCGTTGGTTGCCTGGATGAAATTGCTATAAGCAATTTCATCCAGGCAACCATTTTTGTAAACATTTCATGTTTGTGTTTTTCCTGGTACAATAAAGAATATTCTTATCTTATCTTATCTTACGTTTGTATGGGAGTGGCTCATTAAGTGCCCGCCTTCAGTGTTGATGGAGACGCCGGGAGCGAGCGCTTGCAACATACTTCTTATTGCATATAAGGTATAAAAGTTTATAGAAGTTTATTCCACTCATCAAACGTCATTGTGTACAACGTCAAAGTATTTTTTTTTAAATAGCGGGAAATTCTCAACCAATAGAATATAGGTAAACGACCATTTTCAGACCTAAATCCGTGTTAATAAAGCGTTTATACTTACAATATCGCTCGTAATTGATGTTTTGTTTTCTAATAAATTTTTTTTAGTAGGTTCTATACAATAAAATCACTTGTCCTGGTTCCAAACTAGGATACGTAAGGACCATAACGCAGGGTGTGTTATGGTAACCAGGGAAGGATATCACAAACATGGAAATACACCCAGGCTGAGGCCATTTGTAGAAATGAAGTGCGGCAGCGTCCAGAGAAAATCAAACACAGGACCTCGGTTTTCATAGTCAGGCATATTAAACGCTAGACCAATGAGGCAGGCATTTGAAATAGTCACTCAAGAGCAATCTCAGAGGTGAGAGCATTTCATTGATACGTTTTAAAGTAGAAAAGATAAAGAAATAGTAAAGCTTCTGGAATTGCGAAAAAAATATCTGCATATGTTGCATAGACTGTGGTAAAAGAATTTACCCAATAGATATGTCGACTTTGTTTCTTTGGGTTTTCTCGGTGGTGCTTCCACTCTTTAGGTTTGTTTTTCTTTTCCTCTACAAGAAAAACATTTGACAAGATAGACACGCAGCATGTATATGCCCCATTGCAGGGCAGAAGCCCTCTCTCAGAGAAAGAGAGGGAGAGAGTATGGGATTAATCAACATACGTACACACGCTCATAATGGCTCCTCGTAAAACTCAGGTTTCCTCACGACGATTTAATTCCCAGTTAGCCAGTGTTACTACTAGACATTCAAAAAAAGTGATTGGCATCGAACTCAGGACCCCTCAAATGTGACGATCATACGTACAAATGCCTAATGTATAACTATGTCCATGGTGTTTCAGAAAGGTTCAGCGAAATTTAAAGGGGTTTTTCTATACGTCAAAACAAACAATTGTTATTATAAAAAATATCTGTTTCGTACCTTCCTTAGAGCAAATATCACAATTTAGTACGGAACAGATGATTATTTTTTTCGATATTTCGGAGTTCATCCCATAATGCAAGTTGCCTGACCTTTCCGAAATACCCACTGAGCCTTTGGATTGCCAGCTTTATTCTTTGCCCAAGGTATGCGCCAGCCCTCCGGTCTACCGTGGCGTCGAGGAGGCGCGTCAACAGCTCTTCAAAGAGCGAACGTGCGTCTGGTCCCCACGGTCCCAGTGTCTCGACCCCAGTATACATATACACTCTGAAATCTGGTTGGTTTGAAACCGCGGTTATGTAAGCAGTAATTAAAATGCTTTATATTTAGATCTCCACCAATCCGGACTTGGCCCCCGTGGTGGAGTATGGCCTACACCTTCCTCAGGGAAGAGACCCGTGCCCCTCGGTGGGGACATAATGGGTTGATGATGATATTTGAATCGTGTGATTTTAAAACGACACATGTCCTTTCATTACAACTTTGCAGGAAATAGAAAAAACTGTTTTATTCAAATACTAATATCTACAACAGCAATATTTTAGCATATTATATTGATTTCTGTATGAATAAACTACAATTTTTTTTTCTAATGTAAATCAATAGGTAGGTGTAAATAATTTAATAAAAAAAAAATGGGCAAGTGTTATTTTAAAAACACATGTGACTTGTGTTGTTTTAAAATCACACGATTCATTTAGACTATAACTTCTTAGTATAAACGTAAAATAAAAAAAGAGGTTGTTAAACGTTTTTTGAAAAAGTTCGCTAGCATTTTTTTTAACATAATCATTTATATACAGGCACATATATTGCTTCTGGCCCCACACTAGGAGACCCTGTGTCGTGGGAACCAGATACAACTACATTACAAACATGTAAACATCCAAGACCTGGGGTTTTTTTTGTCCCCAGCCGGGATTCGAACCCGGGACCTCTCGCATGGTATGCAGATGCACTACCGCTGCACCACGAGGTCGTAGAAATTAGTACAGCCTCGCCGTCTATCAGAACAATGACAAGTTATTGTATAAGATAGATATTGGTAAGGCACTTTCCTTTTTCTATGGCTTTCAAATCACCCAAAGTTCATGGTGTATTTTCTATATTTAAAACTAAACAGTGAATACGAAATGCACTGTTCTTAGTTACAAACGTTACAGCCGATTTTTATATAAATATATAAAGGTCAATCAATCTGTTCGGATCAATCCGGAGAAAAAAATATACTTTTTTTTACATAGAATTTCAATTTCGGCAAGAAGGTCGGTCGGAAATGAGAGGAGTGAAGTTGCGGATGGAATTTTTCATTCACTTCATTTTAGGCACTTGAAATTTGTTTTTAAAAAGCAAGAGTTCTTTAGATTTTTGTAGGCCCTGAAGAAATAGGTGTAAATAAGTAATTACTGGCGAGTGTGAGTTTCTCTTTCGTAAGAAGTTCACTTTTGAATTAAGAACGTGACATGACCAAAATATAATCCAATAAGGATCACAATATGAAACTACTAGCAGTTCCCGCGACTTCGTTCGCGTGGTAGTCGAATAAAGCCGGGTTTTGACGGTCTTAGTACGCTCGGACCAAGTGCGTACAGTTTTAGCTGATTATGACGACGGTCAGTGCGTTCGGACCGAGTGCGTCGTCATAATCAACTAAAACTGTACGCACACGGTCTAAGCGTACTAAGACCGTCAAAACCCGGCTTTAGCCTATATAGCTCCTGCCCGTCCTTAAGGCGCATTCTTAACACTGGTGAGAGATTTTTTTAAATCAGATAAGTATTTTCTGATTTTACCTCCTACATACAAACATACCAACAGATAAACTTATTTCCTCTTTATAACAATTTAATATATCTACAAAAATAGTGTAATCACGTAGAATTAACAATAGAGGGCGGTCCCACCTAATTCTTGTAATTCTGTGGGTTAAATTTTTGATCAAAGAGCTAAGCCAATACTGTATTTCAAGTATAAAGATTCAATTACGTAATTTTTTGTCGGAACAGTAGGTGTCTGTGAAGTGCTTACGAAAGTTTCAGTTATAAAGTAAGTTATTATTACGTAATAACAACATCGTATCAACATCGTACGTATCGCTCGTAGCCCCGGCTGCCTGAGTGATCTTAAACGATCACGAAGGTTAAGCAACACTGGGCGCGTTCAGTGCATGGATGGGTCGCCGTCTATGCCTAACGCTAGTGGCATTTTTCCGAGCGGTTCCGTGCTTCGCAAGGCACGTTAAGCTGTTGGTGCCGGCTGCCGTCGATAGATGGCAGTCGTTAAGCCAAGTCAGAGGCCTTAGGGCGGCTTGACAACTTCTGACAGTAGACGAGCCACTAGTCTACAAGCCTCCACCAATCCGGACTTGGCCCCCGTGGTGGAGTATGGCCTATACCTTCCTCAGGGAAGAGATCCGTGCCCCTCGGTGGGGACATAATGGGTTGATGATGATAATAACAACACCTTCATATTTCACCCACCACGTGGGCACGCGTTGAAATGCGCTGAGCTATTTACATACCTCAGCTCATTTTAAGCGCTGAGGTATGTGAATAGCTCAGTCACTCAGGTTTTCTCACTATGTTTTCCATCACAGTTAGCGAGTGGTATTGCTACTATAACTTCGCAAATGTACATAACGCAGAAAACAAAGTCGCAAATACTAAAAATAGAATATAAAAAATATTTAAATAGCCCCCTTACAACAAACGTATTTTTTTTGCCGTTTGTTGCTCGATATTATTAATGGCAACAGGTAGACGTTTGAAATATTCACAGAATATTTAGTTTTATATTCCCTTTTATATTTTTTATATTAAATATAAATATAATATATATTTAAGGGGGCTCCCATACAACAAACGTGATTTTTTGCCGTTTTTTTTCGATCCTTGCGTCTAATGTTGTATAGATAATGGTAAGGAACCCTTCGTGCGCGAGTCCGACTCGCACTTGGCCGGTTTTTTGGTCTTCTCTGTATTCTTAAATATTTCCTGCTCTATTCTACTCAAACCTTAGCCTACAAAACTGGTGTTTACCTGTAATTAATTTTTCTATCAAGACAGCCTGGATTAAAGTTACTGTTTGGTATTTAAGGACACCAAACATATTGGTAGACCTAATAAAATAAATAAATAAATAAACTTTGGTTCCTACCCAATCCTTTGAGATACAGGCGCGAGATTATGTATATAAACTGTTTTCAGTTTTTCCCTAGATGTGAAAAAATTTTAATAGAAATCTTTAAAATACGAGAAGTAAGAAAAGAAAGTCTATCGAGTTGTTTGCTCATTGTAGGTCATTCATTCATCTCGTTGATTAAAAAAATATCCACTCCTAGTTATGAACCTCTTGGCTTAAACAATATTTCAATAAATTATCTATTATGTAAAATATTTGACTTATTATGGTAATGTCAACTCAACTTGCAGGAATAATTCAAATTACTTATCTTACAAATTACCGGCAAAAAGTCTTTCTAATATCCTTTAGCAACTTTCCATCGTTGTGTTCTGGAAGAAATTGCTTTTACCAATAAGGCCGCCAGTGGTAAATATTTTGTGATTGTTGTTTTGTGTACAATAAAGAATATTCTTATCTTACTTTTTTTCTTTAAGACTTACTGAAGTACCTAGTATGCTATTTCAACGAAAATTATATCGATCGTAATTTTCAACTCAAGTGGTAAATATCAACCATCTCCAGAATGTGTCTTTAAGAATATTGTTCCGTAAAATGCTTTAGCGAAGACAATCTGGCTCCCTGGAGCATTCTCTTCATTTTATAGTTCAATATCTCTATCCTAGCGGATAACCAGGGCGAAGGAAAATTGGATTTCTTATATTAATGCCTTGGAAATTATTTTCAAAGATTTCAACAACGTTACTCTACACGTAACAAAATCTCTACACACGTTCGAAAGTGGAGCATTTGATTACAAGTATTTCGAAGATCGCATCAAGAACAGCTATGTCTGTCTCATTTAATTTCGTTCTTTTCTAGGGCTCCGTAGTCGAGAAGGTACAGTTATGGTTTCGCCTGTCTGTCCGTCTGCCTGTCCGCGGCCTAGCTCAGCGACGATTAGTACGAGGAAGCTGAGATTTTGCGTAGACATATACATATATTAATCACGCCGACAAAACGGTAGAATAAAATCTTACAACAATTTTTCATTTTCTTATCGCCTACACCATAGTGTAGGATATCTTTGGATCGGTCGTTTAAAATATTGTTAGTGTAAAAAGATATATATTTTTTTATTTTGGTGTCCGTTTGTGAAATATTTCTACGGAACCCTACACTGCGCGTGGCCCGACACGCACTTGGCTAGTTTTATTTTATTGTGTATATTTATTAAGAATTTGCATATGAATTATGCATTGGTATTGTATTATTACGGGACACAATTATTATACATAATACTTTACTACTATCGACGCCGCGCATTGGGACACCCATGAGACACTTTTGTTGGTACTCAGTGAAAACTAACGCTGAATGGTGTTTTGTGTGTGTGAGTGCTGGTGCAATAAAATTTTCTCTTTTTCTTTCTCCCAAGAGAATGATAAAATAAATAACTTCCACACAACACAATCATTTGTCCTGATCCCAAATTAGGATACCCTATGTTACGGTAACTAGGCGAGGTGATGTCCGTTCAAACTAAACATGATGTTTTTAGAGAAATTTTTCGGAAGTTTTCACGGCGTTATACAAACCAGGTTATGCTAAAAACTCGTTTAAATTATTAAACTCAATTAATAATAGATAATTAGCGGCATTTCGAACTAAAACAACCAAGCAACCAACGACGCGGGCTCAGAATTTACTCACCAAGATTAAGCTCTGCAAATCAGAGCGAATCAGGACTCTTCCGACATAAAAGCAAGTAAATGAATCAGGAATTGAGTTAATAATTACCGGCTTAATTAACCTAATGAGCTGTTATCAGCGCCAAAACAGATTGGTATAATTATAACTTTCTTCTCTCCGTCACTCTCCGTAGTTGGGTAGCAGAAAGGAAACCACTAAGCAGATTCCATCACATCGGAATAATATTCGCTCCCACAAAATGGCCGACAGGGACGTCTCTGAATAATTTCTTCACTTGGTATTCCCTTGTAGTCAGTGTCGCTTATGAAAAGGCGACCAATTACTATTCATGGGTAGTGATGCAAATCTATTAAGATTCTTTATATACACTAATGTTGTAACATTCTACTTATGTTTTCAATACTTCACTTATAATTACTACTGTTATAGCGCAGACAACAAAACACTCAATTTAAGCAATTTCACATGATGGTATAATATTCACATCGATATCGTAAAATCTCATTATAACATCAATAAAACGCGACCAACTTGATTGCAGGGCCAATCAGGTTGGTCGCGTTTTATTGAAGCGCGCAGCTGCGCTCTCATTGGTTAAATTTTAATGGCGGCAAAATCACTGTGATTATACACGTACGCGTGAATTTAATTTAATAAATTAAAAGTTAATTTTACTCTTGTTGTTTGATTAATTGCATTAGTGAAGATAAAGTAGTGTATGCAACTGCATATAACACGGGTATTAAAACACTCGTTACTATTATGAAACTCGCTGCGCTCGTTTCATAAACTCACACTCGTATTTTAATACCCTTCATTATATGACAGTTGCATAAACTACTATTATGTTTTGCTTAAAGCGTAAAAAATAACCTTTATGCGGCTTAGATTACGACCTCTAACTTACCAAGCGCCACACCCGTGGGGGCGAACTTACAAATAACAACTAACTTGCCATGAAGGCCTTACACACGATGCAAGTTACTATGCCCAAGTACGTACTATTTTGCAACAGCAGCCAGTGATGTAATTTAAGACATGTGTGGTCTACTTAAAGTTGGAAACTGTGTAAGAGGAAGCTTTATAGCATTTCACCGATAATCCGTTACAAAACAAAATTGAGATGAAAGAAGAAGCATGCGGAAAATGGCCTAGCGATAAAGTAAAAGTGTGGAAAGTGGTGAAAGACCTCGCTGAAAACACTTTGCTGATGAATATGAATTTTATGCAAATATAAAAATAAATTATTTATTCACAGCTCTCAAAACAAAAACATACAGCGGCCTATATAAGTCCCCTACCGAGGCACAGGCCTGCTCTCAGGGAGAGTATGGGCTTAAGCCCATAAAATAATTAATCTCTATTCGTACCCACTGACGCATTGATGATTTAAAGGGCTTTGGTTTCCTAAATAAACACAAGGTATACATAAATATAATAAAAAGTCCCGTCGTCTACCGAGACCACGGGACTTGCAAGGGTACCGAAACGTCGAATAATTGTAAAAAAAAAATAGACGAGTAAATATGCGTGCAAATGCACTTTTTATTATGTCTAGTGCTCTTGTTAACCTTAGAAAATACTATAAATAAATACTTGAAAAATAAACCCACGTTTCCAAGGAATATACTTACCTCTTAAAAAAAGCTGTATTGTAAAATAATGGCCATGATAGCCAGATTTGAAATAAAAAAATACAATACTTTTTTAATTGTAATCTAACGGCATTCTAATATTTTTGTTTACACTTTTTTGTGCCTTTATGTATCCTAAAAACATTTAATTTAGCTTTGCCTAACATATATAAAAAAGCTGTTGACAGAAATCTTTAAGACTCGATCCCACTGTAAACGCTCCTCAAACACTCAAAATGAGTCCATAACATTATTTATAAATTAAAATATCCATTTTAGATTTGATTTGAGCCCTCCACAGTTAAATGTAGCATAAAAACTGTCCAATAAGCAGAATTTTGTTAGATACATACATAAACCCACGCCCGTATCCCAGAGGGGTAGGCAGAGACCAGGGACTGCCACTTGCCACGATCCTGACAGATTACTTTTGCTTCCTCAACATTCATTAGTCGTTGCATGCACGCACACCGGTTTCGGGTACTTTTTATCTTGCCCTTTTGTTAGATATTGTTATATTATTGTTGTTGTTTACCTATCAAGGAAACTTGCGGTGGTCGCTTATTTTTAGACTTATTTTATCTGCAATCAAGAATAATGCGTAAAACAAGATAATCTTGATAGCTATAGGCTGGATATCGAAAAAAATTTGTACCCGAACAAAAATTGATTGGAGACCTAATATAGGCTGTTTTTCTGCACCTACGTATAAATAGTTCCAATGTAGAAGGAATATCTCCGGAACATCATATTATGTCTCCAGAGTACCGGATGGATAATGCAAGAAGCACCTTTTTTCAAACTAAAACCTTCGTAAGCAACTTATCAACTTAATACCGGATAAACTGTTCCGTGTGGCGTCAGATTAAGAATAGCGTCACTCCATTTCCTTCCGTGGATGTCGTAGAAGGCGACTAAGGAAATAAATTAGGTACCAGGAGACGGGCAGCAGCGTCTTCCTGAGATTCCAACTGCATAATGCGATCGCCAACCCCCAGGGGGCTCTAAGCTACAATTAAGAAATGGGTAAACCAATACAGGCGTGGCGATTATGGCAAAGCGTGGCGATTATGGCAAAACCCCTCATGGTTATGAAAACCACGAGAGCGGCCTGTACCCTGCAGTGGGCGTCAAGTCGCTGATGATGATGATGATGACCGGATAAATTTACTTGGTTTTTTTTTCGGAAGAGTCGCACCAGGTTTTGCTCTGATTCGAGACGAGCAACCGACGACGCGAGCTCCGTCTCTACTATGACTAAGCTCTGCGAATCAGAGCTAAACCTCGTCGAACTCTTCCGGCAAAGAACCAAGTAAGTTTATCCGGTATTAAATTAATAACAAGAAGCACCTATTTGTTCAAAATTGCACATTTCAGAGGGGATTGAGCCTCTATGCAAAAAGCGGCAAATCTTTCGTCCTGAAGCCAAAATAGCCAATATTCCTACTCAGATAGGAAATTGGTATACGAGTATAAAAGTTCCGGTAAAGGTGTTCCCGAAAAGGACTATTCTATTCGTCTGTGTGAATAGGTATGTTTTGAGTGCTCACCAAGATAGATAAAAAAGAAACCCTCACCAAAATGCATAAATGCCAATCCGCGGTGGGCACGCGTGAAGATTAACCAACTGTGTCTCTCTGAGAGAGTCTATGCTCTAGTAGGACGTATCATCATCATCATCATCATCATCAGCCTATGCTTGTCCACTGCTGGACACAGGCCTCTCCTATAGCACGCCACTGAGCACGGTCCTCGGCTACTCTCATCCAGCTCTTGCCAGCCGCCCTGCGAAGATCATCGCTCCACCGAGTCGTGGGACGTATATATAGATTCATTATTAAGTCTTTATTCCTAAGACCGACTTGCACCACTTATTAAATATCACTTAAGTCGCCATTTAAATCGACTATCGTGTGAAATTTTTTAGTTAAAACTGGGTTCACCGATATTACCCCGAAATCGGGTGTTTCAAAATATGTACATCTTACTCTCCAATGGTTAGATTTTAAAATTTGAAAGAAAAAAACATACCCTTCATGTCCTATCTAGGGCCGGCGGAAATTATTCATTTGATTTTTTAAACTTCATACCATACAAAAATCGCGAACACGGGTCTAAATTATTACTAGATATTGTTTTATTTGAGCTGTACTGAGTTTTGGACAATAAAAAATATACCAAAATGACTATCACTCAATGTGTTAGTGACGTCGGTCATCAAAATTCAATTAAAAGGATTTTTGTTTCTGTAACTTCAAACATGCCCACTTGTCCCCCGACTATTCACTCGCGCAGAGCAATAAGTCCCATACGAATATGTGCGCTCGGAGAAGCCGGTCTTAAATGCTGTTTAAGCTACAATTAAGAAATGGGTAACCCAATACAGGCGGGGCGATTATGGCAAAGCGTGGCGATTATGCCAAAACCCTTCATGGCTAGGAAAATCTTGAGGGAGGCCTGTGTCCTGCAGTGGGCGGCAAATGGCTGATGATGAACCCAATACAGTGGACAGTTAAGAAATAGCAGCTTTTCTATTCCGGAACTCTCCACTGTATCGGGTTATCCATTTTGACGTTTCCGAAGTATCAAAATATGTATCCATTTGACAGTCACATCTTTGTTGGGTGCACCGGAGTTGGGCCACCTATTCACCCATTGTTTTCTACAGTATTTTATAGAAGTATTAACTATGTTATGAAGCGGGAGAAATAACTGAGTGTATCGACAGCCTCCCTGTATAGTCTGTACAACATACATAAGCAGCCTATATACGTCCCACTGTAGGGCACAGGCCTTCTCTCAGGGAGTGAGTGTGGGCTTAATCACCCCGCGTGCCCACCGCGGATTGGCGATTTCAAGCGCTGAGGTATGTGAATAGCTCAGAAACTCAGGTTTCCTCACGATTTTTTCCTTTACCGTTAGCGAGTGGTATTGTTACTATAACTTCACAAATTTACATAACTTAGAAAACCAATTCATAGGTACCTATATGCCCGCACTGGGAATCGAACCTGAGTCTCTCGCTTCCGAGTCCGATGTTCTACCCACTAGGCTACCACCGCTATATTTTGCATATCGAGGGGTGAAAGGCTAATTGCTTTAAGCGACATTTTGTGAACTTTAGAGGAGAGCGTTTTAAAGTTTTGAAAAAAGAAAAAAAATAGTAAATCAGGTTTTTGTTTAGATTCTAAGGATACAGTTCTTTTGGAAATTAAATTTTTCATCAGATATTGTAGTTTTTAATCAAACAGATCAACGGGTTACAGAAATAAATATCGCTTGAGTCCAAAATGCTCGTATGCTTTTTTTTTAGGGTAAGGCAAAAAGACTTAAGCGACGGTTGCCCTTGTTTTTGGAGTAAGACCAAATGCTTTAAGATACAATAACTATCATGATTAGTGGAGGACTAAATAAGTCAAGGAGCTCGTAGTCGTGGTTTTCGAGTAGAGCTAATTGATTTAACTACCTAGCTATAGGTGAAATAGATTACATCTAATTAGTTGAAATACCAGTTCCATTCTTATTTAGAAACAGGAAAAATAACTTAAGCAATGATCACTATTCTAATCTCGTTGACTTAAATCATCATAATTTTGAACTTTGGTTGAATTTGGCGGTTGAATCCATAACCAAAATGTAACCGCATCAAAATTGGAGCAGCATTCATTATGAGATTTGGTTGATGAGTTTTCGTTGATGTTTGGCGAGAATAAAACAAAAAGTTAAAGGAACAAAGTGTTTATTTATTAAATCATCAAAATTAGATAAACATTGAAGTTAAAGAAATTTCTTAACCATTTCTAATTGGAGTTATCACTCACTACTATTATTTTTAATAATTATAACCTACTAATACTGTAACAATCAGTCAGTTATGTTTTTTTTTTTTTTTTTTTTTAATCTTTATTTTATTTAGGGGCTTGGGCACCTTATGGACGCATGTCAGCCCCATTGTAACTTATTCTAAAATTAACAGCACTATTTATAATAAAAAATCAACGCTTGATTAAACTATCTCTAACATACTTATAAATTAACAATGCTTCTCTAGAAAAAGGTTCAGATAGAAATGTCTGGAATATGCCCACATGTAGAAAATTTATACTGAGTGAAGCCACTAATGCATCTCTTTCATTCTGGTTTCCGATACACTCCAGTAACAGGTGCTGAATGTCTTCCACTGTCCCACATTTCTCACAATTGGCGGATGGTACTTTTTTCATAAGGAAACCAAAATTATTAAGCGGAATATGTCCAGAGCGGATTCTATGGGCCAGTACTATAAGATTTCTTCCCAAGCTTATATTTGCAAACCAAGGGATACGAGGAGGCTCAGATTGCATTGTCTTGTACCAAATGCCTTTCACTAACGATCTTTTATTGAAGTATTCTTTCCAAGATTCATAGCAATTAATTTTATATTTTGGTAAAACTTCAAAACAGTTAGGTATTACTTTTATTTCCGGTGAATTTATATTTGCTGCCTTAGCTAACCTGTCAGCTTCCTCGTTTCCTGCTAAACCTATATGTGATGGAATCCATTGCAGTTTCAAATCGATGCCTTTTTGGTGAAACTCATCTATAATTTTAAGTATAGCATAAGCTGTCGAGTTCCCTCTGTATCCAGAGGCACACCGAGCTATATGCTGAAGACCACTCTTACTGTCTGTCAAGATCACTATTTTTGTGAGACTGTGCTCTTTTGCATACAAAATAGCTTTTAAAATTGCGATGAGTTCCGCCGCCATTATAGATATAAAACCAGACTTTATCATGAAAGTTCCACTGACTTTTTTAGCTGGATCAAAATAAGCTACCCCTAAGCTGTTATTACTTTTAGATGCATCAGTATACAGTTTATACCAACCACCGTACCGATTGTGTATCTCTTCGAGTATGTTATTCTTGGCTAAACTATTTTGCAACAGTCTTTTCGGAATGTTGACACTTTCCAACTTGTCCCTTACCACATTTTCAACATTAATATTGGTCACCCAAGTATTCATAGAGAACATCTCTAAGGGGTCACTTGACGAAATTAACTCATTGTTAATGCTATTACTATAAACAGTCACTAAAAGTGGTTTCTTCTTTTTGTGCCAATATCTGTTTACACAAAGGGGCTCCAGTTGACGTAGTAACTCAAATGTCATATTATTTTGCCATGATTTAGCCTTAAGGCAGTATTTTATCGCTAAGTATTGACGTCTGTTAAAGAGAGGTGGTATGGATACCTCCGACTCCATTACATGTATGGGCGTACTCTTTATGAATCCGCCAATTATTCGTAATGCCTGATTTTGTACCTTGTCTAATTTGCTCAGATGAGAATTGGCACTGTTGTCATATAGGAAGCATCCAAAGTCCATTCTACTCCTAATCAGTGCAATATATAACCGTCGGAGGTGTTTAGGGTGAACACCCCAGCCCGATCCTGCTAAAACTTTCAATAAATTTAGATATCTCTGCGTTTTTTCCCAAGTTTCATTAACGTGTTTACCCCATCTTAGTGATCTGTCCAGCCAAACCCCTAAATATTTCATGTTATCCACGGAAACCAAAGGCATTCCATTTATTTTAAGTCGTGTTTCCAGTCTCCTATGTCCTCTGGAAAATATGCAATATTTTGATTTATTCTGTGACAACTCTAAGCCTAAATTTTCTAATATTATAAGCATAGCATCTATGGCGCCTTGAAGCCTTGAAGTGCTGTCTAAAAGCGTATTTTGCGATGAATATAGCACGAAATCATCAGCATATTGTGAGATCATCACCTCGTCAATACTATGACATATTTCGGCTGTAACAATGTTGAACATTAAAGGCGACATAGGATCCCCCTGAGCTATACCTCTACTTGTCCATCTTGATAGATAAGATTTATTGCCTGAGCTATGTTCTTGTTCTATCCTTAGATGTCTTTCGCTCAAAAATTCCCATATATATTTACAAAATTTGCCTCCCACCTTAATATTATCCAGAGAACATGTCACCTGATTTACCAAAACATTGTTGTACGCATTATCGATGTCCATAAAGCATGCAAGAGTTGGTGTATTGTTAGTAAATCCTATTTGTATTTGGAGTACTAATCGCACTAGAGAATCCAAACAGGATTGCCCTCGCCGAAAACCCGTAGCTTTTGGAGATAAAATCTTATTTTTTTCTGTATACCATTCTATTCTACGGGTGAGAATGTTATGAAATGTTTTACATATACATGAGATCAATGATATAGGTCTTATCTTTGGGATCGCATTCGGATCACTACTATATTTAGGTATGGGTACTACTTTAATATCACGCCATTGAGTGGGAACTATAGACGAAGTAAATATATCATTGTATAAATTAAGTAAATACTGCTTCGCTGCGTCAGGAAGATTAAACATCATAGAGTAGGTTATGCCATCCTCTCCTGGGGCTGTGTCCTTTTTTTTTAAACATTTGTTTAGTTCATGCATAGCAATCTTATCTTCGAGACATGGATTCGTAGACATAAATGCTGGTGACTGCGGTTGTACAAAATCAGGTGCGATGTTGCATAACAGTTCTTCCTTTTTATCATCAGATGTATGAAACTGACTCTTTTTGTGGCCCTTCATCCATCTCATTTTACGCCATAAGTCAGTAATTGATGTGTTCTCGTCGATGCTATTACAGAAGTTTTGCCAACTACTTGACTTAGCTTGACGAATTAGTCGCTGAGCTTCAGATATATGCCTTTCTAGGATATTGAGATTGTTCGGCGTTGGGTTTTTTCTGAATCGAGACAATGCTAATCTGCGCTGGGCTATTGCTTTTGACAAATCAGTATTCCAGTAAGTTTTTGGGGTAAAGTTTCTAGTAGGATCATCACAAATTTTAACAATAGGTATACTTTCATCAGCTGCACAGTTAATTTTGCTCATGAAATAGTCATACCTTTCTTGTAGCATACCATTCTCCCTAATATTATTAAAATAACCTTCTAAAACTGTTTTGTAATGTTTCCAATCGGCCTTTTTAAAGTTCTTTTTTTTAATTATATTGAGACCTCCCTCATCGTAAAAGGTTATTTTAATAACTAGGTGATCACTGCCAAAACTTTCATTCGTGACATCCCAATTACAACTAATAGCAATATCTGACGAACTAAATGTAATATCCGGAGACGATGTTTGAAGGACGCCATTTACTAATTTAATTCTGGTAGGCTTACAATTATTCAGTGATGTATATCCATTGTCTAGGGCAGAGTCCATTAACTGGATTCCTCTCGTATCGTTTTTGTATGACCAATTGGTATGGTGACCATTAAAGTCACCAGCTATGAGAGTTTTACGCGAGAACATTCCGAAAAGACCAGCCCAATCTGATTGTGACGTTCGCACTGTTGACGGACAGTAAACAGAAATTATATTTTGCAGATTACTACAATTCAATAATTTTACGTGCAATATTTCTATATCTACATTACTTAAACTAACATTGCATACATAAGTTTTTACTGACTTGTGGACCAGGATTGCCACGCCTCCATAAGAATCCGCTCTGTCCTTTCTAAACACATTGTACCCGCTCAGATTAAGTTGTGTTTCTGGTTTCAACCATGTTTCGCTAATAATGGCTACGTGAATCCTCTCTTGGCTTAAAAAACAATCAAGTGACACAAGTTTAGGTCTAAGACTCTGTGAGTTCCACTGAATTACATTAAGAAACTTTTTTTGCATGCTAGCCATCTCTAAAGACATAATTAAATAACTTATACATCCATTCACTATCTGAAAACGCTGTTATCAAAAAGACTTTACATTCGTTGAAAATTATTTGAATAATTGAAATCACTTTGTTCTGCACGTTACTATCACTCAGGATAATTCTAATTTTTGTCCACAATTTTTTGATATCAAAACTGTGCTTTTCCAAGGGTATGTCCTCTTGATTGTTGCTGTCATGATCAGATTCCATCATTGTTTCGTTCTCTATTTCCATTGTCTGTTTCTCATTCCTGGTTTCGCTCCCTATATCCGTTGTAGATTTATCTTTTCGTTTATTTTGGGATTCACTTAATCTCTTTGTTTCCTTTTTCTTCAACTCTTGCTTATTTGAATCCTTGTCTCTATTTACAACTGGCTCTTCTCGATGAACTATCGCTCCAACGGTTACGGCATCTCTATAAGTGTAGGGAGTTTCGATAATTCTCTCTTGCAACGTTACATGTGTTTCTTCTTCGGTGTTGGCTTCGTTGATCATATCTGCTTCATTTACTTCTTTGCTGACCTCATTACGTGCTAAATAGGTGCTTAGTGCTTTTCTGTATGTACAACTCTCTTTGCACATGATGTTGCGTATCTGTTTTTCTTTTGCAAAGACAGGACATTCGGTTTTGCTTAATGCCATGTGAGCCCCCTTGCAATTGACACATTTAAACGTAGTAGTTTCGCAATTGGCGTGAGACTCACCGCACTTTGGGCATAGCACCTTTTTTGTTGGGCATGCTCGGAGTAAGTGACCATATTTCCAACAGCCGGAACATTGCGTAACTGGGAAAGTATACGGATCCACTTTAAATCTGCACCCGTACCCGTAAATGTACGGGGGTAAAGTGGGGCTCTTAAAACAAACTCGCACTGCCTCGCTATCAACCCATTTTCCTTCATACGTTCGTCTAGTTAACCTTCTAATAGATATTATTTCGAAGTCAGACGTAAAGCTTTCGCTAATCTCCTTCTCTTCTATTTCTAAATCAATATGTTTAACTACTCCAAAGGAGAGTTGCATGTCTTGTGTAGGCTGGCACCTAGTTTCAGAATCATTGAATTTTGTAGAGGCTAATAAGACATCGGCATATTGTTTCCTCCCAAATTGTATGAGAACCTTATATGGGCTTTTATACTTTATTCTTAGAATATCTTTGATATTTTCATCCCTTAGTTGCTTAGCCAACGCTATTTGTTTTGGTAATAGCTTTTTCGATGATATACTTACTTCATATAAATCTTTTAAATCATTTTTACCCATAGTAAATGCTGCGGAACCATTTGCATTGTGTGAATAGCTTCGCGCAAGTCGTTTTGGGCTCCTTCTCACCGTTCTAAATTCCTCTTCTTCTCTGTTTTCATCACTATCTTCTCTCAATCTTTTATTCTCACCGGTTCGCTGTACATCCATGCCCGCGTTATCCCACTCGTATTCAGAGTTTACTATTTTCTCACTCTCCAAACAAACTTCCTCTTCAACATCCGTGCTTCGCAGGCTAGCTACTTCACTCTCAGCAACTCCTTCACTAATTTCACTCATTATCACAAATGTGGGTACTCGTAAAAAAAGTACGAAACATCGCTATACGTCGCCCGAATAGAATGCGTGTGCTCGCTACCGGTTACCGCACGCGACTGAGTCAGTTATGTTCTTAATAAGAAATCACAGAAAACTATCAGGTCGATAAATGCTTTGCACAAATATCGTTTAACAATAAATTATGCTTAATGTTCATAAAGTCAGCCTCAAAAATTTAACATCTTAATTGAGGATACTTAATTAAACCGAAATACATGAGTTACACAGGTTTAAAAGCTTACTTACCAATAATCTTCTTGCGCGTGACTCAAAAACAATGCGCGCGTCCGGCCTCCGTCACGGTACGCCCCCCGCGCGTGCGCCCCTTTATTCCCCAGAAGTTCTAAGCGCAACGCAAAGATTATACCTACGTCTTAAAGGACATCGTTCAACTAGTGTCATAGAAAAATGAATTTGCTGAACAGACGTTCGTTACTAATTGTAAAACAGGATAATTTATTCAAGTACAAACACTTTTAATAATTTTTTAATTAAGTGACTGTTTATTGTAAAAAATGTAGGCCATAATTATCTCAAACGACCTGCTCTCTTGAATTTTCGAAGAGGGTAAATACTTTAAATGACTGCTCTTAACATAAAATAGAGCAAATCTAATTGATTCAAAGGCCATACTTTATTTATTTTTGGGGAGGGCTATTTGATTCAAACGACATTTCCCATATGTTTTTGTGGAGAGCTAATTGCCTCAAGCGACAAGCTTATATTTTTTTTGTGGCGGGCTAATTGCTTTAAATAACAAGGGTTTGTGTATTCTGGGGCAAGCTAAATGATTCAACCTACTATCTTCTTTTAGTATAGAAACAGCAAAAAAGCGTTAACAACCATTTGAGTTTAAATACGAGAAAGGCAAAATGAGTTAACCAACTACCTACAGTATCTTAACATAGCTCAAGTCAACCATGTTTTAAAAAAAGACACTTTTTGTGTCAGTTCAGTCAGTAGCGGTGTAAAAATCAGCGTCAAATCTAATTGCCTCAAGCGCCAAAAAAGTGCTCAGATCGGCATGAAACCCGGCTCAAAAGACGTAGAAAAATTTGCTGATTCCGAATATTTATATCGCCCATGGTGTCGCTTAAAGCAATTAGCCTTTCACCCCTCGATATGGTATAGTCTGTATACCATGCGCAAAATATATTTAATAATACCTTTATGTTCAATTTTCATTATTTTTTATTGGGAAACTACAAGGAGCCATTTGAGCAATATATTTTTTGCCAAGTGAGCAATCAATTATTATACACTTTCAAACAAACTTTTGATGAAAACAAAGCACTTTTTTTTCATTTATAACAAAATGCCAGCTAATTAAAATTATGACATTACTTTTGCGCCACCCTGTAGTACTTAAAAACACATGTTCGCTATCGTGTGTGCAAAGATCCCTAACAAGACCGTTTCGGCGTAATTTATGGCTCAATAAATGTTACTTCAATTGCGCCCTAGCTGATAATTTGGCAGGAACGTTATTTCCAAATCAAACTAGTATTTATGGTGTTAGTTTACTAGGAAACTGCTGGTGCGAGGGCGGGTTTCAGGCAAAATGAGTTTCTTTACTGGCTACGATTACAGTGCAAAAACGAAATTAATGTCCGGTGAAGAATCGAGTAAATTGTTTTGTGCAGCGTATAAGGTTGCTATGACATTTCGTCTCACTTGCACATTGTAAAATTTTTAATTATTGCTAATAAATTAGTACACTTTTGATAGACGGTTTGCTAGATAAAAAAATAAGAACATCTGCAACATAATTTTGTACTCACTTTTCCTATACTTACTTATTTTTGATTTAGATTGGTTGCTAGGAACATAAAAATGCTAATTTTACAAGAATACTTTGTGGCTATAATATTATGCTCTGGACTGAGCTACACAATTTCTGAACCCGCCATACTGAATGACTTCAGGATGGAACTAGTTTTAAACTCATTACAGCGTTACCAATGTAAACCAACCGAAACTAGTCGCAACCAATCCAGAGCTATCTGGGGTAGGTAGCGCCAGCAATTAAGCATGATTTTTTAGCAGCCCGCGGTACATACCGTCTCAACTTTTCTTATGTAAAAATAAATAAAAGTTGCTAGAGAAATTAGAAGCAACTCTTCTTTAACATAGACAGAGTAACAAAACGTGACTGAAACGCCCTTCCAAATATAGTACACAATTCTCCTTCTAACAATTTGAGAGTAGGTAGATGTACGATTCTCAGCACTCGATGTTAGTTTCTTACTTAAGACGAAAGTCCAAGGTAACTTGGATAGGCACATAGCTTTATCTATAGAACTATCGGTAAAATTACGTGCCTATCCAAGGTTAGGAAAAAGAAATTGCGTTTTGCTAGCAACGGAAGTATAATTAATTGATATCATGACACGCAGTTCCTACGCAACTTATTAACAGCCGTGCCTTGAATGCAAGAAACACTGTAATGGAAACGAATGTGGGGCCGGCGTGAATTGCAGTTTCCGTAGCCCCTATTTTTTTAGAAACAGACAAAATGCTTAAAATCATAGTAATTGCAGATTTTGCTCAGGCGTATTCTTACTTTTTATACCTAATCATGGAGTAGGAAACACCACAGATTTAAGGGCGACCCGGAGTTCAAATAGCCACTAATGAAAAAAAAACACAATCATATCATTTTTAGGGTTCCGTACCCGAAGGGTGCCTAACGGGACCCTATTACTAAGACTTTACTGTCCGCCTGTCTGACCACGCTGTATATCATAAACCGTGATAGTTAGACAGTTGAAATTTTCGCGGATGATGTATTTCTGTTGCTGCTATAACAGCAAGTACTAAAAACTAAATATTAAAGGGGGGTTCCCATACAGAAAACGTGATTCTTTGCCATTTTCTGCTCGATATTGATAACGGCAACAGGTAGACGCTTGAACGCTTGTTGTATAGATCAAATGGTACGGAAGCCTTTGCATGCGAGTCCAACTCGCACTTGGCCGTTTTTTTTATTAGATATACGTTTTGTGCAAAAAGTAAACACCATGGATTTCAATAATAATAACAGGAATAATAATAATCGATTTCCGTAAAAAATTGCCGTTTGGCAAAAAAAATTAATTTATGTGGGTTTTGGTTTTCCTACACCTAGTTTTTAATAAAAAAAAAGTTGTTTCCAATTGTTAACTAGGCACAGGATATATCATGAATGTCAGTAATGGTTTTATCTGTCAGTCCACATTTAGACCACATTTATCAGAATCACACTAATCATTACCCAGTTTAATTTTAATTCACACGGATCTTAGTATCCTTGTCGTTCTTTTTGTTCGAGACAATGAGATATTGATTTGATATGGCGGTTTCATTCTGCTGGGAAACTTCTACGGGGCTTTGGTAGAAAAGTTCGTCAGAATTAACGAAAGTTATTCTATTCGTAACACAAACTTCTTTTATTATTGGACCAAATGTGAAGTCGCGCATAAATATCAGCTGCTTCTGACTACATTTTGATAGTATTTTTTAATGATTCGCGGTGCCCATACATAATTATATACTAAACGGGTCTAATCGCAATTATTTCATCATCATCATCATTCAGCCACAAGAAGTCCACTGCTGGACATAGGCCTCCTCCATGGATTTCCAAAAAGACCGGTTGGAAACGGCCTGCATCCAGCGTCTTCCTGCCACTTGGATGAGGTCATCTGTCCATCTTGTAGCTGGTCGTCCTACGCTGCGCATGCCGATATGTGGTCTACATTCGAGAACTTTTCGGCCCCATCGGCCATCAGTTCTGCGTGCTATGTACCCCGCCCACTGCCACCACTTCAACTTCAACTTCATCCGCATTATTAATTAGGTAAAATTTAGTTACATGAAATTCCCGACGTTTCGGCAACGTTACAGCTGCCGTGGTCACGGGTAGACTGAAGTGGCGAGTACAGTCAATTATTGTAGTGAGGGTAGGTGGTCCACCTTCAAGTCACTCAGTTAGTAAGTAAAGTAACACAAAGTTTCTTTCTAACTCTTTCACCGCCCGAGCTGCAAGACTATGGAACAAGCTTCCTAACTTTATTCAAGAGAGTCCTTCTATATCATCATTCAAGAAGAGATTAGAAGAGCACTATCTCTCTAACCTGCCATAGATAATAGGTTTATGTACGTATAAGTATATATGTACATGTAAGTATATTAACTTATTAATTCAGGGATGTTCGCAGAAGCACGCACAGATGGTTTTCACGCGATTATGCGAAAAACAGTGGCATCCCTGTTATTTAGAGTGCGCGGCAGCGCCAATGTCCTCCTCCAGACCATTGCGGACAAGGTCGATAGCTCCATCTCACTACCTAGAGCCTGGGGGGAGCCTAACGGTTATGTCTCTAGTGTAAACAAATACTGTACATATTTTATTACAAATTTTATATATATTTTAATCAATACAATTTTAATTTAGATAAATTTTTCACTGATTTTGTAATTATTGTATTGTATTTTATATTAATTAATTCTGCTGTGATGTTAACATTTTCATTATTATTGCTGTTATTATTGTCAAATATGGACACAGGTCTGAAATAAATATTTTATTTCATTCATTATTACTTATTTATGTACTCGTAGTTATAAATATTTCTCCCTTCCTCCCGTTATCTAAATTTAAACACCCTGTGCTAAGGTTGGCTGGAAAAGATCTCTCTTAGAGGTAAATTCACCTTTGTAACAATGCTATGTAATTAATTTTCTAATTTATGATTCGCAATAAAGAATAAATTTACTCTTAGTAATTTAATTACAACTATATATTTTGATTCTTGCTCTAGCGAATGTCTGTGTTTTTTCTCTCTGAGCGAAGGTCCTTAATATGTTTGTAATATTAAGCGAAATTGTTGTTAGCTACGAAGCGAAACTGGAGCTGGGGATTTAATTTTCCACTCCATTACATAACATAAACTCACGCCTGTATTCCGGTGGGGTAGGCAGAGACCTCGGTTTGCCACTTACCGCGATCCTGACAGACCTTTACTTTACTACGCTTCATCAACATTAATTTATTCGTTGCATGCACGCATGCCGGTTTCAGGTACTTTTTATCTCTTGCCCTTTGCTAATACATCCCCTATTTGGTCGAAATATGTCCGTCTGCGACGTCCTTTACCGGTCCTTCCACCCACATTCGCTCGATATATTTCTTTCGGTAATGTTTCTTCCACTCCAAAAAACTCACATAACACCTTTTATTCTGCACTCGCTTAGAAAATCCTTCATGCCTCATGAAAACATTTAGGACAAAAGGAAAATTCAGTCTAAGCGCGTAATAACGTGTAACATTCGTGCTCAACTGTTGTTCCGATTGCGAGGAATATGACTTGTTTCCGATTTATCCAAGAGTTTGATGACGTTTTTTTTTGGTGATATTGTATTTGAATTAATGAGCAACATTTCCTAGCTGTGCTTCGAAACTTGACCTATGAGATAATTTAGTGGATCTAATTGTGATTTTCTGTATGTTTTTTTACCGCCGCGCGGGCGGGTACAGATGACTGAACTTTTTTTTTTAGAGAACTTAGTGATTTTTTAGTGATTTTTTGTTGGAGGCCTTAAAATTGAGTATAACGATTAAACTACACTCCCCCAGTTTCTCGTACACTAACACGCTGTTAATCTACTGTTAACAGCTGTCATTTAACCAAAGTCCATCCAAAAAAACCACTGACATCTGTTAACAGTAGATTAACAGCTTGTTAGTATACGAGAAACCAGGGGTAAGTCAACTTAAAAAAAGAAATTATCTAAATTCATGACCTTACTTTGCGAACGTAAGATTATGAATTTATTAATTTATTTTACTAGGTACTCGCAATACCGCATCTTTAGAATAGATAAAACATTGTATCAAATGCCTTGGCTCTAAGGAGCGTTAGCTGGTGGAAACAACGGAAGTAGGGAAAAAACGTGAGGAAATAATTTTCCGGTTGGACAAAAGTCCACCTAATGGGGTTATTGGCGCCTTCCTTTATATTTCTTACCTGGTTTGTACAGTCAACAGCACATCGACCTTTAATCACGTGCACTCTATTCACTTGAATTACAGTCGACTTTGCAACAAAAAATGAAATCTAATCCATATATCTTGGGAGAAACATGCCACGTAGATAAAGGTGCTATTCCGATTCCGAGCCACGTTGCACCCTGCAACTGCCGACAGCATGCGCAGCGACTGCATATAATCGTGGTGTCTGCAGCCGTCGACTGCAGATGCTGCCGCCGCGGCGTTCAGAAGTCGATTAAATAGAAATACATATAAACCAGGCATGCAGCTGCAGCCAACTGCATGCAGTCGCTGTACGTGCTATCGGCAGTTGCAGCGTGCAGCGTGGCACGGAATAGCACCTTAAGGAATGTCTTGTCATCCATGCATTCGATAAAACGTATGCAGTAGTTCTTACTCTGGTCCGTCAAGGGTTAGTCAACGCAAAGTTGGTCCGAGTCATCGATTATGCATAATTATGTGCTACCCCACCTCACTGAGGAACTTCTCGACCAATTAGATCATCTTGTCAATGTTTGTATCCGTTACATCGTTGGTCTTCATAAATTTGTGTATAATAGCAGATAAGCACATTTAGCTAACTGATCTATTTTAATTTAATTATTTGGCAGAGCCTTAGCGACCAGTATCTAGATGTTCCAGTTTAAATTTACCCAGCATATATGAAGGTGTTACGTATGACGGTTTATGAATACCCCAGAAATGCAAGATCCTCACGATGATTTTCTTAAGACGTTGCAAGTGAAAATAGTATTATCCGGGGTGGGCACGCTTGACAAATCCCATTCTCTCGTTCTTGTGCCCTGCAGTGGGACGTATATAGGTTACATAAAAAAAATTAATAATACTACAAATTCGCAAATGTACGTAACCTACAAACTAAAGTACATTTAACTGTGATGCCTCGTGATCAGAATAGGCCAAGTACTTAAAATACCTAGAGTTGATGCGGATACGTAACGTTGAGTTAACAACTCGTTGACCTACAGTTCCTCCTCTCACAATTGCCGTCGTTTCACGATAAGTGCTGCTATATTTCCAAGTTGGCACTGCAGTTTGACCTAGAATCCTGTCTGTACTGAAAATAGTAAAAAACTTTATAATAGCTTCTGCTGCATTTAGATCCTGAGAGATTTAACTCCCGTTATACCCTGTAAAGCTTTAAAATATCATAAAACAAACACAATCGAAAATTACATACATATTACATAAGCAGCCTATATACATCCCACTGTAAGGCACAGGCCTTCTCTCAAGGAGAGAGTATGGGCTTAATCACCACGCGTGCCCACCGCGGATTGGCGATTTCAAGCGCTGAGGTATATGAATAGCTCAGACGCTCAGGTTTCCTCACGATGTGTTCCTTCACCGTTAGCGAGTGGTATTCGTACTATAACTTCACAAATGTATATAACTTAAAAAAAAAAAATCATAGGTACATGCCCGCACTGGGAATCGAACCTGGGTCTCCCGCTTCCGAGTCCAATGTTCTACCCACTAGGCTACCACCGCACTTTCTACCCACTAGGCTACCACCGCACTAATCGAAAATTACACTGTTGCACAAGTTTTAAGTGCACCAGCAATTGAAATGTTTTGCTTTCCACAATTGAGCAAAAAAAGACATACGTACATACTACATCATCATCGACCCATTATGTCCCCACCGAGGGGCACGGGTCTCTTCCCTGAGGAAGGTATAGGCCATACTCCACCACGGAGGCCAATACGCGTACATACTTAATACTGCTAAAATCATCACCTTTCCGCTTTGCTTTGCCTAGTCAAGTAAAAAAAGGAAAGAAGCAGAAAAGAGTGGCAGAGCAGTATATAACATTTTTAGGGTTCCACGCTGAAAGGGAGCCAACGAGATCCTTCTAAATATAAATTTCATTTATTTATGTACAATAAAGTGTTCTCTATATATCTATTTATCTATACCAGTGACGTCTATCTGTTTCTCGGTCTCACCTACAAAAGACTATCCTCTTGAACTGCAATAAGTGGCCACTTAAATTTTCCATAAAATACCTACCATGAGTCGTTCTAGCGGATTGAACAACAAATGATTAAAAAATACAAAGAGCAAAAAAATCTATAATCCTTTTTTTTCATTCGATAGGTATCGTATAAATAAATTTATTTGAGGGCTGCTTATCTTAGCAATTACTTTATATGAGACGTGAAAGATGTAAAAAGAAGCATCACTTTCATACGTTTAAATTTCCGCGAACAAGCGAACGCGGAATTAAATTTGATCAAAAGGGTCCACGGCAGTAGATGGGCTCCATTCCCGAAACAAGGCTATTTTACGAAAGCCCCTGATTGGGTAGGACCTTTTGACGTAAGGTTGGTACTGCAATTAACTCAACTAACCTACTGTTCGGTAAGTCAGAGTGAAAGCGGCTGCGTTAGCTAAAGGGGCGCCTCTATTGTCTGCCTCGTTGGTCTAGCGGTAACACGCTGGATTACCAACAGACAAGTTCATAAGCAGTCTATATACGTCCCACTGTAGGGCACAGGCCTTCTCTCAGAGAGAGAGTATGTGCTTAATCACCACGCATGCCCACCGCGGATTGGCGATTTCAAGCGCTGAGGTACGTGAATAGCTCAGACACTTTGGTTTTCTCACGATGTTTTCCTTCCCCGTTAGCGAGTGGTATTGCTACTATAACTTCACAAATGTACATAACCTAGAAAACAAAGTCATAGGTACATGCCCGCACTGGGAAAACCTGGGTCTCCCGCTTCCGAGTACAATGTTCTACCCACTAGGATTACCACAGACAGGTTGTCGGTTCGATTCTCGCAGGGAATGGCCCTTCTTTGATTAGATAGATAGAGAACACTTTAGTGCACGATAGGGACTAGATATGGCCTCGGTTTGGGCGTTTTACATGTCTGTGATTATTTGCCAAAAAACTACTTTCTTCGCGCAATAAAAAGTTTAGAGATGTCTCATTTCATGATCAAAACGGTTTGTCATATTTGATTATTCGTATGACAGGAATTAGATCCTGAAAGGTATCAACATACTAAAATACAGAGTGGTGGCTGATAACTGGCCACGTTCGGTGGGTAGGCCCCCTACCCGATGGGTTGATGACATTAAGACAAGATCAGCAGGGAACCGGCGAGGTTAGCGTGACGGTGAAGAGGCCTTTGCCCAACAGTGGGCGTCTTTCATGGGCTGTATAGATATATAGGTAGATCAAAATGCTTGAGTAAATGGTGGTGTACACTTAGTTTAACATAGTATTATGTCAAACTAGCTGTACCCTCCACCCTAGAGAAAAAGCCCAGTGAAGGCAGACCAAATTCTATATGGAGTGACCAGGCCTTATACTCGTATTACGCGCACCAAAACCTGAGCGATTCCAATCGTCTGTCAAATTATTATGGAATTTGACAGACGATTGGAATCGCTCAGAAAAACAGAATAAAATAAATATTTATGGGGGGCTCCGATAAAAGAAACATAATTATTTTGCCGTTTTTGATCGATATTAATAACGGCAAAAAGGTAGACGCTTGAAATATTCACAGAATATTTAAATATTTAGTTCTATATTCGCTTCAAAAATAAATAATTAAAATAAAATAAATATTTAAGCCGGTATTTTTATTATTATAGGTTCTGGAGTGGAGACAACGAACTGGCAAGGGTTCTCGTGTGGAGATCTGAAGCAGATGTGGCGTGCCTTAGCGGAGGCCTATGTCCAGCAGTGGACGAGTATAGGCTGATTGATTGATTGTTTTGAAATCCTTCCATCTAACTATCTCCAGTTATAGTAATGAATAATTCAGATAACGTGACACCATGCGGAACGTGCACCTTAAGGGGCTCACTAGTGCCACCGAGGAAAACAAAGCATATTTCCTTTTACAGATCGAATTTTGAAAAAAAAAAACCGTTCAAGTGTGTACGGGGTTGTATCTGTTTTACAGAACTAACAACTTCATCAAAGTAATTTTCAATGGATTTTGATAAGTTAGTCGCTTATTACTCGTTAATTTGCTTAACCGTGATAGTTTTCCTTTTAAGATCATTATATGTGCTATACTGCCCTGATTTTTTTCACGTTTCTACAATCAACCGTTAAGCCGGAATTTGGGGGCGCCCTACTCGGAAAAAATTTGTAAAAATCTAAAGATGGTTTAGACAATATTTTTAAACCACCAATCCAAGGTTACCCCACACTATGGAGTAGGCGAGGAAAAAAAATGCATCCCTAATTTAGGTTCTTCATTTTTCCAGATTTTATTGTACCGTTTCGTCTCCGTATTAAGCCGCGGACAGACAGACAGACGGACGGACATGGCGAAACATAAGGATTCCTTGTTGACTACAGAACCTTAAAAAGTGCCTGTACAATGAAATCTCTCAATCATATTAATAGTGATTTTTAGCACGGGTTTTTTAGCAGGTATTCACGGGTCTAATATAGGACCCATGGCCTTGAACCTAAGGCAAAAAAAAACCGAGGACTAGATAGCATTCACGCCAAAGACGCCCATATTTGGCATAAATGTATTTTATAAATTTTAAGAGCTAGCCAGTTGGATTACCTAATAAATAAATAAATAAATATTAACAAATGCTTTGTTTTTTTTTCATTGGAAGCGCTAGTTAGCCCATTGGATCCTCTTAACACAAACTAGCCCACTGTTTGGCATTCTATTGATGACGGCGACGCCCTGTTTCCGTTTCGGTGCCCGGAGGCTGAGCAGTCGCGTTCAAATGATATTAAACTTGGACCCTTACAGATGTAAAAGCCAATATTGGTAAAAGCCGATTATTTACAGGCCTCAGACGCTGTGGTTACCCAAGAATGAGAAAAACAGAATCCACGTATAATTATAAATTCGGTATACTCTTAACGGTAGATATCAGCAGCAGATGAAACAACTGGACGTTAACGAGCCCTTTGGGTACACATTGCCTCTGTGAGTGTAAATTGTGGACTAACAATTTTGTCTAACCTGCGACCCACACTTGCCCATCATTGGGTATGATGCCCATTGCGTATGATGAAGTATATTTTGATATTTTAATAAAATAAAATATTTGAAATAAAATATTTCCTACCGAAATCTTTTTCGGTTAAAGTTATTTGCACCGGTGTTCAGCTCTCGGGCCAAGAATAAATTTTTCTAACACTCGGTAAAAAACATCATTAGTATGGTACTTACACAAGTATTGTGCGGTGCTTACAAAAGTACTAACACGTTTCCACGTCATTATCGTCATCACCATTATGTCATATTCAGAACCGAAGCCCAAATTAGCCCGAAATAGAAACAAAACCGCCTTGTCCTAAATCACCTAGAGGTTTTATTTGTTAGATTTAAGTTTACTCAATATAGTAAAGAATTTAGTCTTGCATTTCGCGACCACGGCGCTAGTCGTTTTGTAAATGTAAATCGCAAGCTGTAATTAAATCTAGTTAAGGTTTCACGAAAAGAGAGGGTATCTGCATAAGAAGTTTTCAGACATTGGCTTTTCTGTTTTATTCCTATTTGAGATTTTCTAAAACTCTTAAGTTTTTTTTACTAACAATCAAACGAAGCACATGCAAAATACTTTTTTAAGAATACCTCTTATTCTTAAAAAAGTATTTTCCATAAACCTAATAAATTAATCAAGAGAAAATTTCTCATTTAATGAGAATGTTGCCTTATCACTTGTGTCACCGACTGTACGCCAAGTCAGCAGCTGCATTGCGGCTGAGATACGCCGTAAGAAGACGCACGATAAAGAATGGCAAGTCGAAACCGAAGAGAAAATGGCTATTTAAATGCGGACCCGTTGCCTTCGCATTTAGAAAAACCCTTCCTAGAGAAAGATACTGCAGGTGTAAGTTGTCACGTTTCCAATCTTTATTTTATAACACACTTTGACGCTTTTATTGTAGTGAGTAGAGATACCGCTCTCATTTTTGTCTGAACTCGAGAAAAAAGTTATACCTCGTCTTGCGATTGAAAAACTAATTGGCACTACATTTTTTACGTTTTATGATTTAAGGCTGGCCGCAAACGGTCAGAACTTCCGGAATTTCGATTTGGAATATCGACTCAGGATTCCCAACGCAGTAAATTTATATAAATTATTTATTTATTTAATTTATTTATGGACCCATAGGCGTGTCTTCTGCGCGTGTTTTTTTTGGTACAATACACAGAAAATACGAAACAAAACCATTGTGTCCATACACACACCGTATCCTGCTATAGGAAAATGTTTCTGTCTAAAACAAAACATTTTGTGTAGTCATCATGAGTTCTGACGAGGAAGACAAGAAATGAAATAAATTCTTCTCCTCTCTACACCGCGCTGGGAATGTTTTCCGTCGGCCTCGGAAAACAAAAACATTGTGTTTGAATACACTATTTTGTATAGCCACGCCCCAATGTTTCAATGTTTTTGTGTAATGTTTCGAAATAACACGCGCAGAAGACGCGTAAATATTAAATAAGTATATACTTTGATAACAGTTACTGGGTAGATAAGATAGAGTGTTGTGTATGTGATGTTTATTATTAATGAAGATTTAATTGCAACAAGTTGTGTGTAATGTTTTGTGTGAATTATTTCATATGCACACACACACCTTATACGTGCATACAGTTTCCCTATTGAAAGTTTGCAATCGCATTCAGAAAATCGTTGTCCATATTCGCTGAAAAAAGGTCTGAAGTCAGTAGCTTGGTCTCTCAACTGAGCGTTGCTATTCCAGACAAAAGTAAACGTATGTGTGTGATGTATTTACGGAATTCCATTTGGGAATTTCGATTCGAAATTCCTAAACGGAATTACGACTGTATGTGGCCGGCCTAACAGTGTGTTTATGCCATTTTTTATGTCCTGTGACAATCCGAAACATGAGTTACCTCACCCGCCTCAAATGTGGCCAGAACTTTTTGATACGGACTGCGGCCTGGCCGGCATGAAGTTGACACCTTTAATTGTCACTTTAGAGTAATATAGCCGACTTGCACCACTTCTTCAATGTCACTGAATCTAGAGTTAAAATTAGATTTTTTTGTTGATAACGTACCAAATAATGGACCATGTGTACACAAGCTGTTGCAATACCAAGCTGTTTTCCAATGCTAAACAATTCGAGACGTAGACTAAGCGCCGTCTGTAGTGCCGTAGACATCGCAATTCGTTTAAATCGGATATCTGCTCGGGTGCTCTAACGGACTGTCCACAGTTTTGCGTTGCGACTTGCGACTGGATCAAATGTAGATCTTGTCTTAAATACAACAGTCACATTCGCATAAAAAGTTGCTTGTCCTACGTTTTGATTCAGTATATTGTCCACCAAATTTTTAAACAACCGGTTGGTGTATCCAAACACAAAATTTCGTAAGTTACAATTTATACTTGAAGGTTAATAATAAAATTTGATTTATTGATTAAATAAATATTGACACAATTTATACTTATTCCATACATTAAGGCTGTCGTAATTCGTGCCCAAAAGTTGGAGGTTGGCAATGAATAGCTGTGTTTATTCGAGTCTTGAATGGGAAAAGAAATGGCTTCAATATGTTCTTTCAGTATATTGGGGAACATGCTTCCAAATTTGATTGGAGTGACATTATAATATGTGCACCATAAAGGACATAAGCTCACACACAAATTGAAAGCATAACCATAAAAAGCATCATATTGCATTTTTCATTATATTATTAGATAGATAGAATAGATAGGTAGAGAACACGTTATTGCATAAGCAGGTGAAAGATATTACAAATAGTTTCGTATATCTAAGTAGTGGTATACAATTGGCGGTCTTATCCCTTCGAGCGATCTCTTTCAGACAACCTTTGGAGATTAATATTTTTATATTTTATAACATAATTTTATTATATTACTTGTTTATGTTACTTGTTATGCCCTTTTTGTGATGTGTTAATTTATCCCAATAAATGTCTTTCTTTCTTCTTTCTTTCTTATAATAAAAAGCAAATAAGTATTTAAATTATCCAATAACAAATTATTAGGTATAGATTTTTCATCTATTTCTGAACTTTTTAGGGTTCCGTACCTCTAAAGGAAACAACGGAACCCTCATAGGATCACTTTGTTGTCCGTCCGTCCGTCTACGATGCGGCTGTTTATGCCGCAATAAACGTGTATTTTGACACACAATGGAATAAAAATTTATCTTAATTAATTATTTTCCGTTGAACGAGAAGTATGAAATTTGGCAAATGATATTGTCTTATACTAAAAGTACAGGGACAAATCTGATATCATAAACTTGTAATTAAATCATATAAAAGTTGTCTTTGAAGTTTCGGGAAAAGCTCGGAAAACATGCAAGACTCGATTCCTGAAATATTTATAATATGAACGAGTATGGTATATGTATGGTTCCGTACAAATTTGTACGGAACTATCGGTGGGTAAGTACGCCTCGCACTTGTCCGGTTTTTTTTAATAAGGGATATTGCACTACGTACTCGTTGTTCTGCATGAACATGATCAGTCACGTAGGTGAGTTAGCACAAATAAAATTAAACATTTTGTTCACGAGGACACGATAGATAGATATATAAAAAGATACGTATTTTACGACACGTCATATGATAAGATTACATCAAAGCTTAAGTTTTAGGTGCACAAATCTTGACATAATTAAGATTATTCCAGTGTCGAAAAACAATTTAAAGCCAAGTACGCTCTTGCTCGTATTTTTCTCCCAAATATTGTATTTTTATTTTACTTCTTCTCGTAAAAACTATGTTTGCTCACGTTACCATCGCCCGGACTTGCCTTTTGTCTACCTCTAAGCGACACAATAATGCTAGAACTACCTATGGTTAGAACTGAAGAAGAAAAAACATTTATGATGAAAACAGTACACTCCGCAATGACAAAACAAAACCAAAAATAAATACTACTCACATAAAAAAAGGAGGAAAACAAAGGTCACGGCGTGTCACTGATATTATAAACGGCGGCTGACTGCTGATCAGCAGTGCGCTGATGGGCAAGCCTATAGCGCTGATTTACCGTCAATGCCTGGAGATACCCCGCGAGCATCACAGACCGGGGCGTGGTACAGCCATAAAAGAATACGATATAGAAATATAATATAAAATAATATAATACAGAATGGAATCGAAGAACGATATACACGTACAAAATCAGGTATTAGCTAGAGAACCAGATCAAATTATAATTAAAGATAAATTAATAAATATAACTAAAAATATGTATGATTAAATATAATTAAGAAGAAACAAATAATATATAGAAATATGGCAAACGTTACTTTGCCATTCTCAGACCTACTAAATATACCCAAAAAAAATTGCGAAGCCGTTTTGGAGGAGTTCGATAACAAACGCTGTGACACTAAATTTTTATATATTAGATATACAGTATTGCAGAATAATATATACAGAACTAGAACTAGGCATTGTATTAGAACTTAAAGTGTTTGATACTCTTTTTTTTCTAATTCCATTTTTGACAATTTAAGTTTTGTATTTGATTTACTTTATTATTTTCGGTTCGAAATATTGACGTAATGTTTTTCTTGCCGTACAAATTCTAATGTGTTTAGGATTGAGCTGACAAATAAATGTTTGTTTCTTTTTCTGTCTCACTCTCTCCAAAACTTCGTAGGCTAGAAATTGACACCTGACTGTAAGCGTAGACAAAAACCGACTCTACGCTTGTGACATTATCCCGGAAGGACAAGTGATTGCGTTGTAGGGATGTTATTAATTATTTATTTAAGTTTCAAGAATATAAGTAATCATAATTTAATTCCAAACGTTTTTCCAATAAAATTATGCAAAACAATTCAAGCGGAGAGTTTTAATTTGACAGTGATTGGGGGAAGACACTTCTCGCCTAATTTTAATTAGCAATTCAAACGTCTAAAACTCTGCAGATGCTCCAAGAAACATCAAAATTTCCGTTTAGGCTTCTGTTTATAAATGAAAGTAAAATCATCGGCTTGAAAATTCATCCCAAATGGTAATGAAAGGTTTGTAAAAGATTCGTCATTTCTTAAAATGGATGTAAATTGATGTGCGGAAATTGGATTGGCTGCTGTTTATAAAAAAGTAATTTGTATCAGCGTTGGTTTGACATAATCTTAACTCCGGTGTGTCTGCAATCGAGATTTTTTGCACAAAACTTCCTCATGTATTTCGCAGTCCTGTAGATTATTATGGAGAAAATAACTCTGACGTTAAATTTCCCTGTTTAACACTACAGGCAGTTTTAGTTATAAAATTTTACATTGAAAAGATTTGCCGATGGAAAATCTTAACTGGCTGGCCTGTATTCCATAAAATATAAGAAATACAACAATACATATTTTCTAATTTCCTTACTCAAGTTCCACAAGTCAGCTGAAAATCAATGCCAACCTACATTCTTTGTTCGTTCAACCTAAATTCAGTACGGCTTCATGTTTTATCATTAGATTTACAGTGGTTCAATAAAAACCTTATCTGTTAGTTCGACAAAAGAAACAAAACTGTGCGTGACCATTGATGTTCAAGCTGCGGTAAATGTATTCCGAGAGTTAACTTTCAAACATGACAACATAGCTGATGAGTGATTTACAAAGTTAAATTAAGAGCTAAAAATGTGCCCAAAATCGATGTGCGTAGGTACATGTAGAGACCACAGATGTAGATCTAGGTTGATGAAGCGAAAGAGGTTAATCAGGTTCGTGGCGAGTAACACCGTCTTGTCTCCGTCCACATGGGATAAAAGCGTGGTCAGGCAAAGGTCAAGTGCAAGTCAGACAGGCTAATCCAACTTATTGATTTCCGTATATACTGCCAACTCAGAAACGTGCACTGGACTGACGGGTGACTTCTGCAATAACAGGAAACTACGACTGTAGAAACTACGAGCCAGTGAAAATGCGAAATCAGTTGAAAAGAAAAACAAGAGAAATGTTGAGAACGGCTGCCAAAAAACTAATAAATCAAACACGGAAGTCCTATTCCGCTTTTACGGGACAACTTTGGACTACTGCGTTCGTTATAACCTTTTTCTATTACTGAACTTTAAATTGGGCAGTTACTCGATAGTAAAAAAATGGTTTGCAAACATGGGTGAACCAAATTATGATATCTTGACGAAGGTAAACTGTATTTTATTACATGGTAGGTTATTTTTCAGATGTGGAGTTATTTTTGCGACACGCTTTTATAAAAACTCATCAAAGTTTTACTTATGATTATATATTTTTATTAATTAAGTTTGTGCTTTAGAAAGAAAGAAGGAAAGACATTTGTTATACCAACAAGATACATCACAGAAACAAAATAAACAGATAAGTAACATAATATGCACAACATCAGAAATAAAACTAAATGCACAACAGACAAATCAAATAACGCGCTCACGCGCGCTTTACGCGCTCTACCAATGAATGTTGCAGCCTCCAATAAATAATTGTCCCACATAGAAGATTGTCTATTCTACACATAATATGGCTTTAAGTATTATCTATCAGATAAAACTACTACATAGCAAAAAAACCGTAGTAATTCAGTTTTTTATAGAAAATTTTACCAAAAAAATGGCTGTCGTAGAACAAAAGTTGTTGAAAATGACAAACTCTAACGGCATGTTTCAGAAATTTTAGCTTTTTTAAATTGATTGTCAGTCTTAAAAATAGGTTCTCCATTAAAACATTCGTATGACAAGTATGTATAGTAAACGGCTGCAAAGTGAACCGTAACGTAATTGAATAGAGTGCACGTGTGTTAATATTTATATGCTATCGACTGACACAAGATCGCGATTGTTTCCACGTTTACCTCAAACTGCTTAGACTCTACGCCAACTCACGCCCATTCATTAGTTACAACTTCCACTCACAGTTTGTTTTGTGCGCCTTAAGTACCTAGATCGAGTTGGAGTTTATGTTCTACACTGTCACTATGGTAGTTACGATTTCTGGCTGCAGCTGGATGAGAATGGCCGATTGCACTCGCCGCGATTACTAGTCGCAGCGATAATTCGCTGCCGGCCTGTCACACACAGCGAGTTCTACACGAGAATTTCGACTGTCAGTAGCCATTCGCAGCGAGTGAAATTGAACATACTCAATTCTAGTCGAGGCGACTTCAACTCGCGGCGAGTGAATCTACTTGCAGCGATTAGTCTGTCATACACAGCGAATACTCGCGGCGAGTAGTGTGTGACCGAAGTTTCAGGGGAGGCCTATGTTCAGCTGTGGACGAATACGGGCCCACTCGTTGACTGACTCTTATTATGATTGAGAATTTATTTATTTTTTATTTATTTATTGAGTTTTAGGAAAACCATCGACTAAAAATAACATGATAAAAGGTATAAACAAAAATAAAATTTAACATCTTATGGAAACTTTTATCTTTCTTCTTTACTTCTTTCTGTACTCAGCCATCCTCATCCAGCCGCAAAGATTAATCTCTTATCTTTTCTTCAGCCGATGTGACCAACCCACTGCCACTTCAACTTTCCTAATCTTATAATGTTCGCCAAAGGACTAAATTGATTCGTGTATCATTTTAGATCTTTGGCAGGTCTTCTAATTTCTTAGAACAGCCCGTTCCGTATCACGCAGAACAATTTTGAGTATGTGGACTTGTCCCACTGCCAGTGTCCAGGTTGCTACTATGGCAGCCAACTGTAAATGGGATCGCATTTGCTGACACTTTCACCTGACAAATGTGCAATTAGTCACCAATAAATTGAATAAATACGGAACGTAATGGCGTAATGACTCTTTTAGTTAGCTCGCATAGTACTGGAGTAACGCAAAAAGAGTACAGTAGAAAATACTTTATTTTGCACAAAAAAGGAAAATACAAAATCATATACTAATTCTGAGAGCACAGTTGGCAACCTCATCATAAAAGAACCCTTTCTGACAACCTTTGGGTAGATTGGAATAATAATTTATTTGAAAGCGCATACTGTATTTATCTCTGAGAGACTCCTAAATCAGCACAGACCTACAAAAACGTTATAAACGTTGTGTGGAAGTTATAATAATAATAATAACTTCCACACAATACAATCACTTGACCTGGTCCCAAACTATGATACCCTGTGCTATGGTATGGTACCAGGCAAGGACGTCACAAACATGAAAATATACCCAGACTGAGGCCATTTGTACAAATGTACGGCGACCCTCGATGGGAATCGAACCCACGACCTGTGCTTTGGTAGATAAGCGCCTACATGGCTAGACCAACGAGGCAGTCGACTTATTTTAACAATTGATAGTTATTTTCAAAAGGGAATTGAGGAATAGCCCTTTATTTTTTGGCATTGTCGACATCTCTCAAACAGCCAACTGCGCTGGCAGGTTGCCAATCTCTGCCCGAGCGCTGGCATTTCGTGCCGTTTAGGCCTAGAGCCACGCCAACCTACTGCTGCTCTTAATTGTAGTTTCTATCACTACTAAGGCTTTGTTTTAAGGTTTGTTTTACACTGAACAGAGGTTTGAAGTAAGCTGACTGCTGAAGGTGGCATCTCGAGGGCGCCTTTGTATCTGAAGGTAATCTTATTATTCTATCTTTCTAATCAGCCCGTAAACAGAGCCCACTGTTGGGCGTCTCATTATTACCTGCTGATAAATACAAGTAGGCAATTGTCTAAATTATTTCTGTACCTGAAAAGCAGAGCCCTGTAATCCCATTATTTTGCCAGTACAGTTTTTACCTTGTTTACCTTGAATTTCATACTACTTTGCAAATGTATTAGTTTCTTTTATTTTGAAGAAGAAAAAAAATTATAAAAGGTTCAGTAAGCCTTACCTAATTGTATTTAGTTTACTAAACATGCTGTACGAAACTTAACCACTACATCTTTACACACTCATGTTTTACAAATAAAGTTCTTTATCTTTATCTTTATCTTTATCTTTAACGTCCTGTCAGTTTTTCTATCCAGCCCATACATGAACTGTGCGTTGGCTCTCCTGCTTGACATCAAATGCTTTTTGATCGAATAATACAAGTTCGAAGGCCGTGACTCAAATAGCAATATCACTTTACAAGCTCGACTGTTCAGCTCTGCATCAAAATTTCTGCCAAAACTTTTAGTAAAAATCGTAAACAAGTGTTTTAATCAAGGTCTGGGTTAACGCACCAAAATTCCAATTCCATTTTAAAGTTACTATCTGTAAAATTAAAGAGCATACATTTATTTAAAGGTCATATGTTATAGTTGGACAACTCTGTGTTAAAGTATATTTACTAACCACCGAGTACATAAATTGATCTTAACGATCCAATTAAGTTTTTTGTACCTCAACTTACATTTTCATTAGGCTCCCTGGTTGATGCAACGGAGTTATTATGTAGAACTGTCATTGGGGCAATTTCAAAGCCTTCAAAGCAAGCCAAAGAGGGTACTTAGAGTCTCTGAAACATTTTTCATCGACAGACATGAATTGCAAAAACTGTTAGTGAATTGAAGTCTAGGAAGTGAGATTGATGCAGTCTGTCACTTGCCACGATCCTGACACATCACTTTCGCTTCCTCAAAGTTCATGAGCATGCACGCACGGCAGTTTCGGGTACTTTTTATTGATGCAGAAGTTCAGGTTAATAGCGTTTATACCTACTAATATTTTTAGTTCTGTGAAACTTGTGACAATTTAATGCGAGTCATACGTATATTTTCTTGTTCAATGAGTTGGAAATGGCCTCTAAAGTAGGGGTTAGTAAAGACATGAATATTTCGGTAATTGCGCACTCAAGAGATATACCTGTATAATACATAAGTGGGAAGACACCAAACACATTGACTTTAAGTTAAAGCTGCGTGCACTGCATAGGGTAATTCGAACGTCTACATGAGGAAACCATCTGGTTGTAGGCTAATTGGACGAAAGGTTCATCTTAGCAGACGTCGAAAGCCGAAGGCCATGAATAATTGCCCGTGTTTAGGAATTATTTCACTGCAATAAGAGAATAAAAGAAGATAACATTATTTTTAAGTGACGTCTACTTGTGAACTTGCAGGAGCAATACTAGCAATGCTACTCAATGCTAATGCTAAGATACAATTTTGAAGGAAAACATAGTAGGGAAACCTGAGAGGTCGAGGTGTTCTCATTCCTTAGCGCTTACATTAGCCAGTTAGCACGCGTGGTGATTAAGCCCATGATCTATCTCTGAGAAAGGCCTATACCCTACAATGAGGCGTAAAAAGACGGATTACGTTTATTATACCAAGATAATTAACTCGTTGCTTAGGAAGAGGTATTTATTTGCCTATATACTATAGCAGAAATTGTAGGCTTCCGCGGAGAGGCTGTCACGTTACCGAGGGTTGTGTGAAGGCACAACCCTTGGTAACGGAAGCTAAAGAAATAAAAAGAGAGATTTAGAGATATAAAAATGTAATCATCAAAACCCCCTAACCTATAGTTAAACTAAAAACTTAATAATAATAAAAACATCAAAAATATGTACAAAAGCAACCTTAAGTCCCAGAAGGGTAAGCAGATCGGAGAGGCAGGCCGTGGAGTCAGGTCGTGGAGGCGGACAGGCAAGTTGCGAAGGCAGGCCGTGGAGACGGGCAGGCGAGTTGCGAAGGCAGGCCGTGGAGACGGACAGGTAAGTGGCGGAGACAGGCCGTGGAGAGGTAGACGGGAATTCAGGTAATTCAGGTAAGATTCTTGAAGTATGACTCAGGTAAGACTCTTCAGGTAGGACTCAGGTAACTCTTCAAGTAGGACTGAAGTGAGACTCAAGTAGGGCTCAAGTAAAACTCTCAAGTAGAACCGAAGTGAGACTCAAGTAGAGTTCAAGTAAGACTCTCAAGTAGAACTGAAGTGAGACTGACGCGGAAAGCCTTCTTGAGCGGCTTTTATACCCTAAAAATAGTTCGATTCTAATATTCAAATTTGATCTGAATCTGCGTCAGAATTCTTCTGGAAGTTTCTGGATCCTGTTCCAAATCCATAATTTCAAATTCTAGATCTTCTTTCTCTTTCTTGCATTAAATTCATAATTTCGATTTAGAATGCGAGTAGTCTTCTAGAAGTCTCCATAGGCCAGAAGTTTCCTTATTCGACCTTCTTAGTATGACGATTATTTGACATAATTTAGAAAAATAAAGAACAATATTCAAATAAAAGAAATATCTGACTACCAGTTGAATCGTTGACAGTAAAGCGAAATACAATAATTACAATGTGAAAAGTGGAAAAATAATTAGAAATACGTATTAGCTTTGAAATAATAGTGAACCAATCTTATGTTTTCGTTCGTGATAACATGAAAGTGTTGTGAAATTGGATTTCAGTGGTTCAACTTGGACAAAACGTAAGTCTTTTTTTGCATTGATAGAAAGACTAGGGTGCTAGGCAATAGAATCACGCTAGACGCGTAAGCTAATCCCTACAAGGCTTGGATTAACAAAAAGTCTCAGACTGGGTTTGTAGGTATTAATATATAAATAATGACCTTAAATTAAATGAGCTGGCATCTCCAGGAAATTTAGCATGAAAAAGTTTATTAACAATTCACTTTTTTTTCTTGATTTTATACGAAAATGTATATTATAATGATGATTTTATACCGCGAGCGAAAACAAAGAAAACGCCGACCCAAAAAAGACGGCGCAAAAATAACTTTCATTATAATTTCTTGCAAGGTACCGAAAGAAAGCGATATTAGAACCGAAATATCTTTCTTTTGTGTCTATAGCCTTACTAGGTGGCTCCCTTTTCGCACCAACAGCAATTTTTCAATGGCTGAAACTTTTATTAGACGAAAAGTTTTTCTACGTAACTCTGAAAGCTTACTTTATGTACATTCATTAACTTGCAGAATAAATTTTACTCATCATCATCATTCAGCCACAAGAGGTCCACTGCTGGACATAGGCCTCCTCTATGGATTTCCAAAAAGACCGGTTGGAAGCGGCCTGCATCCAGCGCCTTCCTGCCACTTGGATGAGGTCATCTGTCCATCTTGTGGCTGGTCGTCCTACGCTGCGCTTGCCGATATGTGGTCTCCATTCGAGAACTTTTCAGCCCCATCGGCCATCAGTTCTGCGTGCTATGTGCCCCGCCCACGGCCACTTCAACTTACTAATCCGCTGGGCTATGTCGACGACTTTCGTTCGTCTTCGTCGTATTTTACTCGTTAAGTAAAAACCTCACTAAAAAATATTACAAATGTAAAATCTTGAGAAGTGTTCGATAGCTGAAAGAATTTTGACGAAGTTTGCCACAAACAAATCATACATGTCCCTCGGCCTCGGAAGCTGGTGTGCGCGTGGCCGGGTTCTAGGCTGATAGTTTGTCACCGAAACGATACTAAGAAGAACCGATCGTGCGTAACTTTTTACAGGATGACATGATCATGTCTAAACGTCATGAAAACAAAGTCGCAATCTCAGCTTGAATCGAGAGAGGGTAGGCTATAATACGAAAATGTTCGGAAAAGTAAATATTAACTTTTTTTGTACATTTTCCGACCCATGGAGCGCGGAATTGTACCGTTTTTCGGTTTTATTTCACGTCGTCTCTTATCTCTCTTATGCGACAATTTATGCGAATTATCATGGGAGATAACAATATTGGAGACATTTGTTCAGCGGATCTTAAAAATTGTTGGATTATATAAGAAGACTTTGTATTTTGTTCTTTATTTTACTATTTTTATTGTGTTCTTTATTATTGTATGTGTGATAAGGACGGGGCGAAGACACGGCGTCCTTTCAATTCCTCATCAGCCATTTGACGGCTACTGTAGGACATGTATTGAACAACATGTATTGAAGCGATGGGACGTAGCTAGCCCACACAGATAAGACGGGGCGAGGACTCGAATTCTATGCAACGCATTGCTTTTTCGCCCCGTCCCCGCCCTATGTTCTGTCTTTATGGCCAGCGCCTAATGCGTTTGCTACCATTTGTTTATCAGCTATACGTTTTTTTTTATTGAAAAGAACTATAATGTCTTCTTTTTGCTGTTGAGAAAAACAACCAAACAAACAATGCTCATAATATTCAAGAGTTGGACTTTTGTTGGTGCAGCATCCTCCACGCGCTACGATGGCGACAGCTAATGTTACAATTTGACGCCTAACGTACCTTTTAAGCTGGTCACAGGCAAGTGAATTGAAGCGCGACCTTCTTACCTATACAAAAAAAAGAATCGAACCAAATTCAGCTGGAATACAAAACTGGTCCGTTAACAAACGACTTAGGGCCCTTGCACAAAACTGCGATGCGACGTCGCATCGTAAATTCTGCGAGCTCGCGCGCGCGACGTATCGCAACTCGCAAGAACATGTGAATTGATTCGCATCGACGTTCATAATGATTAAAGGGATGAACCCAAAATCTTCTTTGTTTCTTTTTCCTGTATCTTCTTAGCAATAACAGAAGTTAGCATTTATTTTTGCGATCCATGTAAAAATAAACCTAGTTTACAAAATACGTTCAGTACGGTTGACGGTCGTCGAAGGAACGGTCACCCGAATTGTGAAAGGGAGATTTCGTGTTGCCTTGCCGCACCAAATCGTTTTGCAGTTTTCTGTGCTGCAAATTCACATCGTGCCGATTCGCAGAGCCTTAGGAAGTAAAAAGCAGCTCTCTATAAAACGCGATTGTTCTACCGATTGCGCTATCTACGGGAAGTGATTCGATTCATTTCCTCGTTTGCGCAATATAATCACCCACGTGCCAGTATATTGACTCCCGCACCTCGACTCACTGTCAGTTTGTTGAAACTGCACTTAAGTGGTACCCACTGGGCGGTGGTAGCCCAGTGGGTAGAACAGTGGACTTGAAAGCGATAGATCTAGGTTCGATTCCCGGTGCGGGCATGTTGATTTCCAAAGTTACGTACATCTGCGAATTCGTAGTAGCAATACCATACGCTAACTGTGAAGGAAAACATCGTGAGGAAACCCGCGGCTTAGTTGGCTCTACACGTATTGACTTGTCTTTCCTGTGGGCTAGGCTGACTAAGCTGTTAGCATGGTATAGGTGCTTGGCAAGCCTACCCCATCTAAAAAACAATGTCCTAGGCACTTCAGCGCCCTAGTGGTCTCTTCGTTCACCCGTCTAGTGTGAGTGAAGGTACCACTGGACGAGACTAGATGCAAAGGCCAAAGATAACTTTAGTCAGCCCTAGATCTACTCTATTTATGCAATACTTGACATATGAAGTAATGCCTCTCTCAGAGGCTCTATAAGTAAGGCGCCGTATAATTAAGGTACTACTTTATGATTTATAGAAAGTTCTCGCTGAAGAACTGATAAATGCATTCACATATGGATATGTTAAAAAGTTTTTTGAGACAATCAATTCTGTATAGTCCATGGTCAAGTCTCCGATTTTTTTTTGTTGTTCTTTGATACATATTATTTTCTTCATATAGTTCGTTTTTATTAACAGAATGTTGATTTGCGAATAGAACCTCCATTGCAGGAAACAAAATTGGAAAATAAAAGGCAAAGTTCCTCTGACATGACCAGTGACCACACTATTTTTTGTTTGACAGCCTAATCGGTGCTCTAATATACTCTTATCGGCCATTTATACGCGACTTTGGGTTATGGAGAGTTTATATTGTAACTAAAGTGAAGAATTCACTTCGTAAATCACAATTAAGTTAAGGGCTTAAACATAAACATAAACATTTACATACAGGCACGTACATTGCTTCTGGTCCCACACTAGGACCCTGTGTCGTGGGAGCCAGAAACAGCCAGATCACAAACATGTAAACATCCAAAAGCTGGGTTTTTTTCTTGTCCCCAGCCGGGATTCGAACTCGGAACCTCTCGCATGGTATGCAGATGCACTACCGCTGCGCCACGAGGTCGCTTGATGGTTGGATACCCTGAGGTTTAATGACTCCGCAAATTCACCAACCAGTGCGCGAACTCCCTCTTAGATCCGGCGATGTCTAGTCTAGACGAACTACTTCGCTATTGACTTTCAACTTCATCTAACAGACTTGTTTGTTCTAGTATTGTAAAAGCGCGTTTGCTGGCTCAGCTACTGCTTGGTGGCGTTTGGTTAGTAATGTAAATACTAAATGTGTCCACAAACGTATTTTCCTGGTTTTTTGAAAGTGAAAATGCTTACTGTTTTCCTAATTCGCTTAGCTGTATGTCTTTATTTAATAAGCCTAAATTATGTTTTTAGTAACGCATACAGCGCGTCCCACAGAACCATGTGATATATGGGTAAAATACCTTCAACATTGTCTATAGGTTATTTTGCTTAGTACATGGAGATATAATTTTATTTTGAAAGGTATGCAATTAGAGTGCATTTAACTTTTTTTTATATCGCTTGTTTAATTTTCGAATCCAACCCACCAAATATGAAAAAAAATGATCCCAATGGGGATGGCAACACATAACTAATTACAGATCGCGCCACTGAGATTTGCTCCGACAATGTTTGTTTTGTTTTGTAAGTGTAGCTTATTTTCGGGTTTTTTCACGGAAATTCAACACAAAAACGTTATGATATACTTTTCACTAAAAAGGGAAAGCTATAGTTTATACCAAAAAATGAAAAAGTAAAGTATTGTATATCGCGAAAGGAATACAGACTGTAATACAAAGGTAACACCAAAAATATTTTTCAAACATTTGTTTCAGAAATAGATAGATAGATAGATCATTTATTTACATAAGTCACACACACGTATACAAAGCATAAACACAACTAAATTACAAGAAACAGCACAAAGAAAACATATTACAAAGCAGAAGCACACATGCAGAGCAAAAACATTTAGATTTTAAGTACATGGTACGGTAATGTATCAATACGCGAAAAGAGACAACGTAGGTGTGGCAAATGTAAATGGGTTCCAACTCAGCATGTGCTGAAAGTTTGGGACAAACTTATCAAATTAAGATTATAAAATAATCAAATACCTTTGATTAAATACGTCTACTGGCTGATTTATTGATTATAAAGTGAAAAACGTTAAAGAAAGTTACTCAGAAACATTGAAAATCGTTGTAAAATTATCCACACTATGTTCCATATAAAATTACTCATAAAATCATGCTATTTCTCCATGAAATCTCTTAATTTTATTCCAGTTTGGAGTCGAAGCACTTTATTAGCATAAAATGATGCTGCGGGACTACTACTTGAAGGTTCCTATCACCAACAACTAAATTGTCCTATCAGAAGTATTGATACCTATTCAGATCTGCCCAGTTCAATGATATGGGCTGGCTCTGGGTAATTAAGTGATGCTGCCTACCTATTTTGAGATACGGGCTTAGGCCCAAAGTAATGCGTGTTACAATGTATGATTATGATTTTATTCAATAAAACCAGTGTTTACACGTACCCAGGAAGAATGTTTTACTTCATTTACAATTGCAGCAATAATAGCTGGCTTTACATTTGATAAATGTGTCTTGCAATTCTCGTTTTTAGTTTGTTTTAGTTTTAACAGTCTAGGTACCTAAACACTGCCTCCGTTTTTAACGAGTGTGAAAGATGCGGACCTGAAAACAAACGAGAATAATAAAACATAACTATGATTCTGAATGTATTTCATTAGTATTAATTTGTTTACTAGAATCATAAACTATAAACTTCTTGATAATCGATTTACATCCTCCAAATAGTTCAGGAGCCACAGTATTTCTATTGAAAACTGAGCAGTAAATGCGTAGTAAATAAATCCTTGACGTGTAGGAAATATTCTTTCTGCTTATAGAATAGAATTGTATTAAATCAGTACATCCGTGATTTTCCCACAAACAAATTTAAATATATAAACTTGTGTATTCCACAAGTTTATATATTTAAATTTGTTTGTGAGCTAAGCGATAGAAGAGAAAGTAATGAATTAATAAACCAGATTTACTAACGTAAATTTACAATTAATCATCATTTGTCATGTTGATAGCGGCATTTCAGCTCTTCACGATTCTCTTGATGGCTCTGATAGATAAACTGGATTTCCTAATCACTCTGTCAAACACAATGCAATACAAAATTGACTTCAGGCTGCAAATCACCACCAAAACTGACATGGTCGTTGATTTACGTTTACCTGCTACTTTGTATAGCATCAAACGGACCACAGTATTTCCTACACTATTCTGAACCCGTCTATAATTGCGAATAGGAACACTCTGATTGGACGATGGAATGCCTGAATTGCCTTCCGGATATACTGAGACAACTTTACATAGACCCACTATGTAAACTAAAATCGCTCTTATGTCGATAGAGGAAAGAGCCAAAGGCAATGTAAAAATATTTTGGGTGGGTGGCAGTATGCATTCGTCGCTGATTACAGGGTGGAAGGAATTTGATTGCGAACGAAGTGTTTTTTTTAAGAAGCGTGTCCGACCTTTTTCTCATTTGCATTTTTATATTTGTCCTTTATGACCAGTGTGAATTGGGACAGAGTTTTAAATGAAAAAATGTAAGAAGACATATTTCAGTTGCCACATAATAAATAAATAAATAAATAAAGATACAAAATAATAACAAAGGCAACCTTAGTCATATGAGACATGATCGAAGCTATCCCCAGCGGTGACAGTCGCCGTGACCGGACTCGGTCGGAAAGTATCATCATCATCATGGTCACATAAATTTAACATGAAGTTGAAGTACCTTCAGTTATTCTCCTCGTGCTAACATAATACACAGCGGAAATAATTTAAAATCTATGTTGATAATTATATAACACCTACAGGCACGAATTTTTTATATCTAAAAGTGTTTTTAGTGTTGGCCAATACCCTAAGTTTCTCAGCGCATTTACCGAAACAACTACGAATTAACTAGAGTTTTGTAGTTTGTCAATTAACTCAACAATGACATCGTAATCTTTAATATTGCAACGTCATAATATGAAAAAACGTAATATTTTATTGATTACCATGTCTATGGTGCAAAATTAGGTAAGTGACATTGTAGTGACATCTACTAATAAAAAGTATTACGTGTTGCTTCAGGTATGAAGCCTCTCGTGCAAAAGGTAGACCTTTTTTGAAGACTAGGTGAATTGCAGGCCTTCTAGTATATTGGAAATGCTCAAAGATGGCGTTGACCCATTGAAAACAGGACATCCTCTATATTGAAAGAATATGCTGTCAAGGGCGCTGTTTTTTCATCCCACAGCACCAAACACGCATCTTCATCCAAACTATACAAACTTACTGCTAATATTGATCTAATCACACGTTTTATCTTATGAGTGAAAATGTATAAATAAATACGGCAGGTTAAAGCGGTACTTAAAAAATATTTGGTCTGTGAATTCTATAATTCTCGTAGAACTGTAACAAATAATGTTTCCTTCGCATGAAGTGTAAAGGCGAATTCATTAAATTTAATATTAAAAGTTGTTCGATTGTAACCTTAATTTATTACCATGCCAAATAAACTATATTTTGTATGAAATATTACGACAGATTCAATATTTTTTTATAAATTAGGCATATGTATAGTCTATCAAACTTACAGTACATATAGGCACATTAAAATTTGAGCGTAGTTTCATCTCTCTTTAGGGGTTTTGACACTTTTTCTAAGACAAATCTCAACATCTACTGTGTCAACAAAACATATATTCTAGGCTTATATAACAGGATGAAGCTAGTATAATTAGTGATTAAACGAACTTACCTGTTAACTTACTGTGAAGTTCTAGGTATCATATTTAATTGTCCAAATTGTTCACAAATCAAAAAGGTGAGGATGGCGGTAAGATTGCCTCCATTTCAATATGTTCGTTACACGTAAGTATCAGCGATTTCACTATGTTGCAGACTACGACTATGTCGTAACTATTAGTGGTAAAGTTATTTTTTCGGGTGAAAAAATTTCGTTTGGTCACTTATAAACACTAGGTGCAGTCTTATGTACCAACCGGCTGCGCCATGTCGAGAGGCGATGAGACGTTATTGAAACTACGCAATCAGATCAAGACTAGTTTATTGTATATCTGTAATTATATACTACCTACCCACATCTAGATGCATATCTACCACAGACATACAATATATCGACAATGTTCCCCTACATTAGTGAATAAGTGGCGGTCGAATTGCAATTGTGAATTGCATGGTCACATGTTCTCCGTTGAGTCGTCGCTAGGATCCACCCGGAAGATGGCGTTGAGATCGCCGTTTTCTTGCGCAAACTTCAAACCATCCTGAAAACAAGATAGTTCGCGTTTCAGCCACTAGATGGTGGTAATAAGAATACTTTAAAACACGAATATGATAATAGGTACGATAAAAGGTACTATATATACGCATTATCTTTTCAGGATACTTGCTGATATTGACAGACGATGACAAGAAGAAACCAGATAGCACACGCCAAAGTGACAGCAGACTGTTATATTGCCAAAACAACGGGAATAAAGAGATTAAATGTACCTTATTTAAAAAAAAACCTACCTAGAGACTAAAAATTCCACCCATGCCGGGACTTGAACCCGACCTCGACCTTGAATTCGACCTCTGGCTAACCGTGCCAACGCTCTCTCAACTGAGCCAATGGGCAAGTGTAGGCATCAGTGAAATTTTGAGCCTCTTTACAAACTTCTCTGTATTACATACACGCAGCGACATCTGGCCGAAGCAATTTACATCACTTGCAGCCCCTTCCTTATTGTCAGTGTAAGTGAATATACTTTCATGTTTGTTGTTTGAACTGAACGAAACAAACTGCATTGTCTAAGAAATTATACTTGACTTTTTATTTTCACAATCAATATTGAATTGTTCAATTGTTCAAGTTGTTCTGGGTACTTGTTCAACATAGTCGCATTAAATTCGCTCCTGGAAGTTTAATTTAAAATCAGACTAAAAATAAGATTTCTATAATTCTGCCGCATAAGAAGCGAAGATAAGCAACTTATTTAGCGAGTGACGAAACTAGTACTGCATAAAATAGTGTTATTACGGCTAAAACAGTGAAACAATCTAAGTGCAAAGTGGGTACACCAATATTCGGCGTACAAAAATCGTCGACCTTGCGGAGACTGGAGTTTGACAACAACATTCATAAATAGAATATGTTCATCAATTTGGCTTGCATCCCTAGAGGACAATTGGCGTAGCCGTATTACGTCAGACTCTGCAACAGACGTACACCGGTTCGAGCCACGGCTGAGATCACCCATCAAAATACATTTTTGTTTTTAATTTTAACAAAAAAAAGCGTAAAGATGAGGTGCAAAGTATGCTCAGCACCAATTATATTTAGCACGGAACAATTAACGTGTAAATTTTGCAAAAGCTGTTACCATCATAACTGTGTTAACATGACTTCATCACACTATATGGCTAATATAGCCTCTCTAAAAACTGAGTACGAATGCTATACCTGCAAAGAAGCTGGAAAGAAGGAGGGTCTGTTGGCCAAAGAGCAAAGTACCGACAGTGAGGGTCGAGCACAAAATGATGAAGATTATTGTTACGTGACACAAAGAAGGGCATGATATAACGTATCCCAGGATCACAATGAATCTTTGCTTGACCATTCCTATCAAAGCTTGCCGAATATAGCTACACAAAATTTTCAGGAACTAGAGGACTTAAAAATAGCGAATCAGAACTTGAAGCTCGAGATTAAAGCAGCTCATTTAGAAATAGAAAACCTAAATTCTGAAAATTTTGGTTTACAGAAGAAAACCACAGAACTACAGAAAAAAATTGAGCTCTATAGAACAGTGGGCTTGGGAGATATATACAATGGAAGCGTCTCGACGCCGAAAAAAATCTTCTCACCACAGTACCGTAAGATACGACCTGAGTGTATGAAAATTGGTTTCCCTAGTGTTTCGCAAAATAATTTGACACAATGTTGTGAGACAACTGAATGAATAAAAAAAAAACCAGACTCAGTACAGTGATCAACAATTTGAAACTATCACCCGAAAATTGGAAAAGCAGATACTTATCACTAACGAAGGCCAGGCGGAAAAAATTGGTGAAACTTGCAATAACGAAAACCTCAAATACGCAACACGGACAACTAATAATGACTGCACAAAGAAAGTAATGATTTTTGCTGATGAACGTGGAAGAGGACTCAGGACAACTCTACAACGACTTTTGGGACTCGGGTTTTGCGTAACATCGGCAATCAAGCCATATGCATCTTTAGCTGAAATAATTAAAACATCCGAATTAGATTGTAGGGACTTTACTGATAAGGATTTTATTGTAATAATAGCAGGGTCAAACGATAAGGACTCCTTGAATATGCAATCAACCCTCTACTGTACTCTGAATGCATTAAAGCACACCAATGTAATATTAGGCAATGTCGGAAGAAATCTTAATGAAAGTATGACCAATCAATGTTTGAAGTTCATCAGCTCACGTTTTTCAAATGTAATTTTCTTAGACATGTATGACAAATTTCCAGAATTCTATGCTATAAAGTTTGACAGACTTTTTGCTAGTAAAATGTTGATTAGAGAGCTGCTACGATTAGAATATAAAATTGCTTACTTGGAATATTCAAGGGATCAGGATAAAAAAACAGAACATAGAAACCTAAAAAACGTAGCGACTCAAACAGAGAAACAAGGTTATGGAGTAGATCAACTAAGCAAAAACACACAAACAAAGGAAGAGGAGTTTTTTCGAGAATAAAATTAAAAAAATAGTCTCTCAAGACAGAGAACAATACCCTCTCTCGCCAAAAAATTCAAAAACATCAGTAAAAAAACGCACCAAAACATTGCTGGCGTTCTGAATACAGTAGAACTTATTGAGGCTGCAATAACAGAACTCGCAGATAAGGGTATGGATACAGACATTATATGCTTATCGGAAACATTTGTAAAAAGAGGAAGCGAAAGTAATGTGAAAATAAATGGATTTAAAATGAAGTCTAGTTTTTGTAGGAAGGAACAAAAGAGAGGAGGTTCTTGCATTTTAGTAAAACAAGACATAGATACGAAACCATTAATTATTTGCGAGGAAATTTCTTCTCCATACACATTTGAAAGTAGTGGAGTTGAAATTTGTGATAATAAAATTATAATAATTAATATTTATAGGACACCAAACAGTAACATTAGTGAATTCTTTGACAAACTTGAAAAACTTTTGAACTATTTGACGCTTAAAAAGAAAAATTATAAATGCATTTTGTGTGGTGACTGGAATATTGATATAGAATATTGGAATATTGAAATAAGTAAACGGAAAAATGAATTGACAAGTATACTGACTAACTAAAATTTTACAATGCACATTAATATCGCAACTAGAAAGTCTGCCTGTTTGGATCAGATAGCCAGTAATGTTAGAATCATAAATGCTAATATTCACGAGCTAGGACTTTCTGACCATGAAACAGCGCAATCTATCACACTTGCAGTAAAATTAAAAATTAATTCGCACTTCTATGTTCAAAAGAGGGATTACAGTAAAGACAATTTAAATATATTTAGGCGTAGTATAGCTTCATTCGCTCGTAGCCCCGGCTGCCTGAGTGATCTTAAACGATCACGAAGGTTAAGCAACACAGGGCGCGTTCAGTGCATGGATGAGTCGCCGTCTATGCCTAACGCTAGTGGCATTTTTCCGAGCGGTTCCGTTCTTCGCAAGGCACGTTAAGCTGTTGGTGCCGGCTGCCGTCGATAGATGGCAGTCGTTAAGCCAAGTCAGAAGCCTTAGGGCGGCTTGACAACTTCTGACAGTAGACGAGCCACTAGTCTACAAGCCTCCACCAATCCGGACTTGGCCCCCGTGGTGGAGTATGGCCTATACCTTCCTCAAGGAAGAGACCCGTGCCCCTCGGTGGGGACATAATGGGTTGATGATGATGATAGCTTCATTAAAATTCCAAGAAGTGTATGATAAAAACGATGTTGACGAAGCTTTTGACGAATTGCACGACATCCTCACTATGTTAAGTAACATTTGTTTCCCAAAGGCTTTTGTAAAAATCAATAAAAAACCGAACTTACGATGGCTAAATAAGGGTATTAAGCTTTGTTGCAGAAAAAAAAAGGGAAATATATTTAAAATTCATCAATAACAAAGGGAATAAACTTGATAACCAAAAACAATATCTTGACTATACAAAAATACTCAAAAGGTGTATTAAAAAATCACAATTAATAATGAATAATAATACTATTTCTAATTCTAATAACAAATGCAAAACCGTTTGGAATCTAATAAATAATGTAACAAGTGACAGAAAACAAAATACAGACATTAATAATGTGCATAATAATGGGATAATTATCACAGATCCTACAGACATTGCAAATCTTTTCAACGACTATTATATAGAACTGACAAAAACGAATGATTACTCGATAAATACCAATGACCCTGAAACAATAGAGAGCAACATGAATTCAATTTTTCTTAGGCCTACTGACGATGAAGAGGTATTCAAAACAATTATGCAATTAAAAAATAGTGTAGCTGTAGGTTATGAAATAAGTACAAAAATTATAAAATTATGTGCAAAAGAACTGAGTAAGCCTCTCTGTCATATAGTAAATTTCAGTTTTGAAAAAGGTCAATTTCCCAGAGACTCAAATTGAGTATAGTGCACCCTTATTTTAAAAAAAATGACAATACAAATATAAAAAACTTCAGACCAGTTGCTAAAATTCCAGTACTATCAAAAATTGTAGACAAAATTATGTCTAGTAGAATTGAAAAATATAATCACAACAACAAGATATTGAAGAATGAACAATATGGATTTAGGAAGGGTAAAAATACTACGCTGGCTTGTTTTGACTTAATTCACACAGTTACAGAAAGTCTAAACAATAAGACACCAGTAGCTGCAGTATTCCTCGACTTGAGTTCAGCATTTGATTTTGTTGATCATACAATACTGCTGGATACATTATATAAATACGGTATTATGGGAAATGCGTATTACTGGTTAGAAAGTTATTTAAAAGAAAGAAGTCAATGTATTGAAATTGAAAGAACAATAGATTAAAGAAGGTGCAATTTTAGATCTAAATTTAAAAAAACTATCTGCGGGGTACCGCAAGGAAGTGTACTTGGTCCGCTTCTATTCATCATGTACATAAATGATCTGCCCAATGCGACACCTAACAAATGTGTGATGTTTGCTGACGACACCACATTGTTAATAAAAGGCAAGAACAAAAATGAGTTTAATAATAATATAAATAATACAATCGACAATATAATTGAATGGTTAAATAGGAATAAACTTAAAATTAATTTGACTAAAACTAAATTCATGCAGTTTCTGACATACAATAGTAATAAAATAGAACTTGATATTAGCCATGATAATAAGAAAATTTTAGAAGAGGACACAGTGAACTTCCTAGGCTTTGACAAACATTGCAGCTGGAAACAACACGTCCAACACGTATGTGAACGATTAGATAGATTTGTGTTTGCACTCAGAAAACTTCGTCAAACTACTTCCTTGGAAACGGCAATGATGGCTTATTATGGGTATGTAGCTTCAACTTTAAACTACGGACTTCTCCTATGGGGAAATTCAGTAGATGCTGAACGTGCATTCGTTACCAAAAAAAATGTATTCGTGCTATATGCGGCAAACAGAGCACAGAGTCATGCAGACCACTATTTAAAAAACTTAGAATGTTGACATTACCATGTATGTATATAAAACAGATAAGTATGTTGGTTAGACAGCAGAATAATCTTTTTCCTAAGCATGGGCAGGCTATACAGGGCAGTAGGAGACACAAGGACAAACTTTTTCTTCCAACAATAAGATTGTGTTTATATAAAAATAACGCTTACTGTATGGCTATACGAATTTATAATACATTGCCAAACGAAATAAGGGACTGCTTACATATTGTGGAATTTAAGAACAAATTAACAGAGTGGCTTTTAAAAAAATGCTTTTACTCCATAAACGATATTTTTAACGAGAAAAGGAAGCTATGACGATTCATTTGATTTATATTAATTAGAATAAGTGACTTTACTTTGTGTATGTCTTTAAATGTTGCATGTCAAGACTGACAGAATGTGCGTTCCATAATGTTGTATGATCTGTACCTATATTTATGTATGTACTTCCACATTCTAGCAAATAAAAAATGAATTGAATCACTCTAGAACGGCACAGTTTAGCAAAGCAACATGAAGAGAGTACGTTGAAGTTGCTGCACCGACAATAGTCTAACTCCAATAACCTATAGTAGGTTTTAAAAATAGGCAATATTTTATTGTAACATAAAAACACCCTTTCTATAGAGGCACGGGATTATTCGAATTGCTCGAGATGTTTCAAATGGCTTAACGTTAAAACACTGGTACGGTAACCTAGACATTATATTCTTTTTGTTGCACGTGGTTGCACTAACCCGCGCTGAGGACAGTTTTGGGCAGGCTTGCCCATTAGCTCAGTTGTGCGAGCGCTGGCACGGTTAGCCAGAGGTCGTGGGTTCAAGTCCCGGCATGGGTGGAATTTTTCGCCTCTAAATAGGTTTTTAAAAACCTAGACATTGTTCTTGAAACGTGTTTCTCTGCTAACTTTATTCATAAAAATCTAACACAATAATTAAAAAAAGAGGGATTCTCTCACCAGGTCCCCGTTGGCCACCATCCGTCGCAGCAAGCGGGCCAGGTACCAGTCGGGGGCGTATGCTAGGGGCTCCACCGAGCGCTTGCCGTGACCTGGAACAATTATTTAGTTGGACTGGTAATTGCATCCTTTGTACCGCTATCTTATATAATAAAATCACCACTTCGTATTATTTTCCACTTTTTATTCTGAACTTATAATAACGTACTTCTCAATTCACAAACAGCGATATTTCGGTACACGTCCGGACATAACGACGGCGTTAATCGGAATGCCCGTTCCAACCAAGCATTAGCCTTTTTATACTAGATAGTGTTGCCAGTGTCTGAATTAAAAAAAAAAGGGTAGAATTGGAAAAACGTAGCTAAAAAATTTAAAATAATTATTTATTTGGACTGGATTTTTAAAAGTACCTAACACTCGTCCATCCTGAAATCGTGTATGTCCCCATACACGTTCCAAGTGAAACTACTTAACACTCGGTTGGATAGAGCAGGCTTAACAAAATATATATAAAAAAAAAAAATAGGTATACAAAATCAATCAGGCACCAAAAGTTTATCACTATATTTTTTTTTTTTTTTTTTTTATTTAGGGCAAACCAATCACTTCTTGCCTTCAACGACGTACCAACATGAGCAGGTAGGTCTTCCTTCAAAGCATTTCTAGGCAAACCAATCACTTCTTGCCAACGATATACCAGTATGAACCAATCACTTCTCATAACAGGTATAGTCATGCTTTGGAGTACATTGACACATTACAATAAGGCAAACCAATCTGTTCTTGCCAGTTTATAAACTACTATGAACCAATCACTTCTCATAGCAGGCATAATCACATTTGCTAGTTTACAATGAGGCAAACCAATCACTTCTTGCCAACATTGCCATTTATTTTCGACAATCTTACTTCTATATTTCTAATTTAAATCAAAGTTCTATATTTCATATTAATTCCTTTATATTTTACATGTAGATGATTGATCATTCCGATTCACAATAGCAACCTTATATCTATAGCACTATTCTTATTTAAAAATAGCACCTATTTATCTCTATTTAGTTCAATCACATAATTACAAATATAATTTCGATACTACATAAATAATTATATTATAAAATTAGCACACAAATAATAATTTAATCGAGTTCATCATTCTCGCTACTATCAGATTGTTTATGCAAATCCAAAGCCGCTACATGTACCCATGGCTTCATGCGACCTGCTGCAATGGTAGTTTTCCTTTTTTGTTTTATATTACTAAAACCCGGAATTGGAGAGACTTTATATCGATCGTTTCCTAATACTTTTGTAACTTTAAAAGGACCAATATATGATGGAAGAAGTTTTTTGCTCTTTCCATCATTGTTGAAAGAAGTCTTAGTAATTTTCACCAAGTCACCTACTTTATAAAACTGTGCTGGTTTTCTTCCCCGATCGTAATATTCTTTTTGCTTAATCTGTTCGGATTCTATTTTGTCTTTGACTTCCTTCCTAAGGCTTGACAAATCGACCGACTTGTCAGTGGTTTGTGAAACCTCGTCAAATTTTGGATTCATTTCACAGCTCCCTAAATTACCAAACATGATTTCGGAAGGCATTTTCCCAGTTGTTTTCTGTACTGTGTTATTCATGCCCCACTGGATTTTACCGACTTGATTATCCCAGTCCTTTTCATTCAGATCAAGATTTTGGGCCGTTAGAGAGTTTAGGATTGTGCGGTTGTACCGTTCAACTTGACCATTTGATTGTGGGCTGGTAACCGCGTTTAATATGTGTTTTATGCCTTTTTCGGTGCAGAACTTTTTAAAGGCATGAGACGTGAAACAGCTGCCTTGGTCGGTCACGAGACGTACGGGGTTTTTAAATGTGTAGAAAATGTCGTCTAATGCTTTAGTGACACACACAGTTTTAGTATTTCTCACCGGTTTGATGAAAACGAATTTTGAAAAAGCGTCAACAATAACTAATAAATAAGAATTACCTCGCTTCGATTTCACAAAGGGGCCAAGATGGTCTGCATGCAGGGTATGAAAAGGGACTTCATTTTTATCTATCGGGTGTAGTAATCCTTCACGGCTAGTTGATTCGTGTTTTGCATACGCGCATTGTATACATGCCGATACATATTTCTTCACGAATCGTTTAATTTTTGGGAACCAGTAATGTCTTTTTATACGATCTAACGTCTTTTCAACCCCAAAATGACCGATATCATCATGATTAATCCTGCACACCTGCCACCTGGCACCCTTTGGTACAACCCAGCGAAGGTCAGTCTTGTCCCCATTTATGCAGTGAAACAATTTGTTATCCTTTACCACATAGTTTTCTTTGATATGTTGCAAGTCTTTAGGATTTAAGTTATTGGAAAGAATGTCTTTCGTACGGCAGATTTCAGAATCTCCTAACTGTAAGGTATGAAGCCAATCTTCTTTGTTTATCAGCATCACTGAGGGAAACGATTCTGTGCAAAAAGGTTCGTCATCTTTAATGGGGTTACGCGATAGGGCGTCGACATGACTCATCTTGGTACCGGCTTTATATTCAATCGTACAGTTGAATTCTTGTAAAGCAAGCCACCACCGTGCAATTCGCGGAATAAGGTCACGTTTGAGAAAAGTAGAACGCAAAGCACTACAGTCTGTCAAGATTTTGAACTCCCTTCCTATCAAATACACTCTGAACTTTTTGAGCGAACAAATGACAGCCAGCGTTTCGAGTTCATAGGAATGAAAGTTTTTCTCTTCGGGAGAGGTTTGGCGACTGAAAAATGCAACGGGCCGAAACGGGTCACTTTCGTTAGATCTCTGCAATAATATGCCACCAACCCCGAGCTTACTGGCATCTGTATGTAGTTCTAGTTGCCCCTCGGGATCATATATTGCCAAAACAGGCCTTTCGACTAACCTTGACTTCAGTGTATTAAAAGCTTCGTTTTGAGCATCGGTCCATTCCCAGCGAGAGTCCTTTTTTAGCAGCCTGGTAAGAGGATAAGCTATTTGAGCAAAATTAGAAATAAATTTCCGAAAGTAGCTAACTAAACCCAAGAACTGACGCACACGATGTACATTATCTGGTTGAGGAAAACTCATTGGATGCGCGAACGCCATAGAATGGAACGCAGTCTATTTGATAGGTGACATGCAAATAGTACCTATCTCCTTCTCTCATATGTTTCCCCAGTCTTTCCATCTCTTACCCCCTCACCTTTGCACCAACGCAACGGTTTACTAATTTAGTTGTCAATTATCTGTACTGTGAGAAGGACTTCTACGCCTGTGACACAATATACGCAAAACTACGTGTGCTCGAGGATTGCAGTTCCCTGGTGAGTCCTTTCTTTATCCTTTCCATAAAAATCTATTTGCCTCTGTTGCTTACTGATAGACTAGCGTTCCCAGACCTCAAAATCCAGCGGCTCCTTCATTTTTTTGGTCACTTCGAACCATGGATAGGCCTGTCGAATAGCAAATAATTTGCTAAACGCCATTTTGTCTCAAAGTAGGTATATAAATACGGGGTATAAAATCGCGTAATTAGTGTTCTTATAGAATTATTCCACTATTGAAAATGTCTTTGGACACTGGTAACGCCAATCAGCCCTCTGCTGAACACGGAGAACGAGCCGTTCGCCGTCTCCAACGAAAAGTAAACGCCTACTTTCAACGTGCCCAGCAAGTTTATAATGGCATACCTAAAGTAGGTGATAAAAATGTTAAAATCGAAGCATTTCTTGCGAGTGCGACGTCGATAGATCTGACTAGATCGGGTTTTCTAGAAGCTTTGGATGAGCTGAACGAGGCATTGGTAAACAGTGAGCAAGAGCCAAGTTACGACTCCATGGTTGCATTTGAAGGTGTCTACTCGGCGATAAAATTCAGTTTAACGGAAATTTCGTCTACCCGAAATTTGCCCGAGTCGAGCGAGGGTACCTCATCGAAACGCGAATCCAAAATGGAATATCCGAAACTGCCTCGTTTAGACATTCCAAGCTTCAATGGAGACATACAAACGTGGCCTATGTTTTACGAAACGTTTCGTACAGTAATTCACGAAAATAATGAGTTGAATGACACGTTTAAAATGCAATTTCTTATCGGAAAGCTAGTAGGAAAAGCCCAAGTCTTATGTCAGGGTTATTTACCGTCCGGCGAAAATTACGATATTCTATGGAATGCATTGATAAGTAAATATAACGATAAACGTTTTCTTGCCGCATCCTATGTGGATGGGTTGATGGGTCTCCCCAGCGTCAGCGAGGCCAATCCAGCTGGCCTGGAGGATTTTATCGACAAGTTTTCATCGTTGATAAGTTCGCTGCGAATGCTTAATTTGAAAAGTATCGAGGATTTTATTTTTATACATGTAGCGTCAAAGAAAATCGGACTGGAAACAGTAAAAGCCTTCGAAATTTCCTTTAATGACCCGAAAAGCCTGCCTACTTGTTCCCAGTTTGTTGAATTTGTTCGTAATCAGGCGCACATTCTGCAGCGCGCTCATAACGTTTCAAACGCAAGGCAGATTCCACCGCCGCCTTATTCTGGAAACGCGCCACGTAAAAATATTGCGACAGCTCCGTTGGCCGCGCCAAGGCATCCCGCTTACCGTGCGAGTAATAATCCAGTTACTAAAACATTCGTTAGCGTTAATCAGCCTAACCAATGCGCTTTCTGTGGCAATTCTGACCATTTTCAGTTAACCCACTGCGCGAAATTCAAATCTATCTCACCGCAAGAGCGATTTAACTTTGTGAAGTCGCACAAATATTGTGGTAATTGCTTAAATAGCAACCACACAGTCCGTAACTGTTCATCGCATACGAAATGTGAAAAATGCTCGCGTGCTCATAACAGTCTACTCCATTTCGAATCGGAACCAGGATCATCGAAGAACCGTTCGGTATCGACCGCGGCCGTCGCCGGCGACGGGAATAGGCGCATATCGCCGGACCAATCAAATCGTGCGGATCCGCTGCATCCCGCCAGCGGCGCCGCCGCCGCCGTTGCTCGCGCACCTATATTGCCGACTGTATCGCTGTGCGCGCTCGATGTATGTGTTGCTGAGTCTGAAAGTACAACAGTCGGTCGCAATAACACCGTGTTGTTGGGTACTGCGGAATGCAATGTTGTCGATGAAGCCGGAAATATTTCTACAGTGCGCGTATTATTAGATAGTGCGTCACAAAGAAATTTAATCACGAGCGAGTGTCTCGAAAGACTTAAGTTGAAACTGCACCCGGCGCAAATGAAAGGAGTTTCCGGTGTCGGTGACGTCACCAACCCTATCGAGGGCGTCACCTGTTTGACGTTGCGCTCGCGCTATGATGATTCGGCTAGGTTCACTATTCAGCCTTACGTCGTACAATGCATTACGAACGCTTTGCCCACCGCGACCATTGATGTTGCCCGCCTTGATTATTTAAATAATATTCCGTTGGCGGATTATACCTATGCGACGCCGTCTAAAATAGACTTAATCCTGGGTGCTGATTTCGTCGCACGCATACAGCTGGCTGGGAAGGTTTCTCACAGTACCGAGGAACCGGTCGCTATTCAAACCCTCTTGGGCTATGTAATATTTGGCCAGGCACCCATTCTTGGGGTTGCGTCAGGGTTCCCCCGCGCTTATTGCACCTTCGACAGAGCCGACTCCATTATGAACCGGTTTTTTGAGTTAGAAGACGTGCCGACGGCTTCACTACTCACTCCAGATGAGCGAGAGTGTGAAACTATATTCCAACAAACCACGAAACGCGATGAATCAGGGCGATATACTGTCGTATTGCCTTTCAAACAAGAGCCGTCTCAATTAGGCGACTCATTAAAAGCTTCAACGCGCAGGTACGTGACACTAGAGCGTAAACTGTCATCGGATCCGTCTGTTAAAATAGAATACGATAATGTATTTAAAGAGTACCTTCAAAAGGGCTATTTAGCGCCTGTTGATAAGAGCGAAAATACTAGCGACCCTGGCAGTGTCGCGCCGGCTTTGAAGTATGTGATCCCACATCACGCCGTTGTGCGATACGATAAATCTACCACTCGTTTGCGCGTGGTCATGGATGCTAGCATGAAGTCAAGTTCCGGATTGTCACTGAACGATCTTTTACATACGGGCCCGAATTTACAGAATGACCTATTCGATATAATACTGAAATTCCGCCAATTTTCTGTGGCTATCAGCGCCGACATTCGTCAAATGTACATGCAGATTTTGATGGATGACCAGTGCAAACGGTTTCAAAGGGTTTTATACCGATTTGATCCGAATGAGCCATTACGCGAATTTGAGCTGACGCGCGTTCCTTTCGGTCTCTGCTGCAGTCCCTATCTCGCGATTCGTACGGTACGACAGTTAGCGGCTGACGAGCGTAGTCGTTTTCCGATTGCCGCTCCTGTCGCCGAGCGAGATATTTATATGGACGACATTGTGACCAGTTGTTCGCAATCTTCTGAAGGTATCGAATTGTCTGATCAGCTGATCAAGTTGTTTCATGCTGGGGGGTTCGATCTAGTAAAGTTTTCAAGCAACTCACCCGAGGTCATGTCGAGTATTCCGCCATCACACCGCGTCTCGGAAGAAGTGGAGTTCAGCCCTGAAAATTATCTTAAAATTTTAGGGTTACAATGGCTACCGGCTGAAGATGCATTCGCGTTCACTGTGAACATTCAGCCGCGTGAATGTACTAAACGCAACATCCTGTCTACCATTGCCCGACTGTGGGATTTGATGGGATTCGTTGCGCCGGTCACGCTTCTGGCTAAGCTGATTATTAAATCCCTCTGGACTGATAACATAGGCTGGGACGATACACCACCGCAGGACATTATCACCCTCTGGACCCAATTTGAGTCAGAGTTGCCTGCCCTACAGGCTATAAGAATACAACGTCATGTAGGTGTGACTACCAACTGCGTAGTTACAGTGTTGGGATTTGCAGATGCCTCCGAAAAGGCTTACGGTGGCGTGGTTTATCTGCATGTGTATTTTCCCGAAGAGAACAGATTTCAAATAAGTCTTGTCTGCGCCAAATCCAGAGTGGCTCCTTTGCGTTGCGTGTCACTAGCACGCCTGGAACTTTGCGGCAATATGATACTAGCAAGGTTGATGCGCATCGTTATTGATAGTTATTCACAACGATGCCAAATAAATCGCGTTTTTGCGTTCACCGATAGTACTGTGGCGCTAGCTTGGATTCACTCATCGCCTGCTCGCTGGCAAACTTTCGTGGCAAATCGCGTAGCGAAAATACAGGATGACGTTGCTTCCTGTAATTTCTTTCACATTCCGGGGAAAGACAACCCCGCAGACTGCCTGTCTCGTGGCTTAATGCCGTCGCAGCTGTCGGACCACCCGTTATGGTTTAGCGGCCCTAGATTTGCTCAGCTACCGGTGACCGAATGGCCAATCGTAAAATACGATCCAACTAATGCTGGAGAAGTCCCGGAAACAAAACCGAAAGTACTGGTTTCCTTGGACCTAGAACCGCCTGTGTTGTACTCACTTGCGCTTAAAATATCATCGTGGCCAAAATTGCTTCGCATAGTAATGTACGTCCTGCGTTTTGCTAAGAAATTGCCTAAAAAATTTGAAGTTTCACATCTTGAGTCCGCTGAACTAGCGGTTATCAAGGATTTACAACAGGTGCACTTTGCATCTGAACTTAAAAATGCCCAGTCTGGTAAAGTTTTACCTCCCGCCTTTCAAAAATTGAAAGCTTTCCTCCATAACGGAATATTTCGTGTCGGGGGTAGGCTGTCGAATGCCGACTTAGATTATGACAGTCAACATCCTATTCTCCTGCCGGGTCGAGATCATGTGGTTGATATTATTATCGACTATTATCATCGGAAAAACTTACATACAGGACCACAACTATTGATGTCCTTGTTGCGCCAAAAATATTGGATTTTGGCCGCTCGAAATGTCGTGCGCAAACGTGTCCAAATCTGTAACGTTTGTTTTCGGGCAAATCCGAGAAACGGGTTCCCTGAAATGGCCGCTTTACCGGCTTCTCGAGTTTTAGAGGCGAAAGCATTTTGCCACATCGGCGTAGATTATGCCGGACCGCTGCCGGTGATACCGTTCCATAGACGTGGGGTCCGCAGCCAAAAGGGTTATCTTTGCCTGTTCGTATGTTTGGTGACTAAGGCCGTACATATCGAACTGGCAGTGGACCTCAGTACTGAGTCGTTTTTAAACGCTTTGAAGCGCTTTTTAGCTAGAAGAGGTCCAGTAGCGGCAATTTATTCGGACAATGGGACCAATTTTATTGGGGCTAAATCTTACCTCGATAACATGTACGAATTGCTTGCGTCCGAAAAGTATGTGGATAAATTTGCTAATGAACTTCGCGAAAACTGCATTGAGTGGAAGTTTAATCCCCCTTATGCCCCGCATTTTGGTGGCATTTGGGAGAGCAACATAAAGAGTGTTAAAATGCACCTTAATAAAGTAGTGGGTAATCTACTATTAACCTTTGAGGAGATGCAGACGGTGCTCGCTCAAATCGAGGCGATTTTGAACTCACGCCCTTTGTCCGTTTTAAGTTCAGATCCCTCGGAGCCAATGGCTCTTACGCCATCGCATTTCCTCACGTTAACTCCTCTAAAATCACTTCCATCAGAGACGATTGCCGAAAACGCTAGTCCGGTCAGTTTGCTTCGTCGAAAACGGATGGTGGATAGTTTGGTTCAGGGGTTTTGGAGGCGTTGGAGGATCGAGTATCTGAATACGTTACAGTCCCGGAATAAATGGCTCAAACCTACCGATTCAATTAAGGAAGGCACTGTCGTGATATTAAAATCCGATAATAGTGCTCCCTTAGATTGGCCTCTTGGCGTGGTTGACGAGACGTTTGCGGGAAAAGACGGTGTGGTGCGAGTCGTTTCTGTCCGCACGCGATCTGGGGTTTACCGTAGGCCGGTGGTCAAGGTCTTCCCATTGCCCTCCCAATAAATATTATACAGTCCGCTTTTCTCTCACTTAATGTAATAAAATGTAACTTAAATAAAGACAATAATTAAATAAGATTTATAGTAAAATATAATAGCGTTATATCCATTGTAAATGCCATTATAAATTCGTTTGGCACGTTTTAGGGTAGCTTCGTTATTGATTAAGTTCTTTTGAAAGGACTATGTCCTGTCAAGCTGGGGGGCATGGATGCGCGAACGCCATAGAATGGAACGCAGTCTATTTGATAGGTGACATGCAAATAGTACCTATCTCCTTCTCTCATATGTTTCCCCAGTCTTTCCATCTCTTACCCCCTCACCTTTGCACCAACGCAACGGTTTACTAATTTAGTTGTCAATTATCTGTACTGTGAGAAGGACTTCTACGCCTGTGACACAATATACGCAAAACTACGTGTGCTCGAGGATTGCAGTTCCCTGGTGAGTCCTTTCTTTATCCTTTCCATAAAAATCTATTTGCCTCTGTTGCTTACTGATAGACTAGCGTTCCCAGACCTCAAAATCCAGCGGCTCCTTCACTCATCACACATTGAATTTTCTTTTCTCCTGGTTTTACCCCCTTGGCACTGATTTCATAGCCAAGGTAATCAATGTGGTCTTTAAGGAAGTCGCATTTTGACAAATTCAACGTCAGATGAGCTCTCTCAATCAAAGATAATATTTCCTCCAACCTCTGCATACACTCGGGTATGTCTCTTCCAAAGATCAGAACATCGTCAATATAAGCGGTCGCCTTGCTAAATCTGGCTGAACCGAGAATGTGATTCATCATGCGCTGGAAAACAGCTGGCGCATTTGCCAGACCAAACGGCATCCTGTTGAACTCAAACTGGCCGTCTGGTGTGACAAATGACGTCAGATGCTTGCTGTTCTCAGCGATAGGCACTTGATAGTAGCCCGATGCCAAATCCAGAGTCACAAAGCATGATTGACCCGATAATCCGGCGATCTCATCTTCTCTGATTGGCATCGGGTACCTTTCTTTAATCGTTGCAGTGTTCAACATTCTGAAGTCTACGCACATTCTCAAGCCTCCTTCTTTTTTTCGAACTAATATTATGGGGCTTGCATACGGAGATACGGATTCTCTAATTATGCCGGCCTCCATCATTTCATCAATCATTTCTCGTACTTTTCCACGCTCGTGGTGAGACAGACGGTAAGGGCGATAGACGATTGGACGTTGATCATTTAATTCTATATTCATTTCTGTTACGTCTCTGCAGCCGAGATCTCTCAAATTAGATGCAAAGCAATGCTTATACCGGTTCAATAACTGCAACAGTTTCTGTCTATCACCCTCTGGAACGGTGTTAGCAACTTTGACTTGACTTTCTTCAATGACTTTATTATGCACTACTTCCACGGTTCCAGTGGCTATTCGATTCACAAAATTAACCTTTTCTGCGCGACACAGAATGACATCCTGTCTCAAAAGGCAAGGGCTAACGCACGGGTTCACAGTTACGTGAATGACACCACAAACGACACTATATATTCCGCCAAATACAAGAATTTGTTGACCAGGCTTCCCTATTAACCTATCGTTCAAATATATACTCCCCGAGAAGTTGTCATCGGTGCAACCTTTTATTGAGGCAGGCCCAAACAACTCCACATTGCTGTTAATCAATACTTTAATACAAGGTCTTTTAACTGTCTCTACATTTGGGACTTCGCTGCCGATATCGATAAACTTTAGTTTGTAAGCGTCCTTATAAACAACGATGTGAGGTTGTTCAGTGAATGTCTGTCCTACAAGGAGAGGTTTTTCCAACAAATCATCATTGACAACTTGACAGCATACAGTTGATTTTACTCCATCAACCTCTAATTCGAGATTGATACTTCCCAATGACTTTACTAGTCCATTGCCAAAACCTTTCATAGTGGCCTGAACATGATCATGTGACATTTGATGCTGTAAGACAAACATCTCCTTGATTAAGGTTACCTCACTTCCTAAATCAATGAAGGCTTCGATTGGCAGGCCATTTACGTTGGCAACCTTGATGAATTTAGAGCTCGGGTTTGAATTGGAAATGCACATTGTCTTCTGAATGTTTTCATTCCTGTTTTTGTTCACTCTGCAACTTTCCGAATTATGTCTTACTTTGAAACACCGTTCACATTTCACGAGTGGTTTGGGGCATTGTAGGTAAGGGTGACCTTTTTTTTACAATTGAAACAGAAAATAGCAGTAGTAAATTTAGATTAATTTTTAGGATTTTGACTGTTAGGCAAGCTAGAATGATTGGGCCAGTTTTTTGGTTTATTGTTAGTCCTATCACTGTAATTGGTATCCTTGTTGTTCATCAAAAACTGTAGAAGTTGTTCGGGACTTGTACATCTCAACGCTAATGCACTAGACTTCATAGTTTTATCGCTCAAGCCATGGATAATGCAGTCAACTGCTCGCTTTCCTGTTATGTCACTAGCGCAAGTTTCTCATAGAAGTATACCTCGATTGCTTCATTAAACCTACTCCTGCGTTTAAGCATATCTTCCAATGTTTGGCCAAAATTTTGTTCGCAGGGAAAGGCATTTAGTAACTTCTCTTGCCATTCCGTCCATGAAAACAGAATGGAATTTAAGCCTTCAAACCAAACTTTGGCCAAACCTTGTAATTTTTGCATGGCAAAGTGGGTGGTTTTTTCATCCCAACCATAGACTGTAGCGCACTCATTGACCTTTTTGAGCCAAATATCGATCCGCTGATTTTTCGCAGAAGGGTCAAAGTTAGGAAGGATGTTTTTATGGTCAATATTCTTTTTTGAGGCATCTTCCATCGATGGTTGTGATTTTATGGAACTCAGAAGTTTTATTAGATCCTTTGTCCAATAAGAAGGGCTACGATCCCTAATGTCCTTGGGGTCCGATCTATATTGACTTTGATAGCGATGTTTTGCACTATCATTGGTGTTCGTACTTTGATCATTATGGTAACTATCACTGTGCTCTTTACTACGCTCAACACGTCTGAATTCCCGATCTCGTTGCAGTTGACGTTTTAGAACTAAAAGATTCAAACGCTCACGCTCATTCTCCAGATCCCTCTCTCGTTCCCGGAGACTGCGGCTGCGCCCGCGACTGTCTCGCCGGCCTCTGCCTCGGCTCTTGCTGCGGCTACGGCTGCCCACGCGAATTCGGCCCAGTTGCACCCTTTTGACTGGGCGTCGGAAGACATTAGGTCTGGGAATCCCCAATCCACGTTTGGGAATCTCCAATAGATGGCTCACATCTCCGGCCGTGGCTGACCACTGTTTTTGAATTTGGTCTCCCGCTTCTGAAGTATAATAAAATCACCACTTCGTATTATTTTCCACTTTTTATTCTGAACTTATAATAACGTACTTCTCAATTCACAAACAGCAATATTTCGGTACACGTCCGGACATAACGACGGCGCCAATCAGAATGCCCGTTCCAACCAAGCATTAGCCTTTTTATACTAGATAGTGTTGCCAGTGTCTGAATTAAAAAAAGGGTAGAATTGGAAAAACGTAGCTAAAATATTTAAAATAATTATTTATTTGGACTGGATTTTTAAAAGTACCTAACACTTAAGAACGCTCATAATGTTTGATTTGGCAATTGCGTCTGGAGATGAGAGAATGGAAGAAATAACAAACTAATTCTCCGTAAGCCCATATTAGAGACGTACAAAAATTGCCCATAAAATCTATAAAAATCTAGAAACAAAACCCAATTAACATAAAAAAAATTGTGAATGATTCAGCTTAGATTCAGATAAAAACTGAACTACAAGAACTCTTGTTTAAAAAGTGTTACTATAATAAAGAACTGTAGATAATACAAAAATTTTTGCTTGCAGTACAGCTACAAAAAATTCGCTGTGAAAATAAAAAAAAATAAACAAACAAATGTTGGATAAGAACGATGGAAATTGAGAACGTCAAATTTTAAAGCAACAAATTATAGGGTAGATTATGGTTATAAGCGACTCGTATATTTTTCTCCCGCTCTCCCACTAAAAATTTAAAAATATTAAACTTTAAATAAAAAATAAAAACTGACTTCGAATCACTACAGCACTAAAAGATTACATGTATACATACTTCTAATTATTTAAATTAGTTGTAACCTTTTAGTGCTGTAGTGATTCGAAGTCCGTTTTTAATTTTTATTCAAATTTTTTTTAATTAGTAGGCTTAAATCTATATTATGTTAGTACTCATGAATAAAAAACAGTATATTATATTACAAATTACATTCAACAGTACACAACCGTTACGAAAACCGTTTTTACGATAAGCCACTTTTAATTTTTTATTTCTTATGTTTTATTTTGTGTTGGGCAACAACAACAAATATTCTATAAAAAAATCAACTATATTATTAAATCATGTTAGAAGATTGATTGACAGCGTAGGGTAGTTATCTTTTTTTAGTAATATAACCTTTATTATTATTTTTATTTAATTATTTATTGCAAAAGATCGGTATAGTAAGTGGTCTATTACTAATGCAAATTTTACTAATACCAACTAACGATTTGTGCTCAAGGTAGGAAATTTGAACAGTAAAATTCGCGAAAACTCGTAAAATTTACGAGTGCGTAACGTAAGTTCGGTTTGGTAATTGAAATCAAGCCGAAATTGTTTAAGAACTTCTCAACCACTCTTTGGTAACGGAATCCCAAAAAATTATGATATACGTCGTCATCATCATCATCATTCAGCCACAAGAAGTCCACTGCTGAACATAGGCCTCCACTATGGATTTCTAAAAAGACCGGTTGGAAGCGGCTTGCAAAAGTTCTCGAATGGAGACCACATATCGGCAAGCACAGCGTAGGACGACCAGCCACAAGATGGACAGATGACCTCGTCTAAGTGGCAGGAAGGCGCTGGATAATATACGTACTTATCTATAAAAGAAACGGTATTTAGGTAAGCCGTAAGTTATTAAATTAGTGCAACTCGCGACGAGTGACGGCGCGTGAAAAATGAGGCCTCCCGAATCTTGGGATTATAAATTATATTAAAGGACTTCCAAAAGTTTATGGAGGTTGTTGGGAGTATGTTAAAGTTATTGGTTTGTTAGATAGACCGCCAAGGCTGAGAGGATTGACTTAATTTTTTTTAATGCAGCTTATATACGCCCCACTGCAGGGCATAAGCCTTCCCTCAGAGTCATTATGGGCTTAATTACCACGCTGATTGGCAATTTTAAGCGCTGAGGAATGCGAATACCTCAACAAAGCTGGACATTAACGCGTTAATCCGTTAATCGTCAATTAACGAAGTTAAAATTTTGACTAACGGATAAATTTTTATAAATGTAATAATAAGTTGACTTTAATAAATGTTAAGAAACTCGTAAACTCCCGTAAATTTCCCCAAGTCTGTTAATCGTTAATCCATTATTCAATTAATTTATTAAAAAGATACCGCACGCACCGCGCCTCGCCGCGAAACACATTCTGATAAGTACGTTCGGGCTGAAACTAGGTAGGTACATATGCATTGGCACTTCTGTTAATCCCTAACACGTCCTGGTGTGATGGGTATTGTAAAAACTGAAAGTAGAAAGTTTTGATGGAAATTTTTACCAAGAAACAGCTCCCTATCACCTTGACATAAGGTTTTCATAAAAGTAACGTCAGTCTGTAATATATTACAAAGGTTTACTCACCTCCATAACATGAGTGTCCATACTTGAGGCACCCCACTGAAATGAGAAAGAAAAGTAACAAAGGTCTAAAGTATTATTTCGGCTGCTTTTTGAAATTTTTTATCGACATAGACTTTAGATTGTGATTTTAGAGAAAAATAAGTTTATTTTTTATCTATATAAAGTATATGTATATGAACAGTGGACGGCACATCACCTTTTACATTCGTCCAGTCGTTTTGGGCGACATTACCATTGAAAGGTAAAGGTTAAGTGCTGTGGCCCTTCCATCTAAGTAAATGTATTTTGTATGTATTATTATGTATTATTTGGTCACCTGTGTCTTCGTTTATGAAGTTTACTTTTTTAAAGTTAAATTTTAGATCAAAATGATATTCGTATCCGCGCATTTTGCATACCATGCCAGCGGTCTAACCATCAATCCATTCGGATCTGGCCTCGACTCTACCAGCTTTCTATTTGACGTGATTTCGTTGGTGTCAAAGTTAGAAATATATCGAGACTAGTGATGGCCAGGGAGAATGTTCCCTATCGAAATAATTTACAGGAAGCTCAGTGAATTTTTGAATTAAGCAGTGAATAACCGAGAAGAGTAAGGAGAACTCTTTATTACACAGCTAGAAGAAAGAATTACAAATTATATCTTGAGTAAACGAACGTGAATTAATCGAACGAAGACATCACTTTTCAATTTGTAAGGTCTCGCCGTGCGAGAATATTCTCGTAGAAAAAAGTGTCCTCAGCGCATTTTTAAACGAGACTCATGTTGTGAGTAGATGGTGATCATGAGGTTGATAATGCATTAATCATCGCCTGTAGGACAGGCCCCTCTTTGCGGACGATAAACAAAAAATTGCTCCATCCTGCACACGCGTAGCGGATGAGAGCGGAATGGCGCGTGTCTTGTATATTCTCGCGAGCGTGATATCCGCCACGCTACCCGATACACCCGATGGCAATTCAATACGCCGAATTACCTCAACACAACGTATAATGTAGCCTATCATATAAAACGCATAAGACGTCAGAGGCGATGCGTCTAGCTGCCACTCTCCGCTAATGCACTAGGATGACTTTGTTATGGCTTTATGAGACACGGGAATGGCATAAATATATAAATTATCTTAGTAACTTTAGTATTGAATTAAATTATAGAAAAAGTGTTCATTATAATTATGTACATATACATAATACTCTCACGTCTGTATCCCATAGGGGTAGGCAGAGACCAGGGACTGCCACTTGCCACAATCCTGACAGATCACTTTCGCTTCCTTAACATTCATTAGTCGTTGCATGCACGCACGCCGGTACTTTTATCTTATAATTATTAGATTTAATTAGCGTACTACATGGAGCGTTTAAAATATGATTTGAGTAATTTCTGAAAATTTTTAATTAAGTGAAAACATTATTTTTTGCTGTAATTATTGGGTTTAATTTGCGTAATATATGAAGCGTTGCAAATACGAGTAAACTCATTATCTGAGCAATAATATTTACAAAACCAAAAATTAAACTAAACTAAACCTAAACCTATTTTATAATTTCAATAAAATATTTGAGCCAGATCGCTGTCGGCTGTAGAGTACCGAGAAGGCCGGCGACATTGCGTCACTGTATAGCGAGGCTTAACCTAAGGCAAAAGTAAGCAGCAGCCCTCGGATGTCCTCCAGGCGCGCCTTCGGACCCCGTAGCCCTACCTACCCCGAAAGGCACAAATATGTAGCCATGACTTAGGGATTCGCATGCGCATATCTGCGTCTTATATTGGACTCTGCATTAAATGCCGCCACAACCGCATGGCAGGCGATCGCTTAGATAGGAGACTGTGCAAGGGTATCTACGTTGAGTCCCAGGCCAGCGACCGCGCTTTCTTTCATGGAATGAGCGTCATTCCGTCAGGCCTCCTGGTATCGCCACGTGATATCCCAGTCGGCTCAAGGACTGCAGGCACGCTTGCGCTGGCAAGGTGTCTAGCGTTTCTAGACAGACGTCCAGCGCTCCGGTGGCACGCCAGACCATGGTGACCTAACTCGTCAACGCATCCACCGCAGCGGCAGCGATGTGGCTGATTGGTCCTGGCCGCCAGCCTCAAACTAACTACCAAACTAAAGGTAGTCCTTTCCAAAAGGGTACCTGTGCTCGCCGATGGGAGGACCCTCAACCAGTAACCCGACTCTGGCTCACAGCTCGCTAAGAGACGAGTACGCTTCACATCGTTGCCTGCAGTTTCATGGAGGTCCTTTCGAACCTAAATGCAGAGGGGCTCGTCCCAAAGCCTCTGCAATGCCACATTTGTCGGCATGGCTTGGACCGCCTGTGTTGGTCTAGGGGCTCCTGTCCTCAGCCAAGCGCTTCACCTCTACGTTTCCAAGAGACGGAGAAAATTTTTTACCAATGAAGCCGATCGTGCTATGGACCGAGTAAAGGAACGCCGGAAGGGCTACGCTTGATGCAGTTCCTATACCTAGACTACAGCGACGGATCGAAAGTGTGGCCTGGGTCCAGCAGAAATCTGTTTAAAAAATGTATTTATCACACTTATAGATTCCAGAGCATGCACATAATATAACAAAAGTAGAGAAAGATGTATGATACAAAGGATAGGGCTCAGCTTAGTGCTGTGAGTGCATGTATCATCACAGCGCTGATTTTCGGCCCATCACTGTTCTCACTGACTAAAACTTTAAAGCTTGTAGATTTCAAAAGCGAACACTATAATTATAACAAAACGTGGAAACAAAAAAGATTTATTATGCAATATTTAGTAGTATCTAGCGTAGTATGGAACAGCTGATACTTTATTGGTATTTTGAAATGATCCCCCTATTAAAAGTTGTTAGTGTTAACGAGTATAACCCTCTCCCCTTATTTTGTTACATCCTTGGTATTTATAATCATCGTTTTAGTATCCCATTTTTTTATAATGATGTTTGTTACAACCACAAAAGTAACAAAACAATTTAACCTGTTAGATTGAAAAAAATTATCTTTGTTACGGTGGCCCGATTGGATTATATAGAATTCTACAGATTAATATACTTTTTGTGCCCTTTGTGGTTGTTACAAAATTTAGTTTGTGTTATGAAATTGGCACTCAATAATATCACTACAGAAATATTCGAGCCATTTACATACCTATCACATCTATAGAGGCTAATTTATAATTATTACGTTGCTATGGTATACAACTGACGCGACTACTTTATCATAAATAAGGATGTTTATGATGAAGCGTAGGAGAAAAAGTGGCAACGAGAGTATTTTGGGTAAAATAAAAAAAACCTTGTTCAGTTCTGAATGCTAAGGATTAATTTGTTAATCCATTTGTATAAAGATGTAAGATTATACTACTTTCTAGTATAATCTTAAATCTTTATGCTTGCCAATTTTCGCAGAAAAGAATTGTGCCAATTTGAGTAAAATATCTTTATAAAACCTATCCTAAAAAGTTACTGCGACCTTCTTTTGTGTAAATTAAAATTTTTGTATGGGAAAAATATCACATTTAAACATTTTTAACGGTTATAAAAGAAAAAGTATGTATAATTACTTCTACGACTATATAATCTAATTTATACTTCTAATTAAATGTGGATTAAATTAGAAGTATAATTATTGTATTTCTGGTTCTTTTATAGATATTAGTAAAAAGTAAAATTATTTTTTTATAACCATTACAAATGTTAGAAAGGGAAATTGTTAACAGAATGTAGAGCCAGCAGGGTACTTCGAATTACAAAAAAACATTTACTTGCATCGCATTAATTGTAAAAGTTAGTAAGTAAACACAATTTTTTTCAAAACTGAAACCCCCGAGGGCTATAATGGGGATGGCAACACGAAAGTAATCACAGATGGCGCGACTGAGATTTGCCCCGACAATGTTTGTTTTGTTTTATAAGTGTTGCTTAATTTTGGATTTTTTCATGGACATTCAACATAAAAACGTCATGCAATGCTCTTCACTAAAAAGGGAAAGCCATAGTTTATACCAAAACTGAAAAAGCAAAGTTTTAGATACCTCGAAATGAATACAGACTGTAATACAAAGATAACCTCTAAAATATTTTTTAAACATTTGCAGTAATAACCGCAAACCTTTAAGTAAATACCTCTTTACTGGCTGATTTATTCACTGTAAAGTGTAGTGTTAAATTTATTTATGAAAGTTACTCAAAAACATCGAAAATTGTTGTAAAATTATCCACACTATGTACCACATATACTCACGTGTACTCATAAACTTATACTATATCTACATGAACTCTCTTAATTTTATTCCAGTTTGGAGACGAGGCCGCTTTATGAGCATAAAAAGGATCAAGCCCACAGCTAAACCCAAAATTGAACCTTTTCCCTCCTGAAGGGAAGAAAACATATATTTTGGGGCTCGCCAAGGCTTGACCCGAGAAAGCTTCGCCTTCGGAGGAAAAGGAAAAATTCAGGCAGCATAAAAACCGGTTTTGGCGGGCGTCAAGTAGACCCCGGAGTAGACGCCAGCAAAGGTTGCATTTTCTGGGCAGAATTAGCAGAATGTGCGTGACGCGAGCGTCTGTGCCGTGGGCGGCGGGGCGTTTGGACGTAAAAACGATTAAATGCCACTCTAAATTTGCCTACGTTTTTTTACCACGAATTTTGAAAATGTGTTTCTGCATTTTTTTTTCGCACTACTAGGCTTTTGAGGAAACTTCTCCCAAATTGCATAGTTTTGCCAGCTTTGAACTTCAAGTTTATATTAAAGTGAGGCTAAAATCGGGATAAAATAAGCAGTACCGTCTTTACCGCCGCTACGAAACCCCCGATACCAATTTTCATCAATATTGGAACAGCGTCCCTTTTTAGGCGCAATCACAAAACTCCTCAATAAGACGAACTACTTGACGTCACCGTCCAACGTTTTATGCAACTTTTGTTCTAAAATACCAAAGTCTTACCCTTTTCAGGAGCCTCTGTGAAAAAAAATATGGAGATTAGGTTTTCTACGTATCGGGTATATTCCATTGGAATTTCTTTCCTAATAACTTATGTCTGTTCAAAAGAAAAAATGCAGGCCGTAATGGAAATTTTTGTTTCCGAAAAATAAGCTTCGCAATAACGTGAAAAAGATAATGCATCAGAAGAAAATATCACAAAACCGCCAAAACTGTTTATGATTTAAATACGAAATACTTCATTGATTTGTAATTTAGTACAAGTGATTGTGAAAATGCGAGGTTTTGGTTTTGTCAGGGCCTCACCAGTGGGAGTAGGTCTACTTTCAGGTCAGTCAGACTAATACGATTTGGTACGTCTAATTAAATTTCATGTCAGTGGATCATAGCGACGGAACACAAACCCCGCCAGACAGAAGTCTGGACTCAGTAAGCCTGTCGCATCTGAAGCTAGCACCTGGAGTGTTTATTATTTAAAATCTATAGATTGTTCAGACTCCAAGCGCTCAGTGGCTAAGATAGGATTCTCTCTAAAACAAGACCTTACACCTTTCTTGGATATGACGCAGGATATTAATGTGCGTCATCTCCTTGTCTAGGCGGGACAGGTCAGCTGCAGGAGCGATGCCGCGCTTGTTGTGGGTGCGACGCGGTCGGAGTGTCTTTTCGACCAGAATAAAACCGTCCCGGTCAAAAACTGGTTTCGGCGGGCGTCAAGTAGGCCCCGGAGTAGACGCCAGCAAAGGTTGCATTTTCTGGGCAGAATTAGCAGATGGTGCGTGACGCGAGCATCTGCGCCGTAGGCGGCGGGGCGTTTGGACGTAAAAACGATTAAATGCCACTCTAAATTTGCCTACGTTTTTTTACCACGAATTTTGAAAATCTGTTTCTGCATTCTTTTTTCGCACTACTAGGCTTTTGAGGAAACTTCTCCCAAATTGCATAGTTTTGCCAGCTTTGAAATTCAAGTTTATATTAAAGTGAGGCTAAAATCGGAAGAAAATAAGCAGTATCGTCTTTACCGCCGCTACGAAACCCCCGATACCATTTTTCATCTTTATTGGAACAGCGTCCCTTTTTGGGCGCAATCACAAAACTCCTCGATAATACGAACTACTTGACGTCACCGTCCAACGTTTTATGCAACTTTTGTTCTAAAATACCAAAGTCTTACCCTTTGCAGGAGCCGCTGTGAAAAAAAATATGGAGATTAGGATTTCTACGTATCGGGTATATTCCATTGGAATTTCTTTCCTAATAACTTATGTCTGTTCAAAAGAAAAAATGCAGGCCGTAATGGAAATTTTTGTTTCCGAAAAATAAGCTTCGCAATAACGTAAAAAAGATAATGCATCAGAAGAAAATATCACAAAACCGTCAAAACTGTTTACGATTTAAGTATAAAATACTTCATTGATTTGTAATTTAGTACAAGTGATTGTGAAAATGCGAGGTTTTGGTTTTGTCAGGGCCTCACCAGTGGGAGTAGGTCTACTTTCAGGTCAGTCAGACTAATACGATTTGGTACGTCTAATTAAATTTCATGTCAGTGGATCATAGCGACGGAACACAAACACCGCCAGACAGAAGTCTGGACTCAGTAAGCCTGTCGCATCTGAAGCTAGCACCTGGAGTGTTTATTATTTAAAATCTATAGATTGTTCAGACTCCAAGCGGTCAGTGGCTAAGATAGGATTCTCTCTAAAACAAGACCTTACACCTTTCTTGGATATGACGCAGGATATTAATGTGCGTCATCTCCTTGTCTAGGCGGGACAGGTCAGCTGCAGGAGCGATGCCGCGCTTGTTGTGGGTGCGACGCGGTCGGAGTGTCTTTTCGACCAGAATAAAACCGTCCCGGTCAAAAACTGGTTTCGGCGGGCGTCAAGTAGGCCCCGGAGTAGACGCCAGCAAAGGTTGCATTTTCTGGGCAGAATTAGCAGATGGTGCGTGACGCGAGCATCTGTGCCGTGGGCGGCGGGGCGTTTGGACGTAAAAACGATTAAATGCCACTCTAAATTTGCCTACGTTTTTTTACCACGAATTTTGAAAATGTGTTTCTGCATTCTTTTTTCGCACTACTAGGCTTTTGAGGAAACTTCTCCCAAATTGCATAGTTTTGCCAGCTTTGAAAAAAAATATGGAGATTAGGTTTTCTACGTATCGGGTATATTCCATTGGAATTTCTTTCCTAATAACTTATGTCTGTTCAAAAGAAAAAATGCAGGCCGTAATGGAAATTTTTGTTTCCGAAAAATAAGCTTCGCAATAACATGTAAAAGATAATGCATCAGAAGAAAATATCACAAAACCGCCAAAACTGTTTATGATTTAAATACGAAATACTTCATTGATTTGTAATTTAGTACAAGTGATTGTGAAAATGCGAGGTTTTGGTTTTGTCAGGGCCTCACCAGTGGGAGTAGGTCTACATTCAGGTCAGTCAGACTAATACGATTTGGTACTTCTAATTAAATTTCATGTCAGTGGATCATAGCGACGGAACACAAACCCCGCCAGACAGAAGTCTGGACTCAGTAAGCCTGTCGCATCTGAAGCTAGCACCTGGAGTGTTTATTATTTAAAATCTATAGATTGTTCAGACTCCAAGCGGTCAGTGGCTAAGATAGGATTCTCTCTAAAACAAGACCTTACACCTTTCTTGGATATGACGCAGGATATTAATGTGCGTCATCTCCTTGTCTAGGCGGGACAGGTCAGCTGCAGGAGCGATGCCGCGCTTGTTGTGGGTGCGACGCGGTCGGAGTGTCTCTTCGACCAGAATAAAACCGTCCCGGTCAAAAACTGGTTTCGGCGGGCGTCAAGTAGGCCCCGGAGTAGACGCCAGCAAAGGTTGCATTTTCTGGGCAGAATTAGCAGATGGTGCGTGACGCGAGCATCTGTGCCGTGGGCGGCGGGGCGTTTGGACGTAAAAACGATTAAATGCCACTCTAAATTTTCCTACGTTTTTTTACCACGAATTTTGAAAATGTGTTTCTGCATTCTTTTTTCGCACTACTAGGCTTTTGAGGAAACTTCTCCCAAATTGCATAGTTTTGCCAGCTTTGAACTTCAAGTTTATATTAAAGTGAGGCTAAAATCGGAAGAAAATAAGCAGTATCGTCTTTACCGCCGCTACGAAACCCCCGATACCAATTTTCATCAATATTGGAACAGCGTCCCTTTTTGGGCGCAATCACAAAACTCCTCGATAATACGAACTACTTGACGTCACCGTCCAACGTTTTATGCAACTTTTGTTCTAAAATACCAAAGTCTTACCCTTTTCAGGAGCCTCTGTGAAAAAAAATATGGAGATTAGGTTTTCTACGTATCGGGTATATTCCATTGGAATTTCTTTCCTAATAACTTATGTCTGTTCAAAAGAAAAAATGCAGGCCGTAATGGAATTTTTTTTTTCCGAAAAATAAGCTTCGCAATAACGTGAAAAAGATAATGCATCAGAAGAAAATATCACAAAACCGCCAAAACTGTTTATGATTTAAATACGAAATACTTCATTGATTTGTAATTTAGTACAAGTGATTGTGAAAATGCGAGGTTTTGGTTTTGTCAGGGCCTCACCAGTGGGAGTAGGTCTACTTTCAGGTCAGTCAGACTAATACGATTTGGTACGTCTAATTAAATTTCATGTCAGTGGATCATAGCGACGGAACACAAACCCCGCCAGACAGAAGTCTGGACTCAGTAAGCCTGTCGCATCTGAAGCTAGCACCTGGAGTGTTTATTATTTAAAATCTATAGATTGTTCAGACTCCAAGCGGTCAGTGGCTAAGATAGGATTCTCTCTAAAACAAGACCTTACACCTTTCTTGGATATGACGCAGGATATTAATGTGCGTCATCTCCTTGTCTAGGCGGGACAGGTCAGCTGCAGGAGCGATGCCGCGCTTGTTGTGGGTGCGACGCGGTCGGAGTGTCTTTTCGACCAGAATAAAACCGTCCCGGTCAAAAACTGGTTTCGGCGGGCGTCAAGTAGGCCCCGGAGTAGACGCCAGCAAAGGTTGCATTTTCTGGGCAGAATTAGCAGATGGTGCGTGACGCGAGCATCTGTGCCGTGGGCGGCGGGGCGTTTGGACGTTAAAACGATTAAATGCCACTCTAAATTTTCCTACGTTTTTTTACCACGAATTTTGAAAATGTGTTTCTGCATTCTTTTTTCGCACTACTAGGCTTTTGAGGAAACTTTTCCCGAATTGCATAGTTTTGCCAGCTTTGAACTTCAAGTTTATATTAAAGTGAGGCTAAAATCGGAAGAAAATAAGTAGTATCGTCTTTACCGCCGCTACGAAACCCCCGATACCAATTTTCATCAATATTGGAACAGCGTCCCTTTTTGGGCGCAATCACAAAACTCCTCGATAATACGAACTACTTGACGTCACCGTCCAACGTTTTATGCAACTTTTGTTCTAAAATACTAAAGTCTTACCCTTTTCTTGAGCCGCTGTGAAAAAAATTATGGAGATTAGATTTTCTATGTATCGGGTATATTCCATTGGCTTTAGGGCTATACGAATGGAAAATTTCACGACGCAGCGTGGAGAGGCCCCCACCAGATGGTCTGACGACCTGGCTTCGGTGGCGGGGAGTCGCTGGATGCGGGCGGCACAAGATGGTCTCCTTTTTATTTCATTGAAGATAAGTGTCTTCTCCATGGGACATGAATTTTATTTTACGACTTGGAATTCTATTATTATATTGGTTGTTGGAAGTTAAAAAATTGTGACTCCAATATGGCCCCGCAAAAAACTAAGAATTGAGCTATACTGTAATAAGCATCGTCTTGTCGAATTATTTGGGTGTCTGTTCGGGTTGTAAGTTGGCCGCTGAGTTATTTATGAATGAACATGACAACTTTTGTATGGATTTTAGTACTAAAAGTTGATTCTCCCAGCACAAAATCCAGGTAGGATAAACTTGTATGAGATATGTTATAAACTTTAAATTTCCCATTCATCATCATTATCAGCCATTTGACGCCCACTACAGGACATAGGCCCCCTCTATGGTTTTCCAAGCTTCCCGGTATTCAGACTATCTGGTGACCGCAACCAGGTCGTCAGACTATCTGGTGTCTTTCTTTACAGCTAGATTATTCTGTGAATATCCAGCTTAATAGACCACTGGTGTACTGTTGCTAACGGTGCTATGAAGGAAAACGTCTTGAGAAATTGTCCGAAATTTTTAGTTAGGTACAAATTTAAAATTGCCAATAATTGCCAGGTACACATTTAAAATTGCCAGTAATCTCGCTAAAAAGTTTTTCAGCAGTTATTGCATAGTTTATACAAATTCAGAGCTTCAATATAAGCTTGGAACTATTTAAAATTGGACATTTCGTTGAAATAAAAATGCACATTATTTTTTTCCACTATATCATCATCATCATCATCAACCCATTATGTCCCCACCGAGGGGCACGGGTCTCTTCCCTGAGGAAGGTATCATCATTCCACTATATACACGCCAATTAATAAGACCGCCAGTTGTATAACATTAATTAAGCTTTGGCGTTTGCATCTACGTAATGAGATGATTTATACAGCGTCCAGTGGCACCTTCACTCACACTAGATGGTTGAAGGGACCACACGGATGCTGCAGTGCCTAGGACGTTGTTTTTTTTAGATGGAATAGGTGTAACATTACTTAAATTTAAGAAATCATAGTAGTAATTCTTTTTTTCTAGTTGTCACACTAGATGGTTGAAGGGACCACACGGATGCTGCAGTGCCTAGGACGTTGTTTTTTTTAGATGGAATAGGTGTAACATTACTTAAATTTAAGAAATCATAGTAGTAATTCTTTTTTTCTAGTTGTCACACTAGATGGTTGAAGGGACCACACGGATGCTGCAGTGCCTAGGACGTTGTTTTTTTTAGATGGAATAGGTGTAACATTACTTAAATTTAAGAAATCATAGTAGTAATTCTTTTTTTCTAGTTGTCACACTAGATGGTTGAAGGGACCACACGGATGTTGCAGTGCCTAGGAATATACTCCCCCTGGTGCCTCCGGGTGATCGTCGCGCCCCCATCGGCGACGTGGCACAAAAATTGGAACTTGAGAGGATTTGCGCTCCAATTGTGTTTTCGTGCTTCACGTGTGCTTTGCATTATATTTTCTCTTAATTGAAGATGATGAATGTGCCAACAAATTTCATATCCCCTATGGACGTTGAAGAAGAAATTGTCGTGCCTGGAAAACGCCAAATCGCCTAACTGACTGAAAATCAGCGCTGAGGGATCACTTCCTCAGCACAACGCTGAGTCAGCTGCCTTTTGTGGCAATGTAGATACACCACAGGCTTCGTCTATGGTCCTGTTTTATTTATTCGTTATGTCTGTTGTGTATTTAGTTTTTTTTCTGTGTTGTGCATATTATGTTACTTATGTGCTTATTTTGTTTCTGTGATGTATCTTGTTGGTATAATAAATGTCTTTCTTCTTCTTCTTCTTCTAACAAGGACTGCCGTAGAGCAGCGAGCCCGAATGCGCTGGAGTTAAGGGGCTCCGGGGAGTACCACTAGCGCCACCGAGAAAACAAATCATAATTATCTTTTTTTACACCGGTGGTAGCCTAGTGGGTAGAACATTGGACTCGGAAGCGGGAGATCCAGGTTCGATTCCCAGTGCGGGCATGTATCTGTGACTTTGTTTTCTAAGTTATGTACATTTGTGAAGTCATAGTAGCAATACCACTCTCTAACCTGAAGTGTCTGAGCTATTCACATAACTCAGCGCTTGAAATCGCCAATCCGCGGTGGGCTCGCGTCGTGATAAAGCCCAACTCTCTCTCTCAGAGAAGGCCTGTGCCCTACAGTGGGACGTACATACGCTGCTTATGACAAATCAAATTTGCAAAAAGTGACAGTACAATCTCTCAATCACGTTAATAGTGATTTTAGGACCCAGGGCCGTGAACTTAAGGCAAAAATCCAAGGACTAGTTAGCAATAATGGTAGAAAGGGCCGTTTTTGGCAAAAATGCTATTTAGTCCCAGGTTCGTGATCTTAGGTTCTTTGTTGTGGGTCCTAAAAAATCACTGTCAATATGATTAAGAGATTGTACAGACACTTTTTACAAATACTATCTGTAAAAAAAGATATGATTTGTTTTTCATTCGTAGCGCTAATTAGCTCACTGGACCCCTTTAAGGTGCGGAGACCGGTAAGTTGCCAGGCCTATACTGATCATTGTCACCTCCATATTTAATAAAAGGTATACATTTTCACAAATGTACATCACGAAGGTTAAGCAACACTGGGCGCGTTCAGTGCATGGATGGGTCGCCGTCTATGCCTAAAGCTAGTGGCATTTTTCGGAGCGGTTCCGTGCTTCGCAAGGCACGTTAAGCTGTTGGTGCCGGCTGCCTTCGATAGATGGCAGTCGTTAAGCCAAGTCAGAGGCCTTAGGGCGGCTTGACAACTTCTGACAGTAGACGAGCCACTAGTCTACAAGCCTCCACCAATCCGGACTTGGCCTCCGTGGTGGAGTATGGCCTATACCTTCCTCAGGGAAGAGACCCGTGCCCCTCGGTGGGGACATAATGGGTTGATGATGACATGATACATTTTCCAGTAACATACTTTAAAAAAATGTAACTAGGAACTAGTTTGATATTTACTTTTGAAACAATCTGTTATTGGGTTTAACTATTTAACGCTGTTGATTTCCTAAATAAAATTAAAATACAAATAAAATAAATAATGTTAATTTAATAGTTTACCTTATAAATAATCGCGATTCAACCCTTCAAATTTGTACCTAGATGTAGGTACATGGTCGCCTATTTAATTAGAGATTTGGTAGCGTGTAGAAAGGTTTCAAAATACCGAGAGAATATATTTATTTATTTATTTATTGATACTTTTATTGCACTTAAAAAAAAATCGTACAATGCGGCGGACTTAATGCCATAAGCATTTTCTACCAGTCAACCGCAGGAGGTAAGGGAAAGAGTTACAAGATATACTGACATTAAATGTTCTGCTACAGAAATAAAGTTGCATTTTTAATAATAGGGGTTAAAGTATGAAATTGCCGTTTTATTGCAATAGGTTCTTTGAATTGACATAGAATCTTCATGGTTTGAGGTTTTCGAATGAAACTTTTTTCAAATGGTTTCTATGATGTTCTTTTTTTAAAAAATGTGAAACATTTGAATATCGACTTTCAATTTCTAGATTATAAGAGATATAAAAACAATGGGAACTCATTCGATTAGTCGAGCCTATAATGGATTTTACTATGTAGGCACTTTATTACAATTTTTAAAAACATAAATTAATAATTATAAGTAAAAAAAATTAAAAAAAATAATAATAATAATACATCCACAATTGTTTCGTCCAAAGTAATAAATCAAGATGACGAATGAATTAACTGTCAAACAAACCGCCCCGAGACATACTCGAGCCAAAGGTTCCCATAACGCCGGCAGCGTTACCCCGCTGCACAGCGAGAGAGATCCTCTGCATCAAGTATGCCCCAGAGCGGTAGTCCATGCCGCGGTTCCTCAGGCGACGCCCTAACTCCTTTATAAAGGCTCTTCCCTGGACTCCCCATACCCCAGTAGTCTCAATAGCTAGAGGCACAAAGAAGTAGCTACTCATTAACGAGCTGTACTTGGAACATTTGTGGCTAGCAGCCGCTTCCGCAGCAGCCCCAGGAGAAATGGCCGTTGAGCCTAAGTGAGACGGAGCAAAGGTACAGACACATGTGGCATCCCAGAGCAGGCAACGACCCCTCTCCCACGGAATCATAGTGAGACCGTCCGGACGTTTCCCATCACTGCGACACAACCCTGGTGGTTCATGAATCGCAGGAATGTCAGATGTAATAAGAGCCCTCCGGACGATGTCATTGATGGAATGATGCCGTGAGATCCTACCCGCGCTCCGAACGCAATGGAGTCCGTGGCGCCCCAGTGAATCCACCTCTGCACCACAAATACAGCGGTGTGGTTGGCAGATGTCGCAGCCTAAACGAAGCGCTACAGCCACGCGCAAAGAATTGTTGTCCAAAAGTGTTCCCAGTTGCGGTGATGGCAACGCGTGGAGCCACAGCCCAGAGTCTGGCCGCGAAACTGCCTTTAAACGTGCCAGTTCAACTCCCGAACTCCGCTCCAGTAAAGCGTCCAAAGTCACTCGACATATCTCTTCATCCCAAGCACGTTGCCGATCAGGCTGCTGCGGAACATCAATACCAGGACAAAGAACCTGCCACAACCTCAAAGCCTCATCAGCAAAAGGGATGCGAAACCCGTCACCATTAACATTTAAAATACGAGTGACTAGGTCCCACACCCCCCGCGACGAGGCCAGGAAAGCCGGCAGCCCTGTGTCCTGCAAACGACGGATGCCCAGCCCTCCATGCCTAATAGGCAGCGCAGCTTGAGACCACTGGGGAGCAGACATCTTGACGTTGATCACACTCTCCAGTAACTCCCTGAGCGTGTTATCATATAACTGTGACTCCTCCCTGTACAACCACACCGGAGCAGTACGCAGTGTATACGTCAGCCGTGGAATGGACAAACAGCTACGCAATATTGTGAGAGCAACATGAGCCGAAAGTTGTACAAGGTGCGGCTTGGTCTCTGCTAAAATTTTAATTTTTTTTAAAATGACACCTGGCACGCCTTCCGGAAAAATAGGTGCACCCAAAAGAGCAAAACTAGTCTTGTCTAACTGCTTTATTCCAGGAACCACGCAGTTGACTTGCAAAAAAACTTCGTGACTGAGCTGCCCCGAGCAGGGAAATATTTCACATTTTTGCGTGTTTAGACGTAGCCCTAAAGTATTAAAGGCATTATCTAGTTTCCCTAAATCGTCCAACACCACCTCAGGACTACCCCCCATTGTACCATCGTCCAGATACCACACATTTAAAGGCGACTGCAATGAAGTCACCACATCCTGGATAGCCAAACTAAAAAGGAGGGGGGCCAAAGGATCACCTTGTTGCGCACCCACCTGTGACTCCACCAGGTTATCACCAAAAAATAAATTACTCGGTCTTGAATAACACTGGTGGAGAAAAGGGTACAGTGAAGGAACCATATCCCTGACCTTGGTCAAAATGATATCGCACTCGATTGTATTAAAAGCGTTCTTAATGTCCACTTTGACGATGATATCATCCGAGTCACTTCTAGAAACTGCAAATGCCCGGGTGGCAATTGTTTTTGTTATTCAATTTAGACAAGAAAGATGGATACTGCGAAAATTCGAGTGATTTTTGAATACGAGTTCCGACGCGGAACTAACGCGGCAGAAACAGCCCGCAATATCAATGCTGCGTTTGGAGAGGGGTCTACTAATGAACGCACCGTGCGATTTTGGTTTAAACGCTTTCGTGATGGCAATTTCGACTTAAAGAACGAGCCACGAGGAAGATCGCCCACACAGGTGAATAACGATGAATTAAGAGAGATAGTGGAAGCCGACCCTAGTCAAACTACCCAGGAATTAGCGGCATGGTTTAACGTTACCTTACCCACAATATTGACTCACTTGCGTCAAATCAATAAAATAAAAAAATACGAAAAATGGGTGCCTCATAATCACTCGAATTTTCGCAATATCCATCTTTCTTGTCTAAATTGAATAACAAAAACAATTGAAAGTCGATATTCAAATGTTTCACATTTTTTAAAAAAAGAACATCATAGAAACCATTTGAAAAAAGTTTCATTCGAAAACCTCAAACCATGAAGATTATATGTCAATTCAAAGAACCTATTACAATAAAACGGCAATTTCATACTTTAACCCTTCGTGTGCTAGCCGCCGGTTTCTGCATTAATAATTTAAATTCTTCTGTCTTTTCTTTCTGTGTCTTGTCTGTTATTCACTGAAACTCTCATGACTTTCTAAAACAATCAAAACTTGGCGTCTAGTAGCAACTACGTCGACGCCAGTTTTTATCCAATTTGATCCGTGGTACGTTATTAAATTAGTTTTATAATAGACGTAAGACGACTCCCGTATTTACCCGAAGATAGGGTTTGACTTGTTAATCTCAACAACATTTTCTATGGGGAAACTCCACTTATAATTGAAGTTTTCCCCATATATAATAAAAGGTGGGCGTATTAACGAGTAAAAATCTCCATTATCGGATAGGTATTTATAATGTGGGGATTTTACAACACCCTGTAGATTAGTTTGTCACCTTCACGACACAAGATATTGTTTCTTTATGTGATTTTTATTTGTCACTCGGTCTGCAAGCCAGCATCGTTAACTAAACAGATGATAAATATTTTTAAGGCACATTTTTTATTTTTGTCTGTTATCGAGTTTCTGCTGATTTGGAGGTTAAACCTTGAAATCAGCATATAATTGCACACGACACTTAGTTACAGAGTTAGCCCTCGCTAAGGCGACTTGTTTTCGTTGCATGTGGTGGTAGCATGTGACCCCTTACTACCGAACTGAAAGACCACGACAAAACTCGAGGAAGAAAACCCGGCTCCTCGTACACACTGACCTGCGACACACTCGAAGAGGCAGACCACCAGCATCAATGCCAACACTCGAATGAAGATGGCTCCTGGAGGCCCGACGCGGTGATTCGACCTGTCTTGTGCCATTGTTGTGTAGCCGGGATACCCTTGGAAGAAAAGAGTAGGCTGGTAGGCTGGTTAGTAATATATATATATATATATACATACATATATATATTTATTATATATATTGAGGCGACTAAGGAAATCAATTACCAGGAGACGGGCAGCAGCGTCTTCCTGAGAGTCCAACCGCATACTGCGATCGGCAACCCGCCTTTCAAGCGTGGCGATTATGGTAAAACCCCTCATAGTTGTGGGGGCCACGAGGGAGGCCTGTGTCCTGCAGTGGGCGTCAAGTGGCTATATATATATAATATTGTTATGTGTTGCAGTACGCCAGCGAGATAGTGCTCCTTTACCATAGTCTAATTTTATTTTTATTTTTTATAAAATAAAAATTAAATATATAAAATAAGTCTTACAAATGGGCAGTAACTTGGCTCACCTCTACCAATAGAGCTTTCCGTAGATGGACTGCTTGCACGATAAAGGAGCAGCTGTAAAAAGTAGTGTGAAGGGGCCATTGAGTTAAAGTACTACCGCCAAATTAGCCGCCGATGTGACAGGGCATTTAAAAAAGTAAAATTATTCTGTTATCATAATTTTATCAAAACTTTTGCAGAACTCTCCGATAAAAAGTGATTCCATCAGTTTCTTTTTGCTTTTCGTGAGTAGTTGTTCCACTTTCTAAAAACACATGAAGGCATAATAAAACTGAATTTTAACGGATATTTACTCGTTTATTTTTCCATTTTACAATTTTCCGACGTTTCGGTACTTTTGCAGGTGCCGTGGTCTCAGTTGACTGAGTTGGTGTATCTTTCTTGACCGTTTCTTTCCTATAATGATACGCGAGGCAATAGAGATCCGCCGGCATCCAAATTTTAATAGAGATCGTGGTTGGAACATAGCTACAGCATGGGAACCAGTGCTTAAGTGCATGAGACCCCCTTGCTAGAAGTGTGACTGTAGATTTAATTTAAATTTCAATAACTAATAATCAATATTATATTCTTTTTGTTGCACTAACCCGTGCTGAGGACAATTTTTAAAAACCTATTTAGAGGCTAAAAATTCCACCGATGGCGGGACTTGAACCCGCGACCTCTGGCTCACCGTGCCAGCGCTCTCCCAACTGAGCTAATGGGCAAGTGCAAGCATCGATGAAATTTTGAGCCTCTTTACAAACTTCTCCTTATTACGTACAGGCAGCGAAATCTGACCGAAGCAATTTACATCACTTGCAGCCCCGAGTAACCCACTTTGCAGTTAGGTTTTTACATCGGAATGATATCGCTGTACCTACATGATTATATTCTTTTTGTTGCACTAACCCGTGCTGACGACGATTCGCCACAAACTTATTCTCGCATTGATTGGCCATTACAATTTTCCACGCATTCACAGATGCATTGTTCTCTTTTTATTTATTAAATCTTAACTAATAGAAATCGAGGCTGGCTTTCCAAGAAAACCGGAAATGAATGACGTCAGTATGATGTAGGCAGGGAGGTGGTTGGTCACTAGAGCTCCTTTAACTGTATGTACATCTGCGAATTTTACACGCTAACTGTGAAGGAAAACTTCGTGACGAAACCTGCGCCTTGGTTGGTTCCGCACGTATTGACTTGTCTTTTCTGTGGGCTAGGCCGACTAAGCTGGCAGGATGGTAGGTGCTGGGCAAGCCTAATCCATTTAAAAAAAACTACCTAAAAAAAAATAACCAACGACCCGACTGGCGAGCATTAACTTCTAATCAGGCGGGACCAAGCTAGGTTCCTCGGAAGGAGTTTCAATATTGAATTCGGGTCCCACCTGCTTAGTATTTTTAGTGATTTGTATTGTTTTTGTTGGCTTTTACTGAATTTAGGTGTTCACTTACCTCAGAGCGTGAAATTGCCAATTCACGCTGGGCACGCGTTACCACGCGTATTAACTATGGGCCTATTTACCATTGAGCCCATACTCTCTCTCTGAGAGAACCCCTGTGCTCTGCAGTGAAACGTAGCATATATAAAAAATAAATAAATTGCAGTCGACAGGACAAAGTTATTAATTACTGTAATAGTATAGATATATTGAAAACTCTGTTAATTAAGCAAACCTGTTTTGAAAAGAATAAATGTGGAGTTTCTTTGTTAGCTTCTTCTCCGCATAATCAATTAATGGTGAAACTAACAGCTTTGACGTTCATTAAGTAAACATTTTGTTTTTATAGTGAATAAAAATTGTTGACTTTGACTTTGATAGTTTGAAAGAATACAATATGTTAATATATTTTAAAATATAATAATAGAATTTAGAATACTTTCAAGAAATTGCTTAGGATTACAATTTTGATAAAACTTCATTCATATTCAAGTACTATGACTTCTTTCCATTCTACTCTTTCTATAAATCATGTGATATGTACGTTTTGTAACCTTATTAAAGTTTTTAGAGTACAAATCTTTTTGCAGTTGTGTGAGACATTCCTGCATTACAATTTAGTTTTATTACATAAAATTAACTTCTTAATATAATTATCTTCTGACGAACGTGTTTTAAAAATCATTTTATTTGAATTTTTGCAGGCACGTATATTATTTCTTGGCTAAATAAACACCTATGTGCCTTCACATAAATATTAGTTCAGCTAAATTACAGTTTCTCATTTTTATTTGCCGCTTGTAAATTAAGGGCATATATTTACCGAAATAAAATAAATAAAATAGATTTTCAAAGCTTCAAAAAGTATCCTCGTTTGCAAAGAAAAAAACTCACCATTAAACACTGGCCGCTAAAAACGCGACATCGATTTATTAAAAAAGAAAAGTAGTCGCCGACTCACTTGTAATACTGGCAGGTCTGGTCCGTGGCCAACAGGTGTCTACTCTCGTACACCGCGAGCTAACCGCTTTTATACAAACGAGCATGCTTAGTCGGGCCACCTTAATAAAACACACGTATCCCCTCCGTCGGAGCGGTTCCACGTGAGCCTTATTGGCTTAAGATAAGGCTGATAGGACGTGGGTAGAGTTCAATAATTTTGTACTTTTGTGGGAAATTACAGCGTATTCTATTGTAAGTGTAGGATTAAAATATTTCGGTACCAATCATTGCATATCACGTTTGTATGATTAAAGTTTCCAAACCTTTCACGACGTATCACTAAGCCAGTCAGTTTAACATCGTTTCATAGAATCTATTGGGATGTGTCTACGTGGGAATCGAACCCACGACCTCTGTTTTGGTAGCTAGGCGCCTTAAAGGTTAGACCAACGAGACAGACGAAAATCTGATTATCTTTTCTTTAATTATTTAGAGCAATTTTTTGATAGCTTCATGATTTCTAACGTAACACACACTAACGCTTGTATTCCGGTGTGGTAGACAAAGACCAGGTTCTACCACTTATCACCATCCTGAATTCTATTTGAATATATTTATTGCGTGACATTATACCTTTACAAAAATTAGATGTTTTTGTACAAAAATTACATGTCTTGACTACAATCAACTTAGTTCTACGGTAGGCCGTATTATTGTATAATTACGCTTTCACCTCAAAACCGTACTAGACAAGCCTGTATCATGGCTTTCGTCCTCAGAGCATTGAATTATCTGTGCTTTCGTCGCCTCGTTCTGAGTCTCAGAAACATTTAATTATTGTAAGGCTTTTTTTACCCGAAAAAAAAACTGAAAAAAAAAACTACAAAACTGGTCCGTTAACAAACGACTTAGGGCCCTTGCACAAAACGATGCCACGTCGCATCATAAATTGATTCGCATCGACGTTCATAATGATTAAAGGGATGAACCCAAAATCTTCTTTGTTTCTTTTTCCTGTATCTTCTTAGCAATAACAGAAGTGAGCATTTATTTTTACGATTCATGTAAAAATAAACCTAGTTTACAAAATACGTTCAGTACGGTTGACGGTCGTCGAAGGAACGGTCACCCGAATCGTGGAAGGGAGATTTCGTGTTGCCTTGCCGCACCAAATCGTTTTGCAGTTTTCTGCGTTGCAAATTCACATCGTGCCGATTCGCAGAGCCTTAGGAAGTAAAAAGCAGCTCTCTATAAAACGCGATTGTTTTACCGATAGCGCTGTCCACGGGAAGTGATTCGATTCATTTCCTCGTTTGCGCCCTTTAGTGCACTTTCATAACTAAGTTTTCTTAACTGGTTAAGAAAAACCCTTTTTTATTATTGTTTTCACAACTGGTTTTTAAACAAGAATACGAAGTGTTCATTCATAACTGACAATCACAAATAGTTAAGAAACGAATAATTATGATTATGTTTTTATAACTAGCTACAGTCAGCATTAACATTTTTCCTTTAACCTTAAATCAAACACAAAATGTAAATTCATATATAATAGTCGCATTTTAATCGCCTGACTCTATAATAATGGTGTCCGATGATTCGGACGCAATGTCGTCTTCAAAGTAGATGACAGTTGCATCCGAATCATCGCCCATCGCGTCGGGCTCGTTCTTCGCCGCCACCTCCTCCTCCTCCGCCGCCTCCTCTGCCACTTCATCGCCCTCTGCTATTGTTAAGACTGTAAGAAGTAGGTAAATATAAGAAGTAAAGTACAATATCAATGTTTTATTTTGCCGAAATCATCTGTTGTCACTAAAATTTTAAAATACTTACGTTGATCTATGTCAATTGCCTCGTCAAAGGTGTTTTTTTCACGTATGTTTTTTTTCCATTCTTATTATTATTTTGCATTTTTATTTTTTGCTAATTGTAACTTTAAAAACAAGCCACAAGCCGCGTTGATTTTACAAAACAAATACCTACAAACTTATATTTGAAATGATAAAGTCACAAATTCCTGAATGGAACCCCGTAAAATTGACACTGGATTACGAAATCTCAGCAATGAAAGCAATACGAAAAATTTTCCCGAATGCAGTAATGAAAGGATGTTATTATCATTTTTGTGCCAGCCTTTTTAAAAAGGCGAAACGATTAGGGATTAAATCTACAATACAAAGACGACATATTGCGAGATGTGCTGGCTTAGCCCGATTGCCATTGAGATATGTAATGGCAGGTTACAAGTATACAGTGACCAAATCCCCGAAAACTGAAGCAGTGATAAAGTTCAACAACTACCTAAACCGTTACTGGTTCAGCGACGTAAATTTTATCAAGACTTGGTGCTGCTACGGCGAGGAAATTCGGACCCCCAACAATCTAGAAGGCTGGCACGCAAGACTTAATAGAATGGTTGGACGCCAAAACCGTCGCTAGCAACAATTCTGAATGTTCTTATTAAAGAAACAAAAATTTCAATGTCGTTCAAAACAAACAAAAACACATCGAACAAAAATTACCAAGAGATTGACCAAGAAATTGCGGATACTATACATCTTTTAACAAATAAGTCTATCACTGTTGGACATTTTTTAGAAATAATTGCCCCATTTAAATATTAAGTAAAAGTTAATTTACCTAAATTACATTTTGTGTTTGATTTAAGGTTAATCTGTTGGATAATGACCTTGAAAAAGAACAATAGAATCTATTGTTATGGTGAACCCGATCGGGTTAGATAAAATTTAACCGGTTAAAGGAAAAATGTTAATGCTGACTGTAGCTAGTTATAAAAACATAATCATAATTATTCGTTTCTTAACTATTTGTGATTGTCAGTTATGAATGAACACTTCGTATTCTTGTTTAAAAACCAGTTGTGAAAACAATAACAAAAAAGGGTTTTTCTTAACCAGTTAAGAAAACTTAGTTATGAAAGTGCACTAAAGGGTTTGCGCAATATAATCACCCACCCGCCAGTATATTGACTCCCGCACCTCGACTCACTGTCAGTTTGTTGAAACTGCACTTTAGTTAGAACAGTGGACTTGAAAGCAATAGATCTATGTTCGATTCCCGGTGCGGGCATGTTGATTTCCAAAGTTACGTACATTTGCGAATTCGTAGTAGCAATACCATACGCTAACTGTGAAGGAAAACATCGTGAGGAAACCCGCGGCTTAGTTGGCTCTACACGTATTGACTTGTCTTTCCTGTGGGCTAGGCCGCCTAATCGGTGCTCTGATATACTCTTATCGGCCCTTTATACGCGACTTTGGGTTATGGAGAGTTTATATTGTAACTAAAGTGGAGAATTCACTTCGTAAATCACAATTAAGTTAAGGGCTTAAACATAAACATTTACATACTGTATCGTGGGAGCCAGAAACAGCCAGATCACAAACATGTAAACATCCAAGATCTGGAGTTTTTTTTTCTTGTCCCCAGCCGGGATTCGAACTCAGAACCTCTCGCATGGTATGCAGATGCACTACCGCTGCGCTACGAAGTCGCTTGATGGTTGTGATGATGGTTGATGATACCCTGAGGTTTGATGACTCCGCAAATTCACGAACCAGTGCGCGGACTCCCTCTTAGATCCGGCGATGTCTAGTCTAGACTAACTACTTCGCTATTGACTTTTAACTTCATCTAACAGACTTGTTTGTTCTAGTATTGTAAAAGCGCGTTTGCTGGCTCAGCTACTGCTTGGTGACGTTTGGTTAGTAATGTATATACTAACTGTGTCTACAAACGTATTTGCCTGGTTTGTTGAAAGTGAAAATGCTTACCGTTTTCCAAAATAGCTTAGCTGTATGTCTTTATTTAATAAGCCTAAATTATGTTTTAAGTAACGCATACAGCGCGTCCCACAGAACCATGTGATATATGGGTAAAATACCTTCAATATTGTCTATAGGTTATTTTGCTTAGTGCATGGAGATATTATTTTATTTTGAGAGGTATGCAATTATACTCGTAGTGCATTTAATTTTTTTTTATATTGTTTGTTTAATCTTCGAATCCAACCAACCAAATATGAAAAAAAAAATGATCCCAATGGGGATGGCAACACATAACTAATTACAGATGGCGCCACTGAGATTTGCTCCGACAATGTTTTGTTTTGTAAGTGTTGCTTATTTTCGGGTTTTTTCACGGAAATTCAACACAAAAACGTTATGAAATACTTTTCACTAAAAAGGGAAAGCTATTGTTTATACCAAAAAATGAAAAAGCAAAGTATTGTATACCGCGAAAGGAATACAGACTAAAAGAATACAGACTAATACAAAGGTAACCTCAAAAATATTTTTCAAACATTTGTTGCAGAAATAATCAAATACCTTTGATTAAATACGTTTACTGGCTGATTTATTGATTATAAAGTGAAAAAATTTAAAGAAGGGCATGTTACGGATCTTTTTGCTTCATATCATATTTTCTGTCATATTTTGTCAATGTCATTGTCTCATTGTCTCAAACCATTTTCTCCCCTACATTTTCTCATTAAATCTTATATTAGCTCTTTAATTAGTTTCTTTACAAGTTTTCCATACAGTCCACCCGTCAGTAACATTTGGTCAGTTACTCAGAAACATTGAAAATCGTTGTAAAATTATCCACACTATGTTCCATATAAAATTACTCATAAAATCATGCTATTTCTCCATGAAATCTCATAATTTTATTCCAGTTTGGAGTCGAAGCACTTTATTAGCATAAAATGATGCTGCGGGACTACTAGGTACTTGAAGGTTCCTATCACCAACAACTAAATTGTCCTATCAGAAGTATTGATACCTATTCAGATCTGCCCAGTTCAATGATATGGGCTGGCTCTGGGTAATTAAGTGATGCTGCTTACCTATTTTGAGATACGGGCTTAGGCCCAAAGGAATGCGTGTTACAATGTATGATTATGATTTTATTCAATAAAACCAATGTTTACACGTACCCAGGAAGAATGTTTTACTTCATTTACAATTCCAGCAATAATAGCTGGCTTTACATTTGCTAAATGAAATCAGAAATCAATAATTTATTTCAACGTAAAGAATTTACATTCTGTTAGCTGAATGTCAATGTACTATGTTACTATGTTAGCCGCTGCCTTCGGGCCGTATTTGTAGTGGAGAAAAAGGCAGCGGGAAAAAAAACTCCACTCTGACCATCTTTTCTCAAATCATCTTAAACTTATACATCAAAGCCTATATGATATGATTCCGTGATAGCCACTAATAACTTTAAAAGCCAAAATAACACTTCTTATAAAAGTAGGAAAAACAGTAATGCTGCGGCCAGACACACGAACAGCACCCGTTCATGAGCATAACGCAGGGGTCAGCCATCACCAGTCTCAACCATTTTAGAGGGAGATAGGTGACCCGGCCACCACGCCACCATTCGAATGACCTTTAGCAAACCTGCAGATTGAGTTCTTGTCAGCTATAAAATGTGTGCTATAGTTATTAATGTGCAATCACGTCGTCAGTACACGTTTTTAAAATTAAATAAATTATAATATTAATAATTAAATAACAATGAAATCGCAGTGGAATTGGCTTACTACCAAGGGCTTATATCGTTCATATACTCGTCTATTCTATAATAGGCTTTTTTACATAGCGATTTTTTAATGAATGTTTTAAATTTATTTTCAGACAAGGATAGAACATGTTCTGGAATTCTGTTGTAAAAACGAACGCAATAGCCTACGAACGATGTATTTACCTTGGCTAAACGAAATTTAGAATAAGCAAGCTTATTTCTATTTCTAGTGTTTACGTTATGGACGTCCCTATTTAATTTGAACATGGTTATATTTTTACGAACATACATTATATTATCGAATATATATTGGCAAGCCAGTGTAAGAATTCCTATTTCTTTGAAACGCTCCCTTAGCGATTCCTTACTGCTTAAGTTGTAAATTGCTCTTACTGCTCTTTTTTGCAAAATAAATATTGTTTCTATATCTGCTGCCCGTCCCCATAATAACAGCCCATATGACATAATACTGTGAAAATAACTAAAATAGACCAGCCTCGCAGTCGGTATGTCTGTAAGTTGCCTAATTTTTCTAACTGCAAATGCAGCTGAACTCAACCTACCCGATAGTTTTTCAATATGCGGACCCCATTGCAGTTTTGAGTCTATTGTTATGCCTAAAAATAGTGTGAACTCTACCAGCTCTAATTTCTCACCAGATATTGTTAGACACGTGTCAACATTTTTAACATTGGGCAAGGAGAACTTGACGCTTTTTGTCTTTTTCGCATTTAACATCAAATTGTTCACCGTGAACCAGTTTAGAACTGTAGATAGAGCATTGTTTACATCGTCAACATTACCTAAACCTCTCTTTACTTTAAAAATTAAGGAAGTATCATCAGCAAACAGTACTATCTGCGATAGTTTTTCTACTAGGTAGGGCAAATCATTTACGTAAACCAAAAAAAGGAACGGTCCTAGTATAGAACCTTGAGGAACTCCTACTTTTACATTAGATCCTGAGGATTTAACTCTATTGATATCTACTTTTAGGGTTCTGTCTGTTAAGTAAGATCGAAGAAGAGCTAGCGATTTATTACTTAAACCATATCGGTGTAATTTTATAAGGAGCGTTTCGTGGTCGACGCAATCGAACGCCTTGGACAGGTCACAGAACACCCCGATGGCATCCTGCGCCTCCTCCCACGTATCAAAGATGTGCTTTATTAATGCTATGCCTGCGTCCGTCGTTGAGCGGCCCTTCGTAAATCCAAACTGTTTCTTATGAAATAGCTTATTTATACTAAAATGAGTCTGCAATTGATGCAAAATTACTTTTTCAAAAACTTTACTTAGGACCGGCAATATTGCTATTGGTCTGAAATTATTGGGATCTTCACTATCGCCAGATTTAAATAAGGGTACTATTTTACTTAACTTTAATAGATTAGGAAAGGTTCCCTGGTCAATGCATTTATTGAAAATTGTAGCAAGGTAAGGTGCTAGAATATGGATAACCGTGGATATAAGTTTAACCGATAATCTCCACAAATCTTCGGTTTTTTTTAAGTTTAACTCTTTAAATATTTTGACAATAGCAAAGGGACTTATATGGGTGAATTGGAAGTCAGCTTTGCATGTATTTATACTTTCCAGAAGTAAAGTTTCGGCTGATTGAGGGGAAGAATTTAAGCTAGCCGTAATTTTGAGGGGTATGTTTTTAAAGAAATTTTCAAATATTTCTGCTATGTCTTCCCTTGAATTGACTAAATTCCCTTCTACCTTTAAAGCAAATATCTGGTCCCTAGGTCTCGTTTTGCCTGTCTCTTTGCTAATTACTTGCCAGACTGTTTTGATTTTATTAGTAGACGCCATAATTTGTTTACTTATGCTAATGGATTTGGCTGCTAAACAAGTTTGCCTAAACGTTTTTGAATATTTTTTAACATACTCTCTAAACGTCGGATCGTGATTAAATTGTTTCTCTTCATACAATTCATAAAGCCTTTTCCTACTTCTATGTAAACCTGGCGTTGCCCATTCTGAAAAACCGCGATTTAACCCTGTAATTTTTTTTACGTTAAATATCTGTTCAAATTTTTTTGATATGGTCGAAAACAGCACTTCATATAATGTATTCGGATCAGTGCTATCAAAATTTAATGAATCTAACTGTGTGCCTAATTTTCTTTTAAATAATTCAATTTTTTTTCTGTTATTGGTCTACAAATTACTTCATTACAAGGTTCTTCTAGTACTGACGGTAGAACTGCCCATAACCCGCTATGATCGGACTGTAAATTATGTATGACCTTTTTTTCTATAAATTGACAATTACAAAAAACGTTATCTATGCAAGTGGCGCTAGTAGCTGTTGTCCTAGTGGGTTCAGTAAATAAATAATGTAAATTAAATTAAATGTGTCTTGCAATTCTCGTTTTTAGTTTGTTTTAGTTTTAACAGTCTAGGTACCTAAACACTGCCTCCGTTTTTAACGAGTGTGAAAGATGTGGACCTGAAAACAAACAAGAATAATAAAACATAACTATGATTCTGAATGTATTTCATTAGTATTAATTTGTTTACTAGAATTAAACTATAAACTTCTTGATAATCGATTTACATCCTCCAAATAGTTCAGGAGCCACAGTAATTCTATTGAAAATTGAGCAGTAAATGCGTAGTAAATAAATCCTTGACATGTAGGAAATATTCTTTCTGCTTATAGAATAGAATTGTATTAAATCAGTACATCCGTGATTGCCCCACAAACAAATTTAAATATATAAACTTGTGGAATACACAAGTTTATATATTTAAATTTGTTTGTGAGCTAAGCGATAGAAGAGAAAGTAATGAATTAATAAACCAGATTTATTAACGTAAATTTACAATTAATCATCATTTGTCATGTTGATAGCGGCATTTCAGATCTTCACGATTCTCTTGATGGCACTGATAGATAAACTGGATTTTCTAATCACTCTGTCAAACACAATGCAATACAAAATTGACCTCAGGCTGCAAATCACGACCAAAACTGACATGGTCGTTGATTTACGTTTACCTGCTACTTTGTATAGCATCAAACGGACCACAGTATTTCCTACACTATTCTGAGCCCGTCTATAATTGCGAATCGGAACACTCTGATTGGACGATGGAATGCCTGAATTGCCTTCCGGATATACTGAGACAACTTTACATAGACCCACTATGTAAACTAAAATCGCTCTTATGTCGATAGAGGAAAGAGCCAAAGGCAATGTAAAAATATTTTGGGTGGGTGGCAGTATGCATTCGTCGCTGATTACAGGGTGGAAGGAATTTGATTGCGAACGAAGTGTTTTTTTTAAGAAGCGTGTCCGACCTTTTTCTCATTTGCATTTTTATATTTGTCCTTTATGACCAGTGTGAATTGGGACTGAGTTTTAAATGAAAAAATGTAAGAAGACAAATTTCAGTTGCCACATAATAAATAAATAAATAAATAAAGATACAAAATAATAACAAAGGCAACCTTAGTCATATGAGACATGATCGAAGCTATCCCCAGCGGTGACAGTCGCCGTGACCGGACTCGGTCGGAAAGTATCATCATCATCATGGTCACATAAATTTAACATGAAGTTGAAGTACCTTCAGTTATTCTCCACGTGCTAACATAATACACAGCGGAAATAATTTAAAATCTATGTTGATAATTATATAACACCTACAGGCACGAATTTTTTATATCTAAAAGTGTTTTTAGTGTTGGCCAATACCCTAAGTTTCTCAGCGCATTTACCGAAACAACTACGAATTAACTAGAGTTTTGTAGTTTGTCAATTAACTCAACAATGACATCGTAATCTTTAATATTACAACGTCATAATATGAAAAAACGTAATATTTTATTGATTACCATGTCTATGGTGCAAAATTAGATAAGTGACATTGTAGTGACATCTACTAACAAAAAGTATTACGTGTTGCTTCAGGTATAAAGCCTCTCGTGCAAAAGGTAGACCTTTTTTGAAGACTAGGTGAATTGCAGGCCTTCTAGTATATTGGAAATGCTCAAAGATGGCGTTGACCCATTGAAAACAGGACATCCTCTATATTGAATTTTTTTACAGTTGCCACTCACATTTAAACAATGCGCTTGTCAAACTTGAAATAAAGTAGCTTTATCTTCTGTTTATCAAGTTACGCCAAAATAATAGGTAACTTGGGACAACGTCTTTTTAATTTAAAAAAAATAGCAAGAGGTGCAAGACATTCTGAATCACCAACAAATATGGAACCATAGCAACTCACATGGTTATAAAGATATTTGGCCGGTTTCCGAACTGAGAATTTCACTAAGTAAATGGTTAACTGTAGTGCTGTCTCTAGGAATTTCTCAGAAAAGAGCGTGACTGAACGTTACTTAAGTATTTACTTAACGAAATTATCAATTCAAAAACTGGCCTATTGACTTGTAACAAATACCCATATCTCTCGTTTGACGAACTTTAAAAGTGTTCCAAGTTTGACGTTTGATGTTTGCCGTTTGACGGTACTAGCAATATTGTCTTTCTATGTCTAAAATCCTTCAAGCAACAGACTATAAATAGGTCGAATAAAAATAAAAAGAATATGCTGTCAAGGGCGCTGTTTTTTCATCCCACAGCATCAAACACGCATCTTCATCCAAGCCATATACACTTACTGCTAATATTGACCTAATCACACGTTTTATCTTATGAGTAAAAATGTATAAATAAATACGGCAGGTTAAAGCGGTACATAAAAAAATATTTGGTCTGTGAATTCTATAATTCTCCCAGAACTGTAACAAATAATGTTTCCTTCGCATGAAGTGTAAAGGCGAATTCATTAAATTTAATATTAAAAGTTGTTCGATTAAAATTACACTGATGGGTAACCTTAATTTATTACCATGCCAAATAAACCATATTTTGTATGAAATATTACGACAGATTCAATATTTTTTTATAAATTAGGCATATGTACAGTCTATCAAACTTACAGTACATATAGGCACATTAAAATTTGAGTGTAGTTTCATCTGTCTTTAGGGGTGTTGACACTTTTTCTAAGACAAATCTCAACATCTACTGTGTCAACAAAACATATATTCTAGGCTTATATAACAGGATGAAGCGAGTATAATGAATCGTGTGATTTTAAAACGACACATGTCCTTTCATTACAACTTTGCAGGAAATAGAAAAACTGTTTTATTCAAATACTAATATCTACAACAGCAATATTTTAGCATATTATATTGATTTCTGTATGAATAAACTACAATTTTTTTTTCTAATGTAAATCAATAGGTAGGTGTAAATAATTTAATAAAAAAAAATGGGCAAGTGTTATTTTAAAAACACATGTGACTTGTGTTGTTTTAAAATCACACGATTCAATTAGTGATTAAACGAACTTACCTGTAAGTGAAGTTCTATCATATTTAATTGTCCAAATTGTTCACAAATCGAAAAGGTGAGGATGGCGGTAAGATTGCCTCCATTTTAATATGTTCGTTACACGTAAGTATTAGCGATTTCACTATGTTGCAGACTACGACTATGTCGTAAATATTAGTGGTAAAGTTATTTTTTCGGGTGAAAAAATTTCGTTTGGTCACTTATAAACACTATGTGCAGTCTTATGTACCAACCGGCTGCGCCATGTCGAGAGTCGATGAGACGTTATTGAAACTACGCAATCAGATCAAGACTAGTTTATTGTATATCTGTAATTATATACTACCTACCCACATCTAGATGCAATACAGATATACAATATATCGAGAATGTTCCCCTACATTAGTGAATAAGTGGCGGTCGAATTGCAACTGTGAATGCAGGTCACATGTTCTCCGTTGAGTCGTCGCCAGCATCCACCCGGAAGATGGCGTTGAGATCGCCGTTTTCTTGCGCAAACTTCAAACCATCCTGAAAACAAGATAATTCGCGTTTCAGCCACTAGATGGTGGTAATAAAAATAATACTTTAAAACACGAATATGATAATACGATTATATGATGATGGGTACGATAAAAGGTACTATATATACGCATTATCTTTTCAGGATACTTGCCGATATTGACAGACGATGACAAGAAGAAACCAGATAGCACACGCCAAAGTGACAGCAGACTGTTATATTGCCAAAACAACGGGAATAAAGAGATTAAATGTTCCTTATTTAAAAAAAAAACCTACTTAGATGCTAAAAAATCCACCCATGCCGGGACATGAACCCGCGACCTCTAGCTAACCGTGCCAACGCTCTCTCAACTGAGCTAATGGGCAAGTGTAGGCATCAGTGAAACTTTGAGCCTCTTTACAAACTTCTCTGTATTACATACAGGCAGCGACATCTGGCCGAAGCAATTTACATCACTTGCAGCCCCTTCCTTATTGTCAGTGTAAGTGAATATACTTATGAAAGTATATTCACAAACATGAGTTTGTTGTTTGAACTGAACGAAACAAACTGCATTGTCTAAGAAATTACACTTGACTTTTTATTTTCACAATCAATATTCACTCTAGAAACTACTGCTGTACGTCACAGTTTAGCAAAGCAACATGAAGAGAGTACGTTGAAGTTGCTGCACCGACAATAGTCCAACTCCAATAACCTATAGTAGGTTTTAAAAATAGGCAATATTTTATTGTAACATATAAACACCCTACCTTTCTATAGAGGCACGGGATTATTCGAATTGCTCGAGGTATTTTAAATGGCTTAACGTTAAAACACTGGTACGGTAACCTAGACATTATATTCTTTTTGTTGCACGTGGTTGCACTAACCCGCGCTGAGGACAGTTTTGGGCAGGCTTGCCCATTAGCTCAGTTGTGCGAGCGCTGGCACGGTTAGCCAGAGGTCGTGGGTTCAAGTCCCGGCATGGGTGGAATTTTTCGCCTCTAAATAGGTTTTTAAAAACCTAGACATTGTTCTTGAAACGTGTTTCTCTGCTAACTTTATTCATAAAAATCTAACACAATAATTAAATAAAGGATTCTCTCACCAGGTCCCCTTTGGCCACCATCCGTCGCAGCAAGCGGGCCAGGTACCAGTCGGGGGCGTATGCTAGGGGCTCCACCGAGCGCTTGCCGTGAGCTGGAACAATTATTTAGTTGGACTGGTAATTCCATCCTTTGTACCGCTATCTTAAGAACGCTCGTAATGTTTGATTTGGCAATTGCGTCTGGAAATGAGAGAATGGAAGAAACAACAAACTAATTCTCCGTAAGCCCATATTAGAGACGTACAAAAATTGCCCATAAAATCTATAAAAATCTAGAAACAAAACCCAATTAATATAAAGAAATTGTGAATGATTCAGCTTATATTCAGATAAAAACTGAACTACAAGAAAACTTAAAAAGTGTTACTATAATCAAGAACTGTAGATAATACTAAATTTTTTGCTTGCAGTACAGCTACAAAAAATTCGCTATGAAAATAAAAAAAATAAACAAACAAATGTTGGATAAGAACGATGGAAATTGAGAACGTCAAATTTTAAAGCAACGAATTAAGTAGGGTAGATTATGGTTATAAGCGACTCGTATATTTTTCTCCCGCTCTCCCACTAAAAATTTAAAAATAAAAAGCTTTAAATAAACAATAAAAACCGACTTCGAATCACTACAGCACTAAAAGGTTACATGTGTACATACTTCTAATTATTTAAATTAGTTGTAACTTTTAGTGCTGTAGTGATTCGAAGTCGGTTTTTATTTTTTATTTAATTTTTTTTTAGTTAGTAGGCTTAAATCTATATTATGTTAGTACTCATGAATAAAAAACAATATATTAAATTACAAATTACATTTAACAGTACACAACCGTTACGAAAACCGTTTTTACGATAAGCCACTTTTTATTTTTTATTTCTTATGTTTTATTTTGTGTTGGGCAACACCAACAAATATTCTATAAAAAATCAAATATATTATTAAATCATGTCAGACGATTGATTGACAGCGTAGGGTAGTTATCTTTTTTTAGTAATATAACCTTTATTATTATTATTATTTAATTATTTATTGCAAAAGATCGGTATAGTAAGTGGTCTATTACTAATACAAATTTTACTAATACCAACTAACGATTTGTGCTCAAGGTAGGAAATTTGAACAGTAAAATTCGCGAAAACTCGTAAAATTTTGTAGTTAATAAAGTGCGTAACGTAAGTTCGGTTTGGTAATTGAAATCATGCCGAAATTATTTAAGAATCCTCCATGGATTTCCAAAAAGACCGGTTGGATGCGGCTTGCAAAAGTTCTCGAATGGAGACCACATATCGGCAAGCGCAGCGTAGGACGACCAGCCACAAGATGGACAGATGACCTCGTCCAAGTGGCAGGAAGGCGCTGGATAATATACGTACTTATCTATAAAAGAAACGGTATTTAGGTAAGCCGTAAGTTATTAAATTAGTGCAACTCGCGACGAGTGACGGCGCGTGAAAAATGAGACCTCTCGAACCTTGGGATTATAATATATAATAGTAGATTACGCATTAAGGGGATAAAGCAGTGTATTATGTCTCGGGCAATATTTTGAACCCCAAGGACGAGGGATCCTAGGGTTAACTCACGAGCGAAGCGAGGGAGTTACAGAGTTAACTCCCGAGCGAAGCGAGGGAGTTAAAGCTAGAATCCCGAGGCCGAGGGGTTCAAAAACGCCCGAGACAAATACACTGCTTTATCCCCAAAATGCATACTCTACTTTATATAAACACTGCGAGGCAATAAAACATAATACAATTAAAAAGAAAAAGTTTTCATTCTAATTTTGAATAAATTCTTCTTGGTGTAGGGCTCTATGAAAAGTTCCAAAAGTTTATGGAGGTTGTTGGGAGTATGTTAAAGTTATTGGTTTGTTAGATAGACCGCCAAGGCTGAGAGGATTGACTTATTTTTTTTTTAATGCAGCCTATATACGCCCCACTGCAGGGCATAAGCCTTCCCTCAGAGTGATTATGGGCTTAATTACCACGCTGATTGGCAATTTCAAGCGCTGAGGAATTTGAATACCTCAACAAAGCTGGGCATTAACGCGTTAATCCGTTATTTTTAAGTTGACTTTAATAAATGTTAAGAAACTCGTAAACTCCCGTAAATTTCCCCAAGTCTGTTAATCGTTAATCCAGTACTTACTGTTTATTAAAAAGATACCGCACGCACCGCGCCTCGCCGCGGAACACAGTCTGATAAGTACGTTCGGGCTGAAACTAGGTAGGTACATATGCATTGGCACTTCTGTTAATCCCTAACATGTCCTGGTGTGATGGGTATTGTAAAAACTGAAAGTAGAAAGTTTTGATGGAGATTTTTACCAATAAACTCCCTATCACCTTGACATAAGGTTTTCATAAAAGTAACGTCAGTCTGTAATATATTACAAAGGTTTACTCACCTCCATAACATGAGTGTCCATACTTGAGGCACCCCACTGAAATGAGAAAGAAAAGTAACAAAGGTCAAAAGTATTATTTCGGTTGCTTTTTGAAATTTTTTATCGACATAGAAAGGATTGTAAGTGAATTTAGATTGTGATTTTAGAGAAAAATAAGTTTATTTTTTATCTATATAAAGTATATGTACCTATATGAACAGTGGACGGCACATCACCTTTTACATTCGTCCAGTCGCTTTGGGCGACATTACCATTGAAAGGTAAAGGTTAAGTGATGTGGCCCTTCCATCTAAGTAAATGTGTTTTGTATGTATTTTTATGTATTATTTGGTCACCTGTGTCTTCGTTTATGAAGTTTACTTTTTTTAAGTTAAATTTTAGATCAAAATGATATTCGTATCCGCGCATTTCGCATACCATGCCAGCGGTCTAACCATCAATCCATTCGGATCTGGCCTCGACTCTACCAGCTTTCTATTTGACGTGATTTCGTTGGTGTTAAAGTTAGAAATATATCGAGACTAGTGATGGCCAGGGAGAATGTTCCCTATCGAAATAATTTACAGGAAGCTCAGTGAATTTGTGAATTATGCAGTGAATAACTGAGAAGAGTAAGGAGAACTCTTTATTACACAGCTAGAAGAAAGAATTACAAGTGATATCTTGAAAAACGAACGTGAATTAATGGAACGAAGACATCACTTTTCAATTTGTAAGGTCTCGCCGTGCAAGAATATTCTCGTAGAAAAAAGTGTCCTCAGCGCATTTTTAAACGAGACTCATTGTGCGAGTATATGGTGATCATGAGGTTGATAATGCATTAACCATCGCCTGTAGGACAGGCCCCTCTTTGCGGACGATAAACAAAAAATTGCTCCATCCTGCACACGCGTAGCGGATGAGAGCGGAATGGCGCGTGTCTTGTATATTCTCGCGAGCGTGATATCCGCCACGCTACCCGATACACCCGATGGCAATTCAATACGCCGAATTACCTCAACACAACGTATAATGTAGCCTATCATATAAAACGCATAAGACGTCAGAGGCGATGCGTCTAGCTGCCACTCCCCGCTAATGCACTAGGATGACTTTGTTATGGCTTTATGAGACACGGGAGTGGCATAAACCAGGGACTGCCACTTGCCACAATCCTGACAGATCACTTTCGCTTCCTCAACATTCATAAGTCGTTGCATGCACGCACGCCGGTACTTTTATCTTATAATTATTGGATTTAATTAGCGTACTACATGGAGCGTTTAAAATACGAGTTAATCCATTATTTGAGTAATTTCTGAAAATATGTAATTAAGTAAAAACATTATTTTTTGTTGTAATTATTGGGTTTAATTTGCATAATACATGAAGCGTTGCAAATACGAGTAAACTCATAATGTGAGCAATAATATTTACAAAACCAAAAATGAAACTAAACTAAACGTAAACCTATTTTCTGATTTAAATAAAATATTTGAGCTCGTGTTGTGCCCACCCCAATAACATTGGGGAACACGACTCTCGAAGTTGTAGACGAATACGTCTACTTAGGACAAACAGTCCAACTAGGCCGGTCCAACTTCGTGAAAGAGGTCAATCGTCGAATCCAACTCGGCTGGGCAGCTTTCGGGAAACTTAGAAAAGTCTTTTCGTCTAATATACCTCAATCGCTCAAGACAAAATTATACAACCAGTGTGTGTTACCAGTGATGACTTATGGCACTGAAACGTGGTCTCTCACTATGGGCCTCATAAGAAGGCTCAAGGTCACGCAACGAGCTATGGAAAGGGCTATGCTCGGAATTTCTCTACGAGATCGAATCAGAAATGATGAGATCCGTAGACGAACGAAAGTCGTCGACATAGCCCAGCGGATTAGTAAGTTGAAGTGGCAGTGGGCGGGGCACATAGCACGCAGAACTGATGGCCGATGGGGCCGAAAAGTTCTCGAATGGAGACCACATATCGGCAAGCGCAGCGTGGGACGACCAGCCACAAGATGGACAGATGACGTCATTCAAGTGGCAGGAAGACGCTGGATGCAGGCCGCTTCCAACCGGTCTTTTTGGAAATCCATGGAGGAGGCCTATGTCCAGCAGTGGACTTCTTGTGGCTGAATGATGATGATGATGATTTGAGCCAGATCGCTGTCGGCTGTAGAGTACCGAGAAGGCCGGCGACATTGCGTCACTGTATAGCGAGGCTTAACCTTAGGCAAAAGTAAGCAGAAGCCCTCGGATGTCCACCAGGCGCGCCTTCGGACCCCGTAGCTCTACCTACCCCGAAAGGCACAAATATGTAGCCATGACTTAGGGATTCGCATGCGCATATCTGCGTCTTTTATTGGACTCTGCATTAAATGCCACCGCAACCGCATGGCAGGTGATCGCTTAGATAGGAGACTGTGCAAGGGTATCTACGTTGAGTCCCAGGCCAGCGAACGCGCATCCTTTCATGGAATGGGCGTCATTCCGTCAGGCCTCCTGCTATCGCCACGTGATATCCCAGTCGGCTCAAAGACTGCAGGCACACTTGCGCTGGCAAGGTGTCTAGCGTGTCTAGACAGACGTCCAGCGCTCCGGTGGCACGCCAGACCATGGTGACCTAACTCGTCAACGCATCCACCGCAGCGGCAGCGATGTGGCTGATTGGTCCTGGCCGCCAGCCTCAAACTAACTACCAAACTAAAGGTAGTCCTTTCCAAAAGGGTACCTGTGCTCGCCGATGGGAGGGCCCTCAACCAGTAACCCGACTCTGGCTCACAGCTCGCTAAGAGACGAGTACGCTTCACATCGTTGCCTGCAGTTTCATGGAGGTCCTTTCGAACCTAAATGCAGAGCGGCTCGTCCTAAAGTCTCTGCAATGCCACATTTGTCGGCATGGCTTGGACCGCTTGTGTTGGTCTAGGGGCTCCTGTCCTCAGCCAAGCGCTCCACCTCTACGTCTCCAAGAGACGAAGAAAAAAATTTAACAATGAGGCCAATCGTGCTATGGACCGAGTAAAGGAACGCCGGAAGGGCTACGCTTGATGCAGTTCCTATACCTAGACTACCGTGACGGATTGAAAGTGTGGCCTGGGTCCAGCAGAAATCTGTTTAAAAAAATGTATTTATCACACTTATAGATTCCAGAGCATGCACATAATATAACAAAAGTAGAGAAAGATGTGTGATACAAAGGATAGGGCTCAGCTTAGTGCTGTGGGTCCATGCATCATCACAGCACTGATTTTCGGCCCATCACTGTTCTCACTATGACTAAAACTTTAAAGCTTGTAGATTTCAAAAGCGAACACTATAATTATAACAAAACGTGGAAACAAAAAACATTGATTATGCAATATTTAGTAGTATCTAGCGTAGTATGGAACAGCTGATACTTTATTGGTATTTTGAAATGATCCCCCTATTAAAAGTTGTTGGTGTTGACGAGTATAACCCTCTCCCCCTTCATTTTGTTACATCCTTGGTATTTATAATCATCGTTTTAGTATCCCATTTTTTTATAATGATGTTTGTTACAACCACAAAAGTAACAAAACAATTTAACCTGTTAGATTGAAAAAAATTACCTTAAAAAAAACACCTTTGTTACGGTGGCCCGATTAGATTATATAGAATTCTACAGATTAATATACTTTTTGTGCCCTTTGTGGTTGTTACAAAATTTTGTTTGTGTTATGAAATTGGCACTCAATAATATCACTACAGAAATATTCGAGCCATTTACATACCTATCACATCTATAGAGGCTAATTTATAATTATTACGTTGCTATGGTAGGGTCCTCACGAATCGTCTCGAACGCAGGTTTGATGACTTCCAGCCTCCCGAACAAGCCGGTTTCCGAAAGGGCTTTAGTACCATAGACCACATCCACACGCTGCGGCAAATTATACAGAAGACTGAGGAGTATAATTTGCCATTCTGCTTAGCGTTTGTGGACTATGAGAAAGCCTTCGATTCTATCGAGACATGGGCAGTGCTCGAGTCTCTCCAGCGTTGCCGTATTGACTATCGGTATATCGAGGTGCTGAAGTGCTTGTACAACAGCGCCACCATGTCGGTCCGAGTACAGGAGCAGAATTCGGAGGCAATTCCATTGAGAAGAGGCGTGAGACATGGAGACGGTATCTCTCCGAAACTGTTCACAAACGCACTGGAAGATGCCTTCAAGCTTCTGGAATGGCAGGGACGCGGCATCAATATCAATGGCGAGTACATCACGTACCTTCGATTTGCCGACAATATAGTAGTCATGGCAGAAACGATGAAAGACCTCGGCATAATGCTCGAAGACCTCAGTCGAGTTTCCCAACGTGTGGGCCTTAAAATGAACATAGACAAAACGAAGGTCATGTCGAACGCCCGTGTTGTGCCCACCCCAATAACGTTGGGGAACATGACTCTCGAAAATGTAGACGAATACAACTAGTGTGTGTTACCAGTGATGACTTATGGCACTGAAACGTGGTCTCTCACTATGGGCCTCATAAGAAAGCTCAGGGTCACGCAACGAGCTATGGAAAGGGCTATGCTCGGAATTTCTCTACGAGATCGAATCAGAAATGATGAGATCCGTAGACAAACGAAAGTCGTCGACATAGCCCAGCGGATTAGTAAGTTGAAGTGGCAGTGGGCGGGGCACATAGCACTCAGAACTGATGGCCGATGGGGCCGAAAAGTTCTCGAATGGAGACCACATATCGGCAAGCGCAGCGTAGGACGACCAGCCACAAGATGGACAGATGACCTCATCTAAGTGGCAGGAAGGCGCTGGATGCAGGCCGCTTCCAACTGGTCTTTTTGAAAATCCATGGAGGAGGCCTATGTCCAGCAGTGGACTTCTTGTTGCAGAATGATGATGATGATATGGTATTCAACTGACGCGACTACTTTATCATAAATAAGGATGTTTTTCAGCTGGATCTGGAAGGTACTGAGGTGTGCGTAGAAGAAAAAGTAGCATCGAGAGTATTTTGGGTAAAATAAAAAAAACTGTGTTCAGTTCTGAATGCTAAGGATTAATTTGTTAATCCACCTACATTTGTATAAAGATTTAAGATTATACTACTTTCTAGTATAATCTTAAATCTTTATACTTGCCAATTTTCACATAAAAGAATTGTGCCAATTTGAATAAAATATCTTTTGTGTAAATTAAAATATTTGTATGGGAAAAGTATCACATTTAAACATTTTTAACGGTTATAAAAGAAAAAGTATGTATAATTACTTCTACGACTATATAATCTAATTTATACTTCTAATTAAATGTGGATTTAATTAGAAGTATAATTATTGTATTTCTGGTTCTTTTATAGATATTAGTAAAAAGTAAAATTATTCTTTTATAACCATTACAAATGTTAGAAAGGGAAATTGTTAACAGAATGTAGAGCCAGCAGGGTACTTCGAGTTACAAAAATATTTACTTGCATCGGATTAATTGTAAAAGTTAGTAAGTAAACACAATTTTTTCTTAACTGAAACCCCCGAGGGCTACAATGGGGAATCGTTGTTTCTGGTACCCACGACACAGGGTATCCTAGTGTGGGGCCAGAAGCAATGTATGTGCCTGTATGTAAATGTTTATGTTTATGTTATTATATTTATAACCTCTAAAATATTTTTTAAACATTTCTTGCAGAAATAACCGCAAACCTTTAAGTAAATACCTCTTTACTGGCTGATTTATTCATTATAAAGTGTAAAGTGTTAAATTTATTTATGAAAGTTACTCAAAAACATCGAAAATTGTAAAATTATCCACACTATGTACCACATATACTCACGTGTACTCATAAACTTATACTATATCTACATGAACTCTCTTAATTTTATTCCAGTTTGGAGACGAGGCCGCTTTATGAGCATAAAAAGGATCAAGCCCACAGCTAAACCCAAAATTGAACCTTTTCCCTCCTGAAGGGAAGAAAACATATATTTTGGGGCTCACCAAGGCTTGACCCGAGAAAGCTTCGCCTTCGGAGAAGGTACTGAGGATTGTTCCGCGCCGCCGGCCGCAGCCTGCCCCTCTCCGCACCCGAGCACTCGGGCCGCGGGGAGGGTTATCCGATAGGGTTCCAATGTATACATAGACACGTAGAGAGAACTAGACGTTATCTCTGAAGGGTCAAGCCTTGGCTAGCCCCAAAATATACGTTTTCTTCCCTCCGGGGAAAAACAGTTAAATTTTGTGCATTATCTTCTACAGAAAGCTGTTAACCTGACGTGCTAGGACATACCTATAGGCTTCAGGTTCTTCTTGGATTTCTTATCTTTGGTACTTTTCTCTGTGGATGAAATAGATGGTTTGTTAGTACCCGGCGATGAATGCGGCTTCGTTTACGTTGTATTTTTATCTGTGTAGACAGTTTAGATATAATAGGAAAATAAAAACTACTCGGCCTTCGGGTTTTTGGTTCTGTATGGCAAATCCGAAAAAAAAAAACTAAAATTATTATTTAAAAAAATACCAGATTGCAGGTGTAAAGCAAGTAACACCACACGGATTCAGTACGAATCCGTGTGGTGTTATTCGAAAATATTGTAGAATCTCCTCCCTAATTAATTGTGTGTGTTCAAAAGGAAAAATGCAGGCAGCATGAAAAAAACCGTTCTTCGACATACGCAGGATATTAATGTGTGTCATCTCCTTGTCTAGGCGGGACAGGTCAGCTGCAGGGGCGATGCCGCGCTTGTTGTGGGTGCGACGCGGTCGGAGTGTCTTTTCGACCAGAATAAAACCGTCCCGGTCAAAAACCAGTTTCGGCGGGCGTCAAGTAGGCCCCAGAGTAGACGCCAGCAAAGGTTGCATTTTGTGGGCAGAATTAGCAGATGGTGCGTGACGCGAGCGGCTGTGCCGTGGGCGGCGGGGCGTTTGGACGTAAAAAACGATTAAATGCCACTCTAAATTTGCCTACGTTTTTTTACCACGAATTTTGAAAATGTGTTTCTGCATTTTTTTTCGCACTACTTGGCTTTTGAGGAAACTTCTCCCAAATTGCATAGTTTTGCCAGCTTTGAACTTCAAATTTATATAAAAGTGAGGCTAAAGTCGGAATAAAATAAGCAGTACCGTCTTTACCGCCGCTACGAAACCCCCGATACGAATTTTCATCAATATTGGAACAGGGTCCCTTTTTAGGCGCAATCACAAAACTCCTCAATAATACGAACTACTTGACGTCACCGTCCAACGTTTTATGCAACTTTTGTTCTAAAATACCAAAGTCTTACCCTTTGCAGGAGCCGCTGTGAAAAAAAATATGGAGATTAGGATTTCTACGTATCGGGTATATTCCATTGGAATTTCTTTCCTAATAACTTATGTCTGTTCAAAAGAAAAAATGCAGGCCGTAATGGAAATTTTTGTTTCCGAAAAATAAGCTTCGCAATAACGTAAAAAAGATAATGCATCAGAAGAAAATATCACATAACCGCCAAAACTGTTTACGATTTAAGTATAAAATACTTCATTGATTTGTAATTTAGTACAAGTGATTGTGAAAATGCGAGGTTTTGGTTTTGTCAGGGCCTCACCAGTGGGAGTAGGTCTACTTTCAGGTCAGTCAGACTAATACGACAAAATTCATGTCAGTGGATCATAGCGATGGAACACAAACCCCGCCAGACAGAAGTCTGGACTCAGTAAGCCTGTCGCATCTGAAGCTAGCACCTGGAGTGTTTATTATTTAAAATCTATAGATTGTTCAGACTCCAAGCGGTCAGTGGCTAAGATAGGATTCTCTCTAAAACAAGACCTTACACCTTTCTTGGATATGACGCAGGGTATTAATGTGCGTCATCTCCTTGTCTAGGCGGGACAGGTCAGCTGAAGGAGCGATGCCGCGCTTGTTGTGGGTGCGACGCGGTCGGAGTGTCTTTTCGACCAGAATAAAACCGTCCCGGTCAAAAACTGGTTTCGGCGGGCGTCAAGTAGGCCCCGGAGTAGACGCCAGCATAGGTTGCATTTTTTGGGCAGAATTAGCAGATGGTGCGTGACGCGAGCGTCTGTGCCGTGGGTGGCGGGGCTTTTGGACGTAAAAACGATTAAATGCCACTCTAAATTTGCCTACGTTTTTTACCACGAATTTTGAAAATGTGTTTCTGCATTTTTTTTCGCACTACTTGGCTTTTGAGGAAACTTCTCCCAAATTGCATAGTTTTGCCAGCTTTGAACTTCAATTTTATATTAAAGTGAGGCTAAAATCGGAATAAAATAAGCAGTACCGTCTTTACCGCCGCTACGAAGCCCCCGATACCAATTTTCATCAATATTGGAACAGGGTCCCTTTTTAGGCGCAATCACAAAACTCCTCAATAATACGAACTACTTGACGTCACCGTCCAACGTTTTATGCAACTTTTGTTCTAAAATACCAAAGTCTTACCCTTTTCTTGAGCCTCTGTGAAAAAAATTATGGAGATTACATTTTCTACGTATCGGGTATATTCCATTGGAATTTCTTTCCTAATAACTTATGTCTGTTCAAAAGAAAAAATGCAGGCCGTAATGGAAATTTTTGTTTCCGAAAAATAAGCTTTGCAATAACGTGAAAAAGATAATGCATCAGAAGAAAATATCACAAAACCGCCAAAACTGTTTACGATTTAAATATAAAATACTTCATTGATTTGTAATTTAGTACAAGTGATTGTGAAAATGCGAGGTTTTGGTTTTGTCAGGGCCTCACCAGTGGGAGTAGGTCTACTTTCAGGTCAGTCAGACTAATACGATTTGGTACGTCTAATTAAAATTCATGTCAGTGGATCATAGCGACGGAACACAAACCCCGCCAGACAGAAGTCTGGACTCAGTAAGCCTGTCGCATCTGAAGCTAGCACCTGGAGTGTTTATTATTTAAAATCTATAGATTATTCAGACTCCAAGCGGTCAGTGCCTAATATAGGAGTCTCTCTAAAACAAGACCTTACACCTTTCTTGGATAAGACGCAGGATATTAATGTGCGTCATCTCCTTGTCAAGGCGGCACAGGTCAGCTGCAGGGGCGATGCAGCGCTTGTTGCGGTTGCGACGCGGTCGGAGGGTCTTTTCGACCAGAATAAAACCATCCTGGTCAAAACCCGGTTTCGGCGGGCGTCAAGTAGGCCCCGGAGTAGACGCCAGCAAAGGTTGCATTTTCTGGGCAGAATTAGCAGATGGTGCGTGACGCGAGCATCTGTGCCGTGGGCGGCGGGGCGTTTGGACGTAAAAACGATTAAATGCCACTCTAAATCTACCTACGTTTTTTTACCACGAATTTTGAAAATGTGTTTCTGCATTTTTTTTCGCACTACTTGGCTTTTGAGGAAACTTCTCCCAAATTGCATAGTTTTGCCAGCTTTGAACTTCAAATTTATATTAAAGTGAGGCTAAAGTCGGAATAAAATAAGCAGTACCGTCTTTACCGCCGTTACGAAACCCCCGATACGAATTTTCATCAATATTGGAACAGGGTCCCTTTTTAGGCGCAATCACAAAACTCCTCAATAATACGAACTACTTGACGTCACCGTCCAACGTTTTATGCAACTTTTGTTCTAAAATACCAAAGTCTTACCCTTTTCTTGAGCCGCTGTGAAAAAAATTATGGAGATTAGATTTTCTACGTATCGGGTATATTCCATTGGTTTTAGGGCTATACGAATTGAAAATTTCACGACGCAGCGTGGAGAGGCCCCCACCAGATGGTCTGATGACCTGGCTTCGGTGGCGGGGAGTCGCTGGATGCGGGCGGCACAAGATAGTCTCCTTCTTATTTCATTGAAGATAAGTGTCTTCTCCGTTGGACATGAATTTTATTTTACGACTTGGAATTCTATTATTATATTGGTTGTTGGAAGTTAAAAAATGGTGACTCCAATATAGCCCCGCAAAAAACTTAGAATTGAGCTATACTGAAATAGGCATCGTCTTGTCGAATTATTTGGGTGTCTGACATTTTCGGGCTCTATGTTGGCCGCTGAGTTATTTATGAATGAACATCACAAATTTTGTATGGATTTTAGTACTAAAAGTTGATTCTCCCAGCACAAAATCCAGGTAGGATAAACTTGTATGAGATATGTTTTAAACTTTAAATTTCCCATTCATCATCATTATCAGCCATTTGACGCCCACTACAGGACATAAGCCCCCTCCATGGTTTTCCAAGCTTCCCGGTCTTGTGCCGCCCGCATCCAGCGACTCCCTGCCACCGTAACCAGGTCGTCAGACTATCTGGTGTCTTTCTTTACAGCTAGATTATTCTGTAAATATCCAGCTTAATAGACCACTGGTGTACTGTTGCTAACGGTGCTATGAAGGAAAACGTCTTGAGAAAAAGTGATACATTTAAAATTGCCAACATTGAAGTAATCTCGCTAAAAAGTTTTTCAGCAGATATTGCTCCATCCATCCATTCCATATAAGCTTGGAACTATTTAAAATTGGACATTTCATTGAAATGAAAATGCACATTATTTTTTTCCACTATATACACGCCAATTAATAAGACCGCCAGTTGTATAACATTACTTAAGCTTTGGTGTTAGCATCTACGTAATGAGATGATTTATACCGCGTCCATTGGCACCTTCACTCACACTAGATGGATGAAGGGACCACACGGATGCTGCAGTGCCTAGGACGTTGATTTTTTTAATTGGAATAGGTGTAACATTACTTAATTTTAAGAAATCATAGTAGTAATTCTTTGTTTCTGGTTGTCACACTAGATGGTTGAAGGGACCACACGGATGCTGCAGTGCCTAGGACGTTGTTTTTTTTAGATGGGATATGTGTAGTAATTCTTTTTTTCTGGTTGTGCAATAAATTGTTCTCTATCTATATATACATACGTATATATTATCTTCTTGTATTTTATCAAACTAAGCATTAAAAATGTACCAGTATTGTATTTCTTGAAATTCCGAGTTAATGAGATTCGATAAGATAAGAATATACAATAAAGTACAAACAATAAGTATGGTTGTGCACAACCACACAAGTGTTCTCTATGTATCTATCTATACTTTATTGCAGACAAGAAACAAGAGACATATAGACAATAGGCGTATAAAATATGAAAATACTACTCTGAAAGTTTAAAACAGAATTGGTACAACTTATTTGACTGATAAGCTAGCTGGAACTATTGTTTATTTATGTTTAGTTCTGTCGAATAGCAGCCTCAATAAGATAAGATAAGAATATTCTTTATTGATTACCGAAAAAAAAACAAATACAAAATGTTAAATAATATACAGTGAAAAGGAGCGATTGGGCGATTATACACATTGTAGGGATTCGTAGAAAGAGGGGGTTTTATCTGCTATATAAAACTGACAACTTCATCAATTTTCCTTTTATAACTTGGTCGCCTATTTCTCGTTAACTTGTAAAGCCTATTTAGCTGTGATAAATTTCTTGCGATGTTGTGCCCGTAAGTGATTTAGAAAGAAAAACCGGTCAAATTTAAGCAGGACTTAGATCCTGAGGGTGCCGTATATAATATACATTTGTCTTAAAGAAATGTGTTCCCTTTAATTTTGCAACTCTAAGATTCTAGCTGACACTTATTTTTTGTTGTTATACGATAAACACACCAAGTTTGACACTTGCGATGGTAGCGCGGTCGGTAGAGCACTCGCCTCACATTGAAGAGGTCGTGGGTTCGAGCCACGGCGTGTACCAGTGACTTGATTTCCAAATTACATACATTTATAAAGTTATAGTAGCATTACCACTCACTACCCGTGAAGGAAAACATTGTGCGGAAACCTGAGTGTCTGAGGTGTTCACATACCGCAGCGCTTGAAATTGCCAATCCGCGGTGGGAACGCGTGGTAATTAGGCCCATACTCTCTGAGAGAAAGCCCGTAGCTTGCAGTGGGACGTATATAGCCGCGTTTCAAGTATGGTTAGTATAGGCTGGGCAAGCCTACTCCATCTAGAAAACAATTTCCCAGGCACTGCAGCGTCCGAGTTGTCCCTTCACCCATCTAGTGTAAGTTAAGATGCCACTGGACGCTGTATAAATCATCTTATTACGTAGATGCAAAGGCCAATGTTTTTGTTGAGAAAGGAAAGTGAGAGGAATTTAATAACATATCATGTTACATGCTAAACTAAAATAAAATCTCTTTGCCGAACATTTACAGGCTTTTGTATAACACTATTAGTTAGAGAGAGGGATTGGACAACTACTTGTTTCTCGGTCTCACAATATTGCCTGTGATATTACCGTCCATATAGACATAGACATAGACATAATTTATTGGTAATATTCATTACATGTCAAATTGAGAGATAATCATTACATTAAAGCTATAAAAATAATATTAATTCAATTGAATACAGAAAAATGTCAATGATATAAAATGTCAAGAATAATGTCAAATTTTACATAATTGTAACAATATAAATTTTAAAAATGAAAGAAACTAATATCTATGGTCTACATTATGTAGACTGTTTAAAGGCCAGGAACTCACCGTAGCTGTAGAATTGTGAGACAGAGGCAAATAGTTACTTATTATCTAAAAAATACCATTTATAGACTTACTTCCGTATTCGTTTGCTTTATTCGTCGAGGGACTGAAGCTTGCGACGCAGCGTAGAGTAGGTGTCTCTGAAATTTAGCTGATGATGTGGTATTTGCGAGAAACTTTACTATTTGATTGATAAATCTGGAAATCTCGTGGACGCCTCATGTTTCGTATTGTAATAGAACGAGTTTTAAATTATCTTTTAATTTATTTGCTTACACACGACACATCTTGGAATGATTCGCGTATTTTAGACAATAAAAGTTTTTTGTCCTGTTGACGATCCGTGATCCAATTTGAGTACTCCCACTGGTGCCTCCGGGTGATCGTCGCGCCCCCATCGGCGACGTGGCACAAAAATTGGAACTTGAGAGGATTTGCGCTCTATTTGTGTTTTCGTGCTTCACGTGTGCTTTGCATTATATTTTCTCTTAATTGAAGATGATAAATGTGCCAACAAATTTCATATCCCCTATGGACGTTGAAGAAGAAATTGTCGTGCCTGGAAAACGCCAAATCGCCTAACAGGGACTGCCGTAGAGCAGCGAGCCCGAATGCGCTGGAGTTAAGGGACTCCGGGGAGTAGCACTAGCGCCACCGAGAAAACAAATCATAATTATCTTTTTTTACAGCGGTGGTAGCCTAGTGGGTAGAACATTGGACTCGGAAGCGGGAGACCCAGGTTCGATTCCCAGTGCGGGCATGTATCTGTGACTTTGTTTTCTAAGTTATGTACATTTGTGAAGTCATAGTAGCAATTTGATCGTTATTAAATTAGTTTTACAATAGACGTAAGACAATTCCCGTATTTACCCGAAGATAGGGTTTGACTTGTTAATCTCAACAACATTTTCTATGGGGAAACTCCACTTATAATTGAAATTTTCCCCATGCTTAATAAAAGGTGGCCGTATTAACGAGTAAAAATCTCCATTATCGGATAGGTATTTATAATATGGGGATTTTACAACACCCTGTAGATTAGTTTGTCACCTTCATGACACAAGATATTGTTTCTTTATGTGATTTTTATTTGTCACTCGGTCTGCAAGCCAGCATCGTTAACTAAACAGATGATAAATATTTTTAAGGCACATTTTTTATTTTTGTCTGTTTTCGCGCTTCCGCTGATTTGGAGGTTAAACCTTGAAATCAGCATATAATTGCACACGACACTTAGTTACAGAGTTAGCCCTCGCTGAGGCGACATGTTTTCGTTGCATGTGGTGGTGGCATGTGACCCCTTACTACCGAACTGAAAGACCACGACAAAACTCGAGGAAGAAAACCCGGCTCCTCGTACACACTGACCTGCGACACACTCGAAGAGACAGACCACCAGTATCAATGCCAACACTCGAATGAAGATGGCTCCTGGAGGCCCGACGCGGCGATTCGACCTGTCTTGTGCCATTGTTGTGTAGCTGGGATACCCTTGGAAGAAAAGAGTAGGCTGGTAGGCTGGTTAGTAATAAATAGTATATATATTGAGGCGACTAAGGAAATCAATTACCAGGAGACGGGCAGCAGCGTCTTCCTGAGAGTCCAACCGCATACTGCGATCGGCAACCCGCCTGCCAAGCGTGGCGATTATGGCAAAACCCCTCATGGTTGTGGGAGCCACGAGGGAGGCCTGTGTCCTGCAGTGGGCGTCAAGTGGCTGATATATATATATATATAATATTGTGTATGTGTTGCGGTACGCCAGCGAGATAGTGCTCCTTTACCATAGTCTAATTTTATTTTTATTTTTTATAAAATAAAAATTAAATATATAAAATAAGCCTTACAAATGGGCAGTAACTTAGCTCACCTCTACCGGTAGAGCATTCCGTAGATGGACTGCTTGCACGATGAAGGAGCAGCTGTAAAAAGTAGTGTGAAGGGACCATTGAGTTAAAGTACTACCGCCAAATTAGCCGCCGATGTGACAGGGCATTTAAAAAAGTAAAATTATTCTGTTATCATAATTTTATCAAAACTTTTGCAGAACTCTCCGATAAAAAGTGATTCCATCAGTTTCTTTTTGCTTTTCGTGAGTAGTTGTTCCACTTTCTAAAAACACATGAAGGCATAATAAAACTGAATTTTAAAGGATATTTACTCGTTTATTTTTCCATTTTACAATTTTCCGACGTTTCGGTACTTTTGCAGGTGCCGTGGTCTCATTTGACTGAGTTGGTGTATCTTTCTTGACCGTTTCTTTCCTAGAATGATACGCGAGGCAATAGAGATCCGCCGGCATCCAAATTTTAATAGAGATTGTGGTCGGAACATAGCTACAGCATGGGAACCAGTGCTTAAGTGCATGAGACCCCCTTGCTAGAAGTGTGACTGTAGATTTAATTTAAATTTCAATAACTAATAATCAATATTATATTCTTTTTGTTGCACTAACCCGTGCTGAGGTTTTTAAAAACCTAATTAGAGGCTAAAAAATCCACATGGCGGGACTTGAACCCGCGACCTCTAGCTCACCGTGCCAGCGCTCTCCCAACTGAGCTAATGGGCAAGTGCGAGCATCGATGAAATTTCGAGCCTCTTTACAAACTTCTCTTTATTACGTATAGGCAGCGACATCTGACCGAAGCAATTTACATCACTTGCAGCCCCGAGTAACCCACTTTGCAGTTAGGTTTTTACATCGGAATGATATCGCTGTACCTACTTGCACTAACCCGTGCTGACGACGATTCGCCACAAACTTATTCTCGCATTGATTGGCCATTACAATTTTCCACGCATTCACAGATGCATTGTTCTCTTTTTATTTATTAAATCTTAACTAATAGAAATCGAGGCTGGCTTTCCAAGAAAACCGGAAATGAATGACGTCAGTATGATGTAGGCAGGGAGGTGGTTGGTCACTAGAGCTCCTTTATTTATTACGTTAACTGTATGTACATCTGCGAATTTTACACGCTAACCGTGAAGGAAAACTTCGTGACGAAACCCGCACCTTGGTTGGTTCCGCACGTATTGACTTGTCTTTCCTGTGGGCTAGGCCGACTAAGCTGGCAGGATGGTAGGTGCTGGGCAAGCCTACTCCATTTAAAAAAAAACTAAAATAAAAAATAACCAACGACCCGACTGGCGAGCATTAACTACTAATCAGGTGGGACCAAGCTAGGTTCCTCGGAAGGAGTTTCAATATTGAATTTGGGTCCCGTCTGTTTAGTCTTTTTAGTGATTTTGTATTGTTTTTGTTGGCTTTTACTGAATTTAGGTGTTCACTTACCTCAGAGCGTGAAATTGCCAATTCACGGTGGGCACGCGTTGCCACGCGTATTAACTATGGGCCTGTTTACCATTGAGCCCATACTCTCTCTCTGAGAGAACCCCTGTGCTCTGCAGTGAAACGCAGCATATATAAAAAATAAATAAATTGCAGCCGACAGAACAAAGTTATTAATTACTGTAATAGTACAATATGTTAATATATTCTAAAAATATTATAATTTAGAATACTTTCAAGAAATTGCTTAGGATTACAATTTTGATAAAACTTCATTCATATTCAGGTACTATGACTTCTTTCCATTCTACTCTTTCTATAAATCATGTGATATGTACGTTTTGTAGCCTTATTATAGTTTTGAGAGTACAAATCTTTTTTGCAGTTATGTGAGACATTCCAGCATTACAATTTAGTTTTATTACATAAAATTAACTTCTTAATATAATTATCTTCTGACGAACGTGGTTTAGAAATAATTTTATTTGAATTTTTGCAGGCACGTAAATTATTTCTTGGCTAAATAAACACCTATGTGCCTTCACATAAATATTAGTTCAGCTAAATTACAGTTTCTCATTTTTATTTGCCGCTTGTAAATTAAGGGCATATATTTACCGAAATAAAATAAATTAAATAGATTTTCAAAGCTCCAAAAAGTATCCTCGTTTGCAAAAAAAACTCACCATTAAGCACTAGCCGCTAAAAACGCGACAACGATTTATTGAAAAAGAAAAGTAGTCGCCAACTCACTTGTAATACTGGCAGGTCTGGTCCGTGGCCAACAGGTGTCTACTCTCGTACACCACGAGCTAACCGCTTTTATACAAGCGAGCATGCTTAGGCGGGCCCCCTTAATAACACAAGATAAGGCTGAAAGGACGTGGGTAGAGTTCAATAATTTTGTACTTTTGTGGGAAATTACAGCGTATTCTATTGTAAGTGTAGGATTAAAATATTTCGATACCAACCATTGCATATTTTGTGATTGTTTGATATTCAGCTACAAAATTCACTCATCAAAATGATCACTGACGAAAACTGGCAAACAGTACTTTATTGGTTTGTATGCTTAAAGTTTCCAAACCTTTCACGACGTATCCCTAAGCCAGTCAGTTTAACATCGTTTCATAGAATCTATTGGGATGTGTCTACGTGGGAATCGAACCCACGACCTCTGTTTTGGTAGCTAGGCGCCTTAAAGGTTAGACCAACGAGACAGACGATAATCTGATTATCTTTTCTTTAATTATTTAGAGCAATTTTTTGAGAGCTTCATGATTTCTAACGTAACACACACTAACGCTTGTATACCGGTGTGGTAGGCAGAGACCAGGTTCTACCACTTATCACCATCCTGAATTCTATTTGAATATATTTTTTGCGTGACATTATACCTTTACAAAAATTAGATGTTTTTGGACAAAAATTACATGTCTTGACTACAATCAACTTACTTCTACGGTAGGCCGTATTATTGTATAATTACGCTTTCACCTCAAAACCGTACTAGAAAAGCCTGTATCAAGGCTTTCGTCCTCAGAGCATTGAATTATCTGTTCTTTCGTCGCCTCGTTCTGAGTCTCAGAAACATTTAATTATTGTAAGGCTACACTTTTTTACCCGACTGCGGCGGAGCCCAAAAGGAGAGTAATGTGTTTGGTTCGTATGTATGCATGTATGCATGTTCGCATGTACGCATGTCCGCATGTCCGCATGCCCGCATGTCCGCATGTCTGCATGTCCGCATGTCTGCATGTCTGCATGTCCGCATGTACGCATATCCGCATGTCCGCATGTCCGCATGTCCGCAAGTCCACTTGTCCGCATGTCCACATGTCCGCCTGCCCGCCTGCCCGTCTGCCCGTCTGCCCGTCTGCCCGTCTGCCCGCCTGCCCGTCTGCCCGCCTGCCCGCCTGCCCGCCTGCCCGCCTGCCCGCCTGCCCGCCTGCCCGATAACTCTTTCACCAATGGTGATGTTTTGACAAATAAGATCTCAATCGATTCGTCGTTTTTGCCCGAGTGTCATAGGCTATATAAAACTAGCATATTCATTTATTCAGTTTAGGTAAGAACATCATCAAATAGTAATAATAATAATAATACAAGATCAAAGCAGATGCTTAGCTTAAATAACTTAATAATAGCTTATATTGTTATAAATCGTTGCTGCAACGCCTGCCGCGTTGCATAACAAACATAAGCAGCGTGGCAGGCACCTCCTTGACACCCTCAGTGGTTTCAAACAGTATTCAAGAAGGGATTTGGCCCTTTCTCACTAAGTATTCAACATTTACAAAATTACAAAGCGTAATTTCATAAATTCACTCAAAAATAACAATGTAAACAACAAAGTTTAAAAGGCGGTCTGCCACGGCGGCTGTAATCAAATGTGTTCAACCACACCAATTTTCAAAAGAAATTTCTTTGTTGGACCAAAAAAAGAGCTTATAACTCAAATTTTGCCTCACTGCACCCATATCTGGACGCTGACGGTCTGGTCCACCTATTCATCCTTTAATTCTGCCCGGCGACTTTCACGTCGCATACCTATTGATTAAACTCGAGCACCACATGCTTCTGCATGGTGGGTAAAAACTAACTTTAAAAGGGTAATTCATAAATATATGAGATGTTTTCGTATAAAAAACGATAATGCCAAACAGCTGATGGGGACCTTGCCCGCCGGCCGTGTTAGCCCGGCGCGCCCCATTCAGACGGTGGGCCTCGATTACTGCGGGCCGTTCCAGATTAAGCAATCTCTTATGAGGCGAAGCATAACAACAAAAGGGTACGTAGCTGTGTTGGTGTGTTTCTCCACCAAAGCGGTGCACATGCACATGAAACTGGTTTCCGACATGACCACTGAGTGCTTCTTGGTTGCGCTTTCAAGCGATTTTGTTCTCGCAGGGGTCACCCTTCAGAAGTTGTGTGTGACAACGCAGCAACTTTCAAAGGAGCTAACAACGAGTTCCGCTGCCTTTACGAACTTCATAACAAGGTACTGACCAGTCTGAAATTTGTCGCCATGCCTCCGTGAAAGGAATTAATTTGAACCTAATTTTGCGGGCCTAGCAGAATCGGCTATTAAAGGGGATAAACATCACTTTAAAAGAATAATTGGTACAATCCCCTTCACATACGGAGAATTCAATACGATAATCGTTCAAGTCGAGTCCATTCTAAACTCGCGGTTTTTGATCCCATTATCATCAGACCCCCAGTGACTATACTTATCTGACACCTGGCCATTTCTTGATGGGCACCGTCGCAATAACCATCCCGAGCGTTATACAGGATGGAATAAAGACATACAGCTAAACGAATTAAGAAAACGGTAATCATTTTCACTTTCAACAAACCAGACAAATACATTTTGTAGATACAGTTAGTATTTAAATTACTAACCAAACGCTACCAAGCAGCAATTAAGCCAGCAAAAGCGCTTTGACAAAACTTGAACTAACAAGTCTGATAGTTAAAGTTAAAAGTCATTCGTCACTGATTACAGGGTGGAAGGAATTTGATTGCGAGTGAGGTGTTTTTTTTTAAGTAACGTGTCCGACCTTTTTCCTATTTGCATTTTTTATATTTGTCCTTTACAACTAGTATGAATTAGGACAGAGTTTTTTTTTTTATTAGTTTTCGTTGTTTTTCAAAGAAATAAAAATTAAAAATGTAGAAGACATTATAATTCAGTTGCCAGATAATTTGCCAGATCATAGAGGAGGCCTATGTCCAGCAGTGGACTTCTTGTGGCTGAATGATGATGATGATGATGCCAGATAATAAATAAATTATCAAAATAATAAGATAGGCTACATAAGTCATATGAGAGCAAATGACCGACGCTCTCCTCAGCATTAACAGTCGCCGTGGCCGAACCCGGTCGGAAAGTGTCATCATCATCATGATCACGTAAATAAACATTTAACATGAAGTTGCAGTAACTTCATTTATTCTCCTCATACTAACGTGATAATACACAGCGGGAATAATTTAAAAAAGAGTGTTATGATCATTATGCAACACCTACAGGCACATTTTTTATGTTTAAAAGGGTTTAGCCCCCATATTTGTACCCTAAGGTTTTCAGCGTCATTTATCGAAAAAATGACGAATAAACGGGAATTTGTGTAGTTTTTCAATATAAACTCTTTAATATTACAAAGTCATAATATGAAAAAAAGTCATATTTTATTGATAACCATGTCTATGGTGCAAAATTAGGTACCTACCTACGTAGTTGCTAATTTTAATTGTAATTAAAAAAATATACAGGGAAAAAATCAAATAGTTATATCTAGGAACAAAAAGTATTACGTGTTGCTTCAGGTATAAAGCCTCTCGTGCAAAAGGTAGACAATTTTTTTAAAGCCTAGGTGAATTACAGGCGTTCTAGTGTACTGGACATGCTCAAAGATGGCGATGATCTATTCGTAGTTCAGATTCAAGCGTAGCGTTGTTATTACAGTGCTACGCCGTAGCACGCCGTAGTAGCCGGTCGTAGCACGCGTTAACGTAGGCTACGTCAGTAGATGGCGCAGTTTGGCATTGAATCTGTAACTTTTAGATTTGTAGTACCTACCTACGGTACTCAATTTGCACCTATATGAATTATTGTTATGAGATGATTAGCATTTGAATCTAAGTATGAAGCCAATAATCGAGTTTGACTATTGCTATGTCTATGTCTGCAACTGGGAACCTTGGCAAAACTTGAAAAATAGTGTAGTTTATCTGTTACATTTCAGAGTCCTTGGAGAAAAATGCTTAGATTTTTGTTATGCTTATTTCTTTTTTTCTTTTTGTTCTTGAGTGGGCGCTTTGGAGCGATGAAGTTCTATTTAAACGTCTATAATACGTTGAATGAAAACTTCATAAATAGAATAGAAATAATATGTAGATTGGCCAAAAACGTGTCGGAAGTTCTATTTAAACGTCTATAATACGTTGAATGAAAACTTCATAAATAGAATAGAAATAATATGTAGATTGACCGGGCCACAAGCAATGTAGGGTTCCGTAGAAAGAGGGTTTTTTTATCTGCCTTATAGAACTAACAACTTCATCGAAGTAATTTTCAATGGATTTTGTACGAAATTTTACTTTTATTAGTTGGTGGCCTATTAATCGTTAACTCGTAAAGCCGTGATACTTTTCCTCTTACCGGACGGTAAGTAGGACTACTACCCTGATTTTTTTTACGTTTTCCTTCCTTCCTTCCATTCCTTGTCCACTACGGAACCCTAAAAAAAGGAAGCGAAAAATTAGCAAATAAATACGTTTACACGAACGAAAATAAATATCTAATCGCAGCTTTCCCAAGTATGTTTTTTTAATTACAATCATTTTCAAATAAACCGCGTACCCTTTTTTTACGCTTCAGTGCAGAAAATAGGGTACGGGGTTCCAACTGTTCTTTAAAGTTATTGAAATAAATCTCATACTTGATTATCTATTATCTTCTTATTAGATATCTATTTAAGCTTTTATTTATTGGGAGTGCTTTAATAATAATTATCGATGCTAAAAAATTGGTTTGACATTTTTTGTAATATCATATTGCGTACAAAAAAGTCGTGCAGAACGTAACTCTCATCATTGCGAAATATTTTTGGCAACGAAAAACACCAATTCTAAAAACGGCAAAAAAAATCTATCGAATATTGTACTAATAAGTAAAATAACCCCCAAATATTTCTGTAGTTCGCTGTCCAGGTTTCGTTTCACCCTTTTCAACCCTAAAAACTTCCAGTGTGGCCGCCTAGTGGTTCAATATGCGCCTAATAAATTGCAATCTCATTAAATGCTCGACGAGTGTTTAATCCAAAGGTTTATAGTGTGGCCTGCTCTAACGAGCTTAAACAAGGCTAGCTCTAGAGATGGGATAAAACACGCTGAGTATCGCCAAATAGCAAATAGTAATTTTTTTTATACTTACATGCATAAACTCACGCCTGTATCAAAGGGTAGGCAGAGACCAGGGACTGCCACTTGCCACGATCCTGACTTTCGGTTCCTCAACATTAATTAGTCGTTGCATGCACTCCGGTTTGGGATACTTTTTATCTTGCCCTTTGATAATTCATCCCCTATTTGGTCGAGTATGTCCGCCTGGGTCGTCCCTTACCGGCCCTTCCACCCACATTCGCTCGATATATTTGTTTGATACATTTTTATGTGGCATATTTACGTCCCTCTGCAGGGTGCGGACCTTCTCGCAGATAGAGAGTATGGGCTTAATACCCACGCGTGCCCACCGCGGGCTCAAAAACTTTATTTGACTTTGTTTCATAAGTTACGTACATTTGTGAAGTTGTAGTGGCCACCACCACCACTCGTTGTATACCACTCGCTAACTGTAGAAGAAAATAACGTGAGGAAACCTGAGTGTCTGAGGTGTTCCCATACCTCAGCGCTTGAAATTGCAATTCACCACATACTTAGGATGTCGTAGAAGGCGACTAAGGAAATCAATCACCAGGAGACGGGCAGCAGCGTCTTCCTGAGATTCTAACCGCATACTGCGATCGCCAACCCGCCTGCCAAGCGTGGCAATTATGACAAAACCTTTCATGGTTAGGGAAAACCATGAGGGAGGCCTATGTCCTGCAGTGGACGTCAAACGGCTGATGTTGATGTTGACATACTTAGTATTTATTGCTACACGCATTGCCAGTTGAATAGACATTTGCGCCCCATTGGGCCCAAGAATTAAATTGAAATTCAATAATTGTATTCATTATAAAAACGAACGGTCTTTGTAAAATAACCGGCCAAGTGCGAGTCAGACTTGCGCACGGCTTCCGTAACATAATCTATATATAACATTTGAATATCTTAAGCGTCTACACCTGTTGCCGTTATTAATATCGAACAAAAAAACGGCAAGCCTATGCGGTGGTAGCCTAGTGGGTAGAACATTGGACTCGGAAGCGGGCGACCCAGGTTCGATTCCCAATACGGGCATGTACCTATGACTTTGTTTTTTGATATATCCACAGTAAATAATGTATCTGCGAATGCATTTATCAGTGCTTTAGCGAGAAATTTTCATATAACCTTAGTGAGCCGCTGAGAGTGAGGCATTGCGTATTTTTTTCATTAATAAGACGAAAAATGTTTACTTAATGAACGTAATAATGTTTCAGTTAATGATTGTGTGCAGAAGAAGCTAACAAAGAAACTCCACATTTATTCCTTAAAAAGTCATTAACTTAATTAACTAAGTTTTGATCTTAAAAATTACTGCTCATGTATGTGTTGAACAATAGACACAATAGTCCTCTAAATAGCCGTTCACATAATTCTACTGTTAAATACCAGATATGTTTGTTTTGTAAATAATATTTAATGTTATATTAAGCTCTTTTGCACGGATCCTGTTTCTCATTTTTTACACCACGTCGGCGGTAACACTAATATATCTTGAGGAATTGTATTGTAGAACCTTATACTTAATATTAATTATTACAGTAATCCCTAAACTGTCCCAGCACTTTTCTGAAAAACCTTTGGAAGCCTTCATGTCTCAAAAAAGCATACCAATGCCTGTAAATCACCATACATGGCTACCGCGAATTTCCTAAGAGTTTCAGGCAGACAGGTTTTGGCCTGTAGGTGGTTTCATCTGGATTTTAAAAATTGAATAAAATAGACATTTATCCGGGATCCTGCCTTTTCGCAGAAAATTATTACGCTGATTATCACTTGCCAACCAACATTTCACCTATTTTTCACTTTGACAACAAACGATTTACAAATTTTTGTATGGCAACGTTTCATTTGGTAGGATTGTTGTTAAGCTGATTATTATAATGAAACAAAACGTTTTGGGTATTTATTATTTTTCAATTCTTTTACTAGTTTTTTTTTTTGCAAACCTTATAGGTTAGGTTAGGTTAGAACTGTGACCAACACACGCACGAGCCGAGCGAGCGAAGCGAGCGTGCCGCGGCAGCGGCCGGCGAGTGCTAGGAAAATTCTATCCATTTTACTAGGTTTTCCTAACCTTTAGGTTAATCTATAGGTTTGCCCTAACCTTCTGTAAAACATACGCTACTTAAAAGTTGGCATTTTGAAAAAAATTCATTATAAAAAGCAAACCAAACAAACAGTTGGCAACTGCGAGGTTGGGAAATAAAAAAAAATAATAAGAAAAGTTGGCAAATAATTATTCCGCAAAATAATATTCTTCGAAACGTTAGTTGCCAAATGAAAATCGGCCAAAAATGTTTCTGCAAAAAGGCAGAGAACCCATTTATCCACCTAGTTACTCAATTGGATTCGCCGTAATTTCTTTTTTATTTATTTAACCATTTATAATAAATAATAGAGCTGTGGAAGCCTAGTGAGTAGAACATTGGACTCTGAAGCGAGAGACCGAGGTTTGATTCCCAGTCCGGGCACATGCCCTATGACTTTGTATTCTAAGTAATGTACATTTGTGAATTTAAAGTAACAATACCACTCGCTAACGGTGAAGGAAAACATCGCGAGGAAACCTGAGTGGCTGAGGTATTCACATACCTCAGCGCTTGTAATCGCCAATCCCCGGTGGGCACGCGTGGTGATTAAGCCCATACTCTCTACCTGAGAGAAGGCCTGCGCCCTAAGGTGAGACGTATACAGGCTGCTTATGATGGTGAATAAATAATAATAATAATCACTTCCACACACCACAACCACTTGTCCTGACTCTAAAGGATACCCAGTGGTATCGTCATCGTTCAAGAACGTTATACACATGGAAATACACACAGACTGTTACTGTACATATATGTTACGCTATGTGGTATGGTGCCTTTGACAAATCAAATCCATGACTTCTGTTTTCATAGTCAAGCATCTTCACTGCTAGACCGACGAGACAGACAATAAGTATAGAAAGAGTTTACATTGGTGTTTAACCTGAACACTCACAAAACTAATTACAGGTCAGTAGGTACGCTTATAATTTGTAAAAAATAAATTTATAAAAAAAAATTGACAACACTATACTTCTATTAAGTCTAAATTCTATTTTTCTGTCAATCATGCTTTTTATAAATCTTTTTATATGAACAAAAATGTAAGCATCAGGAAATTCTAGTACCTACATATTTAAAGGCAAGAACTATTCAGCCAGCTGTGTTACTGACAGTACATAAAATCTAGCTACCTACGTGCAAAGTATGGTAGACAAGTAGAAAGGCTAGAAAAGAAAGGTGGAAACGTTCAGACGAGAAAGCGGAACTTGGTCAGGAAGTAACACGACAAGGAGTCAAGACAGGTTAAAAGTAGTGGTGAAAGAAAATAGCTGCATCAAGCCATAGCATCAGTTGTATAAATTTTCAAAACGTCACATTGGCCCAAAATATATAAATTAAGTGTCTGAAAATTCTCCGTCAACTTGATTAGCACTGCGGGAAAATAGAGACTGTAAGCTTCGTTATGGAGACTATAGGCTTCATTATGTCGGTCTGTAATTATTTGAAACAAACAAAACAACGTAGGAAGCGTTCGTTAGTTCATACAATACTGGCTGAACAATAAAACTAAATAAATTGGCGCCGCGTCCTGAAAAGTTGGTCTACCTTTTTGGATGCTGGCTATGAAAATAATATAAAGGAAAAAGTTCATTGCATTTTTCAAATAATTACAAAAATAAAACTCCATGTAAGCGTGCTATTTATGGAATATCGAATGTTTTATTTTTCTTTTTCACAGCACTAATCCTTCCAATGCCAGTGCGTAGTGGGCGGGCAGTTAAAAAGACAAAATGGGCATCATGAGTGTTTAACTCGCCATCTTACTAAGTATGTAGCTTTCTGGGACACTGGCGAGTTACTGTGTCATACAATACGTGGACGTGTTGAGGTCACCAGATTTTCAATCACTACACATCCTGGAAACGCTGTTATGTTTTTCAATAAACTCTTTCATGATATTTGAATAGTGCGCCATCTCAGGCGCCATAATATAAAGAGCTTTTTACCGACTTCGCGCGTCATCCTACACGCACAAAGAATTTACTACTTAAGTCCGCAATGTGGCTGTTATTGGGAGTTTTATCATCAACAGTAATAAATAATAAAGAATCTTGAGTCACCTTAACGCTTAGATTGCTTTTGAACTGTTACTCAAACATTTGGATCAAAACACTTTGTAAAATCCTTGTATGTAATATGACGAATTAATATGCAAAGTCAAAGTCAAAGTCAAAAATTTTTATTCACTATAAAAACAAAATGTTTACTTAATGAACGTCAAAGCTATTAGTTTCACAATTAATAGATTATGCGGAGAAGAAGCTAACAAAGAAACTCCACATTTATTCTTTTTAAAACAGGTTTGCTTAATTAACAGAGTTTTCAACTTAAAGTTACACTACACTAGATACAATCGTTCCTGTTAACATTATTTAAATACCAGACATCCTTGTCTTGTAATGTAAAGATCAATACATTTCTGTAGTTGGTTTTACGAAGAGTGTAACAAAATCCTCAAATTCGTGTACTATAGAGGGTTTCACTTGTCAGTACGAACCACTCTTACGAATCACTCCACTCTCGCGGTCTTTAAGTATGCCCATAGTGGGCATACTTAACGACCGCGAAAAAATTATCATCTTTTTTGTACTAAAGCGTCTGCCAGCGGCAATAACATAATACGGAACAGCTGGTATTTTTTTTTGCAATTAGAGGTCCACATTTTTGGATGTAGGCTCATGGGGATTTATAGGGATTTATTTAGATTTATACACCCTGTATAGTTTTTCGTTCACACTTACTCAGTTAAAGGAGGGTAATGTGCTTGGCTCGGTTGTATGCATGTAATTAAGTATGTCCGATTCTATATTCCCTCCTAACTCCTTAAACAATGGTTAAGTTGTGTCTTAATCGATTCGTCGTGTTTTGAGCGAGTGTCATAGGCAATACAAAAATGCACAAATGTACAAAAAAAAATATAAAAAGTCACTGAAAAGACAAAAATAAAAACGGAAATAAAACATGACCAACAACCCGACTGTTGAGCATTAACTACTAAGCAAGTGGGACCCAAATTCAACAATTTAGTTTAAGTTTTTTTTCTATCACGCTACAACTCTTTGTGGGTCACAATCTTCTTTCTCGTACCTCCGGCCATAGACACTCTCTTCTAGTTTGTGTATTTGTCCATCTTTCTCAGATATTTTTCTATATATTTCATATTTTATATAAATTCATTCACCGGTTTAAGGCCTTTTACATGTCAGACGGAGAGATAGACAGTCGTTAGGTAACTTTTGGGTACGGAACCCTAAAAACATACGCTGATGCGTACAGATAATTACCATGTAATTTCATAACCAGCGGCGCTACTGCGTAACTTTCTCCACTCTATGGACTCGTCCGATATAACCTAGTCGCAACTGTCAAATATAATAAAGAGATTGATTTCATCTGTAAATCATCAATGCTTTTAGTAATAAAACGTGTAGCTTGCGCAAATAGTTTTAATAACGCAAACAGCAAATAGAAGAAAAAAAAGAGGCTTTGTGCCTCGAATATACAATAAAGATTGAAGAAAATACCTACGGAAAGACAAGTCTTTTAGCCTCAATCAATATGAAGAGTAGAAAAGAAACTAATATAGGACCAGGTGGTATAGGCTTAAGCTATTAGCCTTTTCCATAAAGGAAAAAATATTACAAAAAAGAAAAGAAAAAAAAAAGATTTAAGGAAAAATGATAGGTTTGAACTAGCAAGGAGGTTGCATACTTTTTGGCCGGCGCCAGCATAAACATATTTGGACACTTTGGAAACCCAATATACGGGACAGGTACGGAATAAGCTGGCTGGTCTTGGTTATGAAAACCATCCATTTAAAAAACTAGAGAATCATAAAACTTAAATGGATGTTTTTAATACGGAACCGTCACAAAGACTACCGAGGGGAAAATTATAACAAAATGTCTGCATGATCTAAAAATCATGCAAGATTTTTGCACTACAACCTACATGCCTTTGCTGTGAATGAAAGATTGCTACCAGAGCAGGAATCACGAGTGAAAAAAAAAACTAAAACTAGAGTTTCGTAACGATGACGCATTTGTACAGAATCTACGCATGTGAAGGAAGTTCTTGTTATCTATATGCCTTTACGGAATACAGGTATGAGTTTTAACAACTTTTGTTATATTTTGACTGATTGATTAGAAAATCAGATCAACATTTTTTAGCTAAAGAGAGTTAAGTTTTACATTTACTACAATTTTTGAGTTTTTTCGTGGTCAACTCATATGAGTTTTTTGGTCACATTCAAAATGTACAAAATAATGTGTTACTTAAATCCAATTTACCAGTTTCAGAAAGGTCCAGGGAAGCTTAAGATCGTTATTTTACTCATCAATACGGTCAGATTTAACTATGCGACCAATTCCGAAACATAAAAGAAAACATCAGCTTCTCTAACCGAAATTTATATATTTGCTGTGTTTGATAGAAAGCTAATATTAAAATTACATTTTAGTATACAGCTGTTACCTTTTCAAACATCGCCGCATCTTGTTGAATCAACCTATATTAGAGAATTTTTATAAGCTAGTCAATACTTTAACTACATCCTGTGAAATATCGATGATAGATGGGAAAATTCCTACAAAAAAAAGATTTGAGACTAAAATTAGTTCATGAATATTATTACATTTTTGAAAAACGAAGTTCAAGGCCTGAGCTAACGGACTGCATCGAATTCTCAATTTTTGACATTTTGTTGGTTGACACTGTATTACGAAGCCGGCGATTAGGACCCACTTTAATTACTACTAATCTTCGAACTAAAACTTTCGAATGCACTCCACATAGCTCCGTCTCTAGTCACCATGATTAAGCCCTGCGAATCAGAGCGAAACGTGGTCGGATTCTTCCGAAAAAAAAAATCTAGTCAGTAAATCCGGCAACAAGCCAATAATGCTTATTTTTTCCAGTGTTTATAGATCTCACAAAAAGTATGTAATTTATATTAGCCTACTTGTTACGTGTTCAGCCAGCCAGCCCAGTATTTACACCGACTAATTACAGCGCGTTGCGTTTTGAACGCCGAGATCCACATTTGAAAGAACTGAACAAATTGGAAACCTACATCCATCGTCAGAATTTCGGTGGCTGCATCGAAAAAAAAGAGTGTTCATCACATTTCCCTCCCTTTGCAACTAACATATTAAAGTAAGATGACAGAAAAGAATAAAACAGGCCAAGTGCGAGTTGGACTCGCGCACGAAGAGTTTACAAAATTTTAACACTTCAATCGTCTACCTTTTGCCATTATTAATATCTAGCAAAAAAACGGTAAATATTTATTTTATTCTGTTTTTAGTATTTTTTGTGGTAGCGGCAACAAAAATACCTCATCTGTGAAAATTTCAACTGTCTAACTATCACGGTTCATGAGATAACGCCTGGTGACAGACAGACAGACAGACAGACGGACAGTGGAGTCTTAGTAATAGGGCCCCTTACCCTTTGGGTACAAAATACATAATCTAATTACCTGGGGCTTCTCGTAAACTAATAATGTGTTAATCTACTGTTAACATTACAGCTGTCGGTTGGTCAGTGCATGCAAAAAAAAAACATTGACCCCTGTTAACAGCAGAATAACAGATTGTTGGTGTACTACAAACGGAGGGTAGTATACCTATCCACATGGCTTTCCATGTTTTTATTTCGTACTTACAAGTAGAACCGGCCCTTTTCAGATAGATAAGTGGATTTTGTTGCACCCTGTATCAGTAATAAATTTGTGCCATTCATCATCATCATCACCAACCATTTGACGCCCACTGCAGAACATAGGCCTCTTCGTTTTCCAAGCTTCCCGGTCTTGTGCCGCCCGCATCCAGCGATTCCCCGCCACCGTAACTAGGACGTCAGAACATCTGGTGGTGGGCCTTCCCACGCTGCGTCGTCCGGTCCGCGGTCGCCAGGTCAGAACTTTTTCGCCCCAACGGCCATCAGTTCTCAGAGCTATGTGCCCCGATCACTGCCACATCAACAGAGCAGTTCTTCGAGCTATATTATTAGTAACTAAATCAATAAATTTGTGCCAATAAAAGACAACAAATGTAAGACTAGACTAGTTAAGAATCTAAACTAAACTTGAAAAACATACATAAACTCACACCTATTTCCCAGAGGGGTAGGCAGAGACCAGGGACTACCACTTCCTACGATCCTGACAGATCTCTTTCGCTTCCTCAACATTCATTAGTCGTTGCATGCACGCACGCCGGTTTCGGATACCTTCTATCTTACCCTTTGCTAATACATCTCCTATTAGGTCACGGTATGTCCGCCTGGGACGTCCCTTACCAACCCTTCCACTCACATTCGCTCGACATGTTTGTATTTTGTTTTCTGGTGTGTACAATAAAGTGTTCTAATCTAATCTAATCTAATCTAATCTAATCTAATCTCCACATGTCTACGTCTACGGACGTTTCTCATGTGAAATGAGTCCCCGCTCTCCGTAGTGTCTTGTGTGATACTTGGAAATGCTTGTGGGCAGGCACTGGTTGAACAATTGTTTAGCGACATGAGACTGTGGCTATCGTCTGAATACACATCACAATACAACATAAGTCAAAACTATTTATAATTTATTTATAAAACCAATAACTTAAAATAACTTCTACACAACAGAATCACTTGTCCCGGTCCCAAAATAGGATACCACGTGCCGTAGTAAACAGGTAAGGACATCACGAACGTGGCAATATACTCAGACTGATGTTATCCGTGTGGCGCCGGATTAAGAATAGCGTGACTCCGTTTCCTTCCGTGGATGTCGTAGAAGGCGACTAAGGAAATCAATTACCAGGAGACGGGCAGCAGCGTCTTCCTGAGATTCCAACTTCATACTGCGATCGCCAACCCGCCTGCCAAGCGTGGCGATTATGGCGAAGCCCCTCATGGTTATGAAAACCACGAAGGAGGCCTAGTCCTGCAGTGGGCGTCAAAGGGCTGATGATGATGATGATGATGATGATGTTATTGCAGAAACTTATAATATTTTTCGTAGGTATCCATTTCGAAAAAAATCGTTGTGAGAAAGGTTAGCGGTTAAATGTTCCAGTTCACGGTCCTGCATCATTACAACTCAGTAAAGTTGAACTAACCTGAAGCCTGTAATGTAACATCACAGAATTTATTTTGACCATTACATTACAATACTGCCTCCCTGAATTTAGATAAGATAAGATAATCATTTATTAAATTGCCACAACACACAAAGATATTACAATTGACAGAAAAGCATGCTTACAGTCTATGCAAATAACAATAAAACAACACTTTACTTTCAATTACATACACGTTTTATCATCAGCTTGTACACTGTAACGCTCAGTTCTCTTACCTCACCAATGTAATGTTCAAACCTGTAACATTACAGGTTGCGCACTGTAATGCCTGGGTCTCTTCCCTCGCCAATGTAATGGTCGGATCTGTAATATTACAAGTTCCACACTATAATGCTCAGTCCCTTTCCTTCTCCAATGTAGTGCTCAGTATTGTTTCCGCGCCAATGAAGAACTCAAACCTGATGATGATGATGATGATGAGGTTGTGTGTTCGATTTCCACTGGGGGCCACCGTAAATTTGTACAAATGGCCTCAGTCTGCGTTTGTGTTATGTTTGTCATGTCCTTGCCTGGTATCCAAAGGTTAGCAGAGGGTATTCTAGTTTAGGACCCGGATAAGTAATTACGTTGGGTGGAGGTTCATTATAATAATAATTATTATTTGTCATATAATAATTATTTCCATATTTGTGATGTACTCTTAGTACGTCAATAAACCAACACCCCACTGCCTACGTATTCTCGGCATCATTATAATATTAATTATTATTGAAATGATGCCAAGAATACGTTGGTTTCTTAAAGGGTAATCTAGTAGTTTATTGACATCCAGTATAAAAGAGCATACATAAATTACTTACGCAACGTGTTGCGGAAAAAATCCATAACCAATAAATATATACTATTTCCTCGGTATCAATATTTAAATAAGCAAAAGTAAAATTTTCAATACAACTTTCGTACAGATTGACCGCGTCAAGTTATAGAATGTATGAGAAATAAGATTGATTTTTTTATGTATGCTAATTTGTTATCTATACTAAAGAAACGTTTTCAGGGTGTGTAAAAGTAATTTTTAGTAATAAGGCATCCAATAATACTGTACTTTATTATTGTTCAACTCTCAAATGTAATTCCCAGTGTTTTTTTAATGTAGCCTTCATGGGTCCCACTGCAGGGCACAGGCTTCTTTCAGAGAGAGAGTATGGGCTTAATCACCTCGTATACCTATCGCAGATTGGCAATTTCAAGCGCTAAGGTATGTGAACACCTCAGACACTCAGGATTCCTCACGATGTTTTCCTTCACCGTTAGCGAGTGGTATTGCTACTAAGTATAACTTCACAAATTTCATTCATCATCAACCCATTATGTCCCCACCGAGGGGCACGGGTCTCTTCCCTGAGGAAGGTATAGGCCATACTCCACCACGGGGGCCAAGTCCGGATTGGTGGAGGCTTGTAGACTAGTGGCTCGTCTACTGCCATGTCAATTTCATTCAAGAATTCATTATTTAAAGAGCTCTTTTGTACGTCTGACCGCCCGGCCACTTGAAATTAACTTTAATTTTTATTCGCTACTAAAGCCGACATGTACCACTTTCTTTAATGTGACTTGAATAGCATTTAAGAAAGAAACTCACAAAGTTCACTTAAATAAATATATAAAAAAATCACACAGTGCAATTATTTGCTCTGATCCAAAACTAGGATACAAACACGGAAATACACTCAGGCTGGGGACATTTGTACAATGCAAGTACGGCAGCCTCCAGTGGGAATCGAACCCACCACCTCTGTTTTGGTAGCCAAGCGCGTTACTCTCTAGACAAACGAGGCAGTCAAATGGCTAATGATATTCAAGGTGTAAAAAAAAGCTACGGTGAAGAAAAACATCATAAGCAAAACTGTGTGTCTGAGGTGTTCACATACCCCAGCGCTTGAAATTGCCCATCCGCAGCGGGCACGCGTGGCGATTAAGCCATACTCTCTCTCCGAGAAAAGCCCTGTGCCCTACAGTGGGACGTTTATAGGCTGCATTATTGGTATAATAATAATAATAATAGCTTCCACTCAATACAAAAAGGCCTGGTCCCAAAACTAGGATACCTTGTGCTATGGTAGCCGGGCAAGGACGTCACAAGCATGAAAATACACTCAGACCGAGGCCATTTGTAAAAATGAACGGCGGCCCCCAATGGGAATCGAACCCGTGACGTCTGTTTTGGTAGCTAAGCGCCTCAACGGCGAGACCAACGAGGCAGTAATACAAGTCAGTCCTTATCACTTACCACGCCCTGTAAACCAGCTATAAAACTTCACTTCTCTTCTCAGTGGGACGTTTGATATCTAAATGTTCTGGTGAGGTATCTCGGGGACCGATCGCTGCACTTATGTTGTCAAGTTTCTCGTCTGTATATTTGGCGATATTTATGCGTATCCTACAGTGGGACATATTGCACGCAGTCTAAGGACTGTTGTCGTATAAAAAGAACATGTATTCGTACTATTTCTGAGGGTACAAAGTTATCTGAGCAAGGGTGTTGCTTATGTTGCTTAGTTTTTAGTTTTTTTGGGTTGTGGCTGAAAATCAGCGCTGCCAAGATCACTGCGTTGACTTGGTTGCATAATGCTGAACTTCGACCCTTTGTCGTAATATGACAATAAATGCTTTCTATTTCTATTTCTATTTATTTATTTATCTTTATCTACGTCTAATAGGTGGTTGTAACAGTTTTGTTTGAATGTCTCCTATCTGAATGCACTATCTAACTGCGTTTTGCTAGAAATTCGTTTTTTTATAAATGTGTCGTGCTTTTGAACAATTTCACAGTGTCACCGTTTGTGGCAGTCCCTGGTCTGTGCCTACCCCTCTAGGATACAGGTCTTTGTCTACCCCCCCGCGACACAAGCGTGAGTATGTGTTACGTTAGAAATCATGATAATATAAAAAAAATGCTCTTAATAATAATTAAAGACAAGATAATCAGACTATCGACTGCCTCGTTGGTCTAGATGTTAAGACGCCTAGCTACCAAAACAGAGGTCATAGGTTCGATTCCCACTGGGGGCCGCCGTGGCCTTTATCTGGGTGTATTTTCATGCTTGTGACGTCCTTGCCTGGTTACCATATGACAGGGTATCCTAGGTTGGGACCAGGTCAAGAAATTGTATTGTGTGAAAGTAGTTTATTTATTATTTATTTGTTTGTCTTTAATTATTTATAGCAATTCTTTTATAGCTTTTGAAACCAGTCAGTTTACCCTCATTTCATATACCTATTCTATGAAACGATGTTAAAGTGACTGGCTTGGGGATGGATACATCGTGAAAGGTTTGGAAACTTTAAGAATACAAACCAATTAAATACTGTTTGTCAGTTTTCGTCGGTGACCATTTTCATGAAAGAATTTTGTAGCTGAATATCCATCATAAAATATGCAATGATTCGTACCGAAATTCTTTAATCCTATACTTACAATAAAATACGCTGCTATTTCCCACAAAAGTACAAAATTATTATAGAAACTCTACCCACGTCCTATCAGCGTTATCTTAAGCCAATAAGGCACACATTGGACCGTTCCGACGAAGTACATACGTGTGTTTTATTAAGTTGGCCCGCCCAAGCGTGCTCGCTTGTATAAAAGCGGTTAGCTTGCGGTGTACGAGAGTAGACACCTGTTGGCCACGGACCAGACCTGCCAGTATTACAAGTGAGTCGGTGACTACTTTTCTTTTTCAATAAATCGTAGTCGCGTTTTTGTCGGCCAGTGCTTAACGGTGAGTTTTTTTAATTTTTTTATTTTAAAAACGAGGATACTTTTTGGAGCTTTGAAGCTCTATTTAATTTATTTTGTAGATAAATACTTTTTCAATAAAACGTAGTCGCGTATTTGGCGGCCAGTGCATAAGGGAGAGTTTTTTTTATTTTTATTTTTTTTGCAAACAAGGATACTTTTTAGGGCTTTGAAACTCTATTTGATTTATTTTATTTTCTTTAATACAGAAAGGGTGCACGCACAAGCAGCAAATAAAAACGAGAAACTGTAATTCATCCAAAGTAATATTTATGTGTAGATGAGTATTTATTTAGCCAAGAAGTGATGATATACGTGCATGAAAAAAATGAAATAAAATTATTTCTAAAACACGTTCGATGGAAGATAATTAAATTAAGTATTTAATATGAATTTTTTTCTTAACGTCACTAAATTTTAAGAAATGTCTCATAACTGCAAACAAGATTTATTTATAGAAAAAGTAGAATTACCTAGAAAAGAACTCATATTACTGAAATATTCATGAAATTTTATCAAAGTTGTAATCCTAAGCAATTTCTTGGAAGTAATCCTTATTCTATTATAATATTCTTAAAATATGTTAACATATTGTATTCTTTAAAAATATCAATAAAACAAACTTTGGGCTTTGCATGAGACGATTTATACGTAAAGCGTCCAGAGGCACCATTACTTACACTACACGGATGAAGGCAGCACTCGGACGCTGCAGTGCCTGGGACATTGTTTTTTAGATGGCTTGCCCAGCACCTATACCACACTGACAGCTTAGTCGGCCTAGCTCACAGGAAAGACAAGTCAATACGTGCGGATCCAACCAAAGCGCGGGTTTCCTCACGATATTTTCCCTCACCGTTAGGATGGTATTGCTACTGCAAATTTGCAGATGTACGTACAGTTAAGGTAGGTAACAAATAAACGAGCTCTAGTGACCAACCACCTCCCTGCCTTCATCATACTGACATCATTCATTTCCGGTTTTCTTGGAAAGCCAGCCTCGATTTCTATTATAGTTAAGCTTCAATAAATAAAAAATGAACAATGTCTCTGTCAATGCGTGGAAAACTGTAATGGCCAATGAATGCGAGAGTAACTTTGTGGCGAATCGTCGTCAGCCTTCTTTGGTTCCTTAATTGGTCGATATAAATTCTGATAATACCTATTTATAGCAGAAACTTAGTTATCAAGTATTTCTTATTATTTATTCATTTAAGTTCACATAATAAGTGTTAGCTTATTTTAGGTTTTCCTTATTCTTCCTGTTGTTTTTTGTCACCAGGCAAAAAGTTTTTTCTACGCTTTATGTTCCCTCAAAAGATTCTATTTACTAAAAACTTTATTGGCAATAAAAGAAAACATTTTTCACAATTAATTATTTTATCAGACCTATTTAATAATTTTCCTGAATCAAATGTGCATGCACTTCTTGCATTAAATGAAATAATATTGTAATGTGCGGGCACAAGCCGCCTAGAGAACGAACAAATGTTTGACGTTGGAAATGTCTTTTCGTTCGCTCCAGTGTAGGCTCCGATTTCAAGAAAAAGAAAAAGAAAAGCGCGATCCCCTTATATCTCGGAGAGTTGTGAAGAAGTGATTTTACTTGAAGCTAGAGATTTCGTTAATTAAATCCTTATGTTATTGGATTCTGACACTGGTAGAAGTTTTTCCACTCTTAAGGAAATTAGAAAACAATTTTGAGTCGAATATTTTCCATCAGTGTCAGAATACGTAGTTATATATAAGGAAAAAGATATCACATTAAATCAGAAATAACAAAAAATAACATGCGCCATATGATATTTACTGAGAAGTTCCCTTAAAGTTAAAAAAACAAGTACATTCAGAAATTAAAACATACAAACCAACCCGTATAACACCTGAACCAAAGGACCCCAACACGCTGGCAGCATTGCCACGCTGCACCGCCACAGAAATTCTCGGCTAAGCCTTGGCTAAGATACGCACCAGAGCGGCAGTCAAGCCCGCGGTCCCCCAAACGGCGCCCCAGCTCCCTAACAAGGATCTTGGCCTGCGCCCCCCCAGCCCTATGGAAGTCTCCATAGAGGTGTGGGGGGCAAGTGGAACAAAAATACAGAGAAGTTTAGACAATGTATTAGGACGAGAAGGAAGACGAGTATTAGACTGCCGTAGTAGTAGACTACCTCGTTGGTCGGTAGATTACCATGCCGGAGGTCGTGAGTTCGATTACCACTGGGGGCCGCCGTAGATTAGTACAAATTTCCTCAGGCTGGGAGTATTTTAATGTTTGTGATGTCCTTGCCTGGTTACCATAGCACAAGGTATCCTAGTTTGGGACCAGGGCATTGGGGTTATGTGGAAATTGTTATTGAAATTATTATTATTATTATTATTATTTAGTATTACTTCAAGACTTCGAAGTTTTTCACAAATTGAAAGTTCTTGGTCGTGGCGAGTAGAACCCTTCATCATCAGCCCTTTGACGTCCCACTGCAGGACATAGGCCTCCCTCGGTTTTTATAACCATGAGGGGTTTTGCCATAATCGCCACGCTTGGCAGGCGGGTTGGCGATCGCAGTATGCGGTTGGAAACTCAGGAAGACGCTGCTGCCCGTCTCCTGGTAATTTATTTCCTTAGTCGCCTTCTACGACATCCACGGGAGGAAATGGAGTGACGCTATTCTTAATCCGGCACTACACGGAAGTAGAACCCTTGCTTTTTCAGATTTAGATGTATTTAGGGATTTTGTAACACCTTACACTGGTTATATAATGTTGAAGATAATCTGCGATCCAAATCCCTTAGCTCATTTCGGGTAACAAGACGATTCCGAGTATATTTTACGCTGAATTCTACAATGCAGTTGCTTTAAATATTTACAGTGTTATTTATAAAAACACGATCCCTCTGTTTTCTGTATTCAAGGAGTGCTCTTGAATACAGAAAACATCATCATCATCATCATCATCATCAGCCGGTGTCAGTCCACTGCTGGACATAGGCCTCTCCCAAGACACGCCACTGAGCTCGATCTAAGGCTCTTCTTTCCCAGTCACTGCCCACCGCTTTGCGAATGTCGTCGCTCCACCTGGTCACAGGGCGTCCTACGCTACGTTTGCCGATTCGCGGTCTCCACTCTAGGACCAGTCTTCCCCAACGGTTATCGGTCCTGCGGCAGATATGACCAGCCCACTGCCACTTCAGTTTGCTAATCCGTTCAGCTATGTCGATCACTTTGGTTCTCTGGCGAATTACTTCGTTTCGGATTCGATCCCGAAGGAAGTGGACATGGCAAAGCCCCGACACTGTGACAAAAAACGAGATTGACTTTATCATTACGGACAAACGGCGCATATTCAGAGACGTCTCGGTGATCACTAGGTTTAATACTGGAAGTGATCACCGACTTGTACGAGGCTCTCTGGATATCGACTTCAAAGCTGAGAGAGTCCGATTGATGAAGTCCACGCTCCGACCGAACCTACTCCAAACCGCAGTTGGGTCCGAAACATTCCAATTAAAATTGGAAAATCGATTCGCTGCCTTGGGAACCACAGAATCAGATGACGTGGACCAGAAACTCGAGGAAGTGGTGGAAATTTTCAGGGAAGAAGGGACGAAGTTTTGCGAGAGCAAGCGTACGGGTAAAAAGTCCAAACTTTCAGCAGAAACACTTCGACTAATGGAAGAGAGACGAACAGACCCATTGTCAGCTTTGTCAATCAGCCAGGTGCGCAATAAAACCATAAAGAAGCTGATACGACGCGACCTCCGATCCTATAACACGCTTTTGATTAAAAAATCAATTGAGCAGAATCGGGGGTCAAAAGTATTCGTCCAGCCTCTAGGGAGAAGCCACCTCACAAAGCTGACAACGTCAACCGGGAATATCGTCACATCCAAGTCGGAGATTCTGTCGGAAGTTGAAGACTTCTACGGCAAGCTCTACGCATCGCATGCTTCTAGGCCCGTACCCGATACTGAGGACTGCAGAGCCACCTTGACCCGCCACTTCACAGAAGACCTGCCCGAAATTAGCCGAGATGAGATCGTGATGGCCCTTAGACAGCTCAAAAATGGAAAGGCCCCAGGTGAGGATGGAATCACTACAGAGCTTTTGAAAGCTGGAGGAGCCCCAGCTGTAAGTCAGCTCCTAAAGCTCTTTAATTCCGTTCCCTTCACTGGGAGAACTCCACAGGCATGGAACAGAAGCACGGTGATTTTATTTTTTAAAAAAGGAGATAAAACCCTATTAAAAAACTATCGCCCGATTTCGCTTCTGAGCCATGTCTACAAGGTGTTTTCAAGGGTCATCACGAACCGTCTTGCGCGAAGACTCGACGAATTTCAACCTCCGGAACAGGCAGGGTTTCGAAGCGATTACGGCACCATAGACCACATCCACACAGTGCGACAGATTGTACAGAAGACCGAAGAGTACAATCGGCCCCTGTGCTTAGCATTTGTGGACTATGAGAAGGCCTTCGATTCAATTGAAACCTGGTCTGTTTTGGAGTCCTTGCAGCGTTGCCAAGTCGACTGGCGATATATCGAAGTGATGAGATGTCTATATAATGCCGCAACGATGACCGTGCAAGTACAGAACCGGCGAACTAAACATATCCACCTGCGTCGAGGAGTGAGACAGGGGGACGTCATATCCCCGAAACTGTTCACTAACGCCTTGGAGGATGTGTTTAAGACGCTGGACTGGAACGACTGTGGCATCAATATTAACGGCAAGTACATCTCTCACTTACGATTCGCAGATGACATAGTCATTATGGCAGAGACGCTGCAAGACCTACAAAATATGCTGAATGGCCTAGCTGATTCTTCTCGTCGCATCGGTCTCCGGATGAATTTGGATAAAACCAAAGTTATGTACAACGAGCACGTTGTTCCGGAACCGATTGCCGTAAATGGAATCCCACTCGAAGTTGTTTCGCAGTATGTTTACCTAGGGCAGACGTTCCAACTAGGCAGACATAACTTCGAGAAGGAAATCCAGAGAAGAATTCAGCTGGGCTGGGCAGCATTCAGGAAACTCCGTCGAGTCTTCTCGTCGCCTATACCGCAGTCTCTAAAGACAAAAGTCTTTAATCAGTGCGTCCTACCCGTCATGACATACGGGGCCGAGACGTGGACACTCACGGTTCGACTAGTCCACCAATTTAAAGTCGCTCAGCGAGCTATGGAGAGAGCTATGCTAGGTGTTTCTCTGCGGGATCGAATCCGAAACAGAAAACATCTTGAGCAAAAAAAACTTGTCTTAGGAAAAAAACCTATTTAGAGGCAAAAAATTCCACCCATGCTGGTACTTGAACCCGCGACCTCTGGCTTACCATGCCAGCGCTCTCCCGACTGAGCTAATGGGCAAGTACGTAATACAGAGAAGATTGTAAAGAGGCTGGAAATTCCGCCGATGCTTGCACTTGCCCATTAGCTCAGTTGGGAGAGCGCTGGCACGGTAAGCCAGAAGTCGCGGGTTCAAGTCCCGGCATTGGTGGAATTTTTTGCCTCTAAATAGGTTTTTAAAATTGCCCTCAGCACGGGTTAGTGCAACAAAAAAAAGAATATAATAATTGTCTTTGGTAACTAAGGAAAGACCATTTTTATCCGACTACGACGAAGCCCAAGAGAAAAGCGCACCGAAAGCTTCTGTCGGAGAGAGAGAAAGAATCATTATGCGTGTCGACCGCGGATTAGCGGTTTCAAGAGCTAAAAAATACCTCGGGATACTCTGGTTGTCTTTCTATGTTTTCTTAGAAAAGGAAGTTGTTGATAGGCCGGGATTCGAACCCATGACCTCTCAAATTTCGATACTTCTAGTGTGTAAAATCATCATTAGCCTCCATAATCTTGTTTGAAGAATATCGTTGCGATAATATCTTGTTCAGTAAAAGAAGCAACTATGTAGTTCATCCGTTTCCGTTGAAACGGAAATTGAGAAATGCACGTGTCTTGAGTTTGAAAAGAGGCTGCAACAATTGAAGATTTACTGTTTTAGAGGAAATCTGAAACACTCCTCAGAGGTAGTTTATTTAATCTGTGGTTACATCTTGTCCTGGTAAAATCTCCGCCACAGGCGGATTTTACCTATCTATCTATTTTAAACGGCGTTTATCGAGTCTCTTAAGGAATCGCGTTTTTATAAATAAGACCCTAAGTGGTTTTCTTATAAAGGGGGGTTCACTGACTAACCCGCGGTTTCTTATAAACTAACAGCCTGTTAATTTATTGTTAACATCTGTAAGATGTGCATGCGCTTTTGAAAACTGTCAGTTGTTATCAATAGATGGGCAAATTATTGGTGTTCAAGAAATAGGGGGTTAGGTTAGGTTAGCTACTAATTCTGCAACAATTTAATGCGGTACAAGGCTAGAACGATGAATGTCCAAAACAAAATTTTTGAGATGTACCAAAAAGAAATATTCCGCTCCATAGCAGTAACGCTGAGAGTCAAAACATCAAACTCGATTATCTCGAAATGTTGGAAAAAGGACATCCATCGTTCTAGCCTTGTACCCTTCTTGAAACACAAGTATGAATTTAAAGGTAAGATAGTTGAATTATAATAACAAATGAATGCTATCAAAGCTAACAGAAGAATAGCTCACTTTGTTTACAAAAGAGATTTTAATTGTTTATTTCTCAAAAGGGGTGAATAATTGACTATGGAAATGATGTATTATTTATTATAGGTACTATTAAGTACAGAATTTTAATTAGTTGAAGGTATTGTAGATGAAAATTCACAACGGAAACGAAGAAGGTAATATTTTAAAACAAACAATTCAAACTGACAGGATCATTCAAACCAAATTATACCAGACGTGAATACGTCTGTCTGTATCTTAGGCGCGGAGTCCACTGATCTGGCGTCTGACACGGGCATGCCGCGGACATCATTCTGTTTCATTGAAATACCGTATCAAACATACGGTCATAAGGTCATTATCTGAATATACTCAACGGCCTTTCGTCGGACGTGGTATAACACGCTATTTCGGCGATTGCAGTCAATTCCAGGACAGTTCGCAGTCAGTTCCTTCGCTCCACGCCTTTTGTCGTCATGCCTGTATCATGCCTGCGCCAGGTCCGTGCCATGCGCGTGCCAGATCAGAGGACTCCGCGCCTATATAATTCTTTTACTGATAAAAGTGACAAACATAGATACATAAACTCACGCCTGCATCCCGGAGACGAGCGACCAGGATTTGCCACTAGCCATGATCCTGACAGACCTCTTTCGCTTCATCAACACAGTCACAAATCCACGGAATAAGAGCGGAAATATAGTAAAGATCTTTGCTAGAGAGATCTCTGTGAGAGGTGGTCCCAGTTATATCCATGACGCACTGTAAACCTTTCGTAAATAAATAAATCAGCATTAATTGCCAGCCCAAGTGAGAAGCCCATGGAGTTAAGACGTCCATGAAATATAGTACCTACATACAATTCGACTGCTTCATTTGATTTTGCTCCTCTATTTTTATTTGTTAGAAATACCAAATGGTTAAGAAGGCTTAACTTTAAAGCTGGTTTCTCCGACAATACCCCTAAATCAGATGTTTTAAAATAGATTTTACTCTCTAATGGTTCGTATTTAAAATCTGAAAAAAAAAAACTTTTCAATGTCCTATTTAAAGCCATCGCTCATTATTTTCATGATTTTATAAACTTTATAGCATCAACAAAAATCCCGAACAGGAGACTAAATTATCACTAGATATGGTTTAAATAAGCTGTGCTGAGATTTGAACAAAAAAATATACTAAAATTACTATCAGTGAATGTGGTCGTCGGTCGGTCGGTGGTTGTGTTTCTGTATTTTCAAAAATGCCTACTTTTCCCCCAATTATTTGCTCGCGCAACGCAATAAGTCCCATGAAAATCGGTGCACCCGAAGAACTCGAACTTACACCTGATGCAAAGCAGGTAAAATTAATTGAAAAGTTGTTCAAAGATGTTCAGTACGTGGTTACTTCGGCCTGATGTTGCGAGTTCCTAATGAGATGTCGCGGTTAAATGGCAAAAGTCGCTGTTTTACCTAGTTAGTTAAGTATTTATGGTATTAAAACTGTAACTAAATAAGGAAGTTTTCTTGCTTTTCATCTTTTTACTTTCTTTGAAAGAAAGTTAGTAAGCTTGTTAAGATATGCTGCACTTGCATGTTGCGTGTGTTAAGCCGCTTCGATTTACTTGAAAATTTTCTTCGATTTACGGAAATTAACTGCTACCTAAATATACAGGATACATTAAAGTGACCTAGCTCGGGCAAAATTTCGATGAAAAAACAAAAATCGTATTTTTTTGACATGTGACATTTTGCAATATGAACGATGATTTGTTTTGTACTAGTCTAATTTATTTCAAACGAAATGCCAAATACGTTAAGTTCTATAAACAAAAATTCACAATCTTATTTTTGTTTATTCTCCATGTCTATTTCCACATTTTGAACTAGTTGGGGGGTGATTCTAATCACCATAATAAAATACTCTTGTTTCACAAGTTTCACTCGTGAAGAAAATACCACATTCTCAATACAAAATTTCGGACGTCGGAGAAAAATGTGAGCAAAAATCTTGTGTTTTCGTGAAGGAACAAAAGGTACACAGAATGAGTGGAATTACCCCCCAGTCGGTTTACAATTTACAAATCAACACAATGTAAATTACTCAAACTGACACAATTGATGTTTTACTGAGACATTTCGATTTTCATTGCACAGCCGATCAACATCCAGGAAGACTAATTGTACTTTTTGGACACACAATATACATCGAATTGTCATCATCAGCATCATCATTCAGCCACAAGAAGTCCACTGCTGAACATAGGCTCTATGAATTTCCAAAAAGACCGGTTGGAAGCGGCTTGTATCCAGCGTCTTCCTGCCACTTGGATGAGGTCATGTGTCTACCTTGTGGCTGGTCATCTTACGCTGCGCTTACCGATATGTGGTCTCCATTCGAGAACTTTTCGGCCCCGAATTGTCATAATAGGCTTGTAATTTTGTGAAATTCACTGGAGTTTTAACAAGCAAACACAAAATAAATCAGTTCTTTTCTAATGTATCTATGGACGACAATCATGCAAAGAGGTGGTTGTGGGTGGCGTAAATAAAAAAGCAATACCTAAACTGATGAGGCCGGCCGAGCGCTTTTCGCTGACATATTTTTTATTTACAATGCGAGATATCATGACATTATTTGTTCATATAATAAGTAATATTATGGCCAGAAAAATATGTTTTTCTTTCTTCATTTTAGTAGGTTCTTACTTACTTCTCTCAATGGTTCTTAAAATAATTGGACGGATTAGCCATTGTATTTATTGTGGGATACTCCGTTTTGTTTGGATTAAAATCGTATGTCAGAAATGGTACACAATAAGTAAAGCGTCGAATACGAAATAAGATTTCATGAAATTAAATAATGGTGATAGCGCAGCGGTATAAAACTGGCCTCACATTCGGGAGGTCACATCCCGACATGTACCGATGACTTTGTTTCAATTCAATTCAATTCAATTTATTGCGATAAATTACAGTAAATAGGTCTTAAGTAGGTATTATTCATACAAGTACAAGTGTAATTTTACCGGGCACGGCATGGCAATATCATAATAATATTTTTATTAAAAATAAAATACTTATGTCAATTCAGAATCATTAAGAGTCAATAGCATTCGACAAAACTATTTTTCAATCAATCAATAAAAATGTTTTCCAAGTTCTCGTACCTACATTTTTGGTGTAGCAGCAATACCACTCGCTAACTGTGAGGAAAAACATCATGAGGAATCCTGAGTGTCTCAGGTCTTCACATACCTCAGTGCATGAATTCGTCAATCCTCGGTGGGCGCGCGCGGTAATTTACTCTCTATCTGAGAGAAGGCCTGTGCCCTGCAGCGGGACGTATACAGGCTACATAAAAAATACAATTTTTCTGTTGTTTAAGACAGAGCAATAAGCTTTGCATTCTCTCTGAACTTGGCACATCAGCAGACGGTATCCCACAGCGTTTGAAAAAAAAAGGTTTCAAGTGCGGACCACGAGTGAGCCGTGAGTGAGCCAGTCGTACTTTTTAGCAGCGTTTGATAAATTATTTTATTTTGAATCGCCTTGAGAAATTTTCTTTTACCTGATGACAAAGAGAAAAAAACCGGTCAAGTGCGTGTCAGGCCATGCGCAGTGGAAGGTTCCGTTGAAGGAAGGGTTTTTTACCTGCTTTAAAGAACTAACAACATCATTAAAGTAATTTCCAATGGAACTTTTACGAAGTTTTCCTTTTGGTCGCCTACTACTCTTTAACTTTTAAAGCCTACTTGGCTGTGATAGTTTTGCTTTCAAGTTCATTATAATATTATAACATAAGCAAAAAAAATCAGTATTTCAGTCAAATCAACATTTTTCAAAACGTTTCTACCTTCAACCGTTCAGCCGAGTTAGGGTGGCGACACCCTAGTCTTACAAAAAATTGCGCTTTTAAGCTTAATATTTCGCAAACGGCTCCCTAAATCTAAAAATGGTTTTCCTACACCCGAAATATTTTAAACGACTAATTCAATGATACACTATGGTGTAGGTGGGGAATTTCAGCTCTCTAGTAATTATCTTCTCTGTGACAGACAGACGAACAGACAGACCGAGAGACGGACGGACAGAAATAAAATAACATTTTACTTCCGTACATTTTATAGAATATGCCATTTTCTAAAATCATTTTATCGAATAGGCCACTGAGGTCAACTAGGAAAAGCGGACGATAAAAGGAGTTTGTCCAGCAACGGTCGTTTTGACGGATTGCAATGGAGTAAATTACTTTGTTACACTATGTAAGCAGCACTTACAGAGAGCAGTCTATTTTAAATATTTATGCAATTATATTACAAAAACTCACGCCTGTATTCCGAAACGATAAACAAGCCAACGTTTTGTCATATGCCACGCTACTCTTGTATCTATTTCGCTTCATGAAAAGAAAACTAAATTAAAGTGAAACAGAAAAATTGTGAGGAGATAGAGGTACATAAATAAGTAAATGTAATAGTAAATAAGTGTTTTATTTAACACTTATTTTTTCAAAGGTTATTTTATCATCTTTATGAATAAACTTACTTATTATTTTTATCATTGTAAATTGTTTTGAGTACATTATTCGGACACATTAGTTTTTTTAAGTTTAACGCTTAACTCGAAATTCAACCCAACCATAGAAAAAATTAGACATGTTACATTATAGGTAATTTGAAATGGTAACAGAAACTAGTTTTGAAACTTTTAAGGTCCTATCACAACTCAACCTTTTACCAATTCCGATTAACGTAATAACAAAGTTTCGAAACTTTTGGAAAAGTTATCTGAAATTTGCTCTAATAATATTAATTCAGATAACGATGAAATAAAAACTGCTTGAGATGAAAACTGTATCTCCAAGTGAGCCTCCAGGCTCAGATCGCCCAAATCAAGAAATGTATTTGCTAAAACCAGATTGAGACTCGTGTAACGTATAATGTGATGTAACGAGTAATATAATGCGAATCGTGTGTGGACGGCACTATTGTAATGCTCGTAGTGCGTCCACACGCAGATGTTGATTGACGGTTGTTGGTTGATTGATGAACGGGTTGATCAGATATGGTTTTCGTATTATTTAAATACGGTCTTAGGTTCTAGTATAAAACAGTTCCTACGGACCCTACGAAAACAAAAATTAAAATTACACTTTAGTACATTTTGCCAATTTCATCAGAATTTCCGACAGATAATAAATCTTTAGCAACTGAATCTTCTACCCACTGCTACCAAAGTTGAGTTTGCACAATCTTCTCTCCTACTTCCTATTCTCGGTTACGCTGATACATGTTATCTTGACTTCACCGAGGAGCAACTAAATAGACTTGAGCGTCTTCAAAACTTCTGCATTCGGTTCATATACGGTCTGCGCAAACATGATCACATTTCTGAATTTCACTCACAGCTCAAGTGGCTCCCAATCAACCTCCATTCTGTATTGCATACTGTTTAATACAGCAACTCCTTCCTATCTAAAAGAGCGCTTTGAGTTTATTCACTCTTCTCATATCCTTACTCTTCGCTCTTCCCAAAACCTTCTCATAAAAATCCCGCCCCATCACAATACTTTTGACAGCTGCTCCTTCACCGTGCAAGCAGTCCATCTATGGAATGCTCTACCGGTGGAGGTGAGCACAGTCCCGGCTCATTTTTAAGACTATAGTAAAGGAGCACTATCTCGCTGGCGTATTGTAACACTGTTGCTATAACTTGTTATACTGTTCTGTTTAACTTATAAATTTATGTATCTATGCATATTTAAATATTTTTTGTGTATATTATTTGTATGTATCTGTTGATATTTTATATATTGACTTTCTTAATTAGACATGTATAATTCATACACCTCTGAAACTTCCTTCTCCAATGTATTGGTCCAGTCCATCCAAAAGTTGTCTGGAAGAGATCACTTTTATTCATAAGGCCGCCGTCTGTACTCTTAGGTTAAGAAATATCTGTGTAATTTTCTTTTTTATGTACAATAAAGTGTTCTCTATCTATTTTCTAATGATGAAGTCAAGCGCTCGATTCAACATGACTGCTGTGTTGTCGGCTTTCTGAGCGGCGGAAATTCTGAAGAAGACGCCATAAATAAATGTAAAGAAGTTATTTCCATTATACAATCTGCAAAATTCAATCTGAGAAAATAGAAATCAAATTATTCTAAAATCTTAGTGTCTATTACAAACAATAACGCTTCTACTACAAATAGTAACGTCTTAGATATTTCAGATGAACATAGAAGCGTGCCTTCAAAGACGTTAGGCTTACTAACCAGTCTATTTTTTTCTTCCAAGGGTATCCCAGCTACACAACAATGGCACAAGACAGGTCGAATCGCCGCGCCGGGCCTCCAGGAGCCATCTTCATTCGAGTGTTGGCATTGATGCTGGTGGTCTGCCTCTTCGAGTGTGTCGCAGGTCAGTGTGTATGACGAGCCGGGTCTCCTTCCTCGAGTTTTGTCGTGGTCTTTCAGTTCAGTAGTAGGGGGTTACTTGCTAACGCACATGCAACGAAAACATGTGGCCTCGGCGAGGGCTGTAACTCTGTAACTACGTGTCGTGTGCAATTATTTGCTGATTTCAAGGTTTAACCCGCGAAATCAGCAGAAATGCGAAAAAAGACAAAAATAATACATGTGCCTTTTATGACAAGTAAATATTTATCATCTGTTTAGTTAACGATGCTGGTTTGCAGACCGAGTGACAAATAAAAATGACATAAAGAAACAATATCATGTGTCGTAAAGGTGACAAACTAATGTACGGGGTGTTGTAAGATCCCCATATAAATACCTATCCGATTTTTACTCGTGTATACTTTTATTAAGTATGGAGAAAACTTATTAATACCTTTTATTAAGTATGGGGATAACTTCAATTATAAGTGGTTCCAATGTTGCTGTATGTGGTTTTGATAAATATTGCGAAGTTTGCCCATAGAAAAAGTTGTTAGGATTAACGTTGCCCATCTTCGGGTAAATACGGTAATTGTCTTACATCTATTATAAAACTAGTTTAATAATGTATCAATGTTCTACGTACCAATGAAATAAATCTCTCTTTGGTATAATATAGTAAGTTGCTACTAAACGCCAAGTTTTAATAGTTTTAGAAAGACATGAGAATTTCAGTGAATAACAGACAAGACAGAGAAAGAAAAGACAGAAGAATTTAAATTATTAATGCAGAAACCGGCGGCTAGCACACGAAGGTATTAAAAATGCAACTTTATTTCTGTAGCAGAACATTTAATGTCAGACTCACCCACTCTCCGCGGCGTCGGAAGAGCCCGTAGTCTGATTGGAACGAACCCAGATCGGACTCCCCCGATAAAAAATCCCCTTGTTCTTCGTACATAACTAAGTTACATTACTAGCAATGTATAAAGAAAAAATATTCTTCATACAAAACTGGATAACGTACCAAGTCAAGCAAGTGAGTCCGGAATTAAGCCGATAAATGATATTTTTTAGAGAATAAGTAATTAGTTGCCTTTCTCTCTCAATATGGACGGCGATATCACAGGCAATATTGTAAGACCGAGAAACAAGTAGTTGTCCAGTCCTTTCTCTAATTAATAGTGTTATACAAAAAAACCTGTAAAAGTTCGGCAAAGAGTTTCTACTTTAGTTTAGCACGGAACATGACGACAAATTCCTTTCTGTTCTCAACAAAAACTTTGGCCTTTGCATCTACGTAATGAGATGATTTATGCAGCGTTCAGTGGCATCTTCACTTACACTAGATGGGTGAAGGGACCACTCAGACGCTGCAGTGCCTGGGACATTGTTTTTAGATAGTGTATATTAACCTATACCATTCTGACAGCTTAGTCAGCCCAGCCCACAGGAAAGACACGTCAATACGTGCGGAGCCAACCAAGCCACAGGTTTCCTCACGATGTTTTCCTTCAAAGTTAGCGTGTGGTATCAACAAACCACCATAATTTTGAGTCACAAAGCCAAGCTGTAACAATTTGTAACATTAACGTTATTTCACCGTATTTTTTCTTCCTCACACAAAATAAGACAGGCTTATTGTGCTGTGGTAATATAGGCTTTAATACGGATGTCATAAGGTAGGCAATCACCATTCCCTGGATTGCTGTGGATTATTCTGCATTCACCAGTCCACCATTTCACTGGTTCCGATCCACCATTCATTCAGTCAGGCAATCACCATTCCCTGGATTGCTGTGGATTATACTGCATACTTTAATTATGTAAATGAATGCAAAAGACTCGATTTGTACATACCTTTTATTGTAGGCTTGTTAGGTTATAGGTGGCCGCAGGTTTATTGGTAAAGTCGAAGTCACTTGGATATTTTGTGTATTTTTTAGGGTTCTGTAACCAGATGGTGACAAACGAGACCCTATTAATATGCCTAGGATATCGGTATGTCTGTCCGTCTGACCTATGACGGGTTTTATCCATGTATGGTTCAATAACCATAACACGCAAATATGAAAACTTCAAGGTGATTTGCCCAACAAATAAAAAAAATTGAGGCATACTTGAAACGCGTTTGTTAACGTATTTTTTTTAAAAACGGTATTAATTGCAGCCTATATACGTCCCACTGTAAGCTACAGGATTTCTCTGAGAGAGAGTATGGGTGTAGTTACCACGCGTTCCCACTGCGAATTAGCAATTTCAAGCGCTACGGTATGTAAACACCACAGACACTCAGGTTTCCTCACAATGTTTTACTTCACAGATAGCGAGTGGTATTGCTACTATAACTTTACAAATGTATGTAATTTAGAAAACAAGTCACTGGTACACGCCGCGGCTCGAACCCACGACCTCTTGAATGTGAGGCAAGTGCTCTACCGACCGCGCTACCACCGCAAGTATCGAACTTGGTGTGTTTATAGTAGGTACCTATAACGATAAAAAGTAAGTGTGAGCTGGAATCTTAGAGTTGCAAAATGAAGAAGAACACATTTTTAAGACAAATGTATATTATGTACGGAACCCTCACGACCCGAGTCCTGCTCAAACTTGACCGGTTTTCCTTTTTAAATCACTTACGGGTACAACAACATAGGTATAGTTTCATATAGATCATATAGCTACATAGTTTCATATAGGTACATAGTTTCGTATAGTTTGTTGAATTCCGTATTTTTTCATCTCTTTTTCTGAACTACAGCTTCATTAGAAATGCGTACCGTAGCTTCCACCTTTTGTTCAGGAAAAATATGACAACGAAAATATCTTTGACACTTAGAAGAGATTTGCGCTGATTCGATTCGACAAAAGTTCACGTCACGTACCGGCGACGTCACGTTTTGGTTGAGATTAGATAATTTATTAGTTTACTGATAGTTAGGTAACTTCAGACAGGAATTGTAACTTTACTTTTAAAATGCTTGTCCTGCTTCTTCACAGAAAGTTCTTTATGAAAACTGAAATAATAGTCTAGGTACTTTTCATACTTATTAAGTACAGTAAAACTGGATGGTTAGAAATTGGAATATGAATAGGAACAAAAAATGGAATAAGGTTTTTTATTTTTGAAAAATATTGTGAGTGTAGAGTTTATTTTTTATTTAGGTTTCCGTTTACAACATATTGAGCTTTCGAGCGCAACTTTTTGTCCGAGTAGGGTGTCCCCCCCCCCCCCCTCTCCTGGTTAAACGGTTGATTGTAGAAACGTGAAAAATTCAGGGTAGTAGCACATATTGCACAACTTAATTGGAAATCTATCACGGCTAAATAGACTTTACGAGTTATAAAAGGAAAACTTAGTACAAAATCCATTAAAAATTAAGTTTATGAAGTTGTCAGTTCTATAAAGTAGATAAGACAAACCCTACATTTCGCGTGGTCCGACACGCACTTGGCCGGTTTTTGTTGTTTCTTATTCATACTCCAATCGCCCCGTTTCACTGTACTATTTATTAAATTTTTGTTTCAAGACAAGTTAAACCGTGTATTATGTATTGTGTTTGTTTTTTTTCCGGTATTCAATAAAGAAAATTCTTATCTTATCTTATCTTATCTTATTGATTCTACTACTCGACAGAAGTAAACATAAATAAACAATAGTTCCAGCTAGCTTATCGGTCAAGCTATACCAATTTTGTTTTAAACGTTCAGAGTAGTATTTTCATATTTTATACGTCTATTGTCTGTATGTCTCTTGTTTCTTGTGTGCAATAAATGATATTCCTATCTTATCTAAGTAACTCGGAATTAAAAAAAAATACTAATATTCTAAAATACTGGTACATTTTTAAAGCTTAGTTTGATAAAGGCCGTAAAGATAGATATATAGATAGATAGAGAACAATTTATTGCACAGCAAGAAAAAAATAATTACAACTATGATTTCTTAAATTTAAGTAATGTTACACCTACTCCATCTAAAAAAAAAACAACGTCCTAGGCACTGCAGCATCCGAGTGGTCCCTTCAACTATCTATGCAGAGTGAGTGAAGGTGCCACTGGACGTTGCATAAATCATGTCATTACGTAGATGCAAATGCCAAAGCTTAAGTAATGTTATACAATTGTCGGTCTCATTAATTGGCGTGTATATAGTGGAAAAAATAAAGAGTATTTTAATTTCAACAAAATGTCCAATGTGAAGTAGTTCCACGCTTAAGATGAAGTTCTGAATTTTTATAAACTATCGAATAACGGCTGAAAAACTTTTAAGCGAGATTACTTCAATGTTGGCAATTTTAATGTGTACTTAACTAGGCACTTCGGACACTCAGTTTTCCTCAAGACGTTTTCCTCCATAGCACCGTTAGCAACAGTACACCAGTGGTCTATTAAGCCGGATATTCACAGAATAATCTAGCTGTAAAGAAAGATTCAAAGAGAGTTTGCTGTGTTCTGCATTTGCCAACGGATCTGTATGGGAAAATACGGGATATTTAAACATGAAAACTAAAACTCATAAAATTTAGGCTGATTTGTTAGAGTGGCGTATTTAAGTGGTACCAGCGCTTCCACCTACATTCGCTTAATATGGGTGGAAGCGCTTATACAGGACATCCCAGGCAGACATATTTTGACCAAATATGATGCATTAGCGAAGGGTAACATAAAAAATACCCGACACCGGCGTGCGTGTTTATAAAACAAAAGAGGTTTATCAGAACCGTGGCAAATTGCAAGCCTGGTCTACCCCTCCGGAATACAGGCGTAACCTCATTACACAGAAATTATGCAAGTTAATTTCCACCCTTAGATGCTGAAGATTGTAAGGTGGTAAGAAATATTATTATACCTTTCAAATAGCTCGGAGAACTGATGGCCGTTGGGGCGGAAAGTTCTGACCTGGCGACGCAGCGTGGGCAGGCCCCCCATCAGATAGTTTGACGACCTGGTTACGGTGGCAGGGAGTCGCTGGATGCGGGCGGCGCAAGACCGGGAAGCTTGGAAAACCATGAGCGAGGCCTATGTCCTGCAGTGGGCGTCAAATGGCTGATAACGATGATGATGCTGTAGAAAAGACAAACAATCTCAACTGCAAAGCATGTTTTTGTACAAAAGACTTAATCGTTCCCTTTCATTGAATTTTCATTATGAAAGCTATTGTCGGAAATAAGTTCATTCATTGTTTTCGTCTAACTCAATGAAGACAAATGTGCTTTTGTTATAGATTTATGCTTTGAATACTCGAGTAATTTTATTGCAACAGTTCATTTCTGATTGGTGTATTTACTTTACAATATACTGTAGATACTTACTTGGAACTCAGTTATAAACAATCAATCGAACTAGTCTATTGGAGAGGTCATTGTTGGATAATTGGGTTTACGGAAGACGTCAGGTCTCGATTAATTATTTTTAGTTTCATTGTCCATCACCTCAACATCTCACTAAAGTTTGAAACATTTATTTCAGTCAACAAGTAGCCCGAAAGGAAAAGGGTATAGGGTACCTTTTGGGCTTCATATCTAATGCCCGATAGAGAACTTGAACAAAAATCTGCGAATTCGGATTTAAGAGTTCCCTTCGGCGTCAAAATTCGATACAAACTTTGTTTGGTATTTTATTTTTTATTGTATTAATTTGGCACACAAAACAGGTTACAGACAATATTACACAAGAAGAACAAAGAAATAATTTACCTTGATCTGGCCCATAACCCTAAACTTATGCGCACAGCATGATTATAAGTTATGAAAACGAAATATTGATAAATTTTGCAATAAAACTGGCATGCAGGAATAACATAGAAAAAAAAATTATGTAAACTTAATAATGATTATAATGATGATGATTATAATATATTCATTTAAAAACAACAAAGGAGAGCGCAGCCAGAGATACTGAGCATCTCTAGGCTTATCTGGAGGAGGCCTTCACCCGTAGAGAGGACCCTTAGTTTAGTTCAACGTTTAACTTTTTACTAATAAGAAAAGTTATATGTACCATTGCCATTGTGATGAGTCATTTTTAAGAAACGAGACGATGAATATTATACCACTTATATACAGGATTTATTTCTATATTTACAAATTGGGGGTAGGTCACTAAAGCCCGGGTCGAAGTCCACTCTCACGCACAATCCGTTGTATTGTTTAAGAAATAGGCACCGTACTTAGCTCGCTATCCCGAGCACAAAGGGTCCCGTCACTCTAGTCCAGCACTGAAAAGAGGAAACTTCCCGGAACCCTGCAGCAGGAGCCTCCGAGATGAAAAACGGGTGGTTCGGTACGCCGAGGCGCAGCGAGTTCAAAGGTTAATTTTCCAACCCGTAGGATGTTTTCGAGACATGAGTAAAAATAAGCATAATCGGAAAAATGCTCGTTCTTTTTCTATAGAAATCTCTGCAATTGGCAAAGGAACGGTACGTAAACTTGATAAAAATTTCCCATGCACAATATTGAATGTCATGCCCTCCGCGGCCTCCCATACTGGTTCAGTTTGAACATTATTAACAGTGAGAGCAAAAGAGATAGATAATTGTTAACTTCTAACATCACTTCGTTCTAATGTTGAGAGAATTAAGAAGAGAATTATTTTTTCTCTCAAGAATTCAATTAAGAATGTGTAGTGCTTACGAAAGTATTAGCTTCAAAATAGATTAATACTATTTTCACTCATTTAAAACTGTCAGCTATAGTTAGAAGGAAGACATAATATATCTGATTTAGGTTTTTGTTTTACGACATTCAAGGTAGTTGGTCCACGGTTATCGCAAAAAGTCCCATAAAAGCCATAACGTCCACCACGGACGATGTTTGCCAAAGATATTAACTACATCGATTTAATGGCTTGCAAATATTTATCATTTTGATCGATAAATCGTATTAACATAGCCTCACGTGCCATGATTAGAGTGAAATGGACTGTTTGAACTTGATTTCCTTATTAAACTTTCTGAAGCCATTTTGTGGATCTCATTTCGTAACATAAGATTTTAAATTTTCAGTCAAATATACATCATGTTTTATAGTAATTGAGTTGACCGGCAAATGGTTATTACCTTCATTCTTCATTTCTTCATTGTCTATCTCGAATTATATATGATACAATTTCATATGCCAGCACATCTACAAGTACCTACCTAATTACGAAATCGTAAACCACCCTACAAATAATAGTTTGTCACTGAAACCAACACCAAAATAACGAAAAAAAAAAATTGTCCCTAAAGGGGTTGTAGGTTGGTCATTACATAATGGTCCATAAGGTAGTCGTTTGTGATATTGCAACCTTTCACTTTTTCAAAAACCTCGTTAGCCTATCGCGTGACACGCTTGACTTCCAAAACGCAGGTCGTGGGTTCAATTCCCGCCGGAGGCCACAGGACTGAATTTGTACAAATAGTCTCAGTCTTGGGGTATTTCCTTGTTGAATACGTCCTCGCCTCGTTACTACAGCACAGGGTATTCCGCTTTGGGACCAGGACTAGTCGTTCGTTTATTGCTAAATATTATTATTATGGTCATCTTTATGTGCGGTCACCTATCGGAGGTTGGTAAGGGCTTTTCTTATGTTTTGAGGCCGCTGTCGTAAGTTGTGTAGCTAGCAAAGAAATCAGCGCTGAGGGATCACTTCCTCAGCACAACGCTGAGTCAGCTGCCTTTTGTGGCAATGTAGATACACCACAGGCTACATCTATAGTCCTGTTTTATTTATTCGTTTTGTCTGTTGTGTATTTAGTTTTCCTTCTGTGTTGTGCATATTATGTTACTTATGTGCTTATTTTGTTTCTGTGATGTATCTTGTTGGTATAATAAATGTCTTTCTTTTTCTTCTTCTTCTTCTTTTTCTTCAAAGCTCTTCGGATTGAGGTTGAAACCTTACAAAAAAAAGGCCAAATGCAGGTTGGACTTTGTCACTTGTCACGATCCTGACATACTGCCCTCTCTTGTTTGATAGTACGATGCCCACTATAGCATTGTTACCTTTATTATTTTTCAATACACTCAGTAGCTCAAGCCAACTATTATTAACAAATCTTCGTAAGCGAGTTCACACTATGCCTAAAAATATGGTGATTAAGCCCATACTTTCTCTCTCTGAGAGAAGGCTTGTGCCCTGCAGTGGGATGTATATAAGCTGCTTATGATGATATGAAATGTTGGCGTTTTCGTGTCCCAATCCCTCCGCAGTCAGTCCAGACCTCTACACATTCATACATTTTAGGCATAGTAATAGGTTTCCATTCGCACACTTATTACTTCACGTCCGGAACCCTAACAGTTATTTGACGTTTCATTTCAAAGCGCCGCTACCTATTTTCTTGTAAGTCACAAAAATATGCATGTAGGAATGCAACGTTACATCTCTTGACACATTTCGCGGAAACTTGAAGTTCATGAACTATGTACTTCCCTGCCTGCACGAAATATTTCATCGTAGCATTCAAGTGGCACTGGTGCAATTCACGTAATAGAAATGCAGAAATACACAGAAGCTTGGGAAATATTGTGATTACTAACTTAATTCCGGAATCGCTTACCTGATTTTTGTCGGCAGAGTCCGACCAGGTTTCGCTCTTATTCGAAGAGTAAAGTTAATAGCGTGTAGTGCTTACAAAAGTTTTATTTAAAAAATGTACTACTTCGTACTAATCAGATTTTTCGTCTGACTGACCTGAAAGTAGACCTTTACTCCCACTGGTGAGGCCGTGACAAAACAAAACCTCGCATTTTCACAATCACTGGTACTAAATTACAAATCAATGAACTATTTCATTGTGGTGTGGCGCCGTGTGGCGCCGGATTAAGAATAGCGTCACTCCATTTCCTCCCGTGGATGTCGTAGAAGGCGACTAAGGAAATCAATTACCAGGAGACGGGCAGCAGCGTCTTCCTGACATTCCAACCGCATACTGCGATCGCCGACCCGCCTGCCAAGCGTGGCGATTATGGCAAAACCCCCCATAGTTATGAAAACCAAGAGGGCGGCCTATGTCCTGCAGTGGGCGTCGAGGAGCTGATGATGATGATGATGAACTATTTCATATTTAAATCACAAACAGTTTTGACGGTTTTGCGATATTTTCTTCTAAAGCATTATTTTTTTCAAGTTATTGCGAACCGTATTTTTTTTTCCTGCTGCCTGCATTTTTCCTTTTGTACACACACAATTAATTAGGGAGGAGATTCTACAATATTTTCTCCCATGCTAATAATAGCACAAAGAACCGACACACGCGCAATTACATTAGGTTAGGTCTGGGGCAACACGAACCTAATGCGGTAATTGCAATCATGCATGGTAATTACGAAATAGCCAACATAATCGCCAAAAGAACCTACGTCAGTTACCATTTACCGTCGCACTGTAACTGAGTCGCAACCAATTCTTCTTCTTCGGTGTTTTAACTCCTAGGGGAGAAAAGGGCCTCAACGGGCTTGTGGTAATTTCCCATTCAGGCCAATTAATGCCGATCGACTAGGCGTTTTGACCTTTCCAAGTGATCCTTGCCCCGGCAAATGCAGCTGGACCGACGATCTGACTCAAATGGCCGGTGGCGCATGGCACCTGGGAGAGGGTGGCCAAAAAAAAGGAAAAAGCATGCCTTTGGGGAGATTTATAAGACGTCAGAGTAATTATTGGGAGGTGACCTCAAATATCAATAGTAGTTTTCAAAAGAATATAATCCGATCTTGGACACTAAAAGATAATGTTGTTGCTGGTTACCTACCTAAGTAGCTCGCTTAGCTTTTATGTTGTGCTCTTACTTGGTGACATTATGAAACTCAATACATTTTGGTATTAATGTAACGTAGGTACCGAAGCTTTTTCTTGTCCGTTTTAATCTATACTGTACACTTAATAAACAATCAACTAGGACCAATGTTTTAATTGACTCGTCAACTCTAATGACTGCCTGACAGGTGCACATTTCCACATAATTATAATGTATAAAAATATCCAGCGTCAATAATTCGAAATTGAAAATAAATTCTCTTTATTGGTTGACATCGTTCAAAAAATCGGCCAAGTGCGCGACAGTACTGAACCAACATAAGCAGTTACTGGTAGGCTTTTTATATATTGAAGTTATTAGTTACATTTCCCAAGAGTCATAAAACGTATGAAAAAGTATTTGTATGTTTTGCGACCAAACAAAAAGAATTATTTCTAATAAACACAGCACAAAGAATCATAAAAGTAATTTGGAAACTCAGGAATTTGCTAGCGCTTTTCATACAAAAACTCTATTTAAACTGCAGCATAGTCTAAAGCTGATCGAAATTTTCATTTTCGTTCTATAACCGCAAAGTTACTGACTACAGTGTATGCAGGTAAAAGTTTTATGCTGTCGATTATAAGTAAGTGCAATGTCATCCGTAACATCACCGAGTTGATTGCATAAGTGTAAAGATTGATGTTTTTTCGACTCTGCTAGTAATTTTATATGAAGTTTCGTACAACTCAATCACTTATCCTGGTTCCAAATTAAGATACACTGTGCTATGATAGCTATAAGACAAGTACATAACAAATTTGGAAAACAACCCAGAAAGAGGCCATTTATTTGTACAAGTACGGAGGTCCGTAGCGGGAATCGAACTACGACCCTTGAAGCATACTACCGCTTAACCAACGGGGCAGTCGCGTTTCTTTTTCATCACCTAGGTAGAAATCAATAATAACTTGACAAAATCCCACTCAACTTATCAAATTATTCACAGTTTAATCAATTATAACATTATGCAACGTGTTATCGAAATACGGTTAACCTTTTCTTATTCTTTTTAATATGACAAAAAAGTTTGTTACTTTTAAACTTTCGCTTATCAGAAGTAGTTGTACTGAAGAAATGGTTCTCGGGATTTGCCTTATTTCAATAATACTTTGCAGATGTCGAGTAGACAAGATTCTCCCCTATTAACAGAACATAACAGATGAAACGTACTAAGTAGCTGACGCATACAATACAATAACCATTCCATGTATGCTCCAACGCAGCGGGGGCTCGACGTTTCCGCCCGTTGAGGCCATGGACAACTGTCACTACTAATAAAATATGGCTTTTCTCTTTTGTTTGTACTGTTGTTTACTGCTTAACTAATCTTTAAAGTGAAGTAGCAGTGGGATGGTCACATATGCCGAAGAACCGATGGTCGATGGAGTGCGAAGGTTATCAAAATGGAGACTGGCAAATGCCGCGTAGGACGTCCACCAGCTTGCTGGACCGACGATCTGAGGCTGGCAGCGGCAGGATGAGGATGTCTTGCCTTCGAGGAGGACTCTGTCCAGCAGTGGTCAAATACGGGCTGATTGATTGATTGTATTTTTTATAGTTTAATTTCCAGTGATAATGTCGGAAAGCTGTAATTTGCGATGTTGAAGTTTTGATGTATTCTGTACGGTAACTTTCTCGACGGTGACAATTATTGTTATTAATTCTTTATTACACAAAAACAGTGTAAAAAAGGTGGACTCAATGCTAATGGCATTTTCTACCTGTCAACCTACAGGCAGTACAGGAGAGGCAAAAATTGAGGTATGCGTGCAAAACAGAAAGAGATGAGACATGAGAAGAAAGACAAATGAGTCACATGGAATATTTTGAAACCACATGGAATATTTTTTTATTTATTTATTATTAGGAAGACTAACAGCACAAAACAATGAATAACAGAAACTTTAGACATACAGAAGGCCAGTTATAAGTCTCCACTTATAGAAATAGATTTTGAAACTACATCTTGATTGCTTTTAATATATTCATAGTTTTCCTCATTAAAGATTTTATTATATTATTTTAAATAACTGGAATTTCTAGCGCACTTTCCGACTTCATTTAATATAAACAAATTACCTACAAGTACCTACTATCTCCTAAATTAAAAAAAATCGTTCACCATGACAGCCAGTGCTGCCAACTTAGCCTGCTTAACATTGGTATTACTTTTTTGTTGATATTACGAAAAATTGGTGAAACTTTTTTTAATTTGCCAAATAACATTAATTTTAAAACCCTATTTAGAGGCTAAAAATTGTCCTTAGCACGGGTTAGTGCAACAAAAAGGATAGAATAACATTAATACCAACCACAGGCAACTTTTTTGTATCAACTCAAATTACCTTAAAAAAAAGTCACTTCCGGCAACATATCCATTTAACATTAGAAATAAATTTCGGCCCTATAATAACCTCTTATTATTTGAAAAAAATATTTTTCTTTATTATACATATTTGAAAATTATGCAACAGTACATTACATATAATGAAGTGTAGTGTTGCTTACTTAAAACCTGCAATCTGTTGTTATTTTTTAAATAACAATTTTAGTTTCTTTTCGGATTTGCCATACAGAACCAAAACCCGAAGGCTAAACCGAGTAGATTTTATTTTCCTATCATACCTAAACTGTCTACACTGATGAAAATGCAACGTAAATGAAGCCGCATGCATCGCCTAGCACTAACATACCGTCTATTTCATCCACAGAGCAAAGTATTAACGGTATCAAGAGTACCAACCTTGTACAGAAAGCCAACGGCTGGCGCAGCCAGCGAGGAGGTATGTCCTAGCATGCCCGTTTGAGAGCTGTCTGTAGAACATATAATGCACAAAATGTAGATACTTTGGTGTACAAATGAGTTTGCATACAAAAATTCTCCTTGGTTGATGACGCTTGCTACTTTCGGCCATTTCCACAGTAGCCGTTTAGGTAAAAATTTAAAAAAATATATTTTTTAAGTGCAAAGAGTTTGCGCATTTTATTTTCCGTAGCGTGTTGTCTGTGAAGGAAATATTGTTTGCAATCTCATTGAAATTAATAGAAAATAAATGTTTTACGTAGGTAACCAATGCACTGTTCACAGAATTAATTTACCTAAGTATTTTGGCGGACACAAGCATCGCACATAGGCATTAGGTAAGCTTCTTTGACCCTTATACGGCTGTTTTAAGATAAGCTTTTGATTATTTTTCAAAATGTAAATGTATTTACTCATGCTAATAATGCTGGCACTGCAAAAGAGATAATTGCCTTTTAATTTACAGAAAACATTGAGTTGACAGTTCCATATTTCTTTAAAAAACTGTAAAGGCTTGATTATGTTTTCTGCCCTGTAAATATGCGGCTGGTTAAAAATTATCATATTTTCAGGGAAAACCGAATGACATGCAATTTAATGTGCTTGACGCATGCGAGTAATAACAAAACGCGAGTGCACTTTTAAACATGCTCTTTTCATGGAAACATGTAGCCTTCGGGGGTTTCAGTTCTGAGAAAATGATGTTTACTTACTAACTTTTACAATTAATCCGATGCAAGTAAATGTTATTTTGTAATTCGAAGTACCCTGCTGGCTCTACATTCTGTTAACAATTTCCCTTTCTAACATTTGTAATGGTTATAAAGGAATAAGTCTTCTTTTTACAAATATCTATAAAGGCACCAGAAATAAAATCCACATTTATTTTCGTTAGAAAGTAGTACTTACAAAGAATTCTTAAATCTTTATACAAAGGTTAGATTAACAAATAAATCCTCTGCATTCAGAACTGAACAGTAGTAGCCTAGTGGGTAGAACATTGGACTCGGAAGCGAGAGACCCAGGTTCGATTCCGCACTAGGATGTACCTATAACTTTTTTTTTAAGTTGTGTACATTTATGAAGTTATAGTAGCAATACCACTCGCTAACTGTGAAGGAAAACATTGTGAGAAAACCTGAGTGTCTGAGCTATTCACATACCTCAGTGCTTGAAATCGCCAGTCCGCGGTGGGCACGCGTGGTGATTAAGCCCATACTCTCTCCCTGAGAGAAGGCTTGTGCTCTACAGTGGGCCGTATATAGGCTGCTTATGTATTCACAACTGAAAACAGTTTTTTTTTCTTCTATGCACACCACAGTACCTTGCAATACACGCTTGTTGCATTTTGTATAAAAATCTACCTGAAAAACATCCTTATTTATGATAAAGTAGTCGCGTCAGTTGTATACCGTAGCAACGTAATAATTATAAATTAGCCTCTATTGATGTGACTGGTAGCTTGAATATTTCTGTAGAGATATTATTGAGTACCAATTTCATAACACAAACTAAACTCCGTTTACTTCCGTGGATGTCGTAAATGGCGACTAAGGAAATCAATTACCAGGAGACGGGCAGCAGCGTGTTCCTAAGATTCCAACCGCATACTGCGATCGCCAACCCGCCTCCAAGCGTGGCGATTATGGCAAATCCCCTCATGGTTATTAAAACCACGAAGGAGGCCTATGTCCTGCAGTGGGCGTCAAATGGCTAATGATGATGTAATAAAATTAACGGGGAAAGGGGTTATACTCGTCACCACCAACAACTTTTAATAGGAGGATCACTTCAAAATACCATTAAAGTATCAGCTGTTCCATACTACGCTAGATACTTCTAAATATTGTATTATCCAATTTTTTTTTGTTTTCACGTTTTGTTATTATAATTATAGTGTTCACTTTTGAAATCCGTAAGCTTTTTATGTTTTAGTCAGTGAGAACAGTGATGGGCCGAAAATCAGCGCTGTGATGATGCATGCACTCACATCACTAAGCTGAGCCCTATCCTTTGTATTACACATCTTTCTCTACTTTTGTTTTATTATGTATATACAATCTATTAGTGTGATTTAACACATTTTTTTAACATATTTCGGTTGTGATCAAATATCTAAATTTAAGGAATCGTCTGATCGTCTTAAGAAGATATCAGCCATGTCAACATGGCTTACTGGATCATAAAGTTCTGCCTTTTTATTTACGTATGCTCTAAGGTGTTCAACCCTCTGGAATCATTTTAATTTTTTACTTTGTCTCGACGAACTTATCAGAGCTACCATTACAGAAATCCCGAATTGCCCGTTACAGGATAGGAGCTGGACCCAGGCCACACTTCCGATCCGTCACGGTGGTCTGGGTATAAAAACTGCATTAAGCGTAGCCCTTCCGGCGATGGTAATTTTATTTCCCCATCTCTTGGAGACGTAGAGGTTGCGTTCTTGGCTGAGGCCACGAGCCCCTGGACTGACACAGCCGGTCCGAGTCAGGACGTGCCGATAAATGGCATTGCAGAGGCTTTGGGACGAGCCGTTCTGCATCCAGGTTCGAAAGGGCGTCCATGAAACTGCAGTCAACGATGTGGAGCGTTCACGTCTCTTAGCGAGCTGTGAGCCAGAGTCGGGTTATTGGTTGAGGGCCCTCCTTTCGGCGAGCTAAGGTACTCTTTTGGAAAGGACTACCTTTAGTTTGGTAGTTAGTTTGAGGCTGGGGGACCAACGAGCAAGCAACATCGATGCCGCTGCGGTGGATGCGACGACGAGTTAGGCCACCATGTCAGGCAGTCACTGGTCTCTGCCTGCCCCTCTGGGATACAGGCGTGAGTTTATGTATTATTATAATTACGTATATAATTATAATAAACACTTTTTAAATTCAATTCAATACTAAAGTTACTAAGGGAATTTATATTGTTATGTCATCGTGATTCAGAATACACAATGCAAATATCGTAACTCGTAACTATTCATGCTACTGTTCGTAATGACAAATAGAACACCTGTAATTTAAAAAAAATACGTTTCATTTTCTAAACTAATGTTTCAAAGTTGACGATGTTTTCACAGTCAATATTAGCTACAGTTATCATTTTGCAATCTACATCGGAAAGGCTTGCCCTAATCCTTCCGAGCAGCCTGTGACGTTCACACGTCCTTGCGAATACCACCATAAAACTATGTGGTCTTTACTCCGTAGCAAATGAAGTACTATAAATTGTTTTATAGTATTATCGCGCTTCAACTTAGCAAAACAATATTTAGGGACAACATTCCAGAAATAGACATTAGAATGTAAAATATACATAGGCAGGTTTCTCGCTGACTTGTGAAATAAATGGACCTAATTGTAACGCAATTTTACCGTAATGACGTCGATAGTGGAGACTAGAGGCAGACGTGATAGGCAAATAATGTGTCAACCCGGTCACCTTTATCAGCTCTTTGATATAGTGGCAATATTTGATATTTATGTCATATTTAAATTTGTGGCTATTGATGTTAATATGTATCCTGAATCACTAACCACATTTCACTGATTCGAAACAACGACTACGGAATTACACTTTTGAAAAATGGCCTACCTAAGTTAATTATAGCACAATTCTCCTGAAGGGAAGTTAAACACTTAGAAACATCGACTCATTTCTTTTTTTATTAATTTCAGTCAAATGACGCATAAGATAAGATAAAATAAGAATATTCTTTATTCTATACCGAAAAAAGTGTTACAGAAACAGCAATTACAAAATAAAAAAGAAAAGATACAATAAATGAATAGATATCTCATCATCTACCCATTATGTCCCCACCGAGGGGCACGGGTCACTTCCCTGAGGAAGGTATAGGCCATACTCCACCACGGGGGCCAAGTCCGGATTGGTGGAGGCTTGTAGAATAGTGGCTCGTCTACTGTCAGAAGTTGTCAAGCCGCCCTAAGGCCTCTGACTTGGCTTAACGACTGCCATCTATCGACGGCAGCCGGCACCAACAGCTTAACGTGCCTTGCGAAGCACGGAACCGCTCGGAAAAATGCCACTAGCGTTAGGCATAGACGGCGACCCATCCATGCACTGAACGCGCCCTGTGTTGCTTAACCTTCGTGATCGTTTAAGATCACTCAGGCAGCCGGGGCTACGAATAGATATAATGCATAAAAATTATAAACAGATTAATTCTATTTTCTATAAAAACATCGTCGAAAATTTTCTCGTTTTAAATTTGCAAAAATTTAATTACGTCGTGTTATTCCGAATAAGCGATTTGTACATACGTGATCTGGTGACTTATAACTAAATACGTTATTGGTACCCATGAATTGTTTGTTTTTAAGTTAGTTAGGTACATTTGTGAATTTGTAAGTAGCAATACAAATAAATAAGGAAGGACAATATTGATCACTTGAACACGAAAACATTTGATTGATTGCATTTGGATTGAAGGTCCTGTATGGTGGATTTTTGGAAAAAATTGTACTATTGGTACCTATTGACGCTAACCAAATCTGCTGCATCTAAAAAATCTGTCTCAAGCACTGTTTCACTTTTTTGATTCTATACTTATTTCAAAGCAAAAAACACGTTCTGTTTGTAGAATGTCGAAGTCCAATTGCTACTCACTAACCGGTTTTCTTTAACCGAGTTTAGAAAACCGGTTAGTCCTCCGTTTCGCGCCCAGCCAATTCTATCATTCTGTTAATTGTTTTGCAACCGATCGGTTAAGCAGCTTCGAATAAAGTTTAGCTATTAGCCGCGATTGGTATGAAACATAGGAACGGCACTTCTGATTGTCTACTGCTGACGTTCAATAAGAAACTAGATTTTTTCGGCAATAGATTAGAAGAAATTCTTGTTTCTCTTTGTCGTATTTGGCCGTAGCAGTTATGTATTGCTTATTCGGTTTTTGGCTTTAAAGATGCTCAATTACGTTAAGCACGACTTGTAAAGGTTGCCCTGCTGTGTACTGTCCACGTCTGATCAATTTCAATATATTCGTTGAAAATATATTGAAATTGATCAGACGTGGACCCGTATTGTAACTAAGAAAGTGCACGAATATAAAGGTCGCTGTGCTATCGTTATACCTTCATCAGAAAATGTCGCACATTCGGTAGTACATGGGCACAACTTACAAAAAATGCTAACATGAGTTAAGGAAGTCGCTTTTTAACTGAATCTAATCTAATGGCAGTCTTTATCCAACCAGATAGAGGAGTGTTTTTAACACATTTCTGCGCACTTAACTCATTTTACCATTTTGTGCCCTTATACTACCGAAGGTGCGATGTGTTATGGGACATAATGTGTATTTTGCCTTCAACTTTAAACACTAATTTGACTAATCAGTATTTAGTAGGTACTGGCGGGCGACTACAGTGCTACGTCATAAGTAATTACAGCTTGCGTTCACCCGCACGAGCACATGTTGTACAAGTAATGCATAAGCCTTGAACAATTAATGAACTATAAGAATGAACAATTTTTTTTTTTTTTTCAATTCCGGGTGTTTCAGAAAGGTCCGGTGAACTTCAGTGGTGTTGTTCCACCCATAAATACAAACAACTATCTGCGGTTGCATACGAAATTTCGACATAAACATATCGGCGGTTCCATACAACAATTTTATTACCTCTAACGAATGTATGAAACAGGTGTTATTATTTTCGATATTTCGCAATAACACCTCGTCAAAACATCGTGAGAAGACTTCAGTGTCTGAGAAGTTCGCATACCTCAGCGCTTGAATGTTCCTATCCGCGGTGGGCACGCGTGGTAACTAAGCCTAATACTCTCTCTCTCTCTCTCTCTCTCTCTCTCTCTCTCTCTCTCTCTCTCTCTCTCTCTCTGAGAAAAAGCCTTTGCCCTGCAGTGGGACGTATAAAGGCTACATAAAAAATGGAGTTAGTCTCATAATAAAAGAAGTTTGTGTAATAAAAGAACTTCGTACCGTCGCAGAATCCGTTTATACAATTCTTGCACAACGCCATCTATTTTTAAAACACAACGCTCGCTTTGGCAACGCCATCCATTTTAAACTTAAAATAAATATTATCCCACGGGAACGCATTACCGGAATACCAAGTATGCTATGTCTCAATTCAGGTCTTTATAAAATAAATTATGCTAAGCTCTGTACGCTAAGTTTCATGTAAATCCGTTCAGCCGTTATTGCGTGATTGAGTAACAAACATCCAAACATCTTCACAAAGTCACATGTATGATATTAGTAGGATGAGGGTGGCCGAGGACACAGAGAAAATGCAAGCCTTGGGTTATTTGAGCAAGGGCGATCTGAGGAATGGCACGCCTTGGGGCCTGTTTTATATAACTACAATTCATGGTTTACTAGGAAATTTTTATGTACGTACATTGTGAAATCGAATAAAACACAGATTAACAAGTAGACTGTGCTGCGCAATGTACCTCGTGTTGTCACAATAAGCTACGAATGGAGAGCTTGCACTAAATAATGTTTTAACAGCATAGGAGAGGACACGTTAAAAGATAAATAAACGTGTAATTTTTTTTTCTCTGCGACTAATACGTATAATAATATAGCCAGTCGCAAAGTCAATATAGTCACGTGGTACTAAAACGCGCCATATAAATCGACCTCAGACTATGACGTCACACCCTCACGTAACGCGTTATAATGTATGAAGCGTTTATCAATATTTGAGTTATCTCGTAAAATAAACCGTTTACAATGCAATGAAAAACTATGTCTAATAAGTTTTTTTGTTATTATAGTCACTTTATTTTTCACAGTTTTGTGATCTCGAAAACACTGAAAAAAATTATTTGTAGTTCTATTTTTCTTAATTAATATGTTTTTATATGTCTTCTGTGCTATAAAATTATGACTTTGACTTCGCATGGACGTATTTCGGGTCCCATTACCCCCCGTCCGCCTGTGATGTGAATTAGAATTCTTTTGATTAATGAAAAATGCTCATAAGAGCATTTCATCCCAATCTCATCTTCCTGACTACGCGGATTTCGCTCAAGTTCTCGTTTCATAAATCCAGTCACGGTAGACCCGTTGAATAAATAACTGTGTATTCAACCATTCTGATTAATTAGGCCACACTATACACTGCTGGTCATACTTAGTCCTATCCAAGGATCATCATACGTATACCTCCAAGGATACCTACTGCTATCTGTCCTCGGCCATACTCATCCATCCATCCATGTGTGACGAAAATACCTTGTCAAAGAAACTCACCACTACACTGATTCAAAATACAACTCCTTAAACTGAATTTGATATTGGAATTATTGTACTATTTACAGTAGTTCACGTTTCTTGTCGAATCCCACGGACGTGCGTTACGCAATGTTAAAACACAATGTTGTATCGCCCCCATGGGAAATCATAGCCGCGTTGATTGGAATATACGGAGCAAATCGCGCTATTCTATTAGCGCTGCTCACGTATGCTGATTTTTATTATTATTGTACATGACACATGCAACCTTTTAAACATCACAAAGCTACGGTCTTCGTAGATTTTTATTAGACTTTAACATAATACGATTTATCTTTGAATTTCAGCATGGAAATCTTTTGCGCTTCGCTGGATTGAGGAGGAAATCTTTGTGGGAAATTTTGATGCTAGAAGCTAATATAATGACATAAAATTACAGTTGATGGCCACTTCACAGTAGGTACCTAGGCGTGGTTATGAAACCCACGTACTTTTTTTTTATTAGAAAAGGTTTGTCCTCTGCATATACAACGCAAAACCAGGAAATCATTTTGTCAGTATCAATAATTAAACCACATTCAAAAAGCAAAAGATTAAAATTTACTATTTTTATTTATTTTTATGGTATTGAAATTTGGCACGGTCGATTTCTACGTAAAAATCTGTTGATTTTAAACTTTTTCTTTTTATAAGTTTTTACTATCGACGCCGTCGAAACGGTTATAGGTGTTGCTTTTTTACAATAACACGTTACATAAGTTGATTATCGCCGACAACGTTCGGAATAAAACTTTCATAATGAATGCACAGTGTATGTAAATGTTAAAATGAGATTATTATTAAGCTCTGCGGATCAGAGCTAAATCTGCACGGACCCAAGCGACATTAATTCAAGTTAACTGAATCCGTTAATACAAATTACCAGATGTAGACATTACCAACAAAGTGCCACTAAAGAGCAACAAACTACAGGTAGACTGTGTCCAATTGGGATTTGATGTACTTACAGGTTCATCAAATCCCAATTGGACACAGCGATATCGCCATAACCAAGTTACTCAATGCGTGATCATCAATACAGCACTCCCGTCGCCCATAAAGCCATAACAAAGTCATCTTAGTGCATTAGCGGGGAGTGGCAGCTAGGTGCATCGCTTGTGACGTCTTGATGCGTTTTGTACGATAGGCTATATCATACGTTGTGTGGAGGTAGTTCAGTGTATTGAGTTGCCATCAGGTGAATCGGGTAGCGTGACGGTTATCATGCTCGTGAGAATAGACGATTCGAGACACGCGCCATTTCGCTCTCATTCGCTACGCGTGTGCAGGATGGAGCAATTTTTTGTCTATTTCCCGCGACATAGGGGCCTGTTCTACAGGCGATGGTTAATGCATTACCGAACTTACGATCACCATGTAGGTACTCGCAACATGAGTCTCGTTTAGAAATGGACCTGCGACAATTTTCTCCGAGAATATTATCGCACGGTGAGACCTTACAGATGGATAAGTGATGTCTTCGTTCAACTAATTCGCGTTCGTTCATTCAAGATACCACTTGTAATTCTTTCTTCTGCCTATGCAATAAAGTGTTCTCTCTCTCTTCACTTCACAATTCACAAATTCACTGAGGTTGCTGTAAATTATTTCGATAAGAAACATTCTCCCTGGCCATCACTAGCCTCGATGTATTTCTAACGTTAATTAACACCAACGAAACAACTTCAAACAGAAAGACAAATCTGGCAGAGTCGAGGCCAGATCCGAATGGATTGATGGTTACACGGCTGGCATGGTATTTGCGAAGCGCGGATTCCTTTAAAAACAGTAAACTTCATAAACGAAGACACGTGTGACCAAATAATACATACGTACAAAATACATTTAGTCAGACGGAAGGGCCACAGAATTTAACCTTTACCTTTCAATGGTACCTAATGTCGCCCATAACGACTGGACGAATGTAAAAGGTGATGTGCTGTCCACTGTTTACTTTACTTTTATTTCTGTTAATTTTGTTAATGCTTTTTAAATGTGATTTTGTATCTGCTTTTACGATCCTTTCTGTGGTAGTAAATAAATTTCTTCTTCTTCTTCACTGTATACATGTACATACTGTATATCATCATCATCATTCAGCCACAAGAAGTCCACTGCTGAACATAGGCCTCCTCCATGGATTTCCAAAAAGACCGGTTGGAAGCGGCCTGCATCCAGCTTCTTCCTGCCACTTGGATGAGGTCATCTGTCCATCTTGTGGTTGGTCGTCCTACGCTGCGCTTGCCGATATGTGGTCTCCGTTCGAGAACTTTTCGGCCCCATCGGCCATCAGTTCTGCGTGCTATTTGCCCCGCCCACTGCCACTTCAACTTACTAATATACTGTATATAGATAAAAAAATACTTATATTCCTTTAAAATCACAATCTGAAATCACTTAATCCTTTCTATATCAATAATAGATTTCAAAAAGCAAAAGAAATAATGGTTTTGACCTTTGTTACTTTTATTTCTGATTTCAGGATCCTGCCTCAGTTATGGACACTCATGTTGGGGAGGTGAGTAAGCCTTTATTACATATTACAGACGGACATTACTTTTATGAAAACCTTATGTCAAGGTGATAGGGAGTTTATTCGCTGCTAAAACTTTCTACTTTCAGTTTTCACAATACCCATCACACCAGGAAATGTTGTAATCCCTTAAGGGATTAAGAGAAGTGCCAATGCATATGTACCTACCTAGTTTCAGCCCGAACGTACTTATCAGAATGTTTTTCGCGGCGAGGCGCGGTGTGTGCGGTATCTTTTCAATAAATAGTAGGTACTGGATTAACGATGAACAGACTTGGAGAAATTTCACGGAAGTTAACGAGTTCCTTAATATTTTTTAAAGGTAACTTAAAAATTAATCCGTTAGTCAAAATGTTAACTTCGTTAACTGATGATTAACGGATTAACGAGTCAATGCACAGCTATGCCTGAGATTTTCACATACCTCCGCGCACGGTGGGCATGCGTGGTAATTAAGCCCATCTCTCTCTGAGAGAAGGCCTATGCCCTGCAGTGGGACGTGTATAGGTTACATAAAAAAACAAATTAAGTCCATTCTCTCAGCTTTGGCGGTCTAACTAACAAACCAATAACTTTAGCATACTCCCAACGACCTCCATACATTTCTGGAAGTCATTTAAAATCATTTATAATCCCATGAGGCGGGAGGCCTTATTTGGTACGCGCCGTCACTCATCGTGAGTTGCGTTAATAAGTTACTGCTTGCTAAATACTGTTTTCCTTGATGTAAACAAAATATTTTTTTTAAATAATCAATGTCAATTAATACATAAGATGATGGATAGATCTTTAAAGGATGTCCTTGGTCTAGCAAGTAACTAGATAAATTATAGATAAGTACTTTATATTTTTTTGGGATTCCGTATCCAAAGAGGACTTGAGAAGTTCCTAAGCAATAGCAATGGTTTATATCAACCAGTAACACACCCAGACTAAAGATAGTGATCAATGTAAGGATATACCCATCAGTGATCAAATCCACAACCTGTATTGCTGACCAAACATCATTATGAAAACCTATTTAGAGGCTAAAAATTCCACTAAATAGGTTTTTAAAATTGTCCTCAGCACGGGTTAGTGCAACAAAAAAAAAAAAATCACGAATGCAAAATAAGTACCTAATATAGATCAACAATGCAAGATAATTTTACACAAAGAACAGTAAAATTTTTGTGATGGTTAAAAATAAGCTTCTATGTTGAGCCCATCAAGCTCGATTTCAATTACCAAACCGAGCTTACGTTACGCACTCGTAAATTTTACAAGTTTTTGCGAATGATTTAATAATAATAATTTGTGTCTTGAACCATATTAACTGGCTAATTGATTTTTTCGTAGAATATTTGTTGTTGTTGCCCAACACAAAATAAAACATAAAAAGTAAAAAATAAAAAGTGGCTTATCGTAAAAACGGTTTGCTTAGCGGTTGTATACTGTTAAATGTCATTTGTAATATAATACATTGTGTCTTTAGGTATGATTACTAACATATAGTTTTAAGCCTACTTACTAAAATCATTGCCACCTACTTGAAATAAATAAATATTATTATTATTATCATTATATAAAAGCGTAAAACTTGGTGTGATAATAGTGCAATTTCAATTCTTTTTTTGAGTTATAGAAGAATATTAACACGCAATGGATGCGTAACTTTTAGCAATTATTTGGCAAGGAGGGAATTAAAAAGACAGCGTTGCACTTGTATGAGTTACCAAAATGTAGATAACATTTCAAAATTTCTAAATTTGCTTAGACAGAAATGTTAAGTATCCGAAATGAGATGTAATTCTGCAAAAAAAGGGAGCTTTTGAACCTCAATACCTCGCAAGACGTTGGTTCCCCATGATTCCTCTGAAAAAAAAATGTTTATAATGACCTAGAGAATATATAGGATTCAGAAAGGGCAATAGAAAATTAACACCTGATATTTACAGAACCCTCTGTGCGCGATTCCGACTAGCACTTGGCTAGTTTTATCAACGATTTGCTTACATCCGGAGAAATTGTGTCGCATACAGACTATACGTACCTCTGTGGCGCTCCTTACACCTACGCGGTTAACTCACGCTTTGTATCCTTTTGCAGACCGATTAATACTGACAGGCTTTTCTTACCGAGTCAATGTTTTTTTCTTTAATTGTTTCTTCATTTTCAAATTGTAAAAAACCTTTGGCCAGTTACCAATCTGTGTCTTTTAGGGTGGATTCACACTCTCGGAGAGGCAGGGTAAAAAGAGTCACGAGTGAACTTGACAGCAAAAGTGAATACTGTGAATGGTTGTGGGTTCACCCTTTGATACTGATATTTATCTGTCTGACGTTTGTTTCCGCTGCACACGCATGACTCTAGTTCTAGTTAGACCTGAGATTTCCGCACTTAGCCACATAGTTGAGCCACTGTACGTAGCAAGCGCTAAGTATGTAAACACCTCAGACACTAGGGTTTCCTCACGATGTTTTACCTTCACCCTTAGCAACTGGTATTGCTACTATAACTTCACAAATGTACTTAACTCTAAGTTACAAAATAAAACTGAATTTTAACGGACATTTACTCGTTTACTTTTCCATTTTACAATTTTCCGACGTTTCGGTACTTTTGCAAGTGCCGTGGTCTCGGTAGACTGAGAGGACAGGCGTTTTTTTGAAAGCATTAACTGTTAGTTTACTACCCTCGGCAAAAATGATGAAGTTACGTTGTAAATTGTAAAATGGAAAAGTAAACGAGTAAACATCCGTTAAAATTCAGTTTTTATATGTCTAGTGCTCGTGTTAACCTCAGAAAATACTTAGAAAACAAAGTCATTGGTACATGCCGGGATTTGAACCCACGACCTCCCGAATGAGAAGCCGGCCCTCTACCGCTCGCTTTTTACACGCATAACTCGAAGTGACTCTTAGCCTGTAACCCGGAGTCTAAAATTCTGGTCTTTCGGTTCTAATTAAATTTTTTTAAGGTGGTTGCTTTTAAGTTTTTTTTTTAAACATAGTGATTGCCCACTTTTGTCCATTTTCACCAAAAGGATCTAGATTTTGACTCCTAACGTTCAATAAATCACAGTTTGTGTGCTGTTTTAAATAAAAGGACAAATATAGGTCTTTTCAAGTACAGAACAGTTTGAAAAAATTAAATGTTGCATTTATCCTCCTAAGTCCTGACCTTGAAAATAATATATGAAAACCACTGTGGTTTTCAAGGTCAGGACTTATAAGGTTAGGACTGTTTATGACTTTACGTTAAAGTACAGTCAACAGCAGGCGGTGGTAGCCTAGTGGGTAGAACATCGGACTCGGAAGCGAGAGAACCAGGTTCGATCCCCAGTGCGGACATGTACCTATGACTTAGTTTTCTAAGTTATGTACATTTGTGAAGTTATTGTAGCAATACCACTCGCTAACCGTGAAGGAAAACATCGTGAGGAAACCTGAGTGTCTGAGCTATTCACATACCTCAGCGCTTGAAATCGCCAATCCGCGGTGGGCACGCGTGGTGATTAAGCCCATTCCTGAGAGAAGGCCTGTGCCCTACAGTGGGACGTATATAGGCTGCTTATGTACAGTCAACAGACTCTGCTCAGCTTGAAGGTGACTTTGCAGCCATAATGTAGAGGTTGACCTTTTGCCGGCTGTCGACTTACACCTTTAAGCGGACATCTAATTTAGCGTTTCACACAAATCCCGTTAAAAGCCAAACCCTGGCGGTTGATGAATGCCAAGTGCGATTAGTTATAATTTAAAACAATTTCGCCTGTGAAAACATACCCACGTGCCTTGGTCAAATGTTTAATTAATTTGGGTTTAACTCTGTTAAGCCTATTTACGAATGGTGTTGTGGCATGTGGAGTTTATGCTCTAACTTTTAGTTACTACGTTTTAGGCCCCGTTGAAATTTGAGCTATTTTACTTTTTCTCTTTATTGGTGTCACTGAACTTATTATGTAAGTGACAGTGACATAAATGAATGTACTTTCTTCTGCTAAAAGCCCCATTAGGGCTTAAAGAGGTGCTTCAAGTGGCAATTCCCATATAAACTTAGTTTGGTTTGAATTTACAAATGACATGCTATCGTAATACGAGTAGATATTTAGAGGGGACACAAATCGAGGTAATTTTTGTTAGTGATATTTTTATTTTACCGAAAGCAGCAGCGCTGTCTAGTGATGTGTAGCTTCTGAAACACTCTTCAGAGGTAGTTTAAATAAACTGTCTTTCCCTCTACCATAGAATATTTAAACTGCATTCGTGGAGTGTTTTAAGGAATCGTGTTTTTATAAGTGAGACTGCTAGCCTAGTTATAGGTTATAAAAAATCTCCAACTCCAACTGTCGACGCCCCAGGACGTCGCTACGCACAGTTTGGTCTTTGATATACGCGATGTTATGACAAATCTATTGAGATCTTATTCGTCAAAATCTGACTAAAGCACGTCAATTGGAGTTTGTATTTTACAAATACATTTCTCCTGTTCTATGATTTATTGTTCTATAAATATTATTCTTATATTGTTATTATTCGGAATATCGGGGTTTAATAATTAATTGTTTGAAAGATGAACTTTATGCGCACTACCTACCATTTTCGTAGGCACCGGTAAGTCAATGTCCTGCATAGAAGTACGCCCATTCTATTGCATAAGTATCACCTATCAGACAAGGCCATTACAAAGCAGAGAAACCGTAAACATAGGTACAAACATTACAAATTAAAAACAAAAATGGAATATTCTACAAAATTATGTCGCATAAGTCGCAGAACCAAAGTTGTGGTTCAAATGACGAACCCTGTATGCATCGGTTTACAGGGTTTGAATATGGATCCAAGGGAATGTCCGGCATCCGGCTTTTACCGACCCTGGTCTTAACATATCGTTTATTTTAATTAGTCGCGCCGGCATTTAATTGGGGCTTGCTTTATTCAGAGGCAGTTTCTCTGAAGGTGAAAAATCGAGAATTTGGAAATAAAGAAATAAAAATATAATTAATAGAAATAATTAGGTCTCGTAGTAATTGTTATTGACCGACCAAATCTTGATTTTCAGGCGAAACTGAAACCAAATCCGGCCGGCCGAATCCAAAAGCGAACCTTCTTTAGACTTATGAAATTCTTGAAACCTATAATCTAATTGTCTCTTGCCTTATATATTCATACAAGTTTCCATTAATTTTTTTCACGTTTACAGCCGGTTTATTATTTTATTTTTAACGCAAAACAACAAAAACTATTCATAATTTGGTTGAACTGCCTCTAAGGGTATTCTTGTCAATCATAATTCAGTATTTATTTTGAACATTGAAATGCTTTCTTTTTGTGAATTTTCGTGAGATTCCAGAATCAATAATGAACTATTCCTTCGCCTGAATTGCGTTTTGAGATCTTTGATAAAGTTTTCAGGATTCTCTTGTCACTCGACTAGTTTCTGTGAGCGAGAAAGGCGGTACGCTTACAGATGATGACATAATAATCATCCACATGCGCCTCCGCGAACATACCCGATGCTCTACCAGCGGGGCAGCCCCAATAGCATCCTGAGGGCAATATTATATTGCACGCGCAATTATAAACAATAAAAATACCCGTTATCCCTGTAGATTTTCTGTGTGGGTGAGTAGTATTTAACTTGTGTTAAGCATCTGCTTATCCACACAGGAAAATTAGATTTCTGCTCCCGAATAAATCTCTTTCTCTACCGCATATTGTAATTTGTTCCCATACGGCTGTGACAAACAATTTCCCAGTTCAAATATAAATTTAGCGAAGACGGCTGCGTTAACATCGTAATAATAACAAATGAATTGAAATGTCTACGCTACTTTGTCAACAACTGTCAACATTGTTGATTGGAACTCCTTAACTTTTAACATATACATCACATCACTCAAATACATGCCCGTATCCTGGCGGGTAAAACTTTTAAATTTGTATTTACGTAGCACTATGAAGGGTCTTCAAGATTGAGCAATCTTAATTCTCACACACTAACTCAAATAATAAATCATGTTTAATTTTACTTTCGCGAGTTATTCTTTTTTAAGACGTATAAGATGTGAGGACACATGGGGCCCAGATGACGACTGACCTCAAGTCAAGACTATTATAAAATTTATTTATTTTAATTCCGGTATTTTTAGGGTTCCGTAACCGGCCACCTATGTAACCTTCACAGCGCAGATGTCATGTCGTTAAATGTCAATGTTAAACGCTTCTTGTTGGTTTCTATAGATGGCGCTGTTCTTATCTCGATCTTTGTCTAATGTTGTATAGATAATGGTACGGAACCCTTCCTGCGCGAGTCTGACTCTGGGTTTTGTCGTAAATTTTTATAGATTTTGTGAGCAATTTTCGTACGTCTCAAATATGGGCTTAAGTAGGATTTGTTTATTATTTCTTCCATTCTCTCACCTGCAGACGCAAAATCAAACTTCATGAGCGTTCTTAGGATACCGCGACAAAGGATAGTATTACCAGTCCAACTAAATAATTCTTCCAGCTCACGGCAAGCGCTCGGTGGAGCCCCCGGCCTCCGCCCCCGACTGGTACCTGGCCCGCTTGCTGCGACGGATGGTGGCCAACGGAGACCTGGTGAGAGAATCCCTCTTTATTTAATTACTATGTTAGATTTTTATAAATAAAGTTAGCAGAGAAATATGTTCCAAGAACAATGTAATAGGTCACCGTACCAGTGTTTTAACGTTAATCCATTTGGAACACCTCGAAAGACTCAAACAATCCCGTGCCTCTATAGAGAGGTACGGTGTTTATACCATCATCATCATCATAAGCCATTTGATCCCCACTGCAGGACATAGGCCTCCCTCATAGTTTCCATAACCATCATAACCATGAGGGGGTTTTGCTATAATCGCTACGCTTGGCAGGCGGGTTGGCGATCGGTGTTTATATGTTACAATACAATATTGCCTATTTTCGAAACTTATAGTATTGGAGTTGGACTATTGTCGGTGCAGTAACTTCAACGTACTCTCTTCATGTTACTTTACTAAACTGTACCGTACAGCAGTAGTTTCTAGAATGAATATTGATTGTTAAAATAAAAATTCAAGTATCATTTCTTAGACGGTGCAATTTGTTCCGTATTTTCAGTTCAAACAACAAACCTGAAAGTATATTCATTGACACTGACAATAAGGAATATTTCACTTCTTTATTCACCTTACTTTGGCAATATAATAGTCTGCTGTCACTTTGGCCTGTGTTACCTGCTTTATTACTGGCACCGTCTATCAATGTCGGCAAGTGTCTTCAAAAGATAATGCATATATATCATCATCATCAACCCATTATGTCCCCACCGAGGGGCACGGGTCTCTTCCCTGAGGAAGGTATAAGCCATATTCCACCACGGGGGCCAAGTCCGGATTGGTGGAGGCTTGTAGACTAGTGGCTCGTCTACTGTCAGAAGTTGTCAAGCCGCCCTATGGCCTCTGACTTGGCTTAAGGACTGCCATCTATCGACGGCAGCCGGCACCAACAGCTTAACGTGCCTTGCGAAGCACGGAACCGCTCGGAAAAATGCCACTAGCGTTAGGCATAGACGGCGACCCATCCATGCACTGAACGCGCCCTGTGTTGCTTAACCTTCGTGATCGTTTAAGATCACTCAGGCAGCCGGGGCTACGAGCGAGCCCTTATATATAGGGTATAGGTATATATAGGGTTCGTACCTATTATCATTTTCGTATTTAAAAGTATTTTATTACCACCATCTAGTGACTGAAACGCGAACTATCTGGTTTTCAGGATGGCTTGAAGTCTACGCAAGAGAACGGCGATCTCAACGCCATCTTCCGGGTGGATGCTAGCGACGACTCGACGGAGAACAGATTGTAAGTTCAGTTTGCAAGTCAACAACGTTGGTGGTTTTCTATAAAGGAAAGTAGGTCGCAGCACCGTGATAGACTGCAAATAGGAGACTAACTCAAAACTGTATTGAGTATTGCAGGAAGGTCCGGTAAAACTTACGGGGATTATTTTATCCATCGATATGAACCACTTTTATCATGGGACCAGAAATCGCAATAAAAATTTTAGCTGTTCCACACTTTCATACAATATTCATGATATGGAACAGCCGAACAGTTAAAAAAATTACTGTTATAAATTCTCCATATTATATATGAAACATCTCATATTTTTTTCGCCATGGCAAAATTGGTCATGTAAAAGAATTTGTTTGTATTGATAAGAACAATAACCCCCTTAATACTAGTATGTACCCAAAACAGCATCCCATAATAACAAAATTACAATATTATTTATTTATTACCATAGAACCACCTACAACCTACCGTAAAACCAAATCGATCAACATCAGTTTCTAACGTTATTTATAAAAAATAAAATAAGTCATGCAAGCATTGTGTATAAATAAATGTCACATTAAAATCTGAATCAATTAACAGTCATAAAATTATAAAATTAAAATTGTAATTATAAAAGCTAAAAAATTGCATAAAATTTAACTGGTTAACTATTATTCACAAAAAATAATAGAACATATAATATACACGTCCGCGAAAGTTCTACGGGGAACAGCCTGTTCGAAGTAGGTAATAAGGAATTAAAACGACTGAAATATAAAAGCTCTATAAAGCTTCGGTCACACGCAGCGACTAATCGCTGCGAATGCCCAATCACCGCGAGTATTCGCTGTGTGTGATAGGCTATTCGCTGCGAATCGATTCACTCGCCGCGAGTTGAATTCACCGCGACTTGAATTGAGCATGTTCAATTTTACTCGCTGCGAGAATTTGCTGTGTGTGGCGGGGTACTCGCTGCGACTATCAGTGCGCCACTCTAGACACGTCTGTAATACAGGTCGTTTCGTTTTGCATAGAAACAAGTATACATCGTGAGGAGATAAGGGTATTAGATGCACCAAATTGTTCTCTGCGATCAAACCATTAACGAACCCATTTTCGCTTATTGTGAGTAACATAACATAACATAAACTCACGCCTGTATCCCAGAGGGGTAGGCAGAGACCAGGCACTGCCACTTGCTACGATCCTGACAGATCACTTTCGCTTCCTCAACATTCATTAGTCGTTACATGCACGCACGCCGGTTTCGGGTACTTTTAAAATATATCGAGCGAATGTGAATTGAAGGGCCGGTAAGAGACGACCCAGACGGACATACTTCGATCAAATAGGGGATTTATTAGCAAAAGGCAAGACTATTGCGAGTTGGGAGCTTAATCAGCATTTGGTGTGCTAACTGCGCTCTTGCCAACCGAATTCGCTGTTTTAGACTTGTGCGACGAACAAACAACATATGTAAATTTGAGCCTGTCAAAATTCTCGTGTAGAACTCGCTGTGTGTGTGACAGGCCGGCAACGAATTGTCGCTGCGACTATTATTCGCGATGAGTGCACTCGCAGCGATTAGTCGCTATATGTGACCGAAGCTTTAGTGCGTGGAAATAAAATAAGGTTAGCTGGTGTATTGTGAAATAAAGCTATCTGGAGCTATTTCAGAAATCCGTCTTGAGACAGATATTAGATAAAAATTGTTAATTAATCGTTTCAAAGTGTCGTTATTTTCATTAATACAGCGTTAAGGTCTCCTTTTTTTATTTTACTTTATTTAAGAAATGAACACATTAATTTTAAGTTATATGTACTTAGGTAATTAACTCTATTTTATAGCAAATAAATAGATTTCGACAAATTAATGCAAATTTTTAATTTATTTACTTAATAATACTAAACTAGTAGTCTCCCTGAATGCAATATTTGTGGAAATGCTGTAAAATGGCTGGGGAGAATGTCTTCCGGGTGTTCTTGCATAAGAGAACTTATATATTGAAAAAATATGTCTTCGTTCAATTAATTCAACGCAATTATTAACTGCTGTCTACAATTATATTTACTGCGTTTACCGCAAATTATTTAACTATTCATACTTTTTATCCAATTTTAAGTTCTCGTCATGCGAGATTATTCTCATTCCCACTTGCGCTAACTCTGCGCTTGTTTATCCAGGGGTTTAGTAAGCTCTGTTCAGTAAATAACTACACAAACGTCTTGCACCATTACATTTGCAGAGCTATCTTTATTCAAATATGGTGCATTTGTAAATAGTATTTCCAAGATATTTTACCTATCTAGGCATGCAAATAATAGGGGTTAAAGTATGAAATTGCCGTTTTATTGCAATAGGTTCTTTGAATTGACATAGAATCTGCATGGTTTGAGGTTTTCGAATGAAACTTTTTTCAAATGGTTTCTATGATGTTCTTTTTTTAAAAAATGTGAAACATTTGAATATCGACTTTAAATTGTTTTTGTTATTCAATTTAGACAAGAAAGATGGATACTGCGAAAATTCGAGTGATTATGAGGCACCCATTTTTCGTATTTTTTTATTTTATTGATTTGACGCAAGTATTGACTATATTGTGGGTAAGGTAACGTTAAACCATGCCGCTAATTCCTGGGTAGTTTGACTAGGGTCGGCTTCCACTATCTCTCTTAATTCATCGTTATTCACCTGTGTGGGCGGTCTTCCTCGTGGCTCGTTCTTTAAGTCGAAATTTCCATCACGAAAGCGTTTAAACCAAAATCGCACGGGGCGTTCATTAGTAGACCCCTCTCCAAACGCAGCATTGATATTGCGGGTTGTTTCTGCCGCGTTAGTTCCGCGTCGGAACTCGTATTCAAAAATCACTCGAATTTTCGCAGTATCCATCTTTCTTGTCTAAATTGAATAACAAAAACAATTGAAAGTCGACATTCAAATGTTACACATTTTTTAAAAAAAGAACATCATAGAAACCATTTGAAAAAAGTTTCATTCGAAAACCTCAAACCATGAAGATTCTATGTCAATTCAAAGAACCTATTGCAATAAAACGGCAATTTCATACTTTAACCCCTAATATTAAGATTCGATCATTAATTTTTTTTTAAATCAAGATTTATTTATTTATAATTTTAAAAACTATTGACTAGTTGTAAGATGTTTAATGTTAATGAGATGTAAAATTATAAAGTAAGAATTTCATACAATTAAGAAATCCCTTAACAGTGTAGTGTTTTCAAGTAGCCATTTGTGCAGTCTCTTTTTGTAAGGCTACAATGGGTTCCTTCTATCCAATGACTTGGCGAAAGCCGACCTAGGAACATTACCTGCCCATCACTAATTCAAGCGTTCATTCAATTGTTACGCTTCCAGGAGTGACATCGAAGACGCATCGGTCGAAGTGAAGACCTCGAGGAGGGTGCCCGAGGGAATTCCGATGTTGGACAATGACATGTTAACCAAATCCAAGTTCTGGCAGATCATGGTAAGCAATAATAATAATAATAGTTTCAACTGCCTCGTTGATCTAGCGGTATCACGTCTTAGATAGATACCACTTTCTTGCACGCCAGTAAAGATCACACAGATCAAATTTGCAAAAAGTGTCAGTACAATCTCTCAATCATGTTAACAGTGATTTTTAGGACCACGACAAAGAACCTTGGCTCACGAACCTAGGAATAGATAGCATGTATGCCAAAAACGGCCTTTTCTGGCGTTAAAGCTACCTCGTCGTAGGTTTTTTGCCTTAGGTTCAGGGTCATGGGTCCTAAAAATCACTATTAACCAAGCGTGTTAACCGCTTGACCAACGTGGGAGTCACAGTATATTGCCTGTACGGCTAAACTAAATTAAATTATATTAGAATGCTTTTTGACGAGAAACATCTTTCAGTTCGGTAGTAGGGGATCACTTGCTAAATAAAACCGTATGCAATGAAAAAAATGTCGCCCCGACCTGTAACTAGGTGTCGTGTGCAATTCATTTATCAATTATGTAACTTAGATATTTAAGATTTTTCATGTATCTTTATAATGTATGGTATGCAATAAAGAGTATTAATCTAATCTAATCAGGCCAACTTAGACAGTTCTCTTTTCTCTTTTGACCTAAGAAATTATTAGTCCTTATTTTTTACAAAGCAGAGAGAAAATAACACTAAATACTTTATTTCAGTTACCACGGTAAAAGTAATTTCATTGATACAATTAAATCTGTTTATTATTTTCAGAGGGCGGCGTCTGAGCATAATTGAAATGTTGTAAACAGGCAAATTACGACTGAAATTATAATTTGTTTACTTGAAAGGTACTAACGATTTATTTCATACTCTTTTAATCTTTTCCACTTCGTTAAGCAGCTGTTAAGATGCAGAGAAATCCCGACTGTCTGAGTACGGAGTATATGTATGTATAATTGTTTATGCACAGTGTTCTCTATTTATTTATCTATATTTTCATCCAATGTATGAGTATGATAAAGCAAATTAGGCATATTTGTCACTCAATTCGACAGAGAAAGAAAATGTAAAAATATATTACAAATTATGCGCTAATCATTTCGTTAGGTTTTTATTACGGATATACTTCCCTGTAATTTTGTCGGAAGATTCTGACGGAGGCAAGCATTTTACGTGATCTCTACTCACAACGATTAAGCAAAACCTGGTCGGACTTATCCGACAAAATTTCAAGTAAGTGTTATTTGATTCGTTATGCTTAAAGTCTATCCAGGTTTAAACGCATTTCAATCTAAAACAATCCTTAAATACTAATTCTATTAGAGACTACAATATAAGTGCAAAAAGCCCGTTCCTGTGTCGTGCCCTTGAGCCGCACATATCCGGTCTTTTCTGCAACACGATTGGAGTCCCTAACCTTAAAAGTATTTAAGGTTTATTTTAGTTTGTATCGTTGCGCCCGCACGTCGCCAGCTCGTTATAATGTTGATAGTCCTTTATTATTTGCACGTGTATCTTATGTCAGATATTAAATTAAAATTATCGTTTCATTACGTAATTTAAGACATAGATAGTAGGTAAATGAGAATTTATAACACTGTCAATTGTAGGGCTGGGTTACAATTGACAACGCCTAGATACATAAGATTTAGGGCGTTTTCACATACATCGATATCTAAAGCATGCCATGGATCAACATCTCGTTATATGGCACTTTTGTTTCAATCTTTAGATGCACATATGGGCTTATGTGAAAAGGCCCCACGACGTGCCATTTCTAAATATTTATAATACAAATGTGTATTTTTATTCGAAATGTTATCTAAATTTTATTTGTCATTGTAAAGGTACTTAGCATTCTTCTGTTCTTATATTCTGAGTTAGATGAAAATGTAATGAAAACTTATATTAAAAATAATAAACAAACGTATAAAACAACATTAGGTAAAAAGTACTCGGTGTGTTATTATATTATGTAGTTTCGGTTAAAATTATACAATTACCTTGTTTCAACTAGTTTTGTAAGCCTAACATTTTTAATATAGTGATAAAACTTTGTTTTGCAATTAAAAGATAATCTGATAAATGTATCTATTGTTACTCAGTGTTGAATTAAACTAGACTCTCGAGAATATACAGCTCAGTTGATATGCTTTAGTGTTTCTTTTGTACCACCAAAACCTATTCCCGTATACTTTCTTCCCACCATAGAATACAGGTCTTCTCTTAGAGAGAGAGAGAGAGAGAGACTAGAGACTTTCACCAAGGGCGCAAACAAAATTTTTGCATCGAGGTTGTGAAATAAAATCCAGAGCGAACTGAGGCGATTCTTGCATTAAAGCCCGAGCGAAGAATCGCTGATCGCGTGATAACTAAGAATCGCTGAAGGAGCGAGGGATTCAACACTTCGAACACGCAAAAATTATTTGCGCCCGTGTAGAACACTCTTGCTTTTCACTACCATCTGAGAGAAATGAAATAAAAGATAACACTTACATACCACTCAAATGTAACTTCTGGCAGGAGGTTTTGAATTGCTTGTGTTGCCTGTTTTTTTATATATTCTGGTGTTAAGAACACACTATCATCATCGCTTGACGAAATTTTTTCGAGAAAATAGTGAGTGAAAATAGACAAAACAAGCGCGCTAATGTTATTTTTTTTGCATTGAAAAAAAAACTTGCGTTCCAATTTCAAATATTTGACAATTAGGTACTTAAAAGTTTTGCAGCAAAGAGTTTGGTAGTTCAGTAAGTAGTTCCAAACTCGGTTTTAAAACTCATTGCTCGGGTTGGAGCGAAATAGATATAGGACGAATCGTCAAGAGTGAAAGAGAAGTCCGACTTCTTAGTAAATGAGTGCGTTAGTATATAAATTAGAAATTGGATTTTGAGTCTATTTACTTAAAGGTACCTAAAGGTAAAAAGATTCAAAACCCAATTTTGAGTCTATTTACTTTGGTGTATCTTAGCTTGAACAACAATAGCGTGTTTTGGGTTCTAAATTTGGGGATCAAAATGCATCATTTCGAGCACATGGAGTGAAAAAATCATTGTTGTACATTATATTTTCAATTAATCTGCCACTATTATTTTCAATTTTTCACTTTGTTTTAGTGGCGCGCCTTCTCTTTCTTCTCTTTCACTCGTATCCACACCGTCAGGGATGGCTAAGGCAGGCTTTTGCAGCCTCCTTAATACACTAAAATATTGTTGTACCGCGAAATAAGAAAACGTTTAGAAAAAATTGTTCAACTTGATGAGAATTATTCATTTAATTTAGTTGGTTTAAAATTTTCAGGTCAACGTTGCATATACATAAGCAGCCTATATACGTCCCACTGTAGGGCACAGGCCTTCTTTTAGTGAGAGAGTGTGGACTTAATCACCACGTGTGCCCACCGCGGATTGGCGATTTCAAGCGCTGAGGTATGTGAATAGCTCAGACACTCAGGTTTCCTCACGATATTTTCCTTTACCGTTAGCGAGTGGTATTGCTACTACAACTTCACAACTACACATAACTTAAAAAAACAAAGTCATAGGTAAATGCCCGCACTGGAATCGAACCTGGGTCTCTCGCTTCCGAGTCCAATGTTCTACCCACTAGGCTACCACCGCTGCAAAGTTGCATATAAATTATAAAAAATAATCTTTAGTACATGCCGGGATTAGATCTCAAACACTCACGCATAAGCACCAATTTGAATAGGCGTTTGTATATCTCAAGTTTTAGCCGTAATTTGCCCAGTTTCTATTCTGTACATTTACATTAATTAAAGTTATTTTCAGACTTTTTCGTTCAGTCTCGCGTTGAATTGTGGATTGTAATCGCCGGTCACGGTTATAAAATATTCTTTATTTAGCCCTTTTTGTCTCCAGCTACCTATCTTACAACCACCGGGAAATTACTCTATTATTTCTAATAATGCAAGCATTTTCTGTAGTTATCGCAAAGAGCAGTTTATCCTCAAGGTCTATTACGATGTCCGTCAGAGTAAGTTTTGGACGAAACTAGAATTTACGTCTTTCACAATAACTTCTCAAGCCCAGAAAGCGTGTACCAGCTAAAAGCATTTTGGACTCTAATGTCTCCTCTGGTTGTCTACAACCATTTAATTACCTCACGTAATGAGAAGCTGCGTAATCCAAGGGTCACTCTGATGTACAAGAGCAACTTTGTGCCGAGTACTCACGTATGTAAACAGTTACGGTCTTATTTATAAAAACACGATTCGTCTAAAACACCCCTCAGAGGTGGTTTAAATAATCTGTGGTTACGATTTCTCTTTATTTAAATTGCCTATGAAATGTTCTTATAAATAAAATTAAAACATTGGACAGTAGTGACATTTTGCTTCACCTGTTGTGAGTGAGACACTTGACACGAACGGTACCGAACAGCAATACGGTATTTGACACGATCAACAATAAATTATTTCATATGCTCAATTAAAACAAAAATTACAGAATATCTGGGAAAATATTATTACAATTTGTAAATCATCATCAACCCATTATGTCCCCACCGAGGGGCACGGGTCTCTTCCCTGAGGAAGGTATAGGCCATACTCCACCACGGGGGCCAAGTCCGGATTGGTGGAGGCTTGTAGACTAGTGGCTCGTATACTGTCAGAAGTTGTCAAGCCGCCCTAAGGCCTCTGACTTGGCTTAACGACTGCCATCTATCGACGGCAGCCGGCACCAACAGTTTAACGTGCCTTGCGAAGCACGGAACCGCTCGAAAAAATGCCACTAGCGTTAGGCATAAACCTTCGTGATCGTTTTTTAAGATCACTCAGGCAGCCGGGGCTACGAGCGATTCGTATTGTATGCGAGCGATTTGTAAATAGATTAAACATAAAAAGAGTGCCCTGAAATGTGACGTTATAAGCAAGTATTTTCATACAAAATTCCGTTTTAAAAGTAACTCGTTTGATATTTTGTCAAATACCCAATTGATGTCTGTCTCGGTGCCGACTGTTTAAAAGGCTGCGGCGGAGCCCAAAAGAGTTTATGTATACGGATCGTATGTACATTTGATTCTATGTTTCTACATCCTTGTCTTATGAATCAATCGTCAGATTTTGACAAACAATTGCGCGGATGACATAGGCCGTATTAAATTAGTCAAAAATCTAAAGTTATAAAATTCCCAATGTATTTTGCAAGAAGTTCCCTTCACTTCTTAGTCACAATCTTGCTGCTGTCTCACCACTCTCGACAGCGTTGCTATTGCTTATTCAGTAGCATATTCATGAATCAGTCAAACCGAGCAATTGGTTTTGTCGGGCCTTATTATAACAAATGTAACAGGTTCTTTTTAGGGTTCCGTACCCGAAGGGTGCCAAACAGGACCCTATTACTAAGACTTCACTGTCTGTCTATTTGTCTAGCTGTCTGTCACCAGCCTGTATCTCGTGAACCGTGATAGCTAGGCAGCGGAAATTTTTAGAGATGATGTATTTCTGTTGCCGCTGTAACAAAAAATATTAAAAAACTGGTCAAATGCTTGTCGGACTCGCACACGAAGGGTTCCGTATCATTTTCTAAACAACATTAGACACAAAGATCGAGAGAAGACCGCAAAAAATCACATTTGGTGTATGGGAGTGCCCCTTAAGTATTTATTTCTTTTTAATTTAATTATTTATTTGTGAGGTGAATATAAAAACAGAATAAAATAAATATTTAAGGGGGGCTCCCATACAAAAAACGTAATTTTTTGCCATTTTTACTCGATATTATTAACGGTTTGATGTATTCACAGAATATTTATTTCTGTATTTACTGCAAAAATAGATAATTAAATTAAAATTAAATAAATATTTAATTTTTCCATACAACAAACGTGATGTTTTGCCGTATTTTCTCGATCTTGTATCGAATATTGCATAGATAATGGTATTATCTGTCATTGAAAAACCCTCATTAAAGCTCAGCTGTCAGTTTCTGTATTATTTTTTATTTCAGTTTTTAAATAAAATAAATAAATAAAAAATAAAAAAATTGTTTATTAAAAATCAAGGCATTACAGATATGAACAATTGCAACTCCCACACTAGGCACAGCCTGTGTCGTGGGAGTCGGGTAAGATACGCAGAATCATAATTAGCACCCGTTGACAGAACGAAAGAATATCGGGTATCGAGTCATAAATGTAAACAAGAACAGTGCTACTACGGACTCGCGGGCAGCCGCACTAGGCCGAGCCTGTGTCGCGGGCAACCTTAGTGTAATTCGTACGTGTGTATTAATAGCGTGTGTATTGCTAGGCTTTTATAATATTTTTAACAAATGTACATTTTTATAAAAAAAAAATTCCGGTATACAATAAAGAATATTCTTATCTTACAAATAGATAAATGAAAACCAAAGTCTATTGGACTATGACATCTCCTGCAAATTTTGTTGAAAAGGAGTTACTCATTTAACATCTTGTAAAATACCTTAAATTAATAAATAAATGTGTGTAAGTGTGTGTGTGTGTGTGTATGTGTGTGTATGTGTGTGTGTGTGTGTGAGAGTGTGTGTGTGAGTGTGTGTGTGTAAGTGTGTGTGTGTGTGTGTGTTTGTGTGTGTGTGTGTGTGTGTGTGTGTGTGTGTGTGTGTGTGTGTGTGTGTGTGTGTGTGTGTGTGTGTTATGCACATATTTTGAGTGTATTTTCCGTTTGTTCATAATCTAGTGAGGTCAACCACTGTAAGACTTTTTTCTTAGCTTCTTGTTTAGAGGACAGTTTAATATTGCATATGTTAGCAGCTTTATTGTAGATAAAGGGTTGTAGGAACTTCGAAAACTTCTGTGCAAATGTGGTTTTTGTCGGGGGTTGGGGTACTTTAAAGACTCGTCGCTTCACCAAATCTACGTAGTTAGGAGAGCTAATAGTTTTACTATGCTGTGTGAGGATTGTTCTTAGAATAAAAAGTTTGCGTATCGAGAGGAGGCCACTTTCCTGGTATAGTTTTGTTGTTGGAAAGCATTTCGGCTTATTTAGCATAACCTTTAGGATGGAACGCTGTGCTCGTTCCAAGCTTAGCAAGAATGTTTTGCTAGCTCCGCCCCAACAGCCTATGCAATAGGTGAGGACCGATTGACACAGCGCAATGTAGACTAACTTTAGGGTGGCCTCGCTAGCACTGCCCCGTAATAGCTTTATTATATGGATGAATTTTCTTGCGCGGGCGGCCAGAATTGATAGATGTTGCTTAAAGGAAAGATTTTCGTCCAGAGTTATACCTAAGTATTTTATTGCGTCAGTTCTCTGAATAGAATCGCAGGGGCAATACAGTTATCGTATAGGGAAAGACTATTATTAAACCAGTAATTTTAGCATAAGCAGCCTATATACGTCCCACTGTAGGGCACAGGCCTTCTCTCAGAGAGAGAAAGTTGGGCTTAATCACCACGCATGCCCACCGCGGATTGGCGATTTCAAGCGCCGAGCTATATGAACAGCTCAGACACTCAGGTTTCCTGACGATGTTTTCCTTCGCCGTTAGCGAGTGGTATTTCTACTATAACTTCACAAAATAGGTACATGCCCGCACTAGGAATCGAACCTGGGTCTCCCGCTTCCGAGTCCAATGTTCTACCCACTAGGCTACCACCGCTTTTTAGCCATAATTTTAGCGTCGTTTGATAAATTATTTATCACAAGTAATATGTTCGACGGCTTTCTGACGGGTAAAATTAAAAAGGCAAAAAATACCTATATGTTTGCAATCCGCGACCGCTTCTTCTGTTCACATGAAAACATCAACTTTGATTTTATAACAGTGAAATGCCATGACCATAACCCGTAAAACAACGAAGACTTAAAAAAATAAAGGTTCTTTAATTCCCATTAGCGCGGAGTCCGAGTAAACACGTTGATCGACTTTCCTCTAATATTTTTACTACGGATTCAAAAACAAGAAAAGTCCAGTGTATTTTATTTTTGGAGAAAGTAATTAAAAGGAAATTGTTAGGTATACTCGACATCAATAAACATAAAAAAAATTATTATCTCATACATAAAAATCTCGCTATATGCTTTATGAAATTTGTATATATTATTTTTATACGTTTATATTTGGTAGGTCTGAGAATAGGTCGTAGGCTAATTAATATGGCAAAACAACGTTTGGCGAGTCAGCTAGTCCTTACTAATATTATTAACGCGAAAGTTTGTATGTATGGATGGATGTTTGTTACTCTTGCACGCAAAAACGGCTGAACGGATCCGGATGAAATTTTGCACGGAGATAGATGGTTATTTTTTATCCCGACAAAACTCACATCAAAATTATCACGCGAACGAAGTCGCGGGCAACAGCTATTTACTATAAATGTATATAATGTAGATGTAGTAATGTAAATAATGTAGCAAATTACCTTTTATATACTTTTTTGTTAGATTTCGTCAACTTATTTATAACAGAGTTGAAAATATTATTAATATAATTTTAATACTTCTTCGGTATTGATGCGGTGGTAGCCCAGTGGGTAGAACATTGGACTCGGAAGCGAGAGACCCAGGTTCGATTCCCAGTGCGAGCATGTACCTATGACTTTGTTTTCTAAGTATTTGTGAAGTTATAGTAGCAATACCACTCGCTAACTGTGAAGGAAAACATCGTGAGGAAACCTGAGCTTCGGAGCTATTTACACACCTTAGCGCTTGAAATCACCAATCCGCGGTGGGCACGCGTGGTAATTAAGCCCGTACTCTCTCCCTGAGAGAAGGCCTGTGCTGTGTAAACTGGGACAGTGATGATGATTATTTCATGAAATATTCATTCGAAAGTGCATATTTTATTGGTTTTTGTTGATTTTGATGAAGCGAAAGAGGGTTGTCAGGATCGCGGCTTATTTTGTTACTTTAAAGTTACTTAAAATAACAAAATTTCAAAAACGTATTTCACAAGTTTGAGACGTCCTTTCAAATGCGTAACACCTTTGCGAGGTGATCCCGCTCTTCCATAACTATTATACATTATTTAGTTTTAGAAACTATAGTTTTATAACACATTTATTGATTGTGTGTGCGTGCGTGCGTGCGTGCGTGCGTACTTGCGTACGTGCGTGCATGCGTGCGTGTGTGTGTGTGTGTGTGTGTGTGTGTGTGTGTGTGTGTGTGTGTGTGTGTGTGTGTGTCTGTGGGTCGGCCGAACCGAAAGCGTTATTTATAAAAAAATTGATTCCTTAAAAGTGCTACCCTGAAATGCTAGTTTCACTCGGTTTTTTCCTTTACCATTTTTTTGTACCCTATTTTTTGTACCTCCTACTGCAGGCCACAAAGAGAGATTATGGCACTATCTGAGAGTATGGGAGACCACGGCTGTCTCGCTGGCCAGAGGTTCGATTTCCACCGGGGGGCGCCGTACAATTGTACAAATGGCCTCAGTCTGGGTGTATTTCCATGTTTGTGATGTCCTTGCCTGGTTTCTATAGCACAGGGTATCCTAGTTTGGGACCAGGACAGGTGATTGTGTTGTGTAGAAGTTACTACTGCTATACTATCACTATGTACTATTTAAACTCTGTTTCAGGAGTGTTTCAGAGGAATCGTGTTAACAAGCAACTTTTTTGCAAACTACCAAATGTACTGCCGAGATAAAAAGAAACTGGTGTAGAGGCGGCAATAAACGAAATCCTTACCAATACTCATTTCGAAAGAGCTTCACACACATATCATTCCAATGAAATGAAAACTTTACCAATTTTCAATCCGGAAACGAGCTACAAGTAGCGACATATACCTACCTTGTTAACGAGGCTGTTGCCTGATTATTAAATGGTGACTCTAAACAACAGACCATTAGTTGCTACAGAGAGGTCACCAGCTGCGGTGACACCTCCTTTCATATGGCGACATGACACACGAATGAATTCATTGGCGGCAACCACTTCAGCAAATTGAATTTTTCAACCTGGCACCCGATTCAGTGCAAGGAAGCTGACATTTCTACTTCTCATGCCATTTTTCTGTGTACGCCTATGCGTACTGTAACACGCTATTTTTAATACCCGGCGCCTCCACCAATATGTAGTGTGCTACTTTATTAAAACCCAGATTGAGGGAAAATATATGTATTTATTGTAATCTTTTTCATCGATTCCCTAGCCTAACTGGGGATCGACTGACTTCCTAAAACAAAACGTGACGATTCCCTTCAAAATATTCAAAATAAGACTAGAAGGCTCTGCCAGCCAGCTTCTATAAAGAGGAATCGTTACAGTACACATTAAAAAAACACAGCTTGAAATATCTATACATTGCAAGCTGTGTTTTTCTATATGTGTTATTGCCTGATATTGTTTGGTTATGCTTAAATTATGTAATTTTGAGCAGCAAAAACTTTTTCACGCGCATTTCTTCTAAAAATAGCACCATATTATATATTTCTATAAGTAAAGTTATTTTATTTAAAAAAATATGTATATTTTTCGAAGCGCTGTTTTTTTTTTTTTAAAAACTAGCGCTATAATTTTTCCCGCAAATAAAGTAATTTTCGGTGAGCAATAACTTTCTTTTTTTTGACTCGCCACATTTTTTCAAAACGTATGGTTACAATATCCCCTCAAAAAACTGTGAACGAATTCGAATTCACCTGTAAAAACGTCTGTACCTATTGGGCATCTGAGTGTGAATGAAGCTGCGATGGTACACTTCCGCTATTCAAACAGAATACTAATAGACATTCGAATGCAGTTAATCGAGTAGTCACTGAGCTCGTTCCGCGCTCGATTCCGCTACTTTTTAACCGCTTTGAAGTGGTTTGCGATGCAGATTTTTGCATAGAAAAGGCTTCGCTGACAAAGCTATCTGGAGAACAGAGATGTCTAAATTCACGGAGTTGAAGCAATCACCGAAGAAATCATATGTTGTATATATTTATTTACAGTGCTTTTGAAAACATTTCCCGTGAGATTTTTGGAATACATTAAATATTCAATAATAGACTTCTTGAACACGCCAACTGTACACATATTTTATGCAAGAAATCTTAGGCCGACTTGCACCACTTTCTTAAATATGGCTTATACAGCATTTAATTAAAATTCTTCATACAAAATTCAATTTAAGCGGCGGATTAAGGGATACTTAAGAAGTAGGGCAAGTCGGCCTTTGTCTCTCAAAGACACGTTATTTAAAACGTCCGATTTTAATAACGTTTATTTTGTTTTATTCGCCTTATTACTATTTACAAAAAGGCCCAAAAATGTAAACTGGTGTAGGGCTAGGCAGGATTTTCTATCTTTACAAATATGTCCCAGACACTACAGTATCTGTATGATTAGAGCTTGCGTCAAATAAGGTAGTTCTGATTTTTTGCAGATTTGTAAAAGATGTTGACCCAATAAATAATCCAAGTTTGTGACCTCGAGCGCCGAACGCAACTTTGTCAAAAATCGAAAAAACCGCTTATAGCGCTTAGATTTTGTTGATTATAGCCCAAAATAACGCCTTGAAAAGGCCGCCGCATGTACTCTTAGGTTAAGAAATAACATAACATAACATATCATAAACTCACGCCTGTATACCAGAGGGGTAGGCAGAGACTAGGGACTGCCACTTGCCACGATCCTGACAGATCACTTTCGCTTCCTCAACATTCATTAAGGTTAAGAAATATCAGTGTAATTTCCTTTTTTATGTACAATAAACAGTCTCCTTCAACTTATCGTACAAGGCAAGATTCTAGAAAAAAGGAGACTTGGTAGACCAAAGATCTCATGGCTACACAACTTACAACAGTGGTTCCAACAGAGCAACAGTTCCTTGTTTGTATCGGCAGCCTCGAAAATAGCAAGATAGCCTAATTGATTGCCAATCTCTAGAACATAAAGAAGAAGATGTACAATAAAGTGTTATCTATCTGTCTATCCCGCATATATCAGATGGATGCGTCACGGGCCCTCATTTCCTTGCAGTCTCGTGCTCGGCAAATACCGGAAAATGAGCTCGCTACCGATGCAAGCCTGACCGGTCGCGTATCGATACACCGCATACCTATTCCGGGTAAAGTAAACGGGCTTAAAACTAAACAAAACTGCGAAAGAAAAAAGTGGCTGTCTTCTTCCTCTTTCGTCCCTTCACTCCTCCTTGGACGATATAGATCTACAGTCTGTTCATCCTTACTTGTCCAATTTAGTAAACAATATTCTAACCAAAATTGACATTTGATGCCGAAACTAGATATGTTCTTGCAAGTTCGTGCACTTTGTTAATAAACATAGCAGCGTGTTATCCAAAATGGTGTCCAAGGTTACTTCATTTATAGGAATATGGCAGTTTTCGACTAAAAAGTCATACTTTGCGGGTAGAATCTTGTTTACTAAATTGGACAAGTAAGGATGAATAGACTATACAACAAATGAGACTGACGAGCTAAAGTGTTTTTATTTCATCTTCATCAGCCCACCTCTGCCTGTAGCTGTATATAGGCCTTTTCCCCATCACGCCATCTTTCGCGGTCTCTCGACATCGACATCGCCACCGACTTGGCCACATCGTCCGACCATTGACCATCCCATTGCCGTCCGGTGCTCGGCCGCTCCTCCACTACTGCCCTGCCGTTTTCCAGGTGTCCCATTGCTACTTTAGACTTGAGATTCGGTCGCCAATATTCGACGTTTGATGGCTCTTTGGGTAACTTTGTTTTTATTTTTAAATTGCCAGTTTTTTGCCGTTTTTGCTCGATATTAATAACGGCAACAGGTAGACGCTTAAAATTTTCATAGAATACTTAGTTTTATATTGACTTAAAAAATAAATAATTATATAAAAATAAAATAAGTACTTAAGGGGGAGTTCCATACAAAAAAACGTGATTTTTTGCCGTTTTGTCTCGATCTTTGTGTCTAATGTTGTATATATTCTGCTGGAACCCTTCGTGCGCAGGGTTCCGGCAGAATACGACTTTATTCGTTGGAATGTATCTAACACGAGAAATGAGGTACTTATTTACAATACGCAGTTTGCTGTCAATTCGTATGGCTTGGATGCTGTTACCGTCTTGGTTTTACAACGATGACGTTTGATTTGTAGATAGGTTGATGGATAGAACACTTTGTTGCACAACCAGAAGAAAGGATTACAAATGTTTTCTTCTATCTAAGGTATACAATTGGCGGTCTTATCGCTTAGAGCGATCTCTTCCAGACAACCTTAGGATGGCGTGGATTGCAGGGAGAATATAGTCGGTAGATGGATGTATTGTATTTATAGTCGTCCATACAGTCTAAGGCTGGGTAAGATAACTACTGGGTAACTACTCAGATCAAACCCAAATTGAGTTTTTCTATGTAGCCCATATAGTTCGCACTGCAGGAAACATGCTTTCTCTCAGAGAGAGAGTATGGGCTTAATTACCACGCGTGCCCACCGTGGATTGGCAATTTGAAGCGCTGAGGTATGTGAACACCTCAGATACTTAGGTTTCCAACTATGTTTTCGTTTAAAGATTTTTTAATAAAATACCTACAAGATGTAGAAAATTTAATTTTGCGTATACTGAATACCACATTTGTCAAATTCTGTCAAGTATACTAATTCGTAATTGGCAATCTCTTAATCGGCGTGGGCATTTCCTGCAATCGACGTTTGAACATACACATAATTTCCAATGCGTCAATGGTAAGATTTTAATATAAGAGAGTTATATTATCATTAGTATTATCAAATAATTATCTGAAAGTGTGAATTAGGAGGAAGAACATTTTGGAAAAAAACACTTCTTGACTTTTCTCCATTTCTCACTCGTAACTTACATTAATGAAAAGTTACGTAATGAAAAGTTACTTGCTAAACAATTAAAGAGCATAAAGAAATGAATCTAATGCGTATCAAAATGTAATAATTCGGTCAAGCAATACAGTAAAAAACTATGACCAAAAAATTAAGTTTTTCCCTAAGTTAGTTAATAACTGGAATATAGTGGTTTTAAAGGGTCTCCAGCTTGGAAACGGTCATTCTCAGAGAAAAACTTGCCGAATGTAAATTGTAGAAAACCAATCATCATATCATCATCAACCCATTATGTCCCCACCGAGGGGCACGGGTCTCTTCCCTGAGGAAGGTACAGGCCATACTCCACCACGGGGGCCAAATCCGAATTGGTGGAGGCTTGTAGACTAGTGGCTCGTCTACTGTACATCTATCGACGGCAGCCGGCGTAAATTGTGTATATACCTATATAGAATTCACACTTGTCACAATTAGCAATCCCTCAATTTCCTGCAATTGGGTATTTGACAAAATATCAAATGAGTTTTAAAATGGAATTTTGTATGAAAATACTTGCTTATGACGTCACATTTCAGAGCACTCTTTTTATGTTTAATCTGTTTAAAAATAGTAATAACTAGTAATTGACTAAAAGAGATACATTTTCCGAGATATTTTGTAATTTTTGTTTTACTCGATCATATGAAATAATTTATTGTTGATCGTGTCAAATACCGTATTGGCTTTTGAATTTACCTACAATTTACACCGCGTCAATGGTATGAATGTTCCTACATTAGAGAGTTATAAATTTTGTACTAATCACATAACATGTAAATGCACAAGGGCGTGCTTAATGCAAGAACCATCCTCTCCCAGCAAACTTTTAGTGCTGAAGAGACTGGCGACGGGTAATGCAAAATTTTATGCTCTTTAATTTCTTGGAAAGTAATTTTCGCTAGAATGCTCCGTGTAGAAGTTACGAGGGAGAAACCAAAAAGTGTAAAAATTTCCGAGTTTATTAACTGCCCAAAGATTTCCCGAGATATCTGATGTTAGGATTTTTTATATTAAATAAATAACACCCTTTTGCAACGTAGAATCATTGTAATGTCTGGCGTATTAATGTAATAATGTTGAATTAACACTCTAACAAAGGCCCACGTATTTTTGGACGTTTTCCTGACGTGGGTTTGATTGCTGAAACTTCCAAACAAAACGCTGTTGCTATTACCAGTTCTTATTGCGAGTGGAGTAAAAGCGAAAATCGAACGAAGTAAGACAAAAATAAGTTGTTGAATGACGTCTTTCGAATAACTTTGAGTCATGCACGTTTGAAAGAAAGTAGTTTGTTTGTTTGTTACACTTTATTGAACAATAAAAAAGTAGTACAATGTGCTTATTATTAAGTTCTCGGAATCGTCGTGTTCGCAAAAATAAAAACCGGCCAGGTGCGAGTCGCACTCGCGCACGAAGGGTTCTGTAACATTATCTATACAACATTAGACACAAAGATCGAGCAAAAAATCACGTTTGTTGTATGGGAGCCGTGTTCCGTGTGGCGCCGGATTAAGAATAGCGTCAACTATTCCTTCTATTCCTTTCCTTCCCTGGATGTCGTAGAAGGCGACTAAGGAATACATTTCTAGGAGACGGGCAGCAGCGTCTTCCTGATATTCCAACCGAATACTGCGATCGCCAACCCGCCTAGCGTGGCGATTATGTCAAAACCCCTCATGGTTATGAAAACCACAAAGGATACCTATGTCCTGCAGTGGGCGTCAAATGGCTGATGATGGTGATGATGATGAAGCGAATATGGAACTAAATATTCTGTGAATATTTCAAGCGTCTACCTGTTGCCGTTAATAATATCAAGCAAAAAACGGCAAAAAAATTACGTTCGTTGTATGGGAGCCCCCCTTAAATATTTATTTTATTATCTTTTTAGTATTTGTTGTTATAGTGGCAATATAAATACATCATCTTTGAAAATTTCACTGTCTAGCTATCACGGTTCATGAGGTACAACGCGGTGACAGACAGATGGACAGACGGACAATGAAGTCTTAGTAATAGGGTCCCGTTTGGCACCCTTCGGGTACGGCACCCTAAAAGTGAGTCTTGATCTTTTGACTGCCCCGTTAGTCTAGCGGTATCACGTTTGATTACCATGCTGGAGGTCGCGGGTTCGATTCCGACAGAGTGGCGCCGTACAGTTGTACGAATGGCCTCAGTCTGGGTGTATTTCCATATTTGTGATGTCCTTGCCTGGTTACCATAGCACAACCATGTTGTGCAACCCAAACTAGGATACCCATCCTAGTTTGGGACCAGGAGAAGTGATTGTGTTTGGTGGAAGTTATTTATTTATTCCTTTGTTTAGCAATTTACGAACTGTTTACAATTTAGTGGCGGCGTCTTTGTTCTGAATTGAAACGCACTAATAACTGGAAAAAAAAAATTACGAAACCGCGGTAAAATAATAATATTACGGTTGAGTAGTAATAATAGTGTTTTCTTTTATTTTTACCCGAAGATGGTAATGGGCTTGGGAAGTATATCCGATTCTATGATCCTTTATCAAAGGTCAGATTTTTAAAAACAAGATCTCAATTGACTTGTTTTGTTTGCACGATTGACATGTATCACATGAAATCAGCAAAAAATCCAACAAAAAAAATTAAAATCTCTAAAAAACCAAAAATAAAAATTGAAATAAAAAATAACCAACAACCCGACTGCTGAGCATTAACTACTAAGTAGGCGGGATCCAAATTCAGCAATGTAACTCTTTGCGAAGTAGGTTGGTTTTGCCTGCTTAGTAGTTAATGCTCAGCAGTCCAATTGTTGGTTATTTTTTATTTCAGCTTTTCGTTTCGTTTATCGTTCATTCTAAGTTTGAGACCTTTAGCGGAAGCCCCACTCACCCATAGCCTGTTTTAATTGTTCATTCTAAGTTGAGAACTTTAGCGGAAGCCCCACTCACCCATGGCCTGTTTTTATTGTTCATTCTAAGTTGAGACCTTTAGCGGAAGCCCCACTCACCCATGGCCTGTTTTTATTGTTCATTCTAAGTTTGATACCTTTAGCGGAAGCCCCACTCACCCATGGCCGGTTTTTATTCATTGTCTTCATCAGCCCACTGCAGGACTTTTCCCCCAAATACCATCCCTCGCAGCACCTTGGACCTGTGCCTTCAGTGGAACGTAGATTCTAAAATGCGTGATTCCTAAAATAGCCCAATTGTAATTAGTTTGTGTTTTACCAAAACTTTTGTTCTAGGGGTTTGGCCTGTGAAAAATTTCTGTGTTGTTATATTTTTTGAATATCGGGGTTTACATAATTTTATTAAATTTGCACTTTTCGCGCTCTACCAACGTCGGAGCCTCCGGTGAGTCATTGTCGTAATTAAGGAGTACATAACACATGATGTACGTAACACATGATTACCTATCAAACAATGCTATGACAAAGCAGAAAAACCTTACAAATTTATTTAACTTTTTTAATAAAAATTCAACAGATAATTGTCGTTGAACAAAAGTTGTTGAAAGTGACCAATTCTACTTTAGTTGTTTCAAAAATAGCACTTTTTTTTAAAGGTACATACATGCATTGCATATACATGTGCATGCTTATATTAGTGTTGTTACAATTACCATTCAATGCCCTGAGGTTACAATATTATTCGTATGTGATGTAAGTTACAAACAACCAAACACTTTTATTTGGTGCACGTCCGGTGAAAATAAAAATAAAGTGAGTGTTTTAGAGGCTGCGTAAAAGAAATAAATCACAAAGATACCGTCTACAAACGGCCGAGTGTACAGTACAGACAGGAGACCGTTATGCTAACAACTGTTACGTCGTCCAAATTGTCTCAATGCACCTCAATATTTCAAACAGAGTTTTCCTTAGCAGTTTCCTGCATTGCCCGTAGTAAACCGTGTGAAACTCGCTTATAATTCTCCGAGCAGCTGTAAAGGTTTATTTAAGATGTACGTGGAGAAGAGCTCCCTCCCCAGCAGTTATCTTACGGCAGTTTCATTCGAAAAAATTTAAGTAATAATCTAAATAATCATTTCAGCTCGATCGCTCTTGAGATATGAAAACCGGCCAAGTGCGAGTCAGACTCGCGCACGAGGGGCCTCGTACCATCATCTTTGCAACATTTTCGTCTACCTGTTGCCGTTATAAATATCGAGCAAAAAATGGCAAGAAAATCGCGTTTGGTGTACTCCCATACACGTTAAATATTTATTTTATTCTGTTTTTAGTATTTGTTGTTATAGCGGCAACAGAAATACATCATCTGTGAAAATTTCAACTATCTAACTATCACGCTTCATGAGATTCAGCCTGGTGACAGAGGGACGGACGGATGGACAGCGCAGTCTTAATAATAGGGTCCCTTACCCTCTGCGTAAACTGACTACCAGAAAAATGTTCTAAAAAGAAAATTTCTTAGATGTTCTCAGGGATCTCATCAACAGATCCTGACCAAACCTTGACCTTGACTGTATCTCGGGGAGGTATGCAGCGACCAAGGGTTGTCACTTATCACGATTCTGACTATCCTCTTTCGCTTCATCAACATTTATTAGTCGCTGCAGACATGTACTCCGGTTACGGAAAAGTAAACACGTTTTCGCTGAAACCATCCATCCATACAGCCCACGAAAGACGCTCACTTTAACCTCCTCAGTCCTGACATTGAAAATAACAATGGTTTTCAATTGTTATTTTTAAGGTCAGGACTGAGGAGGATAAGGCAGGCTCTTTACCATCACGCCAACCTGGCTGGTCCTCGCCAATCTTATCCATTATCATACTGCCGCCTTCTTAATGACGGCCAGTTCTCAGCCACCACTCTGTGACCACCTCAGTCTACTTCCTTTTGCTAAATGCGTAATATTAATTATATTATGTTAGTGATACGGAACCGTGGGTGCGCGAATACGGCACGCTTACTCAATTTTCTCAGATTTTGGCTGTATGGGATTACAGCCCATACTTACACATTGTGGTGCTGTTACGATGATAGCATACAATTATGTATAAATCTTGTGACGAGAGGTTCTCTGTAGACATGCATTTCACGCATGGCTTACAGCGAGCTCCGCATAGTATTAAGTATGGGCTCGAATTATTCCTTTTACCTACTAGACTGTGTGGGGGTGTAACAAAATCCTTATATTATACATCCGAAAATGGGGGTTAAACACGTCAAAGCAAACAACTACTTATTACACTCTGGAGAGTTTCGCGAAAAAACTATTAGCTATTTCACACTACAGTTACCACTTGCGGGTTGCGGCATTAAAACGCATGGAACCGCTGACATTTTTTTCACGATTACATAGTTTTCCCCGTACGAAAGTTGTTCGTAGGTATTGATGAGCAGGGGCTCCTACTTTCGAATGTATATAAGGGATAGAGGGCTGAAACGCACTAGCGGTTACTTAGCATTCGATGAAATGCCTGCATTGACATATTGATCAAATGCTCGTCCGAACGTATGAAAATTACCACCATCACAGTTTTTTTTATTTTTCCATTCCGCGCCTAGGACACAACAGGACCACCGAGTTTGGCATTTATCTGAATTTATAACTGTGGCAAAAAACCTTTGTAGGCACCCCCGCCCCCTTAAATTTAGGTTCAAATGTAATAAACATTAACTGTAATCTGTTTATGTTTATTAACCCGGTCAGAGGGTATTTGTAAGTTTGTTTACTGCAAGTATACGGGTATGCGACCCCGGCCTCCTCGAGCTACTATTGTTAGCTTCCAACTCCCTCCTGCTGACAGTAGTATCCTAAAATCCCTATCCCCTCATCTTCCTAAATGCCCTATCCTATCCTTACTCTCCCAGGAGTGACAGACCCTGCCTCACAATGAATCTGTCTAGAAGAAGGAAAACTTTGACTAAACACCCGGTAAGGTACTTCCGTAGATACCTGCACCCTCTTCTCTTTACTGGTCGTATTGGTTCTCCAATCCATCAGTACCCTGGAGCATAGGGCGAGAGAGTGGGCTTGCGGTTGCGCACCCGTTTGTTCACTTTAATAGAATTCACGCGCCGATGACCCCTGGCAATTAACTGGACTACGACTTTAACCTAAGTCCTACGGCGATGGGGAGGTGGTGGAAGGAGTTTGGACTGGTGAGTCCGGCTCCTAGCCATTTCTCTGCACGTACGGCGGTCGGACGGTGATGGTCGCTCTTGGACTCGACAGAGACGAGAGTTCGGGTTCGGCAGCTCGTCCGATGACAAAGCAGCCCTATTCAGGATCGCTCTGCTTTCCCCAACACGGGGAGGGGCCTAGAAAAGGTGGCCTGAACATAGTTCGTCTCAACCCTTTCCTGGGTGGCAAACCGCGGTCACTCAGGCACCAAGTAATCGCGGTCGTAACAAGAAAGCAAATAAATTTAGGACTCTCGTTTTTGCAACATGGAACGTGAGAACACTACTAGACAATGATGGGAATTTGTGTCCCGAAAGAAAGACTGCTCTTGTAGCTCGAGAACTGTCACGATACAAAATCGATATTGCTGCAATCAGCGAGACTCATTTGTCGGACAGTGGACAGCTCTGCGAGGATTTGGGTGGGTACACTTACTACTGGGTTGGTAAGCCTTCCTCTGAAAAAGCAGCCAGTGGTGTTGGTTTTGCCATTAAAAACGAGCTAACAAAATCTTTAATTGAGCCTCCTAAAGGGATTAATGATAGGCTCATGACACTACGCTTTCACTTAGATACCAAAAAATATCTCCACGTAATAAGTGTATATGCACCTACACTTCAAGCGTCTGACGAGAGCAAAGCAAAGTTTTATGAGGATCTACGCGAATCGTTGCATAGGATTCCATCCTGTGACAAAGTGGTTCTGCTCGGAGACTTCAACGCGCGAGTCGGTACCGAATGTAATGCTTGGACGGAAGTACTTGGACGACATGGTGTTGGAAAATGCAACACTAATGGCACCGACCTTTTGTCTCTCTGCGCGGAATTTGGTCTCAGTATAACTAACACATTCTTTCGGTTGCCTGAAAAGTATAAGACGTCATGGATGCACCCCCGCTTCAAACATTGGCACCTGCTTGACTACGTTATAGTGCGCAGACGTGACTTAAAGGACGTACTCATTACCAGGACCATGCGCGGGGCGGAAGGATGGACCGGTCATCGTCTTATTAGATCAAAAATGAGGCTGACCTTCAAGCCACAGCGCAGAGCAGATCACAAAATTCCTGCCAGACTGGCTGTTGCGAAGTTAATACACAATAAGGAGATACAGAAAGAACTTGACATGGAATTTGGAAAATCGGAATTTGGCGCCGTCACAGACTCCTCTTCCGTTAATGAGGATTGGCGCACATTCTCAAGAGCTCTACATGACTGTTCTCAGCGTGTTATTGGTAAACCGCAAAAGAAGAATCACGACTGGTTTGATGATTCGGACTCTGAATTGCGAAGACTTGTTAGTGACTACAGGCAGGCTTTAAGCAAGAAGACGGTGGCTATTAAGCAGCGTAGACAACTTCAGCGAGATCTGAAATGCAGGGTGCGGGCCCTAAAAAATGTTTGGTGGCAAAAAAAAGCGGAAGAACTTCAGAAAGCTGCAGACTCCAATCAAACTGGAAAATTTTATGAGGGTCTGAAAACTGTCTTTGGCCCTCGTTGCAAACGGACAGCTCCAGTTTTTTCACGTGATAGGAGTAAGCGCATTACAGATCCTCAAGAAGTTCTTTTAAGATGGGCGGAGCACTTTAAGGAAGTGCTTAACCCAAACAGCCACGGTGCCGATCTTGCCTATTTAGAATCGCTTGAGAACTCGCCAATTTCAAGTAAACTTGAAGACGCTCCCTCTTTTTATGAGTTCATGCAGGCCATTGGACGACTTAAAAATGGCAAAACTCCCGGTCCAGACAGTCTGCCGTCTGAAATATATAAGTACGGAGGACCTCATATACATAATAGGCTGTTTGAGTTAGTACTAAAAATGTGGCACTGGGAATCTGTACCACAGGACTGGAAAGATGCCTCTATATGCAAACTGTACAAAGGAAAGGGTGAACTTTCCGACTGCGGTGCGTATAGGGGCATATCTCTGCTCTGTGTGGCTGGCAAAATCCTAGCACATATTGTAAATAGGAGGCTGCAAGAACTAGCAGAAACTATTCTTCCAGAAACTCAGTACGGTTTTCGTCCAAATAGAGGCACGGTTGACGGAATTTTTGTGGTTAAACAGCTTCAAGAAAAAAGTTTGGAACAGAACCGTGACCTTAACATGTGCTTCGTCGACTTGGAGAAAGCCTTCGATCGAGTTCCAAGGGCCGCTCTTTGGGTAATTCTAAAGAAAACTGGGTGCCCCGAGAAGTTCGTGAAGATAGTGCGCGAATTTCATGAGGGCATGATGGCCTCTGTGCAGCATGAGAATGACTTCACGGAACGTTTCCCAGTTACGAGCGGCGTTAAACAAGGGTGTATTATGGCTCCTACGCTGTTTGCCATTTATTTCGCTGCCGTTATGAAGGCGGCTTTGAAGAACTGTAACGGACAAATTATGCTCAGCGTTAGGTCTGATAAAACAGTATTTGATCTGTCACGCTTTAAAGCTAAAAATAAAGTCGCCAAACTGTCCATCCTGGAGGTTCTCTATGCCGACGACGTCTGTCTCATGGCTGACAGTATGGAACATCTGCAGCAATATCTGGACAACCTAGACGAGTCTTGTCGCAAATTTGGTCTAGTGATAAGTGCCTCTAAAACCCAGGTCCTTAAACAACCAGCTAGAGGTAGACCTGCGAGTAGTGCTTCACTTATGCTAAATGGTAAGAAGCTGGAAGAGGAGCAGTCTTTTCGGTACCTTGGGAGCTTAATAAATAGCGACAACCGTCTGGAATCTGAAATCTCAACACGCATAGCTAGGGCTGCGACAGCCTTTGGTAAGCTGCAACAAAGAGTTTGGAGGGAACGCGGTCTAAATCTTCATACTAAGATGCTTGTATATAAAGCAATTATTTTACCTCTCTTGCTTTATGCGTCGGAGACGTGGTGCCTTTACAGAGGTGATATTCGACGCCTTGACGTCTTCCACATGAAATGCCTTCGGGCAATTTTACGTGTGAGCTGGGAGGACCGTGTTCCCAATGCCGAAATTCTACGCCGTACCAAAATGACTGGTATGGAGTGCCTCCTAATGAAAGGACAACTAAGATGGTGCGGACACGTGGTGCGGATGGACTCTTCAAGACTGCCGAAAGCTGTTTTCTATTCCCAACTTAGCTGCGGAAAACGCAAAGTAGGTGGTCAATACCTACGGTTTAAAGATGTCCTAAAGCGCCACCTACTCTCAAGCAATATAGCCGTCAACGAGTGGGAGGAACTTGCACAACAAAGGTTTGAATGGCGAAAAGCTATTAGCTCAGGCACCATCGCCTTTGAACACGCGCGTCTTCAGGAACTCGACGCCAAGCGCCAGTTTCGGAAAACTCGTCCTAAGCCCTCGTACAATTATACATATAACTCCAGCGGTCAACTGTATTGTGGCAGCTGTGACCGTGTGTTTAAGAGCAAATTCGGTTTTGCATCACACGCTCGAGCGCACGCTCGGGTCTAAGATGGGTTCTTGTCGGGGTGTCGCCGTCGACGGAATCGTTGTGGAGGACATCATCATCATCATGTTTATTATAGTCTTGCAAGCACTATCCTATATATATTTCCAGTTCAGCAACACCAAGGTTAACTGGAAGATAATGCTGTTACCGTTAAGTTCGTCTTTGTAGTTTTTAATTTGTTTTAATAGTGCCATAAAGAATTTTAATAGTAATAATAACACTTATCTCCGGGTGATTGTACGTATGTATGTAAATCCAAACATTGCAACTCGTTACTATGTTTGGAAGAAAGGTTGTTTACAGGTACTAAAAGCAGGTATAAACCAAAATAGCTCGTAGATAGTGAAATACAGATTTGAAAGTGTAATGTAATAATGTCAATTGGAATATTGTAACAAAACAAAATACGTAAATTCAATCCTAACTGGTAGGAGACTCTACTCAGTAACACAGCTTTCTTTTTCTTACCTCCATCGGATTTTGCTAGAATTATAATTGTGAGAGTTTACAGCACATAAACAGAAGTTGACGAATTTAGATTACAGTCTCTTCATCTTTCTCTCTTTCTGGCACTGTAGAACCGAGTTAAAAAAGTAAACAAAAATGCAGAATATGTTCATAATATTATATATATCTAATATGTTTATTATGTAGAAAAGGCTCGTCCACATGTGCATATTGTCTATCCTCAGCGCTCAGACCCGGTCTTTGACTGAAAATCAGAATTCCAAACTCAAGGTTTGCCAGCGGGCGAGTATTTTAGGTGTGAAAAGAATAGACCGTATTAGGAACACGACGCTGCGGTCAAAAACTAAAATTGCAGATGTTGGGGTTACGACCGCCAGGTTCAAGTGGGACTAGGCTGGCCATGCCTGCCGTATGAGCACAAATTGGTGGGCCAAAATTGCGACCGACTGGGTTCCGCAAAATGAACACCGACGTCGCGGCAGACTAAGGCGAAGATGGCGGGATGACCTAAATGCATTCTTGCCGGGATGGTGCGAGCTGGCTGGAGACAGGGAGAGATGGAAAACAGGCGGGAAGGCCTTTGCCCAGCAGTGGGACACAAAAGATGCTATGAAAAAAAAATTATGTTCATTGTTTACAGTTCGACAGCTGATTGAGTGAGTGACCACAAAGGGAAGCCCAAATTTTTATAATCACATTGCCTTTGTCTGCTAACGCGGCAGGTGTACCAAATTTGATTTCCTTGCTTGTTTTCCGACTTAGGTATTTTAATTGTTTCAATCATTATTTGATCCATTCATCCACTTATTTACATAAGCAGCCTATATACGTCCCATTGTAGGGCACAGGCCTTTTCTCAGGGAGAGAGTTTGGGCTTAATCACCACGCGTGCCCACCGCGGCTTGGTGATTTCAAGCGTTAAGGTATGTGAACTCAGACACTCAGGTTTCCTCCCGATGTTTTCCTTCACAGTTAGCGAGTGGTATTGCTACTATGATTTCACAAATATACACAACTTAGAAAACAACGTCATAGATACATGCCCGCACTGGGAATCGAACCTGGGTCTCTCGCTTCCGAGTCCAATGTTCTACACACTAGGCTACGACCGCATGCATTCATGCACTTATTTAACAAACAATAATTTATTGCAGCGAAAGTGGTCTGTCAGAAACGTGGCAACTGGCAAACCCTGGTCTCTACCCGGAGGAGTAGTCCGGGATACAGGCGTGATTTTGTAAAGCAAATCTCTGTAGATTTAATCTTAAAAACAGTATAAAATTCTGCCTCTATCATTTTTTTTTATACAGGACACATTAAAGTGACCTAGTTTAGGCAACACTCGCTAGCTTAATTTATTTTAAACGAACTGAAAAATACGTGAAGTTGTGTTAATGAAAAAAGCAATAAAATTGAAATTAAAGTAAACAATTTTTTATTTTAATTGGAACATTAATATTTTAATTGATTAATTAATCTTTATTTGTAGTTTTAAGTCTTTTTTAGCCGTAAGCCCTGCATGATACGTTTTTTTTATTTAGTGTGGAGGTCGAAAACGAAAGCAATTTTGAATAAAAACAGCAAGCGCTGAAATCACAGGTACATAAAAAACATGTTGGCCTTTGCCTCTACGTACCTAATGAGATGCTTTATACAGCGTCCAGCGGGACCTTCACTCACACTAAGTCGGTAAAGGAACCACTGGGACGCTGCAGTGCCTGGGAAATTGTTTTTTAGATGGAGTAGGCTTGCCCGACACCTATACCATCCTGACAGCTAAGTCGGTCTAGCCTACAGGAAAGACACGACAATACGTCCGGAGCCAACCACAGAACATTGGAGCCAACCATGCCACACATACATACTCCATCCATAACTACTATTATGCATGTTTGTGGCAATAAATCATGCATTCATTCATTCAACTAGCTCGTTATAATGTATGAAGGGTTTATTATCACGTATACTAATATTTTTATGCGACTAGGTACTTAGAATCCTTAGAAAAAGTTTTCAAAGAAAAAAATCAATCAAAAAGGTTTTAATATTCGAGTTGCATTTTTTGGGATCTGTATAATCCGGAAAAATATTATTGTACATAGTTTTATTTTTTTCTGGGTTATCTAAGAAGAAGCAAGTCCGCGATTCTGATGACCGAATCTAGGTATAAATTCAGCGACCAATAGGTCAGTTGAATCCAATAGGTATTAAATTATCTTTTGTATGGTTCGGTAATGAGACACTAAATAGCAATACTAAGCAAGTTATTAGGAATCGCATAAGGTATACACCTCAGTTTCAGCCACAAATGCCTATTTAAATCTGCACAGATTTCGTGCTTCATACGACTATCAAGCACATTGGAAATGAATCGCGTCATAAATGTCATGTGAAAAATGTCGTTCTGACTTTTTGACTTTTTTCAAAAAGGTTAGGCTAGAGGGCAAACCCTTCACCCGATCATCTTTGTTTTAGGCTCAAATGGTAGCTAACTAAATTGTCCACAGAATTTTTCTCAAAATTTTGATATCATTCTTCGTTTCCAAAATATCAAGCGCCATAATCAAAAATTCGAAAAAAACATTATTTATTTTTCACAATTTCGGCAATAACTTTTTCGTTTTTGACTTTCTCGAATAATTATTTTTGCACCTTACAGCTCTTGTAAATATGCGTCTTTTGAAATCTTTTTGAATATCGTATCTTCACAACTCTCCGAGATATAAGAGGATCGCACTTTTTCGTGAAATCAGAGACTACACTGGAGCGAACGAAAAGACATTTCCAGTGTCAAAAGCCGCGCATCTACTTTTCTATCATTTTCTGTATTAGCTACAAAGCATCAATGGCTTTGACATTATCGGACTGGTAGGTTCATACATTTACCGAGGTCATAGATTAGTAGATAAATCATCATACAGCGGCCTTCAATGGGAATCTTTACTTGATTTGTACTAAGTCTGGGTGTAAATTTTCTTGCCTGGTTACCATAGCATAGGGTAGGTATCCTAGTTTGGGATCAGAATAAGTGATTGTGTTGTGAGGAAGTTATTTATTTATTTAAAACCAACCTTACATTATCTGAGCGAAGGATCAAGTAATAATAGCATGTAGAGAGTACAATATCGTTTGTTTTCTGTCGGCAAAGTTAATAATATCAAACTCTGTGGAAACTTAGACACTTCTTAAATGTAATTTTGTACGTGAAGAACTCATAAAGAGCATTTCTTCATGGGTGAGATTTTCAGCAGCCCCGCTTGAATCACTGCCTAAATATTAAAATAAAATTCTTCAAAAAATACCATATATAGTTTGGATGTTCATCTACCTGAAAAGCACGTAAGTCTGTACATGGGTGGAATTTTTAGCCTCCAAATAAGTCTTCTAAAACATATTGAAAAAAAAACTGAAAGGCCTCAAATCTGACACTCCGTAGCGCGTTCCTCACCAGAATCTAACATACAATGGTAAATTGCTTAAAAAGTTTACGATTAAATCATTTTTTTTACGATTAAATCATGTTCCCGTACTACAAATTTAGTAATAGTGCCTATAAATTAAATTTCACATAAAATTAGACGGTAGTATTGTGAGTGTCCCGGACCAACGCCTGATTGCAATAGCACTTATGAACCATGCTGTACATAATTCAAGAAGCTCTCTAGAAGTGTCTTACTGCATTCGTATTATACGTCGATCACTCACCTTTAACCCAAAAAAGCAAGATCATGCAACCATAAAAAGTTCATAGTTTTTCGGGGTACAGTATGTGATTCACTCATTCATTTGGTCCAGGCTGATTTCTGAATGCTGTGCACCTGACATTTAGGACCAAAATCCTGTATCTGCTGATAAACGTTTTCGATAATTTTCCTTCATGTGTGAAAAAATCTTACGAAAATCAGAACATTAAGATAAGAATATTCTTTATTGTATACCGGAAAAAAATGTTACAGAAACAGCAATGACAAAAGAAAAGATACAATTGGTGGCCTTATTGCTAATAGCAATTTCTTCCAGGCAACCTTATATCGGAGATTTGCCGAAGGAGAAATAGACACGGGTAGTCGGTGCAAATACGAATATTAATACACATACATATACGTAATAATAATAATAAACTTACATATATCATACTTGAAGACTATACATAACTACATGTACTTACATAAATAGTAGCTTATAATAAGTGTTTGATCTGGACAACAAAAAGGTGATATACCTACATATATATGAAGAGAAGTGAATAGACACTTACAGCAAAACTACTTAATTAGACAGAAATAATTATTTTACTCTGGCTTTAAATATGGCGGGAGATGGTGAGCACCTTATCGAAACCGGAAGGTCATTCCACAGCCGGGCGGCCTTTACAGTAAATGAGCTACTGAAGAACCTTGTCGTATGACTTGGTGTCTTCAGCGCTAGACTCTGGTCGGACCGTAGTGCCCGGCTATGGGAGTCACTGAGGAAACTGAAGCGCTCTTTGAGATAAAGGGGAGTGGATGGATTGAACAGCACTGAGTACAGCAGCGAAAGGATGTGGGCATTCCTGCGGAGGCGGATGGGGAGCCACTTGAGCTTAGCGCGGTATTCGGAAATGTGGTCACATTTGCGTAAGCCAAATATAAACCTAATAGAAAAGTTTTGAAGGCGCTCAAGTTTACTAAGTTGCTCTTCAGTCAAGTCGAGATAGCTGGCATCAGCATAGTCGAGAATAGGTAGCAACAGAGATTGCGCTTGCGCAATCTTGGTCACAGTTGGTAGGAAATTCCGTAACCTTCTCGAAAAGCCGCCGAAACGAATATTTTCCGGCTCACTTCCGCTAGCTGCGATGCCCAGGACATGGTACCTGTCCATGATAATCCCCAAGTTTTTCACCCTCTCACTGTATGGCATTAGTACACCGTCAAATTCAATTTGAGCTAGCTGCTCCCAATCGACTCTAGACAACATTTTTGGGCTGCCAATCGCAATAACCTGTGTCTTAGTAGGATTAACTTTTAAGCCGTATGATCTGCTCCAATCTAGAATGCATTTAAGATCGGCGTTAGAATTAGCAATAGCCAAGGGCAGACTCTCTACGGGAGACCGTGCGTAAATTTGAAGATCATCTGCATAAAAGTGGTAGGAAGAAGTAAGCTCTTTAGAAATACTGTTGATGAAGATAGCGAAGAGAAGAGGAGACAGCACGCCATTTTGCGGGTCACCGGCTGTAGTATCACTCCAAGCAGAAAAGGATTCGTCGATACGTATACGTTGTCGGCGCCCACGCAAGTAACTACGAAACCAGTCAATTACCATCGGAGATATGTTGAGAGAGCATAGTATCCCCAACAAGACGTCGAAGTCCACCATGTTGAACGCATTGCTAAAGTCCAGCAACGCGAGCACGGTGACTTCACCTTTTTCCATGCCCAATCTAATATCGTCAGTAATTTTGACGAGAGCAGTAACCGTGCTGTGTCCAGGACGAAAGCCGGACTGAAAAGGATTGAGGAGACTGTTTTTGTTAAGGAAAATGCTAAGTTGGTGATGGATGAGGCGTTCGAGGACTTTGGAGAGGAACGGAAGAATGGAAATGGGACGATAGTCGGAAAAAGACGAAGGATTAGATTTTTTGGGCAGTGGAGTAATTTGCGCTTCTTTCCAAGCAACATTAATGATTTCGGTGCACTATTTTCTGATTTAGGTGCACTGTTTTCTGATTTCGGTGTAACCTGAATTCGGTGCCTGAAATAAAAGGTTAACTTCTGAGAATCTAGTTGCCCAATTAATAATACCTTAGTTTAACCGCAGTTCGTTTCCCACACCTTATAATAAAATCCCGAAAAGCAAAAAAAAAATCAGCCACTGAGGTCAGACGCGCACCATAGCACAGGGTATCCTAATTTGGAGCCAGAACATATGATTGTGTTGGATGGAAGTAATTTTTTATTTATTTATTTACTTACCCCCTGTTTTTCGTACACTACCAACATGTAAATCAACCATTAACAACTGTATGTTGCCTAAAGCGAAAACAATAAAAACCGGCCAAGTGCGAGTCAGACTCGTGCACCGAGGGTTTCGTACAAATTTTTAGGTAGGTACTTACATATTATAAAAACTTCAGGAATCGGGTCTCGCAGTTTTTTCCGAGCGTTTCGCGAAATTCTGACAATTTTTTAATGATTTAATTGCAAATGTATAGTTTTCAGACCTTTTCCCTGTATTTATTTGTATGTATTTATTTTAGACGATATTGCCAAATTTCATAGTTCTAGGTCAAGGGAAAGTACCCTATAAATGTTGATTCCCTTGAGTGTCGAAATACACGCTTTTTTGCGGCATTAACGGCCGTATCTATTTTTCAAGTTTTAACTTAGAAGTTTGATTCTCTCACAACTTCAAGGAACTGTAAACTTGAGGTTTTAATTTCAACTTGGTACCTCCACGCCTTCCTGAGATAAAGGGTCTTGACTGACAGACCGATGGATGGACGGATAGACTGACGGACAAACGGACGAACACTGGATTTACAGATTGCTAATAAACGAGGAACCTGGGGTTAATGTAAGTCCTCAGAGACTGAGTCTAAACGGGGAATGTAAGCAAAGATTTTAATTACATAAAGTCACCCTTCCTAACTTGGCTCGCTCATTGTTCGCTCAACCCGTGGTCATTGTCTCGGCTCAAATCGGCTCGCGGTTTTCAGCAGAGTTTAGCAACGCTGAGCCACTGTTTGATCCGATTTTACAGGCTGAAATAGGACAATCCGCCACAGAACTAGGGTTACTGACATAGCCGGTTGGTTAGACCTGAGATGTCTGCACTTAGCCTCATAGTTGGTCCATTGTACGTAGCTAGCGCTGAGGTATGTAAGATATGAAAAAGATAAAGATCTTATGTCTTTAAACATATTTTGTAACTCCCTTTTGCAGCTTGTGCAATTAAAGTGTTCTATCTCTATCTATATTTGTAAATACCTGGGATACTAGGATTTTCTCAGGAGGTTTTCCTTTACCGTTAGTGAGTGTTATTGCTTCTGCAAATTCACAAACAAGTTAGGTAAACTTACAAAAGAGAAAAGAGGTTGGTACGTACTGGGATTCGAACCCGCGACCTCTCGAGTGTGAGGCCGGCGTTCTATCTATGCGCTACCCTCGCTCTTGACACAGCATATAAGATTAGCAAGTTAAGTGTCAGTGGGATGGTCATATACGCTCAAGGACCGATGGTCTATCACAGGGATGGCGAACCTTTATGGATCAACGTGCCATTTTGTCTAAGAAAAGTTTTTGATAAAGCCATGAACGTGCCATTAAATAATTTTGACTTACAGATTAAGGGGAACTAATATCAACTCAAATCTCATCATAAGTATCTCATGCGCGATCGTTGCGCTTCCTAGTGAATTGTTATTTTCTCGATCGTTGCGCGTGGCCAGAATATTTGGCACGCGTGCCACTGGTTTGCCATCCCTGGTCTATAGGGTGCAAACGTTCCCGAGTGGAGACCACGACCACGGCCACGACCACATGGCGTGCCTCGGGAGAGAGAAAGTCCAACAGTGGACGAATACGGGCTGATATACTTACATCCAAAAATAGGGAAGAATTCGTAGTTCGTAGTTGTCTTCATAGAAAAAGCTTTTTGTATTGACGAGTAGGTAAAGCCGCCATCGTCGTCAGATAGTGTGAGAATTTCGTTACACCCAGAAGAAGACTCGCATACTAGCGACTTGTCGCGCGGACATTTTTGCATAGAGAAGGGCAATTCTCGAGCGTGGCATGCTAAGCGTACTGGAAGGTCGCTACTTTGACATTGAAACGCGCGAGTACCGTCGTCGTACTACCCACGCTGGACAGCCCACCTTGCTCTATCATCATCAACCCATTATGTCCCCACCGAGGGGCACGGGTCTCTTCCCTGAGGAAGGTATAGGCCATACTCCACCACGGGGGCCAAGTCCGGATTGGTGGAGGCTTGTAGACTAGTGGCTCGTCTACTGTCAGAAGTTGTCAAGCCGCCCTAAGGCCTCTGACTTGGCTTAACGACTGCCATCTATCGACGGCAGCCGGCACCAACAGCTTAACGTGCCTTGCGAAGCACGGAACCGCTCGGAAAAATGCCACTTGCGTTAGGCATAGCCTTGCTCTATAGGGAGTAGTATACTGTATTGCCAGAAATAGTTTCAATAAAAAACGAGCCAAGAGCAAGTCGGACTCGCGCACCGAGGGTTCCGTGCTCGCGCTTGGCCTTTTTTTAATATATTTTTTTGTTAAAATCCCACAATCACGCCGAGTTTGATGCCTGTATGTATTACCGTGTTTAGGATACAGCATAAACGGTGAAAAAACACCTTTTCACCTCACTAGCTCGTAAAAGCTCTGTTTATCATTCGAAATCTGCGTGGAAAATCGCACTTTATCCGTTAGCGTGGAAAGTGTTTTTAAAATTCGAATATGTTTATTCAATAAAGGTTTCGTACAATAAATTACATATATATAGAACCTCATTGGTTTCGTAATAGTTTCTTGCAGCCAGTCCATTGATGATTGAAATGCAAACACTTATTTCATGTCATGCGCCAGTCTCATTTAAAGAATCGCACAGGCCGGCAAGAAAATTTGATTTAAAAAATTAATATTTATTAAAACTGTTTTTCTTGCACCTAACATTTTCCTCGCTTTAGTGAGGTGAAAAGTTGTGTGTTGCGCTCGGCAGCAAAGTTATTTAGCGTCTCGTACCTTTGAAACCCTCGCTACGCTCAGGATTATATATTTGAACCACTCGCTTCGCTCGTGGCTCAATCCTAGAATCCTTCGCTTGCTCAGGTTTCAATACAAGGTACTCGCGCCAAAAATTAACTTTGCAGCCTTGCATAACAAATAACTATTGTTGTATGGAGACCCCTTGTTTTAGACAATTTTATAATTTGTTTTTGTTGGTAATGCGCTGTAATAACACATATTGTGTAAAAATTTCAACTGAGCACCTATTACAAATTTCAGCACTCTAGTACTTATTAGTTCCAAAGATAGAGGTCGGACGGACATACAGACAGATAGACGGACAGACTCATATTTGGGAGGTAGTGGGTGCGAATCCCGGCAACGAATGTTTGTTTTTGGAATGTTATTTTTAAGTTTCGTGCATTTATGAAGTTGTAACAGCAATACCACTCACTAATTGTGAAGGAAAGCGTCGTGTGGAGACCCTAGTATCTGAGGTACTTAAATATCTCAGTGCTTGGTACGTATAATCGCTCAACTATGAGGCTAAGCGCAGAAATCTCAGGTCTAACTAGAACGTCTCGAGACATGTTTAATTCGTGAACCATGATCAGATTAGCTCCGTACTGTATGAATCCGTCTTGCTAAAGCCTGTCTTAAAATTTATGGATACTTACTCCTTGCTGACTTACTTTTAGAGGCATGAAAGGGCACTTTTCAAACAGTATTATATGCTCAGCTTCAAACTTCTGACAGGATATTTAGGCTTCTTTGTGACAACTGCTTTGTTAGTTACGAAACTCTATGGTTTTGTTTTCGTTACTGAAATTAGATTAGCGGGCAGTGATTTATTACTTTCTCACTTTAGAGGATGTTGCTTCAAATGGGTCGTGTTATTATTTAGTTGAGATGGTACGCGTAGGAAAACCGAAGAATATTGCTCTTTTAAGGCGGCTTGGGCGGCGAATTTCGAATTTCTTGAGCTTTCTTATGAGGCCCATAGTGAGAGACCACGTTTCAGTGCCATAAGTCATCACTGGTAACACACACTGGTTGTATAATTTTGTCTTGAGCGATTGAGGTATATTAGACGATTAGTAAGTTGAAGTGGCAGTGGGCGGGGCACATAGCACGCAGAACTGATGGCCGATGGGGCCGAAAAGTTCTCGAATGGAGACCACATATCGGCAAGCGCAGCGTAGGACGACTAGCCACAAGATGGACAGATGACCTCATCCAAGTGGCAGGAAGACGCTGGATGCAGGCCGCTTCCAACCAGTCTTTTTGGAAATCCATGGAGGAGGCCTATGTCCAGCAGTGGACTTCTTGTGGCTGAATGATGATGAAACGTATTTTGTTTTTATTTACAAACGACATACCGAATCGCAATGAAACTTTGCCAATACGTTTAGAGGACACAAATCAAGGTTTGGTTGTGTTTAGAATTGAAAGTAAACTTTTCAAAAATAAATTATGGCCTTGAGAATAGTTTCTATGAAAGGTCTTCTGAGAATACTATTTCTTTTGTATTCTGTTATTCTCAGTTGTAAACACGAGCAAAACTTGATTTGTACCTATCCTCTGTACATATTGCTACAGTTTCATTGAGTTATTGATTAAAATTTTAAAAAGTTTGAATTTTCCTTTATTGCAATAATTTACATTCAATTTATGGATTATGGTAAATAACTAAACAGAATCGATGGATAAAGACATATTTTATTAGACATATCATAACTTTTAAGAAGTACAGTCGACAGCTCGTGTACCTTTACATACATAAGGAAAGCAGCCTATATATATCCCACTGTAAGGCACAGGCATTCTCTCAGAAAGAGAGAATAGGCTTAATCAACACGCGTGCCCACCGCGGATTGGCGATTTCAAGCGCTAAGGTCAGATATTGCTCAGACACTCAGGTTTCCTCACGATGTTTTCCTTCACCGTTAGCGAGTGGTATTGCTACTATTAACATCACAAATTTACATAACTTAGAAAACAAACTCATAAGTACATGCCCGTACTGGGAATCGAACCTGGGTCTCTCGCTTCCGAGTCCAATGTTCTACCCACTAGGCTACCAATGCTTCAAAGATATCTTTACATACGTGCATTCTAATCAATGCAATGCCGCGCAATGCTGTCGACTGCACGAAGGACAAGAGAAGGTAAGTTAAACTGAATTAAATCGAAATCAGACACAACTGCCGTACATAAATTTATCTAACGATTTAGTAATTACACACAACATTTATACAATTCATAGTTTTTATTAAATGACAGTCATTGCATTTATTAATTATCTCTACGTTATAATTCCACGTTGATGGTAAACTTATGTTTACTTGAATATATGAAGGAAAATCCACCGCACATTTTCCATAATTTACTCATAATTTACTTATAAAAGAATTATTTCAAATTATGATTATCAGGTACTACGAGATCAGAATATAAAAGATAACCAAATTTTAAGAAAGCAGCATTTACAGCTATTAGTTGAGAATAATCCAGCCCTTATAATATTTTTTGAAAATCAATATACTTTCACACATGTTTACTAGACGGTTAAGTTTATTAAATATTTTTATTTTATAACAATAATGTTTTAAACTGCATTTCATATTTTTTTCTTTTATATTTATAATCATGACAAAAATACTAATACATAATCGTAGATATTCATTAAAATATTGTACAATTCTACTAACAAGAATATTCTTTATCGATCTCACAACTCACTTTCGGTTATTCGTAGTTTGTCTGAAAACATCTAACATAAATCGTATTTTTGACAATAAAATAAGACACCAAATATTTGACGTTTGATTAATATAGCTAATGTACCAATTAGAGTGCTTAAATACTTAAAACAATAAACTACTTACCTTACAAAAAAAACTACAAAAATACAGATTAGGTATTAAATTTGTATAAATAATAATTTGTAACGTAATTCAGTGACAGAAGCAATTAAAACCTTAGCAATAGCAATCTTTTATTTACGTAATTTATTCGAGGAGGACAAGTTTTTGACCGTTTATGCGTTTTCCATTTCGATGTAGCCAAATTCGTCATCACTGTTATGAGTGTACCGTCGCCTGTAGTTGTCCATCTGTAAATATAACAACTTTTTTAGCTAATTGAGTATTGAACTATTAGTTATTTCTGGAATTCAAGCTGGGGTGGACATTAACATAAATACGTACATACAAAAAACCCGCAACGTGCGCGCATGCAACGACACATTTTATTAATGTTGATGCAGCGAAAGAGATCTGTCAGGATCGCAGCAAGTCGCACACCCTGGGCCTCGATCCCTGGGCCTCGATTCTGTTAGTGTATTGTAGTATAATGACAGATACACTGTCGGGTCACGTGACGTGTTTTTTCATACCATTGACGCCTAGAAGGTTTGACACGCGTGCCCGCGTAGACTTAAAGCAGCCATGGAAATAAAATCCCCATGTTCATGCAGTTGTCATGATACTACAATGCATTAACAGAATCTAGGCCCTGGTCTCTGCCTACCCCTCTGGGATACAGGCCGACTTGCACCACTTTCTTAAATGAGGCTTAAACAGCATTTAAGATTTTTCCCTGTGCCGATGACCTTGAGCGTTTGACACAGGTGTGCAGCACTTCAACATTTCGCCGCTAGATGACACGACTGAATTAATTCCTAGTAGTAATCTCCATAGAAAGACGCTCGCGCTGCCGCACACACACAGTCTCATTCCCTTCGCGTAATCACACGCCGCCAAACGCACACATATATAGCCGAATTTCGAACGCGTCGAGCGAGCCCAGCGGTTTCTACTTTTCTAGCCGGCTCGCCAGCCCGCCCGCGTACGCGTAGATTGAATAGACTTCAATCTAATGCCTTCTTGTATAGCATGCGTCATTACAAACAAAAAAGATAAAGGTAGGTACATCTCTTCAAAACTTATCTATGCTTTGTAGAAAGAATAGCTTTCAAAGAAAAATCACATGTTTAGTAAGTGCGTATTTATTTACCTACCTACTTATGAAATAGTACATGTTTTTGCACAACAACAGTTTTTTATGTCAAAAAGTGAAAAAAAATCATCTTATCTTTTTTCAATAAAGTGAATTTGACTTTGATTTCACATGGATGTATTTCGGGACTCAGTGGCAGAATTGGAACGTAGGAAGCGACTTCCCCATATGAAATAAAAAATATATTTCTAATGCCAATTCCATGGAAAGTAGAAATTACGACCATTTTAATTGTTATCCGGATTTTACGTCGTTAGGGTTGTCACGCTCTCAGATAGTAATTTATAATCCGGATCTGATTTGATTTTGAAAAAAATATGTAAATACCTGGTGCCGTTATTATTGATATTAATTAAAATAGTAACATGATATACATCGCATATAACAACTTTATGTACACGGTGTGACGTGAAGAATGTATATAGGTACATAAAGTTGATCAGCGAAAAACACCTAGATAAAATTGTTGTCCCATTTTGATATTACTAACTTGAAATTTTCTATACGATTAGTTTTTTTGCTAAAACCGACGGAGAAAATCGAAAACTTGGAGAAGCTGGTCTCCATGAGTTTCTTTTTTTTCAACGGCTTGGGATAATGGTAACACTTAGGGGTGGTCTTTTAAAACAACATAAACTCGGTGCATAAACCCTAGATAGGACGGTGACGTAAATTAATTTTTATGGCAAATTTAATAGTGCCGATTGAAAAGTAAAATTGCTTAAATTTTCAACCAACACCTAATGCAGGTTTTGCCACCGGGCCCCGCTGGTCTAGCGGCTGGACTAATATGGTATCAACTTTATAGTCACACAGCGTTTGAATGCTAAAATAACTAGACGTGTGAAAATTCTTGAATTTTTGGTTGTTCTAATTTCGGTCTTATCAGGTGCTAAAAGATTTCCAAGTTCCACATATGGTGTAAACTTGGAATTTTCCATCCTTACAGGGTGATCCCTCAAACCGATAAGAAAAATCTGACTTGGAAAATCCGGTCTCTACAGCTTTTTTGTCAAAGCCTGAGAAAACGGTAACATTACGGGGTAGTCTTGTCGAACAAATGTTGAATAAGACCTTGGGTTGGATGACAACGTTAACTTACTTTTTACAAAATGGCGTAAGTCAAATTTCAAGCTGGCTCCTAAAAATTTCTCAAAAATCTCTGGCTCCGTTTTTCTATGAAAATTAGTATTGGAGGTTTTTGTGGTCGCTGATGACTACTCTGCGCCATGTATTGAACGCAGGTTTGATGACTTCCAGCCTCCCGAACAAGCCGGTTTCCGAAAGGGCTTTAGTACCATTAGACCACATCCACACGTTGCGGCAAATTATACAGAAGACTGAGGAGTATAATTTGCCATTATGCTTTGCGTTTGTGGACTTTGAGAAAGCCTTCGATTCGATCGAGTTATGGACAGTGCTCGAGTCTCTCCAGCGTTGCCGTATTGACTATCGGTATATCGAGGTGCTGAAATGCTTGTACAACAGTCCACTATGACCACAGAACCACTATGTCGGTCCGAGTACAGGAACAGAATTCGGACGCAATTCCATTAAAAAAGGGCGTAAGACAGGGAGACGTTATATCTCCAAAAATGTTCACAAACGGACTGGAAGATACCTTCAAGCTTCTGGAATGTCAGGGACGCGGCATCAATATCAATGGCGAGTACATCACTCACCTTCGATTTGCCGACGATATAGTAGTCATGGCAGAAACGATGGAAGACCTCGGCATAATGCTCAAAGATCTCAGTCGAGTTTCCCAACGGGTGGGCCTTGAAATGAACATGGACAAAACGAAGGTCATATCGAATGCTCGTTTTGTGCCCACCCCAATAACATTGGGGAACTCGACTCTCGAAGTTGTAGACGAATACGTCTACTCAGGACAAACAGTCCAACTAGGCCGGTCCAACTTTGTGAAAGAGGTCGAATCCAACTTGGCTGGGCAGCATTCGGGAAACTTAGAAAAGTCCTTTCGTCTAATATACATCAATCACTCAAGACAAAATTATACAACCAGTGATGACTTAAGGCACTGAAACGTGGCCTCTCACTATGGGCCTCCTAAGAAAGCTCAAGGTCACGCATTTGCTATTTAGCTATGGAAAGGCCTATGCTTTCTCTACGATATCGAATCAGAAATGATGAGATTCGTAGAGGAACGAAAGTCACCTTAGCCCAGCGGATTACTAAGTTGAAGTGACAGTGGGCGGGGCACATAGCAAGCAGAACTAATGGCCGATGGGGCCGAAAAGTTCTCGAATGGAGACCACATATCGGCAAGCGCTGCGTAGGACGACCAGCCGACAGATGACCTCATCCAAGTGCCAGGAAGACGCTGGATGAAATCCGCTTCCAACTGGTCTTTTTGGAAATGCATGGAGGAGGCCTATATCCAGCAGTGGACTTCTTGTGTTTCCATGACTCGAGAGGTTTCTTTACAAAAGCTGCTGAAAACTTAAAATATAGTGTAAAAATACAGAGGTTTTTATAAACATTTTAAAATAGTGGAAATTTTGATAAATGTGAAGCTTGGATTAAGATTTTGGCTCAAAATCTTTGAATTTAAATCATCGACTTTACGCATTTTTTTATTTTATTTTACACTACGCGCATTCACTAAAGCGGTTTCAAAAGGGTGAATATGTGTCATCGCTATCGTGCCTGTGTGGCCAATAGTCCATTGAGCAAATCTGACTCGATAATTTTTTTTCTATGGTATAACACAAACAAAATTATAAAAATTTTAAGAACAAAAGCAAAATAATTAATTTTTTACAGAAGAAAAAAAAACATTTCAAAATGGATATTGACCAAAGAAATAAAACAAAAATTATGAAAATGGAAAAAGACTTCGTTGCTAAGGATGTTGGTAAAAGAGCTACAAATGGATTTGAGTGCTTATTTGGCCTGCATCCTTGTTTCAGCACAAAGACTGATAAATATAATTATTAATCAACAGTGCCTCCTCGTCTTAACTTATATTGGTATATTATAACAGATTAATCTGTTGATAATCGTATTAATAGTGTAATTCATACCATTTCTATTATTTCATTTCAATAGCACAGGAAACATACAGCATTTAAGTGATTTTTGGCGTTAAAGCTGATAGTTAAAAACTATCTATACTATAGTGCAGGGAATTCTAGTTTGATTGCGTTGTGTGGACGTTATTATTATTATAATTTTGGAACTCCCCACCGACGAATATTTTCAAGATACATTACACTATTCATTGTGACACTTAAATAAAAATATGTAATATCGGTAAACCAGGAACGCAGATTTTTGTTTAATCTACTGTGTGATACAGTACTTCTATTTCTATTTGGTTACTTTTTGTTACACTTTTCCTTTTTGTTAAGGTTTCAGTTGTTTTTTTTTTGTTACGTGTACAAAAAATTACCTACTTTCTTTTGTTGTCATTATAATTACGGAACCCAAAAATATTATGCGCGTTAAATTATATATTTAAATTACGTTGTACCTAAAAATGAGCACCGAATAAATCTTGAATAAAAAAAACCCGGATTTTGTGCCAACCCTAGCAAAAACAATTGAATAGGATCAACTTATACATGTCATGGAAGTGTGATTTATATTACATGTAGGGAAGGTAAAGAGCATAATTATTGCAGTGTAGATAACTTATCCCAATACAGCGGAATTTCGAGAAAATAAAAAAACTAAAAACAAGTACCTACACACGTATATAAAATATAATTCCTACAAAATTTTTAGCATTACGCCATTGATTCTTCTAACAATACTTCCGCATGTACAATAAAATGCGTGATAAAAATATACAGCGTTTTATTTTATTTAAAACAGAAAAACATGTCAGGCAGATAGAAAAAAAATTCAGAGACGAAATCTACACAGATTCGTTTTGTATGTTTAGAAAAGGTTCTAAACAACATTATTGACACAATTCATATAACTATGTAAAATATTTTTCTATATATCCGGATGGGAACGACCGAGCCGAGTTCGATAGCGCTATCTTCTTCTGTCGCTACGGAAGTGAGCGGTGCGGAAATACTAAGTACTGTAATTCGGCTTGGTTCACTCAAAGGTTATGAATCAAGTATTATTCGTAACGCCCCAATCGACAAATAATGTGTTGTGTTTACCAACACATTATTTACCGCCTATGTACCCTACAATCTAACGAGGAGGCGAAGTGCGAGCGCAAGGAGTGAAACAAAACTCAATCAAACTAAAATGAACCTTAAATGCTAGTAATTAGAGACTACAAGGCTCGAGCAACAAGTCTGGCCGCGTGCGGCCGACCTAATCGCGACAATAAATGGATTATAATACATAGGTACCGTGATTTAGGCACAAATAGTAAAACGATGTTTCGCTTAGATTGGCAATGTTACAATAGCTCGGATGGGAGGAGGCGTCCCTTGAACGGCAGAGAGCTCTTGGTTCGAATACTAGTAAATGATCGGTTTCCTTTTTACTTTTCTTTTTTAGTTATTTACTTAAATAAAAAAATACAAGAATTGGGATTTTATATTGTATGTTTTTCTAACGATTGAAGCTCGATCACTACTACAAAAATCAGTTGCCGTGCGTTGGTCTTGCAAACACTCGAAAATGTCTCCACCGATTGGACTAATAGCTATATAATATTTTTTTGTTTTGTTCGGACATGGGACGTGGGGCGAGGGCGCGGAAAAGACCCATCCCTTCAGGAGCCTGTTTCATAGAACTACAATTCATTGTGACCATGACAATTCGATGTACATTGCAAAGCCGATTAACCCACAGATTAACAAATAGACTCTGCTGCGCAGTGTACTTCGAATTGTCATAATAAACTACGAAATTATAGTTTTATGAAACTTGACCCAGTACATTTTGTACGAAAGTGAATTGGAAAGATGCGGCGTCTTTTTCGGTCCCTCGCCCCACGTCCTTGGCCTACAATCGGTAATTTTGTATGAGAATTGCTACTTTGAATTAATTTCACTATATGGCGCTCGAGGTGAACTTTGGAAGGTTGATTTATGATTGATAAATCGCTTATGAAAAGTTACAATGAAATCAATGGTGATGCGAAGAGCGCCTGGTCGCAGACAACAGGCAACGAGTAGGCTGGGCGTTCCTCGTAAGGCGTAATGTGATAAATTGGTGAAAACGTTTTTTCTGAATGAGTAACTATTGTTCCTGTTAGTTTTAAACATTAACATACAAGATTTTGATATTGCCCGTAAGACTGTATAAGCTTAAACGTAATCCACTGCGCATTTAAAATGGTATATAAATTCTTAGCTTTTTTTTAAGCATTCTTACGGAATATATTTACTCATAGAAGGCGTAAGGTTATGACAGTTGTCAAACATCCAATAGGGAATCAAGGAGTTAAATTATATCATATATTAATTTCAACGGTCTGCCATATTCCTAGAGGATGTCACAAGCGATTCAAAAACGTTTGCTAGCCAGTTCCAGCACACTGTAGCCCCTTAACTAAAATTCTTCGCACAAAAGTCGATTTAAATGGCGACTTAAGTGACATTTACGAAGTGGTGCATGTCGGCCTGGCATTTTTTATTACTGACTAGGTATATAGCCGCGGCTTCTAAACGACCCAGATTTCGGCGTGTAGTGGCAACTTCAACGATGAAATAATAGCTATTTCGAGATATTAATTATCACAGCTGATAATTATTATCAGCTGCTCCATACTAAAGTTACCATTTACGTCACTAAAATGTATGGAACTAGATAAAATTTATGCAAGAGTAGGACGTTGCACACACGACGTTTTTGTGTAGTTTTTAACACCCTGTATGAAAATAAGCTTATAAGTACTTGAGTACATAGCAAGTCGAGCAAACTTAATACAAGAGAAAAGGACAGAAATTGGTCATTACTATCTGCACCCTTTTCTCTCGAGTACATATGCTTACCCATTGTTTGACCATGGTCCGCAGCTTCATCTTCATCAGGTCCTTCATAGCACCAGGGTCCTCGCGGTCATAGGCGCCTGTCCAGAAAACAAACAAGTCAAACACAAAATACAAGCAATGCAAGCAATCAGCCCCCAATTCATTAACAGCTGGAAAAAATCCCAAGACACGACAATTCTTTCTATTCACGGTCATGATTTCACTGAGCTCATCGGGCCTTTGGGGAGCCTGCTGCAGACGGGCTAATTTATCGACTAAACAGCCCTCATATGTGTTCCATAAACATCTCACCTCCATCCCGGATTGGTATGATGTCATCGCCGGGCTGCAGAATGGCGCTCAGCGACTGCGGGTAGACTGGATGCGGAGGTGTCTCCTTCTGTCCCAGCTGACGCCTGAAGCTCATGCCTTCAGGATTTTGGGCCTGATGGGGAGCAAAGGTAGGTTATTTTTCGCGCGGATGTATGTATATAATGTCTACCTGTATTTTTGGACTTAAAAAGGCCTTTGTTCACATAAATGGGGATACACAGTATGTATCCCCATTCATGTGAACAAACTAGAGAATATCGGTCTTAGAGATATATCTCCCGGCCCTTTTTAAAGACTAGGTACTTGAATGACAGAAAGCAGAAGGCTAAGGTTGGGCATCCTCATAAGTAAAGACGTTGGTCCTAGGACCTCAGGACGCGTCCTAGGACCAACACTTTTCATAATCTACCTTAATAATCTGTGCAACCTTAACAGAAATAATAGGAAAACCTCGTATGCTGTATCACTCGTACGTATGAGACGTCCGGTGCATGAGGAAGATATTTCAACAAACTCGTAGGCTTTATGGAAGACTTTTAGTATTTGGTTCAATATTGAATTAAATTGTGCTATTAATAAGTTTCCTATTTCTCGGTTTCATTTTATGTTTACGAAAAGGAAAAAGAATATCTTTTTGGGACTACTTTGAATACACAAAAAAATACTACAGTTAATATGTATACGAAAACATAATTATTTCGCGATTTATAAGTTGTCAAATTATAAAAAGCTGTTCATATTGCTACTCGGCAACAAAATAAAATTTGCACTCACGTCTAGAGCTGTATTGTCGCTCGATCTCTTGCCATGGCCGCCGTAGCACGAGTGACCAAAGTTTGAACACCCACCTGGAAAAAAAAATGAAATGAAATTGTTTACTTAAGACAGTGACCTATAGTGTCATAGTCATGTCATATTCATGACATTGATTTACATGTTGTACTCGTACAATTATACAAAAGTCACGTACATATTAAAAAAACTTATTAAAAAAATAAACACCTTATTCCTTGTGTCAAGTTACCTAAATACCCCGAATTAAGCTTGCGTGACATTAGTCTAAAAGCTTTTGTACATTAGGAGAAAAAAGAAATCTTTTTCTGGTCCTAAAGGTGTATTTCCACGACGTACCCTGTTTGACATTAACGTTACTGTACTACAAAAACCACTACAAATAGTAACAGAATTCGTTCATGTAAAATTAGGATCACAAGTATCCAGATTTTCATTATTTAATATTTGATTTCAAACGCCGAAAACTCTGTTCACCATAGTCGCCATGGTTACGCCCCGACCTTACGGGTTTATTTGTAAACTATGTGATGCATGGCATAAACAATCTTCCTAAACTCTGTTTTTAAGAGACCTTATTACTAAGTCTCCATGTCCGTCTGTCTGTCTGTCTATCACTAGGCTGTATCTTATGAACCGTGATAGCTAGATAATTGAAATTTACACAGATGATGTATTTCTGTTGCCGCTATAACAACAAACGATTAAACAAAATAAAAGAAATATTTAAGGGGACTCCCATATAGCAAACGTGATTTTTTGCCGGTTTTTGCTGGACATTAATAACGGCATCAGGTAGACGCTTGAAGTATTCAAATGTTTTCTAGATAATGGTCCGGAACCCTTCGTGCGCGAGTCCGACTCGCACTTAGCCGGTTTTTTAATTCGATTCAAAACAAAAAGCAGGCAGTGTTACCATTATAAAATATATCGTTATACCTACTCGGTAGATGTTTGTGTTACTGTAAAAAAGTAGACTCGTGTGACCAAAAACCTTACTGCATCGAACTAGGGGGGTTCAATAAGTAGTGAGAATGAATAAAATGCAATTATCTTTTATTAAATGTTATTTTATTTTTCATATTTTAGTTGTATACACTTAGCATATCTTTTTCCTAAACCTAAAATGTATTTCTTAAACAAAATCTTCATCTTGATTCTCTAAAAAATCTTATACTTATATCGCAGGAGGTAGTTGATTTGCAGCAAAAACAAGGTCGCGGAGAGTATCAATCCTGAGGAAGTCCGGCATTAATAGACATTAGTTCCGACGAGCAGCCATCGATGACTACTCAAATTAAACGTTCTTTTAAAAAATCGGGGATTTATCTGCACAGGCTATCGGGAACCCCGTAAGATGGGAACTTGCCAGACCCTGTCAAATGGCTTTGAAATATCGAGATACACAGCAAAGGCTTCACCATGTCTCTCAATAGCTCCATTCCATGAGTGTGAGGTGTATACATAAAGATCCCCAGTCAAACGATCACGGCGAAAGCCATATTGATCGCTGGAGAGATCGGACAAAGTAGTCGTTAAAAGGGCATTTTTATCTCTCAAAAAAGCCCTTTTAACAAATGCTTTGTTCCTTATTACTACATATCTTGGTCGCCCTACTGAAGCAGACGTGGGTGAAATAAATCAGCGGTTGCATTTACGCCATCTGAATTATCTAAATTCACCCTTACTAGCGGCTCTACATTCAGCCTTTAAATAAAAAGGCTAGCTTTTAGTCAGCCAAGTAGTGAAACATTTTAGACAATGCTGTATTATACCTAAAAAGCTAGCCATGTAATTGAATGCCGCCGCCTAATAAACTTCCTAGGCGTTGAATTGGACGGCTTATTTACTGAGTTGGCGGCGACAAATCTATGCGAAATTTCAGCTTTGGCGAAGCTGTAAGGGTTCCTTGTTGACTTCGGAACCCTAAAAAAGGTCTAATAGTGTATCGTCTGTAATTTTCGCTCAACCAGAAAATCATTGACCATAATTTAATCGTGTGATTTTAAAACAACACAAGTCACATGTGTTTTTAAAATAACACTTGCCCATTTTTTTTATTAAATTATTTACACCTACCTATTGACTTACATTAGAAAAAAAATTGTAGTTTATTCATACAGAAATCAATATAATATGCTAAAATATTGCTGTTGTAGATATTAGTATTTGAATAAAACAGTTTTTTTCTATTTCCTGCAAAGTTGTAATGAAAGGACATGTGTCGTTTTAAAATCACACGATTCAATTGTAAGTTTGTCACTAATTGCAGCTTTGTGAAATAGGACCCTGGTGTCCTAATTATTAAAGTGTCTTCCACCAAGTGTTGTCACTTAAGGCTTGTGGCAGGAACCCATGTCAACATTGATTCCCCAAACGGCCCCTTGTGTTAATGTTAATAAGGTTATATTTAATTAAACCGCTGTAACTGAATAAGTCTACGTTTTAAGACCCTAATGCTATCTAAGACCTTAAGTAAGCGTTGCCTTACGAATATCAATTCTAGGTGTTCACTTAATATAATATTAAATCATCATCATCATCAGCCATTTGACACCCACTGCAACCATGAGGGGTTTTGCCATAATCGCCACGCTTGGCAGGCGGGTTGGCGATCGCAGTATGTGGTTGGAGTCTCAGGAAGACGCTACTGCCCATATCCTGGTAATTTATTTCCTTAGTCGCCTTCTACGACATCCACGGCAGGAAATGGAGTGACGCTATATTAGATATTCCGTTGGAATTCACCAAAAGGTCATTTTCATCAATCTGAACTTAAGGCGTTCATGTAATCACAACATATCGATGTTGTGGGCTGTGACAGAAAATTTAACTATTTAATTGTTAAGTGTCAAATTGCATACCGGGCGTCGCCCAGGGTGGTTCAGTGGCCTAATTATGCGCACCAAATCCTGAGCGATTCCAATCGTTTAATTGTCAAATTCCATACTAATTTGACGGTTAGACGATTGGAATCGCTCAGGATTTGGTGTGCGTAATATACTTATTTATTTATTTTAATTCTTTATTGCACTAATTACATTGTAAGTGTAAAAGGGCGCGCTTAATGCAAGAAGAATTCTCTTCCAGCAATCCTATAAAGGGGCAGAATACCAGCAGCTCCATGCTTTGTCAACATGTACAGCCTGAGATCTGTCCTTGTTGTTTTCCTTTGCCCGACGGATTAATAATGAAATAAAAAGATTGAGTTAATTTATTAATTTAATTTATTTAGGTAGTGGCTTGTTATGTTGTGTAAAGAAAAAAAAATCATTTCATTTCATAGGTACTATGTGATAAACGATAAGTGATAAAGTCTACCAACTTTCAATTAATCGTTTATCAACTCATCTTTCTAAGCAGAATTTTATAAGCTAGAATTGTGCCATGATAGTCATGCAGGCTAATGCCTCACTAAAAACTCACGCCTGTATCCTCAAGCCAGCGGCCACACAGAAGAGACATGGGGCGTTGTATAGAAATCGCGTCCTCACCCCGTCTCCTCTGTGTGGGCTTCGTCCCGTCGCTTCAGTACATTTTACATTAAAGCGAGTTGTATTAATGACGCGTCTTCTCCGCACCCTCACCCCACGTCCCTTTTGTGTGGCCGCTGGCGATAGGATTGCCACTTGCCACGATCCAGACGAACCCCGTTCACTTCATAGACTTTCATTAGTCGCTACATGCTGCACGATTTCGGGACATTCGTTTATTGTCAATTATAGAATTAGGCATATATCAATCTAATCAGCCCGTAAACAGAGCCCACTGTTGGGCATAGGCCTCTTCTCTTTTACGCCAACCCATCCGGTCCCATGCCAGTCTCATACAATGTTTTCCAGCCGCTTTTACAATGTCGTGGGTCCGCTGGGCTGGTGGTTCTTGGCGTTCTTGGCCACCACTCAGTGGCTACCTTAGTCCACCCATCGTCTTCCCGTCTAACCAAATGCCCCGCCCATCTCTCAACTAATTAGTTATGTAACCGAAATAAAAATTAATTGATAAATTGTTTATTTCTATCACACATTCCGTATCCTTTCACTAGAAATCGAACGTCTGAATACAGAATTCAGAAGCAAACCGCAGATTACATAAGATAAACGTATATAAATAAATGTGGAGTTTCTTTGTCAGCTTCTTCTCCACATAATCTATTAATTGTGAAACTAACAGCTTTGACGTTCATTAAGTAAAAATTTTGTTTTTATAGTGAATAAAATTTTTGACTTTGACTTTATGGCGCAGGTCATGACATGACTTACGGACTTGCGCCAAGTCACTGGATAAGTTAAATACGTATCCTGGGATTAACGAATGAATAGCCGATTACACTTTATTTATGGGATAACTCTGAAATTGTCATGGTGCAAGATTTTTATGCACTTATTCACTGGATAAAGCTTATTCTTGGATCAATATATGAGTAGTGCTGTCAGATAGGGTTTGTGCAAGTGGCGTTAGTCATATAACACTACTTCCTACGTCCTGTACACAATAATCGTTGTTAACTTGTGCAGTGCAGTAAGTAAAGTAAAAATACAAAGTACAATGCGATACGCCAATGATTATTGCTTGTTCCATTCTCTCATACAATGTATGCCGTTGCAATAAGAGCTGCCATCGGCAGACGCCAGCGGTGCCGACTCTCCGCTCTGTAAGCTCTTTATAGGTGTGGATCAAACATATCGATGTGTTTTCGGAGAGTAATTAATATTATACCGTTCGTATATTCTTAATATTGGGTGCCCAAAATAAGTAATTTATAGTAATGAATTAATGAAAGTAATTTAAATTTAAATATTTATCGATTACGAGTCTGTAAATAAATATGAATGAGTGCATGCAATATTAATACTATTAAATAAATAAAATAAAATTGTATAATTGTAATGAAATTATTAATTAAAATATTGTCATTCATAATTTAATTCATAATCTAATTCAATTATAAGTTTTATTAAGAAATTATTATTTTATGATACAGGAATTGAAATGTAAACGAATTGGTTACTAAGAGTATTTGTTATGATACAGAATTACTAATTATTAAGCATGTACTTAAATAATGTAATTTATTTTTTTTTGGGAATAAATGGCTTTATTATTATTATTATATTCTTAATACACGAAAATATGTTATTAATTTTTATGTACCACTTTAAAATTTTATATATTTTTTTATAACTGAAAAAGGTGGGCGAGACTTTCCACCGAGCGGGTGCCGCGCGGCGGCCATTGCAAACAGGGGCAGCCGAAAAGACTTCGTTCGATGATTTCGTCAAATTATTGCCGGAGTGGCCAATCATTTCTATCACACATTCCGGAGGGAGGAGGCCTTTGCCCTGCATTGGGATACCCATGTTATGGAGGCTACATAAAAATGTGATTCTATATTTATGTTGCGTAGGTAGATGCATATTTACGGGTAGCGCGAAAACTTTCTACAGTTGGATATAATATGTTGAGAACACATTATGTATCACTCTTTACCTAATTTTACGCAAATATATCGATATATTAAAATATCAATATCTGTTTTCTCGACAAGTCGATCCTTTGTGAAAATATTGATACGTTTTTTTTCCCATGCGCATCTCTACACCCTTTAGATGGCCAGCGTATCCGATTAACACTAACGAGGTATGTGAGTGACACACAAAGGCAAATCTCCTTACGTCACAGTTTGTAAATACTAGGGTGTTTTCGTATACAAACCCTTTCTCTATAACCCTTTAATTAAATAAAAAATAAAAACCGGCTTCGAAACACTACAGCACTCAAAAGTTAGAAATAATTTAAATAATTAGAAGTATGTATACATGTAGGTATTATAGAAGTAAGTATAATTTGGAGTCGGTGTCCAAAATATATGTGCTGGTCATGAAACTGGACACCGACTACAAATTATACTTCTACAATACCTAATTATTTAAATTATTTCTAACTTTTTAGTGCTGTAGTGTTTCAAAGTCGATTTCTATATGTGTTCCATTGTAGCCAAGTGATTAAAAGTTAAATAAATAAAATAAACCGCTTCGGTTTAAAAATGTATTAAGCACACACTGTGCAAAAAAGCCTATTATAACATTAAGGATTATTTGGAAGACAAAGACGTCTGGTATTTAAATTATGTTTACGGGGACGATTATATCTAGTGTGGACTTTAAATTGAAAACTGTGTTAATTAAGCAAACCGGTTTTGAAACGAATAAATGTGGAGTTTCTTTGTTAGCTTCTTTTCCGCATAATCTATTAATTGTGACACTAACAGCTTTGACATTCATTAAGTAGTGAATAAAACTTTTCACTTTCATTTTTTGACTTCAATTATCTGCTCAAATAGCTCTACGGATATTTTACGTCGTGTTTAAAATTACTATTTATTCCTGAATTTTTTCTACTAACGATAAAATTAATGGTCGGTTCCTTTATAACAGAATCTTAATACCGCGCAATCATTTTTTTATTTCTTTGGAGTTAAGCAACACATATTAATGCCACTTGATATTGTTACCATAAAAAGCTAATACTAACACTGAGATGTGAACAAACATGACATCACAAGGACCATGTCTTAAAAAATGGTCGTCGTTGTGTGATAACACGCTGAAAATTGTGTGGTGGTTTGAAAGCCGCGGGTATGTAATTAATAATTAAAAATTGCACTAATTCGGACTAGGTATTACTTTTAAATCTTGTTTCGAGTTGAGAAATCTTGTTTCAAAAAATGCGCGAACAGTTAGTACCGCATCGCCGTGTATCAGAATAATGACCCGGGGACCTGCAGCACGCACGCACCGCTCTGGTTGGCTACTAATATTTCTAATAGATAGATTCGACTTTGTGTTGAGATATTTTTAGACGTGCCTTTAAAAAACTAGCATATAAGATAGCTATTTAACAAGATCTTGCCTTGACAGGCATGTTACTTGTGCAAAGGTTTTTAAACCACCCAAAATTCATGGTGTATACTCATCCATGTGACTCGTACCCATGCTAACACGGTCTAAATGAAATGTTTCCACAAAGACCCGGTGTCCTCTGTTTATATTCTGACCCGCAGTTAAACCTAGCATTTAAATATGTTTTATTTTGTGTTTAATTTCTTTGTGACTGGCAAATTTGACAAATAAAGCTTGATTAAGCTTTAAATAGCTCTTTCACGAGTTCAGTAAAATTATGAATTGTGAAGGGCTAGGTTACGATTACTGTAGTGAAACTGTCCTTATTTTCTGGCCATCAAGAGTATTTGGGAGTAATTTAAATACTACGATGTACAGGGGATTATATTCTTCGTCTTAGAGGCAGGAGTTCGGGCAAAACGATGTAAAAATATTGTAATTAATTTTAGGAAATGGACAACTTGCACTAAAAATGTTTTAATAGAATAGGAGAGGACACGTTAAAGGATAAATAAACGTGGTATTTTTCTTTTTCTCTGCGACTCCTACTTTTTATAATATAACCAGTTGAAAAGTCAATATAGTCACGTGGTACTTAAACGCGACATGCAAATCGACCTTAGACTATGACGTCACTTCTTAACGTAACGCTTATAATGTATGAAGCGTTTATCAATATTTGTGTTATCTCGTAAAATAATGTTTTTATACATGTACACCCTTATAAGAAAACGCTCAGAATTCAATGACAAAAGGAAATCTAATGAGTTTTATGTTATGAGAGTAACTTTATTTTTCGCATATTTTGTGACCCCGAAAACCCGATAAAACATTTTTTTTTATTGTTTCATATTAATTTTTTTCCTAGATTTTCATATGATTTCTATGGTATAAAAGCAAAGTCACTCCACTCTAACTTAGACGCAAGTTCCCCATTGCACAGAAAAGCTTCTTAAAGAATGATGAGTCATAACGTACCCACCCTTGTAGCAACTAGAGACCTACACCACTAAAAGGGGACCACAAAGTTACCGTTATATGAAAAAAAAATATTATAAGATACCTTAAATATCAAACTAATGTTAGAAAACTCCTTTGTTCCGATCACAGACCGAATCATTTAAAAATTTCCAAATGGCTTCCGATACCCAGCCAATTTTATTCTGAAGTAAAATTAACCGCAGCTGCCTAACTTATCGGATGTTCTTTGCTAACCACCAAAGCCCATTATACAACCAATCGAATACATTTCGAACCTTATTAGAGTGTGTTAATGGCTAATATCGCTTGCAATGTAAGTTAAGTTAAGGTTGGCGAAGTGAACAGCTGTGAAAACACGTTTCCCTTTGTACCAGTTGGTCTTTCAGCAATATTTGTTTTGGAACACCGAGCGGTTTAAAAATTGCTTCGAAACTAGATTCTTTGACTGAATGCTATTTTGAAACTGTATGAGATGCTTATCTGTACATAAAAAAATACAATACCTACCTGAGGTGTTCAGGTGACGATGACGTCAAACCAAAAAGTTTTGACAAAATGTATCCTACTAATATTATAAACGCGAAAGTTTGTATGTATGGATGGATGACTCCTTCACGCAAAAACGACTGAACAGAGATAGATTAGCACGTGAGCTATTTTTTATCGCGGAAAAATATACATCAAAATTACCACGCGAACGAAGTCGCGGGCAACAGCATTAAAATTATAAATTATTATTCCTTCTAAATATATATGTTCTTTCTAAATATATTCTTCTAAAAATATATGTTGCCTCGGGAAAAGAAGTGGTAAAGACAAATAACGTATATTAAAATTAAAAGTTTATGTAATTTTTTGGTATTGTTTCGAGTGGGATGTCCAATGAGAAAATTCCATGTTCAGTCATGTAAAAAGAAGTTTATTCCTTTTGTGTCAATTAATTTTCTTGGCGCGAGCAAAAACTAGCAAAACAATGTACTCATAACTTCTTTCAGCCCGAGGGAGCTAGAAAGTTGAGATGTAGATAAAGCATACTTGCTTACTGACTAAAATTGCGCGAGTTGCATACTTAGCGAGAGATCATTATTTGGAGTCGAGAGAAGAACTCTGGAAGCAATATTTTGGATGAAGTCTGAGACAACAGTTACCAGCCCGACGATCTGAGGCAGATCTGGTTCACTGATATCCAATATACAAAGAATGAAAAGTAAAAAAAAACCCTTTAAAAATAAGGATTTCTTTATGTAAAAACATAAAAGCATTATTTTCCACTAAAAACTGCTTTAATGTGCGGCGGCCCCCAGTGGGAACAAAAAACTCCAAACTAGGTTTTTTCAAAGTTGGTCCATAATCAACAGAGTTTAAACTGTTATTTTTTTGCATGTTTCACAAAATTCCTGTAGAACTGAAGTCCACGTATCAAAGCAAACAACCTTTTCTAAGACTAAGACTAACTTTCACCATTTCGAAAATGTCATTCAAACTTAATGAAGAATAAAAAAAAATTAAAAAAGTAAGTTTGATTAAGTAAGTAATTTTTTTAACAATATATACAATAAGTACAACATTGTATACGTAAATACAGTTTTACAAGAATACGTAGTGCCCTGACCCCAAAACTAGGATAAACTTATTACAATTCATCATATAGATAGGCATATAGAGAACACTTAATTGTACATAAAAAAGGAAATAATGATATAATAAGCCTCGAACAAATTCAAATTAAGTTAAATTAAAAAAAAAATTATGACCGATGGGGTCGAAAAGTTCTCGAATGAGAACACATATCGGCAAGTGCAGCGTAGGACGACCAGCCACAAGATGGACAGAAGACCTCATCCAAGTGGCAGGAAGACGCTGGATGCAGGCCGCTTCCAACCGGTCTTTTTGGAAATCCATGGAGGAGGCCTATGTCCAGCAGTGGACTTCTTGTGGCTGAATAATGATGATAATGATGATGAAAAAGAAAAGAAAAAATGTGGATGTTAGCCTAAGTCAAAAATGACGAAAAACAACAATAATTGCTTGTGTTGATGACTAATAAGTAGAATAACTCCTACAGTTCTAAGCGACCTTTCTGTATACCCAGAAATTTGAACGTTACAGCCATTTCGGAGTGTTTATGTAATATCAAGAGTTCAGCGATAATTTATGCACATTTGTAATCGTTGCTCCTTATTGTTCCAAGCTACGCTCGAGAGACATAAATACGAAAAACAAACATACTTTGTAAGTTCGGGGATGAATTCAAAGATCAAGATGAAGTTGGAACCAAGTTATGAGTTTGCGAGCCTCAGGTGGGTGTGGGCTACAGTACTAACAACGAGTAGAGAAGGGATATACTTGGCAAACAGTGATACTCGGTGGAACCGTTCTCGCTATCAGAACATAATCGTGACCAATATCTGTTCAAAATAACAGACTGGTATTTTCATCACGCTGGTCATTGTGAATAGAGTCTTGACGTGGATAACGTCTGAGTATGTGTAGAATAAACGTTACAAATATCTGGAAACAGATGAACAAGTAACGAATTAGATCTGTGTTTTTCCCTGGAATTTCACTACACTACCGTGTTAGAGCTGTTTTTGACATTTTTAGCACTCTGATACTTGTTCTTTTTTCTGGTCGTACAATAAAATTTCAAAGATTTAGATAGAATTAGAGAATACTTTATTGTTCATAAAAAAGGAAAATGCACAGATATTTCTTAACCTAAGAGGACTAACTAAAATTATCTCATACATCGTTTTATGTATGTCCAGATAACCTTATAATGGACTGGTCATACCTAAAACGAGAACCTTCTGGCAATCAACTCTAATATAGATTAGAATACAAAGACATCATCATCATCATCATCAGCCATTTGACGCCCAATGCCGGACATAGGCCTCCCTCATGGTTTTTCAAGCAAAATGACATAATGAGTATTATTAGCAGTAAGTATTTTGATAACAAGTACTCTGTATACTGATAACCGTATTTCATACTAAGTATAAATAACAGTTCTGTTAAATACGCCTCTTTCCTAACAACGAGTTTTATTTGCCACTAGCTAAGACAGCTGCGGCCCAACTGTGGAGTTAACGGGCGGTTAATTTTTTTAAGCTAGAAACAAGCTTTTGGACGTAACTTACACAATTACTAGATGACTAGGGCAACTGCCTCGTCGGTCTAGCGGTAAATTGTTTTTCCGCTATGCCAGAGTTCGTAGGATCTATTCCGCTGGTAAACTTAATTTTGCCATTGAATTTTTGCAAATCGTCGCAGCCTGAATGTTTTCCGTGATTGCAGTGTCCTTATCTTGCTCGAAAAATTTTTCTTCGACGTAAACTGCTCAATTATCTACAAACTATTGTATTTTCGCTGGAAAACCCACACGGACTGTTAACTCTAAGAATGTTTTTTTAGTAACTCTGGCAATGTTTTTTTATAAAGTGTAGGCTTGCCCAGTGCAGGCTGGAAAAGAAGAGCTGAAGATCGGGCTCAGTGGCGTGTTTTCGGAGAGGACTATGTCCAGCAGTGGACTGATACCAGCTGATGATGATGATGATGAGACTTGCCCAGCAACTATACTATCCTATCAGTTTAGTTGACTGGATGCAGCGGATTTCCTCACGATGTTTTTTGTCATGGTATCTATATCTGTACTATCGATATCTTTACAAATCTATACTTCTACATTTATATTGTAAAGAGGAAAAGTTTGTAAGACTATATGTTTGTAAGCTTGTATGATCGCCAAGCGTGGCGATTATGGCCAAACCCTTCATGGTTAGGAAAACCATGAAGGAGGCCTGTATCCTGCAGTGGGCGTCGAGTGGCTGATGATGATGATGAAGCTTGTATGCAGGGGGTAATCTCCGGAAGAACTCATCCGCTTTTGAAAAATCTCTCACCAGTACTTAGAATGAAATAGGCTATATGGTAATCCGTTACCACGTGAACGTAGTCACGAGCACTGCTAGTTGCCACTAAAAGTGAACAATTTTACGTAACATAGAAAACTGCATAAGTACATGCCGGGATTCAAACCCACGACCTCTCGCATGACATGTGAGGCGAGGAGCTGATGTGGGCAAATTCTAAGTCCTATTTCCTAAGTTGGTGGTGTATTAGGATAACTGTCGCTCATCAATTCGACAGTACTGTCACAGTACAAGTACAGTCGACACCGCTATTTGTTTTATTTTATTGCAAAGTCGCGTTAGTATAAATATCAATCCAAAGGTTGTCTGGAAGAGATCACTTTTAGTAATAAGGCCGCCGTACTGTACTCTTTAAGAAATATCTGTGTAATTTCCATTTTTATGGACAATAAAGTGTTCTCTATCTCTATCTTTCTATCTATTAGTAATATACTCGTAATTTCCAGACAAGACAATCACTTATTCTGGTCCTAAACTAGGATACCCTATGCAATGGTAACCTGGCAAGGATATCACAAACATGTAACAGACTGAGGCCACTCGTCTACTACGTCATCACAAAAAAAAACCTCTGGAATTAATAGAATGCTTGACTGTAAACATTGATGTGCATTTGACCGTACTTATTTACCTTACAAGGTTTTTGCGTTAACAATAATGTGTGTAGTAAAGTAAAAGCGAGAACTATTTATTTCCATTGTAACACAAATGACCATAACACGACAACAAAGTTATGGAGAGAAACGAGAACACAAAAATACGTACATGCATATATAAACTCACGCCTGTGTCCCAGAGGGGTAGGCAGAGACCAGGGACTGCCACTTGCAACGATCCTGACTTTCGCTTCCTAAACATTCATTAGTAGTTGCATGCACGCACGCCAGTACCACAAAAATCATCATCATCATCAGCCATTTGACGCCCACTGCAGGACATAGGCCTCCCTCATGCTTTTCCTAACCATGGGGGGTTTTGCCACAATCGCCACGCTTGGCAGACGGGTTGGCGATCGCAGCATGCGGCTGGAATCTCAGGAAGACGCTGCTGTCCGTCTACTGGCATTGTATTTCCTTAGTCGCCTTCTACGACATCCACGGAAGGAAATGGAGTAACTCTATTCTTGATCCGGCGCCACACGGACTAAACTAAACAACACAAAAATAATACTACCTAATACAATCATGCCGAACACAAGTGCTACGAGAGAAAAAGGATGCAGCTCAGCAAAATGCTAGTCAAAGGCGACTAGCGCTGGTTTTCTGCTGCACCTGATTCGCTGAGGTATGAACAAATATACATATTTGATAACAGAGAACAAAATGTAATTTAAATAGTAATTTAAAAATGCGCTTAAAGATACAATAATTAATAAGCCAAAGTTGCCTTTGCCTTTAGAAATAATAAGACTTGTTCTATTGTCAAAACCGACTCATTCACTAACAGGCGCCTACTTTTCATAGAATTTGTAATGTAGGTCGCATTCCGAGAAGTAGTGCAAATCAATATCAAAATGGGCATGTCATCATTATCACATTACATTTTGCGTAGTTTTAGTCATACAGTAGACGAAAATGCTATCCAACAATAACTACATTTTTTAATTAAAGAACCGTATTCAAAAAAATAAAATAATTTTGTCATGGATGTCATAAACATAGAAGGAGGGTTTTTGATTGAAATCAGGATTTTTACTTATATTGACTACCTGCATTACACAAGTAACAACTTCATCAAAGTCATTTTCAATGTAATTTGTACGAACTTCTGCTTTTGCAAGTTTAATAATAATAAATACGAGACATTTGCCCATGTTATTTGTCAGGCATAATAATAATAATAAATATTTTGTTTCGGGCACCAGGGTTCAATATTACCGAAATGATTAAATTTACCGGCAATTCCACCCACATTCGCTCAATATATTTATTTCGTCAATCTGTCTTTCTTCATCCTGTCCATTATGCCTAAATCAACGTCACATTCCTTTCTCAATTCTAGTCACGACATTCTCATTCAGTCCATAAAGTTCTCTAATCAAATTATTGCGTATCCTGTCATTCAAAGTAACATCACACATATTTCTCAAGGACCTCAATTCTACGGTTTTCCGGCGTGCATGCGTGCACCACTAATGTTGATGAAGCAAAAGAGATCTTTGAGGATCATGGCATGTGGCAGACCCTGGCCTACTCCTCCGAGTTACAGGCGTGAGTTTATGTTATGTTATAGTATCATTGTCACACGCACACTCCTTCATTTTTAAATTATTGTATGTAAGCATGTTTGTTTGCGGCAATAAATCAGTCATTTATTCAAATCATTCATTCATGTTTTATTAAGAAAGAATGAGTAGAATAAACTTTGTTGTTGCGACCTCTTCACATTATCTTGGGGTAAATAAACGTGTATCTTTCGCAGAAACGAACAGCTTAATACACCCATTTGTTCAGTAGTGCTAAATGCTTAACCCTCTTTGTAAGGGTTCCATTCATTCGGCCACAGACTAAATCCGCCTGAAAGAAAGTACCTATCGCTGTTTCAAATGTTACACTTGAACTAATTGACACCTATACACCTTATATCTAATTGTTAAAAACTGATGCGGTAGCTCTGAATGGCCACAAAAAATCTTTTTATTTTGTATTTCGAACAACCAATGTGAGTAGATTTCAATTGAATTTAAAGAAAAAACCTATTGGTACCAAGTTTCAGCCAAATTGACTGGTAAATAAAAAAAGTTACGGCCTTATTTGTAAAAACACAAACCAATCTAAAATTCTGTTTATTTAATCTGTAGCTACATATTTTTTGTGTAAAATCTCCACCACAGACTGTTTTAGTCGGCGTTTTTGAAGTGTTTTACGGAATGGAGTTTGTATAAATAAGATAAGATAAGATAAGATATTTTATTTGTACTTTCTTTACAATGTTTGCCTTAAACATAATACTTAGTTGTAGTACACAACTAATAAGATCGATAAACTATGAATTGAATTGAAATAATTCGAAATTGAAAACTTCAGATTTGGCTTCATTGAATGGCATATCCATACCTACCTACCATAACTTTCTCATAAATCAATTTTACGTAGGAGTGATAATTTCCGAGGTTTGAACGAATTAATACTAAACTGGGCAATTTGCTACAGAAATTTGAAAACAAAAACGGCTATTATTTCACCTCAAGAGACTAGTGCTAACTAGCGCCGCGCCACCAATGAAATTAATCTCGTTTCAAAGTAGCCGTGGGCGATGGCTCTTAAAGGCATGCATCCTTCTGTCAAAAATACATCTATAGTCCTGTGATTCGGCCCTCACATCAACAGTAACTGTAATCTAAGGAGCAAACGGCAAAAGGTAATTCCGACTAAATGACTTCATTTGGATTTTTCAAACCCGCATCTTTGCCTTTTGTTTGGGATTCACAATACACCCCAAAAATAAACCTCCCTTGAGTGCCGTTTTCACTGAACCGTGATCGTTTGATCCGAACCAAATATGCTTATTGTCAGATGGTATTCAACGGTTCCGTAGCATGAAGATTCTCTAACTTGGTAGAGGCGATCTGTCCTGCTTTTTTGCATCACATTTCTAAGGAACTATGTAGGTAATAAGTAATGATATAATGTTTAAATACAGGTATCCATCCAGCTTCTTATAACTTATCTTTGAAATAAATTGTTTGTACTTTAATTTTACGCTCGCCGCTACAGATAAACCAAGTAGGTTTCCGGGAGCGGCTAAATAGTTTTAAGAGAAAAGTAAAATACTTATTTTGAAAAATAAAAAAACTGAGCAGGGAAGGGGTTAAAGTATGAAATTGCCGTTTTACAGTAATAGATACTTTGAATTGATATTAAACCTTCATGGTGTGTGATTTTCGAGTGAAACTTTTTTTTTACATTATACCTGTGAGGTTTTTCTTTAAAATAAATGTGCGACGTTCGAAAAAACAATTGAAATTACAATTCAATTGTTTTTTTTTTCTCAGCTTAGACGGGAAAGATGGATACTTCGAAAATCCGAGTATTTTTTTATACTAATTCCGACGCGTTGTCGCGAATATCAATGCTGCGTTTGAAGAGGAGACTGCTGATGAACGCACCGTGCGCTTTTGTAATTGAAACTTTTCCTTGAAGGGCGAATCAGGTGGAAGACCGCCCACATATAACGCTGAATTGAAGGAGATGGTGGAGGCCGATCCCACTCAAACTACCTTGGAATTAGCGGCACGGTTCAACGTTACCTTACCTACAATATTGTCTCGTTTGCATCAAATCAATAAGACAAAAACATATGAAAAATGGATGCTCCATGATTTGACTGATCTGCAGAAAGAAACGCGTGTTGAAACTTGCGTTGCCTTGTTGAATAGATACAGAAATGAAGGAATATTACATCGAATTTGACATGTGACGAAAAGTGGATTCTTTACTAAAACCAAGTAAAAATGCGATGGCTGACCCTAGATTAAACGCCGTAACAGTGCCCTAAAGCAAAATTTACCAATAAAGAGGTAATGGTAACTATTTGGTGGTCTCTTCAGGGTGTTATTCGCTATAGCTTTCTCAGGTCTAGAGGCTTACCACAAGCACTATTAGAAGTAATTTTTAAGCCTTATAAAAAACTGCCCTGCTTAATGGTACCATGAGCCATACAATCGCAGCGCTGTTAACTATAAGACGTTCACCGTCTAATCAACGCTGCTACCGTACTATAAGCTCAATTTTGCGCGCTCGCAGCGCTGCTGAACTGTCATTCTTAGCAGTTATTTATATGTTACTGGTATATGATCCTATATCCAGTCATAGAAACTTCTTATTGGCTCGAACTTTAGTCGCATTGCAAATATTTGTTTTAGGTATTAAAACTTTTTCATCATCATCATCATCATCAGCCTTTTGATGGTTATGAAAACCATGAGGGGTTTTGCCATAATCGCCACGCTTAGCTGGCGGGTTGGCGATCGCAGTATGAGGTTGGAATCTCAGGAAGACGCTGCTGCCCGCCTCTCGGTAATTTATAACCTCGTAACTCTTTAGGATTGCTGAAAGTAGTCTAAACCGACACCGCGACACCACTTCATTTTCTTCAAAATCGTAGTTTAGCAAAAACCTTTTTATCAATTCAAAAACTTCTTCAAACATATTTTGACGTAAACAAAAATAACTTTCGAGACACGTTAAAAAACGTAATTTTTAAGTAATTTAGATCTTAAGACAACGTTTTTTTCCGCAGCAGTTTATTTTATTTTTCCATAACTTGTTTTCAACTTTTATCTGCACAGTGAGCAGTGCTGCTACAAATGTTTTTTATAACATTTTTCACAATCAAAATGTTTTATTTTTATTTCTTAATAAAAACGGTATTTACCGGCAAATTATCATATTTGGTTTTCGAACGCACGCAATATTTAAGGCAAACAGGCCAGAGACAACCTTTTTTTTAGCAGGTTTATTGCAGGCCTACTTACTTCGGCTCATGGTACACTATAGCAGCAGTTAATTTTGAACATTGAAAATAAACTGCCCTGCTTGTGTCCTGCTAACTTTGAGATTGTGGTAAGCCTCCTGGTCAAAAAATAATAGCAGATGTTTACTGTGCCGAACTTCGAACAATCAATGGCAGTCCCTGGTCTCTGTCTACCCCTCTGGGATACAGGCGTGAGTTTATGTATGTATGTATATAATTAGAACAATGATGGCGAAACTGGCAGTGAAACAGCCCCGTATCGTGAATCGAACCTCACAATGCACAATAAACCGTTGTTACTCTACTGGAGCTGCAGTTAGAAACCATACGTCATCCTCCGTACTCGCCAGACCTTGCTCCAACTCCAACTGACTACAATTTTATTCGTGATTTGTACACCGATTATTCTTTATTCTTTACTGATAGCACTGATAGTAATCAAGTGGTCTTTAAAATTGCTATTCTTAATACTACATTTTCTTCCAATAACATTAAAATAAATGGTTGGGGACCAAAAACCAAATCCTCGGATTTAACATTATAAATTAAATACAGTTTATTTTATGTACATTGTCTAAAATTGTATTTTTCGGAGGAGTTCTAGAGTACCTAACATTTAACGAATATTTAATTGTAGCCAGTGAGATGCGAAATCTTTTTTAAAAAACTACAGACAGCAATGTGTTTTAACTTAATATAAACTTTAATTCAAGTGAAATAGAGTGTACTTACGTTTAGCATTAGCCCCGTATGTGATGACCAGGATGATAACAGCCAGTGCGGGAAGACAAGTCTGTGCCATTGCTGATTCTGAAAAAAAAACAAACTCCTTATTTTTCTTTTTCATTTTCAAATTGTACTTTCTTTTGTTTTTCGCATTCTTTTTAAGAACAATAAAAGTCAGCGCCTTCAAAAAAGTACGTAAACGTAAACACAAGTTTTCCATTGTCCGTTTCAACTGAATAAGCACAAGGAGAAACCCTAAAAATCGGTCTGATGTTTCTCCCATTGGTAGCTTTGATGTTATTTCTATGGCGTCTGAAAACATAATTAGAAAACTACATCAAGAGTGAACCAGTCCTGGTGGGTGATTATACACGTTGTGACAAAATCCGCGCGTCCAAAAGGAATGTTCTACTCGTCAAGACGAACAATTTTAATGTTGATAACTACTTCAAAATAACTATAAAACAGCGACTGACCCATACTAAAGTTACCACCTTCGGCATTAAAATATATGAAACACATTACGTGCAATTAAATAGAAAATAGGACGTCTTTAGACGCCCACTCTACATGGTTTGCCAAAACAATTCAATGTAGGTTGCTTAACCTATTACCCTCCAGATTAACAAGTAAGAAGACTAATTGTACTCATCGTTTGCGCCATGTACCTAGATCGAATAAACAGTTTTATGAAACGCAGCTCTGCTCGATCAGATCTGATTACTGGCAGCGGCTGGATGAAGATAGTGATTGATTGATTGACATCGAAAAGATTTATTTAGTTTTTTGTCAAGGACCACTTACCTACTTGGCTTATTAAATGGCTAAATTGAGGCTAAACCGCTAACATTTGACGTGAAAAAGCTTGCGGTTAAGCTTGGACCGCTTGGGCAAAGCTTGGACAACGGGGACCAAGCAAATAAAGGGCACAAATGAAAATGAAGCCCTAATTATGTGTGCGGACCGTCCTTAGTTTTGTAAACACGCGTAATTTGAACAAATGTCTACGGGCATTAGTTCAAGTAAAAGTAGATGTAACTGTTAGTATTTTTACCAAACAGCGGCGGACATCAAAGGAAGAGTAATGTGCTTGGCTCGTATGTACTGTATGTAAGTATGTTCGGTTATAATGTTCCCTCATAACTCCTCAAACAATGGTTAGATTTCGACAGATAAGATCTCAATCGATTCGTAGTGCTTGCGCGAGTTTCATAGGCTATGTGGAAATAGTAGTTTATGTAACTGTCGCATAATGAGGGTCATTAAAACACGAGCGAGATTTTAAAAAACGAGCCTTGGCGATTTTTTAATAGCATTGGCGAGTGTTTTAATACCAAGTTATGTGCAGTCTCATACACTACTTTATCTACACTCATGTCTTAATCTTCAAAGTAAGGAATCAAAGGAAAACACGTTTGACAAGCTTATTACTATACATAAATCTACGGTTATTAACTAAACTCATATCGAAATGAAACAAAATTTTCAATTATAAATTTATTTTAGTTGCACTTTTGGTACCACGAAAATGAAATTAGGTTTTTTATAGAGTCAACTTGTGACATTAAAAAAAACTTAAGTTTTGTTCCGTGATCACAGCAACACTTTAAAAAAAATAACTGTAACATAAAGTGAAAAATCTGACCTTTAATGTAACTTTATATTACACTTTTTTTTTTATTTTCTTTAAAGCTATGTATTGTTTAAAGCCTGTCAATATGTGTTTACCTTTGAATTCTTAATTTGAAGATTATGATATGAGTGTAGATAAAAGTTATTAAAAAATCGCTAAAGAGACTAAAAAGTAACTAGCAACTCGATCGCATTAACTATTAAGCAGGTGGGACCCAAATTCAAAAATGTTCAATGCGAGGTAGTTCCCGCCTGCTTAGTAGTCAATGCTCGACGGTCAGGTTCTCAGTTATTTTGTGTTGCAGTTTTTTATCTAGCTTATTATCTTTAACCATTTCTCTGTGCGTTTTAGTTACTTAGGGTAACTGTCAGTCGACGTTAGTTCTACGTATGGTTAAGGCTTAGATTCCCTGGTAAATTCTGTTAGTTCATGGGAAACGTGCAAGAATAAACGGACCACTATAACAAGCTTTGGCTGTCCGATTCGACAGATCTTAATCACCCATATATTTCAGACGTGGGTAATAAATGTTTTTGGAATTTACATGAAGCTAAGCTAAGTAACGGGTTGAAGATTTTCAAATAATTATAAATAATAAACTCGGCTCTTCTTTTCAACTTGCAACGTGTTTAACTAGTAAATGTTGATTAAAAAAATACATCAATTCCATAGTTCTGAATAAAAAGTAGATGTGTAAGCAAAACGAAACGAATAATTTAAACCATTTTAAGAATTTATAATAGTCACGAAAAGGACGCCAGACGATCCTCAGGTCCCTTATTATGCGCACACAAATGCTATCGGAATCCTGACGTTTGGGATAGCAATTTGTATGGAATTTGACAGTTAGACGATTGGAATCGTTCAGAATTTGGTGCACAAAATAAGAGCCCATTATTTTGCGCACCAAATCCTGTCGGAGTCCTGACGACTTGCTGACGATCTTGATGACTTCAGAGTAATTAGTATGTGCGGGTGCTGTTCGTGTGGCTGGCCGCAGCATTAATGTTTTTCCTACTTCTGTAAGAAGTGTTATTTTGGCTTTTAAAGTTATTGGTGGCTATCACGGAATAATATCATATAGGCTTTGATCTATAAGTTTAAGATGATTTGCGCTGCCTTTTTCTCCACTACAAATACGGCCCGAACATAGTTACATAGTACATTGACATTCAGCAAACAGAATGTAAATTCTTTACGTTGAAATAAATTATTGATTTCTGATTTGATTATGAGTTTTGACAGTTAGACGATTGGAATCGGTCAGGACTTGGTGCGCGTAATATAGGCGCAGATTGTGTGGAGACCAAACGCAGAGTAGGACGCCCACTGGTTTGCTGAAACGACGATGAGGATGAGGAGGAGGCTGGATGAGGATGGTCGAGGACATAAAGTAGTGGCGTTCCTTATGACGTTCTGAAATGGAGGAATGCGAGCTGATCGATTGATAAAAGCAAGATAAACAGTCTTTGTTTCAGATTCAACCGTTAAATATAAATCAAAATAGGTTCCATAGCTCAAGAGTCAATACCTGGTAGTAATAAGCTATTAAATAATTGTAACTAGAGTGAGATGACTAAACATTTCTATATGAGCATACTTTCTCAAACTGAAACTTTCGTAAGCACTGAACATCGCCGACACAAAACAACATCGAAACTACCTGACAACACAAACAAAGCTCAGATAAAATCACCAGTAAGTAAATCTGGGTTAAAGTCCCGGCATGGGTGGAATTTTTAGCCTCTAAATGGGGTTTTAAAGCAATTGTCCTCAGCACGAGTTTGTGCAACAAAAAGAATATAAATTATAATTTGACATTCTTGAAATTTTAACTTCTACACGACACCATTATTGTCCTCGTCCTAAACTAGAATACACTGTCCTATGGTAACCAGGCAAGGATATCACAGACATGAAAATATACTTAGACTCAGGCCATTTGTACAAATGTACAGTGGGAATCGAACCGGCGACCTCCGGCATAGTAATCAGACGTGATAACGCTAGACCAATGAGCTAGCAGAGCTAAAAGAGCTCCAGTGCAACGAAACGCGTTGAATAAAATCATACTGTGCAATGAAATCAAAAACAATCGAGTTAGACGACTTCAGGTAGCCAGCGTTTCCAGCCCTCCCTGCTTCAAGGAACAGCTATTTAATAAGACGCGAGGTAGCCATTCAGGCGAATCTCCGAAGGTCAAAATACGCTGGTTAGTCTAAACGATCGGTCCGCGATAATTTGATCTGCGGCCAGTCACTTACTGGACATTTCAATGTTGGGAGCAACGTACAGTCAGCTGCAGATGGGTGTACCTTTGTTAAGCAAATTATGGAAGGAAAGTTATACAAAACTAAAAACATACTTATGCACTAAACCACAAATATAATTTTCACGATACGCTGGTTAGGTTAACCGACCGGTCGGTGACAATTTCATCTACCTTTTATATTGCCATAGCACATAATACGCAGCTAATAACACAGCCAAATTACAGGTGTGCATGTACCCACTTCCTTACAGGGCAAATACCCTCCTTATTTGGATTTATCATAAGTGTTGTTTTATTGTTATTTGCATAGACTGTAAGCATGCTTTGCCTGTAAATTGTAATATATTTGTATGTTGTGGCAATTTAATAAATGATTATCTTATCTTATCTTATCAATGGGCCGTAACTTACTGGACATTTTAATATATGGAGTAGTGTACAGTGTACTATACATGTACAGTCAGATGCAGATATTACACCAACATTGCTAAGAAAATTGTGAAAGAAAAATTAAACAAAATTAAAAACAAATCACAATCAAATCGTCTATTTTTTTCTCAAAAATATAGATAACAGATTTTTTAAATACTTCGAATAGTCGAAATAAGTATTAACGAGGCCAATGGCGATTGAATTCATTCTGTAAAATTAAATACTTTAATTTCCGACGCTTAGGCAAAGTTGCATAAAAGTCATAATCGTATTGATTACTTTCAAATGAACTTAGATTTTAGAATCGGTGTCAAGCTATTTCCTAAAACCCTCTACGATCATCACCGAAAATTATACTTCTATTACGCTATCTTAAGTGAGCACGGAAGCGCTCACTAAAGAAAGAGCCCACATTATCGAAATTACAAAACAACCCTGAACATGCTCGGTGATTTTTTATTATAGTTTACGATCGAGCTACGGGTGCGCAATTGCGCGTGGCTTAGTTTTTTGGTTCGAATACCGCTCCAGTCTGGAATTTTTATTCTATGTGAATTTTGTTTCTATGACTTTTGCGGCTTTTTATTATTTTTCGCAAACTTTTAGTGAAAATGTAATCTGGTTTAGTTCGGTGATGGGATAATGACATAACATAAATAATCATTAGTTTAACTAGGTACTTCGAAAAATTATATTAAATTATAGATTTCGAATAGTATCCACGAATCCAATCACGATTGAATTCGTTAGGAAAAGTCAATTGCCTTAAGTCCCGACGTTTCGGAAATGTTTCATGCAGCTACCGTTATGTTTATTATGAATGATTAAAATCTTCGCAACGACAAGTTTAACTGGAAGATAACGCTGTAAGCATTAAGTATGCATTAAGTAAGTACGTAAGTAAGTATCTTATCTTGTCTTATTTTAATTAGTTCGATAATAGTACATTACGATACTAGTGCGAAAAGTAGGAAATTCGCAACGAGTGGCGATAAATTAAAACACGACCGAAGGGAGTGTTTTATATCGACACGAGTTACGAATTACCTATTCGCACGTGTATCGTACAACGTTTTATAGTATATATGGCCCTTTGAAGTTTTGACATAGGCACGTAAAGTGCTCATTATCGCACTAGTGCGGTAATTTAGCACCATATGTACTTACTATAAAAATAATAATAGTAACTTTCAAGAGTTACGCGTGGTGATATTCTCTCTCTGAGAGAAGGCCTGTGCCCTGCGATGGGACGAAAATAGGCTGCAAAAAAAAGAGTTAGGTACTTACCTAAGCTTACAGAATTTACAGTCTGTGCGGTGTGCGTGTATTTATGATCCTATTGTCCGTAATCCTAATCTTGTAACTCCTTAACAGACTCACTGGGTGCGTAGATATCCCAGTTAACGCGCCACAGATCTGCCACGACACAGATCTGTGGCCAACTTAGTATACAGATTGATCTAGACAAATTGATCTAGATTTTGAAATGGACACCTAGTTTAACTTGTAACGTTCATTAAGTCGCAGTTTCTGTGCTACTTTGAATAAAAAAAATTGATTTTGATTTTGATTTTACACCACCTACACGTTCCATTCCGCGAGGGCAGTTGAGGGGTTAATTGTAACTATACAGTAAAAATCTAAATGTTACTAATATAAAATGGCTAAGATTTTCTTAGGATTTACCCACAACAGTAGTGGTTAGTATATTTTAACGTGTGGCGCCGGATTAAGAATAGCGTCACTCCATTTCCTTCCGTGGATGTCGTAGAAGGCGACTAAGGAAATCAATTACCAGGAGACGGGCAGCAGCGTCTTCCTGAGATTCCAACCGCATACTGCGATCGCCAACCCGCCTGCCAAGCGTGGCGATTATGGCAAAACCCCTCATGGTTATGAAAACCACGAAGGAGGCCTATGTCCTGCAGTGGACGTCAAATGGCTGATGGTGATGATGATGATGATGATATTTTTACGAATAACAATTACTTCCACACAACACCATCACTTCACCTGGTCCCAAATAGGATACCCTGTGCTATGGTAACCATAAGGACATCACCAACATGGAAATACACCCAGAGGCCATTTGTGCAAATGTACGGCGGCTCCCAGTTGTAATATGATGAAGGTTGGTGGGGTGCGAATGGTGCACGGGCAGGGAGACGGGATGTAAAGCCAAGAGGACTCTGTTGTAGCACCAGTAGAGTCTGAGCCGTTTATTAGAGTTGCACGTGTCTTTATACAATTCGGTTAGCTGTTTACTGAGTGTTATGCGCTTGTGTCGTAACAAGCTAACATACTACACAGTGGATATAAATATTTATACAAATAAAATTATATATATAAAACATTGAAAAACGCCAAAAGACGCGCGGAAGATTGGGCATTTTTCCTTTCTATGTTTGGTTTGTCAAAAACCCTGAAAACCATTTCCAATAAGGAAAAACTTTATTTATTTATTTTTTATTTTGGAAATGCACCGAGAAAGCTAAATTTAAGATATTACGCGGGGGGGAGGGGGCGATCTAGAAAAGTTTACCTTCAAATTATCGACCAAGATATAGACATAGGAATATGTGCATTTTCCATCAACTTGAAAAAAGGGTTATATGCCGTTACCCGTAACCCGTTTTTTCCGACGCAATGACTGGACTAAATACGAAAAAGGAAATTACATGGACACACAAAATAACACATGTAATGTACGATAATATACGATAACACAACATAATATACGATATAATAACATATACATAATGAACATACTAAACTATGCGTTATATGTTACAATATTATGAGTTACAGAAATTGGCAAAAATAATTTTTATTTGGGAAATATGTAACTGTAGGTTACCAAAAAAACAAAAGAATATTAAGCAGTATTGTTCTGTATTAATGCAGACCCTTTAAGTAAACCTAGTAATCTCACTACATTTATGTACATTATCCTTGTCTACACTGACAGCCTAAATTCCGCTCTACATCCTTGCCATAAGAAAGATTTCAAATATTGGCACCCGTTCTCTAAACTTGGTTAAATAGATTACAAACACTGCGAAGATGTCTGTGCCAAGTTTACTTAGTTTATTTACCGGCTGACTGTTTGTTCGCACCGCGGTAACTTGTGATTAGCATTTAAATTGATTACTATGAGCAAACTAATCTGTAAATAACTTTGCGGTTAAAAAAAAGGCTTTTTTTCAAACAGGAAGTGTACACTTTACTATGAAACCAATAAATTTCAAATTATTTTCATAAAAAAGATAGGACCGGTCGGGTCGTAAAAAAGAATTTGGCGTTTTTTTCGCGTTGTCTTCAACTATCACTAAGCCATCGAACAAATCGTCGGTTCAGAGGTAAAAATCATTTTGTGGCATAATTTCAGGCAAAATTTATTAAATTCCAAAGACTTTTACCCGCAAATGCGTTAGAAGTTTTGGAGTTAATGACTTTATTCACGTGACACTTTTGTTATGACACTTAGTGCTCTTTTCTTGTCATATATTTTCTCTTTAAAGAAACAAAAGTAAAAAAATCTCATTATGTGTCAAAATGTCACAGTGACTTTTACCTTTGAACCGACGAAATACTCTAAGCGAATTAGAATAAGGTAATATCGCACCTTCGGTAGTACAAGGGCACAACTTACAAAAAATGGCAAAATGAGTTAAGTATGCAGAAATGCCTTAAAAACACTCCTCTATCTGGTAGGTTACAGACTCCCATTATATTCAGTTAAAAAGTCGCTTTTTAAATGTCTATGTCAAAAGATGCTTAAGTAACTGGCTTCAATCAATGAATCAATCAGCCCGTACTCGTCCACATAGGCCTCTGCCACGGCACGCGAGTTCTTTCTATCCTCGGCTATCCTCATCCAGCCGCTGCCAGCAATCTGCCTCAGATCGTCGGATCGTCGAATAACTGGCTTAATGGACATGAAATTAATCATATTAATTATGAAATTGTGTCTTGTTAGATACCCCATTTATAAGTCATGAATAGCTGGACCGATTGCTATAATTTTTTATTTGTTAGAATTGTCTCCGCCCCGAATTCATCAATTTTTTTTATCGAAATCAATTTTTTTATTGATTCTGAGGCGGTACGGAGTTTGCCGGACCAGCTAGTATGATATTAATCAAATAAATGTAGTGTCCGTGTCTCATAATAATATTGAACAGTTGAACAAGCATAGTCGTTGGGGCTTATTAGTGAAGACTGACCTTTCATCTAAACAGTCACAGAGCAGCTAAGTTACGATCGTGCGTGGCAACTTTATTCCGTAAGTTTCTTATTCGGCTTATTTAACCGGAGGTACACCTGAATTACACTCTGGGCGTCGTTCTATAGAACTTTATTAGAAATTAATTACGAAAATTCGATGTACATTGCTAAGTTGGTTAATTAACCCACAGATTGTTAAGGTGGAGCCCCTTTGTCATGGAGCCCCTTCATTTGCCAAAAGTGTCTGTACAATCTCTCAATCATGTTAATAGTGATTTTTAGAATCGATCTGTAAAAGAAGATTTGGTTTTTCCATTGACGGCGCTCTAGTGTCACTGCATGGAACCCCTTAACAAGTAGAGAGGCTTGGCTACGCAAAAGAAAGAGAGAGAACGCACAACCAGAGAAGAAGGTTGGAAGATTCACAAACTAATTGAGATGAGAATTAAAGAATTGCAATGTCCATCGAATTGTCATAATAAACCATTAGCAGTTCTATGAAACTTGGTCCTGGTTATGTGTACTTCAACTAAACTAATTCACTTATGTATGGTAGCGAGGCTTGGGTATGGCAAAAGAAGCAAGAAAGTAGGATTAATTCAGTAGAAATGAGGTCCTTCAGAAGTATGTCTGGTGTTACTTTGGATGACAGGATACGCAATAGTTCGATTAGAGAACGTTGTGGACTGAAATAGGATCTAGTGACTAGAATTGAGAAAGGAATGTTGCGTTGGTTTGTTCTGTTTGGCGTTGATAAAAAGTGCCCGAAAGTAATTTTTCATTTAACCTTCAAACTTCTCGCGACCAATTTGTAGGTGAAAAATTAAGAACGAGGATTTTTAAATTGAAAACCCCATTATCTGTATCAAACCCCCAATGTTGTGTTTTATTCATGTGTTTTTATGTGTGCAATAAAGTATAAACTATCTATTGGTTTTGCTTATAAGTAGTTTAATTTATCGATACTGAAGACTTTTTCAGGTTGTGAGTTATTTTAATTAACACGTTGTATGTACAGGGTTACCTCAAGTCAATTAGAGTTTGTCATTCACAAAACCTCTCTTTTTGGAATTTTAAATAAAATATAATTTCCGTAAAACTCTGTGCTATAGTGACCAGGCAAGGACTTCGCAAACATGGAAATACACCCACACCGAGGCCATTCGTGCAACTCAAGTGCGGCTTAAAAATTAAAGCAAACTTCATTTTACATCTGAAAATTTGTCGTCGGATTCTCTCTTTACACGAACGATGGCAGAGCCTAAACGGAGGGTACGAATGTATGTGTGTATGTCCGATTCTGTGTTCCCTCATAACTCATTAACCAACGGTCAGATTTTGACAAATAAGACTCAATCGATTCGTCGTGTTTGCGCAAGTATCATAAGTTATATATAATCAGCACAAATGTAACAAAAAATTAAAAAAAAACACAAATAGGACAAATAAAAACCTGAAATAAAAAATAACCAACCACCCGACTGCTGAGCATTAACTACTAAGCAGGCGGGACACAAATTCACCAATGTAAGTCTAGATTGATCCCAACTGCTTAGTAGCAGCAATTGGTCCCGACTAGCTTAGCAGTCGGGTGGTTGGTTATTTTTTATTTCAGTTTTTTATTTGTCATATATGTGTTTTTTTTTATTTTTTCTTCATCATCAGCTTCACAATAGGTCTACCGAAAGCTATCCTTGGGTTTGTTTGCATAGGGTAAACTTGAATGGCTCTAACATTCTAGGATCATCTGTACCTATTTCCATTCAAGAGACATACGACTATTCACTATTCAGGACCTATTATGATAGCTCTCCAATGTCTATTACAGTTAGAATAATGTGGTCTTTATTTACAGTCCTCACGGAACTATTTGGTCACTTCTTAGATATTTGATCTTCCCCAAGATAATCCATTTGGGTTCATTAGTGTTCGAGTGAGTAAACGTAAAATTGAATGTTGTTGACTTTATATTATTGTTTAGGAGATGTTTAAATGACGCTCTCTACGGGAGGATGAAGAATAAAAGGATTTATTTAACGCCCAGAGACATACATATAACAGGTGGTTAAAACAAAAGAATTAAAGAAATAGATTTGAAAATATAACAATTAGGGTATGTACATGCCTGCCAAGCGTGGCGATTATGGCAAAACCCCTCATGGTTATGAAAACCACGAAGGAGGCCTATGTCCTGCAGTGGGCGCCAAATGGCTGATGATGATGATGATGATGTCCATTGTTCATGTAGCGGTATGATGGCCTCGAGCTCAAAATGCGCTGCAATTTTGCCCACTTGTTAATAACTCTATGAACTTATCCCCGTATTAACCCGAACAGTAATAAATAAGACTAGGTATTACTCGAAATACTAAAGCTTATTCCTATGTGACAGTCCGAGTTGTAATTTGAACGAAAGAAAGGTCTGTGTTTCGATCTCACCAATCAATTTAACCGAGGTTTTCGTCAAACTGGCTTTTACTTATGCTACTTTTACACCGTGTACCATGACAAGATCCCTCCATTTTTGGATATCTAAAGATATTTTTTATCACTCTACTGGCGCTTTTACTCTATATTTTTATAACTCCATCTTATACTAAACACGGTTTAGTTGGTATTGTGAATTTGGAGTCCAGACTACTCATTTGGTTCCGAACTTTGAGGACAGGTCCGTTCCCTAGAGCAATGCGGGAATATATAACTGTGCTTTGCCTAATGTAAGACTGTGAATACAAGTTCTCACAGCTATTTGCACTATTGTGACATTAGCTAAGGGAGTGTAATTCCCAGATCATCATTATCATCATCATCATCGGCCCACCTCTTTCCACTGCTGGGTATAGGTCTTTTCCCCATCACGCAATCCTTCGCGGTCTTTCGCCATTCGCATCCACGGGCCTCTGCCGACCTGACCACATCGTCCGACCATCAAATTTCCAGATCTAAGTATTTAATTATATTCTAAAAGATTGCTATAGTTCGGACTCTTACTCATTGAGTAAAGTTTCTAACAAAACCTCTATACACATAAAAAATGGGGGCTTAATAAGACAAACTAAGAACAAAAAACAATTTCAAAACAACAAAAGTAGAACAACTTTTTACTACAGGATAATCTTCTAAATTGAGAAAAAATCTACTAACTTAATTCCCGGTTCACTTACTGGTTTTTTGTCGGCAGAGTTAACATTAACATTTACATTTACATACAGGCACATACATTGCTTCTGGCCCCACACTAGGATACCCTGTGTCGTGGGAACCAGAAATAACGACATCACAAACATGTAAACATCCAAGACCTGGGGTTTTTTTTGTCCCCAGCCGGGATTCGAACCCGGCACTACCGCTGCGCCACGAGGTCGCCGGAACACGAGTCCGACCAGGTTGTTCTCTGATTCGCAGAGCTTAATCAGGGTGAGTAGAGACGGAGCTCGCGTCGTCTCTTGCTCATCTCTGACTGTGTAGTGCTTACGAAAGTTTTAATTCGAAAAATTTGACTTTCCTATTTTTAAGTTGTACCATATTTTAAAGCTTTAGAATGTGTAAGTCAATTCGTATTTTTTTCGCGATTTACAAATTTATTCATATTCGTCGGCATTCTGTTTTGCTTGCATATTCTAAGATATTTAGTAATTGTAAAACAATTAATATATGTCAGTGTGGTCTGAGGCTGAGCTTGGTAATAATAAGATAACGGAATACATATCATTTGCTTTCCTTTAAGTACTTAGATGGTGATAAAGAAAATCTATTTCCAAAATTGTAGTAGTAGCCAATGTTCTCAAAATTATACATTTTAGTAGAAAGGGAACATTTTCTACAGGTAGTAAAGTAAAATGTAAAACTGACAACTAATTTTCTGGGAAGTCACGACTTTTGGCGTTAAAACGCGTGACTCGCGTTGGCGTGCTGGTATAGAATACCAAAAATTTAAGTATCCGTAATTTTACTATCCATCAAAGCCTCAAACCACATTTTATTTTATTAAAAGTGTACTTAAATTTTTACAATCATTAAAAATGTTACAATAAGCGGGCGAGGCGGCATGCCAGACGTAACAGCAGCCGTAATGCAATTTGCCTTGCAAAAATGCAAGATCCATAGCTTTTTTTACAACAAAGCTTTTATGTCTTCAAATATTTGAATGCAATTCAATTAAAAACCACAACCACAACGGTCAGGGATCTAAGAGCAATATTTTTCTCCTCGTTTCATTCATTCGAAGAACGAGTTGTAAATCCAACAGAATTAATTGAGAGTGCATTCCGTTTCCTGCATTCTTTGTCAAAGAAATACCTCTGACCTACTTGGAGTTGTGGTACTATCAACAACATATCAACCTTTACATGGTGGCACACTAATCAGTTACGTTAAGATCTACTTTGCAACAAAAATGATAAGGTTGCTGCTGTGGGCTGTACAGTCAAAGGCACATCAACCTTTATATGCATGCATTCTACAGTGGGACATATGCCGGCTGCATTATTTTATTTTATAATCGTAACTGCACGGCGTCATCGGTAGTTTCGTATTATACACCATGAATTTTGGGTGGTTTGAAAGCCATAGCATAATTAACGTCCCTTAACAAAGGCTATGGAATACGCAAGTCTGTGTTTTTAAGAAGGTACTTTTCAAAAATATCTCGACGCAAACTTGAATTTTAGAATTAGTAGCATTAGTAGCCAGCCAGGAGCTATATTTTTGAATCACTCGTATGAAATTGTATCGTCGAATGCGACTTAAGTCACACTCGTCTTCTAAGTCGCATGATGTCGTTTTTCCGTATTTTTGAATCGTTCGCCTGAAGTGTTGCCAGTACAATTTGAAGTATTGTATTTTAGTCGCCTTCTACGACATCCACGGAAGGAAATGGAGTGGCGCTATTCTTAATCCGGCACCACACGGAACAAATGTAATGTAATATAATCTAATCTCTGTAAAATACTGGTGTGCAATAAAGTATTATCTATCTATCTATCTAAGTAATAGTCAAATCGGATCACTTCATATTCCACTGTATTCATTATTAGATACCCCGCCCATAACTAATCTCAGGAACGAAGGGCATTCCAAATCTAAGTGTAAGTCAAATCAGGCCACCTCGTATTCCGCTGCATTCATAATTAGATACCCCGCCCATTACTTATCTCAAGAACAATAGACATTACAAACCTAAGTCAAATCAGGCCACCTCATCATATTTCACTGTTAATTAGATACGAGTACTAAGACAGAGAGCGCAACGATTGTACGTGATTATGCATCACACAGTCATGACTGTTATGTAGGCCGCAGTAGTAATAGTAGCTTGCCAATTAATGGACTAGGACATCCGAGATTTCCTGGTTATACCGCCTACTACCTATCTAACCTGACGATTCCATTCAACTGAACCATATATTCAAAATATAAACAAAATGTTAACTCAATGAAAGCCAATGGTGTCCGTTTCAATGGAGTTTATAAAAATAAACTCCATATAATTTTTTTCACAACAGAAAATCAATTTTATTAAGACTTAAATTATAACGATTGTGTTGAATACTAGACACAATGATCTAAATGTCCGTTAACATTATTGTTATCTAGACTCGGTGCTAACCCTTGCACCACCAATGAAAAAAAATCATATGTTTTTAGGGATCCGCAGTCGACAAGGAATCTTATAGTTTCGCCATGTCCATCCGTCTGTCTGTCTGTCTGTATGTCTGTCTGTCTGTCCGTCTGTCTGTCTACGGCCTAGCTCAGAGACGATTAGTATGAGAAAGCGGAAATTTGTCATAGACATACAATATATATATATCACGCCGACAAAACGGTAAAATAAAATTTCCATATATAATTTTCAGATTTCTTATACTAATCGTCTCTGAGCTAGGCCGTAGACAGACAGACGGACAGACGGACAGACAGACAGACAGACAGACAGACAGACGGATGGACATATATCTTTGGATGGATGGATATATATCTTTTTAAATTAAAACTCTAACCGACGTGCTTCAGAAATTGCACATTTTATGCACAACCCTGTGCATGTAAGTAAAAAGTGGATAATTAAAAGTGTTGAAAAATTACATTCTACGCATTTCTTGAAAGCTGTCATCGGCATTCTATCCGTAACCCAGGAGTAGGTGGTAAATGCTTACTAAAAAGTAACAACTACGCAACACCTTATTTCGTCGACCACTACTAATATCAAAGTACATAGAAGAAAACAGGGGTGTTGCAAGAAGGTTCGGCAGAACCTATTTATTATACGATGAGTGAATAATTACCACTTTAAGGCTTTAATAAGTGCTAACTAGCACCGCCAATGAAAAAAAAATCACACATAAAGCCTTAAGTTCTACTGCACCTATATTATGGGACCAAATCTGTAGGGGGCATTTTTTGTACGTTTATTTATTCAAAAGTAAAAAACCTTAATAAATCCATGTCCTAAATATTGACAATAGTTACAAATGACACTTCATTTTAAAGGTGTAGGGTCAGTAAATATATAATAATACAACTATAAATTAAAAATATTTACTGACATTTTGTATTTTTGTGAACAAGTGTGTGACTAATTCGACCCTCGTTTCACACGTTTATTACTGCGCCAGGATATTCACAGCTCGGTATACCGTTAATAAAACAAATACAACCTCTTATCCTTTTGCACAGACTAGGAGGCTTTTTAGTTTTGTTTATTTAAAGAGTTCTTGTATCGGGTCATGTCAGTCGTGGTATCACTAGAAACAGACAACTCGTAGAATCTCAGTTGATAACTTCTTTCCGTGCATGTCGTACTTCCGGTTTCGTAGACTTTGGTTCTCTTTTTCGCTTTAAACATTAATTAAAGCAGCCCAAATCAAAATATCCAGGCCAAGCTCTCAAAACTACTCAGTTACTCGAAAAAAATATAAAAACACCACTTCATTTTTCACGACAATGCCCGTTGCAAAATATCAGCTGTTTCTTACGTTCGCTAGAGCAGATAGGGTTTCATACGATATAGCCGATTTTATTTTGATAATTCAGAGTTGCTCGTAGAATAAAAGTTGAACAGAATAACCTACTTAAATTCTACGAAGGGTCCTTCTATAACATCCGGGGCAATATTTTACAAAATTAAAATTCATTGTTTTCAATGACAATTCGATGTACTTTGCAAAGCCGATTAATCCACAGCTTAACAAGTAGGAATACTCAGCTGCGCAATGTACATCGAATTGTCAAAAAAAATATGAATTGGATTTTTATGAAAAGCGGATCACATTTGGAGATTTGGAGTTTTCGACCAAATGCTTGATACCTACTGTTCAGAAGAATTGCATGAGAATAAATGGTAGTAATATATTTACTTTGAGAATTAAGTAATTTTTTTATTATTATTTTTATTATTAGAATTAATTGATAATAAGAAGCGCAATTAGAACGCTATTACTATTTATACTAGAGCATCTTTTCATTGCTGGGAAAAGAATATTTCACAATTTTTTTGAATATTTTCGTATAATGATAAAAAGTGGCAGACAAAAAGAAGGCTTTTAATGACAACTGCCCTAAGTCGCAAAAATTAACCCTTTTGCTGCATTGTCGTAATGTACGATAAAACCTTATTGTGAATTTTAGTGACGTATACCAGGAAAAAAATATATCACATATTGTGGTAGCCCATGATATGCCCTGTTTGTCAGTTGAGCTTGTTACTCGTGGTTATTATGTATGAGACAGCCAAAGACTGCCTCATACTTAATTACATTATTCAACAGTTCGTAGAAACATTTCAATATTTTCTCAAACTGTTGCTAAATGGTTAAGAAACCGTTAATATTCCATTTTTTGGGCCTGACTTAGGACCTTATGCATAAAATACCATCAGCTACATTCTTGCAGCTTCATAACTTTTTCTGTTCACGATATTCCAACTTCACAATGTACCCTTTCAATCAACTCGAAACTTTTTTGCCTGCTCAGGTATATAATATAATTTTCATTACTCGACTTGCTTAGAATTACTTATTGGCTACTTACAAAACAAAGTCACGCATACTTTGTCCGTTTTCTGCACTGCGTCATTGGTCTATCGGTAAATTGCTTGCTCTGGCTAATAAGGTGTGGATGCTATTCCTATACGATTTGAAGTTGCGTGTATCTGTTATTTTTGTACATTTGCAATATACATGAAATATCACAAGGAATTAAATATCTTAATCCTTAAATTTTAGTTGTAGATACAATAAGACAATTCAATAGAGCAAAAAGATATTAATAAGAAAAACAGATTTTTCACGTACATAAATATGTACGAGTGTGTTGATCACCATTACGCGGTGGGTACGATACTCTCTTTCTCTCTTTTTATCTACCTCTCTCTCTCTAAGTGAAAGCCTTGCTCTGTAGTGAGACATAGTGTATGGTGAGCTTTAACTTATTTCAAGTACAATCCCTTCAAAAATCACCGAAACCATCTAGGAAAATAAGGTTTTTAAAAAAGTAAATAGTATGTTTAATATTGTAGATAATGCAAATAGCATTAAGCTCAACTACGTGCAAAACTTTGTTTGAATAGAATAAAGAATTTTAATAATAATGATAAAGAACGACATCCCGTAGAAGGAACTTTATAAAAATTTAAAAAGTTTTAGTTTACCATAAAATCTGTCCCAATAAAATATAGTTTATATTTTTACATTTATTTTTTTACAAAGAACATATTTCCCGTTTTATATTAAAACTAGCTGACTTGGCAAACGTCGTTTAGCCTACGACCTATTCTCAGACCTACCAAGTATACACAAAAAACGGCATAAAAATCGGTGAAACCGTTTCTGAGGAGTTCGATAGCAAACACTGTGACAGGAGATTTTTTAATAATATGTCTTCTATGGTATAAAAGCAATGTCACTCCAATCTAAACTAGATGCAAGTTCCCCATTAGGGTAAATACTGAAAATATTTAAAAAAACTTGCAATCGGGTGCGAGTCTTTGAGTGAATAGTGCGGTATTTAAACTATTGAATGGTTATTAAATCTGCTTCATTTAATCATTTACTATGTACAGAATTTCACAGTATTGGTTCGCAAAATTGTAAAAATGAAGGGACACTTAGCAGAATATAAGTATCCTTTATCACTAAATATGTATCTAAATAAAAAGGGGCCAAGTGCGAGTCGGACTCGCGCACCGAGGGTTCCGTAACATTAAAATATGTGGTGTCCAAAATAGGTCCTATATATAGAAATTGCAAGTAATGTTGCCCTGAAATTATACCGTGTAATATCGCCTTTACAAAAACGGAGCAAAAAAGTTTAATACGAGAACGGGCAAGTTAATTGAATTGTTGGCGACGGGCTCGAAGTGTGTACCCACATTAACTAAACACGCTCTATACCTCTAATGAGTGTGTTGAGTTCTGTAAATCAGGTTGCGGGTAATTTCGGTCTTCTGTATGTCCAAATCAAAATCTGAAAAGGACTTCTATTTATCAATAACTTTTAACACAGAGAAACCTTGGATATCACGGAAAACACATCGGTTCAAAAATAACATCATATTCTTTTGGTGCTTTTTCTATCCAGAAACACGGATAGTAAGAAGAATTTTATCCTCCTAACCCGTAAAGGTAAAAATTACTCCAATCTTCGAAAACTATGTAGATATTAAAAATACTAATTGTTCAAAATAATAGGGGTTAAAGTATGAAATTGCCGTTTTATTGCAATAGCTTCTTTGAATTGACATAGAATCTTCACGGTTTGAGGTTTTCGAATGAAACTTTTTTCAAATGGTTTCTATGATGTTCTTTTTTTAAAAAATGTGAAACATTTGAATATCGACTTTCAATTGTTTTTGTTATTCAATTTAGACAAGAAAGATGGATACTGCGAAAATTCGAGTGATTTTTGAATACGAGTTCCGACGCGGAACTAACGCGGCAGAAACAGCCCGCAAAATCAATGCTGCATTTGGAGAGGGGTCTACTAATGAACGCACCGTGCGATTTTGGTTTAAACGCTTTCGTGATGGAAATTTCGACTTAAAGAACGAGCCACGAGGAAGACCGCCCACACAGGTGAATAACGATGAATTAAGAGAGATAGTGGAAGCCGAACCTAGTCAAACTACCCAGGAATTAGCGGCATGGTTTAACGTTACCTTACCCACAATATTGACTCACTTGCGTCAAATCAATAAAATAAAAAAATACGAAAAATAGGTGCCTCATAATCACTCGAATTTTCGCAGTATCCATCTTTCTTGTCTAAATTGAATAACAAAAACAATTGAAAGTCGATATTCAAATGTTTCACATTTTTTAAAAAAAAGAACATACAAAAAAGAACCATTTGAAAAAAGTTTCATTCGAAAACCTCAAACCATGAAGATTCTATGTCAATTCAAAGAACCTATTGCAATAAAACGGCAATTTCATACTTTAACCCCTAATAATTATGAAAAAATATTAAACCTAGAACGGCCGACGGCAGCAATTTGGCTTCGATGTTTTATTGAAATTATTAGTTATTTTCTTTTTCAATTCTTAGTTTATTATTATTTATATTGTGATAACAAACCTAGAACAATTTCTTAGATTTCTTACTTTAAGTACATTAGGCGTAAATTAAAAAGTTATATGTGGTGTCCTATGTTATAGGAGTACGCCAGGGCTCAGGATATTATACACCCAATATATTTTAAAATTACTCCTAATATGCTTGAATTTTTTTTCATAAATTAATCTTGTATAGCAAGAAATTCAATTCTTGTATAGCAAGAACTTCTCCGATAAACCGGCTTAAAATCTATCTTAAGAGTGTTTCAGTGGAATTAACTTTTTATAAATAGTAAGACTGATTCGGTCTCATTTATAAAAAACACGATTAAGGCAAAAACCTATTAAAATAATCAAATAAACTGCCTCCTAAGAAGGAGTGCTTTAGAAGAATCGTGATATTTTTTTGACACCAAATACAGTGAGATTTATTTACTTCATAAGTAAATTAAGTTTTTATTTTATTGGTTTCATCGATAATAGTAGAGGCGTAGGCGTAAAATATTCTTTCGTCTTCACCACACAAAAAATATTTTCAACCCAACCTGAAAGTTTCCAAAACTTTTTCGTCGCACAATTAGTGCGTAATTAACGCACACCACGAAAGTTCCCAAAAAAGAAAAATAAAAGTGTCAACTTACTTTTTTATTGTACTTTCCGGCTGCTCTGCTTTCCGCCGGCCAGTTCACTGCACTCGACAATCACTTTAGCTATGAGTTGGTACAGGACTGTCAGCTAGACCAACAGGTTGGTTGCTGATGGAATGTATCAGCGCGGTGTGTGCGCGCCCTTATAAACTGCCCCCGCAGAGTTTGGAATTTCGTAGAGGTCCAATGCGCGTGGGATTCTATTGTTTATTAAGTTGAAGTGGAGTGGGTTTTAGGTATTGTTTCCTTAGGTGTAAATTTAATTGAGTAAATACTAAGTGTGAATGAACAGTAATTATTGTAGCATACATATCAGATTCTGTTACACTGAAATTATGTCACGAATTAAGTAAAAAATAAGCTATCGATTAGATACATGTTAAAAGAATTTATTCATAACACAACAAAAAAAAAATCGGAATACAATACTGGACTTGATTTTTAAATGATGCTATTAGATAAAGCTAATATTTTGATAGATTGATAGATATATAGATAGAGAACACTTTATTGCACAATCAGAAAAATATAATTATAAAATATGATTTCTTTTTATCGAATGAGTGTCTTGTGTAGTAGTAGCTACTCAGGTTTGTAAGTATTTTTTTTAATTTGCAACAAAATCCACTCTAACGAATCGTAGCTCTACCATCCCGCCCCACGGCGGTCGCTCGCGTTGCGCTACCCAGATTTCAGGTTCCAACGGGGTGTGAGCAAGATAGAAGTACGCCCCTCAGCTCCTCCCCTCCCATCTCTCTCTGACAAACTTCACACGGTATCAAGATATTAAAGTCCGCAATCAGTTGATTATGGTGTTGTTTTCAGGAGTTTATTAGCCAGACTGACGAGTAGATACAAAACGCTCGATTTGGATTACGTAGGAGCTTCTTTTATACCTACCAAAACCTGCCAATGCTTGTCCGATTTAAAGGAAATTTCGTCCTAATAATATTATAAAAGCGAATGTGTTTTTTCACAACTGCAGTGTTTATCAATAGAACATTGTTAAATGCAAGCAAAAATAAAATCTATACCTAAATACATGCAACAGTATTGTCATAAGTAGTATTATTAAGTAGAAGAAGAAGAATAAATATATTTATTTGACGACACTTACTCAAAAACGTAAAGACAAGATAAAGATATTTATTGAGAAACAAACATCGGTATACATGTAACGTTATAACAAGTTGACTTATATGTTAAGTATACGTCATTTATTTATCACGTTAGACACCAAACGCCCCCCTTTGGATATGGTTAAGTCAAGTAAAATTAACTACCAAAGAAATACAGCAAATCCAGTGAAAACTACGTATTATTCTTTTTACAATAACAATAAAATCATACAACAAAATAAAAACAAAAATAAACACAATATCAGGTGAAGTGTGGGTAACATCAAATGTGTACCACGAAAACCAACAAACAATTATAATAAAAAGTGTCGGAAATTTTCAGCAATTACATTACAGCAATAAGTCCGTCAACTGTACTGCATCTTTGTAAATATTGTATGTTGTATTTTTCCTAGTACAATAAAGAATATATATATCTTATACTACATTACATAATCTTACGCCTGTATCCCGGAGGGGTAGGGTCAGGGTTTACCACTAGCTACGACCCTGACAAACCTCAATTGCTAGATTATTTATTTTAAAACCAATTTCAGTTAAACAGCGACACATCGGATTCAAAGATCTCCATAACTCTGGCAACGTTACACAGCAAGGCGAATCGGGTGTACCATTGATTCATATACGAGAGGTCGTGGGTTTCAATCCCAGTACCTTCGATGCGAATTTTTTAAATTACGTACATTTCTTACATATATAAATACATAAACTCACGCCGGTATCCCCGAGGGGTAGGCAGAGACCAGGGACTGCCACTTGCCACGATCCTGACAGATCATTTTCGCTTCCTCATCATTCATTAGTCGTTGCATGCACGCACTCCGGTTTCGGGAAAATGAAAAAAATGTTAATCCATTGCTTTTAAATCGTTGTTAATCAAGACGAAAAGGAAATTCTCTTAAAATATTGCTAACGATTTCAAATCACCGTGTGTATCTAACAATGTAAATGGCCTATATAATTCTATTTTGGTTCTATAATAATAAATGTCACACCAAGGCAAAGGGCAGGATAAAAAGTACCCGAGACCCGCGTGCGTGCATGCAACGACTAATGAATGTTGATGAAGGCAAAGATGTTGTGATGGATCATTAGTCACTGATCTGAATTCGTAGCTTTTCCTAAGAAGTGGCGCACTCTGCTAAACTCGCTAACTGTTCTTAGCGAGTTTAGCTAACTGTTGTTAGCGAGTCTAGTTTAATGAAACTACGACCCAGTTTCACTGTCGAAATTGAACGCAGTTTTCAACTACGAAGGTAGTCTTTAAAGCTAAGGCTAAGCTACAAAACAAGGCCGTTTATTATGAAACTCAGCTTAACGACAAACCGTGTTCTATTTCGACCACACAAACAACACAATCACTTGTTCCGCCCCAAACTAAAGATACACGAGGTGAGGCATGGTACCATCGACAGCCCATCAACATTTACATCTATACACTCTCCTGCCGAGTTTACAACTAAATTTTAAAGGTTGATATGCTATCTACTGTACTTAGCAAGAAAAAAAACCGGTCAAGTGCAAGTCGGACTCGCGCACAAACGCACAAAGTACTATTATCTATACAACATTTTAATATTTCAAGCGTCTACCTATTGTCGTTATTAATATCAAGCAAAAAACGGCAAAAAAGTCTCGTTTGTTGTATGGGAGCCACTTAAATAATTTTTTTTCTGTTTTTAGTATTTCTTGTTATAGCGTTCTTGAAATGCATCATCTGTGAATTTTCAACTGTCTAGCTATCGCGGTTCATGAGATACAGCCTGGTGACAGATAGACAGACTGACGGACAGTGGAGTCTTAGTAATAGTAGAGCCTTACCCTTTGGGTACGGAACCCTAAAAAGGCCTCCATACTCTTTTTTCTGAGGTTAACACGAGCACTAGACATAATAAGGCAAATCTACGGCTAAAAATAAAGACACAATTAGTGTACAACTAGATGGGGACAAAATAGAAGTGGTTGACACCGTTAGATTTTTAGGCGTGAATATTGATACTCTGCTAAACTGGAAGGAAGAGCTTAGTGCTCTGGAAGGTTCAATAGGCTCAGCATGTTACGCAATTAGATGCCTAAGAGATGAGTTATCTCTACAGAGTCTGAAGATGGTTTATTATAGTCTCGTAGAATCAAAACTAAGATATAGCATCCAGTTCTGGGGCAACAGCTATCAACAAAATATAAATAGGGCTTTTGTTTTACAAAAACGGGCTATACGCACAATGTTAGGCATTTCACAGAGAGAATCGTGTCGCCTACACTTTAAAAATCTCGGCATATTAACAGTACCAGGATTGTACACTCTTGTAGTGATTATGTCTCTCATAAAAAATCTCCATAGCATAGAATCCACGGAGCAAAGAAAAATTCGAGAGAGTACACGAAGACTTGATTTAGTTAGCCAAATAATTCCCAGACTTAATATCGTAAAGCACTCCACTAAATATCAAGCTACTATTCTCTTTAATGCCTTACCTATCGAGCTAAAATCGATGGCTTATGATAAAAAACTCAAGCTTGAATTGCGGCGACTATTATTGGAAAAAAATATGTATAAAATTGACGAGCTTTGATTGATTTTGGCCGAATTGTATATGAATCATGTTATTATTAGTTGATTTTTGTTTTTTTTTTTTTTAATTATTGACGACATATTAAATTATTATTAAGTATTACAATCTAGAATTATTATTGACATTTAAAATATGAATAGTATGAATTTTCCATTTAAATGTTGTAAATATTGTCTTAGTTAATTAGTTTCTAAGTTATATTTCAAATACAATGCCCATTGTTTCTGAATAAATAAATACAAAAATAAAACTGAATTTTAACGGATATTTACTCGTTATAACTAAACGAGTAAATATCCATTACAATTCAGTTTTATTAGGCTTCCATACTCCATATCCATGTGCACAATATTCTCTCTCAGAGAGTACGCCTATGTCCTGAATTGAAAGGTATTTAGTTTTCTTAGGCTACACTGAGGAGGTAACGCTTCTTAGGTCAATATCACGAACTGGCGAACACAGCGTCCAACTCGTTTTACTGACTGATCTAAGGTATATTGTTACGGGATGCTGATGGCCTGGGGCAGAAAGAAGTGGTGGCGTGCCTTGGGGATACCTGTCTAGCAGTGAACGAATCTAGGCTGATACACCAGCTCTATCATGCATTAGTACTTTTGTTGCGAAACGTATTTTAGGGGGAAACTTATCCCAGGGTTTCAGCTTGGCAATAGAAGACCTCCTAACATAAACTGAGTCGTTGGTTTTCAAGCTCCACTACATCCTATATAAAGATAGCCTAACGTAGATATTAATGCATAAATCCCAGAAATCAGAAAGCTTGCCAGAAAGCTCAGGTACAGCTCTGGTAGCTCAGCCACAAGTTCTGCAGGTCAGACCATCACCCAGCCAGACAGAGCCTCACGTGGTAACATCCGGGAAAGAGAAAGAGGGCATCCAAAAACTACCTAGCGCCACACTGACGCCAGAGGCTAATACACTAGCAATTTTGTGCTCTACGTCCCTGATGAGGGGCCAAAACATATAAGTAAGTGAGCAATGTTGATATCGTGGAGATGGTCCCCTAGCTCTGGAAACAGCTCGCAAACCGTGGTAGATACGTGGATACTCTCTCTACCTCCCCTTCTCTACCTCTAAGACTCTCCTTGTGCCATTCAGTTGCTAGGCTATTCTACCACAGTCTACCTTCTGCGGTCCCTGTTTTGTGCCGAAGGGGCACTCCAAAGCATTTTTAATTACAGCGCCCCAGTCGATCATAACACTCGTAACAACGCGTATTCATGACGATGCGTGGGGTCCACTACTGATAGCGTCATCATACACATTTGTAGTACTTACCTACAAGCTAGAAAACCTAAATTGCTAAGGTCCGCCCTAAACGAGAGTTTCTTTCTGAAAAATATTGAGCAATAATTAGTTCAATTGATTTTATGTTTTAATCAATCAAATCTTTACAAAATTATAACTATCTTCGCTTCTATCGATATAATTTAATATCTGCACTGTTTTCATATGGTTTCAATACGTTTAATATTTAAGTGTAAGGCATCCACTGAAAATCAGCGCCGTGACCCAACCATGGCATGAGGCTGAGTGGAGACCTTTTTGGTGCATAATACGTAAGACTGTAATAATTTTAAGTTTATTTGTCTAAATCGATTTAGATTTGACGGAGTTAGCCAAAAACGAAAAATAAAAGAATAGACGCGTCGAATTGAGAACCTCCTCCTTATTTGAAGTCATTTAAAAAATAATAAATATTTGTCAACTCCTTATCCCTTCTTATCTTCTTAAAAAATACCTGGAACCAGCATGAGTGCATGCAGCGACCAATGAATGTTGATGAAGCGAAAAAGCTTTGACAGGATCGTGGCAAGTGGCAAATCCAGGCCTCCGCCTACCCCTCCGAGATACAGGCGTGAGCTTATGTAATATGATACTTATTATCCGAATCAACGAATTAAAAATGAGTGTTATGGTAACTTTCCTGCGTTATGACCGAGATGAAAATAAACTAAGCACCCAAACCATCTCAGCTAAAGACGTTTTTAGCTTCACCTCTTTGCTGTTAACGTCTTTAGCCTCTTAGCGAATGCCATTGGACGGTTTTACACAGGACGATAGCGATACGACATTTTTTCTGTACAATGCCGTAGTAAATGTACTACATACATTTAAACTACAGGATAAACAAACGAAGTGACTTCGATTTCGGTGACTGTTTTTAAGGGGTCATTGTTTTATAAATAAACAAAGTAAAATAAATTATGACTATGATAAAAAAATAGTTTTTTCTTTTGGAGACCCAATATTACTTTCGTTGTCTTTATTTACAAACGCCATGCCGGATAGCAATGAAACATTACCAATACGTTTAGTGGACACAAATCAAGGTTTGATCGTGCCTAGAATTGGAAACTAAACATTGGAAACATTTATGAAAATATTATGTACGTTAGAAAAAATATCAAAGACTTCGAAAATGTTGGTGGCCACCATAATGTTAATACTAGAAATAAACATAAATTGTCATTTCCACTATTTAGACTTGCAAAAGTTAACACATCCTTTATGGGGCACTGTATAAGGTTCTACAACAAAATTCCTCAAGATATATTAGAGTTACCTCCAACGCGATTTAAAAAATGTGTTAAGCACATTCTGTGCAAAAAGGCTTACTATAACATCAAGGATTATTTAGAAGACAAAGATGTTTGGCATTAAACAGTAGATTAATATTATTTAAAGGACGATTGTGACTAGTGTTCAACACATTAATGACTAATATTTTAAGTTGAAAACTCTGTTAATTAAGTTAAAACGTGTTTTGAAAAGAATAAATGTGGAGTTTCTTTGTTAGTTTCTTCTCCACATAATCCATTAATTGTGAAACTAACAACTTTGACGTTCATTAAGTAAACATTCTGTTTTTACAATGAATAAAAATATTTGAATTGAATTGAAAAACTAACTTATTTCTTTTTTATTCTGTTATCCTTACCTGTAAGTACGTGATTTGTATCCTATAAACATATTGGTCAAGTGTCATTAAGATCCAGCACGTCGTTTGTAAATTAAAACTAACAAAACTAAACGTTAGCATGGGACTTGCTCCTAGAGGCGTCTCTAAACGCCGTCTTAGGCCAATTAATAAATCGTCCTGGTATTGTTATAAAATTAATAAATATGGAAAAAAACTACCAAACAAGCGTCTTATCATCGGCACCGGCCAACTCAATTGTTCTTTCACTTGTTTACGCATATTGGACGTTCGACAAAAATTAAAGTGAGTACATCCAGAATTAAGTTAATAATGCATAGTGCCTACGAAATATTTAGTTTGTGGCGAGCACATGTCAACTCATACTGTTGGAATAATTTTATTTCGTAGACAATAATATGTACATGTTATATTTTTTTTTTAATTATCGTTAAACTCACAATAAAGTATAAAATTAATATAATGTAATGTAATATAAAAATAATAATAAACCGTGAAAAGAAGATTCCTCAAAATATTGCTAACTATTTCAAAATCACGCTGTAGATATCGTGTCGTTACAAGTGCAATGTGAAAAGTTCCATTGGTAGCTGGCACTGTTCTACAAAGCCCCCACACATGAGCGTTAATTAAAAACCGCAGCTTGACGAAGCTTAGTTAAGTCGGGCTTAGGCCGCATTTTTGGTGAGATTTGGTAGTATTAACACGCGCCATTTGTGTTAACTCCTGCAACTCAGTAAATTTGAATAATTTTACATTATTTAATAATTGTCTAATGTATTATTTAATATTTATAATATTATCGATGTTTTATATTACTTTATTTTATTGACGTGTAATGAGTATTACCAATAAATTGTATTGTATTGTATCGTGGGTTCAAATCTCGGCAAGTAGCAATGACTTTGTATTCAAAATTACGTATATATGTGAATTTGGAGTAGCAGCCATCTGTGAAGGAAAACATCATGAAGAAACCCGGGTATCTGAGGTTTTCACATACCTTAGCATTTGCCTACATAACTGGCGATTTGCCAGTCCGTGGTGGGAACGGGTGATGATTAAGCCCAAACCCTTTCTCTGAGAGAAGGCCTGTGCCCTGCAGTGAGACGTATTGTATGCAGCGTTATTATGACACTTAAGCATAAAGCAGTCTTACGCTGCTTGGAGATCCCGAGGTTAAAACTTTTATTTAGTTTTCTAAAATAAAGCTTGCAAATTTCGATAATTTTTTTCGAAATTTTCTATACCGCATACAAAAAAATTCACAGATTTCGTGCCTCACATGACTATCGAGCACATTGGAAATGAATCGAGTCATAAATGTCATGTGAAAAATGTCGTTCTGACTTTTTGACTTTTTTCAAAAGCGTTAGGCTACAGGGCAAACCCTTAACCCGATCGTCTTTGTTTTAGGCACAAATTGTAGCTGACTAAACTTTCAAAATATCGAGCGCCAAAATAAAAAAATCGGACGAAAATAGTACATTGTTCACCGAGAGGAGAAAGTGACCGATTACCGTCGAGGGTGTCGTTTGAAGCCCGAGCCGTAGGCGAGGGCTTTAAAACACCCGAGATCGGGAATCGCAGTTTCTCTCGAGTGATACATAGTGCTTTATACTACACCTGCTTTAACATGTTGTTTTTTCAAATTGTTTATCCTGCCGCCGCAGGGTCGCACTGCCAGCCCGACACCATCCAACACACAGCTAGTGGCCAGTGTCATTTTGCGAACTTGGAGATAAAAACTCACTGTAAAAACTTTTTGGCTTTTGATATTTAGGTTACCGGCGCATAGTCTTACCCAAAATTAAAAAAGAAAACCATGTAAGAAATGGATTTTCATACACTTTTCTCTCCCGCTCAGATGCGTTTTCTCCCCGCATATTTGTTCGATATGCAATGACGTACTTTCTACCGTAAATTTGATAAAGTATCAAGGTACTTTCCAAGCAGGTGTAGTATAAACTTTTTTTTTTTGCTATTTCGACCATAACTTTTTTCGTTTTTGACTTTCTCGATTAATTTTTGTACCTTACAGCACTTGTGAATACGCGTCTTTTGAGCTATTATTTCAATATCACATCTTCACAACTCTCCGGGATATAAGGGGACCGCACCTTTTCGTGAAATCGGAGCCTACACTGGAGCGAGCGAAAAGACATTTCTGTCAAAATATGACCAACGCATTGTCAAGCAAGCTAAGCGGCCCGCTTCGGATGAAGTACCTGTGCAGGGCACAGACCTCCTCTCAGAGAAAGAGTATGGGCTTAACCACTAAGTGTACCCACCGCGGGATGGCGAGGTGAAGAAAAACATAGCATTGTAGATGCCGTAACTCCTCTACCTTGAAAACTTCCATCCAGAATTAATGACGCACGTCATTGTACAGTTGCGTTAGCGCTGCTATAGAATATCATTGTTGACTTCTGATAAAACTTATTTACGTAATTTATCCGAACTTATTTACGCAAAGAGGGTTTGAGTTGTCAGTGTTGAAATAATAAAACAATGTTACACATTTAACGGATTATTTATTTCAATCATCACAATTTAGTACGATCTTGATTATTCATTACGTAATCTTTATTGCCTTAACCACTCGTCTGCCGCGACACAGATCTGTGTCCAACTTAGTATGGGCCACCTATACGTTGCGGTCCGCGAGGGCAGTTCAGGAGTTAATTCCCGATATACTAATGAAATAAGGTGAGTGTTTGCTCTCTTCTATGGGAACGCCGGTCTGGGACCCCGAGCTCGGGTCCGGAAAGGGTTTACAGCGTATGCGACTGCTAGGCAATCGGGATAGGTTTGCTTTGGGCTTGGGTTCTTGAGGCCCGGTGTCCCCAATCCCACAATATGGAAGATGTAGCCCGAGCACTGATTACCCTTAGCCCGGTCGGGAAATCGCGACTTCCCGGGTGAGCTAGTCAGTTACTGAAATACCCATGAAGGTACAATATGTGCCAATAACGAAACGATATAAAACAAGTTGCCAAACATCACGTCTTCTCGTTCTAATCATATCTCGAAGAGCAAGACGATGCGTCGTTTAGCGGCTTATTTTAAGTAGTTTCTTTAATTATATAAAAAACGTTTCTTCAATGACTTTGGAATGAAAATCTTCTTGACACACCTTCTAACAGAACTACCTGTAAGAACTAACACCTATCTAAAGGATCTATCTTTTATAATTTTCCATGTGTACTGTAAGCAAGACGTTAACCGAAAGCTTTCTGTCGAATAATAACATGCTTACAAAAACCTTACAAGCCTAGGTCCAGCCCAAGTCCAGAGCCCACTGCTAGGCATAGTTCTTTTCTGTCACGCACGTCATCCAAAGCAAGCTAACACGCTATGCATATTAAAGTCCTACCCGAACGCTAATCATCATCAACCCATTATGTCCCCACCGAGGGGCACGGGTCTCTTCCCTGAGGAAGGTATAGGCCATACTCCACCACGGGGGCCAAGTCCGGATTGGTGGAGGCTTGTACACTAGTGGCTCCTCTACTGTCAGAAGTTGTCAAGCCGCCCTAAGGCCTCTGACTTGGCTTAACGACTGCCGCCTATCGACGGCAGCCGGCACCAACAGCTTAACGTGCCTTGCGAAGCACGGAACCGCTCGGAAAAATGCCACTAGCGTTAGGCATAGACGGCGACCCATCCATGCACTGAACGCGCCCAGTGTTGCTTAACCTTCGTGATCGTTTAAGATCACTCAGGCAGCCAGTGCTACGAGCGAACGCTAATATCGGACAGTAAATCAAACAAATTTTTGCATAAAATGTTTATTTTATTTATTTAGTAATCCAACAGGCTCAGGCAAAATACGTAAAGCTTACATTTACTTACATTTACTTAAATTATGTAAATAAAGAATCGCTCGTAGCCCCGGCTGCCTGAGTGATCTTAAACGATCACGAGGGTTAAGCAACACTGGGCGCGTTCAGTGCATGGATGGGTCGCCGTCTATGCCTAACGCTAGTGGCATTTTCCGAGCGGTTCCGTGCTTCGCAAGGCACGTTAAGCTGTTGGTGCCGGCTGCCGTCGATAGATGGCAGTCGTTAAGCCAAGTCAGAGGCCTTAGGGCGGCTTGACAACTTCTGACAGTCGACGAGCCACTAGTCTACAAGCCTCCACAAATCCAGACTTGGCCCCCGTGGTGGAGTATGGCTTATACCTTCCTCAGGGAAGAGACCCGTGCCCCTCGGTGGGGACATAATGGGTTGATGATGATAATGTAAATAAAAAGGGAAACGGTACTCTTAACTTAATCTTAACGATACTTGAGAACTTACTTTAAAAACCTATTTAGAGGCTGAAAAATCCACCCATGCCGGGACTTGAACCCGCGACCTCTGGCTAACCGTGGCAACGCTCTCCCAACTGAGCTAATAGGCAAGTGCAGGCACCGGCGAAATTTAGAGCCTCTTTACAAATTTCTCTGTATTACGTACAGCGAAATTAGCCTCTAAATAGGTTTTTAAATTTGTCCTCAGCACGGGTTAGTGCAAGAAAAGGAATATAATTTACTTAAATTTAATGCGTTTATTAAACTAATTTTTTGACAGCCAAAATACATATCGCACCTTCGGCAGTACAAGGGCACAACTCACAAAAAATGGTAAAATGAGTTAAGTATGCAGAAATGCCTTAAAAACACTCCTCTATCTGGTAGGATAAAGACTCCTATTAGATTTAGTTAAAAAGCGACTTTTGATAATAATGATGACATAATGATGTTATCTTATCTTATCTAATTCTATTGCTTTGTAGACTGCGAAATAGCGTGACATAACAGCCATTGTCATGCTTATGTCAGTTCATTGATTAACGATGCGTTTATTAGAATCTACACCCCGACATGCTGCAGGTGTTCTGTGGCAGAAAGTACAAGCCGTCCACAAAGGCGAAGAATATATGTACTAAGTTTTCAAGAGAAACACTCCAAGGGAGCGCCCAGAAAATGCGGGATAATAATGATCTGTCCACACACAAAATGGTCAGCGCAAGACGGTTTTGACATGCCACTATTAGTCTCTTTGCAAGATTGGATTATTTTTGTACTCTTTTTGTCCATTCACAAAAAGGTGTCTATAGACTCTTCGATGTACATTCATAAACTGTAGGGCACAGGCCTTCTCTCAAGGAGAGAGAGTATGGGCTTAATCACCACGCGTACCCACCGCGGATTGGCGATTTCAAGCGCTGAGGTATGTGAATAGCTCAAACTCAGGTTTCCTCAACGATGTTTTCCTTCAAGTTAGCGAGTGGTATTGCTACTATAACTTCACAAATGTACATGCCCGCACTGGGAAACGAACCTGGGTCTCTCGCTTCCGAGTCCAATGTACTACCCACTAGGCTACCACCGCTCGATGTACATTGCATACATACGCCTGTATCTCGGAGGTGACGGCAGAGATCAGGCTCCCACTAGTCATGGTCCTGACAGACCTCTTCCGCTTCATCAACATTCATTAGTCGTTGCATGACCGCATGCCGGTTTCGGATACTTTATATCTTGCCCTTTGCTGATACATCCTCAATTTGGTCGAAGTATTTCCGCCTAGGACGTCCCTTACCGGCCTTTCCACATTCGCGCGTATATGGTGTGAAATACAAAAATATCGTGGAAACCTATTTACTCTATTTAAACCTATAATTACAATAATATCGTTTGATAAACACTCATGTATTTGCTAATATAAGTTAGTTTAGTACGTATACGGTCGGTGGAATAGAGAAAATATAACCACAACGCATTACAAAGAAAAATGGGACCTTCCTTTCTCCACAGAATTTTTTCCAACTTCAAAATCCGATTTTTTTTTACTTTCTGAACTAAAACTTTCATAAGCACTGTTAATGAAGTGTATACACTTCATTAACTTAATTCCGGATTCACTTACTTGATCAAGTAAGTAAATCCAGATGCTTTAGTTCGAAAACTAGTTGGTTGAAGCGACGGGCATCAGTAAAAGCCAGCTGCCCGTCGCTTTAACCAACTAGTTTTCTAACACGAGCCGTTAATAGAAAAACAATCTGAAAAATTCGCAATCAACTTGTCTCATGCATGCGAGTATCAAATTGTTTTTAGGCCGGAAAGCCCCGATAACGTGATTCCAAAGGGCTTTGCGATTGTGAAATTAATGTCTCTAAATGCAACTGACAGGCACACTGACGTACAATTTCCGAGAGTGACTGAAATGTAACTGAAATCCTCACAGGGAAATATTTAATTTCTGAATTTTGTAAAAACAGTAAGGCACCTCAAATGACTTCCATCATTCATACAACTGTAACATCATTTATACAACTACTTGTCTAATAAGACAAGACAATACGCGCGGAGCCAATCAAGCCGCGGGTTTCCTCACGATGTTCTCCTTCACAGTTAGTGTGTAGTATTGCACTACAAATTCAGAAATGTACGTAACTTTGAAAATAAACAGTCATAGGTACATGCCCATACTGGGAATCGAACCTGGGTCTGTCGCTTCCGAGTCCATTGTTCTACCCACTGGACTACCACCGCTTGGCTAGGGCGACTAAGCTGTCAGGATGGTATAGGTGCTGGGCAAGTCTACTCCATCTAAAAAAGGAATGCAAAAAAAATGTAAAGCTTGACCTGCTGTCGATTGTACAACCAAGATAAAACGCTTCAATTCAAATCAATTCAATTCAATTCAATTCAATTCGATTCGATTCGATTCGATTCGATTCGATTCGATTTGATTCGATTCGATTCTGTTCGATTCGATTCGATTCGATTCGATTCGATTCGATTCGATTCGATTCAATTCAATTCAATTCAATTCAATTCAAATCAATTCAATTCAAATCAAATCAATTCAATTCAATTCAATTCAATTCAATTCAATTCAATTCAATTCAATTCAATGCAATTCAATTTATTTATTCAAACACGAGTAACACATACATGCAGATGGTAGGTACAATAAGATAAGGGTTTCCGTGTTTTATTTGCTCACTTTACAGCAGAAATACTAGTTGAATTAAGAAAACCGGCCAAGTACGAGTCGTACTAGCGCACGAAGGATTCCGTACCATTATCTATACAACATTTGAATATTTCAAGCGTCACCTGTTGCCGTTATGTTATTAATTTGAAGCCAAAAATGGCAAAAAAATCACGTTTCTTGTATGGAAGCCCCCTTTAAAATATTAATTTTATTCTGTTTTATTATTTGTTGTTATAGAGGGAGCAGTACATCATCTGTAAAAATTTCAACTGTCTAACTATCACCGTTCTTGAGATACAGCCTGGTGACAGACGGATGGACGGACGGACGGACAGCGGAGTCTTAGTAATAGTGTTCCTTTACCCTTTGTGTACGGAACCCTAAAAAATCTGATATGCATTAGATATCAAAAAGTATTTGCATATAAATAAAAAACTAGTTACACCCCAAATTGACTTATCGTTGATCTGCAAATACTATTTTTGATAGAAAGAAACCCTTATCTGTTGTGTGATAAATAAGGTGTTTGTAGGATTCTATTCTAATTTATATTTAATAATTTTATTGTCCTGCACTACTGATATACGCTGATTGGATTTATTTTGTCGCGCATATTTGGAATATGTTCGTGTGCGGTTAAATACCACCTTTACTTATATGTACTTTGAACCTCCCTTTCGTTAAATTAACTCAGACGATATAAGCCAGAACCGAGTATCCAAACCACCCCCGGTAGCACCGTTGGTACGGACGCAGCCCGTGCTTAGTTATGACAGCCTGCATACTATCACGGCGATTTATAATATCGCTATGTAAATAAGTTTGTGGCTAAGGGGAGGAAACAGAGAATTTTTATTCTTTGAATTCGGTTTTAAGAATTAACCTACCTCATGCTGGCCAGTTGTAAAATGTGGTTTTACTAGTGAGGAGTTTTCAAAAATGGAATCTTTTCTGAATGTTGTACTTTTTCTTTTCCTTATAGACTAAGATTATTTGGTGCGCATAAGGGCGGTTACACACGGGCGGCACATGTGCCGACGGCAGCCATCGACGCGCCGACGGCAGTCACCGACATGTCAGCGTCGAATATCCGCGGTAGCTGCCGTCGGCACACTGTTAAGGCACACAATTAAGACTGTATTCCCAATTTTATAGAGACCGGTTTTGACAAAATACTGCTTCTATAGATACAGTGTTTTGCCATAACAAGCTCACTGTTTTTTTATGTCAGGTAATTGTAGATGCAGTGTTTTGTCATAACAATCTCACAACGTGCAGCCTACCTCATCCTTAACCAACTCTTTGTACAAAACACTGCAAATGTAGTTGCAGTGTTTTGTGAAATCAATTATTCTGCTTAGCTGGGCCTTTACGTCATAACATAACACGTTTTAGGCTGTAAATTCAATAAATAACATACTTTTTTTATTTCTTGTTACGGCATAATTATGTGTACTATTATTAAACACATATAAAAATTTCGAAGTAATCTGTTTATATTAGACGTATTTATGCGTAAATTTCGTAACAAAATGTTTTTTGCGTTTTATGGAAAATGTCTGTCTTCAAATTACAGTGTTTTGTCATGACACGGCAGAGTTGGCACAAGTGCCGCCCGTGTGTAAGCGCCCTTATGTGCACCAATTAATAATCTTAGTCTATATGGAATGTAGCCTGGCTAGAAAAAATAAGTTCTTTTTATATATGTTTTTGAGAAAATATGTAATTTTGAGAGCCTGGGCTACATATTTCGATTTGGGCTGCTTTAAATAATTTTTAAAGATAAAAAAGAACCAAAGTCTACAAAATCGAAAGTAGGTATATCACGCACGGAAGTACGTCATCAACTGATATTCTACGAGCTATCATTTTCTAGTGGTACTCTGACTCGACACAAGAACTCTTTAACAAACAAAACTAAAATTACTCCTTATGTGTGCGCTTGCACACATTAGAAGTCATTTTAGCAGTAAAAGAGGTTATACTTGTTTTTTTTTCGAAATATCGAGATGTCAAAGTGTTGGCGTTTTTTATTAAAAATATTAAACCTACTTCAAAAATGACGTGTGTAACATTAGAATATCGAATTACTCATTCACATAAATACAAGAAATCAGTGAATATATTTATAAATTTTTAATTGTAGCATTATATATTTCCTCCTCAATTAATTTAAAATTTACTGAAATTAATACATCTGTATTAATACATATATCTGCGCAATTTGCTTTTTTTTATGTGCAATAAAGTGTTCTCTATCTCTAAATTACAATACAAGGATATTCATTCACTGGCTAGAAACATAAGTAACCAAGTATTTATTTGACAATACATGGGACTGTATACAATGTAACAACATATAGGTACGTGTTATTAAAATAACGCAAAACATGAAAATCGGTTGCATTCGCTTCTTTACTATCGATATTAACTTCCAATACCTGGTAAAAAAACTTATCCCGTTTTTTTTTAGCTTCAATTGCTTAAAAAAAATTGAGAAACTTTTTTTGTTAAACTTTTGCTTCTTGGAAGTGTCTTAATTTTCGATACCGAATATAATTATACAGTCTTATTTATAAAAAGTCGACTCCACTAAAACACTCTTAAGTTGGCATTAAAGCCGGTTTATGTCAGGACTTCCTGCTACAAGCCGGCATTAACTCCGATGCAAAAGTGTTTTAGTGTATTCACTTTTACAGATAAGACCGATAGTTTACACGTTTCGCATTGTTCCAATAACACAGTGAATAATTTGGTACATCCGTTGCCGTCTCTCTACAATAAAAATCAAAAGAATTGTTTAATTTATTCCTATTTCTATAACTCATGCCCGATTCCGTAAAACAATTTGCATCGAAAACTTTTTCGGTGCATTTACATTCGTGTTACAATTTCAAATATTAACAATTCCCACGCTTAACGCTATGATAATTCTCTTTAGAGGAAAGTTAACACTAGTTAACGTATTTTGTGAAAATGTCCTCAAAAATGTCGCTGCCTGTACGTAATACGGAGAAGTTTGTAAAGAGGGTCGAAATTTCACCGATGCCGGCACTTGCAAATTAGCTCAGTTGGGAGAGCGCTGGTACAGTAAGCCAGAGGTCGCGGGTTCAAGTCCCAGCATGGGTGGAATTTTTAGCCTCTAAATAGGTTTTTAAAACGTACCTTGTTCTTAGTTTAACATTAGTAGGTAGATAAATGAAGTCTATTCTATATAATCACTATTATACTCATTACGAACACTATTGTAATGACAACTGAACACAATTAAGGAGAATGTAGTTCTTATAAAATACTACCTGACCAAGGCCGAGATTCATACAATTACATACCGTTGTTTATTATAACAATCCGAGGTACATTGCGTAGCAGAGTCGTTTCATTAAATGTGTGGATTAATCGACCTTGCGATGTACATCTAATTGTCATAGTAAACCATGAATTGTAGTTTTATGAAACAGGCCCCAGGCAAACGTTGTTTTGCTATATTAATTAGTCTCAGACCTCCCAAATATACACTAAAAAATCGGTAAAGCCGTTTCGGAGGAGTTCTATAACAAACACTGTCACACGAGATTTTTATATATTAGATTACATACATATAGTAAAGTTAGTCCTTATATGTTATTACACTGCATACTAGATTGATACATTAGCTATAGAGTTTTAACACCTTGTTATTAACTTCGAGTTATTAAAGAGAGCGTGGTCCTTTCTGCTTAACTTCGTCCAAATGGGGAGCAGAAATTGTGATCGAAGACTAGCGGTCACGCTTAAGCAAGGAAGTTTTTCTTCGAAGTCAAAGTAACAACTTAAAATTCGTATTCCTGCTCTTGTTCATCATCTTCATCACCATCATTACTATTAAAACCGTTCGACTCAATCTCCTCCAGCAAATTGACCTTCTTTATCGTAACCTTCACGAGATCCCGCAGAATTCTCTTTATATCCTCATCGTGCGAGATCAGTCCTCTGATATGCTCCTTCGTGGAGTCCATGCCTCTTCTGGTGCCAATGACTGGGTGAATGAGCTGCGGTGTGTTCTTCTTTTTCGTTCTAGATTTGTGGTGTACTGGTGGTTGGACAACGGGGGAGGGGGGTTCCGGGGGCGGCTGCATTGAGCGCGGATGGTGCGTGACCACTGGCTGCTGTTGCTGCATCGGCGGTTGCTTCTGCCGCAGCATGAAGGACGAGGAGGGATTGTCGTTGCACTCGCAGCAAATCGAACAGCACATCTTCGGGCAGGGGCAGGACGGTCGCTCTTGTGCCACCTGTGGGGAAAGACGTTGTGATTGAAATAAATACAATTATATTTTAGTAGCTGTCCCGACGCACTTTGGACCGCCACAGAATCCGTTTATACGATTCTTGCTCAACGCCTTCAATTTTTAAAACACAACGTTCGCTTGCAAAACGCCATCTATTTTAAATTTAAATTAGATATTATCTCACGGGAACACATTACCGGGATGTGAAGTATGCTATGTCTCAATTCAGGTCTATCTGTACGCCAGGTTTCATATAAGTCCGTTCAGCCGTTATTGTGTGATTGAGTAACAAACATCCATACATCTTCACAAACTTTCACATTTATAATATTAAGTAGGATTACAACGTTTTACTGAAATAATGCAAAACCTGAAAACTGTTTCTTCAATATCGATAATGAAATCGCTTCCAATAAGCAAAAGTTTAAATTCAGTTTTTTATTTTTAATACAAATATATAGCCACAAGTCTCAGCATCAACACGAACAACTATTACTAGGTAGTGAAATAACGCCATTTTGTTTCATCGAGTACATATTATATCTAAAATAATAATATCTACAATTAAAACCCTGATGTTCAAAACCCCTAAAATTACAACACCTAATGGTTGGTTGATCTAAAGTCAAAATGGCGAAAGTTCTAAATATACAGGGCGTCCCAAAGTTATGGGCCATGAAGGGAAAGTACCTAATATCGTAGATAGGGTATTTTGCTCAAAGAAGACTTTATGTTATTTTTAAAAGTTAGTAATTCTGCATTCAAAGATTTTCTAAAAATTACTTGCCTTGTCTGGGAATCGAACCGACTTAAATGTAAAAAAATAACACCCCTAATTTTATAATTCCAATCGAAAGAATGGCCAAAAAATAATAACTCTTCTTAAATAACATAGTATTTTAAAAGAAAGGAACAGCGTGAAATTAATCATTTTAATCAAATTAAAATCATGCATGAAACTGCCGTAGTCAATTAAGTAGGTATTTTTTTGTAAATTAATTAATTAAATGCTCAAAATGTGATCCCTCTTGTCTTACGCAAATCGCCAATCTTTTAATGAGTCCGCTGCCTGTTGATTTTCTTATCTTTTTATGGTGAATACTCGATATGATATGGCAAAATCCTGTTTGTAACTCGCCCACGTTCTCATATCGCTTTTTGTATAGCATATCTTTCACGTATCCCCAAAAGAAGAAATCTAATGGTGTAAGGTCCGGGGATCTGGCCGGCCATCTAATCGGTCCATTCGTACCAATCCAAGTAGGAAAACATTCATTTAGAAAATCTGCTGCTCTCCGACTATTATGAGCCGGAGCTCCATCTTGTTGGAAAATTAAGTTATCTTGCTCCGCAGCGGAAAGATTTCTTATCTCATCTCTTACAATTTGAAGTATTTCTAAATACTTTTCTGTGTTCAAGGTTCCATGGTAAAAATGGATTAGGAAAACCCGGTTTTTTAAAAGTCCGCACCAACAGTTGAATGAAAAACGCACTTGGTTATTCGTTTCAGTGATTCGTAGGGGATTTTCTTTAGACCAAATACGATTATTGTGGCGGTTATACATACCGTTATTGCTAAAGTTAGATTCGTCTGTCCAAATAATATTATCCAAAAAATTTGGATTTTCGAGCAAGCGTGCCTGGATATCAAGACAGAAATTTTTTCTCCTTTCTGTATCGCCTGGAAGTAATTTTTGAACCAATCTTCCTTCAACATAACTCTTGAAACTCCAATTTCATTTTCTCCTTCTCTCACCGATGTTTTCGGAAAAGCCGAAAAGTAAATTAAGATATTAAGTTCTTCGTCGTTGATCGTATGGTTTTCTTGCTGTGGTTCTCTTGAGCGTTTATCGAAACGTCCCAGAGTTTTCAAATTATTCACAAGCCTTTTCAAAACCTTACGAGACGGTGTTTGTCTGTCAGGATATTTTACGCTATACCAGCGCAAACTTCGAGAGATATCTTTATCGTTCAAAAAATATGCTTCCATTAGATCAAAACTTACTTGATATGCTATGTCCGCAATAAATTAACACAATAACACGTGTGTAAGTGAATTAAAACTAAACAGATAAATATCGGAAAAGCAAATTCTTGCACAGACTTCCATTTTCAAATTTAAGAACAACAAGCAAACAATTGCATAGACTGTTCCATTTTCAAATTTAAGAACAACATTTAACAATTTGTCTTCTTTTTAAAATATCTTAAAAAGCATGCATTCAAACAAACGCTCTCATAAATTGTTACATTTTCAAATTTAACAAGAACATTATTTTTGTTTTAAATTTGGCTTGTGTCTAGCTTACCAAGGACGTATTGAAATACTAAATTTTATTATTTTATCTACACTTCCACTTATAATAAGGAAAACTATGCTATAAAGTATTTTATGAAGTGGGTACTTATTTACGAATAATCAATACTATCTATGGAATGATAATATCGCTACTTTTCGAACGTCGTCGTCGGCAATAAAAAACTTTCTTGAAATTTGACTCAAACATTTTACGTTGTTCCTTTCTTTTAAAATACTATGTTACTTAAGAAGAGTTATTAGTTTTTGGCCATTATTTCGATTGGCATCATAAAAGTAGGGGTGTTTTTTTTTTACATTTAAGTCGGTTCGATTCCCAGACAAGGCAAGTATTTTTTTGAAGTATTAGGTGTTGTAATTTTCCTCTTCTTCCTGAGATTCCAATCATATACCTACTGCGATCGCCAACCCGCCTGCCAAGCGTGGCGATTATGTCAAAACCCCTCATGGTTATGAAAACCATGAAGGAGGCCTGTGTCCTGCAGTGGGCGTCTGGTGATTGATGATGATGATGATGTGTTGTAATTTTAGGGGCTTTGAGCATCAGGGTTTTAAGTGTTGATATTATTATTTTAGATATTGTAATATGTACCCGTTTCATCTTTTACGTATGTTTTTAGTACACTCTAAGCCCTGGACGAACAAAGTCGCAGGCGAGGTCTTTGATAGGAGATGAAATCGAATTTCCAATAACATCAAAGTACTTATGGCATAGTTGACATTGTAACATGCGATTTAGCAGAATTAACCCGGCGTGAGTGAGGTCGGGTGTGTCATACCCGAAAAGTTTTGAAACGCAGATTATTTTATGTATTATTGCCATGGTCCTGACGTTTCAGTAGCCTAAGGATGCAAAGAGCTAGGTACACCGTCGAGCTTAGTGTTGCGCCGCCGGTGACGGTAGATACACGATAGGCAACTTTGGTGCTATTTTACATGATGTCTTAAGACTTTTCGGTTACTTTTTACTTATAATAATAGGAATAATAGTGTCTATTATTATGTTGATTTACCATACGATTTTACACGAGAGGAACTCAAAAAAAATTTAAGTTTTGATATTTTACTAACCTTTTATTTTTATGTATATTTTTTTTTATATTAGCCACTTTGTTATTCCATTAAAAAAAACGCCTTTTGTAGTTAATGCTGGTTATTTACTCATTTTGTTGAATGATTATACTGTCATTAATATGGCTGAAGTCAAATACGAAAATTGCACAATCATAGTATCAAAAATTTAACATCATAGTTTCGGGTATCTCATACCCACCTCATAACTGGTGTAACAATGTCTCACTTCACTTACGCCAGGTTAGCTAGCTGGCTGTACGGGATTGCCGGCTTGGCTATTAGAAAGGATGCAACTTTTTTCGAAATAAAAAAATATACGGTACCGATTCCTGTGACAGATGTCGTTAAAGGTCGTTAAAGTCGACATCACATCATATCCTGGATCAGATTTAAAAAAAAAACAATCTGAGTGTCATAGATTTCGGCCATCGTAGAAATAGTACTTTTATTTTTTTAATATCATCAGAAAAGACCTCGTTCCCGCGCGCTTCTGTTTTTTTTTGCGTTCAAACTTTTCTTGTTTGTGGGTATTTTTGGCGGCCCAAATTTTCATCCCATTTGCTCTTTTTTTTTAAGTGCCCATTTTTAGTCACACGTTCCTGTTCACCGATTTGTTGTGTTCTGTTTGTTTGTTTACTGTGCACCGATTTTCCCGCCATTTCCCCGAGCTTTATGAATCCTCGTGCACCGGCCTGTTAGATGAGTTCTTGTGATCTTTAACATACCAACAAGTTTTCCCGGCTATTTGCATCCGTTGGAATAGAATGGTTTCAATATTGGACGATAACCAAATGAATATATAACTAAGCAGTACCTTTAATTTTATTTGCGAAAATCACGATCACACCTAAACATTGGTAAACTTTCGTCCCGTTTCATTTCACGTCGTTTTTAAATTTAAACCAATCTATTTTTATGTAGGAACTGCCACTTGATGCATTCCCTTAAATCAATATTTTTATTTTGGGCAACAAGATTCAATTAATAATTACGAAATTAATAATTTAAAATTAATTTAATATGAATGTTAAATAGCCATACATTAATAAGAATATCATCATCAACCCATTATGTCCCCACCGAGGGGCACGGGTCTCTTCCCTGAGGAAGGTATAGGCCATACTCCACCACGGGGGCCAAGTCCGGATTGGTGGAGGCTTGTAGACTAGTGGCTCGTCTACTGTCAGAAGTTGTCAAGCCGCCCTAAGGCCTCTGACTTGGCTTAACGACTGCCATCTATCGACGGCAGCCGGCACCAACAGCTTAACGTGCCTTGCGAAGCACGGAACCGCTCGGAAAAATGCCACTAGCGTTAGGCATAGACGGCGACCCATCCATGCACTGAACGCGCCCAGTGTTGCTTAACCCTCGTGATCGTTTAAGATTACTCAGGCAGCCGGGGCTACGAGCGATTCAATATGCTACCATTAAATATTGTTTTTAAATGTGAAGTGAATAAAATAATACCCGCATAGGCATGGGTGAAATAGTGGGAGGGGGCGCTGTGGTCTTCAGCTTGGCTTCCTTGTAGTAGAGCAGGTTCTCTATGCTTCCTTCCTCTGAAGAAGACGAGGTGTGATGACGGCGGCAAGTCAGCTGATTGGTGTGGAGCAGGAGCAGTACCATCTGGAAGGAGAGAGATAGGCAACCTATAGGGTGGTTACTTCAGATGGGTCACCAAGGGGGACTACTGGAACTAGGCGTACTTAACAGAATATTTGTGCCTGCCAAAAAGTGTGTAACCTCCTTGCTAATTCTAACTTATAATTTTTCGATCATTCGTCTTTTGTTTTTCTTCTTGTAATATATTTGCAGAAGATTTACATACATAAGCAGCCTCTATACGTCCCACTGTAGGGCACAGGCCTTCTCTCAGGGAGACTAAATATAGGCTTAATCACCACGCGTGCCCACCGCGGACTGGCGATTTCAGACGCTGAAGTATGTGAATAGCTCAGACACTTAGGTTTCCTCACGATGTTTTCCTTCACCATTGGCGAGTGGTATTGCTACTATAACTTCACAAATGTAGATAAGTTAGAAAACAAAGTTATAGGTACATGCCCGCACTGGGAATCGAACCTGGGTCTCTCACTTCCGAGTCCAATGTTCTACCCACTAGGCTACCACCCACTGTTCTGTGCTACCACCGCTGTAGAAGATTTACATAAGAGATAAATCTCTTCACAGAGCAAAATATAAAGTAGGTAATGTAACTTTGCTAGGTTTCTTTTTTTAAGTACCTTAAGTGAGTAAAGTAAAAATATATTTACGGTTAAACAACATGGAGATGAAACAATGTGTACGGGTCATTTTATTATATAATGATATTGAAATATGCGTAAACTTTAAAGCGGATTCCACATTAGCCTAGAGCCTGTCTTTAAATATGAAATATTGATAAAGCGAATAAGGTTTGCCAGGATCCCTAGTCTTTGCCTACCCCTCCGGAGTACAGGCGTTTATGTGTGTTTGTGTATTTAGGTTGGTTCAGAGTTCTTTCTTTTGAGGTCAATGACCCTGTTTTCTGAGTTACTTTTGTGAATTTCTATTAGCAATGCATCTCACTTTCTCACTTTGTGAAAGAAAGCGTTGTAATGAAACCTAAAACCTCCAACTTGTATTAGAGTTAAATGGAAAAAAGAGATGGACTTATTCTGACATATTAACAGTTTCTCGCTCGACCCTGTATCGGTGTGAAATGACAGAAAGAGATGGACGAAGTGCGTTCTGAAATTATTTACGTGGTCGTATATTAATGGAATGGAAACCTTTTTGTATACGCCCACGTAAATAATTTCAAAGTCAAAGTCAAAAATTTTTATTCACTATAAAAACTAAATGTTTACTTAATGAACGTCAAAGCTGTCAAAGCTGTTAGTTTCACAATTAATAGATTATGCGGAGAAGCTAACAAAGAAACTCCACATTTATTCTTTTCAAAACAGGTTTGCTTAATTAACAGAGTTTTCAACTTAAAGTTACACTACACTAGATACAATCGTTCCTGTTAATTTCAGAACGCACTTCGTCCATCTCTTTCTGTCTGTTCCTGATTTTTACATCGTTCATACTACGTATAAGACGTTACCCGTAGTGAGATGCAATACTCATTCATCATCATCAGCCATTTGACGCCCACTGCAGGACATAGGCCTCCCTCATGGTTTTCCTAACCATGAAGGGTTTTGCCATAATCGCCATGCTTGGCACGCGGGTTGGCGATCGCAGTATTCTGTCGGAATCTCAGGAAGACGATGCTGCCCGTGTTTTCCGTGTGGCGTCGCATTAAGAGTAACGCCACTCCATTTCCTTCCGTGGATGTCGTAGAAGGCGATTAAGGAAATAAATTACAAATACTCATTGCACAATGAATAAATAGCATTACAAAAATAACAACCTTTAATAACAACCCTTTTTTGCTGAAAGCAGGTTATTGTAGTTTTTCGTAGTTATTTGCGCCTGCCAAAAAGCCTGTAACGCCCCTGTTAGTTCTAACTTACTTTTTCTGCCATTCGTCTTTTGTTTTTAATCTTTTAAAAATATTAACGCAAGTCACATGTTTTATTTTAACAATTATTGAAAAATCGTCATATTTTTTCTACGACGATTTACAGGAAAGATAAATCTCTTCAGTAGTTTATTTTATACACGTACACAAACCCTTTTTTACTGCTTCTCCGGCTTTCCAATGTTTGCTGGAGGACATCTCTTACAGAGATAAGTTTGCCTTTGTGCATGTTATTTCTTATATAATGTCCTGTTCAATGTTTTGTGTGCAATAAAGTATAATTAGTTAATTAATTAACCTGTGATTATAAAATTTTAAAATATTATTGATTGATTATTTTTTGATAACGTCAACCTAGTACAGTCATCATCAGATCAACCTTTAGAGTTTTATTGCAAAGTGAACCTTAACGTACCTGTAACTTTCCTCTGTGCTGTAACTGATTAAAGTGCACATATCAACAAAGGTTGATACGGTCCGTATAAAGGTCGGCTATATGTACTTACCTAGTGTTTGAGTTTTAGCGTTTGAGTGTAAATCACCTCTAGGGACTACCTTGCAGCTAGATGAAAAATCTTAGGAGACCACATCTTACTTTTGGGGCAATATGCATTTAAACATCTTAGAAAACAATGTCCCAACTATTTTATTTAATACTGCTGATAGGGATTCAAGGTACTGGACTAACTGAAGTTAAAGTTCTAGAAAGCCGAAAATAAAAAGTAAATACTTTTGTCATTTTCCTCGCGCCAATATTGATTTATCCACTGATCACATCCACTCGGAAACCATATGTTTTTCAATTGTCAGTCACGTTAAAACAAATTTTTCCCCATGAATGAATACAAAAAATACAGCAAATATTACTTACGGAGTTTAGATGACTCGGTAATTGTAAACCGTTGTGCTTCAACTTTATCACGCATCAAAGTAATCAATGGGATTGAAAACAACACAACAACTGACTATCGACGCGTTATTACAGAAAATTTCTCACCATATCGAATATATTCATTATTCCAGCGGCCGCGTGTTCGCACTCCTTCGTAAAGTTATTGTCGCGATAATAGCACTTCAGGAAATGGCCCTCGACGGTGTTTATAAACAGAACTACTCACTGAACACAAGAGGCCTATTCTCTAAGCTTTTACGGAGAAAAATGCTGTTTATTCCTCTCGAAAAATTGTTGGCTATTCTCGTCAAGGCTTTGAGACTCAACCACTTGAAAGAAAAAGAACGAATGACATTTATTGTAACAAATTAATACATCACAAGAAAGAAAAGACATACCATTTAGAGTTACAAATAAGGAAGAAAATAACTGACAGAAATATATTATAGAACAGGACAAGGTTAGAGCGTGGGTCCAAGTTGCTATAAAGGGTATTTATCCTTTTTTAACTGGCTATGAGCTCCGCTTCTGCTGATGAGATTAGAGACTGTTGCAGAACTATACCGCATATTGCAGAAAGCAGAACTATACAGCATATTGCAGAAAGGTCAACCAACAACAACAACTTAGAAATCGCGAAAAAAATATCAACTGTTCCCTGTTCCATCCTAAAGTTACTACGGCATTAAAATGTGTGGAGCACCTAATGTTTTTTTCGTGATTTCGAAGATTTTCCCATAGCAAAAGTTGTTCGTATTATCTCTCTGAGAGAAGGCCTGTGCCCTAGTGTAGAACTTACATAGGTTGCTTATAATTGTCGAGTAGAATGCCCTACTTTTGGATGTATATAGGGATTATGTTACACCCTATTTAGATAGTATTACTAATACAAATTAAGTTGTTTGTTATTAACCTAATATGAATACCACATGGATACATAATACGAACTTTCAAAATAAACGATGTATTAAATTAGAAAAAAAGAAAGAAAGAACACATTTATTCAAATTGTCACCGAAATATAGAGTAAACAAGTAAACAAACAAAATACACGAAAATCAACATAGCAACAGAAACAAAACAATCGTGAAGAGAACAGGTTAGGCATATGGAATCTAAGGCAGTCGGGTACCATACAATTAAAAGCCTTTGTTGTTATAAATCCTCTGGGCGGCAAGTTCCATCCGCCTATTGTATTCCTTCAACTCCAGCAGCCGATCTAAGACTCTTCTAAAGTAGGGATGGTAGTATTTCTTCAGCGGCCCTTTCGTCTTCCATCCCTGTACAAAAATAGGGATTATTTTCGCTCGCGATATTTACTTCACGCAGTTCTATACGAACTGGACAAATAACTTTGGCACTGTCAACATTTTCTTAAAAATATTATAAAAATTAAATCAAAATCACATGAAGAGTCAAATAACGCTTTCTTTATTCTATCCTAAACTTAGACCCGCCTCGTAAATAAATATTCCGGATTCAATTTCCAATCGGGAACTCCAAACGCAGCAAATCTGTACTTATTCTGTACAAAGTCCTACAGCCGTGTGAAAATTTGAAAATTATCCTTACGGAGTTTTTTTGTCTACTTGCTTGGATAAAAAAAAAACTTTGGCCTTTGCATCTATGTAATGAGATGATTTACCTATACAGCGTTCAGTGGCACCACCACTCACACTAGATAGGTGAAGGGATCACTTGGACGGTGCAGTGCGTGCTTAGATAGTTAGTTAATAAAAATAATGTATTTACACTTGCACACACACAAAAATGTAAAAGACAAAGCATAAGCAGAGTACAGCAGGTACAAGAAATAAGACAACAAAGAGATAAACAAGCAAGGTACTACTAAGTACCGTCGTCGGATAGGTAAGGCATAGTATGTTGAATACTAGTCAAGGTCGGCTTTTTCCACTTCTTAAATGCCTATTAAATTGAATTTTCTACGAACAATTTTAGTTACATACATACATACATACATACATACATAAACTCACGCCTATATCCCACAGGGGTAGACAGAGACCAGGGACTGAATAGGGTCATATTGCCTTATTCTACAGAATTGTCCAAGTCAGCCTTATAATTCCTGGTGTACATACAATAAAAAATATTTAAGAGCAGTCAAACTGTTATAGCATACAATCGAGTTACTTATGTATAATTACCTAACAGTAAAAGGATAAAAAGGAAATGCCTAAAGTTGGCGGGAAGATAACATGGATAAAATAGGTAAAAAAACTTCACGTAGAAAGAAAATTATGGGACTGATGTTGAAAATCAATCAAAAATCGAATTGGCATCGAATTTCCGAGTTATGTAGTATTGGTTAATTAATGAATTTGTCTTAAATATGCTTGGAAAATTGAGGATTATTTGACAACCCTTATCGAGATTCGAGATAAATCGTAATTGCTGTACTGGCCAAATACATGCGAGCAGCGGTCGGCAAAAGTTGATGAAAATCCATATCTGTCGTATTTTAGTGGCCAAATAAACTACATAGTAAACTCATATCTGTCGTGTAATTTAGTAATATAATTATTGGTGGCTATCACGGAATCATATCATATAGGTTTTGATGTATAAGTTTAAGATGATTTGAGAAAAGATGGTCAGCGTGGAGTTTTTTTTTTTCCCGCTGCCTTTTTCTCCACTACAAGGCCCGAAGACAGCGGCTAACACACAGAACAATTCCGTGGGCTAACATAGTAACATAGTACATTGACATTCTGCAAACAGAATATAAATTCTTTACGTTGAAATACATTATTGATTTCTGATTTCTGAAATGAATGATCTTTTACTCCGAAACATGGCAACCAAGGAGATAACTTATCAAAGGATTTATTTAAATTTCGAACTGCCTTGCAAATAGAAAGCGGGAAAAATTATTGTTATTCGTCATTGATTTTAAAAAGTAAAACGTTCTGCCTATGTGCTAATGCTTAGTTTTAATTTCCGCGCATTATTTGAGAAAAGTACTATACAAGCTTTGGCCTTGATGGGCATTGATGGACTTACGTATGTGTGCCTTGGCTTTGCCCCGGTCCACATTTACACGTTCGTCCATCAATGCCTCTTGCTGGCCGCTGCAGTAATGTCCTATAGCTATTGTGTTAAAAACATATGTTACGCTTAGCGGTTGCAGATGCTTCCATTTCCACCTTTTCACGTTATTTATTATTATCAGAAAAACGTTATTTAGGCTAATGTAATCTCCTCCATTTAGGTATACTTTAATAGTTATTTTCTCCTCACGTAGATATTTATTATAACTTATTTATGTATGTTTATCATAACTATATATGTGATAGTTTATGTAGGTATACTGTTATTTATATAATTATGTATTTTAATATTCATATTTCCACCGACTACCCGTCTCTCTTTCCCTTCAGAATTTTTCCATCATACGGCTGTCTGGAAGAAATAGCTTCGCCAATTGCCAATTGTACTGTAGCTTTTTAAATATTTTATGTTGTGTTTTTCCTGGTACAATAAAGAATATTTTTATCTAATCTAATGGTCTTTAAAGTCTATAACGGATTATGTCTTGGATCCCATCAGGGCTTACCCTTCTTACCTGCTTCCTATCGTCTTTCTCTCTCCACTCAGCGCAGCTGACGTACCACCAGGGTTGAGGAAATTCTGGCACTCGGTAAGCGCTCATCATCTTCTCGCAAAAGTCCTTGCTTGGCACCTGCATGTTGTCTTTTCCGATTATAAATTGGGGCTCTTCCCGTAGACCAGTGGCGTACGAAACCGAGACATAGATTATGAGCAGAATCAGGCTCGTGGTCTATGGAAAAAAGAGAGCGTATGACAAAAGTAAAATTATCTCTGTAATTATTCTAAGTAAAACATCATTTTTTAATGTACAATAATGTGTTCTCAGAGCGGTGGTAGCCTAGTAGATAGAATATTGGACTCGGAAGCGAGAGACCGGTGGTAAAATTAGAACTTTTATCTGTCGTTTACGTTTATAAAAACTCTGCTGCAGTCACCACATTCAACAAGTATAAAGTTAAAAATGGTTGTATTTAGCTCTAGTGTACAAGTATACCTATAGTTCTATTCGGTTTTTTTACGCGCGTCTATGCAACAAGGCTAACAGCTATCGACGCTACCCACGTCAAAATTAAAAAAATCAATAAGTACCTCCATTGTAATTTCCCGGGCACTGATGACACTGTTACCAAAGTAAAAAACAGCTGCCAAAATTCAAATTTCCGGATTGGACCCTTCCGTGGGGTGATCAAATCAAAATTTTAATTGCCATTGATATTTTCCCAGGAAACCATCAAGTTAATCAAAATATCACGAAGATAGCATTTATTACGTGTTTATTGCTGTTGTTCCGCTGAAAGTTCAACACTGCCGTTAATTGGTTTGTTATAGGCGCGTGGAGTTTGTTTGGCTTTATGCAAACTGTGGGCAGATAAAATAATTATTTTAAGTGACAGAAGTATTGAGAGCTAGATTGGCTATCTATAGGGCAGTGCTGGCCCCAACAATTATATATGGTTGCGAGACTTGGGTATAGCAGAAGAATTAAGAAGGCAGCATCATCATCATCAGCCATTTGACGCCCACTGCAGGACAGAGGCCTCCATCGTGGTTTTTAACCATGAAGCAAGGCAAAAAAGGCATAACAAGTAACATAAACAAGTACAAAGGAAAAACAAGTCACAAATACAACATACGACAAGGCTAAGTCAAAGCGTCAGAGTGCATCCTGTCCATCCTATCGAGCTGATGTGAGTGGAAGGACCGATAAAGAACGTCCCAGGTGGACTTCGACTAAATAAAAGATGTATTAGCAAAGGCCAAGACAGAAGTACCCGAAATCGGCGTGCGTGCATGTAACGACAAAGTAATGTTGATGAAGCGGAAGATTTCTGTCAGGATCATGGATAGTAGCAAACGCTGAGCTTAACCTCCGGGATATAGGTGTAAGTATATGCAATGTTATGTAAGTATAAAACTTAAATTAAAAATTAAAAAACCCCCGACAAAAAAAACTAACTCTTAAAAAGTAAAACCGCATCAATATCTCTAATTTCAGCCCAATCAAACCAAACACAATTTTCGGCGGTCATTTTTTTTCCACCATTTTGTTTTTTTGTATCGCACTTAAATTTGCCGGGGGTGTACGTTGTTTTAGTCAAAGCACCATCCCGATATCTCTTACCGTTTTTTCAGGCAGTTGACCAGGTTCATAAACGGCTGTGTGGATTTCCATCAAACATGGCTAAGAACCATCTCGATCAATGTAGCTTTTAATTAAAAAAACCGCACCGAAATTGCTTGATCCGTTTAGGCCCTACTACGGAACGTATAGACACACAGACATAGGCTTCACACTTATAACACCTCTCTTTGCGATGCGTCGGGGGTTAATAAATGATTCTAATTGATAATGTGTGTGATTAAATTAAGGCATTTTATACATTATGAGCCTAACAACCTATAAAATATTGAAAGTTTAAATGGAGAGTCGGCGAACTAAAGCACATAAGTACAAAAGCACCGACTATATCCTACCTGCAATCCACTCTATCCAAAGGTTGTCTGGAAGAGATCGCTCTAAGTGATAAGATCACCAATTGTATACCACTACTTAGATATAAGAAACCATCCGTTAATCTTTCTCCTGGTTCTGCATTTATGTGTTCTCTATCTATCTATAAGTCAAATTATCTTTAAATTATTGTTCTTTACAACATAAGTAATTAAAATAGTAGATTGCTTAATTTAAAAAAACATGTTTGTTCAATTCCTTGTTTCATGAAAGCTATCCATTAATATAATGAAGATAAAAAAATATAGAGTAATTTTGTAATAAGTTATTTCACTGGTTCAAAAATTTGTGTTACGTACTTATGTGTTTTAGTTCGTCGACCCTAGAAATAGCTCATGCTATCTTTGGCGATAAATACCTACGTGTGGAGACACAATCGGTTTTTCGACCGCTTAAGCTTCCCAGAGATTTCCCCACCCCACTCCTAAATGAAAATCCACTAATATGGGCAAAATCAAACATTGGCACTAAGTGCTCTGCTAACGTGACCGCACAAGCGTGCGCGCGGCCGCATGCTTTTGAGCCGGTATTGGTATTCCACCGGCTTGCCTTAGGCCTCTTCCTAAACAACGCATTTGCTAGCTGCAAGTCTGCAAGACTATTGTGGAGTTCACATGAGATGAGATAAGATAAAAATAAAAACGCATTCAAATAACCACACCTTGAACAGGTGAGAAGTAGTGGTTGCACAGATATAATAAAGATACGCACTATACTAAAAAAATATACAAATACAAAAACATGAAAAAATAACAAACTCATACATTTACGGCAACTCAAATAGAAAAGTTACAAATTTACATTACAGGCTTAGCCTAATTCGATATTATTATGTATGCTACTTACATTAGTGACAATGATATCTTAATTCTTATATAATACTTAAACTAACCTGTATAATAATTATTAAACTAACCTGTATACTTTAACATAATATAAACATTTATCACTAATTACTAACTTAAATACGGATTCACAAGTAAGTGAATCGAGACCAGAGTCAATAATGAAATAAGTATTTTTACAACAAGTACTCCATTATACAAACAGGGCTGCTCTCTTGAACTCACCCAGAGCAACATGGAATTGGCCAGTTTGGCTCGAGATAACATTTAGAGTGCGGAGTGCGCGTCAGTGGCGCCTGCGCCAGCCGGTTAGTGCGCGCGCGCTGCACCGACACAGTGCCCCTAGCAACACTGGATTTCAAATGCTGGTATTGCCAGGGCTTGGTCCCTCCTTACCCTCAGTTCGTTGTACCCTACGGTAGAATAAATAGTGTAGGGTACAACAATCCGTGTGGCGTCGTGTTAAGAACACTCCACTCCACTCCATTTCCTTCCGTGGATGTCGTAGAAGGCGACGAAGGAAATCAATTACCAGGAGACGGGCAGCAGCATCTTCCTGAGATTCCAACCGTATACTGCGATCGCCAACCCGCCAGCCAAGCGTGGCGATTATGGCAAAACCCCTCATGGTTATGAAAACCATGAAGGAGGCCCATGTCCGGCAGTTGGCGTCAAATGGCTGATGATCATGGGTACATCAAAGGGAAAAACCGATATACCCCGTACTGCCGCAAATATATGTATTGCATGAATTATTTGGTATGCGTTCCAGCATGAGGCGATATTTCATTTCATGTGGCGCCCAGATGACTGCGTTCGATTCTAGTTGGCTTCTTACTCGAGCATTAAACAGGGTAACGATGGCTGTAATGCGTGAAAAAACTCGCCCTTTACGAAGGATAAGACTCAGATTCCTGTCGGTTTTTTTACAAATGTTTTCAATACGCCAATTGAATCCAATCTAACCCTTAGGTCTCCGACGTCACTTACTCGCTGAATTGGCTTGAACTTGAACAGTTCCAAATTCAATGTTCCTTGTAAATATGTAGGTAAGCGACTGAACTTAAAAGGCATGCTACATACTAAATTTCATTTATATAACACCTGCTCGTCAATGGCATATATGTGTCATGCAAACTCAACTTAAAGCAAGTCATTTGTGTCCTATGGTCTAGCCGGGTCATTATAAATGTACTGAATTTCATAATCCCCTAGGGAATTATGACATTTGAATTTGGAATGCAATCAACATTGAATATACGAGCTCCTTGCAATCCATGACCAAACGTCAAAATTAGAATATAAACTTTTCATAGAGCCCTACACCAAGAAGAATTTATTCAAAATTAGAATGAAAACTTTTCATAGAGCCCTAAATCAAGGAGAATGTATTCAAAATTAGAATGAAACTTTTCATAGAAACCTGCATGAAGAAGAATTTGCCACTACAAAAAAAATTGCCTTGTAGAGTATGCATTTTGGGGATTAAGCAGTGTATTTGTCTCGGGCGTTTTTGAACCCCTCGGCCTCGGGATTCTAGCTTTAACTCCCTCACTTCGCTCGGGAGTTAACTCTGTAATTCACGGGTTCAAAATATCGCCCGAGACATAATACACTGCTTTATCCCCTTAATGCATAATCTACTATTAGCTTTTGTGAGCTTGTTAAGTATGAGGTGAATGAATAAATCAGTGTTAGATATGGATATACTTACAGAATTCTCTCAGCGAAAGCATTAAAGCATTGATGTTGTATTGGGAGTGAAAGGGAACAAACCAATGCCATTTGCACTCTCATTATAATAATGGCTCAGAGTAAAACGCACAATGACAAACAGCTTGTTTTAAACAGGATACTAAATGAAGCTATTGTTGTTCTATTCGTTCATTGTTTCCACCCTGGATGCAAGTTGGTCACAAGCTGCATTCAGACACAGCGGCTCGCGCGTGTACTCCGCGAGTCCGCTCTACTCGCTCCACCGCAAATAACTTGCAACCCCATCATCATCATCGTCAGCCCACCTTCCCCAAAATCATCTCTCACGGTCCCTTGCCGTTGTGCCTGTTGGCCGCACGTGGCCGGGCTTTTTTTGCGCTAGTAATGTAATCCCTGAACTTGAAAGTATTTCAGGTTTTTAGTGTGTATCTTTGCTATGTGGATAGTTTGCTCTACGAGCTCAGCCCCAGTAAAGTTGACAGCATAACAACCTTAACATATGTACACTCTAATCAGTTATGTTAAGGACGGGTTTGCAACAAAAATGTAAAGGCTGACCTGCTGATCACTGTATGTACCATAATCCCTTATTCCGCGCGGCATCCCGGTGGGCGATTATTTGTCAGAGTCCCGCTCGCGGGATAAAGGCTCGTGCTACGAGTACATTCGCTGTCTTTAGCAAAAGTTTGGATTCTATAGCCGCTTCTGGATTGACAATATATTTTTTTAAATATTTTTTTAATGCATTTTTCTACTTTGGTATGACGCTGTCTGTAATTCAACAATTTCAGTTATTCAGTAATTTATGCATTATTAAAAACGAGGACAATTACATTCCTTACACCATCGTATTTTGATGCTTGTAGTGCATAATATTATGTACATTCAAGGAAAAAGCATGACATCTGAGCTAGTGATAAACAATGTATCTCAGATGTAAACGCCCACTACCGCTAGGTTTCAAATATACCTACACCAACAAATTATACATTACTTTAAAATAAAGAAGTACATCATCATCATCAACCCATTATGTCCCCACCGAGGGGCACGGGTCTCTTCCCTGAGGAAGGTACATATTAAGAAGAAGAAGTACATATTAAGTTTAAATTAAATTTGGTATGTGGAGTGTGGTGTATAGGTAAGTGTATGAACGTATGCGAGGGAGCCGGGATTAGAGGGAGATAGAGGTATGTATATGTGTGTGTGTGTGTGTGTGTCTGTAGACAGCCCATATCATTATGGCATATTATAATGAGTTAATTAAATAAAATGTATATTTTTCCGGAGCCAGCGATGTCGTTATTACATTGTAAGCGCACACTTCTTAAACGTAGGTATATACCTACCGAAAAATATAAATCTGAGAAAAAATTCACTGAAGAAAAGTTATTGTAAAATATAGAAAGTTGGTATTATACAGGATGTTTAAATAACCCTGATAGAAATATCCCCCTTGTCTACAGCAGACTAATTAGTCATGTTTTTTTAGGCATTATGCTAGGAATAAAAAACGATAGAAGTATTTGTTCCTACAAAATTTACTCCCAAAAACGGGCCCGGTCCTCTCGATTAGTCTGTACCACAGATATCTTACACGTCAAACAATTAATAATAACTTCCACACAATACAATCCCTTGACCTAGTCCCAAACTAGGATACCCTGTGCTATGGTAACCAGGCAAGGACGTCACAAACTTGAAAATAAACCCAGACAGGCCATTTCTCGTTGTTATAATAAATGTCTTTCTTTCTTTCTATTGGAATCGAGCCGCGGACGACTGTTTTAGTAGCTATAAGCGCCTTAACGACTGTACCAACGAGGCAGTCAACTGACTTCAGATGTGTATAGCCTGTCGAAATATCTAGATACCTCGCAAGATGGCGGTGTGACGGTCGCAGGTGCGCAGATATTTTGCCGGGTAATACTGAACTCGCTCCGATTGGTAACAAAGTTGACAAGCCCCGCCCGCCTACCCACAATTGAAGGTGGGGTCATTTTTTGGCGCTAGTTAGACATATTATATGTTTTAACTATCGCTGGCATTATGTGCTTGTACAATGCTTATACGGCCCGTATTACCACTTATGGGTTATGTTTAACGTATTAAATAAAATGCACGCTTTTCAGCTTACTTTCACTATAATAAAAAGAATATTTACACGGGACTCGTTACAAAACATTCACTACCTACTACTTAACTACAGCTGTCACAAGCACCTGCTTTAAAACACAAAGCAACAATTCACAAGAGCACAATATGTCTATTCCACTTTAGCAGGCGTCACTCGCTTAACCCACAGGTACCCAAGCGGGCGCCATATAGTAGGTCGGTACTAGGTTGTACATGGCCATAACTGGTGCAATTACTAGACCAGTCATTGGATCAAGAGGTGTGTCTGCGCTGCTCGAACTGCTGCTGCTGTCACCACAACTGCATGACGATGAACTGTCACAATTACAACTTGAAGACGACGATGAACTGGCACTCACTTTGTCTTTGAAAATCGTCATTGTCACGGTAAGTAGTAATAGGACAGATATCACGTGCATTCCTGAAACAAATAGAGATTATCGTAGGGCAAATAAACTTTGTGTCTAATTATAAACGCTAAAGAAGCTATAGGCGGAAAGTCTAATCTAGTGACACAACATTTGTAACTATAATCATTAGTATTGAATTGTGATCAAAATGAGTTGTTTCATTCATTTTTGTGATACCACTACACTCTTTTGCGAATCATCAACCTGATAAACCTAAAGAATACCGATGACAGCTTTAACTCCTGAACTGCTTTCGCGGAATGGAACGTATAGGTGGCCCATACTAAGTTGGACACAGATCTGTGTCGCGGCAGACGAGTGGCCAAGCGCGAGTCGGACTCGCGCACTAAGGGTTCTGTACCATTATCTATACAAAATTTGAATATTTCAAGCTTCTACCTGCTGCTGTTGTTAATATCGAGCGAAAAACGGCAAAAAAACACGTTTGTTGTATAAGAGGCCCCCTTAAATGTTTATTTTATTATGTTTTTAGTATTTGTTGTTGTAGCGGCAACAGGAATACATCATCTGTGAAAATTTCAACTGTCTACCTATCACGGTTCATGAGATACAGCCTGGTGACAGATAGACGGACGGACGGACGGAGTGGAGTCTTAGTAATAGTAATAGGAGCCCTTTGGGTACAGAACCCTAAAAATATTACCGGATGTAACTTTGCAAAACTTTTAATTACACTATTTATCTCTTTTACATTCCGTCTCCGTGCAGGTTCTAACCTACATGCTCAACCTGTAAGTAGTTTCGGTGCTTTATGCTAAGCCTGTGACTGACTAGAGTGTGGCCAAGAAAACATGATCAGGGGTCATGTAAGTCCACATAAGTCCTCCACTGTATGGAGTTGTCTGATTTAGCCTACTCCGAACTGTCAAGTACATACATATTTTGACACTTTGGAGTCGTCTAAATGCTTAAACCGATAAAGTGGATACGTGATGCAAGGGGGAATTTTCTTTAAAGTCTTTATATGGCACCACTAAAGTGCTGTCGTACAACTATGGCTGAATATCTGAATATTCATATTTATTGTGTATGTAATATTTTAATGTATAAAGTGTGTAAGAAACGATATAATGAGATATTTTTGTGATAAATTGTATGTGCATAGATTGTAATGCATAAATTTTTAGTTGATTTCAGATTTGTGTAGAAACCACCTAAATAATAATAATACTCTCAGTTTATTGATATGAGATATATTTTACGTTAATTAAACAAGTAATTTATTATTTTTGAAAACGCAGTATGATATATAAAGACATTACAAACAAGTATCAAATATTTATATATTATTGTTAAATTCTCATATTTAATTCCTGGTGTACATACAATAAAGAATATTCTATCTATCTATCTTTTTTTTCCTAGTAGGTATAGCTGATGATATATGAATATTTTTTTTTTATTTGCAAATGCTCAGTTTACGCTTTCATTTGCCAGACTGACTGAGACTGAAGACGAGGCTGTACGACCCCGAGGATAAAAGTCTGACATCATTGCCTAACCGAGATAGTTGAAGTTAAAAAAAAACTGTTGTCAGACTGTTGAACTGAATTGAATTGTACCTTATGATTCTTAAGTGTTAAAATATAGAGGTAGAATGAATGAATGAATAACCATTTATTGCCAATAAGACAGATGTGTTACATTTAACTAACAGACTAATTAGAAACTTAATTGCTAGAACAAGACTAGCGCAACACATATGAACAATGAACTCTTTTTTGACAGCAGGATCGACTCTGTCAGCGACACGGCTAAAGAACGATTTGCATAGCTAGTGGTGTGGCTATGTAACTTGAATGATGTTGATAAAATTTGGACTATCTTAAGGACTACTTATAGAAAAGTAAGCGTTAATCAACCAAAGCCGAGAGTAACTCTTATTACAAGTAATTGAAATGGTAACACGTATAAAGCAAACAGGCCGACTACAATGTATTAACTTACCTAAGTCTACTTAACTAAGTAGAATTACGAATGAAGTAGAATAAGCAGGTTATTTTCAGGTGTGCCTTTTTCCTTTCACAACACGGAGTAATCTTTATTGAGCGGTCGGGGCATTCCATTAATTGAATTAACATTATTCAATTTCGTGAACGAAATGGCCTTTGACAATTTTATTTTAACGGCGGAGCACGGCGTGTCGATAAGATTTCATTTCACTGAAATGCTATTGCGAAAATACGCCATCTTTGTGTAGGACGTTTTTGCCAATGTCTCATAAAGGTCTGTCAAATATTCAATAATCGTGTACGTAGTCTGTTCTAGACCAAAGTTCTCTGCATATAAATATTAATCATCATCATCACCAGCCCAGCGCTGCCCAAGGGCGAGCCGGGAAGAAGGCAGGTGGACCAGGGCAATCACGGAAAGGCGGCCGTTAACGGGACGATGGTCGGTTTGCAGACCAGCAGCCTAATAGTCGGACCTGAGAGTCGGAAGATATCTTCGGATTCGGCAGAAGGTCCGTGTATGCGAATGGCAATGGACGGTGAGAAATGGCATTTGTGGGAAACGACCGAAGTACACCGATGTAAAATAATAACTGTTTACATTGAGTAAGTATATAGATGGCTTACAAATATTAAGTGATATATGAGCCAGGTAAAAGCAACATTGCCCTCCCCTGTCCAGATTGTGCAAACTACCCACAAAAGTACCGAATATGCCAGATAATTATATACATAATGTGGTAGAAAACACTAGACCCATAGCAATATCAATGAAAGATATAAATCTATATCTATGTACGTACTCAATGTAAACCGTTATTGTTTTACATCGCCGTAGGTCTTTTGCTCCAAATGCCATTTCTCATCGTCCATTATACATATAGAATATATCTATAGGTAGATGTCTGCTTTCAAACGTAAACAAGATCATTTTACGCAAGATTTAGTTGGCAACTCAAAATTTACTTTATTACACCTCCAACTTTCACAAAGAAACGCCGTAAAAACGCAAAATATGATGCCAAGGCTTACGTTTTATGATTTTTCGACCACGAGTTTAGAATTACAGCGAAAAAAAATCACCTGTTGTCGCCGGGCAGAGAATTGTATCGTTTTCGAAGAAGCAATGCACTAGGCGAGTGATAACACAATCACAGCGGTTAAAGACTTCTGAAGCGGTTATTGGTATCTTTATTGTGAATCTAAACAGCTCTGCTTTATTTCGCCCGATATCTTTTACAATTTTCATGCAACGTCTACAAGCCTTATCGAATGTAATAATAATAACCTTTTTTATCACTCTCGGATGCTGTAAAACAAACGAAAATACGTTTTTTATTGAATAGAATGAAGTAGATTTTCTTGTTGTGGTGGCTTTGCTGGAAAGGCTCGTTTGTTATAATAATATTTATGGTCTCCTAAAACATGTCCCATTGTGACATTCTTCAATGCACACAATAATCATAATTCGATATTCCCTTGTAAGCAAAGCTGGGTAAATATCGTGTCGCCCAAAAGATTACTTTTTTAGAACTTGTGCTGTGCTAAGTAATTACAGGGTGGTACTTATAAATTGCTATCAGCAATAAGGCCGCCAATTCTACCTCTTCTTTTATAACTGAGGTGTCCGTCATCGTTTTTGGTGTGTACAATAAAGAATATTCTTATCTTACTTAGGGTAGAGGCTCGTCTTACATTTCAAGAGGTCGCGGGTTCGGACTCCGGTGCGTTTGCATGTACCAAGACTTTGTTTTCTAAGTAAGTTACATACTTTGTAAATTTGTATTAGCAATACCACTCTCTAAACTTGTAAAGAAAGCTAAGTGCCTGAGGTGGTCGCCAATCCGCGGCGGGCACGCGTAGTGACGAAGCTCATACTCGATCTCTAAGTAAAGTCCTGTGCCCTAAAGTGGGAAGTATTTTAAATTAAAACAATGTCTTCTTTCAGTAAAATGTTCCATCTACAATATTCAAGGTACTTTCCCTCCATGTGGCATATCCGTGGGACGCCCTGTATAGGCTGCATTGTTGTACTTAGCGTGTTATTTGTGCCCGTTGGAATTACCCATCGACAACATTTATTTCAGGAACCGTAGTATTTTTTTAAAGGCTCGCGATAGTCATACTTGTTATATTGACTGTACTCGCCACTTCAGTCTACCCGTGACCACGGCAACTGCAACGTTGCCGAAACGTCGTGAATTAGGTTTTCTTAAGCCAATGCCGTACAACTTTTAAAATAAAGTACTAAAATGATTGATACAATATTTCATCCCCGTTTTAAATCTCACGGAATAAAATTTTAATGTCCCTTTGTTTGAAAAACTCACGCCTGTAACCCGAGGGGGTAGGCAGAGACCAGGGTTTTGCCACTCGCCACGATCATAACACACCTTTTTCGCTTCATCAACATTCGTTAGTCGCAGAATGTACGCACGCCGGTTTCGGGTACTTTTTATCTTGGGCGATAACAATACCAATAAATTAATTAATATCTACCAGCTGTGCCCGCGATATCATTCGTAAGGGATTTCGATAAAAATATCTTATGTGTCAATCCAGTAAATTTTCTACCGATGTGGCAAATTTCATTGAAATCAGTTAAACCTTTTGTGTATAATGAGTGACCAACATTCAAACATTTATCGATGCAAGAGTGCAAGAAACTATTGCCCAACCACTGTCTTTGACAGATATTTCTATTGCATTTATTTAATGTTCTGTGGCGTAATGCATTCAAAGCATCTGTCTGAGTCAGAGGTTTCCACTGATGGTTTAAGCTTTTCTCTTAGCAGAATAAGACCAAGATAGCACAACGACGGTGAAAAGCGCGAATTTTCGGTGCTTTTTTGTCGAATACTGACATTTTAGCGCCAAAAACCCCGCGACTCGTGCCACTACTATGCCGGAACATACGAACTGTCACTTTTTTATAATATTAGTGGGATGTATGCAATCCCGTGATGCGAAGATCCCTAAACACGGGATCCCGCATACATTTTGGGGGACTTGTTTCGGTCCAAAATTTTGCGAGATCTCACTGGAATGGCTGGATTACAAAGGAGCGTAGATCATACGTATTAGTCTGCGTGCGGCGGTTTTTTTGTCAATTTGATTTGTGATATTTACGTGACTATGGCTATTTATGTTTCTGATGTTTATGTTGTTATGTCAATTTATGTGTTACTCCTTATGCCTAAATGTATTAATAAACCAAACAGCTTACTTAATTTTGATTAAGTTTAAAACCATGAAAACTAGGTCCAGAGCAGATGCTTTTTTATTACCATTGATTTCACAGGACTATTCCACCCTGCTGGATCCCGCAAATACCTGGATCCAGCGGTACTAAGTCGGTTCAATCCCGCAAATACCTGGATTGAGATTATCTTGCGGGATTGCATTCCGTAGTGGGATTCAATTTAAGCAGAAAGCAGTGACATCGCTATAGCGGAATAGCATAAATATTGCCAATCAATATTCGATATTTTTGATTGTACAAAACATCATCAAAATGTCATTGACCGCCAAATGGCTTCCAAATAACTCAATGACCGGAGGTTCAATGGATTGTTTACATCATTACACGCATAAGGCCGTGATTACAAGTACAGTTACGGAATAAATTATACCTATAGATGCGCAATCGATTGGGCTATATAAGAAGGCTTAGAGGGCACGCACACAGCTAATAAGTTAAACTGCCTCTGAGGAGTGGAGGAATCGTGTTTTTATAAATGGGTCCGTTAGTGTTTAGCGTCTTTTTATTTTTATATTTTTTTTAGGCGTTTTGGTGTGTAAATAAAACATTATCTTATCTTTCCTTATCTTATCTTAATAGCCGCAAAATTTTATGTAAATGTAAAAATATAGTCGATACTGGGTACCTAGGTAAAAACCATTCAGGGCCATGGAGATAGCTGAAGATCAGCGCTCTCTGGAGACCGCTCCAGATGGCATTTAGCTTAGCTATGTCATTTTCGGGTTTTGTAAATTGAGTTTTCAATAGTACATTGTTCACCGAGAGGAGAAAGTGACCGATTACCGTCGAGGGTGTCGTTTAGCGAGGGCTTTAAAACACCCGAGATCGGGAATCGCAGTTTCTCTAGAGTGATACATAGTGCTTTATACTACACCTGCTTGATAGTTTTATTTTACTTTCTACGAAAACTGAATCCTCAAACAACACACAAATTGGAAATGGCGCCAATGGCGTCTGCAATTTTCACATGTTCTTTTTTCAAATTGTTTATCCTGCCGCCGCAGGGTCGCACTACCAGCCCGACACCATCCAACACACAGCTAGTGGCCAGTGTCATTTTGCGAACTTGGAGATAAAAACTCACTGTAAAACTTTTTGGCTTTTGATATTTAGGTTACCGGCGCATAGTCTTACCCAAAATTAAAAAAGAAAAACCACGTAAGAAATGGATTTTCATACACTTTTCTCTCCCGCTTAGATGCGTTTTCTCCCCGCATATTTGTTCGATATGCAATGACGTACTTTCTACCGTAAATTTGATAAAGTATCAAGGTACTTTCCAAGCAGATGCAGTATAAAAACCATTCAGGGCCATGGAGATAGCTGAAGATCAGCGCTCTCTGGAGACTGCTCCAGATGGCATTTAGCTTAGCTATGTCATTTTCGGGTTTTGTAAATTGAGTTTTCAAACACTTTTTCTTTTCTTATCGTAGAAATGTATTTCAATTATGTATGTAACCGAAATAAATATTTTCTTTACCTTTTATCTTTATCAATAATTAGAACTTCCACGAAGCACAACCTTGCCTTGGTCCCAAACTGGATACCCTGTATTATAGTACCAGGGAAAGACACCACAAACAACAGAAATACACCCACACTAAGGCCATTTCTGCAACTCAACTACAGCTGCCTCCAGTGGGAATCGAACCCACCGCCTCTGTTTCAGTAGTAACTGCTTGTGTAACAGTTTCGGGTACTTATTATCTTGCCCTTTCCTAATACATCCCCTATTTGTTCGAAGTATGTCCACCTGGCTTTTATAAATAAAAAAAAATGGAATGAAACTGTTCATTTCAGGAAAAAATACAAATTTATCTAGCTCAGGAAGCTGAATCTTCCATATGAGATTAGCAAGGTGGAGATTAGGTATAGTGCCTCCAGATGTTAAAGTAATATAACTAAATAAATAAACTCTACGTACCCTTACTTTTACCTTTGTACATATAAGTAAAAATACAAACACGCAGAAGAACACTGAATACCTGCGAGTCATCATCATCATCATCAGCCATTCGACGCCCACTGCAGGACATAGGCCTCCTTCGTGGTTTTCATAACCATGAGGGGTTTTGCCATAATCACGCTTGGCAGGCGGGTTGGCGATCGCAGTATGCGGTTGGAATCTCAGGAAGACGCTGCTGCCCGTCTCCTGGATATTGATTTCCTTAGTCGATTTCTACGACATCCACAGAAGGAAATGGAGTGACGCTATTCTTAATCCGGCGCCACACGGAATCTCGGAATCTACCTGCGAGTGACTATATTAAATTATATAGGAAATATTAATATTAGTAATAATATTAATATGCATGCACGCGGGCATGCAAGGACTAATGAATGTTGAGGAAGCGAAAGAAATCTGTCAGGGTCGTGGCAAGTGGCAGTCCCTGGTCTCTGCCTACCCCTCTGGGATACAGGCGTAAGTTTATGTATGTATGTTTTAAAAATACGACCCCTTAAAACCGTCCATAAACGCCGTATAAATAGTCTGTGGTAGAGACTTTACGACGGAAAAACTACCACAGACTTTGTATGATGATGATGTCCTCCTCGTCGTAGTTCGACAACAGCGACCTCAAGTATTGGTAGGACTTCTGTGGCGGTGTTCTGGGATGTGACTTGAAAAGCCCAGCTATTTTATTTTATTTTATTCAGTAACATAAAGCTCACAGCAGAAATATAATTAAGACGGACAATTTTGCTTAGACTTAACATAGGCCAATTACGAGCTTTTTTTCAATAGTAAATGTTTTACAAAAAATATTAAGTGCATGCAAAGTGAAAGAAAAATTGTACATTTAATAAATATTACTAATACTAAGAGGGAATTCAATTTTAGTGTATGTGTGCGTGTGTGCGTGCGTGCGTGCGTGCGTGCGTGCATGCGTGTGTGTGTGTGTGTGTGTGTGTGTGTGTGTGTGTGTGTGTTTGTGTGTGTGTGTGTGTTTGTGTGTGTGTGTGTGTGTGTGTTTATGTGTTTATGTGTTTATGTGTTTATGTGTGTGTGTGTCTATTTTTATTTCTGAAAGTTTGGTTATATTGGCCGCAATAAAGTTCACCGCGTTCATTGTACGTGTAAAGAGTAAGTGGGCTTCGGAAGGGTATTTCGCTTTGAGTTGAGAGTCTCGAGCCGGGGTCTTCGAAATCCCTCACTTTGTACACTGTGTATGGAATGTTGTAAGGGAATTCGGTTTTTATAAATGATACCTTAAACTTTCAATTCAATAATGTACTTAGAAAAGTTGGCACCTCTACTAACTCAGGACTCTTGTACAGGACACAAGTACAAACAGAGCGTTGTTCTATACCTGAGAAAAAACTCAGGACCTCTTGACTGTGAGGCATGCGTTCTACCGAGATAGCACATCGGTCTGTTTGTAGTACCTGTATGAACATGAACAAAATGAACATATTGCTGCTTTGTGTGAACTCTCTTCCCAAAAACTCTTCAAAGAGACCTCTCGATAAATGATTACCTTCTTTCTACTTATGCAAATTATTGCAAAAACTTTAAGCATTATCAGCCCATTTACGTTTTGTTATGATTGTCACTTGTATTCGTGCACCGTCATACGTGCTTGTCATCAATTATTATCATTTGAGTGCATTTATGTTGAAAGTTAGGACTTCCAAGCAGGTCAGGAGGAGTTTCAATAGGACATTTGTTTCACTATAACAATTTAAAGCCCTATCGAAACAACTATCATCATCATCATCATTCAGCCACAAGAAGTCCACTGCTGGACATGGGCCTCCTCTATGGATTTCCAAAAAGACTGGTTGGAAGCGGCTTGCATCCAGCGTCTTCCTGCCACTTGGATGAGGTCGTAGAAACAATAACTAATAGAAAAACATCGTGAGGAAACCCGCAGTTTCTTACGATACTTTTCTTTGCAGTCACGTGTTACATTTTTGTTACTAAATTAAAACCTTAGCGGGATTCTAAGGGTTATTGAACGGTTATTTGTATGAATCCGGAGCAGGTCCATTTAAAAAATCTGAGTCAATGTTTCCACTGATTCAGAAGAGAGATTGGTATTACGTCATTAGATCTATAGATGCGATATTAAGTTAAAGAAATGCCTAAGATACCGACAAATGAAACTTAAGTTAGCCAACGCCTTGTAGTAAAAAGTATACTCCGCTCAAATCAATGTTCAGAAGTTGTTAATAAAGCCATAATGTGTGATGCGATTATGTAATCTCTGATGGCGTAACACATTCTCAATCCATAATTTCACTCATCTCCAATTCTATCATAAATTTAACATATCAACTCGGAATTCCATTTAAAATAAACAAACTTACCTATCGACTTGGTATCAGAAGTCAGAACATGCTGTACGGGTGTGTTACGTAACAAAAAAAATAGGTTTTACGCACGCTTTGCTTCCGGAAAAGAGCGCTAGTCAGCGGAAAATGTCTCACGAATTCAAGTATCGCTCCGATGGGAACACGCGGTTACTACGCGACATCGGATATATAATATACTAAGTTCTAGCCGTTCCCGTGACTTCGTTCGGATAGGATTCGGATAAAATGAAGGCTTTGTCATCCTCCATGATGCAGTATCTCTCTCCCGCCGATCTGCGTAAATGATCAAATCAACAAATATACTTCCACATAATACGATAATTAGTTGTACGGATATTATTTTTTTAATTTAATAAAGATAATTTACAAAACGCACTAGAGAATCGCACTGAAGCTACAATTTGGAAAAAATCTTGAAACTTGGAACATAGAAAAAGAATCAAAAATGTTGAATTCTCTTACATTTTGATAAATTCCACTTCAATTTATATTTCACCGCCAACTAACGGTCTTACTTATAAGAACACGATTCCTTAAATTCTCTACGAAATAATTGGTTAATTTTTTAAACATGTAATAATAAGCTTCGAATAATAATTCCATTTCGAAAGTGACCGTTTATTTTTAGGGTTCCGTAGTCCAACAAGGAGCCCTTATAGTTTCGCCATGTCCGTCTGTCTGTCTGTCTGTCCGTCCGCGGCCTAGCGCAAAGACCGGCGGTAATAGAAAGCTGTAATTTGGTACACATATTTATCACGCCGATAAAGTTAAATAATAAAATGTTGGAATTTCTTTTTTACTGTACCTTCCCTAATATGAAAAGTGGGGATATTTCATGATTTAGGGTTCCGTTTGCGAAATATTAAGCTTTAAAGAGCAAATTTTTGTCCGAGTAGGGGACGCTCCTCTCCTGGCTAAAAGGTTGATTGTAGAAACGCGAAAAAAATCAGTAGTAGCACATATAATGAAGTTGAAAGAAAAAGTATCACGGCTAAGTAGGTTTTACTAGTTAACGAGTAATAGGCAATCAACTTATAAAAGTAAACTTTCGTACCAAAACCATTAAAAATGACTTCGATGAAGTTGTAAGTTCTGTAAAGCAGATAAAAACCTCTCTTTCTACGGAACCCTAAATTGCGCATGACCCGACACGCACTTGGCCGGTTTTTTTTATATCTTTCGACACAATTGATCTTAGCTTTACCTAATCTTTATTCGAATCGATGGAATGGTGTTAGTAATATTTAGTTTATTTCTGTATTGTGTTATTATTAATGTAATACATAAAAATCTCGTGTTTATTATTAACTTATTATCGGCTCAAATTATGAAATACTAGCAGTGCCCACGACTGCGTTCGCGTGGTAAACGGATTAGCCTATGTTCACTGGTGAAAGTAATTTCGGAGATAACTCCCTACAATACAAACTTACAGTATAAACTTTTCCTCTTCATAATATTAGTGTGGATGTTATTAAAACAGCGCAAAGCCTACAAAAACCATTTCCTTATTATCGACCAGACACCACATTAATAACTTTAGAGCACGAATTAAATCCGTTTCAATGATGATTTTAATGCGGATAATCCGAATCCAAGTGGGGGAAGAGGCTGCATGGCAGCCGTTGGTTCATTGCACTTGGAAAGCGCGTGCGCAGCGCGCGCAGATTTCCCGCACTTTGCTGCGTCGGAATACGTTACGTTCGAAAATCGAAAAACAAAAGGTGTTTGAGAAAAACAGTGACCGTTTTTTTAGGTCAAAATTTTCACGTAAACAATGTAACAAACGCTAGGGAGAAGTTACCTAAAGTGATAACAAGATGAAAACTGGAAATTTTCAAATCAATTTGTTTTCTGTAAATTATAGTTCAGTGTATCGTGCTCGCATTTCCAAAATGAAGTGCCCGATGACTCCTTGTGATGTTATGGTGACATTTTTGAACACGATCCGATTTCGGACAGTGTATGCCGGCTTATTTGTGTGTTTTGTGCCATTTGTGATCAGCGAGTCTGTAGGTAAGGACACCGTTTTCATAACAATAACACCAAATTGTTCAAAAATGTTTGGCGTTATTTATAAAAACACGATTTCTCTAAAATACTCCTCAGAGGCAGTTTATTTAATCTGTGGTTACGTTTTTCTGTTAACCACAAACTATTTATTCTGCCTGTGAGGGGTGTTTTAAGGAATCGTGTTTTATAAATAAGACCGTTAGAGTTATTTTTTTGTTCTAGTTTATAATTACAATAGCCAGTAAATTTTATGTTTATTTACGTTAATTGCGTTGACTTCCAGGCCAAATGATATATCTAGGCCTACACAACACATATATAATAAAAATTTAACGTGGAGGCCAACGGATATCTCTACGTTATTCTATCTGTGCAACCACTAACTTTAATAGGGACACTTTCTCACCTTTCATAACATATCATAAACTCACGCCTGTATCTCAGAGGAGTAGGCAGAGATTGGCCAATTGCCACGATCCTGACAGATCTCTTTCGCTTCATCAACATTAATTATTTAACACATTCGCAGCCAGCGCAGCCGGAATACTTTGTGTCGTTTTCTCACGTTTCGTGTCTTTCAATTAGTGGTTATTTGAATAAATACATCTATCTTATCAATACATTTGTCTTATCTTAAATTTCACAGCACATCGATGCTTACAGCCCGGTACAGGAACAAAGCCGATTAATCCTAAATCGTTTGGATTTCTATTCGATAGAGTTAAGTTAACGGAAAAGTTTTTTTGTCGGTAGTCTAGGTATATACGTCCAAGCCCATACTCTTTCTCTCGTTGAAAGAGTATGGGCTTGATTACCACGCGTTCAAACGCTGAATTATGTGAACACCTCTGGCACTCAGGTTTCCTCACGACGATTTCTTTCACTGGTAGCGAGTGGTATTGTTACTACAACTTCACAAACACACGTAACTTACAAAATAAAGTCAATTGGTACACGCCGGGATTCGAACCCACGACCTCCTAATGTGACGCCGACGTTTTACCGCTCCGCTAACACCGCTCTCATCCGAAGAACTGATAACCGATGGGGTAGACGAGTTCTTGAGTGGAGACCGCGGATCGGTAAACGTAGTGTTGGACGTCCTCAGACTCGGTAGAGCGATGATCTTCGCATGGCGGCTGCTCAGTGGCGTGCTGTAGGAGAGACAGCAGGCCTACGCGTGTCCAGCAGTGGACACGCGTAGGCCGATGATGATGAAGATGAACACCGCACTCAGGTAATACTTAAAACCATAGAATGAAATGTTACAGAGAATGGACATTACTTCTATGTAGAAATTGAAGACAATAATTAATAAGGCAATGCTTTCATAAGGCAATTCTTTTGTCATTGCTGTTTCTGTAACATTTTTTTTCCGGTATACAATAAAGAATATTCTTATCTTCTTATCTTATCTTATGATCAATAATAAGGCTGCGATATTGGTAGAGCACCTGATGTGCGAATTTAATAAAATCATCAACGCTGATATTTCCAAAAAATCTCAGATTTCGTGCCTAACACGTCTATCGAGCACATTGGAAATAAATAGAGTCATGTCTTGTGAAAAATTTCGCTCTGACTTTTTGACTTTTTTTAAAAAGATTAGGCTACAGGGCAAACCCTTAGGCTTAGACCCCTTGTTTTAGGCTCAGATTGTAGCTGACTAAAGTCCAGAGGAGTATTTCTCAAATTTTTGATATCATTCTTCCTTTCTAAAATATCGAGCGCCAAAATCAAAACTTCGAAAAAAATATGTTTTTTTTTTTCACTATTTCGGTCAGAACTTTTTTCGTTTTTGACTTTCTCGAATAATATTTGTTGCACCTTACAGCTCTCGTACGTAATACGCGTCTTTTGAGCCTTTTCGAATATCATATCTTCACAAATGTCCGAGATATAAGGGGATCGCACTTTTTCGTGAAATCGGAGCCTACACTAGAGCGAACGAAAAGACATTTCCAATGTCAAAATATAAATGTAACAAAAACTCATAGAACAAGTTGCTGTAAAGCACAAACTCTAATTGAGGCGTTTAAGGAATTGCGCATTTTATAAAAAACTATCTGAAATCGACTCTATGCCTTTGCGATAGAAGCGGTCCAAAGTTAAAAATGTGAAGGTTAATCGGATATGTCAGTTTACTTACTGATAACATAGAAAATTCAAAAATTGAAAAGCGCTACTTGTAAGTACAGTCCACAGCGGCTCGAAACTTAATGTCAGAATTTGACAGTTAATGTCGCGACTTTTGACATTTCATCGCGCGACTGGCGTGGTCATGCTGCGTATGCTGGTCTGAAACTAAGATACCCTGTCATGTGGCAACTACGGTAACAAGGTCATGAAAAGCAACTAGACTGAGGCCTTTTCTACAAAAGAAAGTACGGCGGCGCCCAATGGAAATCGAACTCTGTTTTGATCGCAAAACGTGTTACCGCTAAACCAACGAAGCATATTGTAACATCTCCACATATGTAACTACCAGGTATCACTGTTAAATTGCAGTGTTATTAGAACACGGTACAATATACAATGATGCGTCCCCATAGTTAATTGTTAGGTAAGCTGTTCTCTGTGGGTAAGCTCATCCGCTTCCCACGATTTAGGCCCTAGGTTCGTGTCAGCAGCAATGGTCTCATATAATTGTAGGCCTAACACAAGGCGGAGACATAACATAAGCAGTCTATATAGGTACGTCCCACTGAAGAGCACAGGCCTTCTCTCGGGGAGAGAGTATGGGCTTAATCACCACGCATGCCCACCGCGGATTGGCGATTTCAAGCGCTGAGGTATTTGAATAGCGCAGATACTCAGGTTTCCTCACGATGTTTTCCTTCACAGTTTGCGAGTGGTATTGCTACTATAACTTCACAAAATTAAATGTACTTAACGTAGAACACAAAGTCATAGGTACATGCCCGCACTGGGAATCGACCCTGGATCTCGCTTCCGATTTCAATGTTCTACCCACTAGGCTGCCATCGCTCAAAATCAAAATATTACTTGAAATCAATTAAAATAGAGACGTTGACTTTCTCCTTTTGTATACGTTAGTACCAGAGGTCTATACGAAAAATATTTTAATTTTTAATTTTAATTTTATTTTATCTATAGCGCAGGCAAAGCGCGTGTCATTTTCGGCGGCCACATACGAGACTGCCTCTTTGGTCTCGCGGTTAACACGCTTGACTACCAAAACAGAGGTCGTGGGTTCGATGGAGGCCGCCGTACTTAATTTGTAAATACGTCCTAGGTGTATTGTATATTACCAACATGCCCGGGCGCCTGGGCACGATTATAATATCAACAAAATCACGCGCCGAAACAGCTCAGCGGACTCTTCCCGGGAAATGTTAGTAAAAATAGCGCTGGCGCACTTTTATTCCGGCAATGTTCCCAGACACAGTCCTAAGGACCATAAGGTCAAGTTGCTCTCTCTTCCTAGGTATCTCGGATGTCGCAGATCTTGACCAATTATTTCTTTCTTCCGCAAGGTAGAGTTCAACCTAGAGTTCAATATCGCGCGAAGTCTATTCTACGCTACTGTAGGTACGTGCAATGCCTGGCAAATAAAATGACCAAATGGATTTGAATTCGCATGGACGTGTATCGGGTCTCATGGGCGGAGGACGCGGGATGTGAATTATATTTATTCGAAACTAGCTGTCCCGGCGAACTTCGTAATGCCACAGAAAACGTTAGTATGGGAAATAGAAAAGGACTGTTTTTAGGGTTTTCCCGGAAATTATTCGATTTGTTCTCGCCTTTTAAACCTTCCCTAGACCTCCACGAACATTTCAATACTAAGATAAGATAAATCCGTTCAGCCGTTCTCGAGTTTTAGTGAGACTAACGAACAGCAATTCATTTATATAATATATATATATATATATATATATATATATATAATTAATAAAATTAATAAAATTGTTCATTGCTCATCCTAGGGGCAACGAGACCAAAAAGGTTCTGAATCACCGTACTAGATAACAGAAATCAGAATTTAATTTCAACATAAAGAATTTATGTCCCAGCAGTGTTGCCAATCCTACAGTTTCATTTAGTATCTCATTTTTATGGATACCTTTCATACGCATCATAAGCAGCCTGAGGTACCTTTATTGTCATAACAATGAGCTATTTGCAAGGCAAGCACATTTTCTGAAGTTCTGGATTAGCATATCATAGCAATACTAGTTTTTGGATACCTAATATGTACATTATATGACGTAGAATAAGTGTATCTATGATACTCACGTGCAATAAAATAATTTTGACTTTTGATATTTAATTCAATTAAAACTCTGATGATTTCAAGATTTTTTTTGTTTTTAATTCCATTCCCATTATGTACTTTATTTATTTTATTACTAACATTAAATAATACAAAATAAAAAATAGATCTCTACTCTGAGAGAAGACCTGTACCCAGCAGTGGGACGAATGTAGGCTACATAAAAATGAAAAAGATGTAGATTTACTGTTTTTAATTTTATCTTTACAATTTTCTACAGTTTTTTTCAATCATATCAACGGTTTTACTTTATGATGGGGTTGCCAACACTGGGTACTCGTTAGTTTAACCAGATATTTCCACACTTAGCCTCATAGTTAAGCTATTGTGCGTAGCAAGCATGTATGCATGGAATATGTGAACATCTCAGACACTAAGGTTTCCTCACGATGTTTTCCTTCACAGTTAGCAAACGGACTTTTTAGTCACGTTTTACCAGTGCTCTAGCACCGGTAGAGCAGCTACGTTTAGGCTAGATGTAGCCGGTTTAGAAAAACCGGCTACGTTTTTTCTGAACCGGCTACGTATTTTGTGATCGTCTAGGGTCACAAAACCAGTTTGAACGAAACCTAAAAAACCGATTTTACAAAACCGGTATTTTTAAACCAGTTTTTTAACCTCCAGCTACGGCCCGTTACATACCTACAGATTTACCGGTACGACCCCAACTTTACGTCATCAAACCTCCCCTTTTATAGCGATACAAAACTTAGAGCTATATCCCCGTAGAATTTCCGAGGCTAGTATCGTCGCGCTCGTACTGCTGCTAAGGATCGTCGAAGCAAACCGTTGTTTATGGTCCCTTATGTGTCTTCATGAAGGAAACTTTTGAGCTACCGCGCGAACGCGTATTTAACAACTTTGGGGTGATGTCTTGAATTAGCCGTTACTGTACACCACAGAACAGAAGCAGCCGGCGATGTACGGAGATAACGATTTTAAATCCTACTCGTACTAACTTCTGTGCGTGGACTTCAGACATTGGAACATATTATACTGATAACAGTACATGTACATATTATGTGTACTGTTAATTTGACAGGATACGCAATAGTGCGATTATCATTACAGAACGTTGTGGACTGAAAGACGATATAGGGCCGGTTTCTGAATTGAGAATTTCGCTAAGTAAATGCGTTCTGTCACGCTCTTATCTGAGAAATTCGAAGAGACAGCACTACCTTCAATCATTTACTTAGCGAAATTCTCAATAAATTCAAAAACTACAAAACTAAATTCATGAGTAGAATTGGACCGTGTCATGCAGAAAAAATTCAACCCACAAGTAGCTTTCGCGAAAAACGGTTTTCTTACGTATTATACATACGGTAGTTTTCTTTCTTTATGTATTGCAATGCAATTTATTTATAAAATATATATAATGCCCCTTTCGCATTTTGAATGCCACTGTGAAGCACAGGCCTTCTTTCAGAAATAAAGTATGGCCTTAATCCTCACGCGTCATCATCATCAGCCATTTGGCGCCTATGACCTCCCTCATGGTTTTCATAACCTTGAGGGGTTTTGCCATAATAGCCACGCTTGGCAGGCGGGTTGGCGATCACAGTATGTAGTGGGAATCTCAGGAAGACGCTGCTGCAGGTCTCCTGGTAATTTATTTCCTTAGTCGCCTTCTACGACATCCACGGGAGGAAATTAAGCTACGCTATTCTTAATCCGGCGCCACACGGAGCCCACCGTGTGGGCATCCTAACGCGTGCCCACCGCGAAATGGAACTTTTAAGCGCTGAACCTACCTTGGGTATTCAGATTTCCTCACGATTTTTTCCTTCACATTTACGTGCAAAAAGTGATATTGCTACTAGAAACCACTAAAGTACGTGACTTACAAAACAAAGTCACTGACACATGCCGAGATTCGATCCCACGAGCACTATAATAAAAAGTATGAAAGTTATAAATTGTGAGCCAAATTACATACAAATCCGTGCAGCCATTTTTGATTGTAAGGCTGGTTTTGCACGTTAATCGTGCAACAAAGAGAAACTTCCACATTTACATTATTAGTAGGATAAAGCCATTGATTCCGCTCGTAAGTTCTTTATCGTCCCTTATTCCCGAATCCCTAGTGTATAATTCATTCGTGGTCATAAAGGTAAGTAACAATAATAATAACTCCCACAGAGCACAATCACTTGATTTGCGCATAAAAATTATTTGCACTTTAAGTAAAGAGCTTAAAGTAGGAGATGCTTTAAAGTGAAGTGGAGAGGATAATTTGTTGCGAATATAAATTATCCAATTCACTCCGTCGTACTACTGAAGGGTATTGCTGGTATGCCACATAGTGGAAATATTATTACTATATTAACTTAACACCGGATAAACTTACTTGGTTTTTTTGTCGAAAGAGTCCGACCAGGTTTCGCTTTGATTCGCAGAGCTTAATCATGGTGAGTAGAAAATAATAATGTGTAAAATTAGTGCTTACGAAAGTTTAGTTCGAAAAAGGTATTACTGTAGACAGATTTTACGCGAAATAATTAATATGCGGCATATTTTTCGGGTTTGGCACCGAAAGAGTAAGGGAGGGTCTAAGACTCCGCTATCCGTCCGTCCGTCCGTCTGTCAGTCACCAGGCCGTATCTCATGAACTGTGATAGTTAAACAGTTGACATTTTCACAGATGATGTATTTCTGTTACCGCTATAACAAAAAATACTAAAAACAGAATAAATATTTAAGGGGGGCTCCCATACAACAAACGTAATTTTTCTTTGCCGCTTTTTGCTCGATATTAATAACGGCAACAGGTAGACGCTTGAAATATTCAATGTTGTATAGATGATGGTACGGAACCCTTCGTGCGCGAGTCTGACTCGCACTTTGCCGGTTTTATTATTATTACTTACTTTCATTTTCATAAGCAGCCTATATACGTCCCACTGTAGGGCGCAGGCCTTCTCTCAGAGAGAGAGTATGGGCTTAATCGCGGATTGGTGATTTCAAGCGCTGAGGTACTAGGATTTATTTAATTTTGAATTTTTGTCTTCACCGAATAGCTTCGATAACTAATAACATCAGCACATAAAGTTAGGTAAGTTTCTAAAAAGCCTGAACGATATCATTTAGTGAAAATATCGACAGCAATTTAAGGCTAATTTATACTGGCTAAGCGTTACTTCCGACATTCTAATGTAACTATTACGTTACGTCTAAATAGTAGTCGCACCAGAAGTCTTACGGCCTTATTCTAGAATTATGTTTATTTAATCTGTGGCTACATTTTTTCCTTTTAAAATCTCCACCACAGACTATTTGAATCGGCGTTTTTGAAATGTTTTAGGGAATCGAGTTCTTAAACATAAGACCGTTAATAATTATTGTTAATTTATCCGTCGGATTATTTACATTACTTGAAGGAACATGCTAGCTTAAACACAGTTTAAATAGCATTACTGTTTTTCCTACTTTTGTAAGAAGTGTTATTTTGGCTTTTAAAGTTATTAGTGGCTATCACGGAATCATATCATATAGGCTTTGATGTATAAGTTTAAGATGATTTGAGAAAAGATGGTCAGAGTGGAGTTTTTTTTTCCCGCTGCCTTTTTCTCCACTACAAATACGGCCCGAAGGCAGCGGCTAACATAGTAACATAGTACATTGACATTCAGCAAACAGAATGTAAATTCTTTACGTTGAAATAAATTATTGATTTCTGATTTCTGATAAGAATCAATTACCAGTCTTCCTACTAACGTCCGAAACGTGCGATCTCGGTGAGCTTCGGTCACACCGCAGTCCGGGGTTCACCGCGCGTGAGTGCAGAGAGGCGACGCTTCTAATCGGCTAGCTAGACGAAAATGTCGAAGGCACGTAGACTATATATTGCTCGGTGTACGGATGTCTACACTCGACGCGTTCATTTTGGCTTTAATTTGGTTTAAATTAGTATAACTAATCACGAATATCTAGTCAACTCATAACTAATCGTGACTTATTCAACTCAGAGCTCATTATTGGTTCTAAATTTCGCTCAAATTAAAGCCAAATTTGGATGTCCTAGCACGACGCGACGTCGTATCGTGTTTATGTGTGAGAGCCCTTAACTTTTGTTTAAATTTCCTGCTCTTTTTTCCATGAGAATGTATTACAAAGTTCGTCTTTCAGTTACATTGTGAGTAGAAACTAGACATTTTATTTCGTATCAACTTATTGGACTTCATACTAAATAAGGACATATATAAATAAGTACCTACAACTCTCGAAAGACCGGGTAAATGAGACGACAATATTTAAATGTGGCGGTATCGAATTCGAAACACGCGCCTACTCCGATCGAGTGCTGGCCGTTCGCTGGATTTAACTGCGCGTAGGTAGTTAAATCCAGCGAACGGCCAACATTGCCTGCTGGTGTTTATTATATTGTGGCTGGGCCTTAGAGTCTAATACACACAATACGTAATAGTTTTTCAATAGAATGATACCAACTTACCCCACCGGGATACAGGCGTGAGTTTATGTAATGCAATTTGTACACCTTAATGACAAGGATAAATAAGGCAGCCTATATTCGTCCTACTCTCAGAGTACTTGCAAGCACTGGAGTAAATTAACACCTCAGGCACTCAGGTTTCCTCACGATATTTTCCTTTAACGTCAGGGAGATATGATCGTTATGACGAGGATAATCTATCTAACTATACGATATGTCGACATGGTTTTCTTTTGCATTCCATTCTATCAAAACAATTTTGGGAAAGACTGATCCAAGAACTCGTTTAGTAAGTATTACTATATTTACCTCGTTTTGGTTAGTCGTGTGTCAAATTTTGAACGCCAATAACTAACAGTGACGATGTTCTCCCTCACCATTTTAACATACCAATCTTTATCTGAGCGCAAGTAGTGCGGCAGGCCAAGTTCTCGGCTGACCGGAACTGTATACATCTGTGGTATTCACGCTGATTTGTGGGTGGTTGGAAAGCCGCGGTTATGTAAATAATAATTAAAATTGTCATCTATTTATGACAGAGTATTAGTATTACATTTAAGTAGGTATAGACCTAAATAAAATAAAAATAGTTGACAAATCTTGTTTCGAGTTGAAAAATCTTATAAACCTGGTTGGACTCTTCCGAGAAAAAATCAAATAAGTGAATCCGGAACTAAGCTAATAATTTGTAGTACTTAAGAAATTTTTCTATTCGAAAATCTTGTTTAAAAAAATGCGCGCATAACTAAATAATATCATTATATTTTTTGTGTTCTGATCTGTTTAATATTGACTTGTACAGTTCAGTCCAGTCTTTGTGAGTAACCTTGCATCACCGTTTCATCGTCAATTTAACACACCCTCTTACCTATGTTTATGAATGAGCGATGGAATCACCAGCCCATGTCGTAAGATTGAAACATTGCGAGTAACCTCTTCCCTAGTGACTGTTTTGTCACCTAATGGTTTGACAAGGAAAAGTGACGTGATTATTTTGGTTACTTCCACAGTTTGAGACGAGCTACAAACTCAGGATAAGTTCTAATCACTTCCAAATCGTTAAAAACATTGTTTATTTCATATAGTTCTAGTTAGTTTCTTGGTCATCAGTTGATTCAAAAAATACCCTTTTTTTTCCGTCTTTGGTCGCTTTTTTGTGGGTTGAAACCAATATTTCATCTATTTTATTTTAATAATATCATGTGATAAGGATGATTAAGAGAAAGATAGAAAAAATTTTATTGGACGGCACAACACCAAAAACTTAACAAAAGTGCGGCAAAAATCATAACATTTACAGAAAGGGGGAATTTCACATGAACGATTACCTCAAGGATACATCATCGGACTGATAGTTTCATACATTTACCAAGGCGGACGTTGTGTCATCGTCGTATTATTAATAATTTTATCGTCCAATGAAAACATATAATTTTAGTTTTTTTTTTTGTTGGAAATGTGAATACAAAAAAATTAAAATCAATCAATCAAAATAAATAAAATAATTTCAACAGTTTTAAGGAATAGAATGCCTTGTTTTGTGCGATTATCAATGAAATGATGAGATCGCGCTCTTGATCGTGAAGGCGACCGGTCCGCCGAGTTTCTATTTTTAATAGAAAGTCCGCTGACGGTTTTACTTTTAATTTTAAAGCGACAGGTTTGGCTAAAACAAAGTGTTCTTTGAGCGCTTATTTTTCGCACAAAAGAATGCCAGTTAAAGATCATCCATTAATCACATGAGGCTCGAAATGAGGAGTCTTTGGAAATAAACACGAAATATCACAATAGGATATCACGTGTCGGTGTTTTATTTTTTCGTTTAACTCGCGATTTCTAGACTGTTTAATCGATAATCGATAAAGCTACTATAACATTAAAGATTATATAGATGACAATGATGTCTGGAATTAAAGCCAGTTCAATGCATGAGTTTTAGAACATTTATATAAATCCTGTAAATTAAAGACTTGAAAAGACTAAGTTTGGAGTTTTTTTGTCCATTTTTTCTCCAAAATGATCTAGATTTTGAAATGGACACCTAGTTTAACTTGTAACGTTCATTAAGTCGCAGTTTCTGTGCTACTTTGAATAAAAAAAATTGATTTTGATTTTTGATTTTGATGTTTAAAATATCAAGTGTGATTAATGGACGACTCTATACAGGTAAATACTAGCTCGGTGGGCCGTGGGCTAGCCATCAGCAACACGGGATTAGACTTTGTTAATAAGCTGTACTACAATGACAGTAATGATGTACTATAATTCCACTGAAGCCTAGAAGGTTTTTTACGTTCGCGTAGACCTTAGGCGTAGACTTAAAGCGGCAATGAAACGAAATCAACGCGTGCATGCAATAATCATTGCACTAAAATTTAAGCCCCAGTAGAATTTAGCTGGGATCCCTTCAGGAGGCCTGCCGTGACGTCAGAGCACTGCTGGCTTTCTGGAAAGAGATAGGCTGGCTGGAGTAAACTCACAGCTTTGCTACAGACATAGCAGATGTATCTTATTTGGTAAAAATATTACAAGGTAAAATTGATTGCCCCAGCTCCTAAGTAGCCTTGGACTAAGAACCAAATCTTTTAATTCTAGGCACAATATTCCGCTATTTGTGCCTAGCAGTGGAACTATAGAAAAAACTCTTACTTAGTTAGAGCTCCCAATCTATTCAATCAAATATGCCGCGATGACCGCATTGACATTTTTCACTCTAGTGTATCTTCCATCAAAGCACTTCTCACATCTCAGTTTGCAGAGGACACATGTTTATATTCAGATCCATAGTAACATAACATAACATAACATAACATAAACTCACGCCTGTATCCCAGAGGGGTAGGCAGAGACCAGGGACTGCCACTTGCTACGATCCTGACAGATCTCTTTCGCTTCCTCAACACTCATTAGTCGTTGCATGCACGCACGCCGGTTTCGGGTACTTTTTATCTGGCCCTTTGTTAATACGTCCTCTATTTGGTCAAAGTATGTCCGTCTGGGTCGTCCCTTACCGGCCCTTCCATCCACATTCGCTCGATATATCCATAGTATAAGAATTGAAATGTTATTTAGTTAAACCTGTTAAATTTTCGGTGGTGGGTAACGTAAGATTTTTCAAAACTGGTATTATTGAGTGTTATATAAGTGAAAACCTGTAATTAGCTTACAGTTATTACTTAGAAGTTACTAAGAAAGTTTAAAGCTGTTGGTTTTCCATGTATTCGTAAATAAATAAATAAATACAATGATACAATGGCCCAACCATGAGGCAAAGTGCGGAAATTTCAGGTCTAACTAGTTTTAAGATTAACTTTTACGTAAACATCACTTAAATCAAAACCTTAAATTCTTAAATTACAAACCGGGAGCAAAACTCTCGTACAGATTGAGAACCCATCGGGAACTATTGGTACTTTGTCAAATATAGACGCACATAATGAAAGTACAATATAGCCGAATGGACCGAACTGGCACATGCGAGCGTACGAGCGTAGGACGTCCACCAGCTGTCAAGACCGAAAACTTGAGGACGATTGCTGGCAGCGGCTGGATGAGGACGGTCGAGAGACATAGGAATAAGACAAAGGTAAAAAACGTATTTATTGAAATAACCATAAATTTAATGACACAGTGAGAAAGTAACACTTAAACAGACGGAATAAAATCGTTATCAGTTGGTATCCACGCTAGATTCTGATCTGTCTTGCATAGATAGATGATAAGCCAGCGGTAGTGCATCTGCATACCATGCGAGAGGTCCCGGGTTCGAATCCCGGCTGGGGACAAAAAAAGAACCCCCAAGTCTTAGATGTTTACATGTTTGTGATGTCGTTGTTCCCACGACACAGGGTATCCTAGTGTGGGGCCAGAAGCAATGTATGTGCCTGTATGTAAATGTTTATGTTTTATGATTATTAAGAGACCAACACCTAAATAACAAAGTATATCAGTTGTTCCATGCAACATTTTGATATTTGTTCTAGTAAATGTATTTATAATTTTCAACAAGGTGTATTAGGTCCCAGGTATGTGAAGCATACAACAGAATTTTTACGACTATTTGTTATCAACTGGGTTACCTAGATAACGTGGCAAAAATAACGTGTACCTACCTGCTGGTAAAATAAAGGTCTTTGGTGTAGCTGTGACAGAGATGCCATTCACACCACACGTGCACACGCTAATGCCATCAAAACCATAACTTGTAAAAAAAAACAATTCTCGCCACTCAGTTCTTCTACTGTAAAAAGTTGTGAGATCCATGTAATCAATGGATCTCATAACAACCAATCGGTTAATTTATTCAGTCCCTACTTAAGGGTCGTTCTATCTTAAGTTATTACGTAATTAGCTAACCTAACAACTTATTATAGTGACCATACCAATATTTTTTTTATGTTTAAAATAAATAGATTGACTTGGCAGTAGCACTAAACAATCTAATTTAATATAATCCCCCGGTTTCTCGTACACTAACAAGCTGTTAATCTACTATTAACAGCTGTCAGTGGTTTTTTTTTGTACGCACTTTGGTCAATTGACAGCTGTTGACGGTAGATAATCCGCGTGTTAGTGTACGAGAAATTGGGGGAATATGTATTAAAGTACCTATAGTAGTTGGTGTATCTAGAAAACGACCGAAATTGCAAAATATGTCAGTTTTTCCTTCATTTATACACTAAACACTAAGTGTATTCTAAATTTGAAGCTTATATGTCTGCTAGAAGTGCCTTTGAGTTTTGATGATCGGTCAGTCAGTCAGGGAGTGAGTGAAAAAATTAAGAAATTTTGACTAGTTATAATTCTTAAACTTCTGCTTCAAATTTAATAAATTTGAAATATATATGTTTATACAATGCAGGTTATACAGGTTATTGAAAATTCAGGCTTCTAGTTTTATCCACAACGAAGTTATAGGGGGTCGAAAATGGCCTGAACTGCTTCGAGAGAAGGTACGAAGGTACGAGTACGGCCGTGCCACTTTTGGCTCGACTCGGCGGGGGCACTGCCGTGCCCTCCGATTTAATACCGCTTCAAAATGCACTGTTATTGGATCCAAGAGCTTATGAATATCGTAGTTAACCGAATTCAAAAAAGAAGGATTTTATCAATATGTCCGAATACGTTTTTTATGGAAGTTGAGCTATTATCATCCAACTCTTCTTTTTGGTGCGTGTTTTTCTCACTTTTCTTGAGGTCGTTTGTTTTGGTTAGGGTCTCTAGACGGACTGCATTTCAACTGTATTCCGACTGCAAAATTGCAGTTTAGATGCAAATTGAATGCCGTTGGTACAACTGCAATAAAACTGATAACCAATAGAATAGGGAACTGCATGCCAACTGCACACCGACTGCAATGGGACTGCTCGCTTGGTTGGCCATTTTATTGCAGTCGTGCCAACCGCATTGAAACTGCATCTGGACTGCAATTTTGCAGTCGGTATGCAGTTGAAATGCAGTTCGCCTGTCGCCCATGTTCGCCCTTAAATATCTACATTCTAAAACACACTAAAAAGAAGAGTTCGATGACTTTTTCATGGATCTCATGAAGACATATTTTCTAAATTTCGGACCACCCTGAAGATGCCCACTTTGTAACAAAAAAAAAGAATTAATGTAATCAGACGAAGTGGTCTGATTTCATTCATATACGAATGTAGAACATCCTCTTTTTCGCAGTCAGTTTTAAAGATGAGTAGAATAAATAACCCACAAACCCCCATAACTATACCTATTAAGGGGATCCAGTAGGCTTACTAGCGGCACCAATGTAAAAAAAATCATATCTTCAAAAGAAGACAGTAAAAAGATCTGTAAAAACAGATCGTGTTTGCAAAAAGTGTCTACAATCTCTCAATCATGTTACCACGACAAAGAACCTGGGACTAGATAGTGTACGGACACTTTTGTAGGGACACTGGCCAAGTGCGAGTCGGACTCGCGCATGAAGGATTCCGTACCATTATCTATACAACATTAGACACAAAGATTGAGAAAAAATGGAAAAAAATCACGTTTGTTGTATGGGAGCCCCCTTTAAATATTTATTTTATTTTAATTTTATTATTTGTTTTTGAAGCGAATGTAGCACTAAATATTCCGTGAATATTTGAAGCGTCTGCCTGTTGCCGTTATTAATATCGAGGAAAAACGGCAAAAAAAAAATACGTTTGTTGTATGGGAGCCTTAAATCCCCACTGCAGGGCTCGGGCCTTCTGTGAGATAGAGAGTATCCAAAGTCCAAACTATCCAATAGGCACATTCACAACGCGAGAGGCCTCTCCGGATTGGCGACTTCAATAGCTGAGTATGTGAATACCTCAGTAACTAAGGTCTCATCGCGATATTTTCCTTTAACATTAGCAGCGGTAGCCTAGTGGGTAGAACGCGATTCCCAGTGCGGGCATGTCTTTCTTTTCTAAGTTATGTACATTTGTGAAGTTATAGGTAATAGCAATACCATTCGCTAACGGTGAAGGAAAACATAGTGAGGAAACCTGAATGTCTGAGCTATTCACATACCTCAGCGCTTGACATCGCCAATCCGCGGTGGGCACGGTTGGCGATTAAGCCCATACTCTCTCCCTGAGAGAAGGTGTGTGCCCTACAGTGGGACGTATAGGTATAGGCTGCATTGCTACGCGTTGCTATTGTAAATTCAAAAATGTGCTTCTATCTAATCTATATAGCACATAGCTCGGAGAACTGATGGCCGTTGGGGCGAAAAAGTTCTGACCTAGCGACCGCGGGCCGGACGACGCAGCGTGGGAAGGCCCCCTACCATATGGTCTGACGACCTGGTTACGGTGGCGGGGAGTCGCTGGATGCGGGCGGCACAAGACCGGGGACCTTGGAAAACCATGAGGGAGTCCTGCAGTGGGCGTCAAATGGCTGATGATGATGATCTAATCTATAAAAGTCTCGTGTGTTTGTTATCGATGTCCTCCGAAACGGCTTCACCGATTTTCAGGATTTTTTTGTGTATATTTGGTAGGTCTGAGAATAGGTCGTAGGCTAATCAATATCGCATAAGAACGTTTGCCGAGTCAGCTAGTAACTTATAAAGTCAGCGCTTACAATAGGTACCACCGCGTCTCCATATAGCACATTTTTTGCGCAACTGTTTACTTGTCAGAACAATGCAGTATTATCACAGAACTTTTCGTTCTGTGAGTATTATCTATTTTAATATCAAGATACGTCACAGATATCGAAACACGAATTAATCGTTAAGGTGTAATAAATTGCGTATGCAAAACAAGTCGGTAGCCCTCGACATTCTGGGCTACCACGACAGTTCTTATTGCCCGGGGCACAAGATCGAGAATCCATCAAGTAGACTTATTCGGTAGTGAGGACCACTGCATAATATGCATATTATGCTTATAATCAGATGGTTCGCCGACGTGCATTATCAGTTAAATGTACTAATGAAGACCTCCACAATAGATGCCGTCCATTCTCTCTTAACTCGTCAAGATCGTCATTGCTTGAGGAGCAGTGGCTTTAGAAGCCACTCTGGGCATCAATCAATCAATCAGCCCGCATTCATCCACTGCTGGGCATGCCTCCTAAAAAGCTTCGGTCACACACAGCGACTAGTCGCTGCGAGTGCACTCGCCGCGAATACTAGTCGCGGCCACAATTGAATGCAAAATTGAACATGCTCAATTCTAGTCGCGGCGAGTGAATCTACTCGCAGCGAATAGCCTGTCACACACGGCGAATAACCGCGGCGAGTAGGCACTCGCAGCGATTAGTCGCTGCGTGTGACAGAAGCATATGGTACGCTACATTTTTCTAGCCATTCTAGCCGGCCGCTGGAAGCAATCTGCCTCAGATCGTCGGTCCAGCGAGCTGGTGGGCATCCTACGTTGCGTTTGCCAGTTTATGGTCTCCACTCAAGAACCTTTGTACCCACAGATATAGATCTGCAGTCTAATTCAATACACTTTTTTGCGTAGCTCATATACGTCCCACTGCAGTGCACAGGCCTTCTTTTAGAGAGAGAGTATAGGCTTAACTACCTCGCGTACCCACCGCGGAATGGCAATTTCAAGCGCTGAAATATGTGAACACCTCAGACACTCTGGTTTCCTCACGATATTGTCCTTGATCTTTAGCGAGTGGTATTGCTACTAAAACTTGTACGTAACTTAGAAGACAACGTCATCGGTACATGCCGGGATTCGAACCCACGACCTCCCGAATGTGAGGCCGGCGTTCTACCGCTCCGCTACCACCGCTTCAAGCCAAGAGAATAATTTTGGACATCAGTCCGTCCTTATCGCAATTGAAAAGGATTTAGTGTGGTCGATGTGCAATCGACTGTTCCTTCAAAGGTGTTCGAAATTATTGAAAAGGGCAAGGACCTTATCTCCGGTACACAACCTTTATGATATGTTTTTTCACCTTTTTTGTAGCAATTTTTGTCTCAATTTCTTTGTGCTCGAACAGGATGTGCTTTTGACCTTTGGACCGCATTCTGCATTCTGAGATCGAGGGCGTGGATTAAACAAATTGCGTGACGTGTTAACTGCTGCGCTACGCCTCAAATTAAACTCGCGAAGTTATGCCGTCATTAAGAAAACTGAGTTGTTAAAAACAAAACCTATCTAATAAAAAGTAATAAAGTATTGTTCATCAACAAAAAATAATAGTACATTGTTAACCGAAGGGTGAAAGTAACTTATTTAGTCCCGAGACGGGATTTGGCGCCAATATGTCGAGGGACTAAACAAGTCTTTAACCTGAGGTAAACGCTGTGCTTTTCATTACGAATATAAGGAAAGTAAAAATAAAGAAAGTAGAAAGGAAAGTAACGAATATAAGGAAAGAAAACAGCCAGACAGCCAGACAGCGAGATAACCAGACAGCCAGATAGCCAGACAGCCAGATAACCAGACAGCCGGACAGGCAGACAGCCAGGCAGCCAGACCCCCGGACTGCTAGTCAGCATTCCCGCCAATTTTTTTTTTGTATTTCAAATATTTTAGATAGCCGGCTATCTGAAATTTAGAAAGTTGGGACATGGTTCAACAAAAATGTGAAAATAGAAGTAGTTTTTAGGGTTCCGTACCGGTCAAGGGTGTCAAACGGGATCCTATTACTAAGACTTCACTGTCCGTCCGTCTGTCTGTCTGTCTGTCACCAGGCTGTATTTCATGAACCGTGATAGCTAGGCAGTTGAAATTATCACAGATGATATATTTATGTCGCCATAACAACAAATAAATGCAGAATAAACTGAACATACAACAAACGTACTTTGTGCCGTTTCTTGCTCAATATTAATAAAGGCAACAGGTAGACGCTTCAAATATTCACAGAATATGTTGTTCTATATTTGCTTCAAAATAGATAATTAAATTAAAATAGAATTAATAGTTAAGGGGGGCTCCCATACAACAAAAATGATTTTGTTCCGTTTTCTCTCGATCTTTGTGTCTAATGTTGTATAGATAATGGTACGTACCCCTTCGTGCGCGAGTTGGACTCGCACTTGGCCGGTTTTTTTTAATAACATGATAGCTGTCGGTTTATTTGTACTGTGGTATTACTTTAAACCCGCTCCTCAGACAACTTCAAACCTACTTTCCTAGTATGAATAATGAAGAAATACTCAATACTTTATTGCATTCCACAAGTTTTAGGGTTGTTACATTTTAACTTAACAGTTATTTGATAAACCTTTGTGGACCCTGTAGGGCACGCAATATTTTAAAGTGCTGTATTAAAATATGCATTACATAAACTTAAAATTAGAATATCTAATTGAATTAATAATCATGCAAATTAATTGTATTTAACAAGTTATATTTATTTTATATATTATCCTATATCTATATAATAATAATAATAATAAATTTATTTATTTCAAAGTTACACACTGGCATAATACAGTTACACTCAACTAAGATTACAAAATAACGAGTTGGCCTCCGTTGCCGAACTAGGTAAGAACCTGTAAAACCTGTATTATCCTTTAAATATTCCTCTATAGTCCTGTAAATATATCTTAGCCTTAATAGTCTCAACTGACGCCTAAAGTACCTCCCAGAGAGTATTGGCATATATTACACAAACTTACGTCTGTATCCCGGAGGGTTCTGTGCCTACGCACAGACCAGTGTTTTGCCGCTTGCCACAATCCTGACAGATCTCTTTCGCTTCACCATCATTCATTAGTCGCTGCATGCACCCACGCCGGTTTCAGTTATCTTGCCCTTTGCTAATATATCCCCTATTTGGTCGAAGTATGTCAGCCGAAGTCCCCGTGTGGCGCCGGAATAAGAGTAGTGTCACTCCATTTCCTCCCGTGGATGTCGTAGAAGGCGACTAAGGAAATACATTACCAGGAGACGGGCAGCAGTGTCATCCTTATATTCCAATCCCATACTGCGATCGCCAACCCGCCTGCCAAGCGTGGCGATTATGGCAAGACCCCCTCAGGGTTATGAAAACCATGAGGGCGGCCTGTCCTGCAGTGGACGTCAAAGGGCTGATGATGATGATGATGATGATGTCAGCCTGGGACGTCCCTTACCGGTCCTTCCACCCATATTCGCTCGATACATTTCTTCCGTAAATCTTTTTTCCCTCGCCATCTCCATATGTCCAAAGCAACGCAACATTCCTTTCTCGACGTTAACATTACATCCTCTTTCATTCTACAACGTTCTCTACACAACTAATGGCATAAAAAGTGTTAATCAAACAATACTGCCTCTGCCCACTCGTCGAGGATACAGGCGTGAGTTTAAATTTATTTATTTTTAATGAGCTTAAAACCGTCCATCCCAAATTAAAAGCAGTGTTTTCTTTTAATTTGATGGCGCTTCTGCCACCTTCTACAACTTATAGCCCGTTGTAATGATATCTTGCCTCGCCACTAGATGATGCAGTCAGATATCATCCGTATAGTAGGTCATTGTCAGCCATTGTCTCGCGTTTTTATGCAAATTATCGTGTTACACAAGCGAATTACTAAAGGTACTTACATCGTACTAACAAATATCAGGATACAGCGAATAGTTCAAGCTTAGTGCCATTATCATAATTCAAATTAAACTCAGTTCGACCAACTCAGTTACCAAAGGGTAAGGGACCCTATTACTAAGATTCCACTGTCCATCTGTCTGTCTGTCACCAGGCTGTACCTATCTCATGAACCGTGATAGCTAGACAGTTGAAATTTTCACAGATTATGTACTTCTGTTACCGCTATGACAACAAATACTAAAAACAGAATAAAATAAATATTTAAGGCGGGCTCCCATACAACGAACGCGATTTTTGCCGTTTTTTGCTCGATATTAATAACGGCAACAGGTAGACGCTTGAAATAATCAAATGTTGTATAGATAATGTTACGGAAAACTTTGCGCGCGAGTCCCGACTCCCACCTGGTCGGTTTTTTTAAACACTCGACTTCTAGTGGTTGACTGATAGAAAATGCTTGTAGCATTAAGTCTGCCGCATTACCATTATAATGTTTGCTTATTGCAATAAACGATTAATGATAATAAGAACTTGTAGTGGTATTAGTACACTTATAATACCACTAAATTAGTGCACTAAAAAATATACAATAATAATTATAACTTCCACACAACACAATCACTTGACCCATTTAAAGTCACTTCAATAATAAGGAAAATTAAATACAACATTATATATATATATATATATATATGTCTGTACAAAAACGCCGCAATGTCAGTCCGACTACAGGACCATAATAATATGAATCCTATTCATATGCAGCGCGGAGTGAGACAGGGAGATATAATATCTCCGAAACTGTTTACAGCAGACGTATTCAAACTTCTGGACTGGGAAGGATCTGGCATCAACATAATGGCGAGTACATCACTCACCTTCGATTCGCCGATGACATAATGATCATGGCTGAGACCAAATTAGTATGGAATTTGACAGTTAGACGATTGGAATCGCTCAGGATTTGGTGCGCGTAATTAGGCCACTGATGGCCGATGGGGCCGAAATTTCTGGAATGAAGACCACATATCGGCGAGACAGCAGCGTAGGACGACCGGCCAAGACCGACAAGATGGACAGACGACCTCATACAAGTGGCAGGAAGACGCTGGATGAGGTCTTTTTGGAAATCCATGGAGGAGACCTATGTCCAGCAAAGGACTTCTTGTGGCTGAATGATGATGATGATGATGAATATCGTAAAAATGTGTTACACTCACAATTGAATAATAAACCCCTTTAACCCCTAACGACTTGATAGCTCAGTCAAGTTTCTGATACCCTGGATAAATATTTTGTGACTATTCATTTTAAAGTTAGCAGAAACTTTTTTCAAATTAAAAGTAGCAACTTATAAACGACTTGATGTTTTAAACGACTTGGTGCTTTCCCTTTTTCCTCTATTTGATTAGACCAACTTTTTAATAATTAAATTGAATTAATATTATTAAATTACTGTTATTGGTGCAGTAGATAGCACCTTTACATTTTCATTGCAAAGGGGCCCGTAATCCAAATGAATAGAGTGCGCTTATGTAAGGTTTTTTGCATTCTTTATGTGCGAGCACGTACAAGTACAAAAAACACTTTCACTTAAAAAAAGTAGGTTCAATTTAGCTCTCGAGATAATTTCCGTAAATGGACTTGAATGTAGGTGATTATTTAGGCCACTGGCTTTCATTGCCTGAGTGTTTTTTTTTTAAATAATTCAAGTGCCCACAAATCCCATAAAGAGAGTTTGGCATTAAGTTCGTTGCACTAGGATACATGTTTCTAAGTTTCTGAAGTTAATTAAGGACCAAGTTTTAAAATAAGTTCACTATACATTTGTAATTAAAGAATTTAAAAAAATCTTTGAGGTTTGCGGAAAAGCTCGGAAAAAACTGCGAGACTCGATTCCTGAACTATTTATAATATAATATGTAAGTACCTACCTACAAATTTGTACGGAACTCCTCGGTGCGCGAGTCCGGCTCGTACTTAACCGGATTTTTTTTCTTGTTTCTTCTCTGTGTTTGTAATATGTACATTCCTGTTTATGAATTACTTACATAGGTATCACAAGTTTCTGTGTGCGTGAAATTAATGTCATCATCATCAGCCATTTGACGCCCACTGCAGGTCATAGGCCTCCTTCGTGGTTTTCATAACCATGAGGGGTTTTGCCATAATCGCCTCGCTTGGCAGACGGGTTGGCGATCGCAGTATGCGGTTGAAATCTCTGGAAGACGCTACTGCCCGTCTCGTGGTAATTGATTTCCTTAGTCGCCTTCTACGACATCCACGGAAGGGAATGGAGTGAGGCTATTCTTATTCCGGCGCTACACGGAAATAAATGTATAATTTATCATTCTTTGAAACTAGTTTGTAAGCAAGTGCATAGATCACGACATACAAAGTTTAGTAAGAACAATACATCATTTGTTAATTACCATTAAAATACAGCACCTCTGCTCTAGACTTCAAAGCTTTATGATGTAAGTTACGGTAGGTTCAACGTAATCACGACGGCTATGAAAATGAGTTAACGCCATTGGGATTATAATTGAATAATAGATGAGGTTTCTTTACCAAAAGCCCATCACTTAGCATTTGCTACGTTGGGAGCTTAAGACTCATACTGCTTTATATAGTGACTAGCTATGTCCGCGGCTTCACTTGCGTAGAATTTGAAATAATATAGGAACAATGCTTATGTTTTTCAAAAATAAAGTGTCCTCTTTCACAATATGTAATTATGTCCGTTAAGGAGTAAATTTTTCCAAAGAATTTTTGTAAGCTTCCAAGCTTTTCCTCTTCTTTATAATGTTAGCGTACTTTGAACGGAGTTAAACCTAATTATTTTTTCCAGGATTTTTTTGGAAACAAAAAGAAAAAAAAATGTCTCACTACAATTACGAAAAAAGTATAAAAACTGTCAGTTTTAAATCAGCTGGGATGGCGTCCCGGCATATATGGTGTGTCACGTGTGCGGTGTGAGTAAAAAGCGCCAAACGTAATTTGAATATAGCTCCAAAAACCGCGAGATTTCCTTAGAGGATATTGACTACGTGACTAAGCTCCCCCTCCCCTGTGAGCAAGCATGGTATTATGAAGACCCTCCCCCCCGAAACGGGTCACGTAGTATGGCTACGTTCCCTAAAATTAAATGATGCACATTTCTAATAAATGTATTTCTTTTTCTTCTTCTATTTATTGACATTGATAGGTACAGTACAGATAGTGAAGTTGTCAATATAGTATTATTACTGTCCGGAATTTGAAAAAAACTGTCAACGGTTTGTTTACATCTGGGCAGGAGCCCCATGAAAGGAAATACATGTTGTCTATGGTTGTCATCTACCTACGTAAATAATAATATATCATCATCAGCCATTTGATGCCCACTGCAGGACATAGGCCTCCCTCATGGTGTTCTAACCGTGAAGGGGTTTGCCATAATCGCCACGCTCGGCAGGCGGATTGGCGATCGCAGTATGCGGTTGGAATCTCAGGAAGACGCTGCTGCCCGTCTCCTGGTAATTTATTTGATTAGTCGCCTCCTACGACATCCACGGAAGAAAATGGAGTGACGCTATTCTTAATCCGGCGCCACGCGGAAATAATAATAACAGTTATTTATTTCAGGCACAGGCCTGTACAACAAATTCAAAATGTTTAGTAAACAACAAACTGTGCCTAAATGTACAATCTACACGCTCATTTCTGGGTGGTTTGAAAGCCGCGGTTACGTAATTAGTAATTAACAATAACATCTATTTAGACTATTATTATTATTGACTATTAAAAGTAATTAAAAAAAATAATCAATATTTTTCAGGCTATATAAAAAATATAAATTTAAAATTTTGCCAAATTATTTTTGGAATGTAGAAGAAGAAGAAGAAGAAGAAAAATACTCCTGTCACCTCAGTCACCGACACCACGGAACTAGCAAAAGTACCTAAACGTCGGAAAATTGTAAAATGAAAAAATAAACGAGTAAATAAATATCCGTGCAAATTCAGTTGTTATTAAAAAAAATAGTTGAGACATCTTGTGTCGAGTTGAGAAATCTTCTTTAAAAAAATGCACCAAAAATTATACTGCCTCTCCGTCTAACAGAACAATGACCCGCGGACCTGCGGCAGGCACGCACCGCTCTGCATGGCTACTAACGGTTCTAGTCACAGATATCTCAATAATATTCAATTCAATTCAAAAATACTTTATTGTACAAGAGGTGTTTGTACAAAGGCGAGCTTAATACTAGTAAGTATTTTCTTCCAGCTAACCTTGGCTAATAGATTCACCGGTGTGAAGTTAGCTGACAAACTTAGCTGACAAACATAGCTGACACTATTACACGACCAAATAAAATGGTCGTTTTTAAAAAAGGGAACATTCTGATCGTACGTAATTGTGACAATAAAAGATGTTAAAACATATCTTAATTATGGCTAAATACCGTGGCATAGCAGTGAAAACGTGAAGAAATAAAAAATATTCGCAAAATTTTCAGTACGCGTTTATGTTTCTTATTGGGATACTAAAAAAATTAGAATTTCTAGAAGGCTGGATCTTAGTTCTTACGGTTCCTAAGGAAAACTAAGGAAACTGTTAAGGTATAAATAGAAGCATCAAACATGTTCAGTTTTTGTGATAAAGTGGAGCAGACAAACAATTTGTGAGAAAAATCTCTCCGGAGTTGCGCCCTGGACGACATACCGCAGAAAACAGAATTTCTACCACTTTAGAAATACAAAATTATGATTGCATAGACTCTAAAGTATTTTAAATAAATCAATTTATACCTTCAGACCATTCAGTTTCTCTGAAATCGGACGATAGACAAAAATAATGGAGAAAATTTCAAATAACCTTTGTGTTTTTCTTGAGATATACAAAAAAAAAACGAATTTCTACCAGGCTGGATTTATGTCATTTCGGTTCCTCAGATACTACTTAAACTACTTAATTATAAATTGAGACATGAAACCATTCAGTTTTTGTGATAAAGCGGAGCTGACAAATAATTTGTGAGAAAAATCTCTCCAGAGTTTCTTTCTGGGCGACGTATTGCAGCAAAACGAATTTCTACCACTTCAAAAATACAAAATTATAATTGCATAGATTAAAACAAAAAGGTTATTTTAAATTTTCTCCATTATTTTTGTCTATCGCCCGATTTCAGAAAAACTGAATGGTCTGAAGGTATAAATTAATTTATTTAAAATACTTTAGAGTCTATGCAATCATAATTTCGCATTTCTTAAGTGGTAGAAATTCGTTTTGCTGCAATACGTCGCCCAGAAAGAAACTCTGGAGAGATTTTTCTCACTAATTATTTGTCAGCTCCGCTTTATCACAAAAACTGAATGGTTTTATGTCTCAATTTATAGTAAAGTAGTTTAACTAGTATCTTAGGAAACGAAATTACATAAATCCAGCCTGGTAGAAATTCGTTTTTTTTGTATATCCAAAGAAAATCTAAAGGGCTTTTTAAATTTTCTCCATTATTTTTGTCTATCGCCCGATTTCAGAAAAACTGAATGGTCTGAAGGTATAAATTGATTTATTTAAAATACTTTATGGTCTATGCAATTATAATTTTGCATTTTTAAAGTGGTAGAAATTCGTTTTGCTGCAATACGTCGCCCAGAAAGAAACTCTGGAGAGATTTTTCTCACAAATTATTTGTCAGCTCCGCTTTATCACAAAAACTGAATAGTTTCATGTCTCAGTTTATAGTTAAGTAGTTTAAGTAGTATCTTAGGAAACGAAATTACATAAATCCAGCCTGGTAGAAATTCGTTTTTTTTTGTATATCCAAAGAAAATCATAAAGGGCTTTTTAAATTTTCTCCATAATTTTTGTCTATCGCCCGATTTCAGAAAAACTGAATGGTCTGAAGGTATAAATTGATTTATTTAAAATACTTTAGAGTCTATGCAATTATAATTTTGCATTTCTAAAGTGGTAGAAATTCGTTTTGCTGCAATACGTCGCCCAGAAAGAAACTCTGGAGAGATTTTTCTCACAAATTATTTGTCAGCTCCGCTTTATCACAAAAACTGAATGGTTTCATGTCTCAATGTATAGTTAAGTAGTTTAAGTAGTATCTAAGGAACCGAAATGACATAAATCCAGCCTGGTAGAAATTCGTTTTTTTTGTATATCTCAAGAAAAACACAAAGGTTATTTTAAATTTTCTCCATTATTTTTGTCTAACGCCCGATTTCAGAAAAACTGAATGGTCTGAAGGTATAAATTGATTTATTTAAAATACTTTAGAGTCTATGCAATTATAATTTTGCATATCTAAAGTGGTAGAAATTCGTTTTGCTGCAATACGTCGCCCAGAAAGAAACTCTGGAGAGATTTTTCTCACAAATTATTTGTCAGCTCTGCTTTATCACAAAAACTGAATAGTTTCATGTCTCAGTTTATAGTTAATTAGTTTAAGTAGTCGCTAAGGAACCGAAATGACATAAATCCAGCCTGGTAGAAATTCGTTTTTTTTGTATATCTCAAGAAAAACACAAAGGTTATTTGAAATTTTCTCCATTATTTTTGTCTATCACCCGATTTCAGAAAAATTGAATGGTCTGAAGGTATAAATTGATTTATTTAAAATACTTAAGAGTCTATGCAATCATAATTTTGCATTCCTAAAGTGGTAGACATTCGTTTTGCTGCAATACGTTGCCCAGAAAAAACTCTGGAGAGATTTTTCTCACAAATTATTTGTCAGCTCCGCTTTATCACAAAAACTGAATCGTTTCATGTCTCAATTTATAGTTAAGTAGTTTAAGTAGTATCTAAGGAACCGAAATGACATAAATCCAGCCTGGTAGAAATTCGTTTTTTTTGTATATCTCAAGAAAAACACAAAGGTTATTTTAAATTTTCTCCATTATTTTTGTCTATCGCCCGATTTCAGAGAAACTGAATGGTCTGAAGGTATAAATTGATTTATTTAAAATACTTTAGAGTCTATGCAATCATAATTTTGTATTTCTAAAGTGGTAAAAATTCTGTTTTCTGCGGTATGTCGTCCAGGGCGCAACTCCGGAGAGATTTTTCTCACAAATTGTTTGTCTGCTCCACTTTATCACAAAAACTGAACATGTTTGATGCTTCTATTTATACCTTAACAGTTTCCTTAGTATCTAAGGAGCCGTAAGAACTAAGATCCAGCCTTCTAGAAATTCTAATTTTATCCCAATAAGAAACATAAACGCGTACTGAAAATTTTGCGAATATTTTTTATTTCTTCACGTTTTCACTGCTATGCCACGGTAATTAGCCATAATTAAGATATGTTTTAACATCTTTTATTGTCACAATTACGTACGGTCAGAATGTTCCCTTTTTTAAAAACGAACATTTTATTTGGTCGTGTAATAGTGTCAGCTATGTTTGTCAGCTTAGTTTGTCAGCTAACTTCACACCGGTAATAGATTCGAGTGTGTCGAGATATTTTTGAGAAGAGCGATTTAAAAAAAAACAATCTAGCATATTCGATAGCTATTGTCAGGCACGTTCATTTTTCTCTTTCCTTCAAACCACCTTAAATTATTGCAGTATAATGTAAATGTGGAAAGCGCCCTAGGCCGCGTTTCATAAAACTTCATTTCAAGTATTCATTTTCTTCATTTCGATGTAGATTGTGTAACCGAGTCATCATAGTTGTTAATTTATAGGCAATGTACATCGAATTGTTATAGTAATCCATGAATTGTTGTTCTATGAAAAGGGTCCTGGTTGTGCATTTACTTACTACCAATACGAGGTCGCCGTCGTTGGACTACAACGAGGAGGACATCAATCAATCAATATTCTCGATAACTTGCACCGATATTTTCTGGACAACTTTACTGTTGAATTTGTGTAAGAAATACAAATAAATAAATCAAGTATGAAATTACGAAGCATCCTGTATACTAAATAGATGAACTGGCCACTCAGGCGCAGCAGTTACAAAGCCCTATTTGTTCAAAGGAATAAGAGACCCGTGAATCATAGGCAAACGTAACCAAGCTGGTACTCATGGCGTATTGTTAGTAAAGCTTCTCCGTAACTCTTGCAAAACAAACCGCACGCCAATAACACTTCTAAATTAAAGAAATTCCGCCGAATACCACTGAACGAAGCCAGATACGAACGTTAACTTGAGGGTAATTTCACCGCTAAGACTAAACGCAGATCAGCGGTAAACTTGGTTCAAAATTGAAATTCCATCAAATCCACTTATTAATAGAGTAGTTCAGTTTCTATCATTAACCGAAAATAATATGCCTGTCGATGAAACGTAACGTTATACACTAATCATTGTAGTCAGAAATTTGACTGACTCGTTGGCCTAGTGGCTAACACGCTTGCCTACCAAAACAGAGATTGTGGGATCGATTCCCACGAGAGGTTGCCATACTTGATCTATACAGTATACAGTCTATACTACAAATAGCCTCAGTAGTACTGTATTTATCAGACTGCGCCAAAAGGAGGTTTGTTTTCCGACTGTATGTATTTATTTTCATGTTTGTTTGTCATCATGGCCCAGAGTATCCTACTTAGGGACCACAGGCGTTAGTATGTACGTACCTTCTCCGCTGTATTCGTCTGATTTTCCCAACGCCTGAACCTACTCCGAACTATCAAATACATGTGTATTTTGACACTTCATAATGGATAACGCAATATAGACAGAATAGACTGGCGGGACAGGCTATATTGCGTTGTGCGTGCAGAAGTTTTTTTTAATGAGGATTCTAACAATAACAATGTTAGAATCTGCTCAACCCTGTAAGTTTAATAGACAATCAAGACGGTGGAGGAAGCTTATTATTAGAATCTGCAGACCTGCCTATTTCGTGTTATTCGCGGTTCGGTTGATTGTTACCTAGACGGAGAGATCAGACCTTGGCATTTCGATACACTGACCCATGTATAGGTCGGTCTGTGAACAACTCATCGCAATCTTTGGCAAACATCACACAGTAAAGGTCATCTATTGCCAATTCACTTAACGTTTCGTCATTCAGAATGGTCTTAATATACGGTGTTTTTTTAACTGTAGGGGTTGCCCACGACGTTTTCTAACGCGATGCTGCATCGTGTTTTGTGATATCCTGAGAAGCGAGGGCGATGCAGCATGGGGTTTTTATCGCGTTTGTATCTATGCGGAATCGATGGGTCTCGTGACTAAAGCGATGCAGAATCAGGTCTACGTTTGCTCTAACTGTTAATCTGCTTGAGTCTATCGTCATCATCAGCCCGTCGATACCCACTTTTGGATAAGGACTCCTTCATTCATGCGCCAGTCGCTTCTACTCTGGGCTGTTCTTCCCTAGGTCTTGTCGATAGGTCTTTTCCTGTGGTTTTATCGATGTCATTGCGTCTCGTGCCTGGTGGTCGGCCTACGCCTCGACGTCCGGCCCTCAGTTGCCACTCTAGTAGCTTGCGACTCCATCTTTCATCCTCTTCACAACATACGTGACTTGCCCATCTCCACTTCAAAATAGTGACCCTTCTTGTAATGTCGGTTATTTTAGTTTGCTTTTTGATCTCAGTATTCTGCATGCCGTGTGGCGCCGGATTAAGAATAGCGTCACTACATTTCCTTCCGTGGATGTCGTAGAAGGCGACTAAGGAAATACATTACCAGGAGACGGGCAGCATAGGGTTTTCCTGAGATTCCAAACGCATACTGCGATTGCCAACTCGCCTGCCAAGCGTGGCGATTATGGCAAAACCCTTCATGGTTAGGAAAACAGTGAGGGAGGCCTATGTCCTGCAGTGAGCGTCAAATGGCTGATGATGATGATGATGATGACTCCACATGCGATGATAATACCAAGCATCGCTCTTGACTCTATTTTTAGTTAGCCGTGTTTGTGTTCCACCGCTACTCCTCCCTGTCTGAGAGATCTTCCCGCCATCTCCGCCTTGGCCGACCACGTCGGCGATATCCGTCGCATCTTAACCATTCAGTGGCGATTTTCGCCCATCTCTCTAGGCCCATACGACTGACGTGGCTTGAGGGACAAGTTTAAAATGATCAATTTTGTTTCTACTTTTTAAGCAAGAAAAACAAAAAATAATATTTTTAAAGGTTTTCAACTGATTCATAGAGCTACTGTCTCTGTGAAATTTCCCTTTCCATATACAATAAAGTGTTTTCTATCTATCTCTCTATCATAAGTCATTGATAGACACTTTCGTGAGAAAACAATGCACAAAAACATAAATTAACGTTGATAAATTAATTTTGTTTCACGCGATGACCATTGCATGCTCCTCGCTATCCATCCATATTTTTGTGCTAAATTTACCCATCGACCTGAATATTAAAAATATCTACTTAATTTGATCTTATTTCAAGGTAATTTCGAAATATGTACGTAACTCTAGATCGTCTGCTCAATTCCGCTAGCCTATTTAAGTATTGACCGTCTCGTTAGTCTGTCGGTAATACGTTTGACTACCAAAATATAGGTCATGGGTTCGAGTCCCACTGGAGGACACCGTACTTGATTTGTACAAAGCACCTGTCTGTGTCTGGTTGTATTTCCGTGTATGTGACGTCCTTGCCTGGTTACCATAGCACAGGTCCTAGTTTGGGACCAGAACGGGTGATTGTGTTGTTGGTAAGTAATTTTTTATTTTATTTCAGTAACCAAAACTAAGGAAAGAGCTATGCTCGGAATTTCTCCACGAGATGGAATCAGAAATGATGAAATCCGTAGACGAACGAAAGTCGTCGACATAGCCCGGCGGATTAGTAAGTTGAAGTGGCAGCGGGCGGGGCACATAGCACGCAGAACTGATGGCCGATGGGGCCGAAAAGTTCTCGAATGGAGACCACATATCGGCAAGCGCAGCGTAGGACGACCAGCCACAAGATGGACAGATGACCTCATCCAAGTGGCAGGAAGGCGCTGGATGCAGGCCACTTCCAACCGGTCTTTTTGGAAATCCATGGAGGAGGCCTATGTCCAGCAGTGGACTTCTTGTGGCTGAATGATAATGAACCAAAACTAAACACCTACCCCTACCCCAACTTGCACCAATTATCCTTAATCGTGCTACATGTCTAAGAAGTCGTTAATCATGTTTAAAAAGTGGTGCAAATGGACCTAAGATACATAAATAAAAATATGTCTCAAATTTTCATAATTTTATTGCCTAGTCTTGGTTAGTGGTTTGCTAAAAGTATACTCATACTCACCCTTTTACAATAGTTAAAATGGTAGAATGTGCAAGCGAGTGAGAAGCAAATGGAATGGTCGGTCTCCAATGTGTCATGCCCAATGCCCATAGTAAGATGTTTCGTATTCTAACCCTCGCTATTCTAGCATACATTTACAGCTGTCAGTTGCAAAAAATTGCAATTGCATAAAAAAACATCTGACAGTTCACAGAGTCTAAATGTATGAGAAATCGATTGTTCATAATAATGTTAATCATAAGCAGCCTATATACGTCCCACTGTAGGGCACAGGCCTTCTCTCAGAGAGAGAACTGTGATAGCCTAGTGGGTAGAACATTGGACTCTGAAGCGGGAGACCCAGGTTCGATTCCCAGTGCGGGCATGTACCTATGACTTTTCTTTCTAAGTTATGTACATTTGTGAAGTTATAGTAGCAATACCACTCACTAACTCACTCACGGTGAAGGAATTATGTTAATGTTATCGGCCAAATGCGTGTCGGGCCACGTGCAGTGTAGGGTTCCATAGAAAGAAGGGTTTATCTACTTTACAGAACTCACAACTTCATGAAAGTAATTTTCAATGGATATTGTACGAAGTTTTCCTTTTATAAGTTCGTCGCCTATTGCTCGTTAACTTGTAAAGCCTCCTTAGCCGTGAAAGTTTTCCATTAAGTTCATTATACTTATGTGCTACTGCCCAGAATTTTTTCACGTTTCTACAAACAACCCCCTCTCCCGGCTAAGAGTGGGAACGCCCTACTCTGTCTGACAAAAAAGCTTTAAAGCTTAATATTTTGCAAACGGAACCCTAAATAAAAAAATGGTCTTCCTACGCCCGCAATATTTTTAAACGACTAATCCAACGATCTTGCGAGAAGACTCGATGAGTTTCAGCCACCTGAGCAGGCCGGCTTTCGATCGGGTTACGGCACCATAGACCACATTCACTCAGTTACACATAAGACCGAAGAGTATAATCGGCCCCTGTGCTTAGCGTTTGTGGACTATGAAAAGGCCTTTGACTCAGTCGAGACCTGGTCTGTTTTGGAATCTTTGCAGCGATGCCAAGTCTACTGGCGATACATTCAAGTGTTGAGAGGTATTGTACAACGCCGCTACTATGGCCGTCCCTTACATATGGCCGTATGAGCCTATCCCCATACATCGTGGTATGGGACAAGGCGATGTTATTTCCCCCAAATTGTTCATTGGTATCTCAGATTTTAAAATTGTTAACATATTAGACTAGTTAAAGCCGTCTTGTTTTGTAAGCTTGTTTACATTTTCCTGATCTTACATTCATGATCATTTTCCTGTGTGTTGTGCTTTGGGTGACATTCTAGATCTGCACCAATAAAGTAAAATAAAATAAATGCAATGGATGATATGTTCAAGATATAACTGGACTGGAAGGGGTACGGCATTAACATAAACGGCGAGTACCTTTCACACTTGCGATTTGCAGACGACATTGTCATCATGGCGGAAACGCTGCAAGATCTGCAACATATGCTGAGTGGCCTAGCTGATTCTTCCCAACGCATTGGTCTCCGGATGAACTTGGACAAAACCAAGGTTATGTTCAATGAACAAGTAAATCCGGAGCCAATTGCAGTTTAAGGTAGTATTCTCGAGGTTGTGAAGGAGTATGTTTACCGTGGTTTGCCCGAGGGCAAACCTTGCAGTTAGGTAAAAACCACTTCGAGAAAGAGGCCAATAGATGAATACAGCTGGGCTGGGTAGCGTATGGGAAACTACGTCGAGTCTTCACATCGCCAATCCCACACAGTCTAAAGACGAAAGTCTTCAATCAGTGCGTCCTACCCGTCATGACATACGGTGCCGAAGCGTGGACACTCACGGTGGGGCTGGTTCACAAATTTAAAGTCTTTCAGCGTGCTATGGAAAGGGCTATGCTCGGGGTTTCTCTGAAAGATCGAATTCGAAATAAGGTGATCCGATAGAGAACCAATGTAACCCACCAAATTAGCATGCTGAAGTGGCAGTGGGCCTGCCATATCACCCGAAGAACTGATAACCGATAGGGTAGACGATTTCTTGAGTGGAGACCGCGGATCGGTAAACGTTATGTAGGAAGTCCTCAGACTCGGTGGAGCGATGATCTTCGCAGGGCGGCTGGCAATAGCTGGATGAGAGTAGCCGAGGACCGTGCTCAGTGGCGTGCAAAAGGAGAGGCCTATGTCCAGCAGTGGAAAAGCGTAGCCCGATGATGATAATGATGAATCCAACGATACCCCACACTATGGTGTAGGCGAGAAAAAAATTGCATCCCTAATTTAGATGCATGGGAGGTACCCTAAAAATATTCTTTTTTACGAATTTATTCTCCTGTTTTGGCGGTGTAATAAGTTTGTATATTTCAGTCCTCTAGTACCCACTTATCGTCTCTGTGCTAAGCCGCGGACAGACAGACGGACAGACAGACAGACAGACGAACGGACATGGCGAAATTACTAGGGTTCCTTATTGACTGCGGAACCCTCAAAACACTGAGCACTGTTAAATTATTGCTATTTGAAAATCAGCGCTGTTTCGAACAGAAACATTTGTCTCATGCACACTTCTTTGTCCTTTGTCCTATAATGTCCTTTGTCCAATTATTACTGTTAACGTAAGCACGTTTGCTTATGGCAATAAATCAATCATTAGTCAATACATTCATCCGTTAATTTACGCGAGCACTAAAGCAAAACAAGCAACAAACTGTTAATTTCTTTAATCCAATCACCGATAATTTTTACCGCATTATGCAGCGACCATTCCCACGCTTTTTAACTAAGTAGGGGTTATGAATGGCTCACCATTGTTGGTGTTTTCATACTCTGTCGAACTAGTATCCCTGTCCATGGATAGGCACGCACTACGAATGCCGCGATAGAAGGTACAGAAGCTTAGTGACGTTCAATCTTTTAACTTGTAACGGTCTCGTTACAACTTGCTGTCTCGCCGTTCCTTGGTAACCAATTTAATTCCATTTAGGTAATACCATCGTAAAAATATTTAAAACGGGTCACGTAGTATGGTTATGTTCCCTAAATTGTCACTTCCACGATTTAGACTTGCAAAAGTAAATGCATACTTTATTGGGCAGTTCCTTGCTATGTGCCGTACGCCTTATAACTTATGTTCGTATTAGGTATAGAATTTGCTCTACCTACTACAAAGTTAACAATCAGATTTGAGCGGTTTTCAAATACTATCATTATACATTGACATTCAATCTAAATTCTATACGTTGAAATATATTTTTTATTTCTGATTTCCGAAGTTTCGATTCAGTTTTCTAACTTGTCAACATACAATATATGAACCATGGACGTAGAAAATAAATATTTCTGTTAACTGTACACTAACTCTACTTGACATGGTAATGGAACAAAATATACAATACAAAGATTAATGATTTGTAGAGACTGTACATCCGCTATATGCTGCATAATATAGCCAGTTATGCAAACTCTTTTGTGTGGATATTCAATTAGAATTAAAGCATTGTTCAGATAGATTCAGCGCGTGAAGAGAGGCTACACAGGTCGGTATGTACCAATCGGGCTCAATGGATGTGCAACGGCTATCTTTGTGGGTTATCTTAGTAACTAATGTAGATTCAGTCTCATACGTGCGTGAATAATTAGCATTCCATAGTTTTTAGAGCATAACTGGTTTTTGGATGAATAGAATGTAGGTAACATCAAAAGTGTTAGTTTCTGTACATATAGGAGGTGTTAGCTTATATTGCCGATAAAAATATTACAAACATTTATGAAAATTTTGCAAAATATGTCCAGCCGGTGACAATAAACGTTCAGGACCGTGGCAAGTGGCAAACCATGGTCTCTGCCTACCCCTCCGGGTTACATTTAGGTGCAGCCGGTCTCAAGTGATGCACTTACCAACGAACAGAATTCCGTATTTAAAATCGCTAAAAAAACATCAACTGTTCCATACATTTTGTCTTAGGAGGTGACTTTAGTATGGAACATCTTGATATTTTTTTGCGATTTCAAAGTTTCACAAAGTAAAAATTGTTCGTTTTAACTATCAGAACCCGACGTTTTCGACTGTATACGAGGATTTTGTTACAGAACGCATAATATAACTATTATGTACCTACGTGTGTAGGCATGTCGCAGAACTCCTCCTAAACGGATGGACCGATTTCATGAAATTTTTTGTGTGTTTGAGTAGGTTTAGATTCATAATTAGACCCGGTACGTGACGTTGCGATCAAATTTCAGGAAATATTTAATCAAAGTGGGCAGAAAAAGTTGTTCGTATTGACGAGTGGAATATCGGGGGATATTGGATGTACATAGAGATTTTGCTACACCCTGTCACCCTGTAGAGGCAACTTATGCTTTAACATCTTTTTCTCCTTCTCCAGACCGCTCCAAGTTCCTGACCTACGACGACAGTATATTCAACCACACCAAATACCCGCAGCTACAGAGTAGACGGCGGTACCAGCCTCTGAATCTAACACAACTGCACCCAAACCGAGGGAGCTATGTCACCAAACAGAGGCACACGCCTCCCGAAGACTTCAGCGGTGACAATGAGCTGGAGTACGAAGAGCTGGAATTCCATAAGCACAATAAGAGGCTCAACAGCAACGACCTTCTGGTCGGGTTCTCTTACGACCCGTACAGGTTTTCTGTGCCGGAGAAGGATTTCGCCAAGGGGGTCAGGTGAGTCGTTTGTGTCCGTATTCAGAAGGGGGCTGGATGAGGATGGGCGAGGACAGCAAGAAGTGGCGTGCCTTCGGCAAGGCCTATGTACAGCAGTGGACGGGTATTACGGGCTGATAGATTGATGATTTATAAAATAATAGCTCTTACCACTGAGAGCGCTCCTGAGTGCGCTAAATTTCAGTTTTCTATCGACTGGCATCTTGAAAAAAGCACTCAAACAATAGCGATCTCAGATGTAGGAGTGCTTTATTATTACTAATACCCACGGCCTTCACAGTTCACGGTGATAAAGTGTTCTCTATATATCTATCTAGCCACGGTGCATAATAGTAATAATAATAACTTCCACACAATACAATCACTTGACCTGGTCCCAAACTAGGATACCCTGTGCTATGGCAACCAGGCAAGGACGTCACAAACATGAAAATACCCCCAGACTGAGACCATTGCTACAAATGTACGGCCCAGTGAGAATCGAACCCACGCCTCTGTTTTGGTAGCTAAGCGCCTTAACGGCTAGACCAACGAGGCAGTCTGACATCAAGGATTACATGCACATTACTTAGTTACGTTTCTGGTGACTCTAGATATATAAATCCGGTAACATTTAAGTACGGAATATAATGTTTTATTTGTTCGCCCTAGGAACTACCAGCCCTCAGACATGAAGAGCGAGACCCGGGGCAAGCGCGGCGTGGCTCACCTCTACAACATGATATACTGCGCGACGGGTTGTGAGCCTCTCATCTACAAGGGGTACGGCTGCTACTGCGGCTTCTTGGGCGCTGGCAGGACCACCGACGGCATTGACAGGTGCTCTCTCCCACTCTGTCTCTCCCTCTCTTCAACATGATCTACTACGCGACGGGCTGTGAGCCTCTCATCTACAAGGGGTACGGCTGCTACTGCGGCTTCTAGGGCGCTGGCAGGACCACCGACGGCATTGACAGGTGCTCTCTCCCACTCGAACCGTCTCTCCATCTCTACAACATGATCTACTGCGCGGCGGGCTGCGAGCCTCTCATCTACAAGGGCTACGGCTGTTACTGCGGCTTCTTGGGCGCCGGCAGGACCACTGACGGCATTGACCTGTCTCTCTTTCTTCCTCTCTACAACATGAAATATTGCGCGAGGGGTTGTGAGCCTATGCTATCTTCCACAAGGGCTTCGGCTCCTACTGCGGTTTCCTCGGTGGTGGCATTGGCAGGACCACCAATGACATTGACAGGACTATTTCTATCCCTCTCAATCACAATTTTTTTTTTACTTTTTCTATTATATTAGAAACGGTAATACATACCTGCAAGTGTATAACTTTGCGTGATTATAGTATAGATAATACGGACTCCCGCAAAGGGTCCCGAAATCAATTTAAAAAAAAAACATTTTTGGTAAGTAAATAAGACCGCATATTCGAATATTATATTTAGAAAATGTTAGAAAATGCTCGTAGCATTAAGTCTGCCGCATTGCCATTGTAATATTTACTTATGTGCAATAATAATAATAATAATATTTATGGTGGTACGGAACACAACTCTGACTGGCTCTTGGCCGTATTTTTTTTCATTGTGTTAATTTTATTTGTGAGTGTGCATTAATCTACCTAATTTTCTACCACTCTAGGTGTTGCAAGATGCACGACCAGTGCTACGAGAACTTGTACTGCCCGTTCTTTACGGTGTACTTCCAGCCGTACTACTGGAAGTGCTACCGCGGGGAGCCGCTGTGCGCTCTCGAGAACTACAAGACACGGAACCAGCTCATCAACGGCTGCGCGGCGCGGCTCTGCGAGTGCGACAGAGAGCTCGCTATGTGTTTGAGGAGGTAGGTACTAGAAGAAAAGAGACAGAGGAAAGGCGGAATTAAGGGAAGAAAGAAAGATTAGAACGAGGGAACCTTCTGGAAGTCCTACCGCGGGGAGACGCTGTGCGCTCTTGAGAACTACAAGACGCGGAGTCAGCTGCGCGGTGCGGCGCGGCTCTGCGAGTGCGATAGAGAGCTCGCTATGTGTCTGAGAAGGTGCTAGAAGAAAAGAGACAGTGGTGAATGCATTAGATTCCTCATTATTGTACAGTTAGCAAAGTTGATGGAACTGTTAACTTAGCCCCACTTTCATTCTAAGGACCAAGTTGAGCCAAGTAAGTGTCAAGTTCCTGTTGTGTTGCGAACTGGGAACTCAAGACTCATCATCTCAGAGGCAAGAGCGTAAGTCTCAATCTCTCCATTCACCGACAAAACTGAACGCATTTTTCACTAAACTGGAAGCGACACGCTTCTTCGTTACTTGCTTAATCCTGAAACCCGCTTAATCTTCGATCAAAATTTAAAGCTCAGAAGAAGGTTTCACATTTTTCGGTCGGTCGGTCCCTAAATGCTGAGGGTCGTAGCTGCTATGACGGGGATCGTTCTACTAATGTGCTAGTACACCCATCTAAGGAGAGTGCTCTCCATCTGGACCTGTCGTTCGCTGTGTGGACCGCCTGGTAAAACTCAAGTTCACATTTAGCCATATTAAAAAAATACGGATTCTTAAACTCAAACTAATTAGTAAGAAACCGCATCTAATTTTAACGGCGCACGCGGCTCGTTCACTGACAATACAGCTTTAACGTAACGTTCGCAGGTAACTTGTAAAAACTGCTTTTTACAAGCATAGAGCTATTACGCGCCTCGTACTGATTACCGTAAATAATTCTCACCTTGTAATACGTTACATTAAGCCGTATGCAGATCAACCGAATGAACTAAAGGGAAAGTAGGTGAAATACGTATAAAATGACATATACAGACAATCGACACATACCACTTATTTAAAAATTGGCGGGCCTTACAGAGCAATTTTCATTCACATCACGTGGCATTTCGGTCTATTACTTACCTGTGATACATCTAAGTGTGGTTATGTACAAAATGACATAGGTATTATAGGAAGAAAATAAACATTTATTTCGATCATTGTGCGTACCAAATCTTGTCGGAATACCGACATTTGCGATAATGGAATTTGACATTTAGACGATTAAAATCGTTCAGTATTTATTTGGTGCGCATAATAATACAGGGTGAATAATAATACACTTTGAATTCGTTCACCGTATTTTAAGGACACACTGGTGCCAGTTTTGAAAAAAATTACGCGTCAAAAAAAATTATTTTTGTTACCTAAAATTACTTCACTTAAGCATAAGCAAACAATATCAGGACAAAAAGTAATAAAACTTCAAAAAATTTACATTATGAGCGTCTTATGGTCGGCAACGCCCAACTCAATTGATTTTTTTTAATCGTTTACGCATATCGGACGTAAGACTCTTAAGAATTTAACAAATTAGAAAACATTTTGCAACGTTACGGTACTTTCTACCACATCGAATTTGGATTCACAGTTTCGAGCCAAAGGTCAGACATCACGAATATTTACAGATATATTTTACCATTACTGATAAATCATTAATGATATTGTTTTTCACAATCAAAAGAACATTCCCTCAGAATACGGTGAAGATATCAATTAAGCGAGGAATGAAAAAGAAATTGAAAGATCACTCGAAATCGGTAGGTCAGTACGCAGCACACGCGTATAACAGAGGTTAGTCCCGGCATAAGGTGTTTTTTTTTTTTCTTTGCAGGTACAGCTGTCCACGACGACGCGCCCTCTGCAGGTCTTCCCCGATCCGACTATTACAGAACGTCCTAATGCTGCGGTAGTATTAAAAACCGTGAAAAAACGTTTGCGCTTTTATTTTTAGATTGTCTACCCACTGTGCAGTTGACAGCACATCGAATTTGACTATTCAAACCCCCAGTTTTTCGTACACTAACAATCTGTCAATCTACTGTTGTCAGTTGGCCAAAGTGCATACAAAAAATAAACGACAGATTTTGATAGTAGATTAGGTGATCGTTAGTGTACGAGAAACCGGGACCGGGGTTAACTCCGTACAGGAACAAAGCTGATTTGTCCTTAATCGTCTAAGGTTCTCTTCGATAAGTTTACTTTAGCTGAACATAGAAAAGATTTTTGCTCTTAGTGTTGAGACGGGCCCTAGTCTTTTTGTGAAAATATTAATAAAAATAGATGAACTTGTTAAGATTTCGCTCAATCCATTCAAACGTCGACATTGGACAGACATTGGAGCGTAGTATCACAGAACTAGGATTTTCGGCAGGTTCATAGTAGCTTCATAGTAGCCACCCGCGCTGAATCGTATCGTGCGTCAAAACATCCAGTTTCGAAACTCCGAAGCTAAGAATAACTTTCCTACCTACCTCATACACAGCAAGCACAACATATTTGCATAGAAGCAAGGAAGTGCTGTTAACCTTCATCCCTATAAGGAAATCTAGGTTGCGAATTCTATCGAAATCTCGACAAAGAAGATTTTCAACAACCTTGCGGTCTCTTTTGCTGAATATGAATATGTTGTAGCCGTTCGACGGTTTCACATTGGACAATAACCGTAATTCAAAAACGTCTTACCCTGCTCGACTGCATCAAAATCAAAATGTTTTCATTCAAAGTAACACAGAAACCTAAGGCTGGATTCTCCGACATTATCCCTGAATCAGGTGTTTTAAAATACATTTTACCCTGTAATGGTTGGCATTTAAAATCTGAAAAAAATATATATTACTTTTCAATGTCCTATCTAGGGGCGTCGGTCATTATTTGAATGAATTTTTAAAGTTTATAGCATCAAAAAAAATCTTTTTTTTTAATTTATTTCAACAACAAACTTAGGGAGTCCCTAATTCAATAGTTAAGCTAAGGTTTTATTTTATGGTTTTACTTAAGCTTTACTGAATTTAGGATATTAAAAAATGCACCAAAATGACTATCACTGAATGTGTTAGTGACGTCGATCGTCAAAATTCTATTAATAGTATTTGTATTTCCGTAATTTCAAAAATGCCTACTTTGTTCCTAACTTTTTGCTCGCATACAAATCCGTGCGCTTAGAGAACCCAGCCTTAATGAACGTAACGCCTTAATGACAAGTTAAACTAGTAGGTGCATTGAATTTTAAGTAAGTGTCGATTTCAATGGAAATGGACACAGAACCTCCAAACTTACGGTCTTATTTATAAAAACACGATTCCTTAAAACAATCGAGAAACGCCAATTAAAATTGTCTGTGGTGAAGATTTTACACGGAAAACACGTAGACAATTAATTAAACTACCTCTGTGGAGTGCTTTAGAGAAATCGTTTTTTATAAAGAATGCCGTTAGTCTTTTGAAATTTGGTCCTTAATTAGCGAAGTTTACATATAAGTTTAAGGCTGACTTGCGCCACTTCTTAAATCGACTTACGTATGAAGAATTTTAGTTAAATGTTGTGTAAGCCACATTTAAGAAAATTGTGCAAGTCGGCCTAAAACTAAGAACTTATGCATTGAACTGGCTTTAATTCCAGGCATCTTCGTCACCTAAATAATCTTTAATGTTATAGTAGCCCTTTTGGATTAAAGTGTGCTTTACACATATTTTGAACCGTGTTTCTGTTGCTTATTATATCTTCAGGTATCTAATGTAGCGTTGGACTAGTATCCATACAATGTTGCACTTATCAAGCGGGAGACAATTGTCAGGTTTTGCAAGTCGCTGCGGCTTAGATGGGCGGTTCATCCGGAGAGAATGCCGGACAACAGAGCGAGCAAGATTGACCTAAGTGGACACAGCAACCAAAGAGACCAAAAGGCAGACCCATAAAACGTTGGATTGACTGTATTGAAGACCTCAGAAAGAAGGGGAAGTACATCAACTGGAAGAGAGAGTCGAGGGCCCGGAACACGTGGAAGATTATTGTGGAGGAGGGCAAGACAGGTATAGGTCAGTATAGGTGCTATAGCGTCTAAATATTTATTTAGTGTGGATGATAGTTGGAACTACACACTTGATGAATCATCTAGCGTAATGTGGCCTGAGTTGTTTTTACGTTATAAACCATGAAAAAAAATCATATCTTTTTTTACAGATCAAATTTGCTAAAAGTGCAATCTCTCAATCATGTTAACAGTGATTTTTAGGATCCACGACAAAGAACTTAGGATCACGAACCTGGGACTAGATATCATTTATGGCAAAAGCGGCCGTTTCTGGCGTAAATGCTATCTAGTCCTAGGTTTTTTGCCTTAGGTTCAGGGCCGTGGATCCTAAAAATCACAATTAACATGATTGAGAGATAGTACTGACACTTTTTGAAAATTTGATCTGAAAAAAAAGATATGATTTTTTCCTCGGTGGCGTTAGTGTTACCCCCTGTATCCCCTTAAAACACTTGTCTCAACGCAAACAAGCGCTTACGTAAGGATCAGATTCCCATGAACTATTCCGCTATTATATTCCACTATCTCTACTGTCACCTGGAGACATCTTTAAGGGACTATCGCATTCAATTACATGACATGCATCCCACGAGTGTACGTGCTGAGGTAATGACTAAACGTAATAGTAACTGATAAAAACTGGCTCCTACATAAGTACGTCGATTGTAGATGATACAACAATTACCTACACAAGACAGGCACGGATAAAGATGAGGGGCGACTGGTGCTGTTACTCCAATTTATTTCGACCAAGATAAAAATTATGAACTCGCTAATAAATTAGTCGTTTCGTTTCGAATTCCTCAAAATTAAAATCATAAAAATAGGTGCAATTAACCCCAACACAGTCAACGTTAAACTTTATTCTTTAAGGGGCTCCAGGTAGTAACACTAGCGCCCCGAGGAAAAGACATCACATCACACATATAGTCCCAGGTTTTTGATCCTAGGTTCTTTGTCGTAGGTCCTAAAAATCACTTAGCTTGTACCTACAGACATTTTTTGCAAATACGATATGTAAATAAAATCTTTTGTTTTCATTTCACACTTTTGTATTTGACGAAGCTTTTTGCAAATGAATTTGATTTTAATAGGTTGACATTTTGAGAATATTTATTTTTCCTTTGGTTTTTATTGTTGTAGTGTTTAAGTTATAATTAATTGACATTATGAAATTTAGAAGAAGAAGAAGAAAGACATTTATTATACCAACAAGATACATCACAGAATCAAAATAAGCACATAAGTAACATAATATGCACAACAACAGAAAGAAAACTAAATACACAACAGACAAAACGAATAAATAAAACAGGACCATAGATGTAGCCTGTGGTGTATCTACGTTGCCACAAAAGGCAGCTAACTCAGCGTTGTGCTGAGGAAGTGATCCCTCAGCGCTGACACATTTTCTTGTAAATAAAAATTGTTTTCTTTTCATTGGTAGCGCTAGTTAGCCCACTGGATCTAGCATTTCAGTTTTCAACACATTTCCAATGTGTGACACGAAAAACAATGCTATTTTTTAGTTTTTTTTGTTTTATGATTTTTTTTTTAGCCAATAATTTAGCAAATCAAATTAAGTAAATAGAATGGAATGGAATGAAAATTAAACTATCAAAAAGAGCTTTTCGTGCCTTACTTAAACACTTTTTGAACAAAATCTGGTTGGTACCTATTGTAATAATATAAGGAATTAAATTAACAATGTGTAATGCTTACGAAAGTTTTAGTATGTTGTAGTTGAAAAAAATATAATATTCCTGAAAATATTTCTGAGAACATCGTCTCCGAAACACATTATCTATAATCGAAATCGCTCTTTGAAAAGCCAAAAATTACCCTTTAAAATAAGAAGAAGAAGAAAATACATTTATATCCTAGCGCCACCAATGGCAAAAATATACATATCTTTTTGCAGAAAGTTTTTGCAGAAATTGTCAATCATGTTAATTGTGATTTTTAGGTCTCATGACCGTGAAGCAAAAAAAACCATATCTGAGGCTCGTGTGTCAGAAAAGCACTAAGGGTTCATAGCTAGACGGCCTGGACATGCGGAAGTAAATTCTTCGTCTAGAACCTTGTACTAGGAAAGGCAAATGTTTTTGTAAGACAGATTGCCATAGACTTGTTTATTATGTGCAAGCATTGATTTATCTGATAATAATGTTTATCAAGAACCTACCTTCCTACCTTTTAATGACCAAGCAAGGCTCGAGAATTAATTATTGCCCTTTTGCAGCACATAGGCAAGGTCATCAATTAAAATTATAAAGCACATAGGTACAATATAATGTAGGCATTTTTAAATCCTATGGTAACTTTATCTGGGGGCACGGTTATACCCCCGCCAAGTCGAGCCACGCGAAGTGCACGGGCTACTACCTTTTCTTGAAGTGCTTTGTCGTTTTTTGACCCATCATGACTTGGTTTAGGATTATTCTAGATAAACAAAATTCTCGAGATATTATGTCAATGTTCAGAAAGCTGGCGGACCCGTGGGCGAGCAAAGGCATGGATTTTAGTGGCAGCAAGAGACCTACAAACCTCCGCTCCGCCGACGATGTTGTTCTCTTTGCCCCAATAGCTGCAGAACTCCAACAACTGCTACATCAACTTAACTAAAAGAACTAAGTTGAACTAAAGATAAATCGGTCAAAGTCCCAGTATATGACTAACAGCAAGAAATGCAGGGTCGAGGTAGATGGGCAGTATATACAGTACGTCGATGAGTACTTACTTGGGCCAGATAGAAGTTACCATTTACCCTGAAGTGAAAACTCGTCAACATGTGCATCCTACCTATTCTAACTTACGGTGCTCAGACCTGGTCTTTGACGAAATATCAGAAACCGAGACTCAAGATTTACCAGCGGGCAATGGAGCGCAGTATACTGGGTGTAAAAAGGATTGACAAAATCCGTAACTAAAACTTGAAACTTTTACCACTTCCGCCACATATTTTGGTGTAGAGTTTGTGAGGTTAATGTTTGTAGAGTTAGAAGCTTGGCTTTACATGAGATCAGATAACTTTTTGACAGTGCAAGGTGTAACATGGTCTCATCTTGGCAACATTTTACATGAAAATGTTTTTGTGGGGATACATATAATGTCTACAGCGCCTAGTAGCATTTCCTACCGAATGGATATCCGACCCGAAAGCGACACATTTTGTACTTCAAGATCCATAACATTTTGCTAGGAAATAAGCTTTATTTCTTTGGATTATCAAAATGTCAAAAATGTTAGCACGCAATGGACGCGTTACTTACAGCGTTCTTAAGCACTGAAAGACTGAACGTACCTAAGTACTGCGCTTCTTTGAGATACCGATGTTTTGAATACATTGCGCATTGTATTTTCAAAGTCGTTATGTTAAAGAAAGCATTCGTTAACGTTCCTTGTGAAGAAATGTTCGGTATAAAACAGATACATTTCTGGTAGAATACAATTTTGGTTAATTCATTCTGGTAGAATAAATTAACCCCCTATTATGATGCCAAACAAGTGAAAACACAAGAAAAAGCGGCAGTGTCGGGTTACACGGCTATAAGTAAGCGTTAATTTTTAGCTCAAACTGCGCAATGTGTAATAATGTGTTTTATAGTACATATGGTGCTACATTACCGCACTAGTGCGATAATGAGCACTTTACGTGCCTATGTCGAAACTTCAAAGGGCCATATGTACTATAAAACGTTGTACGATACACGTGCGAATAGGTAATTCGTAACTCGTGTAGATATAAAACACTCCCTTCGGTCGTGTTTTAATTTATCGCCACTCGTTGCGAATTTACTACTTTTCGCACTAGTATCGTAATGTACTATTACGGCGCTGGCTACTTTGCTCTACTCAACGATATATAAATGAATTGCACACGACACGTAGTTACAGAGTAACAGCCCTCGCCGAGGCGACATGTTTTCGTTGCATGCGGTTTTAGCAAGTGACCCCCTAAACCCCTACTAACGGACTGAAAGACGTTTCACGTCAAAAATATTACTGCGTCTCGATAGAGATTTTGACTGCACAACGACGATAAAGAGCAAAATACAGTCCATAGAGTGTTGTATCACATTGCGTGTGGAAAATCGATTGAAATTAATTAAATCTCCGTGAAATTACAAATTACGTTCATAAAAGACCCGTGTGACAGACATTTGAACTTCAGGCCTGAAGATGCTGTAAAATAAACACTACGATGACAAAGGTGAGTTTTTGTCCCATAAACTATATTATTTCCATACGTCCCCATTGGTCCTATGGTATCTGCAACATGTGGTTCCATGAGGTCCTATGAGATACCTTACGCAGATCGGATCTCCTCAGACGCAGCAGGCTATGTGTGAGGCGTTTTGAGATTGTTGGTAGCCCTGGCTTTTCTGCATTTTATGTGCGTTTTCCACAATTCGTCATTTTGTCTTTCTAGTAACATCACATAGCTAGTCATTTATAGCTAGGTAATCAGACCACAATGATATTTCGATTTATAATAGACACTAAGATTGGTTAAGTATACATAACAGGTACCTAACCAATCTTAGTATCGGGTATACCCCCACTACTATCAAATTCCATCGAAAATTCTGTAGAGTACCTGTAGACCACTCAAATGAGGATCTGGAATTAAGGAGTCAGTTATTCTGATCATGTGTCTGCCATAGGTTCCCCAAATGACCATAAAATAATCCATAGAATATCAATTAGCATACTTAGTGGAATGTCAGAACAACCACTCCTTAATTCCAGATCCTGGTTCGCTTTTCCGTTTTATTCCTAGTCTTCACATTGATACCTGATTCGAACTCGAGGGGTTTAAACAAGCCTGTCAGGTTCGTGCTGCCCAGGGATGCGCTCGACACCCTTGAAGTGGGGCAGGAGAAGAAATATTACCTCAACAAAGCGTCGGATGGCCGGCTGAAGAAACACGATGGACTACTCGTGAACATTGAGTTGAATAATCGCAAAAGAAACCTAAGGAAAAGTAAGCTTTAAAAAAACGTAGATTGGCTATAAAAGGAAACTTGTAATTATAATTTAAACGCGCAATAAATTCTGCTAAGATTATAATTATGTAATAGCATGCATTAGCAGCCTATACCTACTCGTATATGCAACTACAGGGCAAGGGCTATCACCATTCGTGACTGTTGCAGATTGGCGATTTCAAGCGCCGAACGTAATGTGAATAGCTCCAATACTCAGGTTTCCTCACAGAGTTTTCTTTCACTTAGCGAGTGGCCTGGCTACCTACCACAAATTCACCTATTAACGCACTCCAATAACAAAGGCAGGTATGCCAAGTTTTGAACCCACGATGTTACGCGTGTGAAGCACGCATGCTATGACATAGGACATCTCCCACTTTTTGGGGGACCTGGACGACCACTCCTTACTGTCCTCGCCCATCCTCATCCAGCCGGGGCGAATGAAACGAGCAACATACCTGCCGAGCCCTGTACGTCTGACGCGCCCTGGGCGAGTTCTTCACGCTGATTTATTTTCTCTTTTATGTACAACTAGCCTTTGCTCGCGACTTCGTTCGCGTGGTAATTTTGATGTGTATTTTTCCGGGATAAAAAAGCCTATGTGCTAATCCAGACTATAATCTACCTCTGTGCAAAATTTAATCCGGATCCGTTTAGCCGTTTTTGCGTGAAAGAGTAACAAACACCCATCCATCCATACAAACTTTCGCGTTTATAATATTAGTAAGGATAAAGTGCACTCTATTTCTATCTGATTTGCAATTTCTTTCACTTTCGGCACCCCTGTGGCGAACCTCGTTTTCCATAGCTACGATCCAGCTGCGGTAATCTGCGGCAAGCGCATAGTATGACGCCCACCAGCTCGTTGGACCGACGATATAAGCAGATTGCTGGCAGCAGTTGGATGAGGACACATGGAAGTGGCATGCCTTGGGCTCGCCTATGTCTGGCAGTGGACGAATACGGGCTGATTGATTACAAATACAAATAGTTTATTTCATAAAACAATTTCTGGTTCACATCTCCACTTATTGTAAAACTTAGCCGAAAGAACCAACCAAAAGATGACATTTTTAAAATAAGTGGCAAGCTTCTGTTGCTGAAATAGGCAGAGCCTGTGTTTCAGCATACAGTGCCGCACCCCACGGGTAGGAATGACGCAATCAAATTAGGTTAGGCCTTTATAGTTTATCAAGTAAGTAAATATTTGAAACACATTCCGATTTAGTTATTTCTGTAAGAGACAAATACAAAACACTTAACTAAACTAAAAAATAAAAACATGTATAGTGTGTTGGTGTGGTTGGGTCCTCTTTGTGTGTATTGTGTGAAAAGTGTGTGAGTGTATGTAAGAGGTGTGTGTATAGAATAAGTATATCGAATGCAAAATTTTGTTTTTTTTTTATTTTTTATTATTCTTTCTTTTTTTTATTCAACAACCGAGAGAAGATTGTTGAATAAAAAAAATTAAAAAAAGAATAAAAAAACAATTGAATACAGAAAAAATATGTTCGACTTGATCGTCTCGGACGGTTCCACCCAGGCAGCGGTGGAATAACTCGACTAAAACCTCAATTTTCTCCCTGTCTTTTAGACAGACACCAGCAGAATCTGCAGGGCGATTTGCCCAAATTGCCCGACGTATTGCGCAGCGGTGATGATAAGAACGTATGCGGCTGGGAACTGAACTGGAAATGCTACAACAAGTCAAGCACCCCAGCACCCTGGTGGCCGTCCTATCCTAACTACTACCCGTACTACTACCCGTATTATTACCCGTACTACTATTTCTATCCCTACTATTGGTGGGGGTAGGTTCACAGCCTTCCGGAACAGAAAGTTGAATTGTCATAAAGTTGATATCACAAAATGTTGATTGTTTTTAATTTTGCAAAATGTTGAATTCGCATAAAATTGACATCCCGAAATATATAATTTCACAAAACGCTGGATTTTTAGTTTTGCAATATGTTGAATTCTCATAAAGTTGAAATCCCTAAATGTATAATTTCCCGTTGTAATCTAATATACAAAAATCACATGTCACAGTGTTTGTTATCGAACTCCTCCGAAACGGCTTCACCGATTTTTATGAATTTTTTTGTGTATATTTGTTAGAGAATAGGTCGTCGTAGGTCTATTCATATAGCAACACAACGTTTGCGGGGTCAGCTAGTTATGTCATATTATTTTAAACGTTGTTTCCCATATTTTTTGTCGGTGCAATCCTTTAAAAGATTTCAACTTTCTGCAAATTCATCTTTTGACAAACTCAACATTTTAGGAATTCCGCTTTCTGCAAATTCAACATATTTAGATTCAACATGCTGCAAATTCAACTTTTAACAAATTTAAAATTTTAGGAATTCAACTTTCTGCAAATAATTCAACTTTTGAGAAACTCAAAATTTTAGGAATTCAACTTTCTGTAACTAATTGATTTACAGCTAGCGATGGCGAAATCCTAAAAATTCAACTCTATGCAAATTCAACATATTTAGATTCAACATGCTGCAAATTCAACTTTTAACAAATTCAAAATTTAAGGAATTCAACTTTCTGCAATTAATTCAACTTTTGAGAAACTCAACATTTTAGGAATTCAACTTTCTGTACTGAAATGATTAACAGCTAGCGATGGACGGCGGAGAAAGTCGTCAGAGAATGTTCTCGCATGACGAGAACTTTTTTTTTACTTAGCCTGTTTTGTGTCGCACTGCTCACTGCTGGGCCTCCCCGTCCGTTTTCCATCTCTACCTCTCTCCAGCTACCTCGCACTTAAATTTGTCAAAAAGTGTTAATTAATATTTATTGAAATAATTTACAGTCAGAGAAATAAATCTGTATACTTGTGGATTACAGTGAATACCCGAGAGGAATGAATTGATAAGACATAATTTTTCCATTTAGGAAACCTCAGTCTCTGAGCTATTCACATACCTCAGCGCTTGAAATCGTCAATCCGCAGTGGGCACGCGTGGTGATTAAGCCCATACTCTCTCCCTGAGAGAAGGCCTATGCCCTACAATGGGACGTATATAGGCTGCTGATTCTTATTTTGGAGTCTCGTCATGCGAGAATATTCCGGAGAACATGTTCCTCCGACGATTTCTATTCAGTTTTACAATAAACACACTCTGTAAATTAAAGTGTTTTATTGCATTTTTCAACTTCATTTCACTGACTGCCTCGTTGGCTCTCGGGGCTCCAGGGAGTAACGCTAGCGCCACCACAGAAAAAAAATCATATCTTCTGAAGAGATTTATCTCTTTTGTAACTCCTCGCAGCAAAAATACGACGACTTTTGGATAGAAACAATAGTTTTAATAGATTATAGTAAAATTACATGATGTTTGCGCCTGCCAAAAAGTATGCAAACTCCTTGCTACTTCAAACTTATTCTTTTTATGTAGATCGTCTTTTGTTTTGTCTTCTTGTGAAAATATTTGTGCAAGCAACATGTAATTGTACAGTCGTCGTATTTTTGCTACGAGGATTTACAAAAGAGATAAATTATACAGATCGAATTTGCAAAAAGTGTCAATAGTGTTTTTTAGTTCCACGGCCGTTAACTTAAGCCAAAAAATCTAACACAGGATTAAAGCCAGAAACGGCCGTTTTTGGCGTAAATGCTATCTAGTCACAGGTTAGTGATGCTAGGTTCTTTTTGGTGGGTCCTAAAAATAACTGTTAACTTGATACAGAGATTGTAACTGACAGACACTTTTTGGAAATACGATCTGTAAAAGAAGATATGATTTTTTTTTTCATTGGTAGCGCTAGTTAGCCCGCTGGATCCCCTTAAGTACGCCGCAGTACCTCATACGTCCAAACGGCCTCGGCCTGAATGGTTTTTCCATGTTTGTAACTTCCTTGCATGGTTACCATAGCTCAAGGTAACCTAGGTTGGGACCAGCGCCCCTATTATGTGGGATCTATTAGGAAATTATTTTTAGGAATGAAACCTCAGGCTTCATGTTATGCTTGACAGTTTTTTTATTCCAACATTACTTCTAAACGTTAGGTCTGATTTATAAGACAGTGTATAATGTTCATATTCTTTTTTTTATTGCACTAACCCGTGCTAAAAATTGGTTTTTAAAAGTGTATAATGTTTTTAGAATCTTTACGTCAACCCGGGTAACAAACGGTAGGAACCTCTGCAATATACCATTCAGTACTCTTCAATCAACAAAAAACATTGAAAAGAAATAATTACACTTAACAGTTACATGCTCAATTAAATCACTATTAATTATTAAGTACAAGCTTTTAATTAAAAAAACAGAAAATTACAGTTTTTAGACCTAAGCATTCCGAAAAATTATTGTTTCTGTTTGTCTTGCCTTTGATCGCCACACAGGTCACACCTGTGTCATGACCACTTGCAAAAGTATTTTATTTTGTTTATGTAATACTAAATCATCATTTCAGATGTTACCCCGTCTTTTCACACTATGCATCGTCTTCAAAGTAATTTCAGTTTCGGCCGAAAGGGCTTATAAAGATGACACAAATGTGACTGTCGACACTCACCTTTTAGAAAATAGCAAGGATACACAGCAAACGGGCGAGAAACAACGCGAAGTAAAGAGTGGCATCGTCAAAGTAATATCCAATTCCACTGGAAGGGCAAATAAAGATGCCGTGAATGTGACTGTCGGCAACCGCCTTTTGCGAAATAGGAATAACACACAGCAATCTGGCGAGCCACAACGCGAAGTAAAAGGTGGCATCGTCAAAGTATTATCATTTTCCACCGAAAGGGCAAATAAAGATGACGTAAATGTAACTGTCGACGACCGCCTTTTGGGAAATAAAAATAACACACAGCAATCTGACGTGCAACAACTCGAAGTAAATGGTAGTACATTCAAATTTCTATCAGTTTTCACCGAAAGAGCAAATAAAGATGATGTGAATGTGACTGTCGGCAACCGCCTTTTGGGAAATAGGAATAACACACAGCAACGCGAAGTAAATGGTGGCATATTCAAAGTGCTATCAGTTTTCACCGAAAAGGCAAATAAAGATGATATGCATAACTTACAGCAATCTGGTAAGCAAAAGTGCCAAGTAAAGGGTGACTGTGAGTGATTCTGAAATGTAGATCGGTTTGGGTACAGGGCATAGGTGGCATTCCTTAGTACTTTCAACGAGAAGATAAAGATAAAGTTATTTGCATAAACATCTGATGACGATAGTATGCATTATTAAGATGTTAAACAATCATAGCATTGTCATGTCAAATTCGATAACTAACAAGTTACTGTGTCTATCTGTGCCAATGAGTATATAACATTGCTTTATTTCCCAACCCCACAGACGGACAAGAAAATGAAGAAAATAAGACGACAACAAAAACTGAAACACAGCCAGAAACATGCGGTTGGGTATTACAATACAAATGCTGGAAAGTTAACAACAACCCTCCGGGCCCCGTATATCCCTACTTTCCGTATTGGCCTAACCCGTACAACTACTTTCCTTACTACCCATACTGGTGGGGATAGGTTAAGATAAGAGTTAACTCCGTTCGAAGAGTTCTCCGTGTGACGCCGGATTAAGAATAGCGTCACTCCATTTCCTCCCGTGGATGTCGTAGAAGGCGACTAAGGAAATAAATTACCAGGAGATGGGCAGCAGCGTCTTCCTGAGATTCCAAACACATACTGCGATCGCCAACCCGCCTGCTAAAAGTGGCGATTATGGCAAAACCCCTCATGGTTAAGAAAACCATGAGGGAGGCCTATGTCCTGCAGTGGGCGTCAAACGGCTGATGATGATTGTGTAAGCCACTCACACATTCTTAAAGTTTTCTGCTGACAGCGCTTACACGCGCGACCCCGTTTACTTCAACGCTGTTAAATTTTACATAATTATTTTTAGTGCATTATAGATCGTCTGACACATCGGTGCATTCTTATTCTGACAAACCCCTCTCCCCCTTCGGGCTTGACCGTAGCAACCAACCCGAACATTGGTCCTTCGAGCAATCGAACTGGGCCTCGCGGTAATTTCAACAAATGTGCAGAGCTTCAGTGAACTTACGTTTGTGAATACTCCGCGCGGTGTAGTTCTGAACTAGCATGGATTGCAGTGCAAATTAAAAATTGACAAAGAGTGGAAGTGCAGTGACAATTCGTAGAAGTACAAAAGACTTCTGCTGACACATAAGTGCGGTGGGATTCCGTGCTTGACATCCAGAGGCCAGGGACGGCTTCAGTTCAACTTGACAACAGCGGCATAACTCGGAACTGACGAGTTTCGAATGACAGCATCTTCGGAGGCCACGCAGGCTTCGAATTGACATTGACAACGACGAGGGGCCGTGCAAGCTTTTACTGACAACCATACAAGTAAGATCTTTCCATTATTTTACTAGAATAAAAATGGAAAAAACCCTATTTCGCCAGAAGGAGTTGATAGGAGAGCTTACTAGGCTGCGTGACAACTTTAAAAAAGACAGTGCTACGCGCAAGACGCCTTCTTACCTGAGGCAAAGGCTTGAAACCCTCCGAGAGCTCTGGGTAGAGTTCCAGAACAATCACGAAAAACTCGACGCGTACCATGATAAGTCACAAGAGTATTTCGTTAGAGATATATTCGGGTCAACCAAATCCCTCTATGAGGAAGTTAAAGCCATGATAAGTTCATTCGGCAATTCTGACGAACAACCAGGTCCGTCCCCACACCCTTACATTCAACCAAGCGCAACCCAACCAGCTCTTACACCGGTTGGGCCGAGTCCGAATTCGAATTCTAGCGCCACGGAGCTGATACAGCAGCAACATACCAATTTCCGGGCACTGAATAGATTAGTGGATGGTTTGACGATTGATGACATCGAAGAAAAATGGGAAGTAGATGACGAGCTGCGCAACCTGCAAACGCGGTGGAGTCAAATTGACAGTCTACATTTAAAAATTGACCATATTCTTCAAGGCTCAGACGAGAGTTACGAGCAAGAGTTTCTAGAATGGGAACGAGCATACAAGCAGGCTAAGCGAGATCTCAACAAGAGACTCGGGGCTATGATTCATCAGCATCAGGTCACTCCGCAGGCAGAAATACCTAAGTTCTCAGGCGACTATGCCCAATGGCCCACCTTCTTTGATCTGTTCAAAGGGGCAATACATGACAACCCTGTGCTGTCAAAAGCGCAGAAGATGCAGCAATTAAAAGGAAAATTGCGGGGAGAAGCTGAACGTCTAATACAACACCTCAGCGTCTCCTCCGACAATTATGACGCAGCCTGGGATATACTAATCCATCGATACAATAACGAGCAGATCCTGTTCACCAAACTGATCGAAACTTTCTTAAATCAGCCTGCAGTGCACAAGCAAAACTCCGCCGACTTGCGAAGGCTACATGACACTACCTTGGAATGCATATACGCTATCCGCAATTTGGGAGTCGACACTACATCATGGGATCCAATACTTGTCCATTTACTCGCCAAAAAATTGGACTCGGTGACATATAGCGACTACATGGAGGCACGCCAATCGCCGCGTGATTTGCCGTCGTTTGAAGACTTTATGCAATTCCTTGAGGCGAAATTCACCGCATTAGAGCCAATAAACAAGAAGGAACGGAATGACACAGCTTCATCAAACAAGCAGATGCCGACGACGTACTCACATCGAGAGAAATCTGACAAAATCTTTAAACCGGCTAACTACAGTTTTAATAAAAACTACAATGCAAACCCTGTATTGGTAAAATGCGGCATATGCAAAACCAATAGTCATGCCATTTTCCAATGCAGGAAATTTCGAAATATGACAAAAGACATGCAACTACAAGCTATTTCGAAACACGGTTTATGCATAAATTGCCTCCACGTACACGAGCATAATATATGTAACTCGACTAAACGTTGCCGCCAATGTGACGGATCGCATAACACAATGTTACATGAGGCCATTAAAGGTGAACAACTTGCGACGACCAACTTAAAGAATCAACAACCCCGTCAGCAAAATGCTAGCCACGTTGCTAATGACGATGATGAAATCCTCCTCACCACCGTGCAAGTGCGTGTTCGATCTGCAGATGGAAGCTACGTCACTTTAAGAGCACTTTTGGACCAAGGGTCGCAAGTCACCCTCATCACAGAAAATGCCGCGCAACGCTTGGGTCTCCCCAGACAATACTGCAACGCACTGATTTCTGGAGTAGCATCTACTACAAAGAAGGGAAAGGGAAAGGTAAATCTCATCTGCAAATCTATTCACGACGATTACACGTTCACAACCGATGCACTCGTCATGAGTAAAGTTATTAACAATTTACCGAACCACTCAATTACCAATAAAACCTACCCTCACGTTCAGCATCTGCAGCTGGCAGATCCCCTGTACAATATTTCAAAGCCAATTGACATGCTGCTGGATGCAAAGATATATTCGGAAATATTGATGAATGGATTATTAAAGGGAACTTCCACAGAACCGATCGCACAGCAAACGAAGCTAGGGTGGATCGTTTCCGGAAGGGTAAAGACGCTTAATTGCAACGTGGTGATCAACTGCATTGAAGACTTCTCCACATACTGGGAAATGGAAGATATCACCACTGATGAGCATACCCAACAAGATCAATTCTGCGAAGATCTTTACATGTCAACTACAAACCGTCTGCCCGATGGTAGATATGAAGTACGCCTACCTATGAAACAGGATTTTGAACAGCAGCTGGGAGCCTCTAAGTCACAAGCAGTGGCTCAATTCAAGCAATTAGAAAAGAAGCTCGCCAAAGACAAATACCTCCATGACAGCTACCACCGCTTCATGGATGACTATGTGACATTGGGGCATATGAAAGAATGTGTCGCCAGCAAGGACCCGCAATGTTTCCTACCTCATCACGGTGTGCATAAAGAAGACTCGAGCACCACCAAGTTACGAGTCGTATTCAATGCCTCTTCAAAAACATCGACTGGCCATAGTCTCAACGACCTCATGGAGTGCGGACCCAAGCTGCAGCAGGACATTCAAGGCCTACTGTTGCGCTGGAGAGGACACAAATTCGTAATTACAGCTGATTGCGAGAAGATGTACCGAATGGTGTTGATTAAAGAACAAGATCAGCAATTACAGAAAATCATCTGGCGCAATCATCCCCACGAAACTCTCAAGGAATACCAGCTTTGTACTATCACATACGGGATGAAAGCAGCCCCATTCTTAGCCCTCAGAACCCTGCAACAACTTGCTAAGGATGATGTGACAAAATACCCTTTAGCTTCGAAAGTACTAGAGAGAGATTTCTATGTAGATGACTTGTTGACCGGTAGTGACACCATAGAGCAAACACAGAAGATCCAACATGAGTTGATTCAAATGTTACAAGGCGGAGGATTCAACTTAAGAAAATGGTCCAGCAATAGTCGACAATTACTGCAAGATCTATCGGAAGACCAACTCAGCCCGACAACGGTCGATTTCAAAAGGCTTGACACGGACTTGACCAAAACCTTAGGTTTGCGTTGGAACGCGACTTCTGATACATTCACATTTCGCTGCGACGACGCCGATTCCGCTGATATGACAAAACCGCTAACAAAGCGATGTTTATTATCTGACGTATCCAAGGTGTATGACCCGCTCGGGTGGCTAGCCCCGATTGTAATTAAAAACAAACTATTATTCCAAGCTGTTTGGGCTAGTGGAATAGATTGGGATGCCACAGTAACCCCGGAAATGCAACAAGAATGGACATCTCTCAAAAAAGATTTGGCCAACCTTGACAAACTCCGAATTCCGAGATGGATAGGTGACACCCGAAAACCATGTGAAATCCATGGCTTTTGTGATGCCTCGGAAAAGGTATACGCATGCGTTGTGTACTTAAAATCCAAGGACGAGCAAGGAAATACAACCGTAAAACTCATCGCCGCAAAGACTAAACTAGCTCCGCTCAAAAAACCGATTACGCTACCTAGGTTGGAGTTGTGCGGCGCGCTGCTATTGACAAAACTGCTGACGAAAATAAAACAATCCCTGCAACACACTGACATACCCACGTACGGATGGTGTGACTCTATGGTTGTGTTAGGATGGCTAAGAGGTGAGCCGACACGATGGAAAACTTTTGTTGCCAATAGAGTCAAGGAAATTACCGACACCCTGCCACCTACTCGTTGGAGATACGTGAAGTCCATTGACAACTCAGCCGACTGCGCCACGAGAGGCCTGACTCCGTCTCAGCTCACAGAACACCCGTTGTGGTGGGAAGGCCCAGCTTGGCTCAAAAATGACATAGAAGACAATGACTTGACACACATTGACAGTCCTCAAATTGAGTTGAAAACGGTGAAGAAAAGTAACACCGTACAAGTGACATTCCCGCTTATACAAGACATGTTAAGCAAGTACAGCTCTATTACGCGGATTATTCGAATCTTATCTTGGGTGTCGCGCTTTATAACAAACACTCGAAGAAAGGCTGAATCAGCACCGCCGCTCTTCGCATCACCCTTAAATGACATTATAAACACAACTCTCTCGAAAGATACCATAAGCATTGAGAATCATGCCCAATTATATCAGGATATAAAACAGAAACTAGACTTCTTGAAGTCACAGTCGTCAGAAGACTTTGCACCTGATGAGGTCCCACATCACGTGATTAACTACAGCATATCCTCTATTATGGCCGCCGCGATACTGCTATTCGCTATCTACAAGCTCAGACAAAGATGTCAATTCAAAACGTCAACAGGGCGCCCCAGAGGGGAAGCCCCCTTGGAGATGACACACCGCATCGTAGGTCATGCCGTGAGTGAGTGTAGTGCGTTAAATGAGGTAGTGCCAAATTCTAATGTAGCCTCACAAGTGCAGTGTTGTGAACTCAATAAATCAGTGTCAAATCTCGTTCACAGTACCGTAACTTTTGACTAGGATTACTGTTTAGCTAAGCACTAACTGCACCACAACATTGTTTTCGCACCACTACTAACATGAATGTTAACATGACATATTTAAGATAAACTCTGCATTTAGGTTGCAGCAATTGTTTGTTTTTAATCCCTTGTTTTGGGGTGGCAGTATGTGTAAGCCACTCACACATTCTTAAAGTTTTCTGCTGACAGCGCTTACACGCGCGACCCCGTTTACTTCAACGCTGTTAAATTTTACATAATTATTTTTAGTGCATTATAGATCGTCTGACACATCGGTGCATTCTTATTCTGACAAACCCCTCTCCCCCTTCGGGCTTGACCGTAGCAACCAACCCGAACAAGAGTTAACAATAAAAGCTCGATATTTTGCTATCTACGTTCTTTTGGCTCTATTGTATTACGACTTCTTTGTTGTTTTTCTTGCGTTACCTTTTCTTTTTAATTTTAGATTGTTTTTGTGATGTGTCTATTTTTACAATACCTTATCTTTCTTTCTTCTTTTTCTTATTTACCCGTTTTTTATTGCCTAATAGCTCGTTTCTACAAGGCGTAAGAAATCCCATTATACATTCGAAAAGAAGTGGCTCTACTCATGAAGACGAATCATCTTCTAGTAATGTAAATACTTTAAAATCGGGAAAAATGTCAATATATTATACCACAGAAGATTTTTGTGTTTCAAAGTTTTCACTATTGTAAAAGTTGCTCGCATTGACAATTAGAACCGCCTTTCCATTTTTGTGATGTCCTGGTTACCATAGCACAGGATAACCAAGTTTGGGACCAGTTCAAGTGATTGTGTTGTGTGCATGTTATTATTATTATTTACGGGAATCATCAATAGTGCTCAAGAAACATCTACCCTCAGTCTTCTCGTTCATATTGATGATCTCAATCACCATGGGTCATTATGATGACTCGGCTCCTGGATTAAGCGCACCAAATGCTGAACGATTCCAATCGTTTAACTGTCAAATTAGTATAGTATTGGACAGTTAGACTATTGGATTAGGTCAGGATTCGGTGCGCATGATCAGGCCCCAGATCATCAATATGATCTCGAGTCATATTGATGACCTGAGACAATATGACTCGAGATCATCAATATGATTTTTGATGTTCTCGTTTTCAAGACATTTACCCCCAGTTTCTCGTACACTAACACGCTGTTAATCTACTGTTAAAAGCTGTCAATTGACCAAAGTCGACACAAAAAAAAACCACTGACAGCTGTTAACAGTAGATTAACAGCTTGTTAGTGTACGAGAAACCGGGGGTTAGAGTAAAACCTGGACGACCGAACTTGTTCGTTTAATTGTTTTATAAACACCTACGTATTTAGTACATTATTTACATACTCTACCTACAAACTTACATGTATAGAAGAATGCAAAAGCCGCGTCTAGGCGAGCGCTACTTTCACTTACGCAGACCAAAGACTCAGGTTATACTCAGCAGGGGCGGATTTTTCAACTTGACCAACTAGGTCGAGGCCTAGGGCGGCCCGATATTAGGCACGGTCAATCGAGTATAAGAACGAAAAACAATAAGATGAGCCGGATAACGGGATGACATACAGAAAAATCATAGAATGTCATAATGTAGCACAGAAAATAAAGAACGAGGGCGGCTACTATTACGCGGTCTAGGACGGCCATTACAGCTAGTGTGCCTCTGATGCTAAGAGATCCTCCATGTCCAATCCTCTAAGCCTGGGAATAACTTTCCCACTAAAGGGCACTAACGGGCTTATCGCACCGGACGAGCTCAACAGGATGCCCTACTTACTTTCCTGCGTCAGGGAATTACAGGTAGCCCCGAGCAGGTTATCTGCTGCTCTCACTATTGTTACATAGACTACATCTATTGCTACAGCAGTAATAAATGTGAGCAAGTAGGTACGTACATTTATTTACAACGCAGATTTACACTGGACGCTAACTTCTATATGAACTTCGCACCGCCAATTATGTTCACAGGCCGACCTTTGTATTTCTTCGAGATTTCTTGTTCAATCTGTGAACATATAAAAAAACGTGAATGATTTCGTCTTGAGCTCGAAGGCATGTTGATAGATCAAAGTTTTTTTTGCAAGTTCAAGGGAATGGATTGCCACATGTGTAGCCTGGTTCGCTTGAGCGTGGATTCTTATTTACTACAATCACTGTAAGATCTAAAACCGCACACATAGTATTTTGGTGTACTAGCGCTTTACACATTAATATACGTATTATATCTGTATGTACACTTACTGACTAAATAACCTTAGAGTAGCCAACATGTCGGTACCATAGTGACAATTTAAATAAACAAATTACTACGGTAATGATCTTGAATTTGGACTACTACTGCTTCAACACAACTTCTGATGCAGCAACTTCTCCTGAATGTGCTAAAACTCCATTTATGGTGGTCCTTCAAGTCAGATTATAATACTGCGCAGCAGCAAGGAACATCCCTGATCATGGAAAAGTCGGGAGTGCAGCTGTAAGGAAACCTGCCTGCTCACGTAACTGCAGCGTGTGCATCTGTAAGGTAACGCGCCTCATGAAATTGCAGCGAGTTCAGCTGTAAGTAAACCTGCCTGTCCATGCAAACGCCGCGAGTGCAGTCTAGTGCGTTCCTACGCCTGATCATGCAACTGCAGCTGTAAGAAAACCTACCTGTTCTTGCAGCTGCAGCTGTAAGGAAACCTGCCTCTGCATACAGCTACTGCCAGTGCAGTCTTGTGCGCTCGAACGCCTAATCACGCAACTGCAGTTGTGAGAAAACCTGCCTGTTTATGCAACTACCGCATGTACAGCTGTAAGTAAACCTGCCTGTCCATACAATTACCGTGTATGCAGCTGTAAGTAAACCTGCCTGTTCATACAATTACCGCGTATGGAGCTGTAAGTAAACCTGCCTGTTCATACAATTACCGCGTATGGAGCTGTAAGTAAACCTGCCTGTTCATGCAATTACCGTGTATGCAGCTGTAAGTAAACCTGCCTGTTCATACAATTACCGCGTATGGAGCTGTAAGTAAACCTGCCTGTTCATGCAATTACCGTGTATGCAGCTGTAAGTAAACCTGCCTGTTCATACAATTACCGCGTATGGAGCTGTAAGTAAACCTGCCTGTTCATACAATTACCGCGTATGGAGCTGTAAGTAAACCTGCCTCTTCATGCAATTACCGTGTATGCAGCTGTAAGTAAACCTGCCTGTTCATACAATTACCGCGTATGGAGCTGTAAGTAAACCTGCCTGTTCATGCAATTACCGCGTGTGCAGCTCTAAATAAACCTGCCTGTTCATGCAGCTGCCGCGTGTGCAGCTGTGAGTAAACCTGCCTATCGATGCAATTACCGCGTGTGCAGCTGTAAGTAATCCTGCCTGTTCATGCAATTACCGCGTGTGCAGCTGTAAGTAAACCTGCCTGTTCATGCAGCTGCCGCGTGTGCAGCCTGGTGCGCTCGAGCGTAGGGCGCAGTTCCGCGGCGCGCGCCCCCGCGGCGGCCCGGCGCCCGCGCTCGCGCTCAGCCATCGCAGCGCTCTTCGCGCACAGAGACAGCTTCTGCTGCAGTTGCGCCGTTAGGACGTCCACGTATCTAGGGGGATTGCGGCGGCATTGTGAATAATTATTATTATTATTAACAAGTGTCCATTTGCCTCCGTGGATGTCGTAGAAGGCGACTAAGGAAATCAATTCCAATCAATCGCAGCAGCGTCTTCCTGAGATTCCAACAGCATACTGCGATCGCCAACCCGCCTGCCAAGCGTGGCGATTATGGCAAAACCCCTCATGGTTATGAAAATCACGAAGGAGGCCTATGTCCTGCAGTGGGTGTCAAATGGCTCCACCCTACACAATCACTTCCCGGTCCCAAACTAGGATAGCCTATGCTAAAGTAACCAGGCCAACGCTATTTATGGACATGGAGAGTTAATATAAGAGAGGAGTGCGGACAAATGAGATAGTTCAGGCTATTTTGAGGAATAGATCAACCCTGTTAAGCTTACTCTGTATGTTATTGATCGTTTACATAAGCAGCCTATATACGTCCCACTGTAGGGCACAGGCCTTCTCTCGGAGAGAGAGTATGGGCTTAATCACCACGCGTGCCCACCGCGGATTGGCGATTTCAAGCGCTGAGGTATGTGAATAGCTCAGACACTCAGGTTTCCTCACGATGTTTTCCTTCACCGTTAGCGAGTAGTATTGCTACTATAACTTCACTAATGTACATAACTTAGAAAACAAAATCATAGGTATATGCCCGCACTGGGAATCGAACCTGGGTCCTATATTACTGTACTATATTATTGTTAAATACTCATATGTAATTCCTGGTGTACATACAATAAAGAATATTCTATCTATCTCTCGCTTCCGAGTCCAATGTTCTACCCACGAGGTTACCACCGCTTCATTGATCATTTATTACCTGTTTAACACGTTAATAAAATTAAAATAAAACCGGACAAGTGCGAGTCGGACTCGCCCACCAAGGATTCCGTACAAATTTGTAGTCTCGCAGTTTTTTAAAGCTTTTCCCGAACTTCAAAGAAAATTTTTTTATGATTTAATTGCAAATGTATAGTTTTCAGATTTTTCCCTGTACTTGTAGTAAGACGACGATATTACTTGCCAAATTTCATAGTTCTATGTCAACGGAAAGTACCCTATAAATTTTGATTCCCTTGAGAGTGCCAAAATATACGTTTTTGGCGGCATAATCGGCCGTCAACTTTTTCACAGCTTCAAGGGTCTGTAGAGCTGAGTATATGGTTTTAGTTTCAACCCCATACGTCCACGCGTTCCCGAGATAAAAGGGTCTTGACAGACAGACTGGGTTTTGTTTTTTCTTTTAAGATCGTTCCGTTTTTCCTTTTGAGGTACGGAACCCTAAAAAGAAAACGAAATACAATAAAATATTGTCCACTTGTGGCTAAACGTGAGTTCAGTCAGTCGTCAAACTCGAAAGTCGCAAACTGCGGCCCGCGGACGATATCTGTACGGCTCGCTACATAGCAGGTTACTTTTACCATTCATAATGTACGGCGCAGTCGTGTTTTGACAGCTTATAAAAATGTCAGTTGATTGGTGGTGTCAACTACCCAGTACAGATGTGCGGCCGCCATAGTATCTCACATTGTTCTATGAGGCCCTTGACCAAAGCAGTGTATCAACCACAGCGTTAGTTACCTTAGTGGGTGATCTCTGGCGCGAACTGTCTCGCGCTGGTCTGGGTTTGTGACTACCCCCCTTTCACACTGTGTTATTCCTTACCAGATACAAACCATAATTACGCGCGACACAAACTGCAGACCAGACTCGCGGTGCGCCGGGTATCTGTGTCAACGGTACTTGTGACTAGTAGCGTTGACACATTGATTAAGATATGTAAGACAAGAGAATTTTGAAGAATTTTAGGGATTTTTCCCTGTTGTTTTGAGGAATATCATGCCACCAATGTTTATACGCTAGTTACCTGGGCGAGTGCTTGACGTTGTGCAAATGGTTGATCTCCGGCGCGAGCAGCTGCGCGCGCGCCGCCTACACGGCCACCAACATGGCGGCAAGCGGGCAGCCAACTACCCCCTTCAGAGTTTGTTTTTTCTTAGCAGATACAAACCATAATCACGCGTGAAACAAACCGCAGGGCAGACTCGCGGTGCGCCGAGTTCTATGTGTCAACGCTATTTATGACTAGTAGCGTTGACACATAGATTAAGATAAGAGAGGAGAGAGGAGGAAGACGAGAATTATGGAGAATTTTGACGTGAGACGTCTTTCAGTTCGGTAGTAGAGGTTCACTCGCTAAAACCGCATGCAACGAAAACATGTCGCCTCGGCGACGCTGTAACTGTGTAACTACGTGCCGTTTGCTATTCATTTATACATCGTTGAGTAGAGTGAAGTAGCCATTACTCAGAACCTTTTGACTCGTGCCGCTAGATGGCGCCTGTGCCGCGTAACACATTGCGCAGTTTGAACTAAAAATTAACGCTTACTTATAGTCGTATAACCCGACACAGCCTCACTCGCTTTTTTCAGGTTGTTTTGGGGAATAATGTTTGAACGCTAGTTACCTGGGCGAGTGCTTGACGTTGTGCAGATGGTTGATCTCCGGCGCTAGTAGTTGCGCGCGCGCCGCCTGCACGGCCGCCAACATGGCGGCGAGCGCGGTCGCCGACTCGCTAGGCAACTGCTGAAGTAGCAGCGGGCCCTCGCCGCCGGCCGACGTCTCGTACAGACGCATCTTGAGGAACGACTCGAGCTGCGGAAAGGATAATGTTCATTATTGGAGCGATCGGACAAAAATTTAGTTCTGGTTGATATATAACGTTTATATAACGAGAATTTTATAACGTTATAACGTTTTTTTTTATTCATTATTAAAAAACTTATCTTAGATAATAATTTAAAAAAAGACTTAAGAAAAACACACTAAAAAGAAGAGTTCCATGATTTTTTCATGAATATTATCATCAGATATAGGACTACCTTAAGGACGTCTTCCTGTAGGGCAGAGGCCTTCTCTCAGCGAGAGGGTACAATCACGTAATAACGGCTGAACGGATTTAGGTGACATTTGGTATGGAGATAGTTTGAGTCCCGGGGAAGGACATAGGATACCTTATCTCGGAAATTATTCATTTCATGCATCGAAGTCGATGGCAAAAAAAAATCTTAATAGAAAAAAATAATACACAAGGCCCGAACAACAGTTAGGTGGAAGTAAAATAAAATGTAGCTCACCTCAACAAGCTGGGCGATGAGTTGGCTCCGTGTACTAGGATTGTCAAGCAGAGTGAGCGCGTCCCCGCCCCGCGCCACGCCCCCCGCCTCCCCCTGCGCCTCAACCACGATTCCAGACTCCTCGAGCGAAATGGCCGCGATGTTCTGGGACAGGTCCGCCTGAATATGGGGCAATTCAATTCATTTTTGGGGTTCCGTACCTCAAAAGGTAAAACCGAACCCTTCTAGGATCACTTTGTTGTCCGTCCGTCAAGCAAGAACGCGTGGAGGTATCGAGTTGAATTAAAACCATATACTCAGGTCCACAATCCCTTGACACTGCGAAAAATACAAACTTCTAAGTTCATCATCATCATCATCAGCCCCTTGACGCCTACTGCAGGACATAGGCCTCCCTCATGGTTCTCATAACCGATATTACTTGTAAGAACTGAGTAAGATACACTACTTAATAATTTATTTATATTTTTAGGAGTAAGGACATGTAAGTTATGTTGTGTTTGTGCATAGTACTAGGTATGTACTTTTAATTATTTATATTTTGTGTGTTGGTACTTAATTTATTGGGTGTGGCGCCGTGTGGCGCCGGATTAAGAATAGCGTCACTCCATTTCCTCCCGTGGATGTCGTAGAAGGCGACTAAGGAAATAAATTACCAGGAGACGGGCAGCAGCGTCTACCTGACATTCCAACCGCATACTGCGATCGCCAACCCGCCTGCCAAGCGTGACGATTATGGCAAAACCCCTCATGGTTATGAAACTTCTAAGTTAACATAAAAAAAAGTTATTTTGTGAATGGAAAACTTGCACTAAAAATGTTTTGATATAATAGGGGAGGACATGTTAAAACATAAATAAACATGGTATTTTTTTTCTACGACTAATACTCATCATTCATAATATCATCATCATCATCATCATCAGCCCGTGTCAGTCCACCGCTGGACATAGGCCTCTCCAAGACACGCCACTGAACCCGATCTTCGGTTCTTCCATTCCAGTCACTGCCCACCGCTTTAATAATAATAATACATAATACTTTATTCATTTATTTGCTTCTTACTAAGTAAGTTACAGAGTGAGCCTAAAAATAACAGGTGATTTAAAAGGATGTTCTTAGATTTAAAAAAATATATTATTAGTGGCCTACTGAGTTCGACCCGTAACGTGCGTAAGTGTAAATGTAACTCTGGTCTCCTCGCTAGGTTACCCTGTGTGGAGGAAAGGAGTGAAACGGACTTAATAATTTTGGTTGAGAATTTAGAGTTCCGAGGATAAGAAGGCTTTGCGCTATGTCGTCGGTCCAGCTGGTCACAGGGCGTCCTACGCTACGTTTCCGATTCGCGGTCTCCACTCTAGAACCAGTCTACCCCAACGGTTATCGGTCCTGCGGCAGATTTGACCAGCCCACTGCCACTTCGGTTTGCTAATCCGTTGAGCTATGTCGATCACTTTCACTTCTTCTCTGGCGAATTACTTCGTTTCGGATTCGATCCCGCAGAGAAACACCGAGAATAGCTTTATGGCTGCATAATATAACTTGTCCAAAAGTCAATATAGTCACGTGGCTCAAACTATGACGTCACAAATTTCACTTCATAAGCAGCCTATTATACGTTCCACTGTAGGACACAGGCCTTATCTCAGAGACACTTGCACTTGACGTTTTTTCTTCACGATTGTTTTGTTTTGTCTCTGTTTTGTTGACGTTCGTGTCTTTTGTTTGTGTACCTTTATGTTTACTTTGTGTTTCTGTGACAATTTAAATAAATATCCTCTTTCTTTCTTTTAATTAGTTAGGTGTTGGTTGGTCAATAAAGGCGAAGGTGGGCGATAAGAGCCACAGAATATTATACGCACATAAACTCACGCCTGTATCCCTGAGTGGTGGACAAAGACCAGTTTTTTCCACTTCCCACGATCCCGACAGACCTCATTCGCTTCATCAATCTTAATTAGTCATACTTTTATTTAGGCAAACTTAATTAATTCCCGATATTCTATACAAACTATACAATTTAACATTAAGGATGTCCTTATAGATAGATCTTAGCTGGACTAGTATCCTGATTACAGCATCTACACTCCATATACATGTAAATAAATATAATTGATAGTATGGTAGGATTGATTCGAACCTGTTCCCCTTCAACGTCGATGCCGCCAACGTTCCCCCAGTCGATCTCGGCAGCCGCGTCACCGTCGCCAAAGTCTATAGCGCCAGCGTCCAGGGAGCCGAAGTCAATCTCTGGAGCGTCTCCGAAGTCCACCTGAGGATAACGAGAACTGGCCTACAACTTTAATAAATCGATAATAACGAAGGACGATAGGTTTAAAACGTAAAGGACCTTAGTTGTACCTAGATCGTAAAAAAGGCAATAAAAAAATTTTTTTTTTTACGTGTTTTTTACGTAGCCTCGTTTGTGTCCCACTGCTGGGCAAAGGCCTCCCCCAACTCAGACCAGATGTTTCTGTCGTGTGCCACGTCAGACCACTCCGGCATGTGTCGGTCGTGGTCGTCTCGCCAACGTCTTCTTGGCCTACCTCTCCTGCGACGACCGCCTTGTGGCACCCACTCGGTGGCAAGTCTCGCCCACCTATGCAACACCTATCGCAACAAAAAAGTATTGCATCAACATTTTCGTATCTCATCGGAGAACCGAGTTATTGTGAAAAAACTGAAACTTAACCCTTTTTTTTCAAAATGGCGGAAAATTCACATAGGAAATCTTGGTCGAAGTTAAGCTTTTCTAGACCCCCCCACGTAATATCCAAAATTTAGCCTTCTCGGTTAACATGCATTTCTAACCCGTTCTTTCCAACGTAACGACCGGACTAAGTTATTAAACGAACTTTCAGGCAACAAGCAACGTAACGCAAATTTGTATCATTTCACAACTCGACATTCCATATAAAAATGTTTTTACAAACCTTACATCTCAAAAAGTAATTCTTTCTAATAATTTCCTTCAACAAAACATTAGTTTTGTAAACACAAGGGCATTAAAGCGACAAAGAGCTACCAATATGATTTAAGATATACAGTTTATGCGAGTCGGAAAACAGGGCATGGGCGGTGCAGAGGGGCGGACCCGCATTAAAAAAAATCATGCTGTCCCGAGAACAGCAGTAGGTTAGGTTGGGTTAGGCTTGTGATCTCAAGGCGAGGCGTGAGGCGAGCGGAGCTCCCTATTTGTTACCAATAAGTGCTTGTGACGAAACATAATTAGATCTTTAAGAAGCGACTTAAATTGCCTATTGCAAAATGCATTATTTGTTATCTGTAAAATGTTGACACGTAAGTTTGTTTTTTAAACGAATAATAAATAATGCATTTTCAAAACGACTGCATATCAAATGAATCTTTGTATTTAGATGTCATTGTTAAAACAATAGTTTGTAAAGTGAAACATTGACAAAATGTTGCTTGTGAAGTGATACTTTTATAATGAATTCTAAATACAACATCGTAGACCCCTCCTCATTGGAGAGGCCCAAGATAAATGTAAAAGATATTCCTCTACAACTATTCCTTTTCATAATATAACCTGTCAAAAAGTAACTCTATTCACGTGGCACAAAAACGCGCTATACAAATCGGGCTCAAACTATAAGGCACGCGGTGCTCGTAACGCCTTATAATGTAAGAAGCATTTATTAATATTTTTCATGCAAGCTCTCCATTGCGGAGAGTTTGAAGCTTCCATGCGCTGCGACTCTGTGCCAAAACGAGCTCACCTTTAGATAATTGTCGAGACTGATATACGACAATCATCTGAATCTCAAGGTAACTCAACAGCGACTCCATTCACATGGGATTCAGATAAAAAGTATTTATAGCATAGTATTTTATAAATACCTGATCCCCAGTAGCCTGTTGCTCCTCATCGTCCAGTTCAATATGCACAGGGTCGGGCTCGACCCTCAGTGGGGGCTCCCCATAGCTCCACTCATACACTGTGGTATTGCCATGCTCAATGACGTACTGAAGCAGTGCCAACACCTCACAAGTCTGGTCATTGAGCATGTACTTGGTGAAGGCCGAGTACAAATCAATGGCAGGCTGGAGTGGGCTGAGGGACTGGCCGATCTGTGGACAGGTTCATAGGTGTTTTTCATTAAATATTATACAAAGCAATCGGTTTTCAGTGGATAGAACATTATTTTAATATTGCTTCCTTGCACACAGATCATCGCATTAGAAACGGATCACACTACACTCGGACACAACAATTAACACTGATTGCTATAAAATTGTAAGACTTGTAATAATTTATCAAGAAGAAGCCAATTATTTATAATTGTTATTCAGGTCAGCGTTTTTTTTTTTCAGGCTTTCTTTATGGATCTAGTCGAATACAGGTGTTTTAAAAAAAAATCGATCACCCATATATTATCCTAATAATAAGACCCTTAGAAGGTCCTAGGCTGTTGGGTTTGTATACTAGTTAGTGGTTGTCTACATGATGATGATGTGTTGTTTTTTAGCAACTTTTTACACCCCTGGCCCTCCCCTCTCCCTAAAATCATGTAACCAACTCATGTTAAAATCAATTTAGAATATTACGTGATATCACACTACACCCCGCCTCCCCCTTGTGATATTTTCCAAATCCCTTTTCTCGAGCCTCACATAATTAACCACTCGTCTGTCACGGCACAGATCTGTGTCCAACTTAGTATGGGCCACCAATACGTTCCATTCTGCGAGGGCAGTTCAGGGGTAAATGGACGATCCCTTACCTGGTCATAAATCTCTGGAAGCTCCTGCAGTCGCTCCACCAACTCCCTCTTGATCTTTTCTCCGTTGATGCCGAGTTGCTTGCAGAGCGTCAGAAACTCCGCTCTGATGGAGGCTTCATTCTTCAGATAATCTGATGTCTTTTTGTCACATTCCTGTGAACATTTTTTCATTGTTAATTTAGTTTGTTTCTGAAGTTTCATAATAATCACAAAAAAAATCAGCACTACAAACATTGTAATTTGTAACAGAATATTAGAAACGTTTTTAAAACACTTCTGTAAAGAAATGATCCATTTGAATTTAAAAAATTGGTCCAAACCTTTTAGAATGATCCTGGAAATAAGTTTGCAAGACACACTTCAAACCAAGATAGGGAAAATTGCATACATACATGAACTTTAAAAACCTATTTAGAGGCTAAAAATTCGACCCATGCCGGGACTTGAACCGCACGGGTTAGTGCAACAAAAAAAAAATATAATACATGAACTTACATCTATATCCCTGTGAGGTAGGCAAAGACCTACTGCTCAAAAATCTCTTTCACTGAATATTTATTAGTCGTTGCATGTACAAGTTTTGTACTCAGGTGAGTACCGTACTCATCTGAATACAAAACTTTACATATACTATTAGCTTACCCCTTGAAGTTGCTCTTCCTTGGCAATCTGCTTCTTCAAACTGGGAATTTCATAGTTGACATTTCTAGCAAGCATCTGGGCTGCCTCAGCTAAATACAAGTTTTCCTTCTCGTAACACTTCAGCACATCCTGCCAATCCTTCATACGCTGGGAACCATATCGACCAAACAAGTTCTTGGAATCTTTCTCTGTCTCTTTTAGAATGTCGACTATTTTCTGGCAATGGAAATAGTTGATATATGAGCCAGATAGCAAGGTTGCTATACCTTCGTGAACTGGCATGTCTTGGATGGCGTTATTTATCTTTTCTCTGACTGCTATGATATTTTTCTGCCATTCTTTGTTGACGTGACGACGGCTTACAAGCCAGTCTTGAAGTTTCCCGATGTTAATGTCGATTGGAATGTTGCTTTCCTGAAAATTTAAGGAAACTTTTGAAAACATCGTATTATTTTGCGTAATTTATTAAAAAATTAGGACTTGATGTACTTTGTACTTACGTCCATATTGGGCGAACAAATTTTTATGTTTGTTCAATTTCACACTCACAAGTCTCACACTTTTTCAATTACATAGATTTACTTCTCTGCAAAAATATCGTAAAAAGCGTATTATTGTCGTTGTGGTTGTCTGACGTGTCGACTTCAGACTGTCAATGTCAATATCAGACGGTTTTGACAGTTTTTTTTTTTTTTGTAATATTTTTTTCTTTATAGAAAAGGCTAAGAGTTTAAGCCCATACCGCTTGGTCTTATTTTAGTTTCTTTTCTTCTCTTCATTGAGGCTAAAAGCCTTGTCTTTCCGTAGGTATTTTCTTCAGCCTTTATTATATATTCGAAGCACATAGCCTTGTCTAACGTATTTATTCTTTAACTTCATAATCCAGTATGTGCAACGTAGTGGACTTTATAGACTGTCTTGCCAAAAAAATTGAGTAGAAACGGGATTCTTCAAGCAATTATTTTACAAAGATTCAGTTCACTTTTTATTTTTTTGACCACACCATCATTTATAGCGTTAACACACGACTGGCGTTAAATCTTTGTTTCTAAAACCCCAGTAAGCTTGTCAAAAATAACGAAATAGACAGAAATGGGCAATAGCTAATCTTATTGTACCCAGGGATACCTAGTTAAAAACATGTCTAACGAGCGCAAAAAAATACCCCACGTTCAATTGTGGGAAGGCGGGCGGGGTTGTCAAATGTGTTGCCAATAGGAGCGAGTTCAGTGTTACCAGGCAAAATATCTATGCACCTGCAACCGTCCGACTGCGAACTTGTAAGGTATTTAGATATTTTTACGGTTTATATACATTACGAAGTCAATGGTTCGACATTTTTGTATAAAACCAATCATAAGTTATCATTTATTACCTATCCAATCACAGAGAGATTTACTCTACAGCATACCTTGCGCTCAGTTTATTGGTCCGGACTAATCCGGAGGACAGAGGCTGTTTTTGAGAGTGAATTTTGTAGGAAGAAATACTTCTGTGGTTTTTTTTATTCGTTGGTTGTACTCATGAAATGCAGTTGATTGTATGTGGTAAGGCCTTTCAGTCTTACTTACAAAAACACGATTTCTTAATACCCTGCTCAGAGGATTAAATAGTTTGTGGTAACGGGAAAATCGTAGCAACGGATTATTATTTGAACCGCATTTGAAGCGTGTTGGAACCAAAACTGACTAAAGTCGAGTACCTAGGTATCATCATCATCAGCCGGTGTCAGTCCACTGGTGTACATAGGCCTCTCCCAAGATACGCCCCTGATCCCGAGTGTGTCTATAAGGCGGCTAAAACCGGGTCGATGTTTGGCCACGTTTATTCTTGGGTCTCATGGGCTTAGCGTAAGTTTGGTCTTACTTGGTTTAGTCGAGAAATCGTATTATAATACTACGTACCTAAATGGATTGGATTGGATTTTTTTTACGTCCGATTTTTAATATAAAATCCCAATAAAGTATATATTTCTATAATCAGTGTGTGACTTTTTTGAATATATTTTTTTTATTTCGAACTTGCAAAAATGAACTTTGACATTTTTGGTTTTCATCAAATATTTTGGTTTTTTATTATGAAATTGGTACGTTTTTGTTTCATAAATAAATTTGCCGATTTTTATTTACCTACCTAAAAATGATATGTACCAAACTTGGCCTAGCAGCTTTAAATAGGGAGGTAGACAGCTGCGGCGGTAATGGTGTTTTTCACTTTAAAACATCATTTATCTTCCAGGGCGCACCTAAGAAGCTGAAAGTTTGTAACTGATACCGTTTGTGGAAGTAAAAAATAAAGTTTTAGAAAATTTATTGTTTACTTGACAACATGAAAATTTGAAGTGAGGAAAAATAACAATACAATATCTGATGTTTGTCCGATGTCACTTTTCAAATAGAGAGTAAAATTGCATTAACATCTTTTTGTTACTCTATCGACTATACATTAGACCTCCTTGCTCTAACAGGCGGAAGCAAACCTCCCCCTTCCCCCACCTACCCGAAAGGTGGTTCCGGATGGCTCCCGGTCTAAATCGACTCAGAATCACTCAACGAACAACTGTGCCAAGCGGCTTCCTTTAATCGAAAATTGCAGGATTCTGTCACTATTTCCCGGACTAAACCCACAGATAAACAAGTAGACTCTGCTACGCAATGTAGGTAGGTACCTCGAATTTTCATAATAAACTACGAATTGAAATGTCATGAAATTCGGTCCTGGTCTTTGTCTACCCTGCCGGGATACAGGTGTGAGTTTATGTAATGTTATGTTTAATATGTTACCCCAATACATATAGAAGCAGAGTAACCGAACATCCTAGGGTGGGCACTAAACAGCCTGCGATCTGCCCGGCACTGTGCCGCGGCACACGAGTCACTGGTTGTAAATGATAAACTTTTAAAAATAACCCTGTATATGAAGTTACTAACCTCTCGATCAGGAATATCGAGCGCAGCGAGTGATAAGAATACGAATAGTGACTGTGTCAATTCTTTTATCAGTATTCAGTAGTTCTCTGGCTGGCACTAGTAAGTGTTGTATACAATAAGTACATATCGAGAGTCTATTTTTTGTAACGTGCTTAGTTTTCGAGTAGGTCCATCAAAAATGGAAGAAACCACACCTAGTTTTGAGAACAGGTAGGTAAATGGATCTACATATTTTATTGGCCTGTGCAAAGTTAACTTTTCCTTTTTTTACTTTATCGAGTCATCCTTATTCCCCACTAAAGTGAAAAAAACAACTCTTTTTATTCTCAACAATGTTTCCAACATAGTTGCAATATCGCGCAACAATCTTATTAAACGAGGTGACATATCGTTAAACATAACTTGATTGAAGTGACACTTGACAGCTGCTTGAAATACTCGTAGCTACTAGTCTTTTGTCGTAGCTTAAAAAGAAGAAAACAAACAAAAAGTTTTTCTTTTGTTTTTCCTTCTATTTTCTTCTGATTTCTGTTATTTACTTTTCTTCGTAATCTTGCAACCCCGTCTTAACTTGGAACCAACGAACGTAAGGCAACGGAATTTCGTTTCTATTTCTCAGTGGTGCGTAGTTAACTTTGTTTGAAAGGCAGCCACGTCTTCTATTCTAATCCAAGCTGCAGTCAACTACACTCTACATTCATCTGTTGTGTAACAATGTTGTATGACAACAGCATTTGAGATAATATTTTGTATTGTATTTAAATACAAAAGAAATACATCATAGCAATATTGTCTCCTGTATATTTACCTACTTGGATAATACAAATACATGTCATGTGTACATGTAATCAAAGCTAATGACTGTAAACTAAGTTATTCTATGCTGTAAACGTCTACTATAAATAGCAGTGTTGACTATAGATAGAGACTTAAATGATATTACATAATGACAATACCTACATAACCTGACTCATGTAACCCAGAGGGGTAGGCAGAGGCCAGGCTTTGTCACTTGCCACTATCCTGACAAATCTGATTTTGTTTGATCTGAACATTTTGTATAAATTATAATTTTTGACTTTTAAATACTTTCTCTTCAGCTTCCCCAGCACCTCAGCAGCAGTAGAGAGAAGGGGGTATGACGGTGTGATAGCTGTAGATGTGACTCGTGACGACCTGGTTGACTCGTTCAATGATATGCCCACCTCACTCATCCCGCCGGACCTAATTGGGTAAGACTGAAAAGACATGGAGTTACTAGAGTTTGAGATTGTAATAAAAATGTTTTTATGGGCTTCTGAGTGTAGTCGGTGGTAGCCTATTAGTTAGAACATCGGACTTGGAAGAGAGAGACCCAGGTTCGATCCCAAGTGCGGGCATGTACCTATGACTTGGTTTTCTAAGTTATGTACATTGTGAAGTTATAGTAGCAATACCACACGCTAACAGTGAAGGAAAACATCGTGAGGAAACCTGAGTGTCTGAGCTATTCACATACCTCAGCGCTTGAGATCGCCAATCCGCGGTGGGCACGCATGGTGATTAAGCCCATACTCTCTCCTTGAGAGAAGGCCTGTGCTCTACAGTGGGACGCATATAGGCTGATTATATATTATAGTGGTCTTGATAAAATGTGTTATTTGAAATTGCACAAAACCTGTAAACAGTTACTTCTATATCAATATCTAGACTTCCAATGAGCAAAAGCTTTCTAATTTTCCTTTATGTAGCCTAAATACATCCCACTGCATGGCACAGGTCTTCTCTCAAAGAGAGAGCATGGGCTTAATTACCATGTGTGTGCCCACCGTGGATTGGTAATTTCAAGTGAACATCTCTCACACTCACATATTCTCAAGATATTTTCCTTCACAATTATAATTTTTACTACGCCAAGACCACATTTAGACGTTATCCATGTGAAAGATGCGTACTGAAAGAAGTGAACACTGTTACTTGAAAAGACTAAGTTTGGAGTTTTTTTGTCCATTTTTTCTCTGAAATGATCTAGATTTTGAAATGGACACCTAGTTTAATTTGTAACGTTCATTAAGTCGCAGTTTCTGTGCTACTTGGAATAAAAAAAATTTGATTTGATTGATTTGATTTGAACTATGAGATTTCACTTGTACCTTTACTAATTCCATTATCGAGCACATCATAAACACGCGCCACTTACTAATGTAAAGACAAAGACGGCTACTACAACTTAGGCTTGACCTAGCGCACTACAAAATATTCTTCTTATAGGTAACCTTTTTATTAATAAAAACCGGCCAAGTGCAAGTCGGATTCGCACACGAAGGGTTCCGTACCATTATCTATACAACATTAGACAAAGATCGAGACAAGATAGATTAGGTACATTGAGTACAGCGCCATCTATGGAAACATTGACATTTAGTGACATGACATCGGAGCTGTGAAGTTACATAGATGGCCGTAAACAGGTACTTCTATGGCGAGCGCTGTCTTTAGACAACGTTTGTTGTATATTTATTTTATTCTGTTTTTAGAATTTGTTGTTATAGCGGCAACAGAAATACATAATCTGTGAAAATTTCATCTGTCTAGCTATCACGGTTCATGAGATACAGCCTGGTGACAGACAGCCAGACAATATATCCTTCAATAAAAGCTTTTTAGTAAAACAAGCAATAGAGGTGAAAATGATCGTGTAAGGTTTTCAGGGTTTTTTTTTTAGCCCTAAAAAGGGCACCCTCCGGAGGACACGGGGGAGGGAGGTGGTGAATGCTCATGCATAACAGCACGGGCCCGGCCGTGCTGCCAATGTGGGACTCACAGGAAGTGCGCCTACCCACTAAACACCACCTGGGGGCTGGTTTGGTCCTAAGGACCCCTAAACCGACATCTTGAGCGACCCACCTCGATGCCGAGGAGCCGAGGAGGGGTGTAATAATGTAACATTGTCAGATTCTTACAGTTTCACTACAACAAAATGATTGCGCGATGTAGACTCAATAATTCGCCACACTAACGCCATCTATTGGCACGCTTAATATCCTAAAACTTGAGTAGCTTGAGCACAGACAGACGGACAGTGGAGTCTTGGTAATAGGGTTCCTTACCCTTTGCGTACAGAGCCCTAAACACTTTATTACTCTTTTGTTACTTTTACTTTATATCTTCCATTTTGTAGTTCAGGCGATGGTACAGAGAACGAGGAAGAGTGCTCAAAACTGACCTTGGCTTACGAGCGGCTTTTCGAGATACCCCGGACCATTGTGGAGAGGTTCGCGGACCACATCATGTACCTGGACATCAGCCATAATAAGATTACGTAAGCTAAACGTGATTTAGATTTAAACTACCTACCTAGGTAACTTTTTTAACATTTTTCTTTTCAAATTAATTGAGATAGCAATAAAGCTACTTTTCTACCTTTTAGGGTCCCGTACCTCAAAAGGAAAAACAGAAACCGTAGGTATAGGATCACTTTGTTGCCCGTCCTTTCATCCGCCCGCCCGCCCGTCCGTCCGCCCGCCCGTCCGTACGTCCGTCCGACCGAGTCCGTCCGTCCGTCCGTCCGTCCGTCCGTCCGTCCGTCCGTCCGCCCGAGTCCGTCCGTCCGTCGGTCCCTCTGTCTGTCTGTAAAGACTCTTTATCTCGGAAACGCGTGCAGGTATCGAGTTGAAATTAAAACCATGTACTCAGGTTAAAGCTGTGAAAATATCAAACTTCTAACATAACATACACAAGCAGCCTATATACGTCCCACTGTAGGGCACAGGCCTTCTCTCAGGGAGAGAGTATGGGCTTAATCACCTGCACGCGTGCCCACCGCGGATTGGCGATTTCAAGCGCCGAGGTATGTGAATAGCTCAGACACTCAGGTTTCCTCACGATGTTTTTCCTTCACCGTTAGCGAGTGGTATTGCTACTATAACTTCACAAATGTACATAACCTAGAAAACCAAGTCATAGGTACATGCCCGCACTGGGGATCGAACCTGGGTCTCTCGCTTCCAAGTCCGATGTACTACCCACTAGGCTACCAACGCTTCGTTGAAATTAAAACCATGTACTCAGGTTAAAGCTGTGACAAAATGAAACTTCTAAGTTAACGTGAAATAAAGATACGGCCGTTTATGCCGCAATAAACGTATCTTTCGACACTCAAGGGAATCAAAAATTTATAGGGTGCTTTCCGTTGACCTATAACTATGAAATTTGGAAACTAACATTGTCCTATACTACAAATACAGAGAAAAATCTGAAAAATATACATTTGTTATTAAATAATTAAAAAAATTGTCTTCGAAGTTCGGGAAAAGCTCGGAAAAACAGCGAGACTCGATTCCTGAACTATAATATGTAAGTACCTACCTACAAATTGTACGGAATCCTCGGTGGGCGAGTTGTAGCTTTTGGAGCAATAAGTTTTAGAATTATGTGCATTCAGAAAATACTTTTATTACTAATCGCTCCTGGCTGCTTATAAGGATACTATAGTGTCAAAATACTAATGAGGTAGGTAATAAACCTTCTTTCAAAATCACGTGAGTCAATGCTGAATATTGTTCAGTAGGTACCTAGCTGCAAGTTCAGGGGAGTCCATAAAATCCCAAATACTCTAAGGGCCATAAATGACATTCGAACTGGTTTTAGTAAAGTAAACTCCGGATTTTACCTACACCAAATTTTCGTAATGGAGAACTTGCACAAAAAAATGTTTTAATATAATCGGAGAGGCCATTTTAAAAGACAAATAAAAGTTTTTTTTTTTCTCTCCGACTACTTTTCATAATGTGACCTGTCGAAAAGTCATTCTAGTCAACGTGGTAGAATGACTTCAACGCGTGGTGCAACAACGCGCCATACAAATCGGACTCAAGCCATGTCGTCACAACTTGCACGTCATCATCAGCCATTTGACGCCCCCTGCAGGACATAGGCCTCCTTCGTAGTTTTCAGATCCATGAAGGGTCTTGCCATAATCGCCACGCTTGGCAGGCGGGTTGGCGATCGCAGTATGCGGTTGCAGTTAAACAACTTGCACGTAACACCTTCTAATAATGTATTTATGAAGCGTTGAATAATATTTGAGTTATCTCGTAAAATAATGTTTTCATGCATCTACACCTTTTTAAAAATTAGAATTCAATGAAAAAACTAAATCTGATGTGTTTTTTATTATTAGAGTAACTTGATTTTTCGCATCTTTGGGACCTCGAAAACCCCGAAGAAAATATTTTCATAGTTTTATTTTTAAAATTTTCTTGAGTTTTTCTATGTCGTCTATGGTATAAAAGGAATGGCACTTGAATCTAAGTTTGACGCAAGTCCCCCATTGTTCGCAGAAACCTAGACGCTCTCGTACACTTCAGGTGCCTGACTTCGCTGATAGCCGACGATAACCCCATCACCGAGGATTGCCTTCTGCCGCCACTGCCAAAGCTCCAGCTGTTGTGGTGAGACAAACAAATTCTCTACGAAGACACTACCGAGACAGAAGTCGTGGGTTCGATTCCCGCTGGAAGCCGCCGCGGTCTTAGTCTGGATGTTAGGCAGGTAGGTTTGAGACGAGAACAAGTATTAGTATTGTGTGAAAGACATTTATTACTCTGGATGAATACATTGCGTTACATGAATATGGGAATGATGGTCACTGGATCATAGAAGAAGAAGAAGAAAGACATTTATTATACCAACAAGATACATCATAGAAACAAAATAAGCACATAAGTAACATAATATGCACAACACAGAAGGAAAACTAAATACACAACAGACAAAACGAATAAATAAAACAGGACTATCATCAACCAACTTAACTCAAAACGACATCAAAACATCTGATTACGACTCGAGGAGCCGATTGCAGATACAAAAATGAGAGAAGAAAAAAAATTATTCTGGACAGTGTTCAGACTTATAAGTCGACCGGTGCACCGCTACCATGTAACTTCTCCAATGTATGAACTCTTCCGATTGACCCTACTCTGAACTGCCAGATACATACATATTTTAACACTTTAAGAAGAAGAAAAACATTTATTATACCAACAAGACACATCACAGAAACAAAATAAGCAGATAAGTAACATAATATGCACAACAACAGAAAGAAAACTAAATACACAACAGAAAAACAAATAAATAAAACACTTCGGAAACGTCTAACTACTTAACCCAATACAGTGGACAGTTTCAAAACACAATGTTTCATTGTGCATTGTATGTGCTCTTACTACTGTATTATTGTTTTTATTGCGTGTGTGTGTAAATACAAATAAATAATTCGTCTATCTATCTATCATCAATCGTGAGAAGCATTTTTAATGACTCGCGTTGCTCATACATAGTTACATGTATACTGGCTGACTCGGCAAACGTTATTTTGCCATATTAATTAGCCTACGACCTATTCTCAGACCTACCAAATATACCCAAAAAAATCTTAAGCATGGGTGAAGCTGTTTCGGAGGAGTTCGATAACAAACACTGTAATATATATTATAATAGATGTAAATCGCGAGAATCAATGCTTTTTTCCTATTTCGTGTCAAGACGTGACTTTGGCAGAATTTGTCGACATCGACTGGTTGTCATTTCAACAAAAAATCGATGGTGTCGATCTGGCCTAAAACCTTCTAAAACTAACAGTCTTATAAAAACACGATTCTTTATTAAACCGGTCCTCAGAGTCGGTCAAAATATTCTGTGGTAAGGACATACATAACTGACTCTCAGGAGTGTTTTAGAGGAATCGTAATAAGACCGTATGTATCAATTTTATCGGCGTGTTATCTTCCAATATCCACAATCTATGTTTGATGTGAATCAACCAATAATCCCTAAAAGTGTGAGTTATCAGCGGGGGGAGCATGAGATTTTTATCGTATCTAGATAGATAGGTTAAAATTTTAAAACATTACGATATTATATCCCACCCGCGAGCATGACTTCTCTTCGACATACATATCTTCCTTAGATAGGAGATAAGATTTTATCTACTTATTGGTATGACAACACTGAATCGGCAAATAGGGATGTGACGAAAATCACTATTTCATTCGTTCAATTTGCGTTTTTTGACAGATTGAAATCTGATCTGTGTGTGATCTTTCCTTTACTTAGTCTGTGCTAGGTATCAAATAAAATGTAAATAAACAAACAAATAACGGACAATAGATGCTTAGATGCCGAAAATGAAGTAAGTACAAACTTTATAGCCATTGCAGTTAATTTATACAATACTACAATAGTTGGAGATCCTTCCTACAAGCTCATACGGACATCACATCATATACAAGTCACTCATCGGCAAGAACTATAATATTTTTCTGTTTTAGAGGGCGCAGTAAACAAAATCAACTGGGGTTCGTTCGAGTATATGACGCTCCATAGTAATTTAGCCAACAATGAGTTTTCTGGCCCCATGTGAAGCGAAAGGTTGTTGAAAGTGTGGGGCGCATTGAGCCTTGTCGAAGGAGCATGGTCCCGACACGACTGGAGCAGTGGCGGAATGTAAGTGTTGATAGTACCTACTTATTATCTAGTGATATATTAAATTAAGTTCAATACTTGACTCACCATCACCAACCGAGTACAATAGGTAAATAATATGCTTGTCAAACTAATGCAAATGTGTACTTAGGCAATGCTCAGTGAATACCTACAGTATTTGGATAGATAGACCATAGAGGTCTATCCAGTATAGCGTCAATTTTTGCTCTTAGGGGCATCTAAAATCATTTTCGTAACATGTCTTACCTTTTTTCTTTTCGTCTTAAGCTATTACATCATATTGGAATGTTTTGGACTCCTTTTTAATTATGCTCTTTATTTGTTACAGGATATTTTGAACGCGCTGACTACAATAATATTTGGTCTATGCTACAATCAATCAAATCTTACAAATAAATCAAATATTAAAACGTAGGAATATGTATGTACGAATTGTATTTTTTCAAAATAGTAACTCAAAATTGGATGCTTAATTACCCAAGTTCCACTATAGTTTTTTTATATTACATGCACAGAAGCATTCATTCAAGGGTTAAATATAATTAGGGAATGTTCCATTGAGCTGGCCATTCCTCCTCTACTGGGTTTCAGGCTCCACAATGGCAATGTGTGTACCGAGCCTCGGGAGTCTACTCGGCCTCTCCTCTGATGGGCGTCATCAGCCAAGGCAGGCTCAAAGGCATATCCAGAGTCTCCTAGGAAATGCATTACATTTTTTTTACTTCTTATTTTTTTATTACAGATTACATCAAAGGTGAAGAACATATTAATTTGTTTGGTAACAATTTCCCGTTTTCAGAAGAAAACATATCATGCTTCTTTTCTCCATTGGGTACCCAGTTATGTAGTAAACCACCTATTTCATTGTTTAAAGTTACAAAATAAATATTAGATTTACTTATAACCAAAAGCATTTTATTATTAACAGACTTCAAAAATGGAGGAGTCTGTGTCAAGCTTTTTCCAGAAAACTTCCTAGAAACCATACATTTGTAGTAAATACACCATACATACTTAGGTACTTAGTAGAAGTTAGGTATGATTTGTGGGGTGAGTAAATGGCTTGGGATGCAAGTTCATTAGAAAGAAATAATTTTTGCCCTTTTTAGTGTGTCGGTTTAAATCTTTGTTTTAGAAGTTTCTTATTTTAAAATTTTTTGTTGACTGGTACATTTTACCTAGTATTATTTTAATTGAGATAGGCACTGGACGACGGTCTGAGCAGGACGGCAGAGGGTGCTTGGTTGCGTGGAGTAGGGCTGAACGGAGGTCAGCGAGCGGGTCCTTAAATCCCTGGAGACGGCCACTGGACGTCGGTCAGTGAGCAGAAACAGAGGAAGGGCACGAATGGGATGCGTAGGTGGCGCGAAGAGGCACCAGTGGACAAATCATGACAAATGTGATGATTTTATTCGTAGAATGACTGACAGAAACGCTAGATATAAGTTTATATGCCCCTCTCAAAAGTGGGATAAATTTAAATGAAACATCTGTCAAAAGTCGATAATATATCTTTTTATGTTGTCATCATGCTCGCATTTGCGATAGGGTTTATCTTATAGTGACAGATGTTTTTTTATCTCACGGCACTGGTATAAAAACGATGCATTGTGCTCGCGACGATAAGTTAACCTACTATAGACGTCAAAACTCGTTAAAACGGCCATTTTTTGTAGTTAAACCGCCTCGATAAAATCTCATGCTCCCTCCGCAGGTAGTATCCCATGTCCATCCAGTGAGCGATAATTTCACCATTCGAACGAAACATGTTTTGTCAATGTTGTTATCGCTGACCTGACCAGCTGCGTTGTATTTTGCGCAACTTCGACACGTTTAGCGGTTAGGAAACTACGCTGTAGGTGTAACTTATTATTTTCACTAAGTAAATACTTAGGCATCTTATCTGTCTCTCGTTTGTCTTTGAGCAAGCTGATGAGAGAACGGTATCTAATTCTCATATAATCATAATTACCCTGTGCTATGGTGACCTGGCAAGAACATTACAAGCATTGAAATACATCCAGACTGAGGCCATTTGTACAAATGTACGGCGGCCCCATTTGGAATCAGACCCACGACATCCGGCCTGTCTCATCGGCATCTGTCTCTCACGTTTGTTCTTGGGCAACCACTATTACGATACTGTTGCATAATAAGGGTTCTTATAACACGAGTGTGTTTTAAAAAAAAACGAGCCGTAGGCGAGTGTTATAAGACCAAGTTATGTACAGTTTCATACACTACTTTATCTACTCTCATACTATAATACATAAAATAATATTGCAAATAAAACGCTGAATATCAACAAATTTATTTTTACTTGTAGTAAACTCGTGGTAACATTTATTATAGTTGCTCCTAGATTTCGCCGGTAACAGGTTCATAGTCATGTTTGACGCAGCTTCCAGAATGTCTGGTGGTGTACAATTACCACTATCCTCGCTTTCAGACATGTTTTTACACAAAAACAAATTTATTTTACAAACAGAACCAAACTTTGTTTAAATATTGAAAGGTTTTTTAAATGTAAATTGTTGCCGCCAAGGCGCAAACATCGATTGCGCATACGTGTTGCGTCGCCGCGGCATGCCGCGGCGCGCAACGGCGTGCCGCGGACTCGTTCATTGAAACCTTTTTTTTTTTAAGTAGAGGTTCAACCTTCTTGGTCCAGCTGGAGGTTGTATAGGTGTGTCGTTATGATTAAAAAGTTATATTATGATACAGGTGTCCATACAAGACCTGTATCGTAATAAAAAATAAAAATTTTTGGCCTATGCGTAATGTTTGTCATAAGAGTTTTGTTTTCAGTTTTATATTCTTTGTATTATAGTATCAGAGTAGATGAAATAATTTACTTAGTGAATTCAGAAACTGGGTGAGTGTGTTGTTTCTTTGTCTTACCCTCCTTTTGGGCTTCCCTGCAGTCGGGTAAAAATGTGTGTGCGTGCGAGAGGGATGCCAAAGCCGCGTTTCATTAAACTAAAATTCATCGTCTTATTATAGCATAGTTTGTTTTCATACCATAGTATGTACGTGTGCAAACAAAAAAAGGGTTTTATTTTTATCTGAGTTTTCTATGGTATTAGAATTTTGTGAAACTTGTACAGTGTACACTGCACAAAATGCGAAATACCAAGTTACTCTAATAAATAAAAAATTATAAGATTTAGTTTTTTCATTGAGTTCTTAATGTTTTATAATAAGGGCGTAGACGCATAAAAACATTGTTTAACAAGATAACTCAAATATTGATAAGCGCTTCATAGATTAAAATGCCTTCAAGTTGTGACGTCAAAGCCAGAGCCCGTTTTTGTACCACGTGAGTAGAATGACCTCTATAGGTTTTACCTTGTCATTCAGGTTGAATCGGTGCAAGATCTCATCACTGTACCCGTGGGTGGGCAAGGTCAAGGAGTCCTGTCCGAACCTGCGATACCTCTGCCTGATGGGGAACCCCGCCGCGCCCAGCTACTTCAACGGTGGCACCTTCTATGAATATTTGCAGTATAGGTGAGTACGTCACATCATCATCAGCCATTTCACGCCCAATGCAGGACATAGGCCTCCTTCGTGGTTTTCATAACCATGAGGGGTTTTGCCATAATCGCCACGCTTGGCAGGCGGGTTGGCGATCGCACTATGCGCTTGGAATCTCAGGAAGACGCTGCTGCCCGTCTCCTGGTAATTGATTTCCTTAGTCGCCTTCTACGACATCCACAGAAGGAAATCGAGTGACGCTATTCTTAATCCGGCGCCACACGTCACAAACAATGGATATTTATTACCTCCTTCCTCAAAAAGCTCAAGCCTTGGCTGAAATCGTAAAAAAAAAATCTACAGGCTGTTGTTGTAATGGTTGTTCTTAAAAAAGTGATTTTATTTTTCCTACAAATAATTTTAATTCAAAAATGGCCTGTTCAATTCGTTCTAACGTGTGGTTTGACGGCCTATGAATGTGGGTTTGAGGGACGAAACGCGCGACTCGCGTCGGCATTCTGTCTACTTCTCTTCTATACTTACGCTCCCTGCCATAAAAACGCTGAAAGTTACGCGTCCAATGCGTGTTAACTTATTTAATATTCAATAATATTATTAATATTTCTTTATATTCTTATCTTATCGTACCTTTTTTATATTTTATATCCCAAAAATCTATTTCCCAGCAAAATTTTATGTATAAAGTACTTTATGGCGTCCAGAAGGTACGCAACCTTTCTTGTTAGGTGTTAGTTTTGTCCACCCTGTACTTCAAGTTTTTAAGGGACCAACCCTGAATCCAGCTCCTCTCTTCCAGGCTATTCGTGCTATCGCAATTCCCGTCTCTCCAACACCTGGACGACAGGAAAGTGACCGAAGACCAACTAGCAGAGGCCCAGCGCTTGTACCGACGGCCTTTTCTCGAGCGGATCACCAAGTCTGGTTCCGGCCTGCACAGCTTCGTTAACAGATCTGTCACTTGGAGCGATATACACAACCGCATCGGATCCTGGTGGGGACCAAAGGAGGATGAGGATAGAGGTAGAAGGAACTTGCTTATTTAACTTTTATTGTGGAATTCCCCTCGTGTGACTTCTTCCCTAATAGTCATCCGCTTATACCCACGTTTTAACCTACTCAGTTATGACTTTGACATGACCTTGAAAATAACAATGGGGAACTTGCGTCATTCTTAGATTGAAGTAACATCGCTTTTATATCATAGAAGACATAAAAAAACTCAAGAAGATTTTAAAAATAATATCATGAAATTTTTTTTTTTCGGTGTTTTCTGGATCCCAAAAAATGCGAAAAATCAAGTTACTATAAATAAAAAAAAACATATTAGATTTCGTTTTTTCATTGAATTATAAACGTTTTCTAAAAAGGGTGTAGGTACATAAAATCATATTTTTGTGCAAATTCTCCATTGAAACCATTATTTTCAAAGTCAGGACTGAGGAGGTTATGGCCGCGTTTTGATCTTACTATGCTCGGACAGAGTGACCTATTTTAGCTACGCAGAAGCTACTGTACACCGGCGATCATAGTACAAAAAATGGCTGTTTTCATCAGTTTACTAAGATCGCCGATATGCACGATAGGAGTGGCATTCGAGTAGCCATTTTAGGTCACTCGGTGCAAGTGGGCAAAGATGATGAAAACCCGGCTTAAATTCTAATGATTGTCTACAATTACGGCTGTTATAACGGAAATCTGTTGAAACCCTAGATCCGTGGGCTTAGATTGTATTCAGAAACAGCTTCCATCGTTATTGAGATGTATGATGTTTATTTTACAAAAACTTATTGTAAAAGAAGATATGTTTTTGCCATTGGTGGCGCGTAGGCTAACTTAGTCAATAGGCTATTGACTAAGTTAGCCTACGCTATTGACAATAGCCACACTGTAAGGCTGTTTATTTCTTGTTCATCACGAAGGATTTTTGCTTTTAGTCGACTCCTTGAGATATTGCTATAGCACCTAGTCACAGAAAGCGGGTAACAGAAAGTCACGTTCGATGTTTAGTAATGAACTTGACGTTTTTTTTTAACACATTTTATGCAACGTGGTTCAGAAAGGTTCTATAGAACGTAAGAGAGTTGATCTGCAATACAAATAACTTTCGATATCGGACATTCTCGGAAATTACGTAAAAGATACAACTGTTCGCCTAGTTTAGAATTGCCAATAGACAAATCAAATATAAATGAGAGCCTTGTGAGAACGATATAAGAAGGCTTAATTCAAGTCAGGGTTTATTCTCCATTCTATACACGATTAAATCTCTGTTTTAAGCTTTCTGAACCACTTTGTACTGTATTAGGTCGTTGATACGACTTAACCTCGATACGGTTTATATTATTTTTTTGGTTGTTTTTGGTGGTTGTTTTAAGACAAAGACTGTGCAATTAGCTAAGTACATGACTTTTGTGTAACTTTAATTTCAATGATTTGTCTACATTAACTATTCTACAATTACCGACCATTTAAAATAAGTCATTACGATACTATTATATGTTGTATGTCATTTATAAGTACGTTATTTACAAATTAATAAATCATTTTAAAATAAGCACATAGGCGTGTTGTTCCAACTTTTCCATTTGAAAATGCTACTTTTCATCATTACGATTAAAATGAAGTAGGTGCTACGTAGGTACTACTCCACTACAAACGAAGCTGCTCCTGGGCGCGATGACATAGAACTGCAAATAATTCATGCTGTACTATGATAATTCGATGGTGATTGCAAAGCTGATTAACCCACAGATTGACAAGTAGGAGGATTAATTGTACTAATCGGCTTCGCACTGAAAGAAGGAGAAACATTTGTGGCACCAACAGCCACACAGACAAAACACTGAACAAAGTTAACGGAAAATATTAAAAGGAAAGTTACACGTACATTAATACAATTTATGCAGTTTTGTCGCGGTTCGCTGACTCAGCATTTTGCTGAGGCTGTGGGCCCTCAGTGCCGGTTTTCAGTCAGGACCTACAAAAAAATCTTACAAGTGTCCCAGTGCGCGGCGCGGTATGTCACAATATCCTTACTAATATTATAAACGCGAAAGTTTGTATGTACGGATGGATGTTTGTTACTCTTTAACGCAAAAACGGCTGAACGGATCCGGATGAAATTTTGCACAGAGATAGAGATAGATTATACAGAAAAATACTCATCAAAATTACCACGCGAACGAAGTCGCGGGCAACAGCTAGTAAATAATAATAATAAGTATGTGTACATATTATAATGTCTCCAGTAATATATAATAAACTAGGGGGTGAACCCCCTGCGCGCTTACGCGCGCCAACCCCCAGCCGCTCCGAGCTTCGCTCTCCGCGGCGCTCGGCCTAGGGCCTCGCTAGACACTTGACGTTGGGATTGTTTGAGTGGGAACATGTATGGTCTCGGCCTTCGGCCTCCGCCTGAACGGAGCTCGGCCTTCGGCCTCGCCGCGGTGGGGTTCCTGGTGCCCGCTTCGCGGAGCTCGGCCTTCGGCCTCGCAAGTTTGTCCCATCTGGCTTTTGCGTTGTTGCTTGTTCGCCGAAAATGTATAGTCTCGGCCTTCGGCCTCGGCCTGAACGGAGCTCGACCTTCGGCCTCGCCGCGGCGGGGTTCCTCGTCCCGGCTTCGGCCTCAAAAAATTATTTATTTGAAAAATTGTTCAATTCTGTTTAAAATTTTGTACTAAAAGTCGATTTTCAGTACAAATTCTCCATACAAATTTTTTTCATTTTCAATCGTCGATATCTCGGCCGCCATCTTGAAATTCCAAAATGTCCGATTTTTCTCATATACCTGGGTCCTTTGACAACCCGATGCCGTTTAGGGCACGTCTCCAGCATGTGCCCAGTTGGCTGCCGACTTTTTTGCGCAGAGGTCGATTTTTCGGGCGGCCATATTCTCGCCCCTATTTTGAATTTCGAACGTTCAATATTTTTTTTCACAATTAGATCACGAAACAAACAACTATTCCAAATTTCATCCAAATCGGCCGGTAAACAAAAAAGTTAGCCCATTTGTATAGAGGAACGCGTTCGAAATTCAAAAATCGGCTTCATAGGATGGCTGTAATTCATACATTTCCTACAACTTTTTCATACATCATTTTCCTCTAACTATTGTCATTTCGGAGAAAACGTATGGATGAATCAGTGAGTGAGTATACCGCATTGTAGCTTTATATATATATATAAAACTATGGATTGTAGTTTTATAAAACGCGGCATTTAAAAAAAGTGTAACATAATCTATCAACTTACTTGGGTACTTCAAAAAACGTTCTGTCAGTTTAATCAAAGAATTTATTTAAGTTTTTTATTTATTTTTAGGTTAAACTAAAAGTATAGCGTTGGTTAATAGAAAGTTAACAACAGAGAAAAATTGTTCATCTGCCTGGTTGATCACTTATTTCATTCATAGTAGATCAGGTGGATCATACACGTAATGCTCAAAAACGCCGTTATTTTTTATTTACATGTTTGACTTGGGACCCAGCCCTTCTATCACGTAACTGTCCACTCTATCGGGTTGACCTATTTGACGCTACCAAAGTGTCAAAATATGTATGTATTTGACAGCTCGGAGTAGTTTAAATCGGACAACGCCATACAGTAGACTTACGTAGTAGCGCCCCAGGGCCTGGATTCTGTTAATGCAGTGTAGTGCAATGAACGCTTCGATTTTATTTAATTGCCGCTTCAAGTCTACGCGCACGCACGTATCATACCTTCAAGGCGTCAACGGTATGAAACACGTCACGTGACCCGGCCGTGTATCTGTCATTGTACTAACAGAATAGAGGCGCAGGACAAGTGATTATGTTGTGTGGAAGTTATCTACAAATCAGTCAGCCAGGTCGAAGAGCTGCTTCTTCCACGGCGTCAAATCGACGTACGGAATGGAGGCGTAGTCGTCGCACCGCAGCTTGGGGTTGTACGGCGTTTCCGTCTCGAAGGCCTTCCGCTGTACGTAGTACACACCGTCCGTGTTATCACAGATCAGGCGCGCCATCGACGCTTTCTTGATCTCCTTCAGTTGCTCTGTGGGGAAGTTTTACAGGGAAGGGGCTTGAAACATCGAAAACAATATGTGAAGGATGTTTGTATATTTCATTCAGCTCAACTCACAAATAAAACTTTTGCTGCCTACACACCGTTTGTAAACAAACAATCATATGTTAGTTACTGCTGGTTTTTATTCTTGTTTATTTTATATCTCGTTTTGTTTGTACCTGCTATGTCATATCCTAAGCAAAGTAAGATTTTATGTGGCGGTTAAATAAAGATTTTTCAATTTCAGCTACATGTAAACAAATCACAAGGAGTTTCGTCCTAGGCCATTTATTCATTCCATTTATCCAGAAAATATCAACCCAAATAGTATTTCAAATATTTTTTTGTTTACACCAAAACCGAACCCAAAGCTGAAAGAAACGCAACATACGGATTTTGCTCCCGTACCTGCAGTAAACGAATGGGGCATCTCGCTATTGTCGTAGAAGAACCGGTCCCCGATCCGGGTCCTGTAGAATTGTTCGGCCACGATGCACTGGAACGTGTGCCCCAGGATAGACCCCTCCACGTCGCGCTCCACCGCTCCACCCACGAACAGGTCGATGTCGTCCACACACTCGTAGAGGTGCTGCAGTGCGTTTATTCTCTGCGAAGGGGAATTGATTATTGCTTACTTACATTTTTGTTGGGAGAGTCCGAAAATGCTTCGCTCTGATTCGCAGAGCTTTATATGTTGAGTAGCAGGGTGGCTCGTCCCTGACTGGCGGCGAGCGCGGCAAGTTTTAGTTTAAAATTTCACAACGTCAACCTCTACCCTATCCATGGTGGGATTCGACTGCGCTGGTCATATGAATTGACAATAAATTGCGTTAATTAACACTCACATCTTGCGGGATCTCTCTGGCTAAGTCCTGGAACGTCGTTGCTCGCGGCAATCCACATATCTCCCTGAAACATACGATCATACCTGCATATAATCAAGCTCTCTCCACTCAATGGGGAACTTGCGTCAAACTTAGATTGGTGTGACATTGTTTATACCATAGAAATCATATAAAAACCTAGGAATAATTTAAAAATAAAACAATATAAATATTTTTCGGGTTCGCAAAATGCGAAAAATAAAGTTACTCTAATAACATACAACTTATTAGATTTCGTTTTGTCATTGAATTCTTTTTATAAGGATAAAATTTTGTTTTTAAATTTGTTCCTAGGACGTTTCGACTGGTTATACGGTTACGCAGAGAAAAAATATCACGTTTATTTATCTTTTTACGTGTCCTCTCCTATTCCTATATAATTAAAACATTTTTTAGTGCACGTTCCCCATTAATTACCTTATTCGGAGCACTTAGATACCTGTACTCATTGTACGATGCCAGTCCATGGTCCCTGCCTCGTTGTATGTCCATGGCGACCAGGTCCAACCCCCAGCCGTTGTAAGATTTGAAGAGTAAGTTGGTGATTTCACTCGTCATGTGAGGGTCGGACTCCGCTGCGCTGTTCCAGATGATTCCGCGGACGATGTCGTCGAAGGATTCCGGCGAATCTTCTAGGAGGCTTGGGTTCATATAGTGGTCGCTTAGTCTGAAAATAAGGAATCGTCTCATTAGGCCATAATTAGGACGTCAGAGTAACTGAGGGGCTGCTCATTTTATTACTTAGCATAGAACAAACTGGAGGGAGGATACGTTTTTATAATTGGATTGAGATGAGGCTTTTTTTCTTGAGTAGAGAGAGGGTCCGAAACTGGTTAAAACTATCCTACGTAATAAGTTAAAAGTCTCTAACCTAAGTTCTTACTAAGGTAAACAAAAACTTTAGTTGAACATCATTCTATCCAACATAATTACGATTCTATACCCCAGGTATACTTCTTGCTATGTAAAAATAACCTTTTTAGGGTTCCGTTCCCGAAGGGTGCCAAACGGGACCCTATTATTAAGACTTCACTGTCCGTCTGTCTGTCTGTCTGTCACCAGGCTGTGTCTCCTGAACCGTGATAGCTAGGCAGTTGAAATTTTCACAGAATGATGTATTTCTGTTGCCGCTATAACAACAAATACTAAAAACAGAATAAAATAAATATTGAAGGGGGGGCCATACAACAAACGTGATTTTTTGCAGTTTTTTCTCGATCTGTGTGTCTAATGTTGTATATTTAATGGTACGGAACCCTTCGTGCGCAAGTCCAACCCGCACTGGGCCGGTTTTTTCATTTGCACTGTATGAAAGCTTATGTTTCTTTTACGTCACGCCAGTAAGTTCGTCTCTTTCTCTTTCTTTACCCCAATTTTTGGGACTGTCCGTCCCTTTTTCTGATCTTTAGGTACATATTCTTATTGTGATGAAGGTCTTACCTGTGTTTGAAAGCCGCTTGGTAATTGGACGGGCAAGTCATGATGGAGTCCGGAATAACGGTGTGGAGGTATCTGAACGCTCCGGCGCCAAACCCGTTGATAATTCCAGGATTCACCTCGTCGCTGTAGTCCCGGCTGTAGAGGGACGTTGGCGAGATGCGATAGTATCTAAGGTAGTTTTCACCTGCGGGAGAGGAGCAAAAGTGCAGTTGAAAAGACATTGGGAAATTTCTAAAACATACGAATCTGAATTGTCTATGTGACTAATAATTAGTAACCACTCTGCTCTATCTATCTCGGATGAGTTAGTCCTTACGAAGATAGCAGATGTTGGGTGGATGGAATCTGTTAGTTCGTGACTCGACTCGTATGAATTGTGTATTTTCCAAAGTCTGCAGAGTCGCATTATATCCAATCGCGTCGTTTATTTGTAACTGTGGTAGTATTATTTGTGATTATAATCTTGTTCATCGTCATCATCAGCCCACCTGTGCCCACTGCTGGGTATAGGCCTTTTCCCTATCTCTATTCCCTATTACGCCATCTTTCGCGACTTTATCACATCGACCGACCATCGGGCTATCGGTCTACCCACTGACCGCCGTCCTATAATCATGTTATGTTGTTTAATTTCGAGTAATCTTTGCGTTCGCGGACTTTGGGCCTCATAAGAAGGCTCCGCTTCGCCCAACGAGCAATGGAGAGAGCTATGTTACGAGTTCACTGCGTGATCGAATCAGGTATGAGGAGACAATTCGAGCTATATTAGTAACTCGGATTCTGAGTTACTAATATAGCTCGAAGAATTGCTCAGTTGAAGTGGCAGTGAACGGGGCACATAGCTCAGAGAACTGATGGCCGTTGGGGCGGAAAAGTTCTGACCTGGCGACCGCTGACCGGACGACGCAGCGTGGGCAAGCCCCCCACCAGATGGTCTGACGACCTGGTTACGGTAGCAGGGAGTCGCTGGATGCGGGCGACATAAGACCGGGAAGCTTGGAAAACCATGAGGGGGGCCTATGTCCTGCAGTGGGCGTCAAATGGCTGATGATGACAATGGTGATTGCGTTCGTTATTAGTCTACTTAGTTTTTCCCAACATTTGTATTTAATCAAAATATAAGAAGGTTTTCTATGATCTATGACTTCATAATTTCTCACTGTGAATATTCTGACTGGTTTAGTTGACATTGACGCTGCTTTGAAGAGCATTGGCAATTGGTTATAGTCGATAATTACTTACCAGTGATAATTACTTATGTACCAAAGTTTAAATACTTATGTGCCAAAGTAATAATTAGTTACCAAAGTTCAAGGGCAGCCATTCCTGATATGTTATATGCTGAATTTCGGCGATCACGATCCTCCTGGCCTCCTGATAAAGCTTCTCGTCTGACCACAAAGGGTTTAGTGAGCCGAGGATTTCTGCCACGCGATTGTGTTCCCTAAGGAGTAGAGTTTGGAGGAGCGCTAAGGTCGGGGTTTGGTTGACTCTCCCGTCACCTGTGAAGAAAAGACAGAGATACTGAAAAATTTGTTCGTGATGTTCGTGGATATAGGTACTAGGTAGGTAGATACAGGATATAGGAAGGTAGATACAGGATATAGGAAATTCTTGCTGATAAATGGAAAATTTAGTTTGCGCGGCACAGAGAAGAGAGAAATATGCAGAGTTGACGGCCATCTTTTGGAGAGGTGCTGAGAGAAGAGGAAGAAATTACAATCATCATATACCTAATGCCTTAATGCCTTGACTTTATTTAAAGTTGTGGTAAGAATCCACTTTCTTTTACAATTATCTGACTTCGCTACTTTAGACACATTATTGGACGTGAAAGGTTACGAAGACCATCGCGTTAGAGCAATTTTTTGCTGATGTGAGTTCATAGGTTGATAAGTTCAAGTCAAGGATCGAGGAACTTATTGACCTCAACTCCTGAGCCGCGTTTCATAGAACTACAATCAAGTTACAATTCAATGTACACTGCGTAGCCAATTAATAGGTACAATAAATTAGTCTTCCCACTTATGAATCTGTGTGCTAATCGTCTATGCAATGTCCATCGAATTGTCATAGACCACGAATTGTCGTCCTATGAAATAGGACCGGTCTCAGTTTAACTTTACTTTTCTTTTAGATATAGGTTTTCGGGTTCGAAACACTAAAAATAAAAATAAATACTCACCAGCAAGATAACAAGGGTCGGACGAGTTCCTCAGCACGCAGACATCGTTCTTATTCTCAACCGAAGGCAGGAATTCTCTGGAGCAACCTTCCTTCTTCTTGGAGCGCAGTTTGCCGCCAGACTTGGTGCGCAACTTCGCGGCTAACTTGGAAGTCGATCCGTAGATCGGGGAGCCGTCGATGTAGCTCGTCACTGTGTTCATCTATGGATGAGCTTTAGAGGTATGAAGAATGTCTTGAAGAACTACATTCTAAACGGTAAATGGAAAGAGCGCGCCCTAAACCTACCTATACATAACAACTCTAGTACAGACTAGGATTCCTTTTGAAGACCCCAAGTACAGATTCTAGTCAGTATGACAGTCTTCAAGAGGAAATTAAACACCGCTGGCTATAAAAAGCACAATAAGTTAGTTTTGGTCGTCATTGGACGATAACCGTGACGACACGACATCCTCGGTAGTTTCATACATTTACCAAGGCCGTTGTGTGAACATTATATGATGAATACTAGTCCATTGACGTGGTGTAGGTGACGTAATGTGCGGTTTCACATTCGACGATAGCGGTAACTACACTGCATCTAGTTTCATACACTTACTACGGGTTCGGCCAGTCTATGCATGAAAAAAATAACGTGCAGTTACCTTCCAAATCGCAACCGCCCATTGTAAGTACAGTGAAGACTTGTACATTTTAAACTGATTCTACTCATCATACTGGACAACTTTTGTACTATAATTTAGGCTCATCCATTCCGATTATTATTACCCACGTTAACCCACGTCTCTGCTGTAAATATTACATTCCAGCTCCTATCTTATCCATAATTATACAGATACACGATAGTAGCCGATTGCGATTAGACCCATTAATTGTAGCACTATGTCAAAGCAGAAGTTTACCTGTTCGGCGTGGCCAAGACTGCAATCATCCCTGGGCGTAGTGACACTGCGCACAAAGTTGAGGCACTTGATCCTGTGCTGGCTGTAAAACGGATCGTTGTCCGGCACTCTGATGGGGATACACTTATCATTCTCCCACTCCGGGGGCAGGCAGTCTTGCCCGTTCCCAACACAGCACTGGATACCACCTTCGTCTGAAAAATTCATGGAGTTTGGGGTCGACTTTCCCTTTGAATCTGATAAACTTGGTCCGAGATTAGCACGGGGCCGAAGGGGTTGGTGTGGCCGGGAAGATAGATAGATAGAAATCATAATTGACGTGGCCTCCCACCTGTAGGGCTACTGGTCTTCTCTCAGAAAGAGATCATTTATGTTTGCGTCCAGGGTTTAGATCTGGGTATCTTGGTTCCTTTCTTAAAAGCTGAGAAAGTGTACCTACGAAGCGGGTCGGTGACATGACGTCAAAAGTCGGCAGGAGGGTAGTGGGCGAGACCGGCAGGGGAAGCTATCGACTCTATGAGAAGATGAAGAATATTTCAATATCACAGAATACTTTGAACTGAAACATCAACATTATGTAAAAGCCTGTTTGTATTTTTATTATTATTTGTTTTCTTTTTCAATTCAATTCAATTCTTAATTATGGCTACCCTAAGTTTTCTTTTTACCATCGAAATTTTTACTAAGTTTTCTATCAATTATCCTGTGATCAACCTTCATATTTTTTGTTGCAAATTCACCAGTAACGTAACTAAGTAAATAGAGTACAGATACGTGCTGTCGAATGTATGAAGTTATATTAATAAGTGTGTACTTTGTCCGTTATGTTATCTGTTTTTATTTTTAGCATTTTTGTTGTATTTTGTAGAAAATATTTATGTCTTGTTTTGAGTATTGTACCGTTAAATCAGCAGCAAAGCTTCTGAATATGGAGGCACGTCGGCATCTACACCTTGCCAAACTACTCTTTGGTGTGATACGGACAAAAACCCCATCTTATTTGTTCGCAAAGCTTGAATGGTCCACCAGACAACGGTATGTGCACAAGGAACGGATCCTGACACCGGCGCATCGGACCATGGCTTTCCGTGGTAGTTTCAGGTTTGCGGCGTCCAAGTGTTGGAACGACATTCCTCCTCCAATCCGTGAAGCGTCCAGTGGATGTGCTTTTGGGCGCAAGCTTAAAGCATATTTGCTGGAGCATCAGAAACCGCCACTCCCTTCCCTTCCAACCTCTCGCCGCAAAAACAGACACGAGCCTGTAATCGCATGGTAGGGCCAGGCAATATTGTATATATCTATATATTTTTATTTATTTTTCTTTAATTAAGTATACCTATATATGTATATATATTTATGTACATATAAATTTAATTATATTCATAATTTTTAAACATGCTTTAAGCTGGCTATATACCTTTATTCATTTGTGTATGATTTTATTTGAGTATATCGTAGTTTATTCAGTGACTTAATAAAAACAATTTAAGTATATGTTTCATACTGTATACATAATACGTATCCTATTGTATATAATTACTATTCTGTATTACATAGTATTATACTATATATAGTATTGCTCACGGTTGTACCACACCGCGGTATGTGACGCTCGCGGGGAAACTCCTGGCACTGACTGAAAATCAGCGCTGAAGGCTTGACCCTCAGCATACTGCTGAGTCAGTTGCCGTTTATAGCAGCAGTGACGCGCCGTGACCGTTCGTTTTCCTTTCTTTTTTATAACATTTCGGTTGAAATATTTTCTTTGTTGTTTTTTTGTTTTGTTATTGTGGCGTGTGCACTGTTTTTATAATAAATGTTTTTTCTTCTTCTTCTTCTTCTTTTAAATAAATGTTTTGAATATACCCTAAAATGTGTGTAATTAAACAGCAAAAGCAGCTAATACCACTGACCGACAGTATTGAGTCCCCAAAATTGGAGGAAAAGGAACAGAGGCAAACACGAAGGGTGCCCACAACGCGGCCGCTTGGCACTGTAATCACCTGTAGTCTCCATGACCTGGAACGCCATGTCGTGCGTGATGAGCTGCCCCCATTGCGCGTTGAGATGCGTCAGCACCCTGCTGGTTATGGGGCGGTCAGGGAACAGGTGGGTAGAAAGAACTCGTGGGTTCGGCAGCTGGCGCCCGCTCCGCGCCACTGGCATCGCGTAGATTCCTGGTGGAAGAAAATTCAGCGTTTCTACTCTAATAAAATAACGTATAAATGAAACAGTGAATTTTTTCGTTGATTTCGCGATTGTGATCCCATAACAAACGTTAGGTATTCGTTCGACCTCAGAATAGTGAGTTAGTCTTCCTGTGTGATACTTCTACTTCACGACTGAATTCAGATATATTGATGAAAATTACGTTACGTATTTGGTTTCTAATTATTTTATAATCTTTATAAATGTTATAATAATATTTGGTTAGTTGGTTTTTAGGGTTCCGTACCCGAAGGGTGCCAAACGGGACCCTATTACTAAGAATTCACTGTCCGTCTGTCTGTCTGTCTGTCACCAGGCTGTATCTCATGAGCCTTGATAGCTAGGCAGGTGAAATTTTCACAAATGATGTACATATTTTTGTTGTCGCTATAACAACAAATACTAAAAACAGAATAGAATAAATATTTAAGGGAGGTCACATAAAACTAACGTAATTTTTTTGCCGTTTTTTGCTCGACATTAATAACGGCAACAGTTAGACGCTTGAAATATTAATAGAATATTTACTTCTATATTCGCTTCAAAAATAAATAGTTAAATTAGATTAAAATAAATATTTAAGTGGGGCTCCCATACAACAAACGTGATTTTTTTGCCGTGAAACGTGATAATGGTACGGAACCCTTCGTGCGCGAGTCTGACTCGCACTTGGCCTGTTTTTTTACAAGTTATGTTTTTAATGGCATCAACCTTTACTTGAAAGATAACACTTATTTTGCGGAAATGCAATGCATCACCGTACAATTAGGTGAAAGTCGTAAGTTTAGCGGTGATTTCGTTCCTTGGTTTGTGTCTTGTAAATGCGCTCATCGAGTCACACGTCAAGATGCCCACATTGTTTTTTCTTGATTTAGTTGTAGGTACACTCGGGAGGAAGGCTGGTTTTCACAACATAGATTTTCTGCCTGCTGTGAATGCCATTCTACACCAACTATGGGATACTTAATAATAACTATACAATATACCTACCGATTAACGTAACATTTAATCTTATCTTAATAGGTTCGAGTGGTATCTTGGAATCTGGTGCCGTCTTCAAGAACTGCGGCTGGGATCTTGATCACAATTTGTTATTCAAATTCGGTCTTAAAGAGTACAGTCGGCAGCACGTCAACCTTCACCATATCGTCGATCGAAATCATTATTAGTGCTTTTCAAAATACTTATACTGTTTTGAGTAGGTAATTGACGTTTACAAATCTGTAAATTTTAAAATCATTGTTTTTTACTGGTCGAAGTCGTTTTATAATAGTTACAATTAACTTGTAAGGCCCTGGCCACACAGAAGGGACGTGGGGCGAGGGTGCGGAAAAAAATGCGACGCGTTGTATAGAGTTCGTGTCGCCCCGTCTCTTCTGTGTGGGCTTCGTCCCGTCTCCCTTCAGTACATTTTGTATGAAAGTGAATTGGAAAGACGCCGTGTCTTTTCCGCGCCCTCACCCCACGTTCCTGCTGTGTGGCCAATGCCCCTTATCTTTTCCTTACTGATTAGGAAAAGATCTTAAATTCTTAATAATTCTGCACACTTAACTCAAAACACGTGATTTTGGAGATGTTCGGTAATAATTCCAACCGGCGATATGTGCCCTCTAATGTGTTAACGACGACTTTGCAACGAAAAATTTGAAGTTTTGTTTGTTACGCTTTATTGCACAAAAATTTAAAACTTAAATAGTTGACCTGCTGTCGAGTGTACCCCACTCACCATCAGCGTACCGGGGCTTAGCTAGCCTGGTGAAAGGCGCGGTCCGGCGTCCCCAGCTCGGATGCTCCAAGTTGTTGCAGCTGCCATCGATGGAGCGGTACTTGGAGCGGGAACAGCTTATGCTGACCGGCTGGCAGAAAGACGGGTCGTTTAGGCGCACCACCTGGTGCTCCAGGAACGAGATGAACGTGTTCGGAGTCACTTCGCCGCTGTAGGAGGGGAAGAAATCAAATACGGCAGGCCATACACTATCGCTCCACTGCACGACCCACGCCAAAACTCCAAAATAAGCGATAAACTTATCGTATATGCGGAATGTTGGATTTCCAAACAATCCGAAATCCATCGTTCCATCGCTCCAACCTTCCAATCCATCAAGCCCGTGTGTTGCGAATCCGCGTGTCGTGTCAGAAGTCGCGGCGTAGAATGAATAAAAATTGGAATGAAGTGGAGCGACGCGAATGGAGTGATCGTGTGTGTGCTCAATTGTTGGCTGTAATACACTTGAATCCACATCGCGCCGAGTGATGGAAATGGAATGATCGTGTATGGCCTGCCTTAGATCTGATGCTGTTGACACAATAGTAAAGTTAATCAATGGAGAGCTGCGGCTGTTGCTAAGGTGAATCCTATAATTCAGTTATAGGATTCACCGTAGACAGACAAGTTTAGACAGTTTATATTTGACATAAGTTTCACTGAAAAACTGTCAGTAGGCATTTTTAGCATCGATGCATCATTTGTAGGACACGGCCAAATTCTAGAACGTCATTATAATCTAATTGTTTGTAATTTTATATAAGCCTGTGGTAATAAATACCTATCTATTTATTACGTATCTTGCAATGTAAGGTAATTGTTTCACCAACCACAATGAAGGTGCAGTCCGTCACGTGTTTTCACTTAAAAATACGGTTAGTATTGGCCTTTGCATCTATGTAATGAGATGATTTATACATCGTCCAGTGGCACCTTTACTCACACTAGATGGGTGAAGGGACCACTCAGACGCTGCAGTGCTGGGACATTGTTTTTTAGATGGAGAAGGCTTGCCCAGCACCTATACCATCCTGACAGCTTAGTCGGCCTAGCCCACAGGAAAGACAAATCAATACGTGCGGTGCCAACCAAGGCGCGGGTTTCCTCACGATATTTTTCCTTCAGCGCTAGCGTGTGGTATTGCTACTACAAATTCGCAGATGTACGTAACTTTGAAAATAAACAAAGTCATATAATAAAATGCGGTTAGCACGCTTGATTACCGAAACAAAAGTCGTGGCTTCGCATCCCCTGGAGGCTGCCTTGTTCGATTTGTACAAGTGGACAGGGTATCCTAGTTCGGAACCAGGACAAACAAAACTATTCTTACCAGTCGAATAGAGTTGAGGCCGGTAATTTAATAGAGTTGGGGCTTCGACATCCCTTTATTAAGGTTCGTTTGCCCGACTTACCTGGCACAAATCTTCATCTGCATCAGCTTCGTAGCCGTCAGTATTTCTTGGGACAACTCGGACGCCTTCTTCGCGTCCGAGGGTAATTCCCCTGAGTAGAAGTGAAGCAGGGGCGGAGGGAACGTGTCCAGGCTGGCCCCGTTGCGGACCAGCTGATTCCCCCGCCTGGCTGCGGCCCTGGCGAGCTCTCGGCCGCAGCGTAGGCTCTCTTGGACGAGTTCTGGCGTTATGGGACCGTCTTCTTCTGTGGGTAGATTAGTAGCTGCCATATTGGAAATTGCAATGCGAATTCTGTCAGGAGTTCGGATTTTCGTTCAAATGTGCATTATGTGCAGCGTTGAAGCGTTGTAGCGACGGTTTCAAGGACAAGAAAAGACGGCTTGTACTTTAGAAAATACTACGACTGTGTGTGAATAAATCTGTTACGTCTGAACTGTGGGAATTGGGTCGGGAGGGGCGACATTTTATTTCCTAAAGTGCACAGCTTTAATTCCTCTACTTGTTACCATTACCATTCAATAATTCAATGGTATGGTAACAATTCATAAACATAGGTACTGGTCATTTATATCAGATATAAATTATTTAAGTAACTCACCCAAATGATGTGTTTTAAACAAATCAGTAATCGTTGAAGCAATAGTAGAAAGTAGAGGACAGGCGTCTGGTAACAAACTCTCCGTAAAACATCCCCAACCTGTCGATGTGCAGGCACTGACACTAGAACACACGGTGGCTAACGCAAAAAGTTTCAGAATACAACAAAAAGGTTTTCTGGACCTCATTATTGATACTGGCCGTCCTGAATAAAAAATGCCATCTATTTTTACGCAATATTTTTTTATTATGGTTTAATTACTATAGTTGTTTATTATCCACATTATGGGCACATGCAAATTCCAAAATAAGATACATACAATAATAATAAAAATATATATTATATAACTCTCAAACGACGACAAAACTGACAAAACGACGTCTTTCAAAGCAATTAAAAATGGAAAAAGTGATTGTGATTTAATTTGTCGAAACCCAGACGGTTGGTTCATCTCATTATTGTCACGTCCGTTGCTGTAATATAGCAGGTTACTAACACTTGTTGAAAGATAACATACATGGGTAACTTGTATGGAAAGCATACCTTTGGCGCAAAAATATTGTTCAATTCACTTTGGCCTGTACTACGAATGTAATTAAGTTCATCTCGTACCTACATACTGACATTTTAGAATGCGTAAGGCAGGTGGAGCATAGACCGTGGTACCCAATTGTTGCATAATGGTATCACTGCGTGATTGACAGATAGCTCACATTCTTCGCTAGGTATAGGTATGTAAGTAGGGAGGAATGATATCAAGGTTTTTTATAGGGCATATTATGTCACTTGGTTTGATAGGTTCCTACCGGTACCTACGACCCATGTTACAGGTTTGAAATGTAAACCTTATATTTGCTTGGCATTGCCTGTCAGTTTCACATTCTCAAAGTTTTATTTGTTTTAAAATCGTTTATATAATTTGTAAATGTAAAAGTTTTTGAAGATGTTTGGATGTTTGTTACTCAATCACGCAACAAAGGCTTTACATGAAACTTCGTATCCAGATAGACAAAGACTTGAATTGAGACATATAGCATACTTGACATAACGGCAATGCGTTCCCGCGGGATAATGTTTATTTTAAGTTTAAAATAGACGGAGTTTTTTAAAAAATAAAAATAAAAACCGACTTCAAAACACTACAGCACTAAGAAGTTAGAAATAATTTAAAAGAGTACTTTTAAATTAGAAGTATGTATACATGTAGGTATTGTAGACGTTTAACTTGTAGTCGGTGCCCAAAATATATGTCTTGGTCATGAAAATGGGCACCGACTACAAATTGTACTTCTACAATACTAATTTAATTTAAAGGTATTCTTTTAAATTATTTCTAACTTTTTAACCGATTTCTAAAAAGGAAGAGGTTATCAATTCGACGCGTATGATCTTTTTGTTATAATTTTTTTGCTATGTTCTTGCATAACAAATTATATTTTTGTTCGAATATAGAACATCCCGTTGGTTCCATTTTAATTTGGTGTAGATCTGATGACGACTTTCAGAGATGGAGAACGAAACTCTTCAATGGAAAGCAACAAATAAGGCCTAATAGGGCCCATGCATTAGGGCATTTCTCCACGGGGTCCGAACTTGACGGCCCGGCGCATAACATGTCCAGATTATCAAAATATACCCCTGCAAAAAATACTACAGTATCCTCTAGGTCCTCGTCTACCTGGAGAACATGCAAACTTTGCTGAAAACCGTTTGCAACTCACAGAAAAAAAATCTGAAATGGCTGAAAATGACCTTCGGTGGCTTGTCCCCAACCCAAAACTTGACAATTTACAATTATTTTTGTAAAACTCAGACTGTTTTCGGGGAATGTATTTATGTTCACATATTCTCAGATAGTTAAAGTACCTCTCATTTAAATACCATAAGAATCTAAACAATAGCTCGCCTACAATAGCAAGATGTTTGAGTGTCCCTTGCTTCTGCCTGAATCCGGTGGCACTTATGAACCAAGCGTTTCTTCGGTCGTAGATTACTCTAGGAATTCGCGGTGTGGATGAGCCATTTTGTCAGTCACGCCGTAGCACCCGAGGTCAACGGACGGGTGATTGAATGAAAGTCTTGGGAAATATCAGGGTAAGTAATTGATTCTTGAGATTTGGTCCAGGGCACACTTTGACTTCGGTGGAGGTGTTATTGGAAAGAATACTTGTTGACTGTAAAATCTAGTGCTTACTGTATAATTTATCTCAGTGACTAATTTCTAGTGCCTTGAGCTGGGGTTGATACGTGTTGTTGTTTAAGAGTGAACTTGAAAAAACATATCTTTTCTGATTTCGGTGTGCCTGATTTCGGTGGCTTTTTGAGCACCGAAGTCAGAAAAACTTCCACCGAAGTCAAATTTGCCTGATTTCAATGTATTTCGTTCGACTGTAGAGAACCGAGGTCAGATTCCTTATATGTAAGTTTCAAGTAGGATATGCGCATTTGTTTTTTTTTTTTTTTGAAAACTAATCGCTAACTGTGATATAAAACATCGTGTGGAACTATGAATAGTTTTACACGTGTAGATATTTTCTTTACTGTTAATAATAACGACAAAAATGCATGTGTTGTTTCTGTCATAATTGATTTCAGTTAGATTGTTAGTTAACTTGAAAATGTGAAACATGTGTACCTATTCGTGTGTACATTTTTTCATGTGTATATGTGTGCTTATTATGTCTGTATTTGTGAATTATGTGAATGTGTCAACAATAGCAAGTTAAAGTACCTACAAGAAAGAAAGTGGGTGTACATTTCTTTAACATAGTTTTCTTATAGTTTGTGGTCAGTCGGTGTGTACGTTTATGTAGGTATGTACAGTAGGCTCTACATCAACCTACTCTACCTACCAATCTATTCTATTTCAGCTGACCATGGAGCAAATAAAGCAAAAACAAGCTGCGAAAAAAAAAAACAGGAACAAAAAGAAAGAAAAAGATTGAAGGAGCGTGCTAGGAAAGTAAAAATCAAGAGTGATCCAGTCCTTTATGAACGACTTAAGGAAAAAGACAGACAGCTTTACTTAAAAAGGAAGATGGCAGGGAAGATTGTAAAGCTATCTTTACCTGTACTTTGTATTACCTCATAAATTAAGTATAAAAGACAATATTTTTAAGAAAGATATATTTTTCTTAGTAAGTTTTATCTTTATGTTAAATAAATATTTTCCGAAGACTGATTTAAGTCTGAAAAAAATTTATGGAAAGTCATGATTGCCGATTTTTTAATTATCTCAATTACTATTATTGACAAGTACAAACCGTAGCATAAAAAATAATAATAAAAACATATCTTTGAATGTTTACACAACATTTTGTGTTGAATAAGTCCAAAAGACTATTTTGCTAAGTAAGTTTTATAATAAGGTTATCGACAATGTTAAACAAATATGTTCATAAGACTGATTTAAGTTTAAGGAAAGTTTTGTTTGTAGAATTTTTATTTGATTATTATTAAAACACCTTTTACCTAGGTACGTAGATTATTTTATTCCATTTTATGGCATTTGAAGTTGAGTAATGTTAAATTCGCTTTTCATGAAAAAAACGTTAAAATGGAATAAAATAAAGTCCGGAAATAAAATTCGCATAGTATGTGTAATTTTATTAAAATCATTTATCTCTTTCATAACTAATTATGCCATGTTAAAACCAAATAAAGGGTGTCTCGAATTCCTTTTTGTTTTTGGTGTAGTCACTTTATAAAAACAAGGCTATACTGAGACAAAAATGTATAGTTTGACTTTATTGCGAGTTTTGATAAAATTTTGCCACTTTTTTTTGAAGGATTATTATTTTTTGTTCTAGAATAGTTAGCTAGAAATAGTTACCTACTTACGCAATTCGTGTTAGATTTTTAGCGCTTGCATGACGAGCTGACAGACTGACAGATGAGAAAAACTGACTGAAAAAATGTGATTTTAGGTAAAAGAAGTAGGTACTTTAGAGCTTAATAATGTATGAGAATTACAATAAACAAGTTGATTGATTATATCTGCCCGGTTTTTATTTATTATATCCTCTTTTAATTACTAGACAATGCCTAACATTAATGGTATGAAATTGTGACTTTGGCACGTTAAATGATTCTCTGGTCATTTTCTGATTCCAGTTAATTATTTCCTGATGTCGATGCTTACAATCTGATTTCGGTGCAGGTAGTCAGATTTCGGTGTTAGTTTTTCTGATTTCGGTGCTGGTAGTCTGATTCCGGTGTACAGTTTTCTGATTTCGGTGTAGTCTGATTTCGGTGATTTAAATATTTCGTTTTATAACCGAGAATCTGGCTACCCAAAATATATCATGATTTATAGATTTTAGCCCTTTATCCAAAACAATCGATAAAATTCCCGAAAGACGAAAAAAAAAAAAACGACCACCGAAGTCAGCCATTTTTGCCTCTTCTGGAGAAATACCCATTAGTAATATCCGTATGCTTCATAAAATAGTTTAAAAATAGTCCCAAGGTAATTCGGTGATGTTCTGGTGAAGACTTTCGAAGATGGAAATTGAGAACATAAAATTTTAAAGCAAGGAATTACTTAGGGTAAATTATGGTTATAAGGGACTTGTTAACTTTTCTCAATAGGACATTTTATTAGAACAAAAAAAGGATTGTCGAAATCGGTTAAGATTTAAGAATTAAAAAAAAACACACGCGTCGAATTAATAACCTGCTCCTTTTTTGAAGTCTGCTATAAATAGATGGCGTTGTGCAAGAACCGTATAAACGGATGGAGGTACGAAGTTCGCCGGGGCAAATATAATTAATACCTCATTCCATTGCATAAACTCAAACATTGTATCCCGAAGGGGTAGGTAGAGACCAGGGTTTGCCTCTTGCCACAATCCCAACAAACCTCTCTCGCTTCATCAACATGCATTAATGTTAGTCGTTACATGCACGCACGCCGGTTTCGGGTACTTATTATCTTGCCCTTTGCTAACTACATCTCCTATTTGGTCGAAGTACCTAGGGGACGGACGGGCAGGACGGTTATACTAAGGTTTTCTTTGAAAAAAAAGGCACTGGTCATCATTTTGGCAATCAGCTTCTATATTAAATTGAATATAGGTTTATAATCATTGAAAAACAAAACAAAAAATCAACTAAACTTAGGTCATTCTAATAGGAACTAATAATTTTTTAAAAACATCCTCATTATTCGTTATGCCCGTCTAAGGCGGGTAAAATGATTACTGTAGGCGGGCAAAAGTAATAATAACAATTTAATCATCACAATCATCACAAAAATAGGATCCGAGGCCCTCATATGAAGAGCACGCTTCGTGTCTCCATTGCCTATAAGTATCTGAATCCAGTCTTCTCTGGGTGGGTGAGAATACTTTTCTTTGCATACAGTGCAGTAGTAATCAGGGTGTTTTTCTTTTTCTTTAGTTTTAGGTGTGAAGTCACGGGTTCTCCTCTTTTTAAAATTCGATGGTCCAGGCTTTTCCTCAAATGAAACTTTTTTCTTAGCGGCAGCTGCATCGAGTTGTTTCTTACGTCCTGTGGACGTGGCTTTCTTGTTTTTTTCTTCAGGAATTGGTCGAATTTCTTCCAGGATTGCTTGAAAAGATTTTTTTGTATTCTGGGAGCCAGCAGCTTTTTCTTGAAGTAAAGCATCCAAGCTTTTTTGTCGAGGTACCACTTTTGACATGTCTAAATAAAGTTGCGTATGAAATGCCATACATTTTACTCGCGTTCAAAATTGAACTCTGTTGTGCCTCCTGCATAGCACGTTCAAAGCTGGCTTCCGACCAATTTGCACGGTCAGTTTTACGTTTGTAGTTATACACCATCTAAAACAAAAGAAAACAATCACGATTAGTCGATCTAAAATAATAAAATAACGAAATACCCACAAAAGTGTCAATAATAGATACACCGGGCAAAATGAATAGTATTCTCTTTGCCCGGTTTCGTAATGCCCGTCGAGTACATGTTCTATAGATCTCATTACACCATATACACCGACTACTTGAGAAGCAAGTTGAAACTTGAATTTAGATCACAAATAAATACACATTCTATTGTTATTAACAATCAATGTATAGGTTTAACACTTAAGCAATAATTTCAAAAATCAAAAAATCAAAAATCAAAAATGTTTTATTTCGTTACCAACTTATCTATTAATTTTACACTGTTGTGGGGACTTCCTATTAAGTGTATAGACACCTGTGCCAGGAAGCCCCGCTCTTCCTTTACTAAATTCATCTTATTAAGTTAGGTACATTCATGCAAATGTTATACATATTATATATATATAACATTGAGTTCAAATCTAAATATATCTCTGATTAACAATTTTTTGTTTTTTGAGTATTCACATAATCGAAGAATTAAAAGGTAAATCATCATTCACTCATTCATTATTATTTATCATTAATTAATTTAAAAGTATTAAAATTATAGATTTAAGATTTTAAATCACTATAATTACATTAGATTAAATAAACAATTAAATTAATTGTGTGTTTATGTGTGTGTGTGTGTGTGTGTGTGTGTGTGTGTGTGTGTGTGTGTGTGTGTGTGTGCGTGTGTGTGTGTTTGTGTGTGTGTGTGTACGTGTGTGTGTGTGTTAGGGTGTGAGTGTGATTGTATGGTTTTTATTACGAGCCACAGTATGGTGTAAATATATATTAAAACAAAGAAATTATTTTAATAACTTAGATTAAAATTTGTATTTATTACTGAAGAAGTGCTTCTATCTCATCGTAGGTTTTAGGAAGTAGCCAATCAGTTATAGCTTTTTTACAGTCGTATATTTTCATAGGATATATATTTAATACTTTGTTTGCCAGATTATATAAAAGTGAGGATTGTTTAGTATATTGCCTATGGGCGAAAGTTGTGTTGACAGCACGTATGGGGGCAACAATGTAACTTCTTCTCTTATTAAGCAGATCAGGATCATATACTAACGTTTTATGAGATCTTAGTAAGGTATTTAATATGTATAATTTTCTAACAGTTAGCAATTCACAGGTTGAATAGAGCTCAACTGTCGGAAATCTTCGTGGTTTGAAATACATTATCTTCAATAAAGATCTCTGTGCCCTTTCCAATTCAATAAATTTAGTCTTTATTGCCCCGCCCCAAACGGGAATGCAATATGTTATAACAGACTGTACCAAGGAGATGTAAACTTGTTTTAGAACTTTTTTTGTTGCCACGTGCCGTAACGTTTTAATGATCCAAATAAGTTTTCGGACTCTGCCCGCTATAAGTTCTATATGCAGATGCCATGATAATCTCTGATCTACCATAACTCCCAAATATTTTATGTGGGGTACTTTATTGATAATGGGGCAGTTACAGTCTGAGCTAGAAGCGTCAGAGCAGCATTCATGAATCCTTATTTGAAAATCTACTCCTGGCTGTGATCTGATTGTTGGGGCAAAACATATGTAATTTGTTTTGGTAGTATTCAAGGTCAGTAAGTTAGAGTTTAGCCAAGTACCCATCTTTGCCAGACCCTTCTCCGCTGCATCACGTACGCCGCTCCACGAAAGACCAGTGAAAACCACAGCAGTGTCATCTGCGTAGGAAAATATGTGCCCGTTTACTAAATTCATGTTGCATAGATCATTCAAATAGACCAAGAACAATGTTGGGCCTAGTACGCTTCCTTGAGGCACTCCGTACGTGACGTCAGCATTTTCGCTAGTGACTTGGCCTATTTTCACTTTCTGAACCCTATCATGGAGATAGCTAGTGAGCACCGCTAGCGGTTTATCTCTTATCCCAATGTTCTCTAGTTTGCGAACAAGAATGGGGACAGAGACAGTATCAAACGCTTTTTTAAGATCTAAAAAGACTCCTAGACATTTTTTCTTTTTATCCACTTGTTCAACAATAAGAGTCGTTAGCGCAGTGACGGCGTCTTCCGTCGACAGACCCTTCCGGAAACCATATTGTGATTTAGAGAGTATGTTATTCGAGTGTAGATAATTTGTCAGCCTATTATTAATAAGTTTCTCTAAAATTTTGGAAATTGATGTCAGAACAGATATTGGCCGGTAATTGCTACTATCCTCCCTATCGCCACCCTTGTACACTGGTGTGATAATGGATTGTTTTAGAGCAGCAGGAAAGACACCGTGATCAAAACATAAGTTAGCTAGGTGACATATAACAGGTATGATTAGATGTCTGGCCAACTTGAGGAATTTGGTTGTGATACCGTCATATCCTGCAGCCCCTTCAGTTTTAAGGCCCATAAGAATAGAGTAGACCTCATTAGGGTCAGTCTCGAGTAGCACAAATGAATTTAAGTGGGAGGTAGGCAAAATATACTGATTACTACTACGCTGTGGCCTGTTAAGAATATCTTCGGCTAGAGCTTTCCCAATGTTGGCAAAGTAGTTATTAACGTGATTGACTGATACGTCGGGTGATGAGTGTGAGTTCAGCAATTCAGTGTTTTGTGTTTTCTTTGGTTTGAACTGAACTATATTATTAATAGTATTCCATAATGTTTTAGGGTTTTTAGTTGATTTTTCTAATTGTTCTCTGTCATATTTGCGTTTTAATTTTTTTATTAGTTGGTTACAATAATTCCGATATCGTACGTAGGTTATTTTAAGTATTTCATTTTCAGGATCTAAACGTAATTTTCTTTGCATTTTGTTTCTGTTTCTTATACAACATAAGATACCTTGGGTTATCCACGGTTTGATAATCCGTTTGTTCTTCGGAATTTTTACCTGCTTAGTGTTTTCTTGCAATGATTGCTTTATTTTATCAGTTAACTGCGTGGTTAAGGTATCCGGATTTTGTATCGAAAATAGTGATTGAAGGTTCTTCTCTCCCAGGCTCGAGATGGCCTTTTCATAGTCCAGAACAGTATTAACTCTTTGACAAAGGTGTTTTTTCTTAATAGTAGACAGTTTTAAAAATATCATTAAGTGATCCGTTACAGACGTATTTAATACTGCAATATAAGCATTAGTTTTATTTTTGTCTACTTTCAACATAAAATGATCAAGACAGTTTGCTTCTCTGGTAGGCAAAGAGTGGCCAGGTAAAATACCCTGTGTAGTTAGCATGGTTAGATAGTTTAGCCTATTATTACGGTCAGCAGTCTGTTCATTAGGTTTTGTGATAAGATTTATATTTATATCACCAGTTAGGACTATATTTTTGCATGTTTTGAATGATTCCAAATGTTTGTTCAAAGAGTTAATGAACTGTTCTGCGTTGTAATTTGATGGAGAGCGATAAATCCCTAGTATTATAGTGTCTTTGAATGTGATTTGTAAACAAGATGCATGCACAAGTTTTATTTCCTTAACATTGACTTTATGATTATTTCTAATATATGCAACCACACCATCGTTTTGATTCAAGTGATTTGTTGTGGGAAAAGCTGAGTAATTAACCATTGTCGGTACATTTTTATTGGGGTTAAGTCTGCATTCGGTTAAAATTAGAATATCAGCTTCAAAATTAAGGTCAGATAGCGTTATTTGCAGATCATCAAAGTTACTGTATATACTCCTAATATTTTGGGAGATAACAGTCAAGTCCGTGTTGCTAACAGAAATTTTTGTTTGTAGTTCTTGAGCTGTGCATTGTAAGAAATGTGCAATTTCCGCGTTGTCTATATCTTCTAAAGTTTTTAAGGGACTATCCATGAGAATTGTAAAAGATTCTACATTTCAGCATCACGTATTCGTTTTCATTTTTATTATTACTTTTTTTATATATGATTTTTATTAAACCCTGCAAACATAGCAGGCCTGTGGCAAGTATTAGTTTCAGTGTAAGTGTGCGTGATGTAAGTAGTTGTGTTATTTTTGTGTGTGTGCGTGCGATTTGTGTGTGTGTGCAGGTGATATATTCGATGTACTTATAAGTTAATAAAATTTTTGACAACCGTGTGTGTCTACAAACATAGTTATTTGGAGTTAGGTTTTCATAATGGCCTAGTCATTGTCCTTGCATTAATTTATGCACCTGGGCTTCGTTGTTAATCCTGATTTTTTGTGAGTTTTCGTCCTTTCTAACAAAAACTTTTCCAAAGGCAGTCCAGCAGAACTTGTAAACCTTCGACTTTGTTAGCTCGCGTGCCAGAAAGTGAAGCCGAGCACCCTTGGCAGTTAGTTGTTCTGCCACGAAGATAGGTGTATCTTCGTTTTTTGTGAATCCAAGGTGCTTGGCACATAGTTTTTCTTTATGTTTGATGTTGTAGGCTTTACTCATTTTCAGGATGTTTGTTTTTAACATGGTGGAGGACGTCTCTACAATAATTGGCGAGTTATTGCTCTCTTTCTTCCCATGAACTCTGTATATATCACGTATTTCAGAGTTATTTACTTTGCAGTCAATGTTTTGAGAAAGACGTATGACCATATTTATTAAATCTTCTTGGGTCTCGTTACTTGTTTTAGGGACATTTTTTATTTCGATACTCGTTTTGCGGTTTCCTCTCTGTAGGTCTTCAATTTTATCCTCAAGAATGGTGATTTGTTCCCTGTCCCTCTTGGCCTGCCCCTCCAATTGCTCAATTTTCCTCTTGAATTCTTCGTTTTGACTAGTAAGTAAGGCCATTGATTCTCCGATGTTCCGATTAGCCTGCTGAATTTCCATGAGTGTAGGGTTAATTTTTTTAAGCTCAGTTTCCTGTGCTTCCATCAAAGTTTTTATCATGGTTTTAATCTCTTCCTTAAACTCCATAAAATCTGCTCCCAATTCATCATCCCTCCTCCTTTTGTTTCTTTGAGAGACATAGTTTGGGGGTGTCTTATCTGAGCTTATTCCGGCTAGGTTCGAATCCGAGAGCGATTTATCAATTGTGTATTGTTCCATGTTACAAGGGTATCAGGACTACAGAGCTCTTATCTCAGCTTTAGTACAACCGGAAGCGGGTAATGGTCGTCTTAGCGGCCAATGTCTGTTCGGGACAGGTAGATGGATGGGGTAGCAAAACAAAGCAGCGGGGCGGGGCCAGTTAGAAAAAGTAATGGCGCCGCGTGCGTTTGCGCTGGTTGGTAGGACCAAACCGCTCACACAAAGCAGCAGGGCGGGGTCAATTGGAAGAGGCAATGGTGTCGCATGCGCTTGCGCTGGTTGGCAGGACCAAAACCACTCACAACAAAGCAGTGGGGCGGAGTCAGTTAATTAATCAATGGCGTTGTACGCACTTGCGCCGATTCGAGGGCCGTTTTCAAATTTCGGACTTTGGCAGGGATGACAGATTGACGTCACTGCTCCGTGTTACGCCTTGTACCAGGGCAGCAGAGCGCGTGAGAAAGTAGTTACTCACGTTGCACCACTTTTTAGCTCGTTGCTCCTGTGTTTTATGCACTCCTATTTTTCACTTTGATTTGATTTGGTCAAAAATGTATTTAATATCAGAAATAAAACTTGCGCGGATTAGAAAGCACGTTTACACCTGTCGGCGGTCCGGGGGGAAGAGGATTTGCGTTGTACTTACCTCGGATTATCACAATTTTTCATCCAAAAACAATTATTTTGTCACAGTTTGAGAAAAAACATAGCTTCCGCGCTGATTGTAGTTTACTTACTGGCCAGGGGGTAGAAACTTCATAGTAAAAAATTGTTGTATGAAATTCCTTCCCCTTCTTGGCCAACATTCTAAAGAAAATGCTAAAATTGCCAGTAATTAAATAAATTAAAGCATGGGAGCTTTTAATCTAGTGTTTTGAATTGTTTTCTTATATAGTCAATACTACTAATATTATCAGAAATATGTCACTAATCTTACTAATCTACAATGTCATTAATGGGACAAAAAGAAAGCACACAACATAATCACTTCTCCGGGCCTTAAACTAAGGTTCCCTGTTCTATGAAAAATAAAATAGGTAAAAAAGCTATTGTATTATTATTTACAATCACATCTATTTCTCTTTCTTTTTTCAGAGCTAACACACATTAAGTGTACATATGTACCACAACAAACAGAAAAGTCTGGAACAAAGAGGAAACTTGAAGAAAGCACAGGTAATAATAATATTCATAGCCTATCTTACTATGTATGCTTAAGTAACCTAACCAATTACTGGGCTTACAGATTTTGGGATGCGTTTGCGAAACGCTAAACGTTTAAACGTTAATTATAGTTAAGAGTCAACTGTGTCCCGCTCCCCTGCTAGCTAAATGTTTCTTGTTGGGTATGTGAAAAATTTCATGGCAAACGACAAAAGAAAAACTACCACAGCACTAAGTAGGCTTTACAAGTTAACGAGTAATAGTAACCACATAACCCTTCTGCGCGTGGCCCGACATGCACTTGCCCATTTTTTAGAAAATAGAGTATTTCAATTATAATGTTATGTAGTTAAAAATATAGTATTTCAAATATTACAATTTTCTGTCATGTAGTTAAAATAGTGTTGGTAATACTTTCATAGACTAAACTATCTTAGATTAGGTACTTTTTTATACTAGAATGTTTTTTGTGCATCCTGTATAAAATGTGGTCTTATGAAAAAGTGTGGTTTCTCAAATAATTGATTCACTTATTGTATCTCTCTTTCAGACTTGACACCAAGAAAAAAGAAATTGGTTGAACGATTGAGGAAAACCAAATGCACGCTTCATTCCTTAAAAGAAAGTGCAAAGATTATAGAAGACATAGAGTCTCCTGTTCTCAAAGACATTGTGCTTAATGCTAGCCAAAATCAACATCGCAAACCCAAAGGAAGACGATGGACCACTCAGAATAAAATATCAGCTCTAGCTATATTTAAACGGTCACCAAAAACTTACCGATATCTACAAAAGATTATGCCACTGCCAAGTGAGAAAACACTACAAAACATACTCAAAAAGATCCCCATGCAACCTGGCATTAATAAAGCAGTCCTTAATCATTTAAGAAACATTGCCAAGGAAAGGGACAGCAAAGACAACATGTGTTGTCTATTATTTGATGAAATGGCACTGAAGTCCCGTTTAATTTTAAACACTGCTACTGATATTGTGGAAGGTTACGTGGACGACGGTGAAGAGCTAGGGCGGTCCCAAGAACGAGCTGACCATGCCCTAGTATTTATGGTGCAAGGACTGCGACAAAAATATAAGCAACCCGTGGCATTTTACTTTGTCAAAGGGACAATATCAAGTCAAAAGTTGGCAATGATAATTAAAAAAATTATCATTGAAATATCCGCCACTGGATTTCAAGTGATAAACACAGTATGTGACCAAGGCCCAACAAATATGGGGGCACTTAAGCTCCTGCGAGAGTTGTCGGGCCCAATGGATGATGGATCCAATCATTACTTTAAAGTAAATGATAAAAATATATACATTGTTTATGATGTTCCACATTTGTTCAAGTCATTGAGAAACAATTTTCAAAAAAATGGGACCATCTCATTGAACGGCAAACAAGCTCAATGGAACCATTTGAAAGAAGTTGAGCTACAAAACAGAAACTTTTTGTATCTGTCAAAAATATCTGCCACTCATGTTGACCCTAAGTACAGGGCAAAAATGAAAGTTAAATATGCAGCACAGATCCTTAGCACCACTGTATCAGCAGTTTTGAAACTGCTGTCAAGATGTTGTGAAGATAAAGATCCAATACATTCCCAACAACTGATGGAATCTGCTCTTGTGGTACAAGATCTGGATCGTTTATTTGATATTACAAATGGGCCATCCGGTCACAAAGATATAAAGAAAGGCTTGAGGGAAAACGTCTCGCAAAAAACGGAGCATTTGAAGAAATGGGCAGACTGGATAAAAAAGCTGTCGACATTAAAATTCATAAACAGAAATGGCAACGAAGCAAAAAATATTAAATGCGTTGAAGGCTACATAACCTCACTGAAGAGCCTCAGAGACATTTGGCAAGCTCTTCAAGGCATTGGCTTCAAATATTTCAACTTGCGGCAAGTGAACCAAGACAGTCTAGAAAATTTATTTGGAGTCATACGGCAAACTAGCCCAACCAACTGCAACCCTACCTGTGCACATTACATGGCTGCATTGAAGACATCTGTGATTACTAAATTGAGTGCGCATCACAGCCGTGGTTCCAACTGTGAAGAAGACGAAAAAAAGCTGCTCACAAATTTTCATGACTTAGTTTTTAATGAGGATGAGGAACCTAAAACTACAAAACATATTGATGATCTGGAGCAAGACGATATCGAATACCCTATCATAAGTATTCCAGAGGAAGATATCGCTATAGAAGATGACATTACAAACATAAGTCGGCAACCAGCAGTGTATATCAGCGGCTATTTGGCTTCAAGATTGTTAAAAAAAATTGCATGTGAAAAATGCGTTGAAAATCTCACAGTTCCAAATCCCTCTGATGATTTGTCATACGAATATATACGGCTCAGGGAATGGTGGCAAGATAAACAAACGCTGACATATCCCTCAGTGGAATTATGTCGATTGGTCGAAACTGCAACTGCTATAAGTGAGAACGACTTATGCCCGAGGCTCCATGAGCGAAACATTAGTCAATTGGCTATTACAATGTTTACCGCTAACTGCGATACTAATTGGTTCACATGTATGGTACATAGAAAATCAGTTTTCAAAATTCTGTTTGCAAGACTTGCACTTCTTTACATAAGGCGTCAGTGCCAAATAATCAATCTAACCCTGGCAAACAAAGAAGAGCGCTTGGCTGATGCCAACAAAATTGCTCAGCAGCAAGGCGCAGCAAAATAGCCACTACAATAATAACATATTCGATGGCGCTACTGAATCCTTTAATTTCAGAACTCTTTCCATAACTTTCAATGTACATAATTTTTAGGTGCTTGTGTTTGAAGCAAAATTCTACTTTCAATATTGGTACTCAGTCCTGTGCAAGCTTGAAAGAAAATATTTGTTATTGTAGTAAATAGTTGCTGCCTCTGAATGAATATTCGAGCAGAAGGATTTTTAGCTATTCCTTTGAGATATTTTTGAGAGTTCGGGTAAAAAAGATATGTAAGAAAGGAAAGAAATGTTTGGGCTTTAAACATTTTCACCTAGATTTCTCTTAGGCATTGCATGTTTTTTTCTTGTAAAAAGCTGGCACGCATTAAGTTACATGCTTCAATAAAAGGGAGCCAAAATATTTGAACCCTTTTCATTCCGTTTCTGGAACGCTTCTCTCTATGAACTAGAAATTGATAATAAGTTTGTGTATGTTCGACTTTAATTTAGACTGTGATTTGTGTACGTAATTTTAATTTCAAATAAAAGTCTGCATCATCTACAAATGTGTTTTAATTAAATAATAAAAAATGGACATCTTTGAAGGGCTTATATCGATAAATTGAAAACTATCGATACATCACTAAAACTATCGGCTATCGTGCACATCACTATTACTGTCAGCAAGTCTTTTTTTTTTTTTTTTTTTCATATTGTCATATTGGTAACGGTGGGGGAATGAATTTCATACAAATTTTCAAACGACAGCGATGTATGCGAGTTCCGTCTCTTAAAACGTAGTGATTATATTCTCTGTGTTACTGGCGGCAACGCAGTGCGCATCGAACGACACTATTTCTCTCTCTTTTTAACAGTTACTCTAGGAAATAATCAAAATATTCTTTTTGCCCGACATCTCCATGTTGCCCGTCCTTACCCTATGTCTGCCTATGAGGTCCCTTATGTCAAAAGTGTTTATTGCCTCCTTCTTTGATTTGCTTGTTCCTATAATGTTTCATGAAGAACACGAGCGGGTCTCCTGCTCGTGTTACTAGTCGTGGAATCGAACCCAGGACTCAGTCAGTACCTATCTCTCTAGTATGAATTCAACGGTCTACTCGCAGAACAGAGGAATAAGGGAATAATAACCTATTCTCTCTTCTGTAGTTCTAGTCTAGGCCCCTCTTTCCCACTGGGCACTCTGGGCACGTGCCCAGGGCCCCGCAATTGATAGAGGCCCCCTCGATCCTGCCAGATCACCAAACGATAACCGATATTTATTGAGAGAGTACATACAAAAATTATACAAAATATATCTTACGTTGTACTGCTTATCTACTTTCTTGGTCTAATCTAACAAAATAGTGTTATGTCAAGGTTGTAGGGGCCCCATTATCGTAAAGTGCCCAGGGCCTCTAGTAGGTTAAAGACGGCCCTGAGTTCTACTGTTGCGCTGACAGCGCATATCGCTCTAATTAACCAATTAAATAGGCAATAATTAAATAATGTTTATTAACTGACACTTACAAGATTTTCGCTTACAAAATATGTTAATCCGTAGAGACTCTTAAGTCTAAATTCAACATTGTAATCTGTACGTGGAGCACTTACGGCCAGTTTCTGAATTGAGAGTTTGGCTAAACAAGTGGTTAACTGTACCTAGTACTGTCTCCGCTCTCCGAAAAGAGCGTGACAGAACGTTACTTAAGTATTTACTTAGCGAAACTCTCAACTCAGAAACCGGTCCTTAGGGTAGGTTAGGTATACATGCATACTTAGTTGTTATAATATCACAGCTTCATTACTTTCAAGAAACATCTGTTTTGGTCTACGTGAATAAATTACGCCTATATCTAATGTATTTATCTTTGAAAGTATATTTAAATAGGTTTGCGTTATTCTATATTCACTGGTAAATTAGGTAATCTTGAGTCATTCTTTTATATAAAACCACGATTCCCATAAAACACGGTTTCTCAAAAGTTCAAGTAGTCGATGGTAAAGGGAAAGACCAGCGTAAGTCGAATTTAAAGAGTGTTTTAAGGATGCGTGTTTTTAAAATAAGACTGTTTAGTTGTAACAGTATCAAATTAATTACTTACCATATAAACGGACTTAATTATCCTTGTTATTTTATAAAAACACGATGCCCTTAAAACACTCCTCAAACGTAGTTTAAGTAGTCTGTGGTAAAGAGTCATTTTCTACTTCTGAGTCACTTTCCTTATCGTTAATCTTTTCAAATACAATTTTCATTAGGTACAGGGTAATTTTTCAAATGAGCAATTCTTTCAACGCGTCGATTAAGTAGTTTTCCGACTACTTTTCATAATGTGACCTCTCGAAAAGTCATTCTAGTCAACGCGGTAGAGTGACTTCAAAGCGTGGTGCAACAACGCGCCATACAAATCGGACTCAAGCTATGACGTCACAATTTGCTCGTCATTATCAGCCATTTCTCGCCCACTGCAGGACATAGGCCTCCCTCATGGTTTTCATAACCATGAGGGGTTTTGCCATAATCGCCACCGTGATCGCCACGCTTAGCAGGCGGGTTGGCAATCGCAGTACGTGGTTGGAATCTTAGAAAGACGCTACTGCCCGTCTTCTGGTAATTGAATCGTGTGATTTTAAAACGACACATCCCAAGTAACACACCAACGCCGTATAACGGTCTGTATATGGCATTGCTATATGCTTTAAACATTGTAAGTTAGCCCTATGGTGGTTTTACAAACCGCTAAATAGCTACTATAATGCTAATTTGGGCACAAGTTATACGGTTTCTGGTTTTTGAAAGGATCACACAAGGCTGTTTAATGGCATTATTACAGCATGATATTGGCATTATTATGTCAATAAAAATGCCAATTGCATTACAGTAGCATTACAATAGCATGAAAGTGATGTTAAGGGTGACAAGGCTGTTTAATGACATTACTGCAGCATTATGCTAGCATTAGTATAGCAAATTATAACGTCAATAGCAATACAAGCATTACACTACCATGAAAGTGAAGAAAAGTACCTAAATACTGTATCATTCAAATAACATCCTTAAACACAACGGGACTAATGATATAATAAAACGAAACAAAATCAAACGATATTAATAATTCTGCTCATTCTTACGATCATGTCGCGATTTGTTATTTTAATGGAAGCTACAGGCAGAAAAGTTTAAGTGTATCCTGGGTAAGTTGTTTTCTTTTCCTATGTATTGCTTGTAATTGGGAAATTAAATTTAATGTCAATATATGTATATATTTAATTAAAAAATCCACGCGCCTCATAATAACAAAGGTTTTTAGAGAAAATATTATAAAATATAAATATTATTAAGGTAAAAAAAAATATATTTTTGTTTAGAAGGATATTTTGCATGGTAAATGTAATAGCCGTTGTTTCGCGGTATTCAATTAAGTTATTTATTCGTAATATGTCTTAAATAATTTGGAATCTTAATATTTTTAGGTTAAGAATATGTTTTCAAAATGGTGTCAGTATAATACAGCTTGGTGAACCATTAGAAGTGCTAATTAGTGCTATCAGTAGTACTAACACTCACACGTGAACAATTACTCAGCTAGAGGCCAGACGGAAGACTTTTGATAAGTCACTGTAGTGCAAGAGGCTGTAAAAAAGTTTAATATGTGTTTAGATAAAGGCTAAAAGATTTATCACGGACTAAATTAGTGTCATTATAAACAAAACAAAGATTAGGGATCCTTGAAGAAAACCATAAAATCCATTTCATGTGATCAGATTTTTGTCGAGCTTGATGCCTTTCAAACTTATTGTTACCTACCTATTTTTATAGCAATTAGTGCGGAGTAAATTGTAAGTATAAACGCGTTCTGGATTAAACGGGATATCTCGCTAAGTTGTATTTGGAAAATCAAACAAGTAATGATTTTGAAACACATTCGCGCTGGGATTCCCCGTCTAAGAGTTTCAGTGTTACCATACATTTTTGCATCTTCATCTACCGATATATTATATTATTTATGTGCTCGCACAGGAAATCCCATTATAAATACTACAAATGGCATATTAGATTATATTTAAATAATAAAATTATACCGGGTGTTTCTGGAACATTTTTTTTCAGAAATTCCGATCGGGAAAAAACCCGATCAAAGTTAAGGCGGTTATTTTAATAATATAACTTTTATTCAAGGATCAACTCAAAATATCGAAAAAAATATCAATGAATGCTCCATTAATTTTGTTGCAATAGGTAACATTGATTAGTATGGAGCATGTAATTTTTTGAGATTTCGGAGTTGATCCCATAATAAAATTTGTTCGTTTTGTTAATTTACCTCCCTTCTAGATTGATTAGACCTATCTGAAACATTTGGTATAAATACATCTAGAGCTGAATGAAAATCTCCCCGTCACACAAAAAAGCCTTATAATCATCTATACTTAGGTTTTCTTTATTTTTATTGTTATTTGGTCAAACACTGCCTGGCTACACTTCCCTCACTCACCTGCTCACCGTGAGTCAAGGCAGTTCATTCACTCGTCGTGACTGACAGTCAGTGCCAGTGTAAAACTTATCCTTGTTTTAAGAGCCCTCTTCGTACCTGCGTTTTTACACATACGGAGAAAAGTGTTTGTGACGACTACATCCATCCAAATAATTGCGGATTTGTTTGCACAATTCTCAAACCATATGCCAGGCATTGCTATGTAATGGTTACTTAATTAACCCTTTCTAGGTTTAAGAGTTTTAACTATAGACACTGTATAATTAATTTAGTACACATGCAATACCTATATTATTTTTACAAAATGTATTTCTAGGGTGGGATGAATTTCGTTTTCCGACAAATTTATAACATTTTCATTGATAAAAATACTCAGATGCTATAAAAAACAAAATTTGTATGGTTCTTGAAATATACAACGAGAAGAATTTTTAATTTAATAAACAAATCGACTGAGGTCGTCAAAAAGAGTTTTCTGCGTTTGTGTGGAACCGCGACCGTGAAGGCTGCTTTAATTCCGGTCTTGGTAAATTGTGTTTATTTTTATTAACCAGATTTTTCTTTTTTTCAGCAATTTAGGTCAACACACACAAACAGTTTAAAATGAGATATAAAATAGTGCAAATTATAGAAAGAGGCCAAAAAACACTAGATATTGTGCCCTCCTTGTGGGAAGACCAAGGAAACTTTAATTAATTCCGACATACCCGGTTGCTGATGATGAATTATCTTTAATGGAAGAAAATTCAGATATAGAAGGTCCAGAAAATAACACAAGTATTGAGGTGCAACCCCGAGAATCGTTTATGATGCCAACAGAAGAAGAAATAAATTAAAAAAAACCGACCATAGTAAAAGTTACTGATTTAGAATTGAGTAGAAACAACATCTTAAGGACCCTATCTTGTTCTTTGTTCCTACGATAAGTATGTTTATCTGATGCGTTTTCAATTCACCATTATAATCATCATCACTATAACAAAGTACCTACTGGTCCACAAGACCTGTCTTGCCTCATCAACATCATCATCAGGCAGTATCAGCCCACTGCTGGACAGTGGCCTCACTAAGGGCACGCCACAAACTTCTATCCTCAGCCATCCTCATGCAGTCTCCTGTCTTTGTTGAAAGTAAATTTTATTGATGACCACAATTTCTATCAGATATGATTCTTATTTTTCAAAGTTTATTTCTACTACTTCTTTTTTGTGTGTACAATAGTTTTCTACGTATCTACTATTAGATAATTGATTCATGAATAAAATCTCCTTTCTCTAGGGTACCAATTTGAAAGCGACAAAAAATCACCTGTTCCATTAAAAAAAAAAGATCAAACTGAACAAGTGAAAGATTTAAAAAAAAATCTCGATTTCAATATTAGTTTACTTGCTGAATAATTTTGTATAAATCTTATTTGTGTTAATATAAAGCAGCATTTAATTTCTTTAAAGGTAAAATTAAGATGTTAACAAAATTCGTTATCAAAAATTTAAATAAATAATAAGAAAAACTTTAAATACAGACTTTTATTTGAAAGTATGTAACAATGGTATGAAATATAAGTAATTATTATTATCCATACACGTAAATTTACAATAGATATCTCTAGGATCTAAAACAATATTATCACCTCTTCGGTCAACATGGATTTTTACTTTGTAAATGTGTAACCGTGACGATTTTATTGGATACACAAAAACATCCTCTTTATTATTTATTTTCAGGCCATTAATATAAATCCAATATTCACCACCATCAATTATTTTTATGTTGACACTTCTGGGTGTTTTCAAAATAGTCCTTGGGTCTTTTGGTAATATTTCCGGAATCAACTCATTCATAATTTTTGCGAGATCTTTTAAGGCTATTTGATTAACATTTCTTTCAATAGCCCAACATCTCACTTTTTCACGAAATGAAGATATTTTTACAAAGTTATCAATATCACTATCATTTTCACTCTCTTCAGAGCTCTCTGGTGTCACATTTTTCGAATCCGGTTCAACATTATAAAAGTGATCGCGATGTAGGCTAGACTCTGTTAAATTAGCATGACACTGGCCATCGTGTTTATTATCTAAGTCTATAGGATTTACTTGATTTTGGTAAGAATCTTCAAAATTTACGGAACCCTCTCTATCAACATTAAAACTCACTTTGCACGAATGGTTATATTGTGAGTCATTCTCGTCATTTGATGTATTCAGTATTCTTGTATATTCCTTTGATATTTTTCGCCTCATTCCTCCGGTTCTTGCTCTTGATTTAATAGTAGATTTTTAGTTTTTTTTTTTTTTTGGGGTACCTGTGAAAAAAGTCAGACGCACCTTAATTAGCTCCCAAAATCTTTAATTATTAAAATTGAAATCTACTTACATTTTCCATAACAAAGTAGTGTGAAGCCCTAATTATAATCGCTGTGGTTATGTACTAGCACTACAAGTCAACTGTCCTCACCGTAACTATCCACACAATAATCACTTTGTTTCACAACAATCCTGCAACATGGACACTATGGCGGCAATCACTAGTCTAGAGAAGAAGTTTGAGGCAAGTATGGCTTCATTCGAAACTCGCATAGCAACCTCCACGGCTCCCACAAACATGGATCAGCTGGCCAGTGACTTTGTTGCGTTCAAAGCATGCATGATTCAAGCAGTGGAACTACTCCGGGTACAAATGTCAGCATTCTCTGTGCAACTGGATGACATTGATAATACTGGGAGGAGAAAGTTCCTGTGTCTGCACGGTGTCAAAGAGTCACAGGAGGAGAACTTATGCACCCAGGTGACTAGCATTGTGAGGGAAAAACTCAAGCTTGCAGACTTCACTGAGGGCCACATTAAATCCTGCTTCCGGCTAGGGAAGCCATCTTCAAGCAGCACCAGACCACGGCCGATCCTGATTAGGTTCTCTATGACTGCGATCCGTTCCCAGGTTTGGTTTGCAAAGAAGGCACTCAAGGGCAGCGGCATAACAGTGGCTGAGTTCCTGACTCCAAGGCGCAGGGAGATCTTTCTCGAGGCGCGGCGCCGACACGGGGTAAACCGATGCTGGTCGCAGGATGGAATTGTCTACTTAAAGCCTGAGGATAGCACAATAAAGATCCGGCTTGACTCGTTGCAACAACTTGACCAGCTAGACTCCTCAGCATCAGTACCAGCGAGGGCTTCGCCTGCACCTGCCGCCAGTAAAACGAAGAAAGCCTCCGCCGGTATGTCCACCCGATCCGCGAAAACCTCCAGCAAGCCTGTGAAGAAATAGTCGCACTATAGTGGGCGAAATGGGGCTGCGGAACAAAATACTTGTTTACCTATTTAACATTTACATACCTAGAGTGTTCGCCCATACTTGTATCTTCGCGGTACTGTGTGGCAAATCTGTTCTTCTCGTTTCTGTCTTCATATCATAATAACTAAGTTTCCTGTGTACCCGAAAGTTATTTTTGTGACATTTCGTTCGATTTTCAATATTGTTATGACAATGACAGTTTACCAACCGACCACAGAGTGAAGTTGTGTCAAGTGTAGGTGCGTTCCAAAACCAACTTAGTTTGTTCCAGCCCCGGTTACTCAACTGTTTTGCTTTTTCTATTGCGCATGCTGTAAATAAATTTTCTTTTTCTCTATGTCTGATAATACTGTTGTAGATAAAGTGTATACTATGTACCTATCCGTTAGGGGACTACATAGGTATTTGGTACAAAAATTATTGGTTACTTTTTTCTTTTTCTTTTTCCGGTGAACTGGCAGTTGTGTGTTATTGATTTCTTTGTTGCCAATATTATTAAGCTACTATTTTACTATTTATATCTTTTATATATTAATTTATATGTTTATTTATAATGGATTTATCGATAGACTCTGAAATATTCCACTCTTTCAACACGACCGACTCTTTTCCGGATGATCTGGATGTGTCTGAGGTGCCGCCGGTTCCGCTCAGTGACCTGCTTCACGACACTTTCTCTCCATATCACAGGAATTTGAATGTTTGCCATATCAATGCACAGAGCATTCCTGCACATTACTCCGACCTTCTTGCCACTTTCACCAGCAATAACATCCATGCGTGCTTGGTCTCAGAGACTTGGCTAAAACCTACACTACCCTCATCAAGTTATTGTTTACCCGGATACATTCTTGTCAGAAATGACCGTACCGGAAAACGTGGTGGTGGGGTTGCCATATACCTCAGATCCGAGATAAAGTTTAAAATAATCGCGCAGCCTCTGCCATCGACCACAGGTTCAATTGAGTACATATTCCTTGAATTAAGTTTCAATACCGTGAAATTTCTTCTAGGAACTATGTATGCTCCCCCTGGTATAGACTATTTCAGCACGCTGGAGACATTGCTGGTCACACATCTGCCTAATTATGACCATGTTGTCATTATGGGTGACTTCAACACCAATATTCTTTCTGATAATTCACGTTCCCGTCAACTCTCATCCATGGTTTCCTCTGTGAATCTCAACTCCCTCTCTCTTGGGCCCACTTACCACATTAGCGATTCGCACACTCTTCTCGACCTTATTTTTACTTCCAAACTAGACCGCATCTCTGCCCATGGCCAACTTACTGCGCCTGGCTTCTCTCATCATGACCTTATTTTTGCTTCGTATAAACTTAAAATTCCTAAATTCAAACCTAAAATTCTTTTCCAACGTAATTTTGCGCGGATGGACGTGGATAAGCTCAAGGCTGATGCCGAACGCTTAGACTGGTCACGGATGGAACTATTGGGTACGGTGGATGAGAAGGTTGACCTTTTCAATAGTCTTATTATTGGGCTGTATGATACTCACGCACCTGTACACGCAGTTAAAATGAAACGTCCTCCAGTTCCCTGGCTGACAAAGGAAATCCGCGGCCTGATGGCTAGGCGAGATAGTTTGCGCCGGAAACACAAGAAGAATCCCACTGAGGAAAACTGGATCCTATTTAAAACGGCCAGAAATCGCTGCAACCAGATGATTAGGAACGCCAAGCGTCGCCACATACATTCGTCTATCGAGCAATGCTCTCCCAATAATATTTGGAAATTTCTACGCACCCTGGGATTTGGGAAGTGTCGGCAAGACCTGAACTCGTCTCTTGACGTCAATGGTCTAAACCAACATTTCTCATCTCCCCCACACTCTGTTGATCCTCTGCTAAAGGCTTTAACCATTAAGTCCATAGCATCATCTCCCGTAGCTTCACCCCGCCCCTTCTGTTTCACCCCGGCTACTGCCTCCGATATTGAGAAAATCATCCGCTCCGTTCACACTAAGGCAGTTGGTCACGACTCTGTTGGGCGTGACCTGCTATTGCCGATCCTAAACACGATCCTCCCCGCACTGACACACGTTGTAAATTTCTCCCTCTCCTCTGGTTCCTTTCCCTCCCAGTGGAAAATGGCGTTTATGGTGCCTATTCCAAAAATATCAATTCCCACAGATTTTAAACACTATCGGCCCATTTCCATCCTGCCCTTCCTATCCAAAATCCTGGAACGTGTGGTGAATCGTCAGCTAATGGCTTTTCTCCACACCAACCAACTCTTAAACTCCTTCCAATCCGGTTTTCGTCCATCCCATAGCACATCCTCAGCACTCATCAAAATAACTGACGATTTGCGCTTCGCTATGGATGGTCGGCAGCTTACTCTCCTTACCCTGCTAGATTTCAGTAGTGCATTTAATTGCGTAGACTACGAAATCCTCCTTGCCATTCTCCGCTCCCTCAACATATCGGAGACAGCCGCTGTGTGGTTTCACTCATATCTCCATGGCCGTCAGCAGCGCATACGTGCGGATGACGTTGTCTCCGATTGGTGTGACGTCACTGCTGGTGTTCCGCAAGGAGGAGTGCTTTCCCCATTACTTTTTTCTGTCTTTATTAATACCCTTGTCTCCGTAGTCAACTTCAGTTCCTATCACCTGTACGCAGACGATCTCCAACTCTACTTGCCGTTTAAGCAGGACCTTCTTAGAGTCACAGTCCAGAAAATGAACACGGACTTGATCTCAATTAGCGCATGGACTGAACAGTATGGTCTGCTGGTCAACCCAGATAAGACGCAAGTCATTATCCTCGGTAGTAGGGCTCTGCTATCTAAGATTGACAGGGATACCCTGCCGCCTGTCTGTTATAATGGCATTCCCTTACCGTACTGCAGAGAGGTAAAAAACTTAGGTCTCCACATACAAGACAATCTATCATGGGAGAAACATGTTGCTGAAGTAAGTAGGAAGATCTTCGCATCCACGCACTCCTTGAAACGTATGCAGAAGTTCCTACCGTTCTCCGCTAAGGTTACGTTGGTCAACGCCTTGCTTCTCCCAGTCATTGACTATGCAGATGTGTGTTATCCCGACCTCACTGAGGAACTACTTGACAAATTAGATCGACTTCTCAATGTCTGTATTCGTTACATTTTTGGCCTCCGTAAATATGACCATGTTTCCCAGTTTCGCACTCAGCTTAATTGGCTAAATATCCGCTCCCGTAGGAATGCCCACATTGTGACACTTCTTTATGGGATCTTACATAACCCCTCCTCTCCCCAGTATCTCCGCGAACGTTTCGCCCCTCGTGGCGTGCATGGTCGCCTTCAGCGTCCATGCAAAGACCTGCTTCTAGACATCCCCGTGCATGGTACGGTAGGCTATTCAAATTCTTTCACTGTGACAGCGGTGCGCTTGTGGAACGCGCTACCCCTGTACATACGCCAGGCCCCGTCAGTCGACGTGTTTAAAAGTAGAATCCACGAGCACTACTTCGAACTTCAGAGTAATAATCCTTTTATATAAGTAATTTTTATGTAGTTGTGTTTATTGTATTATAGTGTGTATTTTATATGTATTTGGTATGTATCTTGTTATAATAACTATGTAATTGTATTGTAATATAGTTTATATAATTATTATTATTTATTCTTCTTTGTTCTTGCAATAAATCTTTCTTGGCACTACCCCTTGCACTATCCACATAACCCAAGGTTAGCTGGAAGAAAATACTTACTAGTATTAAGCTCGCCTTTGTACAAACACCTCTTGTGCAATAAAGTATTTTTGAATTGAATTGAATAGATTGTACAACAAGTGCATAAAACGCACCATTTTACTCGAAACGTTTATCCATCCGAGCGAACTTGCGAGCGAGGATAGATATAAAGTCGAGTGTAAAATGGGTTTTATGGACGAGTTGTACACTCTACTTTTCACTTCGATTGCGAGGAAATGAAACAGCAACATGTAAATATAGTAAATGCTAATTTAATTAAAATTGAAAGTTACATTAGAGCAATGAGAAATATTTAAAGTAATCGTTTTTTCTGGCATATTTAATGTTGTATTAGATGGTTCCCGCCAATTAACTTTTTTTTCTAATGTTCGTGTGGCTGTTGCAGCGATTGCCTTGGTCTTCGACGAAGATTTTACTTTATGCTCTAGAGCATAAAAAGCGACTTTATGTCGCCTACGCACGACATAAAGACGAACTTTTAGAGCATGAGAAGTGAAAATGTTTTTTTCATCATTTTGTTGCTTGTGCTTATGCAATCACATTTTTTTTACATACCGAGTAATTTAAGTTAAAATGTTTATACAGTACCTAGTACACAAAAGCACAGTTGAATATAAAATATCACTAGCTGTAAAAATTACCGTTATTATTTTCTGAGATAACTTAACAAATACCTACACAATCCGATAATGGCGGAAAATATGTAGTTTGAAGAACATATTAAAGTGAATGAATATACAGCTTTGCGCATTACAACAAACTTAAAATATTTTATTATGCAACGTTAGGTTTTAAAAAAGCATTCTGTTGATCTTTAAAAATGTTATAATAGTCAAAGTGTATACTATTGAATAGTTTCAGGCCTTTAAATAGCACAAAATAATGTAAATATATGTCTAATGGTACCAAAAACAGCTTATAGCTGTATAGTGAGCTTACTGTGAATCCTAGATTCACATTTGTGCTATTATGCAGCATTTGGCATTACCGTAGCACTTAAAAATGCTTATATAAATCTCAGGACTCCAATAACAGCTATAAGCTGTAAAGCTGATTTAAGGTGCATTATAATGGTTCAAGTGTTTGCTATTAAACAGCCTTAAGCATTAACATGATACCTAAAGATGCTACTGTAAATCGAAATGCATTATAAACATCTAAAACCTGTAGAGCGTCGTTTCGGTGAACTGTTACAAAACTTAAGGCATTATAAAAGCAATTAGCTAAATTTATATCCAACCTTTAAAAAGTCATAAGCATTAAAGTATCTTTGACATGCTTAAATACGGCTTCAAAATGTTGTGTATTGCTTTATAAGACCTTATACGGACCTTAAGTTCTACATAAGTTCAGGATTAGTTAGTTAAAGTGCTTCTTGTGTTACTTGGGATGTCCTTTCATTACAACTTTGCAGGAAATAGAAAAAACTGTTTTATTCAAATACTTATATCTACAACAGCAATATTTTAGCATATTATATTGATTTCTGTATGAATAAACTACAATTTTTTTTTTCTAATGTAAATCAATAGGTAGGTGTAAATAATTTAATTAAAAAAAAATGGGCAAGTGTTATTTTAAAAACACATGTGACTTGTGTTGTTTTAAAATCACACGATTCAATTAATTTCCTTAGTCACCTTCTACGACATCCACGCGCTACGCGCCGGATTAAGAATATACATAATATAGTCAAAAGTTGGTTTATAACACAAAATCCAATCGACGTGTTCCAAGAACTGCGCATTTTATAAATATAAAGAACTGCGCATTTTATAAATAAAAATAGCACTAAATAATAGTAAGGCCGTTCTACCATTTTAAACTGAAAGCTAATTTCTTAATTTGGGTTGTTGTTGAAAATATGATGTCCCAAAATTTGCACGAGATCCCGAATGCTGAAACAATGCAGTTTGACCATTAGCCACGTAAATGGACATCGCTAGTTTGCAAAACAACAACACGATATTGTTGTGAACAAAAGTGTAGAAAAGAAGTGGTCGTAATTCACAATACTCTTAATTGAGGTGTTTCTAGTAAAGTGCATTTTACAGGTAACCCAGTTTTCAGTGACCACTGCGGGGTTGCATAACACTACAATTAATTAGTAAGTATGTAAGAAAATCGTCGACACAGCCCAGCGCATTAGTAAGTTGAAGTGGCAGTCGGCGGGGCACATAGCACGCAGAGCTGATGGCCGATGAGGCCGAAAATTTCTCGAATGGAGACCACATATGGGCAAGCGCAGCGTAGGACGACCAGCCACAAGATGGACAGATGACCTCATGATCTCAGATGATCCAAGTGGCAGGAAGCCGCTGGATGCAAGCCGCTTCCAACCGGTCTTTTTGGAAGTCCATGGCCTATGTCGAGCAGTGGACTTTTTGTGGCTGAATGATGATGATGATGAAGAAATAAGGTAAGTAACTTCCACACGACATCATAGTTTATAAGGATGTGATCTAGGTATATTGCGTAGCCGATACCTCCTACCTATTAATCTGGGGGTTAATCGGCTTTGTAGTGTACTCGAATTGTCCTCGAGTTTATGGGAATGCTAGACCCAAAGCTGGATGGAGCGTTCTGTACGGTTAGCAAAAAATGAATATAAAAATTCATATTAGTACGTTAAATTTTCCAATCCAATCTATTATACACACCCAAAACTAAAATTTTGAATTCAAAAATCCCGAAATATAATTGAATATATATACCATTCAATTATTTTATTTTTAGAGTGTTAAAAGTGGAAATTCCCCTCTTAAATGGAAATTCAAAAATCGCTTAACGCATCTCCTGTCCAAAGTCCATCATTATGGCTTCAGTCGTCTGCGTTGTGCTTTGGTAGAGTTTAAAGACAGCGTAATAGAATTAATGTAAAGGGAGCGTCCGACAATGGAACTATGGAACCTATGTTTTTACCTTTGTTGTGTTCGATGAAATGATGATTGTGGTGGTACCGCTTCATCTCGTAGAGATAGGTGCCTTCCTTCGGCGACCCCAGGTGCACGTAATAATGTATCATGTCATAAACTATGTAACCTGTGAGATAGGAAATAATTTGTAAATAACGTTGTCAACTTAATAATTATGTCAGACGGGTGACTGACATAATTAAAATTTGTAATCCTATATCGTTTTTGTAATTACCAATTCCAATTACAGAATTTAGAATTTGTAATTGCAGGTTGTACTTAACTTAGAAAAGAAAGTCATAGGTACATACCCGCACTGGGAACCGAACCTGGGTCTCTCGCTTCCGAGTCCAATGTTCTACCCACTAGGCTACCACAGCTTTAAGTTTATGTTACTTTCTAAGTTATGTACATTTGTGAACTTATAGTAGCAATGCCACTCGCTAACGGTGAAGGAAAACATCATGAGGAAACCTGAGTGTCTGAGCTATCCACATACCTCAGTGCTTGAAATCGCCAATCCGCGGTGGGCACGCGTGGTGATTAAGCCCATACTTTCTCCCTGAGAGAAGGCATGTGCCCTACAGTGGGACATATATAGGCTGCTTATTTAATTGCAATTTGGGTCAAAGAACGCCATTGTTAGCGCGGGAGTTACAAGTGATTGGGGCGTCATCGTCAATGGAATAAACGCGTTTGTTATAATATCACGCATCCGGAATGCCTTTCTGAATTCAAAAATATAATTAAACCCAAAACTTTATAACACATGCAAGAGTGTATGTACTGTATACTACCGTGAATGATTTGGTCCTTAAATTGGGTTTTCCCGACCCGTAGCGTAGCACTTGGAGCGACTGCGGCTTCAGAACCAGTTCCATTAACTTTCTGAGTTCAGATTGCAGCCGGCAACAGAAGTGTTTTTGATCAGAAAACTAGCATAGAACCGGGACCTGGGCGTACGTAAGCAGCCTATATAGACCCAGCAGCGGTGGAAGCCTAGTGAGTAAAACATTGGACTCGGAACCAAGAGACCCAGGTTCGATTCTCAGTGCGGGCATGTACCTATGACTTTGTTTTCTAAGTTATGCACATTTGTGAAGTTATATTAGCAATACCACTCGCTATCTGTGAAGGAAAACATCGTGAGGAAACCTGAGTGTCTGAGCTATTCACATACCTCAGCGCTTGAAATCGCCAATCCGCGGTTGTCACGCGTGGTGATTAAGCCCATACTCTCTCTGACAGAAGGCCTGTGCCCTACAGTTGGGCGTTTAAAGGTTACGACATACTAGCTCTACGCTTCCATCGATAAACCAAATAAACTGTCATTTTTGGACATTCACAATGATAACGCCCACCGATTAGATAAGGAACTGTGACATATTCAGTGTGACTAATGTGCGCCTAAATCGTACGATTTCGATCGATATAGATAATCTGCGATAAACGAACTCCTGTCTAGGCAAAGAAGTGGTGGCCCTGGTGGGCGACCTCGCTGCTTTGGCCTTTTCATCGATCCTCGCCTTCATCCTATGTCTGATAAGAGCTGTTAGAAACGTATCTCTAAATAATATGTAATTAAAAACATCCCCGCTATGTTGTATTTGGTCAATGGACATTTAAATTGAAGGCGTTTATTACCACTAAGCCGCTATATACAAACTTTTTGACTTAAAATTATTATTAGGTATTATTATCAACGTAGGTTAGTTGGAAGAAAATACTACATAGTATTAAGCTCGCCTTTGTACAAAATAGTTTTTGTTAGTGCAATAAACAATTTTTCGATTTAATTCAATTATTATTTTTAAAATACACACTAAAAATATACGTAGGTAAAGGTAATGGGTGACAAAACTCAGCGTAAGCTGTACGTACGCACAGCGCTGGTTTTCAGTTTGCCCCCAAGCGCAAAGTTAAGCAAACACTTGTGATTTGTAAATAGTAAAAAACTTAAAACTACTTTAGTGCGTAAAATTTGCAACGGTTCCTATATAAAGTGCCCTGTGCCTGTACCGAAGTTGAAATTATATACAAATATAGTTCACATTCAATGTACAAACGGCAGAGCGCGGTGGTACAGTCGATAGCAGATCAACCTTCACATTTCTGTTGCAAAGTCATCCGTAATGCAGTTGAGAAGAGAACACGCGTGTGAAGGTTAACGTTCTGCCAAGGATGTTTTAGCCATTCTGCCGACTGTACGGAGCGCCCCCGTTTATTTGTTTTTTATTTATTATGAGAAAATTGTCATTAACATGAGATAAATGTAGAGGAATACAAAGCTTCGTTTAGTTGTAAACTGGATTTATGTCTGATTTTTAAAAGAAAATCGCTTGCCGTGCATCGTTTGCCGAATTGAATTGACCGATCTGCTTTCTCCAGCTACAAAGCAAAATCCTTTCCCCGCCGGTTTTTTATACCCGTTTTACCCATGTGTTCGATTAATTATACCCTAGAACAGCGATTCCTAAGATTCCTGAAATGTGGTCCGCAGAACCTCGGGGTTCCGTGGAAGGGACACAGAGGTTCCACGGCCTGTCGTAGAGACTAATGTGCGCCGTTCAATTGTCAGACATAGAGCCCTATTTTAGTGCTTTTATGGGAAAATATGTGAAAAGTTTTCATTCTTCACATTAAATAATTACCAGCGTTGTATTTCTTTGCTACAATAAATGTTTTGGAAATAATTATAATAATTATTTTTCAATTGTAATTTTATCTGTTTCCATACATATGTACGAACTACAATACAAGGTAAATAAATAAACCTTTTAGTTATCAAAATAGCCAGCTAGGGTTCCGTAAAAGATTACGATAAATATGGTTCCATGGCCAAATAGAAATGGAAACCTCTGCCCTAGAAGAATAGACGAATTAATGTCCATTCAATTTAATAGGAAAAGTTTGTAATGTATTTGGCTCGTTTGTATATATGTGAGTATGTCCGATTCTATGTTCCTTTATAACTCCTTAACCAATGGTCAGATTATATTATTTTTGTTGCACTAATCCGTGCTGAGGACAATTTCATGTAATGGACAGTCCCGGCATGGGTGGAATTTTTAGCCTCTAAATAGGTTTTCAATGGTCAGATTTTGACAAGACTCGTGTTTGCGTGAGTGTCACAGGCTATATATAAATCAGCATAATAGGCCATTCATTACGTCGGAAAAAACGAGTTAGAAATGCATGGGAACCGAGAAGGCTAACTTTTGCATATTCCGTGGAGGGGGTCTAGAAAAGCTTAACTTCACATTGTCGACCAAGATTTCCTATGTGCATTTTCCGCCATCTCGAAAAAAGGGTTAAATTCAGTTTTTTCAAAAATTACTCCATTCTCCGTTGAGATACAAATATTTTGATCCAATACTTTTTGGATTGCTTTTTTTACGATCTACAATTAAGAACCTTTACATTTTCACCTATCGTTCATCGTTATTGAGATATCGATCGAAAAAGCAGGAATTAGTTGCTCCGTTATTTGACTACATTGTAGTGGGCATACATGCAATCGAGTCGATATTGTATTCAACGACGACGACGATGATGATGATGATAATGATATTTCGACCTTTATTTCCTGCGGTTCAAGTGTCTCGAAGAGTCTACTGTAGAGGATTGTTTTCAGCCAAGACCATAAAAACAATGAAATGCATAAAAAAATGACCACCTTTAATTATAACTTATTACTACACAAAAAAAATTGTCTAAAAAATCTTATGTGTTTGATTCATAATTTGGTTGATTTTTTTCAGCGTAATATCCAAAAGTTAGCCTTCTCGGTTCTCATACATTTCCAAATGTATATTAACTGGACTATAAATCGAATAAAAAAATCGCTCAAAAAACAAAAATAAAATATAACCAATAACCCGAGCTGGCGATACCCAAATTCAACAATGTAACTCATTGGTACGTTGATACCTAGGTTGGTCTCGCCTGCTTAGTAGCGGGTTGAGGATTATTTTTTATTCAATAGCTATTGTGCTAAAAACTTGTTGCTAACAATGACTCACCCGCTTACAAAAAGCACAAGGGTATACTAAATCAAGTTGAAGGTAAAAGCTACGTTAATTAACACACCAAATGCAAATATAGGTCGAGCTGCACCCGCCGCGGCCTAGAAACGCCCTTAAATTTTATTTCAATAAAGGCAGAGGTACCATTTGCATGTGTACAGATAGCAGAATAAACTACTAATAAGTAGTATTTTTTTAAACTCAACTCAATGACACAACACAAATAACTTGTCCTGGTCCCAAACTAGGATATCCTGTGCTTTGGTAACCAGGCACAAACATTACAAACGTGGAAATCCACCTAGACTTTGTATAAATCAAGAACGGAGGTGTCCATTGGGAATCGAACTCATGACGACTGTTTTGGTAGTCAACCATATTAACCGCTTAACCAACTGGCAATGCGGCAGTTATTGAAATGAAATGACACAAAACCTAAAAACCTTTTCTTCAGTATCGTTAACTAAAATACATAAATTAGGTGCATTCCATAAACTTACGTCTGTATCCCGGATGACCCTTATAAACAAATGACCATGACCCTGATAAACCTCTTTCTAAAAATAAACCAAATTCAACAAAGAAAAGGTTTTGCGCTTTTAATTTTAAACTTTTTATACAATCTCAAAACATGAAAGATCATCGCGAGTCATTGAAAGATACTATAAGAGGCTTCTTGTTTATTGTTTGGATTTTCTTCTTCACCATCTCCTGTTTTCTATTTAGGTAAGTTGTAGTGCGGTTGAAAATATCAACCTTTAAATTTTGATTGCTAAGTCGTCCGTAACGTAATTGAATAGAGTGCATGGATGACATGGTTAAGGTGCTGTCGACAGCACAAAATTTGTAGCTTTGTTATAATGTGTCGGATTTGGGCATTTAGATATTTCTTCCAAGAATGTGTCGGATTTGGGCATTTAGATATTTCTTCCAAGAATGTGTCGGATTTGGGCATTTAGATATTTCTTCCAAGAGCCGCTTAAGGCTGTTCTTACGTGGAGCGTGCTGAATAGCTCGCACAATTTAACATTTTCTAATATTGTAACAATATGAGTAATTTTTTGATAAATTTTGTCTGTGGGTTTGATGCATAGTTAATTTACGGACATTTAAAACATTTTGGAAACAACATTTAATTTCGGAATCAAATTTTATCTATCAAAAACTTTGTAAATCTTATCTTAAGAAACATATGCCTTGAATTTTCACAATTGTATTGTCTATCAAACCCACAGACGAAATTTTTATCCAAAGTGTAGGTAGGTACTCATTTTATTACAATCACTGAAATTATTAAATTATGCGAGCGAGACCGCATGCTCCACGTAAAAACAGCCTTAAAATATGTGTTCTTGCTGTCTCTAGCAATGTTAATTCAATTATCGCTCTAACGACCATCATTGGCGTAGATAGGGGGGTGCCCACAGAACATGTTCTGTGGGGGTGTCGGGTGGCCAGTGTCCACCACAGAACATGTTCTGTGGGGGTGTCGGGTGGCCAGTGTCCACCCCAGAATGGTCTAGGCCCAAGGATGGTGCTTAACTGCACACACGCATTAGGATGGATGTGTCAAATTTACGGTTTTATTTATAAAAACATGATTTCTCAAAAACACTCATCAAAGACAGTTAAAATAATCTGTGGTTATGTTCTTTTTGTTGCAGTAACCCTTGCTGAGGACAATTTTTAAAATCTATTTAGAGGAAATGGAGTAACGTTATTCTTAATCCGGCGCCACACGGAACCATGTTTTTGGAATCATGTTTTTGTAAATAGGAGCGCTAGTTTTTAAGGGTCAAGGTCAGGGTACATAGAAACGTCGCACTTGTGAGGTTTTTATACCACATGAAGCAATAAACTAACTTGCGCTTGAAGGATTTTATTCCATTGCTGCTTCCACACCCAGGCTTCAAGAGGTATACAGTTTATTTTTTTTTTTAAACACTAATGATCATGTTGCCACAATCGTTTGGTACAATTTTATCGAAGGAGCGATTATGCCAACCTGAGTGCAACTCAAATATCAGTTCTTTTAAGCGTTCATGCCAAACTGAGTCCAACCTATCTACCGGTCCTTTTGAGCGATCACGCCAAACTAACTCCAACTCACCTATAAGTCCACCAGCCACCTTGACCTCTGGCTGCTGGACGATAAGGCACAATATTCCGTACACCACCAGAGTTATCATCGCCGCCGGAACCGGGGGGAACACCAGCCTCAACTCCTCGAACGGAACCTGGAAGCAGAGACTCTATGAACAATCACGACCAACTCTACCAAATTAATAGCGTGCTCGCTCTCTATTATGTTACAATGGTCCAAATACGAGGCTAAAAAGATACTACATCCTATATACGGTCCACTGTAGGGACTACAGGACTACAGTCTTATCCATCCTAAGGTTGTCTGGAAGAGATCGTTTTTAGCGATAAGACCGCCAGTTTTATACAATGTAACTTAGATTTATTTAAAAAAAAATCATGTATCTACAATGTATGGTGTGCAATTAAGAATATTAATCTAATCTAATCTTCTCTCAAAGAGAGAGTATGGGTATACTGACCATGCGTGCTCACCGCGGACAATGAGGAAAAAACCGCGGATTAACAATTTCAAGCACCGAGGCCGTGGGCTCAATGCCGGCATGTACCAATGACTTTGTTTTCCAAGTTATGTACAATTGTGAATGCGTAGTACCTAGGAAGTTATCACTCGAAAATATCGCCAGGAAACCTGAGTGCCTGAGGTGTTTACTTACCTCAGCGCTTGGGGCTAAGAAGATAAGGCAAAAATAGTTTATTGTTCAAAAAGAAAGTTCAGGTTTTTGCTACGAAATAACTCTACGTGTACGATAATTTTCAAAATTATCGGTCTATCTTACTGTTCCACATTCTGAAGGCTTATTCGCTGCTTTTTGACTGCTGACAGAGAGGTCGCGATTCTCATGACGACGAGCTATATGATGTACCTACCTTATGATGTAATCCATGGAACATGAAGTGCAGCTGCGTCAAGTAGATGTTGTTGCCAGGGTCGACGTGGAGCACGAACCGGTGTATGACGTACTCAACGAAAGGCCACGTGCAGATCCCTGTCACCACGTGGTACACGAATTGGAGGGTGGTCAGGGCGTTCGGCGGGCAGGCGTCTGGAAAGGAAGCAGAGGGGCTGGGACGGTTTTTGGTAGTCCTCAAGGATCACCAAATCGCGAAGGATTTTTAATGGTTTAACTGTCAATTCCTTGATAATTGAGATAGCAAATGTCAGGAGGATTTGGTGCGCGTAATAGAGGGGCAGGCCAGAATGTGATATACGGCTCCGTCGACGTCTTTTCATTTGCGGTAGGTACAGATTACGATGTAGGTATTGCAGCATAAAGTTTTTACACTTCTAAGCGTATTACATTATACAGCGCTACACTCTGTTACATTCTCCTCCGCTACACATTCTACTGGACTACATTCTGTTGCGCTACAGTACTTTGCTTGACTGCTGCTGTTGTTTTGCTTTGTTACACTCCTTTTACCTAAACCTGGCCTCGCCGCGCTCTTTCAACGGGTAGATATTCTGCAAATAAGACCAACCTCCGCACAGGACCAGCCTGGTGTAGCAGGCGTGCAGCAGCCACGCGATGAGCGGCAGCCACACGGCCGGCACGGCGTACCACGGCGTGAACGTAAGCAGCTCCAGCAGCGGGTTGCCGAACAGCCGGCAGCGCTTGAACACGGCCGTGTTCACCCACACGGCATAGTGCGGCTGCACCTTGTGAAGCTGCGCTACGATCGGCTTCGACCAGTCGATCCGCGCCTGCGAGGCGATGGAGAGATCTTTGAGGTGTTTTTCTATAATACCTCCATGTTGGCGAGATTTCGGGATTTGGACCCGCTCTACCGTCTTTTTGAGTTCCGTAGTCAACAAGCAATCATTATAGTTTCGCTATGTCCGTCCGTCTGTCTGTTAGCTCAACGACGATTAGTACTTGAAAGCTGAAATTTGACATAGGTATAGGTACATATTAATAACACCGACAAAACGGTAGAATAAAATTAAAAAAAAAAACGGCCAAGTGCGAGTCGGATTCGCGCACGAAGGGTTCCGTACCATTATCTATACAGCATTAGACACAAATATCGAGAAAAAACGGCAAAAAATCGCGTTTGTTGTACGGGAGCCCCCTTGAATATTTATTTTATTTTTATTTAATTATTTATTTTTGAAGCGAATATAGAACTAAATATTCTGTGAATATTTCAAGCGAATACCTGTTGCCATTATTAATATCGAGCAATCGTTGGTTGTAATGGGAGCCCCCCCTTAAATATGTATTTTATTTTGTTTTTAGTATTTGTCGTATTTATTCAACTGCCTAGCTATCACGGTTCATGAGATACAGCCTGGTGACAGACAGACAGATAGACAGACGGACAGTGAAGTCATAGTAATAGGGTCCCGTTTGGCACTCTTTAGGTACGGAACCCTAAAAAACGTACCTCCTCTACGCCTAAATTAAGGATTCAATTTCTCATCTATCCTATAATTTGGGATGTCGTGGTTTGGTCGTTTACGCCCAAATATTGTGGGTATAGGAAAACCATTTTTCGATTCAGAGATCCGTTTTGTTAGAATCGAGCGTCCCTGTGGGGTATTCCCATAATCTCTTTTTGATTGTATAGTGCGGGGTAGTTGTAAGGCTCTCTGGAAATTAAATGGCGCAGCATTCGTATCGGCTCTCCGTATTTTATTCAGTAAATCGCCTGGAACCCGAAGATTTTACAGTGGCGACGAGGATAAAGTACACTGAACAGTCAAGTTGTGCGTGCAGAGTGTTTGTTTGTTCGGAACTATGTCGGTTGGCAAATTGGGCGAGTTCGACGTGGGCGGCGCCGCGTGGTCGGCATACGAAGATAGACTGGAAATGTATTTTAAAGTCAATAAAGTGGAGGACGACATGAAGTTACCTACGCTGATCGCGATAGGGGATGAAGCCTACGAATTGTTGGTGAACTTGGCGTGTCCTGAGAAACCATCAGCCTTAACTTACACACAGGCGTGTGGCATGTTACGTCAGCATTTGCAACCGTCACCGTCCATCTGGGCCGAAAGGTTTCGGTTTAGACAGAGAAGGCAAAGTCTAGGTGAGAATATTGCGGCCTATGTCGCGGCCCTAAAGAAAGCCGCTAGATTCTGTAAGTTCGAAGCTAACCTAAACAGCAATCTACGTGACCAGTTCGTCTGCGGACTGAGGAGTGACGTTATTCGCCAGCGCTTGTTTGCAGAGAATGAAGACTTGACCTTCACAAACGCGGTGAAATTGGCTTCATCGCTAGAGGCGGCGGAGATCAACGCAGCGGCAGTGGAGCCGGCAGCGAGCGGCGACGGGTCGGTCGCGGCGAGCCTCAGCAACGTACACGCGCTCCAGCTAGACGGGCGCGAGCGGCACGCTCGGGCTTAGGCCCTAAGAACTTCGAAATTTCTACTAACGAAGGTACCCAGTTGCACCATAGACATGTAGACCAGTTAAGACGGAGATCAAGGAGCTCTCTTGTTTGTCCCGCGAAGGACACACAAGAGGGTTCGGGTTCAAGTTCTTTTGTTTCGCGAAGCCCGGTTGCGGTAACAGCTGAGGCCGGGTTAACGGTTCGTCCTTCAACGGGTGGGGCTGGGTCGGAGGAGTGTAGCAGGCCATCGGTGTCACCGGCGCGGAGCCCTGGCGGGCCGCAACGGCAGGATAGCACGCTATCCCCTGTTCAGCCTGACGCAATGGAATACACGGAACCCTCTCCCATCGGTGCGCCGGCCCAACCGACCAACCGGCCCAAGCGGGCTTGTAACATGAACAAATGTCCTAGATATAAGTTCTAGAATAAGTTTTTTTTTGGCAAAACTAAATAAAATTATATTCAGCTTTGCATATTTGAGCTACAAATTTTGTTGTATTTGATTTGTAGATTAAGTGTAGGGGATTGTGGGGTATTCACATAATCTCTTTTTGATTGTATAGTGCGGGGTAGTTGTAAGGCTCTCTGGAAATTAAATGGCGCAGCATTCGTATCGGCTCTCCGTATTTTATTCAGTAAATCGCCTGGAACCCGAAGATTTTACAGTCCCCTCCGTTAAAAAGAAAACTATCGCGGCTAAGTAGGCTTCACAAGTTAGCGTGTAATAGTCGACCCAGAGTGCCGGCTTAATCCGGCGCGGGGCCTGTAGCAAATTTTAGCAAGGGGCCCTTGGTTTGCTTTGGGTTAGCAAGTGTTTGGTATGCAATAAAACAAAACTGACAAATAAAGCTATACACCTAATACCAATCTGAATATGATACCAATCGTTTGCAGTTCGGGGGCCTGAAAAGCTAAGATACAGATCTTTTGATCTAGTTTAGGCTCCAGGCTTTCCACAAATAGTACATTATTTTGCTGTGTCATTTATTCAGTGTTTTTTTTTATATATGCGAAAGTATTCTGTGGACAGAAAAAACAAATATCTTATCTTATGAAGAAAGATAATATTTTTCTTGAAAATTAATATTTTTTTACGGTCACAAATCGGGGCCCCCAAATGCGCGGGGCCCGCAGTAATTGCTACTCTTGCTACGTGGTTAATCCGCCGCTGAGTCGACCAACTTATAAAATGAAAAAAACGTACAAATTCCATTGAAAATTACTTTGATAGAGTTTTTAGTTGTCTAAATCAGGTTAACTATCTGCTTTAACTAAAATAAAAACCTATTTTCAGTTAAAAACCCTCCTCCTACGGAACCCTTACCCTTGCATGTGGCCCGACACGCACTTGGCCGGTTTTAATTAATTTATTATGGAGCTTCCACACAACACAGTCCCTTGTGGGTCCCAAACTAGGATGCCCTGTGCTGTGGTAACCAGACAAGGACATCACAAATACCGTAAAACACCCGGAGTATGGTCATTCAAGTGTTGAGGTGGCCTCCAGTGGGAATCGAACCCTATTTTGTCAAAATCTATTTTGGAGTTAACCGATAGACCTACGAGCCAGTCAAAAAAACCTATCTATCTAATACCTTTAAACGAGCAATTCATATTCATATATAATTATATATGAATATGAATTGAATATAGATTGATTATTCTATCACACAATCTTGGACATTATGGGCGGTATGCACCTATTTGATGTAGGTACATGCCGTACCTTGCATACATGCACTTTATTTTATGTTATGTTCGATTTTTTATGTGTTTTTTTTTTGTACTTTTGTGTGTGTGTAATGTAAATAAATGTTTTATCTATCTACATTTATTTATACTTGCACACACAATTATTTATGATTATTTTATGATTAGGTACTCAATTTATTGTGATTCAGCTTATTAGCCATTTGTATTCACTTCGCCTGTTCGAAGTATGAATAATGAAGATAGTAGGGGTTAAAGTATGAAATTGCCGTTTTATTGCAATAGGTTCTTTGAGTTGACATAGAATCTTCATGGTTTGAGGTTTTCGAATGAAACTTTTTTCAAATGGTTTCTATGATGTTCTTTTTTTAAAAAATGTGAAACATTTGAATATCGACTTTCAATTGTTTTTGTTATTCAATTTAGACAAGAAAGATGGATACTGCGAAAATTCGAGTGATTATGAGGCACCCATTTTTCGTATTTTTTTATTTTATTGATTTGACGCAAGTGAGTCAATATTGTGGGTAAGGTAACGTTAAACCATGACGCTAATTCCTGGGTAGTTTCACTAGGGTCGGCTTCCACTATCTCTCTTAATTCATCGTTATTCACCTGTGTGGGCGGTCTTCCTCGTGGTCAAAATTTCCATCACGAAAGCGTTTAAACCAAAATCGCACGGTGCGTTCATTAGTAGACCCCTCTCCAAACGCAGCATTGATATTGCGGGCTGTTTCTGCCGCGTTAGTTCCGCGTCGGAACTCGTATTCAAAAATCACTCGAATTTTCGCAGTATACATCTTTCTTGTCTAAATTGAATAAGAAAAACAATTGAAAGTCGATATTCAAATGTTTCACATTTTTTAAAACAAGAACATCATAGAAACCATTTGAAAAAAGTTTCATTCGAAAACCTCAAACCATGAAGATTCTATGTCAATTCAAAGAACCTATTGCAATAAAACGGCAATTTCATACTTTAACCCCTAATATTATTATTATCGTCCTATTTCCGCGACATTTTATTTTTTTCTTTTTATTAATCAATTTCACTGATTATTTATCCATATTTGACATGATCACACAAATTTAATTTACTATTAATCAATTAAACAACTTATCTATACTTATATTTTATTTATTTTATTTTATTCTTAAAACCAACAGCGTTACAGAGTTTCATAACTTAAAGTAATGTCTAATAAGTAAGGCCAATAACAGGTTCAACTATTTAAACTGATAGTAAACTTGTCGTAAGCTTAGCGCTAAACGTGAGTGAGCTTCGGGCCGACCCCACCAAACCCGTGCGAGTCTCAGACCGGGTACGAAATTAACCCCGGACCAAGTAATAGAGGTCAAAACTCACCCGGGCCAATACCAGGCAATCCCGGTAGTATCGGCCCCAAATCCATTAAACTTTTATTATAATTATTTTGCCATTATATACATTCTTTTATTTATCGGGCGGACTCAAATGAAAATATATGATATTGTAATATAATAATAGTACTAATTTATTTTAAATGACAAAATATAATAACATTGCCAAATATGTGATAAAAAAGGAAACGGAAATAAATAGAATAAGAAATAAATTTAATCTTAATAGCAGCGTGTTTAGAAAAAACTGAATATTTATATAAGTATAGACATACATAAATTGAATATATTAAGGACACAAGAGGGTGAAGAAATGTGAACACTTTTTTGTAATTTTAAGTAACGTATCCGAGTTCCGTGTGACGCCGGATTAAGAATAGCGTCACTCCATTTCCTTCCGAGGATGTCGTAGAAGGCGACTACGGAAATCAATTACCAGGAGACGGGCAGCAGCGTCTTCCTGAGATTCCAACCGCATACTGCGATTGCCAACCCGCCTGTCAAGCGTGTCCATTATGGCAAATCCCTTCATGGTTATCAAAACCACGAAGGAGGCTTATGTCCTGCACTGGGCGCCAAATGGCTGATGATGATGAAGTAACAAATCATAATATTGCTAAATAATTTAACTTATTATATTTACCTAAATATACTACCCACAACATCTCCGCGCAATGGATATAATATATCTCCCCGAACCAGCGTTATTTTATAGATGTTTTTCAAATATACGGTATACCTACGGCAGGGTTTCGACTACCGTATCCCGTATCACTAAATACGGCATTTCGAGTTGAACATGGCCCTCCAAGCTTAATAAAATACAAAACCGGTCAAGTGCGAGTCGGAATCGCGCACGAAGGGTTCCGTACCATCTATATCACATTAGACAAAGATCTAGACAAGATAGATTAGGTTCATTGAGAACATCGCCATCTATAGGAACCAACAGGAAGCGTATAACATTGACATTTAACGACATGACACCGGCGCTGTGAAGTTCACATAGATGGCCGCTAGATGGCGAGCGCTGTCTTTACAACGTTTGTTGTATGGGAGCCCCCATTAAATACTTATTTTATTCTGTTTTCAATATTTATTGTTATAGCGGCAATGGAAATACATCATTTGTGAAAATTTCCCCTTGCTCTTTGTATATAACTGAGTTACATTACTACCAATGTATAAAGAAAAAATATTACAAGTACAAGGAACAGTTATTTCTTTGTACAAAACCGGGCTATGTAGGAAGAATATTTACCCCCGTGTACATAACTGTCATTGTAACTGGTAATGTGCAAAGAAGGTCGGTTTCTTGGTACATTACCCACTTTTGTAGGAAGAATATTTTTTCTTTATACATTGCTAGTAACTCAGTTATGTATGAAGAGCAAGCGAAAATCTCTACTGTCTCGCTATCACGGTTCATGAGATACAGCCTGGTGACAGACAGCCAGACAGACAGACGGACAGTAGGGTCTTAGTAATAGGGTCCCTTTTCCCCTTTTGGGTACGGAACCCTAAAAAATACTACAAACGAAAGTTAAAAATATCTGAATTAGAATCGCACTGTGTCAGACATATGGCCAAGGCATTACTCTCGGGGATTCCCCCAAGAGCGTTTTCTGTTACGGAAATAAATTGAGCATATCATGTTTCATATATTCCATTGGTCTGTGAGAAATGAAAACCTACATGACAAAGTTTGCTCTTGACGTATTGTTCTTACCGCATAGTAACGCAGATTGCGAGAGAGTTTTCAGCGAAGTTACATGAAGACTAAATTGAGAAATAAGTTAATAACATCAACAGTAAGCGGAGCTCTCTTAGGGCAGGTTTCTGAACTGAATTTCACTAAGTAACGTTCTGTCACGCTCTTCTCTGAGAAATTCTAAGAGACAGCACTACAGTTAACTTTTACTTAGCAAAATTCTCAATTCAGAAACTGGCCCTTAGCCAAACAAGCTATTAGAAATCAAGGCGGTGTTGCACAAACTTTCAGGTGTCAGCAGATACGCGTGTTAAAATGAAAAGCAAAGAAAAATACTCATTGCACAAGCATGAGATTGATGTTGTGGAATCTATTCGAAACCTTTATGGCGAACAAAACATGGTTTTTGTGTTTTAATTAATTAAAAAATAATACGGCAGATTTGCGTTTTTATAGGTACCTCAATACGGCATCCCAGATTTTGACAATAATAACACTGCCCCGAACCCTGCACGCCGCCTTTACCACCTACCTGGTGGTACTGACATAATACCAGCGCTGGAGTAGCTCGCTTCTTCAGCACATGCTGAATCAGTACCATTTTGCATTTGCGGCACCCACAGCAATATTATGTGTGTCGCATCTATTTGATGTAGGTACATACAGTACCTTGCATCATTGCTCGTTGTAATACGTTGGATTCTCAGAACATAAATTCTGAGGTTGGATTTGTTATGTTTGTCTCTCTTGTGTTCACATTTAAGTGTGTGTGTGTGTGTGTGCAAGAGTAAATTTAATAAATTATTTATCTATCTATCTAAATCGAAACCTGTACTTATGTAGGTAATATTTCATGACTAGTATAGAACCGGACTACAAATAGCCGTCTCTCACTTGAATTGAAAAACTCTTTATTGCAAACAAAGGAATTTGTACAAAGGAGAGCTTAATACCTACTCAGAAGGAAGGGGTAGTAGGTACCAGGAATGATTTATTGCAAAAAATACGTAAAATATAAAAAAAACAAGTTAGTATAGCAAGTTATATATATCAAATACTTACACCTAGAATACAAACATCAGTTCTAAAACAACAGGGATATGTCGTGCCGAAATCGATCTTATCTCAGCCACACCAATAACTAACGCAAGCCGTAATCTCCGCACCTAAACAGATAGACAAATACCATCGGTGTTAGGTATTTATAAAACACTCCTCAGATATAAACTTTTCCTCTTTATAAAATTATCATATGAAAAGAAAACAGAGGTCGTGGATGGAATCCCCTAGAGCCGTCGTACTTTCTTTTTAAATTTAGGTTCACATAATATCACGCAGTGCAGGTTAAATGGATTCGGACCTCCTAAAACCATAACTAGTTTATCTCGAGGTCCGTGTCGTCATATCTTACATTACACAATGGTAACATTAACACGAAGGCCGACTTGCGCAACCTCCCAAAACGTCACTGAAGTCGCCATTTAGATCGAATTTTCTATGAAGAATTTTAGTTAAGTGCCACGCCTAAGAAAGCAGCGCAAGTCATCCTAAAGACTAGAGTAAGCGAGTTAATTGGCCAAGAAAGACAAAGGAGCAGTTGGGGGGTATTTTATCATTTGCCCACATTCCTTGACTTGTACAATGGCCTAATAGGTATACGCGTGCAGTACGTTACGTGGATATTAGTGTTGCCTGTAGGTACTATGAACATGGGAAAGGCCCAACGCACGGTTGGAAAGAAAGCATTTCCAGGGTTTACTGATGAAGAGCTAGTTCGAACCGGATACACTGTGGGTACTATTATGTACATAGTATTAGTGTGTAAGCTCCTTCACGAAAATGCTATGTAAGCTTTTTACCCATAACACACCAGTTGACTACTGTCCTCTGACAACATAACATTGTATCACTATTGTGGAATAAATGTAGTGAAAATTACATCGGTTTAGTACTTCTTCTTCTGTCAACTCCAACTACATAACATTAACAAAATACTGTGCGGACAGTCAAACAAACACACTGAATCCCATCGCTGACCTTCGAACACAGTATCTAGCTAGCCAGTGGTGCATGGTACATGGTCTGCCTAGATACATGGCCACTTCCCTCTCAAATCAACCCTCCTAAAAATGTTTCTAAGTTATCACTCAATTCAATAGGACCAATCAATCAATTCAATCAACATTGAAGAGTCTTCAAATGGATCCTATTGAATTGAGTGATAACCCAAAAAAAATTGTTGCACTGCAATAAAATAAAGCCCTGCGCTACGCGTCTTCATCATCATCATGCCAAGCGTGGCGATTATGGCAAAACTCCCCATGGTTAGGAATGATCATCATCAGCCATTTGACGCCCACTGCAGGACATAGGCCTCCTTCGTAGTTTTCATATACATGAGGGGTTTTGCCATAATCGCCACGCTTGGCTGGCGGGTTGGCGATCGCAGTATGCGGTTGGAATCTCAGGAAGACGCTGCTGCCCGTCTCCTGGTAATTTATTTCCTTAGTCGCCTTGTACGACATCCACGGAAGGAAATGGAGTGACACTATTCTTAACCCGGCACCACACGGTTTCGGGTTCTAAGGGTTCACGGTTCTAAGTTATCACTCAATTCAATAGGACCCATTTGAAGACTCTTCGACATTAATGGGAACACAAAAAAATTGTTGCACTGCAATAAAATAAAGCCCTACGATACGCGTCTAAACAGCTCTAAAATAGATTTTCCACAACAAAATAAAGCTTCACGGTCTTATTAATAAAATCAAAATTCCTTAAAGGACTCCTCAGATGCATTAAAATAGTCTGTTGAAAGGGAAAGACGTGACCGGAGTGTTTAGAGGGTTTAGAGGTTTTTTTTTTAATAGATAAGGGCCCTCGCCCACGGCGACTTTTTGTAGCGATGCAGTAGCGATGCTGTCGCGCGTTCGCATCGATACAGTCGCGATGCGGGCGCTAGTTGTGTGCCCTCGCCCACCGTAAACACGTTTCAGTCGCGATGCAAACGCGATACCGTCGCGCTTCTGTCGCGATGCAAATGCGATTCAGTAACGGAACCAAAATGTCTCCGATCGCTACAGTTGCAAGATGGACTCCGTTGGACCGATGGACAACAGCACTCTCGATGTCTCTGTGTTGCACTACTCATGCGCCACCCTTCCTCCGTTCTCCTCCCGATGTCTTCCAATACGCTCACGCGTTTGCATCGATACAGTCGCGATGCTGTAGCGCGTTAGTAGCGCGTTGGCATCGCTTCTGCAGCGCGTTGCAAATGCGACTAACGCGCATTCGTAGAGATGCAGTTGCGTGTTTACGAAACGCGCGACAGCAGCATCACTACAAAAAGTCGCCGTGGGCGAGGGGCCTAACACCGTATGTGTTTCGAATACAATCCCGGCCCAGTGCGAATCGGTTTCCGTACCACGTCGATTGAGTACTATTGAGTTCCGTACCACTTTATAAGCATAGCTGGGCACAAACTCGTTAATCCGTTAATCGTTAATTAACGGAGTTAAGATTTTGACTAACGGATTAACATTTAAGTTAACTTTAAAAAATGTTACGGGCTTGTTAACTTTAAATTTCCTCAAGTCCGTTAATCGTTAATCCAGTACCTACCATTTACTGAAAATATACCGCACGCAATGCGCCGCACCGTGAAAAACGTTCTGATAAGTACGTTCGGGCCGCTAGTCAATCGAAACTAGGTATCTAGGTACATGTATGTCTTGCCAGCGCGTTTGAGTGAGAAACCTGGGAAGAAATTTGATACCTATGATTTGTTTCATTAGGTACTTAGCGCCGGCGCTAAGAGTGATGAGTATTTTCTTTTTGTCAAAAACATGGTTGCTAATTGGTAGAAAATGAGCCTCGATTAACTCGATTTCAGACGAGAAGTTTAACATTATTAATGTGCATGAAGGAGAATATCCGCATTATGCCAGATGACTAAATAACACACTATTCATGACTTTTTTTTGTTCCTAACCCAGAACCCAAACCAGCAGTTTTTATAACTAAATGAACAACTCAACGATATAAAAATGCGATTTTTATCACATGTTAACGGATTCACGATTAACGTTAACTTGCGTGAAATCTTCCGGAATGTAACCCTTTAACGTTTAACGAAGTTAACTATTTTAGTAAGTGATTAGCTATTAACGAACTTAACTATTTAATCAACGGTGCCAGTATGTATATAAGTAACTAGCAGTGCCCGCGACTTCGTCCGCGTGGTAGTTGAATAAGAAATAAGAGTTGAAAGAATTTTTGAAATCGGATTACTAGTTTCGAAGATTACGGTCTACATACAAACTCACAAATATGTAAGTTTGTGTTCTTCTATTCTCGACTGCCTCGTTGCTTTACTACTAAAATGGATGTGGGTTCCATTCCCACTGGAAGCCGTATGTCGACTTGTACATGTACAGTACAAATGGCCTCACTCTGGTTGTATTGCCATGGTTGTGATGTCCTTGCCTGGTTAGATAGGTACCATAGCACAGGGTAGGTATCCTAGTTTGTGTTGAATAATTAAAACCGGCCAAGTGCGTGTCAGGACACACGCTGTGTAGGGTTCTGCAGAACTAGAGGTTTTTGATAGATATTAGGATTTTTGGAACTTGGGATTGGTTTATTTATTTATTCAGTTCGGGCCCTTTAACGGGTGTCCGAGTCACACTTGACCGGGTTTTATTATTATTATTATTATACTATAGACAGTGCGCCATAATCACACTAAATTTGACATGTTTCTTCACAGTTAGCGAGTGGTAATACAACGTCACAAATGCTGGTTGGTTTTCCACGGTCGTTGGTACCTCCAATTCTTCCAAGAACTCAATCTCCTCGAGACCCCGACTAGACTCCTCCTTGGTCAAGATCCTGCCGTTAGCACTGACTGCACCGGTTATGCTCGCATCACCATCACTGTCTGGTACCCTGAAGTCTTTTAACAAGTGATAGGCCCCGTTACTGTGCCTGAACTTTTCCATAGCATTATTTATGGACTTGTCTTTGTAATGCCTCAACGTGTTAACCCCACCCGGGTGGTGTTTTAAAAACTTCTTTATGTCATAGTCTTTTCCGTCGAATTTCACTTTGAATCCGTCGTTAGCCATAGCAAAGGACGCGCCCCGCGCAGTCAACGTTCTTCAGTGGACTGACGGACGTTATCTTTATCAGCTACCGTAGCGCGTGAGATACACCCAGGTGGTATCAACTTGAACCTATGTATTATTTAGCTAGATCGATCGTCGAATTTGCAGGAAAAAATGGCAGGCCATGACAATAACATCCAGCGAATCATGCAATTATCGCGCGATATCACTCGTAGCGATTCATAAGCAGCCTATATACGTCCCACTGTAGGGCACAGGCCTTCTCTCAGAGAGAGAGAGAGAGTATGGGCTCAATCACCACGCGTCCCCACCGCGGATTGGCGATTTCAAGCGCTGAGGTATGTGAATAGCGCAGACACCCAGGTTTCCTCACGATGTTTTCCTTCACCGCTTCTCAGCAACTCGTAGCTATGCCACTCTCTAACTTTGAAGGAAAACATCGCGAGGAAACCTGAGTGTCTGAGGCGTTCACATACCTCAGCGCTTGAAATTGGTAATCCGCGGTGGGCATGACTCTCTCTATACGACTATAGGCAATATAAAATGTCATGATTCGCTGAAAATATAGAACAAAAACCGGCCAAGTGCGTATCGGGGCGCGCATTATGGGGTTCCACAGTTGGTCGTCAAAATATACAAACTCATCATCAACCCATTATGTCCCCACCGAGGGGCACGGGTCTCTTCCCTGCGGAAGGTATAGGCCATACTCCACCACGGGGGCCAAGTCCGGATTGGTGGAGGCTTGTAGACTAGTGGCTCGTCTACTGTCAGAAGTTGTCAAGCCGCCCTAAAGCCTCTGACTTGGCTTAACGACTGCCATCTATCGACGGCAGCCGGCACACCCTGGATACAAACTCGTACGAGGTTTTTTATTGATATTAGAATTGTATTTTGCTTATAGTAACTGTATGCTTTTCACAAGTAACACATTCGTAGGACACATCCTACACTGGGATGTATAGGCAATATAAAATGTCATGATTCGCTAAAAATATAGAACAAAAAACCGGCCAAGTGCATGTCCACAGTTGGTCGTCAAAATATACAAACTCTAAGTTCGTACGAGGTTTTTTATTGATATTAGAAATGTATTTTGCTTATAGTAATTGTATGCTTTTCACAAGTAACACATTCATCAAATTAATTTTCAATTGAATTTAGGTACCTATACGAAGTTTTCGTTTCAGAAGATGGTTAACTGTTACGCGCTAATTTGTAGAGTCTACTTAGCCGTGATAGTTTTCCTTTTAAGTTTAGGTATAATATTATGTGCTACTGCCACAGATATAGATAAGTACACATAATATTTTCTCGTTTCCTAACCGTTCAACCGTTCAGCCGGTTCATCACAGCATCGAACTCTCGCGGCATCGTAGATTCCAGTTTTGTACGTAGCAGAACGTAACAGTCCTGTTGAGATCCCCCTAATTGCCCAAAATCCCAAACATAAATACACCTACATTTTAGAGTTGTCAAGATGTTAAAACTTTTATTCGATAGATTTTTTTTCCGGGGCGTGTAGTTCGAAAACGATTGGAAGTTCGAAAAAAATGTTCTGCACATCTGCAAAGTTGTAGAGAATTTCATGAGCTTTCATTTATTAAAATATTTTTTCTCTACAAAGCACCATTTTCGAGATATAAGCGGAAAACCCGAAAATGGGACCTTCCTACGTGGCTCACCTCCTACACATTAGGACTTTTAATTTAGTATGTTCACTCCCTAAGCACCCTGCACAAGTTTCTAAAGGAATCGTATTTAGTTATCGAATAAGCCTTAACATGACACCCAGAGTTGCCACCCGTCCCAATTCTGCCGGGACAGTCCCGATTTCGATGATGTCCCGCGTCCCAACAACCTATCAGTTTTATCCCCATTTTTGGTAATCACACGCGATGACGAGACGACACGACCACGGCTCACGCCTCACGTGAGCCGTGGTCGTCGTCTCGTCGTGCGGCCCGCAGCAATACAAAATATTCGTAGAAAATTAAAAATACAAATTCAGAAAGCTCTTTTATTTTTCCTTCAGTTAAATGGTTTGGTTAGATCCTAACTTCGATTGTCTCTGATGACCGACCGATTGTCCCAATTTTTTTCCCTAAAGGTGGCAACCCTGGACACCTCACGTAAATAAATTGGTGCCATGGACTACCTAACTGTTACCTGCAATCATTATAACGTCACACCTAAGCCTGTGCCCACTTTCCCCCTATAAGACAGGCCCTTCCATGTTCTTTAGATGACAACAAATCTACTGGTACCCGATCGGTCCTATTCCACTCTACTAGGAACATAACTTTATACACCCTGACTTAATAAATTATCAATTAGTATAGGTAATAAGTACAAACATGGCATAGACATTTCATAATTTATTGACTTCATAGGCAATCTTGTAATACCTTACAGGTGTAAAATTAAAGCTAATGTTATCACAGTTGACCACAGGTTTCTGGGAGAATCTGTCTCTCATGTACAACAAACATGCTGCCACAAATTGTCTTTTCTCCTTTAAAATATTAATTTGTGCTGATATTTGTGACTGTAGTAGTTTACTATCAAATAGTTTAAACATTTTATCACTGTCAAATGACTTAAAAGGGCAACCCCCTTCTGAGGAAGCATTGCTGGTGCCCTGAATTCTTTGGCAACTGACAGATGTGTAGCTTTTCCTTGCACCTTCAAGGCCATACATGTGTCGTATACCATAAATGAATTTCTTCTCATCTTTTTCCCAGTGATGACAACATGAATGGCCTCCACTGGGAGCCTGTCCATACTCTGCGCTCCAGAAATTGATAGCCTCCTCTACAGGCATGCCAATGTCTTTTAAAAACAGGCTGTAGTGAAACCTCTGTTCATGAGATAGTCTATGCTTGTCTCGTAAATTGAGGTGAAGATTTAACATGCATAATGGAAAGAGTTTGGAGCTGCTATCAACATCTTTACTCAGAAGTGTGTTTTGAGCTGCGTTTGTGAGTGTAGATGCATAGTTTTGTTTCTTTATCTTACCTATTAATTCAGTTATTCTGGGGTCATGCTTCAGTGCTTCTACATTAACTTCGTTGACTTGTTTCTGTAGGTTCTTGTGAAAAAGTAATAAAAGAAATTGCTTCCATTTGCCGCATGGTACTGTGGCTATTCCATTGCTCAGTTCCAATTGTCTTTTGGCTATGAAGGGAAGACAATGCTTGAAGTTCAGTCTAATACTATAAATTGAGCATAAGTTATCATGTGATGCAGTAATATGCTGAGCAATGTCTTTCAGCATTAAATGTCTGCATAACACTTGTAGGGGTTCGATATACAAGGGTAAAGCTTCAAACTTCTTGATGTTGCGGAGTAATTTTTTCGCGAAACACCGCATGTCGTAGGCTGTCAGCGCGGCCAAACGATGATTGAAGAGCCCTAACTCAGCATTCACAAAAAACTGCGTGAAACTTCTCTCGTCGCAGAGAATCATCGCGATGCAGAGCATATAATGTCCCACGTTGTCGTAGACGCTGCCTTCCATCACATATTCATTGAAAACACTTGTTTCAGCCTTGTTTATTGCGACCAAAAACTCGATCCTTTTGAAGATTATTGTTTCTAGCAGATGGATGGGCATGTCTCCTTTCACGGGGCTCAGGTAAAAGAACGACATTGTTCAGCATTGCCTAAATAAATGCAGCGATACTTTTAAATACAAATAGTTTCATCAAGTTTGTATCTTGCATAGGCATTGAGTTTTGTTTACTGTTTTTGTCAATTCAATTCTGCTTTATGGACTCACTGCACTAATTATCCAGTACAATTTCGCCAATGTCATGTGTTAGGCAAGAAATAGCCAATTAAATGAACATTTATCTAAATACCTATCGAAAATTAATCACACAATGTGAATCCGAATCCGAAGTCATAAAAACTTCACCTTTGTCTTTTTTGACAGTTAGATCTTTTTTTTTTTTTTTTATAATAGGTTTAACGGCTCTGGATACTAGTCCTTTTGAGCCTGACAGTTAGATCCATTCCACAGAGTAGATGTGTTTAGATGGCCACAAGCGGTCATTTAGCCTAGAAAAATAGAAACACCTACAGTATGTAGTGATTGCGTTAGTAAAATGTATTCTTTAACGTAAAACCGGACAAGTGCGAATAGCACTAGCACCCGTAGGATTTCGAACAAACAATTATTACAAACATTACTTTGCACTTTAAAAGTATGTACTCCTGTTCAAACTAACGGCATAGTTTGTAATCTCTTTTTTACTTGATATAAAGTACTAGTTACCATTTTTCAGATTTTCGTTTATTGTGTCATAAGATCTTGCTTCTCGCCAAAATTAATCATTTTAGATCAAAAAGATCTTAATAGGATGGAAACATAAACATAGAAGTGATCCTTTAAGCGTAGAGATTTTTCTTTTGAGGTACGGAATCCTAGAAAAACCTAAATTATGGATTTCATTATCATGTTATTTTTGGTGAAGAGTGAAGTGAATCGATTAATCATGTCCAAAACGAACATCTTGATTCCTAATCCACAGACTAGAGCGCAGTATCTCTATAACATGTATTCTAATGTATGTGCAAACGTGACGTTTTGTTCTGTCTGACATAATGTGCGTGAAGTCTACACCATGAATTTTGGGTGGCTTGAAAACCATAGCAAAATGAACGTACTTTAACAATAGCTACTATCGAATATACTAGATTGTTTTTTTATTTAAGGCGCTTCAAAAATATCTCGACACAAACATGAATCTATTAGAACCCCAGAAAACCCCAGGTCTTGGATGTTTACATGTTTGTGATGTCGTTGTTTCTGGTTCGTTGTCGTTGACACAGGGTATCCTAGTGTGGGGCCAGAAGCAATGTATGTGCCTGTATGTAAATGTTTATGTTTATGTTCATTAGTACCAGCCAAAGAGAGTAGTGCGTGATTGCCGTGGGTCCGCAGGTCATTGTTCTGATAGACGCCAAAGGTGGTATTAATTGTACTCGCATTTTTTTAAACAACATTTCTCAACTCGAAACAGGATTTCGCAAATATTTTTTTTATTTACGTCTATATTTAAAAGTAATGGTGTAAGTAAAAGCTATTTTTAATTACCGCGCCTTTTAAAACACCCAGATTTCAGCGTGTATAAAGCTTGTTCAACTGCCGCTGATGGCTATTTAGACACTTCTCATAAAACATGAAATATTATTGCCAGCACGTGCTAGCAAGATAATTAAGTGGGTCCGACAGATAGTATCCGACAAATAACTTAAACAAAAGAAGAGAGCCCCCTCACGAGTTATTTCGAAACCTAAATTGAAGCGCCATCTCTTATTAAGTGACCGTACTAAAATGCATATTTAAATACCTATAGCTAGATACGTGTCCTATCGGTACCCCTATATGTAGCTATAGTACAGCTAGGCTCTTATAGCACGTTTTGCAGCTGTTTATTTATATCTGAGATTATTTTGCCATGCTTATCAAAATAATCACAGATAAAATAAGCAGCTGCAAAAACCTCTATAAGAGCCTACCCTGAGAATATGTAGTTGAAGCAAATTTTATATATTATGTAGGTAAATAAAGAGGTTAGTGCTTTATTTTAACTACTTTTATTATCTATGCGTGTCATGTTTGTCAATGTCTTGACATTGAAAATAAAAAAGCAGCTTGCGAAAATGTGTTATTTTAAAAGTGAAGAAATGTTAATTTAATTGACGAAATATTAGCTGAAAATGTTGTTTCTCTTTTCAGGTAAGATATAAGTTTAGTTTTGTGTAATTATTTTTTTGCAATTCTTGTGTTATTTTTGGGAATTAAAAAATATTTCTCTTTTCAGAGCAACAGTTACATTACAGTTTTATTTCAATAATATAATAATAGGCATATTATATATATAAAACCAAATTTTACTTCAGCTATACGCAGACTGGGATTCAATGAAAAGAATTTATTAACAAACAAGTATATATTTAATTTTTTGCTTTGTTAAGTCTGTGTTTATTCGTCTCGTCGTCACCATCATATTGTGTGTTCATAAAGGATTTTCCAATGTCTTATAGTATTCTGTCCAATTCGTTGAAAAATAAACCATTGCTTCAGTCAGTTGTTTTATTCAGTACCTTACATTTTGTCACGACACATTGGTCTTCAATGCGGACACTCTAATGCATTTTGGTTCGGGAAGTTATGAAGAGGGATGGCACCTGAAAAAAAATGGTCAGTTTAGTTTAAAAGCCTTGATCAGAAAATTATTGGCCGATGTTTGAGTTGATGATGCAAAAGGTCTCAAAAATATGAGTGTCTAACTAACTTTTACAATGTTAGGTACTCTAAAAAATATGTTTTCGCCTTAATTTATACGAAGTAAAGCCAATTCAGACATAATATCATTACAGTTAGGGTATTTTAGCTATTAAATAGTTACCTAAAATTAAAAGTATCAAATACTAAAAGCAAATTATTACTCACTTCGAAGCCGGCATGCCAGTAGACGCTAATGAGGAATTTTAACAAAATTTTTAAAGTGTCCTTTTTCTCTCTATTACCCTAACTAGCACACTAAAAATTACTTAAAACACCAAAGAAATCATAATAGTCAGAGCGTGCAAAATCGCAAAGTTTGACTATAATTTTGAAAAGCAAGTGTCACCACGCAATTTAATCAACTCAACACAAAAAGCACAAGAAAACACTCAAAAACTGTTACGAAACAACAAAATGTGGAAAAAAACCGCCTGCGCACACGACGTCAATCTTTTTTTGTAAATAATAACAGACGGTTGGCACAGAGTACTTTATGTTACGTCACAGTCCACAGATTATACCTATAGATAACTGGCAACGACCACACCAGTGATACATTTCTGTAAAGATTATGTTATAAATTGAAAATGAAAATGAAATGAAAATAGCCTTTATTTGCCAATAGTCTTAAATAACAAAAGATATTAAGCATGCATTAAAATATATTATTTGAATTAATTGTATAATTGTATTTTGTTGATTTGAAAAACAGTAAGCAATTGAAATATATTTTAGTTTAAATTTAATTTCATTGATTTTGTTATAAATTGTCATTTCAATTACAAAAAATTATAATTTATTAATTGGCTGCCCATTTCTGAGCAAAGGCCTCCCCCAGATATTCCCATTCTGCTCTTTGTGATGTTATTCTTGTCCATGTAGATCCTGCTTCTTTTTCTATATCATCAGACCATCTCCTGTTAGGCCTTCCTTTACTTCGTTTTCCATCTTTTGGATACCATTCGGTTGTGCGTTTTGTCCATCTGTCATCTTTCATCCTCATTATGTGTCCTGCCCAGCGCCATTTTTGTTTTTGGATAAATTCTGCACAGTCTATTAGTTTTGTTTCATTTCTGATAGTTTCATTTCTAACTTTGTCACTTCTTTTAATATTTATCATGCTTCTTTCGATTGCCCTCTGGCAGATTTTTAGTTTTTTTATGTGCTGCTTGTTTAGGGACCATGTTTGACATCCATAAGTTAAGCAAGGTAAGAGAACAGTGTCCGCAATTTTCTTTTTGAGTTCAATTGGGATCTCTTTGTTTTTGAAAATACCTTTTAGGCTCCAGTATCGGTTCCAGGTCTTGGTTATTCTTCGATCAATTTCTTGTGTGGTTTTGTTATTGAATGATATATGTTGGCCTAGGTAAATGTACTCCTTAACATACTCAATTGTGCTTCCGTCTATGGTTATTGGTGATTCTTCTGAGTTAGTCATTAATTTGGTTTTCTGCTCGTTTATTTCTAGTCCTACTTTCTTGCTTTCTACTTTCAGGCTCTTTAGCATTTCTGTCATTTCTGCTGCTGTTTCGCTGAATAGTAGTATGTCATCCGCAAACCTTAGGTGGCTGAGTAGTTTTCCGTTAATGTTGATTCCCAATTGGTGCCAATCGATTTTATTCATTACACTTTCTAGGACTGATATGAATAGTTTAGCTGAAATAGGGTCTCCTTGACGTACGCCTTTTTCTATATTGAATTGGTTTCCTGTGCGCTCTAGTTTTATTGCCGCTGTACTATTGTGGTATATGCTTTTTAATATTTCAATGTAAGGTTTTTCTATTCCTTGTTCGTTGAGGGCTCTCCATATGGCGTCATGTTGTACTGAGTCGAAAGCCTTTTTGTAGTCTATGAAGCAAAGATATAGATTCTTGTTGAACTCGGTGTATTTCTCTATTACTTGGTTTGTCGTGTGTAGGTGGTCTATTGTTGAAAAACCACTTCTGAATCCAGCCTGTTCCAGTGGCTGATTTTCATCTATCTTTTTAGTTATTCTATCTAGCAAGATTTTCGCAAAGATTTTATAAATATTAGACATGAGACTAATTGGTCTATAGTTGCCAATGTCTTTTTTGTCTCCTTTCTTGTAGAGTATCGTTATCTCTGAATGAGCCCATTGTGTTGGTATTTTTTTGTGATTTATGATATAGTTAAATAGTAGTGTCAACTTTGGCGTCACCAGATCTTTGATAGCTTTTATGATTTCGTTGGATATTCCATCTTTTCCGGGACTTTTATCACTTTGCAAGCTTTTTATTGCTTTTAAAACTTCATCAGTTAGTATTTTTGGTATTTTTTCATTATTTCTGTATGTTTGTTGGTTGGATTCAACTTCATTCATGTCTCTTTCTGATGTGTAAAGCTCTCTGTAGAATTTTGTTGCAGCCTCGATTAGGTCTTTCCGGTTCTTTATTTCGGTGCCTTCTTTGTTGTATAGTTTATGTATCCACTTTTTAGGATGATTTAAGCGTTTTTCTCCTTTCTTTAGACCGCCAGTTTGCAATATGGAGTTTTTATAAATATTCGTTTTGTACTTCTTAATGTCTATTTTCATCGCCTTCTTGGCACTTCGGAATAACTCTGTAAGTTTTGTTTTTTGGTCTTTGGTCTTTCCATCCATATTTTTCAGTTTGTTTCTCTCTTCTAGTAGCTTTAGTGTTTTTTCTGTAAATATATTTGATTTTATGGTTCGTTTTGTTTCTTTTGTTATTTGTTCCACAGTTTTTTGGAGTGTTGTTTCGAATTTATCATATTGTATCTGTACTAGTTCATGTATTTCTTCTGCTTCTTCATTGGTGTTTGCTTCGTAAATATCTCTTAGTCTTTGGTACGCTTCATAAATTAACATAAAATAAAATGTTATAAATTACTTTATTTTAAATAGATTGAAATTGAAATACAATCATGGAAATATTTATGTTTAAATGTACTATACATATATGATATATATATAGATTTGTTATGTAGCTTCCAGTAAATATAGTAACTCAAAAACAGATGGCGCTAGTATCATTGAAACCAAATGTCAAAGTACTCTGTACCTATGGAAGCGTGACCACCTTACGTGTCAATCACAAACTCATCTCGAGTGTCTCGACTGCGTGGATTTTGTTCAAGTTATCTGCCGGGCACTGTATGATCCTTGTCAAATTACTTGTGAAGCAAAACACGAACTGGCAACCTGGCAACACTGGTAGCTTGGCTTGTCAAAAAAAACTAAACGAGTCGCGTAGCGCTGCAATTTTTTCGGAAATAATTAATTAAATCCAACTAATAAGCGTAATTGCAGTGATTGGAACGGTTAATTAATGTGTCCTCTCCAAAGCAAACAACACTTTGCTATGTGATCTTGTCGCGTTCTTGGTGAATCGTAGGTTTGTTGTTCTGCCCGACGACTACCTATGTTGGAGAATTCCCAAATAGACTTTATATGTCGGGGCGGCGACGGGCCGTGTATAAAAATAACACTGAAGTGTCGTGTCGGATCGGAACTGCGCTCCGCGACCTCATCCTGCCATGGCCGTGACTCCAAGCCCTAGAATAATGCTGCGTATCACCCTTGTTTTGCTCGGTAAGTATATACTAACATAATAACTTGTAAATTGGACAATAGCCGAGTCAATAGCGCTAGTCGCAGACAGGCTTTCTGTTTTGACTTTAAGATTTGCTTTAAATTGGCACAGGACTACAGAAAACCAAGCCACTGTGTAGAACTTAGTAAGAATGTACAAGTTGCTTTGAAGTTGGTTTATTTTTAGAGTGCCCTATATTGACCACTCTCACAAAGCCTCTGCAGCTTTTTGGATCAATTCCTATTAGCTACTTAATTGATAGGTCTGTAGGGCTTTAGTTAATTCTTTTCACCTACATCTTTATTTAAAAAATGGTTTAGTACATCATGTAATGGTGTACTAATAATTAATACACAATGTTTAAGACTGCTTTTTCCTTAAAGACTAGATATAGCAACCTAGGTAGTATCCATTGCAAGTAAAACTCAGTCAGTACCAAAATATGTACTCTAACACCCGCAATGGATATCACATAGGATCCTATAATATATACCTGAGTTATTTAAAGAATGTTGATGACAACTTCAATTACATATCCTATAAAGTTTTGAAACTTTTAATCATACATTTTTTCATATTCTATGTTCATACTAATGCAAACAACAGGTTTCCCGTTTTTGTTTGTATAGAAAGTTCAGGGTGGGCTAACGGTCCGACGCGGAAAGAGATCTGCTTAGAGCGTGTTGGCGAGAATCAACTCTTAAAACTTATAAACCAGCCTGGGATCGTTGGACAGAAGGGTCAGCCAATAACTTTAATTATAAACTGGCTGATCCAAACTCGGTGGCAAGGTATCTAGCACACTTGCTTAAAGATAAAAAGTATTAACAATACCGGATAAACTTACTTGGTTTTTTGTCCGACCAGGTTTCAGAGACAACCATGATTAAGCTCTGCGAATCAATGAGATAAAAAATATTCCTATTCTACAATATCATTGCATAACTCTGTTGTAAATTGTTTTAGTCAATCAAAAAATCTTGGCTCTAATTTCCTAATTAAACATGTCTTAAAAGTTATATCTTTACAGATTCCAAAAGCTGCAAAACTTTTAGTTTGGGACCCAAATAACATGATTACATCGTTAGGCAATAATTTACTCTGTAGGATTTCTCTGTTTGAAGCGTCACGTAGATTAAGCTCTATACTTTTGTTAGCATCAGGCAGACGTGTGCATGAATAATATAATTTAAGAATATCTTCAAAACATTTTGTAGGCTATGGCAATATTGTGGCCAATCAGGGTGGAAGCTTTTGGAACATCCCAATAAAAATGTTTCTCCAGTTTTTGGGATAAGAAAAGTTTAGAATTGGGGAAGGATAGACAAACTTTGCAAGTTTCTAACATGTAGGTTTTGGTGGCATGAATTCCTTCATTGTAGTACCTATAGTAACAATTATTTTTGTCATACAATACATAACAGACTGGTCTAAACTGACTTGTTATTGCAGTCAGCAGCAGGCCCACTTATCATATTGAAACGTAATATGTAACAAATACAACACAGGCCCTATTTTTTAGGCTCAATGCCTCAGCCAGAATTGGATCAGTAGGTAAATCACCCATGTGCTAATTTTCCTACAAGTAACTTCTAGATATATTCGAGCCTGTCCTAAAATAGAATATTTTTGTTAGACGAAACTTCGATCAAACTGGAAACTCCGACCACGGCTCGGTTTAACAAAGGCAAAATTCTCCGTGATTTCGAGCTTCATATCGATTAGTATTAGTAACATTCGTGTTAATAAATAATAAATAAAAAAAAAGACTTCAAAAAACTACAGCATTCTTTTATATTATTCCTATTTTTTTACTGCTGTGTTTTGAAGTCGGTTTTTATTTTTTATTTTTAAATTTTTAGTGGGGAAGCGGGAGAAAAATAAAGAAGTCCCTTGTAACCATAATTACCCTACTAATTCGTTGCTTTAAAATTTGAAGTTCGAAAGTCTTCACTAGAACATCACCAAATTACCTTGGGACTACTTTCACGCTATTTTATGAAACATACGGATATTACTAAAGGATGGGGCCCCATTATGCCTTATTTACTGCTGTCCATTGAAGAGTTCCGTTCTCCATCTCTGAAAGTCTTCATCAGATCTTCACCAAATTAAAATGGGTCCAATGGGACGAATATGTATTCGAACAAAAAAATAATTGTCGAAATCGGTTAAGATTTGACGGAGTTATGCGAGAACATAGAAAAAAACTCCTTTTTGAAGTCGGTTAATAAATATGTAGTTCAGGAATCGAGTCTCGCAGTTTTTCCGAGCTTTTCCCGAACTTCAAAGACTTATTTTTTTATGGTTTAATTCCAAATGTATAGTTTTCAGATTTTTCCCTGTACTTGTAGTATACGACGATATTACTTGCCAAATTTCATAGTCCTAGGTCAACGGAAAGTACCCTATAAATTTTGATTCCCGTGAGTGTCGAAATATTAGTTTTTTGTGGCATAAACGGCGATAACTTTTGTTTACGTTAAGCTTAATTTTTTCGCAGCTTCAAGACTGTAGACCAGGTGGTATATGGTTTTAATTTCAACGCGATACCTCCACGCGTTCCCGAGATAAAGAGTCTTGACCTCAGAACTTGTGTTCTGAGGTCTTGACAGACAGACGGGACGGACGGACGGACGGACAACAGTGATCCTATAAGGGTTCCGTTTTTCCTTTTGAGGTACGGAACCCTAAAAGGGCATAGAGTCTAATTCAGATTGATGGTTCCATGTGCTGTCGAAGGTCATTTATATATTTACTTTCTATCATCGCAGGTGTCCACGCCACCACGCTAGCGGCGCCACCGGACGACGGCTACCCGCCGCGCTACAAAGAGGGTGGCGTCCTCACGCGCTACTGCTCCTTCTACAACCAGTCGCAGCACTCCCCGTGCAGCGCCAACGCCACCTGCCCCCCCGCCCTCCCGGAGCGCGAGGAATGCGCCCCTAACGAATCGGATAAGAGCATACACTGCGTCACCCTATGGCACTACGACAATGTCACCAACACCGCCACTATCAAGGTCAAAGGCTGCTTCATGGACACCGTCGCCTGCAACGACAGAACATCTCAATGTCGCCTCCACAACGTCCTCATCCCTCTACTCCACTGCTGTTGCGAGGGGGACATGTGCAATGAGAACGCCACCTTCCCCGGCTTGGAGGCCGGCGTCGTCAGCACGGAGTCACCGCCCCAGAAGATCCCCGCCTCGCCGCCGCCAACGGCCGACGACGACACGCGGGCCGTCATCGCTTACACGTTGACGCCGCTGTTTCTGCTGTTCGCCGCTCTGGTCGGCTGTTACCTGCTGTACCGCCGGCGCAAGGGCAGTTCCTTTGCGGAGCTGGCGAGCGGCGAAGCTTCTTTGTCTAGACCTCCGTCGGCCGGGGGCGGGATGGAGAGCGAGATGGGTGGGCTGGTCAGCCAGGTGACCTTATGCGAGGTGCGGGCCAGAGGTCGCTTCGGCGCGGTGTGGCGCGCGAATCTCGGCAACCGCGATGTGGCCGTCAAAGTGTTCCCGTTGCAAGATAAACAGTCCTGGGTGGCCGAGCAGGAGATCTTCAAGTTGCCGCGGATGGATCACCCGGATATACTGCACTACATCGGCGTGGACAAGAAGGGCGACAACCTGCAGGCCGAGTATTGGCTCGTGACGGCGTATCACGAAAAGGTAAGGATGTTTTAAGTTATGATGTTAAAAATAAAATTAATATTTAAAAAATATATCTAACCTCCACCTTTTACCCCCCAGGGCTCCCTCTGTGACTACCTAAAGGCTCACACGCTAACCTGGGCGGAAGCCTGGCGCGTGGCAGCGTGCGTGGCGCGTGGCCTGGCCCATCTACACGAGGAGAGTGGCGGCAAACCTGCCATCGCCCACCGCGACTTTAAATCCAAGAATGTCCTGCTAAAAGCCGACCTCAGCGCCTGCATCGCCGACTTCGGCCTGGCCCTAGTCTTCGTCCCCGGGATAGCGTGCGGCGACGCGCACGGGCAAGTTGGGACGAGGCGGTACATGGCACCGGAAGTGCTGGACGGGGCGATAAATTTCACAAAGGACGCATTCTTGAGGATCGATATGTATGCGTGTGCGCTAGTGCTCTGGGAGATTGCGTCGAGGTGAGTGCAGGGTTTTTGTTGCGTTGGGTTAAATTTAATGTTGACGCTTCACTTGGCTATTCGTATTCGCGTATTTATAATACGTTGTAAGTTTTACAACAGCTGTGCTAAAGATTCGTCAGAAAATCCGGCTTTTACGATGGTTAATATTTGCCAAATACGCATATTAAGTGGCTAAGGCTGAGTGAGGCCTCAGTATAAGGAGTAACTTGGCGTGGGACTGTCAATTTATTACGTAAGACCACGTTTTTGAACTTCTCCTTTTATCGGGCAAACATTAAGACCAATCGCTAACCAAAATAGGTTTTCCAAAGCGGCTAAATAGTTTTAAGAGAAATGTAAATTACATGAAAAAACTACTTCTATTCCAGATATCCTTTCCCAAAGTAAATAAACGTGCATAAGCACACGTGGTGAATAATCACATAACCTCTTTAATAACGTATCGGGAAAGGAACATAAAACTGTTTCCCCTTCTCCAGATGCTCGGACGGCGGCGCGGTGGGCTCGGAGCCACACCGGCTGCCGCTGGAGGAGCAAGTGGGCGCTCACCCGGGCCTCGAGGAGATGCAGGAGGCCGTCGTCAGCCGGAAGCTGCGCCCGCACGTGCTGCCGCGCTGGCGGGAACATCCCGTGAGTGACTACAATTTATAGGACTGTAGAAGAGGCGACCTCGCAGGTGCATCCTGGCCTTGAAGATATGCAGGAGGCCGTCGTCAGCCGGAAGCTGCGCCCGCACGTGCCTCCGCTCTGGCGAGGGAACATCCCATGAGTGACTACAATTATAGGACTGTAGAAGAGGCGGCCTCGCAGCCGCAAGCGGGCCTCGCAGCCGCACCCGGGCCTCGAGGAGATTCAGGAGGCCGTCGTCAGCCGAAAGCTGCGCCCGCACGTGCCGGAGCGCAGGCGGGACCATCCCGTGAGTGACAACTATAACAGAGCAATAGAAGGGGCGGCCTCGCAGCCTCATCCGGGTCATCGAGGCAGTGCGTGTGTGGGAGTCAATCTGCTAATGCTTGTTTCCTGGTGTACAATAAAGAATATTATTATTTAGTTGACCGTTTCTCTCCCTAGGGCCTAGCCGTGATCTGCGATACAATGGAGGAGTGCTGGGACCACGACGCCGAAGCGCGTCTCTCGGCCTCCTGCGTCCTCGAGCGGGTGTTGGGCCAGCGTCCCCAGCCCGGCGTCGCCGCCCCGCCGCCCCTCACGCTGGATACCACGCCCCTTCTAATCCAGGAGCTGGCTGACCGCGTCCAGGTTTGCTGACAGGAGCGGCAAGAACTGTTGCATATGAACTTTCTTAGTGCTTAGATGAAGTGGTGTTTTTTAACGATTTATTTATGTTACACATAGGAATAAACTAAACGTGTCAAGGGTTTTAGACATGCGTAGCTCCGTCCTAGAGCACTACAAAAATAGACGCAACGGGAGCTGGCGGTCCGCGCGCAAGTTTGCTGACATCAGAGGCAAGAGGATGGAGTATGCGACACAATGCCGCAATGCAAAACATGCTCAGCGCCATCTAGTCACGGACTAAAAGCTGCAAACTACAAACACGGCACGGAACACTGCGTGTAGACTTTCTTAGCGCTTAAATGATGTGGTATTTGTTAAAATGTTCATCATGTCCGAGATATCCAAATGTAGCTCAATGCAATTACAACTTTGATACAACGTTAGGGAATCCGCTGCCCGAGCCAAGAGTTTTATAGCATGAGCATGTATAGCTCCGTCCGAAGACATTACAAACAACTTAACCTGGGGCCTATTTCAGGCAAGGTTAGCTGGAAGAAAATACTTACTCAAGGTTAGCTGGAAGAAAATACTTACTAGTATTAAGCTCGCCTTTGTACAAACACCTCTTGTGCAATAAAGTATTTTTTAATATTTCATAGAACTACAGTAATTCATGGTTTACTATGACAATTCGATGTAAAGAGTCGACTTTGGAGATTAACAAATAGGAAGATGTGCTACTCAATGTGCATCGAATTGTCATAATAAACTATGAATTGTAGTTTTATTTTTTGTAGTTTTACTTTTCAAGGTAATATGGAAAAAGAGAGTCGCTATTTCAGTGTCGCAAATTTTCACTTTCAAACGTTCAACATTGAATTGTAAAATGAATCAAGCGCAGGAATTGAAATCACGGCCACGTATGAAAATGCGCAAGATTCTACACAGGGTTAGGTACCTAAAAAAATGCGCTATTTCTAATACACATCAATTAGACTTTCTCATGTAAAAAACCCGACTTTTTAAAAATTGTTGTTCATATTTCCATGTTTAAAAAATTGTAATTACGTGACTTTTGTTTTCCTTGTAGTGGCACCGTTTCATAGGTAATGCTTAAAATCATAGTTTTGTTTACCGGAGGCTCTGACGTTTGTTGAACGCGAAAAGCGCGAATGCATTAAAATTCTGCAAACCCTGATATTATTTCGAAAAATATCAATCTGAGAAAAAACTCACAGTGCAAAAGTTGTTGTAAAACTGAAACTTGAAATTGGGGTGTTTCAAGAATTGCTCATTTTCGAGGTAACCCTGTATATAACATTTAGTATATTCTTATGTGATCACTAAGCAAGATGCTTACTAAGCCGTTGAGGTTAACATACCTTTATGATTTGTTTAATTTGATTTGGAGTAGTGATAACAGGCTACCGTAGTAGGGCCTATTTTTCTCATGATTTTATTGTGTTTAAAGATTTGATTATAGGTAGATACATCGGTTGGTGAAGTGACACGAAATAAGTTAACTAAAGTTAAACTTTTGTACCCAATAATTTGCCTTATTTGTTATTGCAGTTATTGGAATTAAATCGTTTCTGGCTGAAATGTAAATATGTGTAATAGGAAAAAAATCGAAATTAAAAATAAGAAATATTTTGTATAAGTTTTAAACCGGTAAATTTATGATAAATCTCACAGCTTCCATTAGGATCTTGTTTTTTATATAGAGTCGACGTCCATTAGATACGTGGCCTTTTTTAAAAAAAAACTAGTTTGTATGGTTTTGGCCAGCCATTATACCAATTAAAATTTTATATGATACCTCATGCATGCAATCACCTCAGTTGTTTACGAAAAATCTGTCTAGGATTTATTTAAAGTGTGATTTTTGTGACGTGATTTTTTATCTTACGTTACTGAGGTATGAAGCCATCAATTTTCAAAGAAGCAGATAAAAATAACCACCGACGTGTTATCGCGGCTTATCTTCCGCTATTACCAATATCATATGCAAACGCAATCATTAACCATACCGTACACGATATTAATGCTATGATAGAACATGGAAAACTGACCTTTATTCCTTTCGAGATAGGTATTCTATTAATTCTGTAGTGAAATCCAGTGACCCTCGTGATTGTACCAAACTTTTCCTATGTGCGTATTTAATATTTATTTCGACTTAAGGCCCCACTCGGCACTGGCAATAGTGATGTTTGAATGTTTGCTTACTAAAAATCTATCCATATTACATCGGGCCGGGGTATGCGTGCGCAATAATATATAATACAATATAAATACACTGACTTTTGACCCTTTTGTTAAAAAAAAAACCCTTTTCTAAACCACTTAAGAAAACAAAATTAAATTACATCTAAAATGTCCGTGATTTTTAACAGACTTCAAAAAAGAGGAGGTTTTCACTTCGTGTATATATTTTTAATGCCGATAATTCCTTACCGTGTTGTCCGATTTCAATGATTATTTTTTATTAGGAACGTACCTCCTCACTCTTTCTTTTGGAGGTGGTCCGATAAACTTGCGTTAAGATCTATTGACGAGATCCGTGAGAAAATCATCAAATTTCAATTTGCTAAGGCATCTTTACGGCATTGTGGATCCAACGCGATAAAGAATACCGTCAGTTGTATGTTCTGTACTTCTTGTACAACTGTAGTTTCTTCTTTTTTTTCTCTTTTTGACTTATATTTGTCGAAAGTAAAGTCATTCTTTTACAATCATTGAAATTAAAAATGTGCGAGCGTGAGAGAATGCCGAAGTCATTTAGAGAATGGCAGCTAAATTGGTCCTTCGAGCCTGACCATAAGCGAGTGACATTTTAGATCACTAAGGTCAATTGTGTTAGCCAACAGAATGACTGATCTTGTTATGCTTTAACGACTAACCTATTTTTTTTAACCATACGGCTTAACCTACGTGCAACGTTTATTTTTTGACTAGTTTAACTTGTTGTTTAGCAGCTTTTTTAATATAGATTTTAGGTTTAAGTCTGTCTTAACAAAATTCGTTTATTTTCGGGGATCCAGAGTATAATTGGGCGTAAAAAATATGTTAAGATGTTGATCATCGATAGAAGCGTGTAAAAGAAGCGAAAAAATAAAATAATCTGAACAAAAAGGTAAATAACTTTTTTTGTCAAATATCTTGTTTTCGTTAAAAATACCGAGGACTCCTGATTGAGTAAGACTGGATTTGTAATATTAACCAATAATTTAAGGAAATTCTACATTTGTTTGCGTAGGAAAGCTGTTTACATTTAATTTTGAGATGAATTTTAATGGAATTCTATCTTTGTAATTTTAAAAAGGTGCATTCATACACAGATGTTTACTTGACGCGTCGCGTCCGATCCGCCGTAAACAATTTGCGTCCGCGCAATCATGGTGCGCTTTGCGCTGTTAAAGTATTATGCGCGCGCGCCGCCATTCTAACCATCTGTGACTGAACGTATTTCTTCGTAAGATTTATATTTCATAGTGTTATGATCGATGGAATTTTTAGTAAGATTTCTCAGTGTTTAATAACTGGCTATAATTTGATCGGTTAGGACCATCAACAAACTAGTGCCATCATATTGCAAGGGTGCAATTTAAATTAAAATAAAGTACCTCTTTTGTTCAAGACACAAAGAAATACTGAACTATTAATTAAAGCTTAGTAACGCACAATGTAACTGCACCCTATTAAAATCGGTTTATTTGTTAGATTATTATAGAGAGATGCAACTTTGGTTAATGTTAACTTTACATTTACTAACGAAATAAAATTTGACAGATCAAATTAATATCATAAAATGCATATTGTAATTGACTAAGTAGAAGAAACTATTTTTGAATTAGGAACTGAACTGATGAAGGGAACGTTATTTTTCCTAATGCCATGCGCGAGCGCATATCACCACACGTTTAGTGTAAGCAGAAGTTGCCAAATTTAATGTAAATAGATACCCACGTTTTAGGTGTAAATTATCATTAGGCTCTTTCATCGATGGATATCAGTGTTAGGCTGTGTGCACGCGACGAAACAAAAATAACAGACTGTATTTTCGGGTCAACATACTTCATAATATGTATACGGCTTTATATAAACCAGCTGTGCCCGCGATTTCTTAAAAGGGCTTGGAATAAAATTACTATTTTTTACTATAATTTTATTACGAAATTAAAATTGCTTTTTATCGGATGTTAATTTACGGAATTCGTGTATTCTCATCATTACGAGCATTTGTACATCTTTATTTGTAGGGTTTTATTCAAAAGAAGTCGCGGGCATGTACTGCATTCGCTGGAAAAAGAAGGCATTTTATAACGTTCTCCATATTTCTCTTCGTGCGTACACAGTTTTAGGTTTACGTAAGATAAGATAATAGTCATAATTGTATAGTGAACTATAGTTTCTAAAGAGATTGTGAAGTGAAAAGCTCTTGGTGTCTCGTTCTTTGTTTCGATGTTAGAGCGAGATGGTTGCTGCAAGTCGAATCTGCCTTGTATTGCCTTGGCAATACAGAAATTGTACAAGCTGATAACTACTTTGTGGTAAGCTAATCTTCTAGGTGACGTCTAAAAGGCGAATAAGGTCATCAGTTCGACTTGAGTAAGCAGTGATTAATGTGCAAAGTAAAGAGATTATCATGTATGGTTGAGTAGAAAATAACGAACGTCTAATACGAATACTTATGTTAATTCAAATTAACATTTAATGTCTGTTGAGAGTTATCGTAACGAAATATATTTTTAGACATAACTTTGTTCTCTTATTGTATTTACGAGCAACGTAAACTTCAACTACATCGGCCTTATTTATAAAAACACGATCCTTCTAAAACACTCCTCGGGGGCAGTTTAAGTAATCGGTTACGTCGTTCCCTTTACCGCAGACTATTTGAACTGCGTCTGAGGAGTGTTTTAAGACATCGTGTTTTTCTAAATAAAACTGGGTAATTTTAATCACAAACTCTGATTACGGGGATCTGAGGACGGGGGGAAAAATAACTCATAATTTCTTTAAAAAAAAATTAAATAATACAGACGAAAAGTTTGTATGAAAAGGAGGTAATGTCCTAAAGTACTTATCGTATATGATCGTATTTCAAAAATTCTTTCACGAGAGTCTAAAATGGACCTTCAGGGTGGACATAGGGTTTACCACTCGAACGTAGTTGCCGACACTGCTAGTCTTTTAAAAAAAATATGTAAGCTCAATGATGATTTCGAAGGTCAATTGGCAATTTCTTCCACAAATTAGATTTGACGGCGTACTAATTCCATATAGTGAGAAGGTGAAGAACTTGGGGATCATCATTGACAGGTGTTTGTCCTGGGCACCACAGCTAGCGGAGGTGAGCCGGAAAATGTTCGCTTCAGCGGCTTCTCTGAGAAGGTTACGGAATTTCCTGCCAACTTCGACCAAGATTGCGATTGCCCAGTCTCTGTTACTTCCTATCCTCGACTATGCTGATGCCAGCTATCTTGACCTAACCGAAGAGCAACTAAATAAGCTTGAGCGCCTCCAAAATTTCTCTATCCGGTTCATATTTGGCTTGCGAAAATATGACCATATCTCCGAATATCGCGTCAAACTCAAGTGGCTCCCTATCCGCCTCCGTAGGAATGCTCACATTCTTTCAATTCTCTATTCGGTGCTGTTCAATCCAACCACACCTCTGTATCTCAAAAATCGCTTTGAGTTTTTGAGTGATACGCACGGCCGGACTTTGCGATCTGCTCATAATCGATTGCTGAAGACACCGAGTCATTCGACAAGGTTCTTCAGCAATTCCTTTACTATCACAGCTGTCCGCCTGTGGAATGATCTGCCTTTAGCCATAAGATTTTCACCGTCCCTGTCAATATTTAAAAGCAGGGTTCAAAAATATTACTTTGCCTTAGTTTAAGTTTGTTTTTTTTATTTATTTATTTATTTTGTCTTTTTGGTGAAATCTATTCCTAGTAGTATGTAGGTATATTTTTTCGTTCATCTCCTCCCTTCATATGATAATTTTTATTTATGTATGTTTATTCTATATTTATCTTATATTTATGTACCGTTTATGTATGTGTATTAAATATATAAATATCTTTCTTAGTATTGTTTAGTTGCACCGACTACCCGTCATTTAGCTTCTCTTTTTTTTTCCGTCAATGGTTGTCTGGAAGAAATTACTTTTAGTAATAAGGCCGCCAATTGTACTGTACTATATTATTGTTAAATACTCATATGTAATTCCTGGTGTACATACAATAAAGAATATTCTATCTATCTTCTATCTAAGCTCATTTGCAATTATAAGAACTATAACCTTCGATTTGCGTCCTCTTAACATGTTGGTAAAATTCCATTGCGATTTGATTGCAATCCGGCATGTCGTTCGTAAATAAAAACCGCTTTTGACCGAAAAAGATTTGGCGTTTTTTGTTAATTTTGTCTGCAAAATTATCTACGGTTTGAAATCGACACCTAGTTTAATCTTCATTAAGTCGCAGTTTCTGTGTTACTTTAAATAAAAACATTTTGATTTTGAATAAAAATTCAATTTAGTGAAACGTAACTTTATTATTTACAAACGCGTCTACAGTCAAGTGTCATTGCTTTTGCTGTGACTTTCTATCCTGAGGCTTTTTCCGAGGAGGTTCGCAGCCTTCTCTTCCGCTCGCCTCTCCTTCCGCTGCCGTCGTGAAGCCTCGCCCATTGAGAAGTACTTTTCCCTGTGACAAATACAATACGACCCTATTAGCATTTATTAATTACACTTTATTGCGCACGAAACATTGAACAGGACATTACATAAGAAATAGCATGTACAAAGACAAGCTTATAGAGATAAGCTGACAGAGGTCAGAGATTTCTTTCAGCAAACCTTGGAGTCCGAACAGCGGTAAAAAACGGGTCTAAATACTTGTACAAAATAAACTACAAAAATCCTTAACAATAACATACATTAAGTAGAAAATAAATACACTACATAGACTAACGGTCTTATTTATAAGAACTCGATTCCCTAAAACACTTTAAAACGCCGATTAAAATAGTCTGTGGTGGAGATTTACAAGGAATATATGTAGCCACAAATAAAATTAACAGAGTTTAATTAGTTATAAATGATCCCGTAAATAGGTAAGGTTTTTTCTATACGTTTATTGATTAAAAATAAAAATAAACCCTAACATTTAGTACAAAATGTCACGAAACTGCAAAGCAGTTTGTTGGCGAAGCGCTCTATGTAGTGTAGCTGTAACCTGTAAAAATAAATAAATAACATAGTACCTAAATACCTAATACATAAATATATAGCCAAAGTTATGATAGAGATAGATAGTGCATTGTAATAATATGAATGTGGAAAACTTCGAAATCTCGAAAAAAATATTCAGTTCCTGGGGTATTACGCGCACCAAATCCTGCACGATTCCAATCGTATACTAATTGCTATCGCAAACGTCCGGATTCTGACAGGATTTGGTACGCATAAAAGGCTCCATAATCCAAGGGTCGGTGGACAAAAGAACTTCAGTCAAATTGTCATTAATTTTTTGTTGTGTTGACCACAACGTCCGCAAAGCGGCTGGGAAATATTAGACGAGACTCAAGGGACCGGATGGGTTGGTGTGAAAAAGAAGAGGCCTATGCCCAACAGTCTGTTTAGCTCTGATTAGATAAACTATAAATATATTGTCCGTGTGGCGCCGGATTAACCTCCTCAGTCCTGACCTTGAAAATAACAATTTAAAACCATTGTTATTTTCAAGGTCAGGACTGAGGAGGTTAAGAATAGCGTCACTCTATTTCCTTCCGTGGATGTCGTAGAAGGCGACTAAGGAAATCAATTACCAGGAGACGCGCAGCAGCGTCTTCCTGAGATACCAACCGCATACTGCGATCGCCAACCCGCCCGCCAAGCGTGGCGATTATGGCAAAACTCCTCATGGTTAGGAAAACCATGAGGGAGGCCTATGTCCTGCAGTGGGTGTCAAATGGCTGATGATGAGATAGGTGGAGACTTTGCTAGGTACCCCCTGCACGATAGACCAGTGTAAAGTTGACAGTCCCGCCGCTCTCCGCCGGCGACTGGGCTAAGTCTTACGGCTTTGTATTATAAAAAACACGATTCCTCTACCCGAAACCGGCGTGCGTGCATGCAACGACTAATGAATGCTTCATGTAACGAATGAAGCGAAAGTGATCTGTCAGGATCGTGGCAAGTGGCAGTCCCTGGTCTCTGCCCACCCCTCTGGGATACAGGCGTGAGTTTATGTAAGTATGTACCATTCCTCTAAAGCACTCCTCAGAGGCAGCTGATTTAATCTGTGGTTACGTCTTTTCCTTGTAGAATCTCCACTACAGACTATTTTAATCGGCGTTTTTAAAGTGTTTTATGGAATCGTGTTTTCTTAAATAAGACCGTTGATATTCAGATGCATATGAGGATTCTGTTACCCCCGGTACAGAAGTTATTTTTCTTCTTTTGGTGCCATCTCCCATCGGAGGTCAGCTATCATTGTGTTTACTTTGTCGCGTGATATTGCAGTTCGGAAGAGCTCTACATTTTTCGAACCAAAACTGTCGCAGGCACTACACAGTATTAATTAACTTACTTGGAAGAGTCCGACCAGGTTTCGCTCTGATTCGCAGAGTAAGTTTATCCGGTTTTAAGTTAATAATAGTTCTACATTTCTTGTGTTAAATCACTCTGAAGAATTTGGAGCCGGCCAGGTCTCCTTCGTCGCCGGATTTCGCCTTGTAGGATGAGTTGCAGCAAATTGTACTTGTGACTGCGCATGGTATGACCAAAGTATTGAAGTTTTCTCCGTTTTATGGTCTTTAAGAGCTCTAATATTTGAAAGCCAAGATAGGCTACGTCAGTCTTATGAGAGCTCATGGCCGACGCTCTCCCCAGCCGTATCAGTCGTCGTGACCGAACCCGGTCGGAAAGAATCATCATCATCTATTTTTTGACAGACGGCAATAGACCTACCTAAAGTTGACAGTGCCGCCGTTCTCCGCCGGCGACTCGGTCGAGCGTTCGCGAGTCTTCTCGTAGGTGAGCAGTCGCCGCGAGGTGGCTTTGGAGAGCACCTGCTCCGAGTTGGCGACCAGGCGGAGGCAGGGGTGCGAGGGCAGAAGCTCCGGACGGTAGTCCTCCCTGGAGGCCGGAGGGGGCTTAGGTAAGTAAAGATTGTTTAGGTGACAAAGATGTTGTGTCGATGCGGATCGTTAAAAGCGGATCGATGCATGGGTTGTAGGTTTTAGAATACATAAAAAAAACTAACGTAATACATTTACAAAGCTATTATACTCGTAGTTCAATTGGCAGCATTATTGCTAACAATAATAAAATAATAACTTCCACGCAACACAATCACTTGTCCTGGTCCCAAACTAGGATGCCCTGTGCTATGGTAACCAAGCAAGGACATCATGAAAATACACGCAGACTGAGGCCATGTGTACAAATATACGGCGGCCCTCAGTGGGAATCGAACCCTCGACCTCCGGTATGGTAATCAGATGTGTTCCGCTAGCTAGACGAACGAGGCTTACAGCGGCAATTCCTTGCAGAAACCTTAGGAAAGTAGCTGAAGGAAAAGGAAGGCGGGTAGTCGGTGCAAAGGATAGCTCCGATCCTCACCTCACGAGCGGATACCAGCACACGAGCCGGCGGCCCAGCCTCAGATGGCGCGCCGCAAAGCGCAGCAGGTCAGCATACATCTGCGGTAGCCCGTACTCCACTTTAGCCGGGATGTGGCTCGGAAGGTAGTGCTCCGCCAGAGAATACTTGTCTCGCTGGATGCCGATCCGCTCTGTTGGCTCGCGGACGCCGTACGGAGCTGAAATGAAGGTCCAATCCCATCAGTCGGAGTCAATAATGAGGTTCGTGGCTGCTATGATGGGGCCGGGTGTGAAGTTCGCCCCACCAGGGCATTCATGGAACTACAATCCTGGTTCACCTAGACAATTCGACGTATGTACATTGATCGCAAAGTCGATTAACCCACAGATTAACAAGTAGGGAGACTCGACTACGCAGTGTACATCGAATTGTCATAACAAACTATGAAACAGTTGCTACAGTTACTGAGTTTTATGAAACGCGGCCCTGGGGAGCTACTACGTAAGGTCTCCGCTGTATGAACTCGTTTCCCGATTTAACCTACTCTGAACTCTTTCAATTCAATTTCAATTCAATTCAAAAACATAAAAATGGTTAACCTAATAAAGTGGACAGTTAGGTAATAGAAGTAGACCTGTCGCTCGTTGCGTGTTTAAGTGTAATTCCTTTTTGAACAGAAAGTGATATTGCTTTTTTAACTATCGCGCCTTTCCCTCTCTCTGAGAGAAGGCCTGAGCCCATCTCCATATACACTCGAAAATGGGGGGTTCTACTCGGTTCAATTCGCTAACGTGAAGGAAAACATCGTGAGGAAACCTGAGTGCCTGAGGTATTCACATATCTCAGCGCTTCAAATTGCCAATCCGCGGTGGGCACGCGTGGTGATTAAGCCCATACTCTCTCTAAAGAAAAGGCATGTGCCCTACAGTGGGACGTATTAAGGCTGCTTAAGGCTGTTCTTACGTGGAACATGCTGTCCCGCTCGTACAATTTAACATTTTTAGTGATTGTAATATAATGAGTATACTGTTGATGAATGTGGTCTCAGGGTTTGATGGATAAATAAATTGCGGATATTCAAGGCACATTTTTCTTATCCTGTACTCAGTTTTTGAATGAGACAATTTGTTTCCAAAATTAATTATTTTGGAAACAACTTTTTTTTTTTAAACTAGGTACGTGTGGCGCCGGATTAAGAGTAGCGTCACTCCATTTCCTCCCGTGAATGTCGTAGGAGGCGACTAAGGAAATAAATTACTAGGAGAAGGGCAGCAGCGTCTTCCTGGGATTTCAACCACATACTGCGATCGCCAACCCGCCTGCCAAGCGTGGCGATTATGGCAAAACCCCCTCATAGTTATGAAAACTATGAGGGAGGCCTATGTCATGCAGTGGGCGTCAAATGGCTGATGATGATGATGAGGTACGTATAGTATAGGAAAACAAAAATATATTTAAAATGTTCGTAATTTAATTATGCATCAAACCCTCAGACCTCATTCAAGTTTTCAAGCACAGGCAAGTAGGGTTGTCATATGTGTTCAAAGCAAAATCGACTAAATTTAATAGAAAAAACAACCTACTGCTGACGTAATCACCATCCAGACCCCCCCCACCCCCCATGTCATCAAAAATAAGCAAAGCTAAGACCGCCCCGCCCCCAGTAGTGCTTACATAATATATGAATGGCCCCTTAAGGTCGAAAGTCGCACTCACGGTCAGTGACGATGGCGTCAAACTGGAGATCGCTTCGCCACATGGGCAGCGAGAAGTCGCTAACGATCACGTCCAAGTACTTAGACTGCGTGTTGTACTGTCGCATGTTGCTGCGTATGCTCTCCTCCTTCTCCCGAACCTGGGAATTTAAACCTTATTAGAGTGGGATTAAGAACTTCTGTGCTAGCTCTTTAACTCCTCTCAAACAATTAAAGATGATGATGTCTGGGCGTTTTTCCATGTTTGTGATGTCCTTGCCTGCTTACCATAAGGTTAATTGGATAGAATTACGTGTATTTACACCACTAATAGGTAAGCACAAGATTTGTATGTTTCGTTTCATTCACCAGCTCGCTGGTCCGACGAAGTGGCATGGTTTGGCGAAGGCCTATTATGTCCATCAGTAGACGAATATGGGCAGATTAATTGATGGAAACAACCCGTTAAGTGTAACTAAGCAAACCTCGACCCAAGTAATACATACTTTGTAATACCTTTTGACCGACGCGCGTCGGTCGCGACCGCGCGTGCACCATCATGAAATCTATATCCGAGCCCCACACGTAACCTGCAAATTTATAAAGACATATTTTACATTTTGTATCTACAAGTGTCTAGGAAAAGTTTGTCCACCCTAGTTAGCTAAGTACCTACGAAGTGTGCAGCGAGCACGAGCAGCGAGCGGATTCAGGAGCAGTCTCCGGCATGGATAGAATGGAATAGATCTGCACCTGGTTCGCTATCATCAGTGCTGAGCATTGAGCGTTCATGCTGGTATTGCCGATGAACTGACGCTTATTGAAAGAGTGGAGCTGGATCTCTCTCACCAAGAGACAGTAGGTTGCTGGTCTCCCAGAGATAGGGAGTGAGAGTAATAGGCTGCCGGCCATCTCTCAAAGAGAGAGAGAGAGAGACAGAGGATTAGGCGCTCAGTCATGATCGTTTTTAATATGTATGACAGTTGGCATGCTCTTTCGGGTTGCCAGCTGCGATTAAATGTTGCTCAAATACTCTGCAATTTAATGCTTGCATTCTGGCCATTCTTGGTTTCTTAGATGCTTTGTCGAAGGATAATTGTGATAAAAAATAATTAAGTACCTCCTAACTAGCAAACGCAGCTGCAGACGCCCATCAGCTCGCTGGACCGACGATCTGAGGCACATTGATGGCAGCGGCTGGCCGAGGATAGAACGAAGTGAGGCCTATGTCCAGCAGTGGACGAATACGGGCTGCTTGATTGATTGATTTTAGTACCTCCGAAGTGTGCAGCGGGCACAAGCAGCGAGCCGGAGCCCACGAACGGGTCCAGCAGCAGGTCTCCGGCACGGATCTGCGCCTGGTTCGCCATCAGCAGCGCCAATTGGGCGTCCATGCTGGTGTTCCCGATGAACTGCCGCTTCTTGAGAGAGTGGAGCTGGATGAGGTCGCGTTGGCCATCGGCTATCTGGAGATTTGACAGTGACGTTCGGGGGCCTGATTACGCGCACCAAATCCTGAGCGATTCCAATCGTTTAACAGTCAAATTAGTACGGAATTTGACACTTAGACGATTGGAATCGCTTAGGATTTGGTGCGCGTATAGGGGCAAGACACAGATAAATGTATTACATGTTTCTGATGTCTTTGTTTCTGGTTCCAACGACACAGGGTATCCTAGTGTTGGGCCAGAAGCAATGTATGTGCCTCTATGTAAATCTTTGTTTCGTTTGTTTGTATTTTTTATTGCATTTCTACTGAGGCAACATAATAATTATAGTCCTGTCCATTCGGGGAAGATAGTTCTTTTATATAAGTCAGATTTAAGGGGCTACCTAGGGCTAATTAGCGCCACAAATGAGGAAAAAAAAAATTCTTTTATTATATGTCTTGTTTCTAACAAATCTCAATAATGGTGGTAGGATATTTTTAGAATCAGGTACAGCATCGTCCTGAATAAATATGCATACTTAAGGCAAATACTTCAATACATGTGCCATTTACAAGCAGGCTCTGTGATAGTTTCTAATGTGTAAAAACATGGCATGAAACATTTTACAAGTGTACGGAAGTGATATACACGCATCAGCTTAGAGCTGCTTGTGTATTAATTAATAACAATAATAATAATGACTAGGGTCTGTTCTCACAGAACTTATCATACTAAAAATTCTGTCAGCACGAAAGAATAAAAGAAGTAATAGGATGATAAAAGAAGTAATGGGTCCATAATTGGACAACGTGAAGGGAAAACTTTGGAGTAAGTACTAATGTGGGAAGATACTCAGGGTTAACCATTAACTTCCTTTTGGGGACCAAATTGATTGACTCTAGCTTGCTCAGTAGCAAGCGAGCTTATGAGCACATACATAGTAGGGAGCATTCTGATATCACTTTCTCTCATGCATAAAAAATACAAATACAATTCTTTCGTGCATAATGAACTGCAGGTAGGTACTATGTTGAGTATTTTATTTCATTCTGCTTTTGCTCAGATGTAAACAAACCATTTTTTAAATATTATCAGTACATAATATATTCCTATTCTTGAATTATGAGCAAACAACATTATTGTGATAGACTGTATTTCCTATTCTTGAATTATGAGCAAACAACATTATTGTGATAGACTGTATTCAAAGTCAAAGTCAAAAGTTTTACTCACTATAAAAACAAAATGTAATGTTGATATTATGCGAAGACAAAGCTAACAAAGAAACTCCACATTATTCTTTTCAAAACAGGTTTTTTTAATAACAAACTTTTCAACGTAAAGTTACACTACACTAGATACAATCGTCCCCGTTAACATTATTTAAATACATGACATGTAACATTATTAACATTTTACATTAAGGATTGTCTTCCAAATAATCCTTAATGTTATAATAGGCTTTTTGCACAGAGTATGCTTAACCACCGATGTGGTAACTCTAATATATCTTGAGGAATTTTATTGTAGAACCATATACAGTGCCCCATAAAGGATGTATTAACTTTTGCAAGTCTAACCCACGGTTTCTCGTACACTAACAAGCTGTTAATCTATCGTTAACAGCTGTCAGTGGCTTTTTTTGTATGCACTTTTGTCAATTGACAGCTGTTAACAGTAGATTAACAGCGTGTTAGTGTACGAGAAATTGGGGGTAAAACGTGGAAATGACCATTTATGTTTATTCCTAGTATCAAGATTATGATGGCTACCAATATTTTCGAGATTGCTGATATTTTTTCTAACATACATTATATTTTCACAAATGTATTGACAAAATATTTTCACTATTTCTATCAACAGTCTTTTTTACATCTTGGTACATAATTAATGAAATTAAATATATGCAATAATATATTGTAATAATATGTATTACATATAAGTAATATAAAATTTTTAGCTGTACAAACTTACCCATCTTCCAAAAAACACATCAAATGGCTCATCAGGAATGTTGTTGGGGTCCAAGCCGTAGAACTCCAAGTAGGAGAGGGTCACATCTGGGTCCTTCATCTTCACTGGGCCCTCCAAAGGCAGGTAACTGAATTTCTGTAGGTTCAAAGTTGAATCAGTTGAATCTAGACTGCCTCGTTGATATAGTGGTTAATGCGCTTGAGTACCGAAACAGAGGTTGCAAGTTCTCACTGGAGGCTGCCTTCTTGATTTGTACTAACGGTCTCAGTCTGGATTTATTTCCATATTTGTGATGTCCTTGCTTGATTGCCATAGCGCAAAGTATCCTAGTTTCAGACCCGGACAAATGATTGTGTTGCCTGGAAGTCATATATTTATTTTGATAACAACTTATGATCAGCAATCAACTTGGTGATTGGGTGGCTAAATCAATTGTTCTTTCTATGGTTTTATTTATTTTATTTGGAGAAAATACAGGCACAGATAATAAATATTGTATGTTTTAAATGTGTTAATGCTTGCACCTCTATTAATTAATACATCTACACATTAACACTCTATTAATTAAGTTAATCAACACAGGGTTGTTGACATGCTCACATCAGACAACCAAATTGCCATTCAGAGTAAAATATGTTTGAAGTAAGTAAGTAAATTATTTATTTCCAAAAAGATAATACAAATTAAGGTCGCTTATAAATATAGTCATTGAAATGTAATTAAATTCAATTCAATTCAAATATTTTTATTCATTGTAAAAACAGAATGTTTACTTAATGAACGTCAAAGTTGTTAGTTTCACAATTGTGTTTGCGTTTACCGTTTGAAGTTGTGTAAATTTAAATAATTTGTTGGGTCTGGGCTCAAAGGGTTCTGGGCAAAATATTATAATATTTTAAATGTTAAGCAAGTTTTTGTAAAACACTCTAACTCCTGAACTTAACTGCAGCTAAGACTGTATCAAAATATAAATTATCCACATTTTGTGGGTTTACTCAGTATTGCATAACACCATCCAGTTAAATAACACAGATGGCAATAATTACTGTAACCCTATAAACAATCATAATAATTATGAAACAATCATAATTGCCATTTGAGGAGGCCAAAAGAAAATTTGGTTTGCTGTAGAAGAGGCTTTATTGTATATAATGAAATTAAATATTTCTGCTTTCATTGTCTGTGCATAATCCAAAATTATTATAAAAACTTACATCGATTTTCTCCACTTTCTCTTTCATAGAGAAATGCTTGCAAAATGTCTCAACTTCCACTTTAAAAGACTTGTTTGGGGGGCAGCAGGCCTCGATCAAGGAACTGGGGCAAACATGAGTATCCATAATACCATCCCCACTTGAAATCCATTGTCCCGATTTGTTCTTCATAGCACTTTGAAGGTTTTCATGCAGCTGAGCACCAGTTTTGGCTCTCGACCACAGCTCTATGCAGCTCTTCAGCGCTACGGAGCGAGAGCAGATCTTTTTAGCGCTATCTTCGTTAGGAAGTTCCACAATCCAGTATGGTTTATCTATGTCCGGTTTCTCGATGAAATTTATTTGTATGTCGAATAGGGATAGTATCGACTCCATCTCCTAAAACATACATGATTGTTTTTAAGCAAACCTCTGCTGGTGGGTATTAGACAATATACTTCTGAATCACAGAAACTAAAACAACTTACGGCTTGACGAAAGTCCACGTGTTCGTGGGCGAACCACAATAAATAGCAAGACCACATCTTGGAAAACGACATGCAGTTACACCGATGTAGTTTTTAGCTCGAAAGTTGATCTTTTACATAGTTTTATTCAGAAAAACTGCAATGTTTTTGTTTCACACAACATAACCTCAAATTTAACGAGTGACATTTGAATTTTTTTTTGCGTTTCGTTCTTTCGTCTCCTTGTGTATTTCGCGTTTCTTTCGTTTTTATTTTAAAAAAAAAATTCAATTTTTTGTGGGGGAGCGGGAGAAAAGGATTTAACTTACGATTTTAAGGCTAGGTACTTAACTCTGTGTATCTAACCATTTTGATTAATAAAGAACTTTTTATTCTTCGGTTTTTACGTTTTCAATTTCCATCTCCGAAAGTCTTCATCAGAACATCACCAAATTACCCTGGGACTCCTTTTACGCTATATTTTATTAAACATATTCCCTATTACTAACATATGGGCCCCGTTAGGCCCCCATTACTGCTGTTAATTGGAGAGTTCCGTTCTCCATCTCTGAAATTCTTCATCAGATCTTCACCAAATTAAAATGGGACTAATGGGATGTTATATCGAACAAAAAAAGAATTGTCGAAATCAGTTAAGATTTGGCAGTTATCCAGGAAATGGCAAAAAATGCGTCGAATTGATAGCCTCCTCCTTTTTTGAAGTCTGTTACAATGAGTAGAAATTCAAGAGTAAAATAGGTTATTTTGTAACTGAACTGAATAAAGTGTGCGCGTGTAAAGGTTGATGTGTTGTCGAGTGTAAGTACATAAACAAATAATAGTATATTTTATAATATATACATAATAAATAACCATTACCTACAATCTTGTTGCAAAGTTCGCCTGTTACGTCACGTTGACTGTCGACTGTACCTACCGAAAGTAATATATGGACTGAATTTTTGTTGGGTTCCACTTCCACCACGAGACGTCTGAAGGTTCCACTTCCGATTTCTAGTCTATTTTGCCATTTTTGTCTTGAATAGAATTTTTTTAAATAAAATAAACACTCATGATCGTACAGACATGGTAAAAGTCTTTATTACTCATTCGTTCACTACAAAGTTACAAAATCATCAGAAAGTATAGGAGGAGGGGTCAAGCCCCTTTCTGCGCACGGTGTTGTCTATCCAATCGCGAGAGCCCGCCACATCCGTGTAGACCGCAGGCGTGCCCTCCTGTCCACAGCCGATGCCCCACGCCACAATGCCGCTCTGCATATAGCGGCTCTTCTGTCCCTGAACAGATTAATTCAAGGTTAGTTAGTTAGATCGCATAGCCTCATAGTTGGGCCATTGCCACTCTCGGGTTTCCTCACGATGGTTTCCGTGACAGTTAGCCAGTGTTATTAAACAACTATAAATTCACAAATGTATGTAGGTACCTAACTTAGAAAATAAAGTGGTACATTTCGGTGTTATTAAAAGAATTAGGTACCGGTCATTCGAATAGTTTGTGGCGAGCACATGTCAATTCTGCGCGCGCACTATAAACTCCAAAATTCTTGCATCGCGCAAGCAAAATGTTTCACATGACATACCATAAATATAACGTCCGACGAACATCAGTCGGACCGGCCGTCCCCAGGCATACGATCTGCCTGGCGGAAAATTTCCCTTTATAGTAGAAGAGCACGATCACCCGCTATTCCCTATAAGTTCCTTCGCTGTTTTTTGATGTAATTACTCTCAACAGCGAAAGGAATCTTCGGACACTCTTGCAATCAATTACGAGTCGGTGGGTCGGTCGGTCGTTGGGCAGGTAGGTCGGTGGTCGGTCGGTCGGTCGATTGGTCCGTACCGGTCGGTCAGTCAATCAATCAGAAAACCTCTACAGGTGCACTTTTGGGAATAAAATTCAACAGCTTAGATAAGTAATAGTTTAGCCTCGCTCACTTCAATAGCACAGATGAGCGGGGATCCCCCATCTCCCGTGCAGGTGTCCCTGTTTTTCTCGCCGCCCGCGCACATGAAAGAAGAGTGCAGCTGAAACGCGTCGCCCAGCCGAGTTTTGCGCAGCTGCGACTGGCAGGCATCGTGCGCCACCACTGGCATTTCGATCTGGAAGTAACGAACGATTTTTTGTTAGTCCTAGATAGATTACTGTATCCATTTGAGCAGCCTCAGGCTGATCAAACAAACTGAGGCTGCTCACCTTGAGGCAGAGGGTCGAGGCACGTTGCGGATCAAAGTGAGACGACTCGATTCAGTTTCTTGATGTTTCTTACTTTTGACAGCGTCAACTAGAATCCCTAATTTAGAACTAATATCGTTTCGCGCAACCTGCTAACATTTTTGTCGTAATACTTTTTATTTGACGGATCCCGAAGCACACAATGGTTCTGGTATAGTTTTATTAATTTAACTGCAGTATCGTTTTCGATCTCCGTTGCGAGTTGCACGACACGTCCCTTTCCACTAAACGCACGGCTCAGACGTGGCTCAGACTGAGGCTTTTTTGGGCGCGCACTAAAACCGACAGAATATGGGTCAGTCCACGGTGACGAAATTTGCCTCATGGCGACACGTGCCTCAAACCCAACATTTGAATGCGCCCGTCTAATCTTATAGTTCTGGTTTGTAGTACTAACCTGACGGGTTAGGTCTAACCCGTCTACATGAGAAACTGGTCTACGGCTTAGCCAGCCTAATTAAGCTGTACCCTTCAAATGACTGGCCTAACAGGCAGTGTATGTTAAAGCACTATGCAGGAAACCGCGCAGCGGGCTTGCGCTTTTGCCTCCTTCCGCAGCCAGCGTCAGGTCCTGGTAGACTAATTATGGTGACCTACCCTAACCTTCTTTCTGGTGACCCAGGTTTTCCATCTAGTTTGCAGTACTGACCTTACCCTACCCAACCTAATGCACCCGTCTATGTGTTTATGGATCGAGCCTTTCCTGGTGCTAATCAAACCAACAATTTTGTTTCGTTATTAGGTACTTGATTTTGCTTCTTCAGTGTTTTAGGGTCCTAGTCGACAAGGGACCCTTTTAGGTTCGCCATGTCCGTGCGTCTGCCTGTCTGTCTGTCTGTCCGCGGCCTAGACGGTTCAGAGACGATTAGTACGCGAAATCTGGAATTTGGCACATACATACATATTACTGCTGTGTTTCGCTGATGACATGAAAATATTCTCTCCTATCACTTCCGCATCTGATGCTGAATGTCTTCAGGGTGATCTTCGGCGCCTAGTGACTTATTGCTACGACAACCATTTGGATTTAAACCCTTCCAAATGCAACATCGTTACCTTTAGTAGTAAACAGAACTTCGTTAAATTTAACTACGAGCTGAAAGGCACGTCACTTCTCAGAGGTTGTATGATTCGTGATCTGGGAGTGTATCATGATTCAAAGCTATTATTTGACGCACACATAGAACATATTGTAGCAAAGGCTTCTCTCGCGCGCTGGGCTTTGTGATACGTAGCTCTAAGGATTTGAAAGAAATCAAAACGCTTAAAATACTGTATTGTACCTTTGTGCGAAGTAATTTGGAATGTGCGTCACAAATTTGGTATCCCATGTATAATGATTATAATCACACGTATCGAGAATACAGAACAGGTTCATCAAGTATCTCTGTTACAGAACCAAAGTTAAATACTCGCCATCTATCTACCTTGAAATGTGTCGAAAGCACCATCTTCTTCCCCCTGAACACGACCGTGAGATCGCTGACCTGCTTTTTCTGCTAAGGATTGCCAGTGGTAGCATCAAGAACATCCTTGGCTAGCATTGATTGTCCAGATCTCTTAGCACAGTTAGACATCCGTGCACCAGCCCGACCTCAGCGTCATGATGCACACTCAATTTGGATCAACGAATTACAGGAGAAATACATTTGTGTTGCGTGCGTTATTTTGACTCAGCTGCCAACAAACTCAACTTTCGCCTTTTTAATACCAGTTTGAGTGAGGCAAGGTGTGCGTTGACTCAATTGCTATTGCTTAACTGGTATGCATAATTTAAAACTTTTTATATTTTTAAACCTGTGAACTGAATGCGAATACTTAGTTTCTATTTGTGAAAACTTGTACCTAATTAGCGTTTGTTCTTTACTAAAATATATATTATGCTAAGTTAAGCTTTCAGTTTTTCTTAAGGTTAGAATTTTAAAAAAAATCACGCCGAATAAGGATAGAATAAAATCTCTAAATTATTTTTCACCTCACTAGCTCGTAAAAGCTCTGTTTATGATTCGAAATCTGCGTGGAAAATCGCACTTTATCCGCTAGCGTGGAAAGTGTTTTTAAAATTCGAATATTTTTATTCAATAAAGGTTTCGTACAATAAATTACATATATATAGAACCTCATTGGTTTCGTAATAGTTTATATTCTCTGCAGCCAGTCCATTGATGATTGAAATGCAAATACTTATTTCATGTCATGCGCCAGCCTCATTTAAAGAATCGCACTGGCCGGCAAGAAAATTTGATTTAAAAAAAAAAATTAACTTTCAATATTACCAATTGTAGTAATTTTACTTTTAATTTTTAAACAGAAATAAATAAACAGTAATTTAATATTTTATTAAAACTGTTTTTCTTGCACCTAACATTTCCCTCGCTTTAGTGAGGTGAAAAGTTGTGTGTTGCGCTCGGCAGCAAAGTTATTTAGCGTCTCGTACCTTTGAAACCCTCGCTACGCTCAGGATTCTATATTTGAACCACTCGCTTCGCTCGTGGCTCAATCCTAGAATCCTTCGCTTGCTCAGGTTTCAATACAAGGTACTCGCGCCAAAAATTAACTTTGCAGCCTTGCATAACAAATAACTATTTTAGGGTAGCCTCTACACCTAAACCCGACATGCATTTTTTTTCTCGCCTGCACTATATTGCGGGGTTATGTTGGATTGGACGTTTAAAAATATTGTGGGTGTAGGAAGATAATTTTTGATTTAGGGTTCCGTTTGTGAAATATAAAGTTGATTGATTAACTGACATTGTAGAAACGTGAACAACTTAAAAGGAAAGCTATCACGGCTAAGTAGGCTTCACAAGTTAGCGAGTAATAGGCGGCCAAATTATAAAAGTACAAAATCTATTGAAAATTACGTTGATAAAGTTGTTAGTTCTGTAAAGCAGATAAAACCCCCTCTTTCTCCAGAACCCTACACCGCGCGTGGCCCGACACGCACTTGGCCGGTTTATTAGTATTGAGTTCATAAACAAACCTTTTATCTATCATCCGCGCATCTGCATGCCTACACCTAGCAGCGATTGATGATAATGAACCTAACCCAACCTTTTTCCTAACCTAACCTAACCTAATCCAACTTTCTTCATGGTGACCCACTCGCCGCAAGCGAGCACAAGCGGTCCCCCGCCCACGTTGGGAACCAGCGTAAAGGCCGTTGCTGGGACCAGCAGGGCGATGTCGTAGTGGAGGTTGATTGGTGAAACAATAGCACGTTCGAACCTTTTTTTTTTTGTTGACGCTGAGAAAAATGCATTCCGCATCTCCTCCCGTCGGGGCTAACCTAACCTAACCCAACCTTCTTCACGGTGACCCAGTCGCCCCAAGCGAACACGATGGCGATGCAGCGGTCCCCGCGCGGCGCCGGCGTCCGGGGCGGGAGGCACGCCAGACCCACGTTGGGGGCCAGCGTGAAGGCCTTTGCGGGGAACAGCAGGGCGATGTCGTAGTGGAGGTTGCCTGGGGAAACATATTATATCGATTCTTGCTGTTTCATGTAGATGTAACAAATAATAACATATAGCTCACACAACGTCACACTTTCTTGACCCCTCCGTTCCTCTTAACGTGTGACGTAATGTATGTGTGTCCCCTATGGGGATTTTGTTACATCCTCTTAATAGAAGTCTTTAAACACTGAAGGATCCAATTGGATTCGGCTGCGTTCGGAAAACTGCGCCGGGTTTTCTCCTCGGCTATTCTTCAGAGCCTAAAGAGAAGGGTCTTCAACCAGTGCGTCCTGCCAGTTATGACCTACGGAGCCGAAACGTGGACACTGGCGGCAGAACTAGTCCACCGATTCAAAGTCGCTCAGCGTGCTTTGGAACGGGCTATGCCCTGAGCCTCTTTGATGGATCACATTAGAAATGAGACAATCTACCAAAGAACTAAGTGGACTGACAGCCCAAGATTAGCAATCTGAAGAGGCAGTGGGCTGGTCACATATGCTGAAGAAGCGATGGTCGATGGGGTGCAAAGGAGACTATAAACTGGCAAATGCAGCGTAGGACGCCCACCAGCTCGCTGGACCGACGATATGAGGCAGATTGCTGGCAGCGGCTGGATGAGGATGGCTGAGGATAGAAGGAAGTGGCGTGCCTTGCGAGAGGCCTAAGACGAATGCGGGCTGATTGATTGATTGAATGCGGGTTTCCTCACTGAGTTTTGCCCCACAGACTGACCTGGATTAAAGCCCTTATGCACCTCCACGTCAGTGATATCTTGCTGCTGATGCGGATAGATTTCCTTCTTGGTCGCCAAGTCCCACTCCCCAGCGCGAACCCTGAAAGAGATAAAAAAATACATTATAAACGAAAAACCATTTTTTGCCGTTAGGTGCTAATTTGCTAAAATATATAGTTAAGTAACAGCCTTCCGTCAGTGAGCGAGATACAGTATGTACCTATTTATTAATATAATTTATATAATAAATAAGGAATGTATACAAATAAAAAAAATCCATCATTTATTTCAACGTACAGAATTTACATTCTGTTTCCTGAATGTCAATGTACCTACCTACTATGTTACTATGTTAGCTGCTGCCGTCGGGCCGTATTTGTAGTGGAGAAGAAGGCAGTGGAAAAAAAAAACTCCGCTCTGACCATCTTTTCTCAAATCTTAACCTAAGTTACGTAAGGAAATCGGGGAATTTTGCGACGAACGCGAAGCTGAGCTTACGACATAAAATTGTAAAGTAGAGGATCTCTGAAGTCAGTGTATCAGTGTGTCTGTGTACCAACAGCGATATAAGTCGAATCATGATGATTATTACATTTTTGATAGGGACTAGCTAATCGAGTTAAAAATGTAATCTACTTAATATTTTTTCCTGACAGTACAATGAAGTGTTCTCTATCTATCTGTCTCATCTGTGACTGTAAATAGATGGTAATACATATTTTTTTTATAAAGTCATAGTGCATTTCGATTATATTATCAACTTACCTGCCTAACTTAAACATAAACATTTACATACAGGCACACACATTGCTTCTGGCCCCACACTAGGATACCCTGTGTCGTGGGAACCAGAAACAATGACACTACAAACATGTAAACATCCAAGACCAGGGGTTTCTTTTTGTCCCCAGCCGGGATTCGAACCCGGGACCTCTCGCATGGTATGCAGATGCACTACCGCTGCGCCACGAGGTCGTCACCTTATGCGCAACCGTTATTAAAGGCGGGGGCAGCGGAGCGGTAGAATGCCGGATTGATAGCACGATGCCCACTACAGGATCTTTTGTTACTTTTGTTTTATTTCGATACAATCACAATGCCAACTATTAAAAATCTTTATAAGTGAGATCGCACTATGCCCGAAATAGCTAAAGCCAACTATACGCTTAAAGGGTTTGTTTAGTCGCACAATGCTCACTTTTACTGCCTACAATACTTCGAATTCGATAATTGCCGCAAATTTGTACAGTAAAGAAAAAAAAATTAAACATTTTATAATTAAAGAGGGCATGGTGCGATCTAAGTGCGATAGGACATCATGCTATCAAACCAGAACCAGAACACATTCGGTTTACATCACAGCCGAATGTGAATTCGGGAGGTCGTGGGGTCAATCAATTATTTATTGAACCCCAAATAATGACTTTTTTTTATAATTTACGTACATTAGTGAATTTGTAGTAGCAATACCACTCGCTAACCGTGAAGGAAAACATGGTGAAGAGACCTGAGTCTTGAGATATACATGGGCCACAGCGCTTGAAATTGCCAATCCACGGTGGGCACCCGCAGTGTTTAACCCCATACTCTCTCTGAGAGATGGCCTTTACCCTACAGTGGATGGTACATAAGCTGCATTATTATAACACTGACCTGATAGTCTTGGAGCCCCACGCTGGCTGGACAATATGTGCGGCTGTGAGGATCACGCCCGGATGAATCAGGGAACCTCCGCCCGCATACACCGTGAACTTCGGCCCCTCTGGGTTGGTCTCGTCAAAGAGCTCCACGCTGTTGGCAAATAGTAAAAAAAACGACTTCAAGAAAACAGTTCGATGATTTCTGACGGATTTTCCTTAGGAATCGCCGCTATAGGGACTGCAATCAAACTGCGACACTTGTATGAGCTCTTAGTACTCATTGTATTTTTCGTGTCTCTTTAAATCCGCCATAACAACAATAGCTCATATTCTATAAACATTTCAACTATGTACCTAGTTACCCATTACGGTGTCAGAAACAAGCCTTATTAAAAGTAAGACAGACGCACACACAGAGTAGGCTTAGTAATTAAATTCCGTTAGGACACTACGGGAACTCTAACGGGTTTAATATTAAAGGATTATCCACATTACAACGTCCTAGCGATGTGCAGTCCCATCAGAAAGCAAACTTTAAGTATTTAAGGATTATTTCAGTTTGTATCAACTTGCACGTATTTCCCTTCATCAGTTTAAAAGATAAGCAAGAACTCACGTGAGTATAGCGACCATCCACGGGAACTCCCCGTAATGCGTCTCATCGCCGAAGTCGATGTCGATTAGGAACCCCACGCCCCGAGCGTTACGCCAGCCACAGCCCACTCGCTGCTTCTGAAAATTATTATACGTACATTTGTAAAGTTGTAGTATCAATGCCACCCGCTAACGGCGATGGAAAATATCATGAGGAAACGTGAGTGTTTGAGGTGGTCACATACCTCAGCAGCGCTTGAAACGTCAACTACCGCGGCCCCTGACTGAAAACCAGGGCTGAGGGCTCACACCCTCAGCACAATGCTGAGTCAGATGTCGTTTGTGGCGACTTAGATTGACACACCACAGGATGCACTCTGACGCTCTGACTTTGCCTTGTCCTATCTTGTATTTATGTGACTTGTTTTTCCTTTGTATTTATGTTACTTGTTATGCCTTTTCTTTGTTGTGTGTATTAATTTCTCCCAATAGATGTCATTCTTTCTTTCTAAATTACAAATCCGCGGTGGGCACGCGTGGTAATTGAGACCTACTCTCTCTGTGGGAGAAGGCCCGTGTCCTGCAATGGGATGTATCATCATCAGACATTTGACGCCCACTGCAGGACATAGGCCTTCCTCGTGGTTTTTATAACCATGAGGGGTTTTGCCATAATCGCCACGCTTGGCAGGCGGGTTGGCAATCGCAGTATGTGGTTGGAATCTCAGGAAGACGCTGCTGCCCATCTCGGTAATGTATTTCGTTAGTCGCCTTCTACGACATCCTCGGGAGGAAATGGAGTGACGCTATTCTTAATCCGGCGCCACACGGAAAGTACTTATTATGGGATGTATACAAACTACATAAAAAAAATGTACGCCTTTAAATCGTACGCGCCATGCTATACCACACTACACAGGTTGTAGAAAAATCCCCATATACATCCATAAGCAATTGTCATGTAAGTTTTCCCATAATATGTTAATATGGGAAAACTACGAAATCGCGAAAAAAATTACCTGCTGTTCCAAAATAAAGTTACCACCTGTGCTAAACTGACCCTGTACTGTGTGATGTACACGAGGTACGTAAACATCATTAAGAGGTATCTGAGGTAAAACGTGGTAAAACTATCCACTATTATTTTCAAATGACTGCCTTGTTGGCCTTACGGTATCACGTCTGATTACCATACCGGAGGTCGTGCTTTTGATTCCCACAGCCGCCGCAGAAATGGCCTCAGTCTGGTGTATTTCTATGTTTGTGATGTCCTTGCCTGGTTACCATAGCACAGGGTATCCTAGTTTGGGACCAGCCCCTATATTACGCTCACCAAATCCTGAGCGATTCCAATCGTTTAACTGTCAAATTAGTATGGAATTTGACAGTTAGACGATTGGAATCGCTCAGGATTTGGTGAGCGTAATTAGGCCACTGGACAAGTGTTGGTGTTGTGTGGAAGTTATTTTATTTTTAAATGTGTTTAAACTTCCCTATTTGCATTGGTAAAATTGAAATAAAATAAAACTCACCTACCTCATCGACAGGGGGCGCCTCGGTCGCCGGTTTGTCTGATTGAAGAGCGCAGCAAGTGCACCCGTCGCCACACACCTTGCCCGCTTCACACCTGGCGGAAGAAACGAGAATGAAAACGGCAGGTCTCTAGATCTCGTATTTACAAGCCTGGATAACATCCCAAGCGTGCATAGTGCTGAACCACTCAGTAGAATGGATAAGCACCACCCCTCTCTGGTGATTGAGATAGAACAGACAATGCAAACTAACATAATGAAACCTAAAAGAGCCAAGAGGCTAAACTATAATAAATGCGACTTATCCAGAATTAAATCTGAACTCTCAAAACTAGACTGGAATGAACTTTTGGCACCGCTGGAGGTTAACCAAGCCGTAAAGTTATTTCATGAAACTTTAGATATTATAATTAAGAAATTTACCCCACTAACTAGAAACGACGCGCATATTTACCCAATCTGGTACACTCCTGCTTTAAAACGATGTCTAAATGAAAAACTTAAATTCCATAAGCGATTTAAGAAGTTTGGCAATCCACGTGACTACGATGCATTTGCTGAATTACGCAGGAGATGTAAGATTATGATCGATGAATGCTACATTGCCTTCATATCAGATATAGAAGACTCGTTGGTCCATAACATCAAATCATTCTGGTCATTCGTCAAAAGTAAAAAAGGTGGCAGTTCAATACCCCAAACAATGAAATATGGCGAACGATCGACCTCTAACGGTCAAGAGATAAGTGAGCTATATTCAAAATATTTCGGTTCTGTTTTTGAGAGGTCGGCAGGTTGCATGCTGAATCAGGATTTTAATGATTCTCCATATACAAACTATATAAATAATCTTAGCATCTCTGAAGATGCGATAGTTGGGGCTATAAAACAGATGGATGGAAATAAAGGCGCTGGGCCAGATGGGATACCACCTAGATTTATCAGATCCTGCGTAACTGAGTTATCAATTCCATTGCATTTGATATTTAACAAGTCTCTCAGTTCTGGTATCTTCCCTTCTTACTGGAAAACTGCCCTAATTATTCCTATATATAAATCCGGAGACAAATCTGACTGTAGTAATTATAGACCTATAAGCATCTTGTCATGCATAGCTAAACTATTTGAGTATTTGGTTTGTGATGACATTTACAACCATGTGAAACCAATCTTGTCACCGCAACAACATGGATTTGTGAGGAAAAAATCTACCGTCACAAACTTGTTAGAGTACAAGACTTATCTTTGCTCGGCTTTTGCCCGGGTACAGCAGGTAGATTCGTTATATACCGATTTCAGCAAGGCCTTCGACAAGGTAAATCATAGGTTACTATATATAAAGCTGGCGTACTATGGAATTCACGGAAGTCTACTCCGCTGGCTTCAATCCTACTTAGCAAAAAGAAGTCAACTTGTAGCTGTAAAAGGGTTCACATCTCCTCCTGTCGAAATAACATCGGGAATTCCACAAGGGTCACACTTGGGACCTTTATTCTTCATTATCTTTATCAACGACCTTGTGCAACATATTACGAGCCCCTGTCTACTCTATGCCGACGACCTAAAGATCTATAGAACCGTTACTGATCCCGGTGATTGCAAAGCTCTGCAAGAAGATTTGGACACATTATGCAGATGGTGTAATCGTAATTTGATGTTCCTTAACGTAAGCAAATGTTTCGTTATCTCCTTTACCTCAAAAAGACACAAAATATTTTTTGACTACAAAATAGGAAACCAAACTCTAGAAAGAAAAACTACTGCTAGAGACCTTGGGGTTTTGTTTGATGAGAAACTGACATTCAGGGATCATTATGACCATATTCTTAAAAAAGCAAATCAACTACTTGGATTCATTGTAAGAATAACGAAACACTTCAAGCAGCCTCATAGCCTGTTGCACTTATACCTCAGCCTTGTCAGAAGCACCCTGGAATATGGATCAGTTATATGGTCCCCTTATTATAATATTCATGTAAAAAGACTTGAAAGTGTGCAAGCTAAATGCCTCCGAATAATCTACCATAGGTTCAATGTGAGTCGTAGGAGAATGCCAGAATACACAGAGAGACTCAAAAAGTTCCACTTGCAATCTCTTGAAACAAGACGTAAACAAACTGAGCTTATCTACTTGCACAAACTCTTGCACTCATCTATCGACTCACCATCACTGCTGGCAGCAATCAATCTCAACACAAAATTAGGTAAACGCTCGGTTCGCTCTCGAAATACTTTTACATTAGAAACTTATAAAAACAATACCTCTTACTTCAATCCCATAACAAGAATGTGTCGCTCATATAATGAAATATCAAACATGAATAATAATATAGACATATTTAATCCGCGGATAGGTCTCTTGAAGTCTGAATTTCGGAAAAGTTTAAACAGCCCGAAAAAATAGCCGCCTCCTTCTTCTTATCTTCACACCATATTCTTTTTAATGATTATTTTGTTTGTTCGCTCCCTGGCTTGATTGAGTTTGATCAAACCTTGATTGAATGTAAAACTATATAAAAAACTTATAATGTTAGTCTAAGTAACTCGTCTAAGTTCAATTTCGAAAATTGTGATCATGCTGTGTACACATGTTTTGGAGATTAGTCTGGATCTTACATATATAATAATGTTACCTTGATAATGTACTGGCTAATATCTGTTTTGTGTGCCTAATAAATAAAATAAAAATAAAAAAAATAAATAAAAGAATAAGTGTGTTTAGGGTTCCGTACCCAAAGGGTGCCAAACGGGACCCTATTACTAAGACTTCACTGTCCGTCTGTGTGTCTGTCTCTCTGTCACCAGGCTGTATCTCATGATACGTGATAGCTAGGCAGTTGAAATTTTCACTGATGATGGATTTCTATTGCCGCTATAACAACAAATACTAAAATAAGAATAAAATATATATTTAAGGGGGTGCTTCAAAGAGGACCCATATAATTTTGCTCAATATTTGTAGAGGGCATCCATGAGATAATCATCACTCTTTTTTTTTTTTTTGGCCCTAAAAAGGGCACCCTCCGGAGGACACGGTGAGGGAGGTGGTGAATGCTCATGTATAACAGCACGGGCCCAGCCGTGCTGCCAATGTGGGACTCAAAGGAAGTGCGCCTACCCACTAAACACCACCTGGGGGCTGGTTAGGTCCTAAGGACCCCTAAACCGACATCGTGAGCGACCCACCTCGATGCCGAGGAGGGCGCGCAGAATCATCACTCTTCAATTTGTACAGCTATATTAACGGCATTATGTATGTTACAGTCATAGTGATTAAATAGCTATTATACATAATGACTGGTCATTATATATAAAAGCCAAATTCACTAGACAAAGTAATAAATTATTATGCTAACGTTTTATTTTGGCAAGTGTTATATAGCAAATAATTGTTTGATTAAATTTATATTTCGCATTTTGTTTGTTAGGTCAGTACACATAAGCAAAAATAGGTTCGAAGTTCCAAGAAACTTCGGGTGTTAGTTCTTTTTTTTATATAAAAGCGAAAAAAAATATTTCACTAAAAAACTTAGTTTTGTGTCAAACTTAAACAAGGTTGGTGCATGGAAAAGTCATAGGTACCCTACATTATGATATTAATATGATATTAAATAAAATTGCTAGTAAATGTGATTAATTTTGTGTTAATTATCACTTTATCTAAACTGAGTAGACATTATATATAATGACTAGACCATATATATAATATCCAGATTTATTACTTTGGCTGTAACATGTACATAACCATACCGCGATAAGGAATACCACCACCGCCATCTAGTGTAAAAGTAGGGAACTATAGTTTCGGCTTTTTGGCGGCATTTGTCGGGATCGCCGGCTGCGGGTTAGTCTTGGACCGTATACCGATGATGATGTACCGCAACCTGCGCATGGGGGCGCAGGTCGATCACGCCGTACGCCAAGCCCGGACGGCGAGAGCTCTCTTGCGCCCCGTGCTCACCTCAAGGCTTCCACCCCAGACCAAGCTGGGGATCTACAAGACGTACGTGCGCTCGCGACTCACTTACGCGGCGCCTGCATGGTACGTCTTGTGCTCTGCGACCAACCGCAAGAAGCTGCAGGCCCAGCAGAACATCGCCCTAAGGGGAATCGTGGGGGCCGGGCGTTACGTCCGGAACGACGTAATTGCCCGGGACTTAATGGTGGAGAGTGTGGAGGAGTTCGTGGTCCGTTTGTCGCGCCGCATGTTCGACTGCGTAGACAACGGGCCACACCGGCACCTCCACCATATAGCCCCCACGTACGACCGACCAGAAGATGAACGTCCATATCCCCGGGAGCTCCTCGAGCTGTTAGGCTGATATTCAGAAACGATTTTGAGCGTGAGCTCAATGTGAGTCCGGGTCTTCCAACTGACAAAATGAAAGTCTCAGGGATACTTTGTATCCACAGTTGAGTTTGAGATAACAAAAATTGAGCGCAAGCTAAGCTGAGACTGAGTAGTGGATTTCGGCGACTTAGCTCAGACTCAAGGTGGCAATGACGAAGAAAGTAGCGACACTTGTAGGCAATTCGAGAAATCTAACTAACCTGTGGTAACCTTTTTTTTTATTCACAATTTGACATTTTGCATGCTCATTTTCCTTCAAAAAGTTAAATCGTGTTTTTAGAGTAATGAGAAGTCAAAATAAAGTATAACCGCGCGTAAAAAGTTTCGACATTTGTTGCCATCTCATTCATTCCTGTGGATTTTTGTATGCCTTTCATGTAGCGTTAACAGATAATATAAACCGGTAACGTCAAAAACTGTACCACAGATTACACGGTCGAGTAAGTTTAGCTTGAGCTGTGGCTTAGCTGAGTTCGAGTCGAGATATTGACTGTGAATACAAAATTCTTGAGTCTTTGTTGAGATTGCTCAACCGATGCTCAGCTTAGTGCACGTTAAGTGTAGCTCAACGCTGTGTTTCTGAATATCGGCCTTAGACTCCAACAGCTCGGAGCTCCCCCCGCCCTAAAAGAAAAAGCCACGATGGCAAATGTCCCGGGGGTCGATACCCCCGGAGATGCCGCCCGGGACAAGAGGCACGGCCTCACACCCCGAACGTACAGCTGCGAGCTCCGCTCCGCTCGCAGCTGCAGAAGACCCAGACGACGACGATGATGATGTATTCTGTTTAGTGCATACTTCGAAGGCGTTTTTTGTCTTATCGACTTGTTAAGAAAACACAAACTTAATTTATAGCGGCATTGGTAGCGATCGCCGGCTTCGGGTTAGTCTTGGACCTGTGCTTGGACCGTGTACCGATGATGACGATGATGATGTATTTTGTTTAGTTTCGAAGGCGTAAATCCCTAAATAGGGGATGTATCAGTAAAGGGCAAGATAAAATGTACGCGAAACCGGCGTGCGTTTATGCAACGTCTAATGAATGTTGAGGAAGCGAAGTGATCTGTCAGGATCGTGGCAAGTGGCAGTCCCTGGCCTCTACCTACCCCTCTGGGATACAGGCGTGAGTATGTGTATGTATGTACGTATGTTCGAAGGCGTTTCTTTGTCTTATCTCTTTTCAATCATACCGCGAAAAAGGATACCGCTAGCGCCACCTAGTGTAAATAAAAGCGAACTATAGTTTCCGTGGCGGTTTGTTTTTCTTATCGACTTGTTAAGAAAGCACAAACTTACTTTATGTCGGCATTGTTAGCGATCTCCGGCTCCGGGTGTGTCTTGGACCGTATGCCGATGATGCCCGTCCCGTCGCTGATGACCGTGTGCGCCGCCGAACACAAGTACTTCGGCACGCATCTGCCGTCTCTTTTATCCGCCGTGACGCAATGTGACACTGTAACTGAAGGAAAATAATAATACGACGACGCGAGTCGCCGGTTTTAAATGTTACCTAAAAGTCGCGACTTTCCAGTTTACATAACATCAAGGATTTGGGTAAAACGTTCTTGCATAACATACATACATAAGCAGCCTATATACGTCCCACTGTAGATCACAGGCCTTCTCTCAGGGAGAGTTTCCAGTTTATTTATTGGCAAATTCTGATGTTTATCGCCATAAAAAGTGTGACCCACGCGCCGTTGTACCACCTATGCAGCCTGGGTGGTACGACGACGCTAGTCGCGCGTTTTAAATGTCAAAAGCCGCGACTTTCCATTACATTAACTGTCAAATTCTGACATTTTGCACCACAAAATGCGTGACTCGTGCTCTACTGTCCTATGCTGGAAAAGTGTTTGTGTTGTGTGGAAGTTATTTCAAAGTTAATCCAGTAGTGAAAGTTTTTCGACGTTTTATCACGCTGATACGGACAAGCTTGAATTGAACGCGCAAAATCGACCACTACGGAAGTCCTAGTCGGACTCTTCCGACAAAAAAGCCAGTAGGTAAGTGAATCCGGAATTAAATCAATAGGGGAAGGCCTTCGTCCCTGATAAGGGTTAGCAGGAACAGATGATGTTATGTTACACCAGTCACACCTACCATTCTTAGCACACGCCTTGAGCGGACCGATCCTGATCTTCATTTCTTTGTGCTGGTCTGGCCATATCCACGACGCCTCCTCAGAGTCCTCCTCGGAGGTATCGTGGCATCCGACACATGTACACACTAGTAGGAGTAGGAGAGTTATGTGTTTGTACATCTAAAAACTGAAAATGGAAAAAGCTTTATTGTAAAATGGTTATATCAATTAGGATATACCTGGAATGATAGATGTTTAATTTATTAATCATTCAATTTGGTATATTTTTAGCAGTCTCAATGGTCTAGCGGTAAACACACTTCGGTCTGTTCATCCGCCGTAATTTTCATACTTCACAAATGGCCTCGGTCTGGGTGTGTTTCCATGTTTTCCTTGCCTGGTTGGAAGGAAGTTATTTAAGTATTTATTATTTAATAGCAATGATTCTCCCCTCTACTCTCTACGTTATTGTGTTCCAAATTGCGCCTTAAATGAATAATATGTCCGAAATAACGACAGATGAAGACCTCGGGTTAATTTCTTAATTAGAGACTTTTTCCTTAATCCGAGGTGAAAACGCTGTCAGCCATGACGTTCTAAAATTACCTGTGCCATGACGTCACAAAGTTTGCAAACAAACACATAAGGCTCGGGTGTAACCATGGGCAGTACGATGCATATGGCGCGAATCACGCGTTTGGTGGCGCTAAAATGTCAGAATTTGACAATAATGTACCTACTGGAAAGTCAACAGTAATTGTGTCACTCCCATGACTGACTCGTTATTGGCAGAAGTAGTCGTCCAAGACAGGACCGATTTGAGTTGCCATTAATTAAAAAAAAAAAAAAGTCGCAACTTTCGACATTCAAAACGCGTGACTAGCGCCCATGATGGAGATTCTATTTTTTTACAAAATTTCTTCAGCCCCCTTCTACTTTTAGGGTTCCGTACCTCAAAAGGAAAAACCGAACCCAAGACCCTTTATCTCTAGAACGCGTGGAGGTATGTAGTTGAAATTAAAACCATATACTCAGCTCTAAAGTCCCGTGAAGCTGTGAAAAAAAACAAAATTCTAAGGTACGTAAAAAAAACTTACGGCCGTTTATGCCGCAAAAAACGTATATTTCAACACTCACCTTGTACTCAAATTTGTACGGAACCCTCGGTGGGCGAGCCCAACGTGACGAAGTAACGCGAATCCCCTTTACCCCACGCCAAAGTTGGCCACTTTAGCGTCGAGAGTAAAGGGGATGGATATCATCTTGTTGTTGAACTAATTGGAACCACATCGAATTATTCACGCAATCAAAAATGACAGAATGGAATTTGCACACGACCAGAATAAAACGCCTTCGGACACCGAGCCGCTAATGTCTCAGTGCTAATGAATTAGTGTTACACACCAAGAAGGCTACATTCTTCTGTTACACAAGTACATAAATAAATTGATAATATACACACCTTTAGATCCTTCAGCTGACACGAAAAATTCTTTAACAAAATCTTTGTGTGTCAGCAATAAATAACAAATGCCCATCTATAAGCCACCGAGATGAAACCAAGCGGATTGTACGGAAATTCCTTGACGTAAACAAGTTTTACTAATCGGTTTTCCTTGAGCAGAAGGCACATACCTAGACGGGTATTATACCATATGTATTATTATTAATATCACGGGAGGCTGACCACTGAGACCTACTTGACTGGTCAGTATAACATCTTCCGAGCAATGCCTACAATAATGCATAATGTATTATCCTGTTGGGGGAGGAAATAAATGAAATAAATAATACTAATAATAAATACATAAGCGGCCTATATACGTCCCACTGTAGGGCATAGGCATTCTCTCAGGGAGAGAGTATGGGCTTAATCACCACGCGTGCCCACCGCGGATTGGCGATTTCAAGCGCTGAGGTATGTGAATAGCTCAGACACTCAGGTTTCCTCACGATGTTTTCCTTCACCGTTAGCGAGTGGTATTGCTACTATAACTTCACAAATGTACATAACTTAGAAAACAAAGTCATAGGTTGGGTCCTGGGTCTCCCACTTCCGAGTCCGAGGTTCTACCCACTAGGCTACCACCGCTTAAATAAATACGTATAAATGTGGTTACGTGCTGCCAGTGGCGTAACTATACCATCTGAGGCCCGGGGCAAATTCATTGAATGGGGCCCTCCCAGTAAAAATATGTAATATATAAGTACATATGTTTGGTCTTTAGTTGTAGTACATATTGCCCAATTTTACTTGATTTGAAGTACTCATATATCAACATTACACTTGTTACAAAATTTTGTTAAAAATGTTAAGTTACTTCTGAGCTCGCGGCCTCATAGTTCGGGGACCCCCCTCAGGTCGAGGCCCGTGGCATTTTGCCAGCCCTGCCACCGTGCCATCCTATAGTTACGCCGCTGCGGCTGCAATTATGGGTTAATTATACTTATTTCATTTTGTTATAGGTTCATTGTACTCAGACTCGGTGGAGCGATGATCTTCGCAGGGCGGCTGGCAGAGCTGGATGAGAGTAGCAGAGGACCGTGCTCAGTGGCGTGCAATAGGTGAGGCCAGCAGTGGACAAGGGTAGGCCGATGATGATGATGATGATGTACTTATTTCATAGTATTTCAAACCCAAGAAGAAGCTTATTATTTTATTCATTTACAAATCTTATTTGGCCGTAACATAATTTATTTATATAGATACTGTAACGAACGAAGTTAAAATTATAATGGCGAGTGCGGCAATAAAATTGTATAGAAATGCAGTGTGTATAAATGTATGTTTCTAATTATATTCATTTAAAATTAAGTAGGCCCCTCGATACGCCAGTACATTTTTAGGGTTCCCTACCTCCAAAGGAAAAAACGGAGCCCTTGTAGGATAAACATAAACATTTACATACAAGCGCATACATTGCTTCTGGCCCCACACTAGGATACCCTGTGTCGTGGGAACCAGAAACAACGACATCACAAACATGTAAACATCCAAGACCTGGGTTTTTATTTGTCCCCAGCCGGGATTCGAACTCGGGACCTCCCGCATGGTATGCAGATGCACTACCGCTGCGCCACGAGGTCGTCAGGTCACTTTGTTGTCCGTCCGTCGGTCTGTCAAGACCCTTTATCTCGGGAACGCGTAGAGTTCAAATTAAAACCACATACTCGGGTCTACACTACAGTCCCTTGAAGCTGTGAAAAAATCAAACTTCTAAGCTAACTTAAAAAAAGGTACGGCCGTTTACGCCGCAAAAAACGTATATTTCGATACTCTCAAGGGAATCAAAATTTATCGTTTATATTCCGTTGACCTAGAACTGTGAAATTTGTCAAGTAATACCGTCTTATACTACAATTAATTATAGGGAAAATCTGAAAACTGAAAATTATACATTTGTAATTGAATCATAAAAAAATAGTATTTATTTTGTTTATGCTCTATCGTAAATACGGTAATACATACAGGCATCAAACTTTGCGTGATTGTGTCACTTATTCTGACCACAAATAATAAAAAATGGCCAAGCGCGAGTACGGAACCCTCGGTGCGCGATTCCAACTCGCATTTGGCCGACTTTTATTATTATTTTTCACTTGTGAGAAAAGTCGGGCCTATAGAGTATAAAAATTAATTGCATTTGGATTGATAAGCTATTGCGTTGCTTCTTATGTATTTACACAAATACCACAATAAAAAAATAAAAATCTGGTCTAGGCAGACTTGAAAATAAAATTACGCACATTTATTGTTATCTATGAAAGAATCTAGATTTTGATTTATATAAAGTAAAATTACGAATTTTTAGTGCAATATTTTAATCAAAAACTAAAATACGAAAATTAAAGGATGTCTAACATATCCGTAATTGTATTTTGTAGACCCAGATTCGACATTTGTACAACCACAAAGCTGTGGTGGTTACCTGTATGTTTACCTTTTAAATTAAATAAAAAAGGAAAGTACGGTCAAAAAGGTCACTGAGTGTTAATGCAGTAGAGTAAAGATCACATCATACACTTTATTTACAAACTCACACACAATCACATCTCACAGTTTAAATGCCGACTGTCCTACGGACTTTGCACGTCAGCTTTCACCCCGTCACTTTGTAGTAGGTCCTGGTACTGTTCGTGTAGGAAGTCGAGGTAGGCATCTTTGATGGAGCCGGAACACGCCATGTAATGGCCACCAGAGTGCTCCGCCACTACTGGCTTTGTGAATAGGCTTATCAAGGACTCTGACATTTCTGAAAACGTAATAAGGTTTCCTTTTGAGCAAAAGCAACCAATCGCAATATAAAACTGACTTATCAGTTATTACACGCCACATAAGCTCTATGAGCGGTTGGTTTTAAGGCTAACGATACCGATGACCATTGATAACAGTGACCAAAGAATAAGTAAGCGAGTGCGCGGCAGAGCCCCATTCAAATAAAAGGCGTGGGAAACATAGGAAGGGTATGGGGCGAGGGCGCGTAAAAGACGCGTCCCAGACTACAGAGCGACCACAGAGTAAAGGTTCCCATTGACGATGCGTTCAACACTCCAAATGGACTGCTAGCATTCCAAAATCCGCTCGTCAATGTAGAAATCGTTTTAGGACGGAGTTCAGGAATGGATATCCAATCGGATGTAAATCCATCACGCCAAATGGACCCATAGGTGTAGTGGGTTGACCGTCTCGGTGTGAAAAACACACGCTGGATGCCGTCCAACCCGCTCGGATATGCCCAAAACGGCGTCCATTTTCCATTCATTCCGCGCTGCGTCGCGCCGCTGCACGACCACATCGGTCATGTTTATGAACCATATAATTTTATTGATGCCATTGAGGCTACAATTTATTTTAAGTACGAAAGACGAAAACGCAAATGCTGATCCTGTCAAAAAGAAGATTGCGTAATTGATCAATCTTAATTTTGAAGCACGGCCGGACGCCGTCCCGGCGGATGCACCGTCAGTGGGCTCGAAATTCAGCGTTCATCAATTTGAATTCATGCCTTTGGATGCCGCCATTTGGTGGTACCGTGAATGGACTGTGGTGTATGACTCTATACAACGCGTCGCGTCAATTGCGCTCCCTCGCCCCACGTCCTTCCTATGTGTCCCACGCCATAAGTTCCCGGCTGTAATGGCTTGCACTACCTACTTCGTTGTTTTAAAACTAAAATTCGACTCCAACCAACCCCTTTACCGGCAACAATGTTGCATTATTGCATTCGAAAATGGGCCACTTAGTAAACGTTTTAGTAATTAGGTCCTAAGGTTGTCTGGAAGAGATCGCTTTTAGCGATAAGACCGCCAATTGTACACTATTAAGGTTTAGATATTAAGTACCTTATATGTCTGCACATTACTGGTGTGCAATAAAGTGTTATCTATCTGTCTATCTAATAAGAAAGAGCATTACACTTATTAAAACGATAATGTAACATTTACATTAAATGTACATAAGTTAGAACTTGTTACATGCGCGATTGAAACCAAGGACCTCTCGGATGTGAGGCACTATTAGCAAGTGGTATTGCTACTACATTTAATGTTTGCACACATACATAAATAAAGTCACACCTGTCTCCTTGAGGGTTAGGCAGAGATTAGGTTTGCCACTTGCCACGATTGCGACCTCTTTCGCTTCATCAACATTCATTAGTTGGTGCATGCACACTTGCCGTTTTAGGATACTTTTTATCTCGCCCTTCGCTACTACATACCTTATTTGGAAATTAACTTAAGCACAGTCATTGTGGTACATGCCGAGATTTACACAAGCTGTGATGTCAAGAATGTAACATCTTACCTTTAGGAATAATGGAGTCACTCTCCCCATAGACGTGTAGTGACGGCAAGTCGATCTTCTCATCGTAGAACCCTTTATGTACCAAGCTGCCTGAGCGGAAGGCCGATGCTAGTATCGCAAAGTGGAACGAATAGGGGAGATCTGTAATAAATATTACAAGCTCAACAAGGTGTCCATTTCAAAACCTAGATCATTTAGGAGAAAAAATTGACATAAAACTACAAACTTAATGTTTTCAAATGTTTGGTCCTTATTATTCTAAAACCTAGAACTCATCATGGATTGAACGAAGAGGCTTTAATTCCGGACATCTTTGTCATCTAAATAATCATTAAGGCGCTCCTTTCAGTAACACTAATGCCACTAATGAAAAAAGAAAACATATTGGTGGCAATAGTGTTACTGTATGAAGCCCCTTTATATAGCGACTTTTTTGGCATAATGTGTGCTTTACAAATTTTTTTAACCCTATTTCTGGCAAGCTTATTATATCTTAAGAGGTGTTCTTCTAGAATCATAAAAAGCCCCATAAAGGTATACCTTTGCCAGCCTAATCTATAACCAAAACAAATATTTTATTGTTTCATCTTTTACGTTTTTCTATGTCTCCTATGGTATAAAAACTAAATTAGTCTAAGTTCAGGCAACTTACAGATTATAATTATTATTTATCAATACTGAAGAAAAGGTACTCATGTTTCTTACTCCACACTCTGTATACAACACATACATCTGATACATAAAAATCTCGTGTCACAGTGTTTGTTATCGAACTCCTCGAAAACGGCTTCACCAATTTATAGGTATGAATTTTTTTATGTATATTTGGTAGGTCTGGGTCATAGGCTAATTAATATGGCAAAACAATGTTTGCCTGGTCAGCTAGAAATGTATAATAATAAGAAACTCATCAAGTCTATATCCCAGAGGCAAAGTATATAAAAAAAATTATGTCGCCTATATATGTCCCACTGCAGTGCACAGGCTTTCTGTGAGAGTATGGGAGTATGTGAAAAACTATGGGCAAATATAAAAAATAAAATATATAATACAGTTTTACTCACACCCTCTTTGCTGCATAGCAGCCAGCAACCCCACGAGACAGGCTCCTTGCGAGAACCCCATAAAGCCATGGAATGGCCCATGCTCCTTTACTGTCTTCTCTATCAAGCTAAGTGTATCCTCAAAACCTAGTGCCGGACCACCCAGACACTTGCCGCTGAATGTGTTGTCTTCCGCGTTGAACCACCAGCCTCGATTATCTGTGAATGAAAAAATTTATGGCTTTTTTTAATATATTACACATTTAATTAGATATTTAATAAATTATCAAAAGATTTTTTTATGTAGCCCATGTACGTCCCATGCAGGGCACAGGTCTTCACTCAGAGTGCATGGCCTTAGTTAGTTAGTTAGACCTGAGATTTCTGCACTTAGCCTCATGGTTGGGCCATTGTACGTAGCAAAGCTGTGAGCTCACTCCAGCCAGCCTATCTCTTTCCAGAAGGCCAGCAGTGCTCTGATGTCACTACAGGCCTCCTGAAGGGATCCCAGCTTCCCAAGGATGGCGGTCCGTTGCTTTTCCACGCTTTCACAGTGAATGGTCACGTGGGCGGGTGTTTCCTCTTCTTTGAGGCATCCCCGGCAAAGCGGGCTGTCGGTTAGTCCCATGTTGTGAAAATGTCTATTTAGTGAACAGTGCCCTGTTAGGATTGCCACAGCTTGTGCATGGCCTTAATTACCACGCATGCCTACTGCAGATTGGCAATCAAAATAATTATTTTACAATAATATTTGGATAAGCACTACACTTTTTACATCACAACGGCTCCAATGGGCTTATTTAAAAAAGCTGAAACATCAGGGCCTCGTTTTATGAAGCTATGATTAGTAATAAACTTACAATTGTCATACATTTCACCCAACTTAGCCTCATGATCAGTGAATTGGGAGAAAATGACTGGCAATTGTCAGTTCAGGGCCCAGAAACTTGTTTTGATGAATAAGTGATGTAATTACACTCAAATGTTTAAAACAAATAATTATACACTTTGTTCTATTCTCTTTATTTTTATTCTGAAACTGGAGGATCTGTTCAAAAAATTGATATGGTGTTTTGAGAACTTTGGATATATTCGCATTCTTTTCTATTGACTAAACTGTAAAGCAATATTAGGAGGCAATGTAACTTGCTTTATTTACATTGCCTCCTAATATTGCTTTATCTAAAGCATATTTTATACACTGGCTAAGTTAGCAAGATTGCCTTGAAATATATGCTTTAGTTGTCTTTCTGGCCACTATGTGCAGCAATTGTTGGCCGTGTTGGCTAGGACATTAATTTAATGTTGAAACAAAGCCAGAAAAGTAGAGATAAAAACAGTTATGAAGTTAAAAATACTAGTTACTAATTTTGCGCTGCCATAATTTTTGTAGGTTTGTTGGAGCTACAAACTAATTCCAAAGATACCGAAAAGCCATTACCATCATCAGCTGCTCCATCGTCAGTGATTACTTTATGTGGAGCTGATAAAAAGGTTAGCTGCGCGTACTTTGACACTGCCTTGCGAAATGAACCAATTTTCGCTCTAAAAACCGTGCCATTCTGCCGGTAGCCATGGAACGCAAGGATCTTCAGTTTCGGCTTCACCAGCTGCTGGTTGTTTTCTGTATTTTCCTTTTCCGGCTTAGTTTCTTGGTTAGAAACGTTCGAGTGGTTGGAGTTAGGGTTTTGGTCTGAAATCTCCATGATTTCGAGGTAGTGCTGCTTTTCCGGACTGAAGAAACGGCGCAGAATCAAGCTTCGGGTGCTGAGATACACTGTGAGGCTCTCTTTAAATGTCTTTAATTTAATTTGAACCGAAAACAACAGCGAAAATCTTGAACGAAACATAGAAATGAACAGCCCCTATATTACGCTCACCAAATCCTGAGCGATTCCAATCGTTTAACTGTCAAATTAGTATGGAGTTTGACAGTTAGACGATTGGAATTGCTCAGGATTTGGTGAGCGTAATTAGGCCACTGATTATAAAGTTTTTTTTTTTTTTGGACTAGTGATTACATACTCTTTGATTTGGACTGCCCCGTGTTTGTAGGGTGCACAGGGATTTTGCCAGTGTCTCGTTGTGAAATTCTACATTGGTTTCTTGTATAAACTAGGACCAATCGATTCGATGATCCATTTGGCCTTAATCCAAATTCTAAACTGTCCAATTTCAGAACGTTCCTGGCTCCAGGCATCACTCCCCATAAGATATGGAGGCCTAGGAGTCAGGAAGGTAAGCAGCGTCGCATTGCCTGCCTTTTTGTCTTCCATCCACAGTATCGAGGCCTTGTACAAGAAAATTGTTAGCACTTCTCTGGGTGACATTGAGGCCTCATACTGTGGGGAAGCCAAAGAGGCATGGAGACTGGCCTGCCCTAATGAGGATCCGCCGAAGGATCCTACCATCCAAAGGCAGTGGGACGGGCCCCTCTGCGAGCTGGTGCAGAGCAGGTTAATCCATTCTTGCACCAGCGACGTGGAACGCGCTCGCCTACTGGCCATGTCCGAGCGAGAGGCGGGCTACTGGTTGCAGGCCCACCCATCAGCGTCTATAGGGACCCTGATGGACAACACCTCTTTTAGCACCGCCATCGGTCTGCGACTGGGTTGCCCAATCACTGTGCCCCATCGCTGCCCCTGCGGTACCGACGTCGATCGCCTGGGCCACCATGGTCTATCGTGTCATCGGAGCGCCGGCCGCCTTTCCCGCCACGCGGCTCTCAATGACATTATCCGGAGGGCCTTTGCCACAGCCGGGGTTCCGGCCACGCTGGAACCTCCAGGCATCATCCGCGACGATGGTAAAAGGCCCGACATTGATCCCCTGGAAACATGGAAGGCCGCTAGTTTGGGACGCTACATGCGTTGACACGCTGGCACCCTCTCATGTTTCCCAGAGTGGACAATCCGCTGGCTCAGCGGCTAGCGCGGCCGAAAGCCTCAAACGGCGCAAATACGGTTCAATAGGAAACCATTACATATTTGCGCCGTTTGGGGTCGAAACCATAGGCACTTGGGGCCCAGAGGCGCGCCTGCTGTTCCAAGACTTAGCGGCGCGCCTGCTGTTCCAAGACTTAGCGGCGCGCCTAATCGACGCATCGGGAGACCAGAGGGCGCGTACCTCGGCCAGAGGATAAGCCTGGCCATCCAAAGAGGTAACGTCGCCAGCGTTCTGGGCTCATTACCGCGGGACAGTGACCTGGGGCAGGTGTTTTATTTGTAAATATAGAATTAGTTATTTGTATATTTTTATCATTTATATATTAATTAAGTCTCTTATTTTATATTTGAAATACATAATTAAAAGACCTTAAAGTAATAAAATATATAAACGAAGTGTCAAAAAACACTGACTGAAGAAAAAATTGTCTGTGGCTATAGCGGAAACACCACAGACTAACTTTACCAAACGCATAGTTTCAGAACGTGACCTCGCGATGACGCAACAAGTGTTGCCAGATGATGCGATTTCTCGCCTTTTGGGCTATCTCAGAAAGTAAACTAGCTACCCAAGATTTTCAATTTGGAGAGCCGGAGCTGACCATTTCGATTTAGGCTACCATAATTAGGCTGTGCCTTAGCGTTTCTTATAAAAGAGTATTTATCCCACCTTCATTCACTTACGAAACGTTAGAAGGTCAAATTAGTCATACATTCATTGAAAAACATAAAAAGTCAGTGAATATTATATTATACTATTTGTGAATAGGTATATATTAATAAACTTAATTATTTTTTCGGTGACTTGGTCTATTTGGGAAACAAGAACAAATATGTAACTATTTTTTGCACATAATTTGTATTTTAATTGTGTCTATATTAATCGATTTATTGCTTTTTGGATTTTTGTTTAAGCGTTAGATAAATATTAAAAGCGGTTATGGACCTGTGTTTTACACAGTTAAAAAAAAGTTTTTTCACATTTTTAAGTTTAATTTAGAGAATTTTAGAAAATTGCTGTGTACATGACTACAAGCGCCACTATTTAAAAAAAATCATTTAATTGAGGCGATGTTGGGCTACATCGCAGAAAATTCAGGTGATTTGGGCTGCAAGAACTCAGGCGAACATTGGGCTGTTTTTCCAAATTTTGGTGAAGCTGGCCAGCAAATTCAAATGTTTTTACTCAAAACTACACACGTGTGTGTATTTGAATGTTACAAGTAAAACTAGGTGTCCATTTCAAAATCTAGATCATTTTGGAGAAAAAATGGACAAGAAAACTTCAAACTTTGTCTTTTAGATAATACAGATAGAAAACACTTTTTTGTACATAAAAAAGGAAATTACACAGATCTTTTTACGACAGAGTTTACATATTATTCTAAAACCTAGTACTAATACATTGAACTGGCTTTAACTCCAGGCATCTTTGTCATCTAAATAATCTTTAATGTTATAGTAGGCCTTTTGGCACAGTGTGCATTACACATTTTTTTGAACCACAGCATCTGGCAACACTGCAAGAAACTTCTGTTTTGGCGCCAAATTCCATAGCCGTCAAGCACCACAGATCAGGCAGTGAAAACGCTGTTGTGCGTTGTTTGTGTTTATTTCTTGTTTTTATTCGTTAATACTTTACAAAATGGAAGACGGTGACTTTGACCAACGTCTCCGAGATCTCCAAAGAGAATACCTCGAGTTCCTCGACGATGAAGTGAGTTAATCGACCAAACATTTTGCCATAACCTAAACACAACATTCTCACACAATGTTTTCACCTTCCTAGGAGGATCAAGGCATTTACATGGAGTTGGTGAAGCAGATGATAGCTGATAAGTCTTCGCGCCTGGTCGTCAATATCAACGACTTGCGCAGGAAGAGTCCTGAACGGGCTAAGACAATTTTAGAGAATGCATTCGAGGAACAGATCGCCTTCCAAAAGGCGCTTAAAGAGTACGTCTCTTCGATAGACCCGACGTACGCTAAGCAGCAGGAAGAGTTCTTTGTTGCCTTCTCTGGGAGCTTCGGAACTAAACATGTCACACCGAGAAGTTTGACTTCAAGGTAAGGTTTAGTGCTAGAATTATTCTGCCCATACTAATATGAGAGAGATTGTGATCCTTTCTGTACATCTAATTGTCTATCAACAACATCTGGAAGCTAAGAATAAAACTAAAAAGTTGTAATTATTGATTAATTCATGCTTTCTGGGTGATCTTTGCTGTAGTGCAAATAACTTTCACCCAACAAGCATTGTGTTGGTAACCAGGCAAGGACATCACAAACATGGAAATACACCCAGACTGAGGCCATTTGTTAAAATATAAGGTGGCCCCCCCCATAGGAATCGAACCCACAATCTCTATTTTGTTAATAAGCGCCTTAACAAGTAGTCCAATGTGGCAGTATGGTAAATAGTGTGGTAGTCAAACAAGCAAGTACATGTATTTACGACTCAATGACCTTTTCGCCCTTTGTCATCCTAAGGAAGTTTGCAAATTTTTTTTTTTTTTTAGTGATGGCTTTCCTAAGGATTCTGCCAACGTTTGAGTTATGAATTCAATTCAAATATTTTTATTCATTGTAAAAACAGAATGTTTACTTAATGAACGTCAAAGTTGTTAGTTTCACAATTAATGGATTATGTGGAGAAGAAGCTAACAAAGAAACTCCACATTTATTCTATTCAAAACACGTTTTAACTTAATTAACAGAGTTTTCAACTTAAAATATTAGTCATGAATGTGTTGAACACTAGTCACAATCATCCTTTAAATAATATTAATCTACTGTTTAATGTCAAACATCTTTGTCTTCTAAATAATCCTTGATGTTATAGTAAGCCTTTTTGCACAGAATGTGCTTAACACATTTTTTAAATCGCGTTGGAGGTAACTCTAATATATCTTGAGGAATTTTGTTGTAGAACCTTATACAGTGCCCCATAAAGGATGTGTTAACTTTTGCAAGTCTAAATAGTCGAAATGACAATGTATGTTTATTTCTAGTATTAAAATTATGGTGGCCACCAACATTTTCGAAGTCTTTGATATTTTTTCTAACGTACATAATATTTTCATAAATGTATTGACATGCAACTGTTAAGATGTTGGTTTCTTTGTAGAAATCTCTTAGCGAATCCCTACTACCTAACTTGTAAATAAATCGGATGGCTCTCTTCTGTAAGATGAAGATCATCTCAATGTCTGCTGCCCGACCCCACAGTAGTATGCCGTAGGACATAATACTATGGAAGTAACTAAAATAAACAAGCCTAGCAGTTGCAACGTCAGTGAGCTCTCTAATTCTTTTGACTGCATATGCTGCAGAACTAAGTCTGTGTGCTAGTTTTACAATATGAGGACCCCATTGCAATTTTGAATCGATTGTGATGCCTAGAAAAACGGTATCTTCTACAAATTCTAGTTTTTCTTTTCCGAGTACAATGTTGTTTTCAACTAATCTTACGTTTGGTAAGGTAAACTTTATACATTTTGTCTTTTTGGAATTTAGAAGCAGATTATTTGCCGTGAACCAATCCAACACACGCGAGAGAGCATCATTTGCATCGTCAAGATTATTTTCTGGTCTCTTAATTTTAAAAATAAGTGACGTGTCATCTGCAAATAATACTATCTCAGACATGTTTTGTACCTGTTGAAAAAGTACTACCTCTGTGAATGATAATGCAAGCTTCTTTATATATACATACAAATATATATATATAATATAAACTCTGTCGAGCTGTTTACCCGTAACAAAAGACAAACACAATATATACTTTTTGATAGGTGTTACTCTGTACAATAACAAAAACTACAATCTAATTTTGTTATTTTCTACATATGAACATAAAACTTTAGCAAATGAAGAGAAAACCAACGGAAGTACGCAGTGGAGATTGGTGGGAAGGGGAAGATCCACTGGAAGATAACCGTACAATGAGGAATTGTATTTTGTACATTCGAAAAAGATGTGATCTGCAGTTCCCTCGCTCAGACCGCATTCGCACAAGGAATGGTCCCTGACCCGGATTTTGGCCAAAAAGACAGGGGTTGAAGCATGCCCCAAGCGGAGGCGAAAATTGGAAAAACCATGGGCGTGCCTGTATGAAGTCCTGAATATTCCCATATTGGGTTGATTTAGCTTGACAGTATGAAGCCCACTCGGTTTTCCATGCCTTATCAAGGTCTGACTTAGCTGTGGCTCGATGGTCAGCTGGAAAATTGAAAAAGTGTGTGCTATCTCCACATTGTACTGCCCTCTTGGCACAGGAATCTACGAATTCATTGCATTGGATTCCAGAATGACCTGGAATCCAGGCCAACACTATTTCTAAGCCGTTGGTATGGCATATGTAGAGTTGCTCTCTGATATTATAAATCACGTGAAATCTGTTTTTCGCATGGAACGGGTTAGACATAACAGCCTGGAGGCAGCTCAGGGAGTCCGTAAAATTATAGCCTTCTCGATGAGGTTTTTGTGTATTTCAACAAACAATGGCCTCTAGTAATGCGATTGCCTCACCCGAAAAGACGGATGACAAAGGTGGACATTTATGTTGCAGGATGACATTGTACTTAGGTATCGTATCCACACAGCGGAACCTACATTGCCATCAGATAACTTTGACGCATCGCAATAGATCGGCACCCAACCTGACCACTGTTCAACTAGTTTCTCGTTAAACCTACAATATACGTTTGCAAATTTAAAGATGGCAATTTTTAAATTTTCAACAGTGAAAACGACATGTGGAAAATTTTTCGCAATGGCGGGAAAAATTAATCAGTTTTCCTATGCGCGCGCATCGGATCTATGCCGATCGGCCGTAGACAAAAAGAATGAGGTTTCTTTTTTTTTTTTCTTTTCGCGGATTATTACAGAGAAAACAAAAGTTAGGTATATTTGAGTGAAAGATTTATTTATTAAAAACGTACAAGTGGAAATTATCTATTTAAATACGAAGTTGCATGAAATGAGCAAGTAATGGGTACATTAATGTATTTGTACTATTGAACATGATCTTTTTTATCGAAACTGTTGAGGATTATGGGCTATCAAAAGCAAAACAGCAGAGCTTGCAGTAATAAAAGACTATATTTTAAGCAACGAAAATCAGACAGACATTTTGTTAGCACGGTTTTTCCATAGACAAGAAAAGTTGAGTTTGTTTTTGATACACACAGATTAGCTCAATAATTAGTTTTCTTTGCACATTTCAACACCCTTCCTCAATGAAAACTAAAACAAAAAAAAATATTTTAAATAATCTCAGCATCAAAAGCATCTATGTAACAAAACAGAAAACAATATTTAAGAGACACATCTGCTACCTTATATTATAATATAACTGAATTCTTCAGACATTTTAACTAAGCTAAGCTAAAATAACAAAAAGAAAAACTTTTATTACAAAAATCAGTCCTATAAAAGTTTAATCTTATTGAGAAGATTTTCAAATGCTACTTTATTTAAGCCTTTTGTACAAATGTCAGCAACCTGTTCATCTGTAGGGATATAATTTAATTCTAAAATTTTATCACACACTTTACTTCTAATAAAGTGATATTTAATATCAATATGCTTTACTCGACTATGTTTTTCAGGATTTTTTGCAATACAAATGGCTGACTGATTATCAACTAATAAGACTAGCTTGTGACAACCAATGCCTATTTCCTGTAACAGGTTCCTTATCCAGCAACCCTCTGATGCACCTTTGCCTAAAGCAATATATTCGGATTCTGTTGTAGACAAAGAAACACATTGTTGTTTACTAGAACTCCAAGACACAGTACAACCAAATACTTGCATTATATAACCAGAGGTAGACTTTCTATCCTTTTTATCTCCTCCCCAATCTGCATCCGTATAACCTAGCAGTATAGGCATGTCTTTATGAGAATTATAAGTTAGTTTTAGGTTAATTGTCCCTTTAATGTAACGCAGAACTCTTTTTAGTGCTTTCCATAATTGTTCATTTGCATTTGCTTGATATCTGCTGAGAAAGCTTACAGCAAAACATATATCTGGCCTTGTACCTAGCATCGCATACATCAGGCAACCAATCAATCTTCTACACCTTTTTGTTAATTCCTTATCATTTGCTGATTCCGGTAGTATTTCCAATCCAACTTCAATTGGTGTTGCGGCTGGCTTACAATTTTTCATATTATATTTAATTAATATCTCTTCCAAATATTCCTTTTGATCAAGCTCTAGTATTCCTTCTCTTTTATTTATATTAATTCCTAAGTATTTAAAGACCTTTCCTATGTCCTTCATTTCAAAATTTGTCTTTAATGTTGTTTTCAACTTTTGTAATTCATCCTCATCTTCACTTATTAAAATTAAGTCATCTACATAAACCAATACATAGAACTGCTTTCCTTCCTTGTAGTACAAGCAGTAGTCAGACTTGCTTCTAGAAAACCCTTCCTGTATCAAACAGTCATTAAATTTTTCATTCCACATCTTCGGAGACTTTTTGAGTCCATATAGTGACTTCTGTAACTTTAATACTTTTCCATTATCTTCTAGGCCTTCTGGTATTCTCAGATAAACTTCTTCTTCAATGTCGCCATATAAAAAAGCACTTTTCACATCCATCTGGTCCATTCTTAGGTTATATTTATTTGCTACTGCAAGAAGTATTCTTACTGTCGGTAATTTTGCCACTGGTGCATAAATTTCAGAGTGATCAAAATAATCTTCCTGTTGAAATCCTCTGGCTACCAGTCTAGCTTTGAATGATTGCTGTCCTTTTTCTCCTTTTTTCACTCTAAATACCCATTTTGCTTCTATGGTCTTCTTGTCTGGAGGTAAGTCTGTTTCAATCCAAGTGTTATTTTTCTTTAAGGCTTTTAGCTCATCTTCTATGGCTTTCTTCCATCTTTTGGCATCACCACTCTTTAAAGCTTCAATATATGATAATTGTTCTTCTTCAACAGCTATAAAATTCATATAGTAGTTGTCAAACCTTTTCGGTCTTGTCACAATTCTTGTTCTTGTTCTTCTTTCTCCTTCATCTGTCACATCTTCTTCTTGGATTTTTTCATCTTCTATATCATAAAACTGCTGCTCGTCTTCCTGGAGACGGTCTCTTTCTTCTATTTCAATACTTTCGTCTGTCCTTTTAGATCTTCTCTTTTCTGTATTTATTTCCTCATCTGCATTTTGTTCGTCTTCTGTATGTATCTTCTTTTCTGTTGGACGTTTTTCTTCCGTATCTCCTTTTTCTTCTGTATCTTCTTTTTCTTCTGTATGTCCACTTCCCTCAGATCGTCGCTCTTCTATATGCCCTCTTTCTTCAATAAGTCTTCTTTCTTCTGCATGTATTATTTCCTCTGCACATTCTGTTTCTTCTTCCTCTTCTTTTTCATAACCTCTGTTCTCTATATCTGTACGATTTTCCTGTCCTTCTATTATCTTGTCACTTCCTATAAAGATGACGTCTCTTTTAGTTTCCACCTGTCTAACGTCTGGCATCCATACTCTATAACCCTTACAATCAGTACCATAGCCCACGAGAAGTCCTTTTCTGCTTTTCGCATCCCACTTTAATCGCCTCTGTTTAGGTATATGTATGTACACTTCAGAGCCAAAAGTCCTTAGTGTTTTAATATCGAAGTCCTTCTGAAACATCAATTGGAAAGGCGACTTGCCTGATATCTTGCTTGGGCCTGTCCTATTTATTGTAAAAACAGCTGTACTTACAGCCTCTGCCCAGAATCTTTTATCCAGGTCCTTTGCTTGTAACATGGTTCTTGCTGACTCCACAATGGTGCGCATGTCGCGTTCTGCTCGTCCATTTTGCTCAGGTGTGTAGCTTACTGTAGTTTGGTGTATTATGCCCATCCTGTCAAACAAACTTTTAACTTCTCTATTCACAAACTCTTTTCCGTTGTCTGACCGTACCGTTTCAACTTTATACTCAAAGAAAGTTAGAAATTTTTCAATACAAAGCTTTGTTTCCCATTTATTTTTTAAGAAATAAACAAATCTGAAACTACTATAATCATCTTTCAACAGCAAAAAATATTTTGAACCCCCTAATGACTCTACTTCCATAGGCCCACAAAGATCCATATGTATTAGCTCCCCAGGATAGGTACATTGGCTGTCACTTTTACCGAATGACTCCCTGTGTTGTTTCCCCTTAATGCAAGCAATACATTGCTCATCAGCTGACCCTTTGTATGGCAAATTATTTGAATTTAACACTCTTTTTGTATGATTAAAATTTTGATGAGCGAGTCGCTCATGCCATTCACTCAAAGTTGACAAAGCTATTGCCTGGCATTTTTTAAATTGAAAGTCCATTAAATAGAGATTACCCACTCTAGTGGCAGTACATGTAACTTTTCCATTTATACTGAATTTACAGCCAGTTTTTGTAGACATCATTGTGTAGCCTTTATCGATGGCACACACCACTGAGAAAAGATTAACAGTTAAATCTGGCACATAGAGAACATTAAGCAAAACTGAAGGTGCTTGGTCAAAACTGTTAAACTCGACTTTCCCTACACCACATACCTTGAGTTTTCTACCGTCACCAATAGTTACATACCTTTCAGTTGATAGGTCTTTATAATCAGAGAAGTATTTCCTCTGTGCACACATATGCTCGCTTGCGCCTGTATCCATAATCCATCCTTCTGCTATCTCTGCTACATATGCACTGGGTAACTGCCTATCTCTACTTCCCTGATTTTTCTGTAACCGCATTCTACAGTCTTTATATAGATGTCCAGTCTTGTTACAATAATTGCATTTTCTTAGTCTACACTCACTTTTGTAATGTCCGACTTTACCACACACAAAGCACTTATTATTTTCATTGCCGCTATTTTGATTCCTTAGTCCGCTCCTCTGTGAATTGTCCGAGGTCTTCTGATATCCTCCTGAACTTCTTTGGTATCCTCCGCTTTTCTGGCTGCTTCCTCCGCCTCGACTAGCTACTAGGGCTGATGATGATATAGCATCCGCACTTCTGCTCCTTTCTTCTTCAATTAAAAGTCTGGACGTTAACCTTTTAAGTGTTTGATCAGCCTCTGGCACAGATTCCCAGGCCGATACGAAATGCCTGTACTTGTCGGGTAATGCGAGTAAAATCTTTGTTATTACCATTCTATCCTCTATGTTTTGACCCATTGTGCGGCATTGGCTTGTGATTTCATTTATTTTTGACAAAAATGAAGTTAGTGGCTCTTCATATGCACAGTTGAAAAATTTTTGTTGTACCAAGTGAATGCTGACTGTGGATGCCGGCTCATATATACTTTCTAACTTGGCCCACATTTCATAGCTGGTCTTGCAGGCGTAAAGGTGACTTAAAACATGCTCTTCTACTCTTGTCACGATTATTTCTTGTGCTTTTCCGTCTTTCTGGAACCATCCATCTTTGTTGTCTACACTTACGATCTCCGTACCGGTTACTATGCCGTATAGATTTTTAGCCCTCAAAACTATTGCCAGCTGAAACTTCCAGGCCGTGTAATTATGGCCGTTTAGCATAACATTCATGCGATTCTGCTCCATGTTATCTTCCAGGGATGCCACTTGATCAACCACGCCGTATTGCGTGTTACAACCTTGTTTTTTCACCCCTTTTCGCCGAACCACGCTATTTCCTTTTTGCGCGACTTACTCAACGTATTTCTTCTTTCTTATAATTTCTTTTTCTCTGGGCCCATAACCTGTTGAGGATTATGGGCTATCAAAAGCAAAACAGCAGAGCTTGCAGTAATAAAAGACTATATTTTAAGCAACGAAAATCAGACAGACATTTTGTTAGCACGGTTTTTCCATAGACAAGAAAAGTTGAGTTTGTTTTTGATACACACAGATTAGCTCAATAATTAGTTTTCTTTGCACATTTCAACAGAAACTTTTTTAATAACAAAGCAACTCTACTAATAAAATAAAAACACCCTATAAGTCACTTGTGAATAATAGCAACGAAAAAGTCACAGTTTGATTACAGGTGTCATTATGTGCCTAATTGCGGTGAAATTAGAGCCATTTTAAGAGCAAGTGTGTTGAAAATATTCTAATGCTATGTTTTTTGGGCCAATCATCATCATCATCAGTTCTCTGATAAAATCTGTAATTCTTGCTACATTGTTTTGTGTTTAACATAAAATATTGAGCTTTTGACCATCCTTACCATGCATAAGCTATGTTTGGCTCCATTGCACCACTTTATTTTTAAACCTATTAAAAGGAAAGAAAAAACCATTTATTTACATTGCCACAAAAGCACACACATAAAAATGACAGAATCTATATAGGTACCTAAATAACACAAGAATAAAAAAACAATAGTCTAAAAAAATGAGGACCTTGTGCCTCTGTGGCAACAAAAAAAGGTCACCAACTCAGCATGCATTGAAAACTTAATGATAATATGTCAAACATACAATGATTAAACTTAATTCTTAATTTTCATTCAATTTTTATATTTTTTACATTCCATTCAGTTTAGTCTTTCAGTTCAGTAGTAAGGGGTCACTTGCTAAAACCGCATGCAACGAAAACATGTCGTCTTGGCGAGGGTGAGGGCTATAACCTCAGGGCATATCCTTTTGACTCGTACCGCTAGATGGCGCCAGTGCTGGGTAACACATTGCACACGAACTAAGAATGAACTCTTATTTATAGACGTTTCACGTTAAGTGAACGGCTGTTTAACCCAACACAGCCCCACTCACTTTTTCATCTGCATCTGCTTTGTTCTGGTCCTATACAATCTGAACATTATTGTCACCACAGAAATTGTCGCAATCGTGATTCATCATCATCATCATCAGCCTATGCTTGTCCACTGCTGGACATAGGCCTCTCCTATTCACGCCACTGAGCACGGTCCTCGGCTATTCTCATCCAGCTCTTGCTAGCCGCCCTGCGAAGATCATCGCTCCACCGAGTCTGAGGACGTCCTACACTACGTTTACCGATCCGCGGTCTCCACTCAAGAACTCGTCTACCCCATCGGTTATCAGTTCTTCGGATAATATGGCCGGCCCACTGCCACTTCAGCATGCTAATTCGGTGGGCTATGTCGGTGACTTTGGTTCTCGGTCGGATCACCTCGTTGATTAAAAAAATGTTTATTAAACAGTTGATTAAAACAATAGCGATAAAATAGTAGATTGTACAACAAGTGCATAAAACGCACCATTTTACTCGAGACGTTTATCCATCCGAGCGAGCTTGCGAGCGAGGATAGATATAAAGTCGAGTGTAAAATGGGTTTTATGGACGAGTTGTACACTCTACTTTTCACTTCGATTGCGAGGAAATGAAACAGCAACATGTAAAAATAATTATGGTTCCCGCCAATTAACTTTTTTTTCTTTTTTTTTTCTGTTCTTCGACGAAGATTTTACTTTATGCTCTAGAGCATAAAAAGCGACTTTATGTCGCCTACGCACGACATAAAGACGAACTTTTAGAGCATGAGAAGTGAAAAATATATTTTATACTCCACCTCACAGGTACCTTGGCAACCTGATCTGCGTGGAGGGCATTGTGACGCGTGTGTCTCTGGTGCGGCCCAAGGTAGTGCGCAGTGTGCACTACTGCCCGGCAACCAAAAAAGTCATGGAGCGGAAGTACACGGACCTCACCTCCTTCGAGGCCTTCCCAAGCTCCGCCGTCTATCCCACTAAGGTGAGAAATAAGCTACGTTATCTGGGATTCGGTAAAAACACGATTCCTTGAAACACTCCTCAGAGGCAGTTTGAGTAGTCTGTGGTAAGGGGAAAGATGTAACCACAGATTATTTAAACTGCCTCGTGGGGGTCTTTAGAGGCTCACAGAATTTATCACATTAGAGAACTGCCTCAAATTGATCTCAATTGAATTCTTTATTGTGGTTTCACTATATAGCTTTTTAATTGGGCTAGTTACTCATGAGGTAACTTATTGAAGGTGTTGTCAATACATCATCTGTTCCTCAAATGCGTTTTCTTTTACTATGCAAATCAGGCTAGGACGTTCCAACTACATGGGACATCAATAAAAAATAATCCCTGAGATCTCTTCTAAAGGTCTTCCTCAGACAGGTTTCCTAATATCTTAATGCTAGTTAGAATACGTCGATATAAGTTACTGGATGTGACTATTGAGTAGCTTACGCCACCACTGCATAGCCTGAATTCGTCGTAAGCTGACGCGTCGGTCGCGGATATCGCGGAAGTGCGTACGGACTTACATTGTGTTCTAGAAAGCACCACACTCCGAAGTTGTCTGTCGACTGACACGCGCTTTAGAACGCAGCGCTCTACGAGTATTACCTGTTACTGGTTGGACGTCTGCGTGCGTAGAAAAGTAGGGTGTAATTAACGGCTGTACTTCTACGCTATATTATGAAACATATGCATATTACTAAAGGATGGGCCCCATCAGGCCTTGTTTGCTGCTGTCCATTGAAGAGTTCCGTTCTCCATCACTGAACGTCTTCATCAGATCTTCACCAAATTAAAATCGGACCAATGGGACGTTACATCTATTTGAACAAAAAAAGAATTGTCGAAATCGGAAAGTGGGATTTATAATAACGGCATCATCATCATCATCATCATCATTCAGCCACAAGAAGTCCACTGCTGGACATAGGCCTCCTTAGTGGATTTCCAAAAAGACCGGTTGGAAGCGGCTTGCATCCAGCGTCTTCCTGCCACTTGGACGAGGTCATCTGCCCATCTTGTGGCTGGCCGTCCTACGCTGCGCTTGCCGATATGTGGTCTCCATTCGAGAACTTTTCGGCCCCGTCGACCATCAGTTCTGCATGCTATGTGCCCCGCCCACTGCCAATATTGGCATATTTTTCTACATTTAATCTGTCGCCAATTGTATTGTGGAGCGCGTGGCTCTGCAGTAGTTTCGGTGTTCTTACGCAATCGCGGGTGCGTAGGACTGAGGGTACGTGAACAACGTTAGGGGATGAGGAATTCGGGACAAATAATAACTATAACAGACACTTTCACTTACATTATTCAGGACGACGAAGGCAACCCCCTGGAAACGGAGTATGGTCTCTCTCGCTACAAAGACCACCAGACCCTCACAGTTCAGGAGATGCCAGAGCGAGCTCCAGCCGGCCAGCTGCCCCGGAGTGTGGACATAATCTGTGACGATGACCTGGTGGACCGGTGCAAGCCGGGTGATAGGGTGCAGATTGTGGGGAACTACCGGTGTCTGCCGTCCAAGCAGGGGAGCTTCACTGCTGGGACTTTCAGGTAAACTTTTATTTAAAAAAAAATATTGTTTCAAATTAACACTTTTTTTTAAACTATGGGAGTCAAACAATGATTGTGATACGAGCTTGAGTTTAATGTTATGTTTTTATCAAACATTTGAAAAAATTAACAAAACAGTAAATTATTTATTATATTTTTGAAATGTGACATCCCAAAACTTAAAAACCTATTTTGAGGCAAGTTCTAAAACTTGTCACACTTTGTCGACCAACTCCCCCCTCCCCCCCTATTAACGTGTGACGTACTTTTTGGATGGTCTCATGTCTGAACTGACAGGAATTTTACTTGCAATCGTTGAGTAATTATCGCAGTGGTCATACATGAGTGAGAAAATAACCTTATCTTTTATAATTCCAGAACAATCCTAATAGCCAACAACATCACCCAGATCAACAAAGAGATGAACCTGAATGTGACCCGGGAAGACATCAAACTGTGCAAGCGACTAGCTAAGAGATCCACTGTAGACATGTTTGAGTTACTTAGCAAGTCTTTAGCGCCCTCTATTCATGGCCATGAGTACATCAAGAAGGCCATACTGTGTTTGTTGCTGGGTGGGATGGAGAAGGTTCTGCCAAACGGGACGCGGCTCAGGGGGTGAGACATTTTTCTGATTGTAATTCTCAAAGGACACTAGGCGTTTTTTTCGCCAGCCTATTCTTTAACAATTAACATTGTCATAAATAGTTAAAGTGATTTAGATATTTTCTACATTGTTACCTTGGGGAGGTAATGGCTGCCAATGTGCTACCAATATAAATGCAGCAGCCAATGATGGCGCAATTTTTTAATGGTGTCTAATGGCGGCAATATTCTAGTATCTAATATTGGGTCAATATTTTAAATGGCGTCCAATGTGACATCTATAAAATTTAAAAAAATTACCAATTTCCTTTCAGAGACATAAACGTCCTCTTAATCGGAGACCCATCCGTGGCGAAGTCGCAGCTTCTTCGTTACGTGCTTATGACGGCGCCGCGTGCCATCACTACTACTGGCCGTGGTTCCTCGGGCGTGGGTCTGACCGCTGCCGTCACTACTGATCCGGAGACTGGCGACCGCAGGTAGGATCACCGGTCGCAGGTAGGACCACTATCAACACCACTGGCCGTGGTTCCTCAGGCGTAGGCCTCACTGCTGTCGCCACTCACTACTGACCCGGAGACTGGCGACCGCAGGTAGGACCAATGCCAATACTGCTGGCCGTGGTTCCTCAGCAGTGGGCCTCACCGCCTCTGTCACCACTGATCCGGAGATTGATACCTCAGGCGTTACCCACGGCCAAGGCCGGTGGTGTTGGCCTCAGCGTCACTGCCGCTGTCTTACTGCCGCTATCAATTAAAAAAAACCGGCCAAGTGCGAGTCGGACTCGCGCACGAAGGGTTCTATACCATTATCTATACAACATTAGACACAAAGATAAAAAAACAGCAAAAAAATCACGTTTGTTGTATGGGAGCCCCCCTTAAATAATTATTTTATTTTGTTTTTAGTGTTTGTTGTTATAGCGGCAACAGAAATACATAATCTGTGAAAATTTCAACTCTCTAGCTATCACGGTTCTTGAGATACAGCCTGGTGACAGACAGACGGACGGACGGACGGACGGACAGACAGACAGACAGACAGCGAAGTCTTAGTAATAGGGTCCCGTTTTTACCCTTTGGGTACGGAACCCTAAAAACGGACCTGAGGAACCTCCTTTACCTCCGCCGTCACTTTTGACTTTATTGTCGGAACAGCAAATAATCGGGATGCATCTAGCATTGGACAATTGTGGACCGATTGATTAAACATGTAACTCAATAAAAACTATCTCATTCCAAGACAAAAAACAATACAATACAGTTTGGCAGAAGGGAATATATTGTATAACTTTGTCACTGTGTTAATTAAAAAAAAAAAAAAAAACAAACCAAGCTCGTCCCTCACCAGACTGGAAGCCGCCGCAACGTTAGGCCCCGTCGGTCGAAGTCTTTGAGAATGCGATCCATGAGCATTACTTTGGGTTTCAGAGTAATCCGATATAATGATGTATTGTGTAAGTTCCTGTTTATTGGATGTATTTAATAATGGCAAGTAGTTTATGATGTAACATATAGTATGTAGTATAGTGTATTAGAAGTTTATGTCTTATATCGATATATGTATTACTGGTAATTTGTAAGTAATTTGTTTCTTAAAAAACTTTACTAGCACTACCCCTTCCTCTGTCCACATCACCCATGGTTAGCTAGAAGAAAATACTTTTTAGTATTAAGCTCGCCTTTGTGCAGATGAAGCTCTTGTGCAATAAAGAATTTTCAAGTCAAAATTTTGTTAGCAGACCTGCCCTGCATAGAACGAGTTCGACAAGATATTTATATTTATTCTCAATACATTAGTTTGCCAAACTGCTAATGCAGTTTATCGGCAAGCCTAACGGATAGTTAGTTAGACCTGTGATTTCCGCACTTAGCCTCATATTTGGCCCATTGTACAGAGCAGGACTGTGTGATCACGCCAGAAAGCCAGCTGAGCTCTAATGTCACCGCTGGCCTCCCAAAGAAGTCCCAGATTCCCAAGCATGTTGGTCCGTTGCTTTTCCACACTCTCACAGTGAACGGTCACATTGGTTGGTTCCTCCCTCGGTCCATGATGCCCCCTCAGTTCAAGGCAAAAAAGGAAACCAAGCTATTCCCTCCACAGACTGGAAGCCGGCGCGATGGTGTTAGCAGACCGCGGTGTCGTCTGTATAGACGAGTTCGACAAGATGTCCGACATCGACCGCACGGCCATCCACGAGGTGATGGAGCAGGGCCGCGTTACCATCGCCAAGGCCGGCGTCCACGCCACGCTCAATGCGCGCTGCTCGGTTTTGGCCGCTGCCAATCCCGTCTACGGAAGGGTGAGGGCTTTTTCTTCTTAAGGGGGTCCAGGGAGTGAAACTAGCGCCACCACCGTGGAAAATAAATCATCTTTTTTTACAGATCAAATTCGCAAAAAGTTTCAGTACAATCACTCAATCATGTTAACAGTGATATTTAGGACCCATGACAAAGAACCTAGGATCACGAACCCGGGCCTAGTCCCAGGCTATCTATCTAGATGGCATTTATGCCAAAAACGGCCGTTTCTGGCTTTAATGCTATCTAGTTGCCTTAGGTTCAGGGCCATGGGTCCTAAAAATCACTATTAACTTCATTATTAAAAATTAAAACATTGTTTATTACCAAATGAATTATGTTACATGCATGTGGATTAATAATTGTTAATTTTAGTTTCAAATTAAAACATAATTAACAATAGTATTTAAATAAAATTAGGCAGTGGTGGTAGTGGTATGGTAGGCAGGCAAGGACATCACAACATAGGAATTACAATTTACAATTAGGCCGACTTACACCACTTCTTAAATGTCACTTAAGTCGCCATTTAAATTGACTTTCGTATGAACATTTTTGGTTAAATGCTGTTTAGGCCACATTTAAGAAAGTGGTGCAAGTCGGCCTATAAGTAGTAATAGTAAAATTTGCACAAATAGCTATGGAGAGGCTAGAGATAGATAGATACCTAACACTTTATTGTACATGAAAATGAATATTGCACAGATAACCACTCTTTTAACCCTTTTTTAAATAAAGTTTTTTTCATTATTTTTTTTCATATTTCTTAACCTAAGAGTACAGACGGCGGCCTTATCACTAAAAGTGGTCTCTACCGGACAACCTTTGGTTTGGATGGACTGGACTAATTGGAAAAGGAAGTAGGTGTACAAACATAGATCATGATAGTTTTAGAGGTATACGCCTAAATAACCGTACTTAATGATATTAAGAGTACATACTAATATATACCAAGAGCGGTGGTAGCCCAGTGGGTAGAACAATGGACTCGGAAGCGGGAGATCCAGGTTCGATTCCCAGTGCACCTATGACTTTGTTTATTTTCAAAGTTACGTTCATATGCGAATTTGCAGTAGCAATACCACACGCTAACGGTAAAGGAAAACTTCGTGAGGAATCCCGCGGCTTGGTTGGCTCCGCACGTACCTGTGGGCTAGGCCGACTAAGCTGTCAGGATGGTATAGGTGCTGGGCAAGCCTGTTTTTTTTAGATGGCGTAATCTAAAAAAAACAATGTCCCAGGCACTGCAGCATCCGAGTGGTCCCTTTACCCATCTAATGTGAGTGAGGCGCTGCCTAAATCATCTCATTACGTAGATGCAAAGGCAAATTTACAGAAATAACAAGCCTTATTTCTCAGCAGGTGTTTGTCCACTGTTTGCCTCCTCGATCCAAATGTTTGACATTCGTTATCCGGTCCCCAGTATGACCAGTACAAGACCCCGATGGAGAACATCGGGCTGCAAGACTCCCTGCTCTCCCGTTTCGACCTCCTGTTCGTCATGCTGGACCTAGCGGACGGCGACCACGACAACATGATCTCCGAACACGTGCTGCGCATGCACCGCTACAGGTCAGCTTATATTGGACGCTTATTTGTTCTATTCCAAAATGTCGAGCTATGTTTGTATCTACGTATTTATCTACGCTTCTGTTTTGTCTATGTTTACTCTGTGCTGTTACTTTGTAACTATATAGGCCTGCGCAGACGAGGTACTGTCCCCCGGGTACTTTTTTTCAAAGATATCAGCTGCAGGTCAGCAAATTACGTTTTCATCCCATCTATTCGAAAAGGTCGACTTGGTTCGCCTTTAAGTGCACCCAAAGGTGGGGTTTTCTATAAGAAACTTTAATGCAATTACGTGTAACGCTTTACACGTAATTGCATATACGTCACACTGTAGGACACAGGCCTTCTCTCAGAGAGAGAGTATGGGCTTAATCACCATGCGTGCCCACCGCGGATTGGCGGTTTCAAGCGCTGAGGTATGCGAATAGCTCAGTCACTCAGGTTTCCTCACGATGTTTTCCTTAACGGTTAGCGAGTGCACAAATGTCGTTACTTAGAAAATAAAGTCATAGGTACATGCCCGCACTGGGAATCGAACCTGGGCCTCTCGCTTCCGAATCCAATGCTCTACCCAGTAGGCTACCACCGCTTCATCGAGATTTAATTATTTATGCAATTTGTATTCAGGAATCCAAAGGAACAAGACGGGGAAGTGCTGCCGATGGGTTCATCGGTCGAGATGCTTTCCACTGATAATCCTGACAGTCACGAAGTGGAGGTATGTAAACGAGTCCCCCAGTTTTCCTTAGGGGCCGTCCATATATTACGTCATTCTAAATTAGGGGGGGGGGGGTTGGTCTGCGGATGACGGTAAATGATAGATGAGGGGGGGGGGTGTTTCGAAATTGACGTCATTCTTATTTATTTATTTATAGTTTATTTTTCACGTACAAAAAGATTATTTCTAAAAAGAAATTTCTTCCAGCACACCTAGTAAAATACTAGCTGCCCGCCCCGGCTTCGCCCGTGGTACTATCCAAAGAAAAGTAAAAAATAAGTAGTTATATTATATCAATGATTATTGCCAAAGTAAAAATAATAAAAGGTGATTCTATAACCAAGTGTTTTAATCATATAATACCCTATTTTTCTCAAATCTGCAATGTTTTATTTTGTCAAACTAGTAATGACGTCAATTTTGGGAGAAGGGGGGGGGTCATTAAGAAATGACGATAGGATGATTATAGGGGGGGGGGTCTAAAATCTGAAAAAATCGATGACGTAATTTATGGACGGCCCCTTACCATGTATACTCAGCCACTATTACAGTCCAGAGATTCTTATGTCAAGCTTTTTTTATCCGACTGCGGCGGAGCCCAAATGGAGGGTAATGTGTGTTAGCGCAGCAGCGAAACGGTCCACTATTGGCGCCCCACTTCACCTCCCCCGCGGACACCGGGCAGCGGGGTCACTTTCTTACTTGCAACGTCGAGACAACACGCAATTTTGCCCTTTCCTTTATCACATTGTTAATAACAGTTTATTCATTAAAACTACAGTCCACAATCGAATCTTTCATTTACAACGAAACAAATGGTCCTTCAAGAAAAAGGCCAAGCGATCTACGAAATAACATCAATCGCCGCAAAATAATTCAGTGTGTCATTGAAGCAGCCATATTGGACGAGGACAAATCACGAACGCCATTGACAGTTACCTAAACGCCTTGAAAAGGCTCTGAAGATTTAAAACAAGTGAGAAACAACTTCTACATTAATATCGTCGTCTTGTTAAACCTCGCCATCATCATCCATTACGGCGAGCAAAGCAGCAAATTCCGAAGGAAGCAACCTCGCGTTCATCGGCCATTACCTACTTAGTACAGCCCACGGAACGTCTTGAGACTTCAAGCTCCACGGAAAGAGCGTAGCAACACATATAAACCATCGTCATCCACTAAATCCGCATCAACTTCGTCCATCACATCCAGAAAAGCAACATAAATCCGAAGGGAACAACTCGCGTTCGCCGGCCACCAAGTACCTACCCACATTCTGTACAGCCTGTGGAACGTCTTGAGACTTCAAACCCACACGGAAACATCAAAAGTTACCTATCATTATCGTCAAGAACAGCTCCGCCATCGTCGTCCATTAGATCAAGTGACCAAAAAGTCCAAGTGAACAAACTCACGTCCACAAGCCATTGTCGTTCAGTGTCGAGACTAGAAGACCCACGGATCAAAACTGAGTGAGTTCGTTCCAATCTCTTTTCCTACCTATTATCCATATTACCATTAATTCAGGAGTGCATTTATCTGATTACATACATACAAATACAAACAGTTTCATAGTAAGTGCAGTAAACAATTGCCACCCAAAAGTTTATATTCAATATTAGCTTTTGATACAGTGTTCATAAAGGCTATCATCTATTTCTCACATTCATCTTTCATCTAAATCATACTGCAACACAAATAACGATCAATAGCTACGTAGATACCTATACATTGCGATTAGTTGTTTACTTGAGAACGCATACAATAGCCGACCGGTTTTATTTACTTGCCGATCCCAGACCCACTTATGCACATAAACAATAGCGCGACAGTGTACCATTTCTAAGTGTGAATTAAAGCCCTTGAAAATGGCCACTGAGGCTCTCAAGGATTTAGTCAAAAGACGCGGAGCAATTAAAACTAAACTCACAACATTTGGGAATTTTTTAAATCGATTAAATAATCCTACAGACTTAACCAACTTGCAAAAAATCGAACTAGAAGGGCGCTTAGCAAAAGTTGAAGACTTATATGACAAATTTGATGCATTACAGACGGATGTTGAGTCATTGTCGGAGTGTATCGACCCCGAATATGAGGAGCGTACTCGTTTTGAAGAAAATTACCACACAGTAGTGGCTTCAGCGCGCAGCCTATTGGAGTCTGCTACTTCAACGTCAGATTCTCGGCCAAGATCCGTGGCGGGTGACAATGATCCGAGCGGTACACCTAAGTTTCATCTACCCGTCATCAACGTGCCACAGTTCAGCGGCGACTTTCAGGATTGGTTGGAGTTTCGAGATACGTATCTTTCTATAATACATAAAAACAATAACATCACAGACGTGCACAAATTTCATTATTTACGGGCTGCTCTTAAAGGCAGCGCATCATTAATTATTCAAAGCCTAGACATAACATCAAAAAATTACCCAATTGCTTGGCAATTACTTACTGAAAGATACGACAACACACGCATTTTGATCAATAATCACATAAAAGCATTATTAAACACTCATAATATAATCAGTGAATCTAGTGCAGCTTTGAGAAACCTCATTGACGTCATAAATAAAAACTTAAGAGCACTCGCAACACTGGGTGAACCAGTCGATCACTGGGACACAATAATTGTCTACTTAATGTCAAAAAAACTAGACACAATTACCAATCGTCAATGGGAAGAACACAAGTGCAGCTTAAATTGCAATTCACCTGATTTGAAACAATTCATTAAATTCTTAGGTAATAGGTCTGATCTATTAGACACAGTACAAGCAGCCTCGACGTCAGTGCAACCTAACATAAAATACATAGTACATCAAACAAATACATCAACAAGCAACAAAAACAAAAATTCATATTACAAAAAAGACGTAAATACATTCACAAATAATAACAACTATAACATAAATTATTGTTGCCCCATGTGTTCACAAAAACATTACATATTTACATGCACATCATTCAAAAAACTTGATGTAGATTCACGCATTAAAAAGGCGATAGACAGTAAAGTATGTATGAATTGTTTACGCCCAGGCCATGATAGCACCCGCTGCAGATTAACTAACTGCAAATACTGTAACCAAAGACATAACACGCTTTTACATAAAGAGATTAGCAATAATAATCAGTCAACTTCAAACATAACATTATCCACAGATACAACTTCAGCCTCTAACAAGTCTTACGTCATACTATCCACAGCACTGGTGCGCGTGACGGGCAAAGACGGCAAGAAACACATTGCAAGATTACTTCTTGATAATGGTAGCACCTGTAATTTTATTACGGAGGACCTGTGCAGCACACTCGGCTTGGCGAGACGTGACACTGAGTCCACAGTAACAACAATCAACAGTCAATCTACACGGGCCAAACAAGTATGTGAACTTGCTTTTGAATCTTGTTTAGGTGATTATCAAGCCAATATCACTTGCTACATTATGCCAAAGATAACAAATGCACTGCCTAGTGCTTACATAAATACATCACACATACCGATCCCCACTGATATTAAATTAGCTGATCCGACATACAATCAACCATCTACTATTGATATATTGGTAGGCGCGGATATTTTTTGGGCGGTTTTAAATTCTGAGACCAGAAACATTGGTTCAACACATCCTAAGCTGCACTCTTCAAAACTAGGATGGATTTTATCAGGCTGTATTTACACAAATCATCAGCAAGATCATCAATGTCATCATTTACTTCAAAACAATGATGATTTCACACTCTCAAAGTTTTGGGAACTTGATTCAATTTCTCCTCAACATTCATACACCCCTGAAGAAAGGGAATGTGAAGAAAATTTCAATAAAACAACTATTCGTACACCAACAGGCCAATTCGTAGTCACCATGCCGTTGAAGCAATCTCCTGACTGTCTCGGTGATTCTTATGCTCTAGCAAAGAGGCGATTTCTTGCTCTTGAGAGTAAACTCGAGCGAGACTCACAACTTAAACAAAAATATCATGAATTCATTAAGGAATACATAAACCTAGGTCACATGACGTTAAATCCACCAAATTCACACTTTCATAATAAACATAACTATTACCTACCGCATCACGGGGTAATAAAAGAGTCGAGTTCTACAACGAAATTACGCGTAGTTTTCGATGCTTCGGCTACAACATCGTCTGGAAAGAGCTTTAACGATATACAAATGGTGGGTCCTAAAACCCAAGACGATCTTTTGTCAATCCTATTAAGATTTAGGCAACATAAATATGCCATCACTGGTGACGCAGAAAAAATGTATAGATCAGTCTTAGTGCATGCATCACAACGATCTTTACAGCAAATCTTATTTAGGTTCGATTCAAATAAACCTCTTAATACATATACACTTAATACCATTACGTACGGAACCTCATCGGCCCCTTATTTAGCCACCAAATGCTTAGTATCTCTTGCAAAAGAAACTTCAAACTCGTCTGCTCAGCGAGCCATTCAACATGATTTTTTCGTGGATGATTACTTAGGAGGAGGTGATTCTATAGAGTCAGTGATTGAATTGGTAAAAGAAGTTAAGTCAACTCTAGAATCAGCTCATTTTAAACTACGAAAATGGCAGTGCAATAGCACCAAAATACTTGAAAGCGTCACAAATGACAAAAATAATACTCAAAAAACACTCAATCTTGATTCATCACCTTCAAAAACATTGGGTCTATATTGGGATACTTCTCTTGATACATTCTTCTTTTCCATTAATCACACATACACACAAAAATACACAAAACGAAACATACTATCATTCATTAGTCAGGTTTTTGATCCTTTAGGATTAGTAGGACCTTGTATACTTCAGGCAAAAATTGTATTACAACAACTTTGGGCTCAAAAATGTGGCTGGGATGATGAAGTTACGTCACAAATAAAATCAGATTTCGACCATTTCATCAACTGTCTTCATCACTTAAATAAAATACATATACATCGATGGGTATCGCATAATGACCCACAGGAAGTACAGTTACATATATTTACCGACGCCTCAGAGCGTGCTTACGGTGCTTGCGTTTACGTAAGAACAATTTCGTTAAATGGATCAGTTCACATTCATCTATTAACATCAAAAAATAAAGTTTCACCACTAAAATCAATAACCATCCCTCGTCTAGAGTTATGCGGCGCTTTATTAGGCACCAGGCTCTATACAAAGGTGACAGAGTCATTAACTATAGAGTTTCATGGCTGCTATTTTTGGTGTGACTCAACTATTGTTTTGGGCTGGCTTTCTACAGAGTCAAGCTCCCTTAAGCAATTCGTTAGAAATAGAGTCAACGAAATAAAAGACACCACCCAGGGTTTCACGTGGCGCTACGTACCGTCAAAGCTAAATCCAGCCGACTTAGCATCTCGGGGGGTGAATGCTGAATTCCTCAGCGCTTCCGCACTTTGGTGGAAGGGCCCCGGGTTTTTACATAACAAAAACATACAATTTCCGTCATATCCTAATGAAAATCATAAAACACAACTACCAGATCTAACACTTCATATAAACACAAATCAAACAAACAATACATCTACATCTATAATACATCAATTAATTCATAATGCATCAAATTACAACAAACTTATAAGAATATTTGCATACATCAGACGATTCATTTACAATTGTAAAAACAAATCAAATAAAAACACAAATTGTCTTAGTTTTTCCGAACTGCAATCATCACAACAACAAATTCTAAGTTTTTCTCAACGGGAAATGTTCCCCGAGGATTGCAATTCACTGAAACTACTAAAACCTCTGGCACGAGCTAGCAGGCTTAAGGCACTTTCTCCATTCATCGATTCAAATAATTTAATACGAGTCGGGGGGCGATTACATAATTCCTTTTACACTTATGACATCAAACACCCAATTGTATTATGCTCAAAACATTACTTGACAAAACTTTTATTTGAGTGTAAACATAAAGAACTACTTCACGCAGGTCCTCAATTGATTTTATCAAAGGTTAGACAGCAATTTTGGCCATTAGGCGGTAGGAACTTGTCTAAGGCAGTGGTACGTGGTTGTGTTCGCTGTACTAGGTTTAACGCTAAATCAACACAACCAATTATGGGCAACTTACCGGCCGAAAGAACGTATCTCGAATATCCTTTCATCAACACAGGCGTTGACTACGCTGGACCTGTCCTGATTGCCGACCGCAAGGGCCGTGGATGCAAACTTCAAAAGGCCTATATTTGTGTCTTCATTTGTTTCGCAGTTAAGGCTATCCACTTAGAACTCGTCACGGACCTGACTAAGGAAGCGTTCTTAGCAGCCTTCAATCGCTTTATTTCGCGTAGAGGGAAACCTCAAAACATCTACTCCGACAATGGCACAACATTCGTCGGAGCCAGCAATGAATTATATAGATTTTTAAATGTATCAAATCCCTACATACAGGCTTACCTGTCAGAAGTCAATATTAAATTCAATTTTATACCTCCGTATACTCCCCATTTTGGAGGCATTTGGGAGGCGGCCGTTAAATCCGTCAAAACTCTCTTACGTCGTGTCTTAAACCTAACACATCTTACTTACGAAGAGCTTTCTACGTGCTTGTATCAGATAGAGGCAATCCTGAATTCAAGACCCCTTACGCCTTTATCCACCGATCCTTCTGATCTTACTTACCTATCTCCAGCCCATTTTCTCATCGGTCGACCACTCACCTCAGTTCCGTACCCAACCCTTGAAACCACCAATTTGAACCGAATTCAACGTTTTCAAAGAATTGAAAGGCTCAGACAGCATTTCTGGTGCAGATACTCCAATGAGTATATCTACCAGCTTCAACAGAAAACAAAATGGCATACTTCATCAGGAGAACTGAAGGTTGGCGACATGGTGCTTGTCAGAGATTCAAACGCACCGCCATTGCTGTGGCTTTTGGGACGCATCGTTAAGCTTTCAAAGGGCAGCGATGGAGCGTCCAGAGTAGCCGAGGTTATGACAAAGAAAGGGCTTATCATCCGAAGCTTCAATAACCTATGCTCTCTGCCTGTTCATCAATCTTGAAGATTATACTTCAACGCCGGGGAGCATGTTAGCGCAGCAGCGAAACGGTCCACTATTGGCGCCCCACTTCACCTCCCCCGCGGACACCGGGCAGCGGGGTCACTTTCTTACTTGCAACGTCGAGACAACACGCAATTTTGCCCTTTCCTTTATCACATTGTTAATAACAGTTTATTCATTAAAACTACAGTCCACAATCGAATCTTTCATTTACAACGAAACAATGTGTTTAGCTCGTATGTATGTATGTAAGTATGTCCGATTCTATGTTCCCTCATAACTCCTTAACCACTGGTCAGATGTTGACAAGTGAGGTCTCAATTGATTCGTCACCCCTGCCGGAGTGTCACAGGCTATGTAAATTAATAGCACAGGAAAGTGACAAAAAATAAAAATCGCTATTAAGCTACGTTAAAGTACCACATTGAGTCACTAGATGGCGCTGCTACGTTTAATTTATTCTATTCAGATCCCTAGAATAAATAAAATGTAGACTATTAAGGACGTTATAGTACAACCATCAGTAACTAGATGGCGTTGTTATATTTAATTTATTATGCTCGGATCTTCGGCCAGTCACGTGTGATATATGTAAAACATCAGTACGCCGGCGTCAAAGGCTATATATAAATCAGCATTAAAAAACTGAAATAAAAAAAAAACCAACAACCAGACTGCTGAGCATTAACTAATAAGCACACGGGACCCAAATTCAGCAATGTAACTCCTTAGGTTGGTCCCGCCTGCTTAGGTGCTCCCCCAAAAAGCTCTGTCAAAAGTAAAATAAACAGTTGGATCAATTATAGATCAACCTATTTCAACCTCTCCAGGACTCCAACGAGTCGATCTACGAGAAATACGACCCACTACTCCACGGCAACACACGCTCCAAGAAAGAGCAGATCCTGAGCTCAAAGTTCATGCGCAAGTTCATACACATAGCGCGCTTCATCAAGCCAAAGCTGACGCAGGAGGCTTCTGACGTCATCGCTGACGAGTACGCGCGGCTAAGGAGCCAGGATATGATGGACAGCGATACTGCCAGGGTGAGGGACCAGTGTATTGTGACGCCTAGCTACTTTGAAGGCTACGAGAATGTATGGGATCAGGAATTGTTAGACAGCGTCATGGCGCAGATTTTCCTAAAAACAAACAGGGTTTTGGCTTCTTAAAACTGCACGAAGGTAAGGATCGTAATATGGTGGATATTGCGAAGGTGGGAAGCAAAAAATATAGTATCCGTTACTTACTTAGTAACTAATTACCTATTACTAGTAAGTAAAAAGTATTCCAAGTTTCTGTAATTACCACTTCCCAGTATCCCTTTAACTAGCACCTTAATGCCCAGATGCAATCAGAGACGGCTCAAACGCTGGAGACGCCTATCCGCGTGTCCACGGCGCCCGCCATTTGCGATTGACCTCAAGTTTATCTGTAACAACCCCTTCCCAGTATCTCTGTGACTGTTACCACCATCCCCAGACGCAACCAGTGACGGCTCAAACGCTTGAGACTAATTCGCCTGACCACAGGCCACGCTAAGTCACGGCTGAGCTTCCAAGTGTCTCCGTAACTGCCACACCCGTCGTTCGCGACTGAGCTTTATCGTCATCGCTGATTGTTGGAAACTCTTGCTTCTTGTACGCCTCTAGAATCCTTGTAACAGTGCCCTCCATTCCCAGACGCAACCAGAGACGGCTCAAATGCTAATCCGCCTTTCCACGGCACACACTACGTAGCGACTGAGTTCCCAAATGTCTCTGTAACTGCCACTTCCCAGTATCTCTGTAACAGTGCCCTCCATTCCCAGACGCAACCAGAGATGGCTCAAACGCTAATCCGCCTGTCCACGGCACACACTACGTAGCGACTGAGTTCCCAAATGTCTCTGTAACTGCCACTTCCCAGTATCTCTGTAACAGTGCCCTCCATTCCCAGACGCAACCAGAGACGGCTCAAACGCTAATCCGCCTGTCCACGGCACACACTACGTAGCGACTGAGTTCCCAAATGTCTCTGTAACTGCCACTTCCCAGTATCTCTGTAACAGTGCCCTCCATTCCCAGACGCAACCAGAGACGGCTCAAACGCTAATCCGCCTGTCCACGGCACACACTACGTAGCGACTGAGTTCACAAGTGTCTCTGTAACTGCCACTTCCCAGTATCTCTGTAACAGTGCCCTCCATCCCCAGACGCAACCGGTGACGGCGCGTACGCTGGAGACGCTGATCCGCCTGTCCACGGCGCACGCCAAGTCTCGGCTGAGCTTCCAAGTGACGCAGGACGACGCCCACGCCGCCATTGAGCTCGTGCAGTATGCCTATTTCAAGAAGGTAAACATTTATAGCACGGTTAATAATTATACTAACTTCCACACAACACATAGCCGTTAAGGGGCCTAGGTACCAAAACAGAGGTCGTGGGCTCGACTCCCTCTGGGGGCCGCCGAACATTAATACAAACGGCCTCAGTCTTCTGGCGAATACATAAGACTAAGATCCAGTTTTGGTCACAAAATTGGCGTTACATGAGTTTACAGTTAATATTTCGCATGCGACCTTACCTCCACTCCCCATTACTAAAGCCCCGTTACCCCCGACCCCGATTACTCGGGCGCTCGCACATACTAACATTTTTAATGATTATAAGGAAATTTGTATACTTTGGATCAATGTGCCTGAGGCTTTGCTAGTATAGAAAGAGAAAAATATTTCTCAAGTGGTGTGTAAAACTTGAACAATGCTACATTTCAGTAAATGCATATTTACTGAAATGTAGCAACTTTAAAGTTAAATGATCATGCGAAGTGAACGTAACTCAACTAAGAATTACTTATTAAAAGTAAAACTCTCCATTAAGACCGGTCTCTGTGTCGGACGACACTATGTTACCCCCACTCCCAATTACTCCTGCTCTGTTACCCCCACTTCCGATTACCCATGCCTCGTTACCCCTACTTGTAGTTACTCATGATTAGTTAACCTCACCTCAAGGCTCTAGTTACAGGTCCGTTACCACCTCTCCGGATTATTCATGCACCTTACTCCCACAACCAATTACTCGTGCTCTGTCACCTCCACACCAATCACTCAAGCTCCGTTACCCTCATCCCAATTACTCAAGCCCCATTACCCCCACCCCAATTACTCAAGCCCCGTTACCCCACCATCTATTACTCGTGCCTAGTTAACCCACCCTTAATTACTCATGCCCCGTTACCCTACCCTTAATGACTCAAGCCCATTACCCCACCCCCGATGACTCACGCCCCGTTACTCCACCGCAGGTGCTGACGAAGGAGAAGCGACGCAAGCGGCGCGCTTCGTCCGGCGACGAGGCGGAGGCCGAAGATGCGCCCGCGCAGCCCAAGCCCAAGCGATCGCGGCGCACGGTACCTATCTATTTTTTTAGGGTTCCGTACCCGAAGGGTGCCAAACGGGACCTTATTACTCTGCCTCTAGTCAAGGCTCTATCTTTGGAACTGTGATAGGTAGCCAGTTGAAATTTTTACAGAATATGTGTTATTACGGCGTATTACCCAATAATAAAATTTAAAAATAAGAGAGGTCTTTTCGCCGTTTCTTTTGTTTATGCACTATCGTGAAACGGTTATACATACAGGCATAAAACTTGGCGTGATTGTGACTTATTATATATCATCATCATCATCAGCCGGTGTCAGTCCACTGCTGGACATAGGCCTCTCCCAAGACACGCCACTGAGCTCGATCTAAGGCTCTTCTTTCCCAGTCACTGCCCACCGCTTTGCGAATGTCGTCGCTCCACCTGGTCACAGGGCGTCCTACGCTACGTTTGCCGATTCGCGGTCTCCACTCTAGGACCAGTCTTCCCCAACGGTTATCGGTCCTGCGGCAGATATGACCAGCCCACTGCCACTTCAGTTTGCTAATCCGTTCAGCTATGTCGATCACTTTGGTTCTCTGGCGAATTACTTCGTTTCGGATTCGATCCCGCAGAGAAACACCTAGCATAGCTCTCTCCATAGCTCGCTGAGCGACTTTAAATTGGTGGACTAGTCGAACCGTGAGTGTCCACGTCTCGGCCCCGTATGTCATGACGGGTAGGACGCACTGATTAAAGACTTTTGTCTTTAGAGACTGCGGTATAGGCGACGAGAAGACTCGACGGAGTTTCCTGAATGCTGCCCAGCCCAGCTGAATATTATATATACTTATTATATATTCTAAAGACAAATAATAAAAAACGGCTAAGCCCGAGTACGTAACCTTCGGTGCGCGAGTCCGATTCGCACTTGGCCGGTTTTTTTTTTTTCGTTTGTGCGCTGTGTACACACTGGCAGCCCTTTGAGCGGCAATTCTATTAATATTCTCAATTCCAAGCACGCTCAAACCTCGATTAGTAAAGTTTCATCGCAATCCGATGTTATTTGTAAATTAAATCCAAACTATGTTTGTATGGAGATCCCGTAGAAGCGTAGTTTTACAATCAAACTACGTTTGTACCGGGAGTCCCTTTAAAACGCCGTGAAATCCGACTTCCCACTAGTGTCCTTCAAAGGCCACACTGGGCAGTGTCTGACGGCAACACTAATGGTAAGGATACACGAGGACACTTGACACGCAATGTATATGTCGTAGACATATCATAGAATTGACCATATCATGATGTGGTTAGCCATGTCGTAGCCATATCGTAGATTGTGCCATATCATGATGTGGTTAGCCATATCACGAAATGTGTCCTTTTCATGAAAAGGCCAAGTCAAACTGGCCGGATCGTTAAAGCATCAACGTTTGACGATATGGCAAACTACGTTTTGCCATATCATAATGTAGGGTACCTATGACTTTTCCATGCACCAACCATGTTTAAGTTTGACTCAAAACTAAGTTTTTTAGTGAAATATTTTTTTTTCGCTTTTATATAAAAAAAAAGAACTAACACCCGAAGTCTTGGAACTTCGAACCTATTTTTGCTTATGTGTACTGACCTAACAACCAACTCAAAATTTTAATTTAATTCTTAGTAAAACTTCAGCTATGTAGCTTCTAAAAAAAAGCCAAAATGCAAATGTAGGAATACACAACAAACTAACATCAACGCCTCTAACGGTGGATAATGGAAGTATTTTACGATATGGCGTCAAACGTCGGCCGCTCATTGATCTGGCTAAGCCATTTCATGATACGGCCAGTTTGACTTGGCCTTTTCATGAAAAGGACACATTTCGTGATATGGCTAACCACATCATGATATGGTCAATTCTATGATATGGCTACGACATATACAATGCCCCATAAAGGTCAGCGTTGCCAGCCCATTTGCCACACCTAAAAAGTAGTGTTATTATTGAAGGGCGCGACGGTCGAAGACCCGTACGAGTTCTCATCGGACGAGGAGACTGAGCCGGTGCTGCGGGCCGCCCACGAGTCGCGGGCCGACGCGCCGCGGGTCACGCGACAGACCAAGCAGATTGACGCCGCCAGGTACGTACTATACCCCATTCCACGAAACGAGCTCCCAAAGATAAATCGTCCATGTGCGCCCATCGCCCAGCGCCAACCCCAGCTCTTGGATGTTTACATGTTTGTGATGTCGTTGTTTCTGGTTCCCACGACACAGGGTATCCTAGTGTGGGGCCAGAAGCAATGTATGTGCCTGTATGTAAATGTTTATGTTTATCGGTTAATGCGCGTGACCTTCAATAGCCACTGCATTAAGTAAGCCTACCCTATGAAGCGGACCGTCTACGCTTATTGTTTCGACCGATGAGATTCGAGTATTTTATTCCCTGGGAGTTCGACTCGTGTATAAGCAAGAAGACAAGTCGTAATATCTGGAGATTGCTGTTGGATTGGCCACGGAGATATGATGAGGAAGCTGGAGATTTTTGTCTCATAGACGCTAGGTGGGTGCTGGGCACGGAGACAAGACTACCGTGCGTCGGAGACAGCTGGAGATTACTGTATGAGACGAAAATGGTATCCGCGTCGTCAAATACACAAAATTAATAGAATATCTTATATCTGGATAAATAAAGGGCGAGGGTCCGCTTAGCTCCGAGTCTTTGGGTGCTATTAGCAGTAAGATAGACACCGCTATGTATGTGCCAGGCACACAGGCAAGACCCCTACGAGTTCTCATCGGACCAGTAAACTAAGCTGGTGCTGCCTTTGTTTTAGTGCAATAAACAATTTTTCGAGGAATGGTCAACTAAACAACTCCTCCCGTCCCCAGACTGGCGCTGTTCAAGTCGTCAGTCCAGCAAATGTTTCGCCCGGAGCGGGCAAACTCAAATCTTTGTACAAATTGGTTTTAGTGCAATAAATAAATTTTCTATATTTTAATAGTAGTTTATGTGACTGTCACATAATGAGGGTTATTAAAACACGAGCGAGATTTTAAAAAACGAGCCTTGGCGAGTTTTTTAATAGCATTCGCGAGTGTTTTAATACCAAGTTATGTGCAGTCTCATACACTACTTTATCTACACTCATAATGAAATTTTTGAAACAATTTCGATGGCGCAATTTCGACAAAAGTATCGTGACATTCAATCGTCTGCACTCAGTTTTGCGCGCGCAATTTTAGGTATTTTTCGTTGCACTTTTGGTACCACGAAAATGAAATGAGGTTTTTTATAGTCAACTTTTGACATTAAAAAAAAAACTTAAGTTTTGTTCCGTGATCACAGCAACACTTTAAAAAAAATAACTGTAACATAAAGTGAAAAATCTGACCTTTAATGTAACTTTATATTACACTTTTATTTTTTATTTTCTTTAAAGTTATGTATTGTTTAAAGCCTGTCAACATGTGTTTACCTTTGAATTCTTAATTTGAAGATTATGATATGAGTGTAGATAAAAATTGTTTATTGCACAATAAACAGTTTATCCAATTTTTCATGCAACAGTCCAACTAAACAACTGTCCCCGTCCCCAGACTGGCGCTGTTCAAGTCGTCGGTCCAGCAGCTGTTCCGCTCGGAGCGCGCAAATTCGCTCCCTCTCGCGCGCATCGCCGCGCACGTTAACGAGGCGCACGCGCACGCGCCATTCGACGCCGACGAGCTGCGCTCAGCTGTTGACACCATGACTAAGGATAACCAGCTTATGTGCGCCGATGATATTATCTTCTTGATCTAGACTTTTGAGGGACCCATCTTGATTAAGCATTTTGTAAGTGCACGTATGTGTGCGAAAGTGGTTGGTTCACTTAGCTCTGCTGTGTAGATATAAGGCGTATAGTCCGCATTAATCTTTTTGGCGGTAACTTTTGAACATAGTCGCAGATCGTTTGCACATCGCTTACTGTCTACAGTGCATGTGTGAGACTACTTTAATTGACTAATAGTAGTTTACTCCGCATCACACTTCGTCAATTACTCACACATACACTGTAAAGACAGTAAGCGATGTGCAAACGATCTGTGACTATGTTCACCCAAAAAGATCTGTGCGGACTGCGGACTATAATATGTATCACACAGTGGATAGCGCATTTCAGTGGACATCTGAGACGTAACAGTGATATTGAGACGTATAATTGTACGACAAAGTCCATTAGATATTTCGTTTTCGCACACATAATATATACGTGAAAAGTTACATACCCAAGGTGCAGGGCCCTATTTCGTAAATCTACAATTCATGGTTTACTGTGATAATTCGATTTACATTGCGAAGCCGATTAAACCACAGATAATAATGTCCACCCTCCCTTTAAAATCACGTGTATTTTTTTGATACAAAATTTCTTATTATTTTTGAGTACAGGTGCAATCGAGTTTAACTCTGGAAAAATTGAGTTAGGCACCGTGATAAATATGTCCAGACAGACACTAGGATTGCGTGTTATTTTCGACAGGCATAAAAAGACGTATAAAGGCGCGCTCAACGAGCAAATTACACGTTCATCACGTAATGTTTTTCGAACCCCCTCCCCTCCCTTTAGAGCCTCGTGTTGCTCGTGATCAATGGGCGATCCCTAGTCTGTGGGTTTGTTTATGCTAGACAGCTTTTCCCATAAGTAGCGTTCACACGTCAGTTACAGAACACGCAGAGCGTCCGTTCCGAATATTGTATACTAACGATTAATAGGGCATGGGTAGTATAAATGTTTCTTTGGTTTTGGACTTTATTTCAAGGTTCAATTTAAAATGGTAACTATTTCGCTCTCGCCCAATTAAGGGTTAAATGCGAGCCAAGAAAGATCTCGAAATCACAACTGTAAAGGATGACACACACCAACGCGGTGGCGGTGGCGGTCCATACGTAAATTATTGACGGCATCGGCAGTAGTAGTTTGTATGGACCGCCACCGCGTTGGTGTGTTTTAGCCATAACAACCATTACAAACCTATCCAGGGTTGATTGATTTGATTTGCCTTTCAGAAGGTTCGTGTTCAAAATCGTAAAGTTGTGAATCGTGATTTTATGTTTTCCATTGATCATTGGTTAGTCACTTGTTCACAATGAAGTTTCTTTTTTTGGTTATAGCCAACAGTTAGTTAAGTTTAACGTTAAGTTTCAATAACTGGTAATTATTATTATTGTAAGCCCTGTTCTCTTATGCAAGAAATATCCGCCTAAAATAATTGTGCAGACAACTCGTCTAGAAAACTCATGTCAATGCTCTAGATTGTTCACGTAACAATATTTTTGATACAAGTTGATTGAATAAAAAACACGTTGATTAGAAATGGTACGGTATTTTATTATAGTACCTGCTAGATTTCTTAATATCAAACACTTAACATTTGCTATCATTTCCTGCCCTTGCCCTTTCCTTTACCCATTTTGCCGCCACTGCCTTGACCCGCTTTGTTGAATTTACCCCCAAAAACTTTCTTTGTTCTATTGAACGGTCTGTCACCGCGATCTTTACCCCTAGGGCCTTGGCTTTTACCCCTCCGGTCTTGATCCTTACCCCTCGGACCCTGGTTTTTACCCCGGTGACCTTGATTTTTACCCCTTCTGTCATCTTGACCTCTATTTAACCTCTTGTCGTTTCCGGCTTGGTTTTTCCCCTTCCAATCTTGGTTTCTGCCTCTGAAGTTATCTCTCTTGTCGCCATCTTGGTTCTTCTGGAATCGGTTCTTTGTCTTCTTGTCGAGGCGCATCTTCTTGAAACCTCGCACGGAGTCGTCGCCCGCTTTACGTTTCCTTGGATTTTGGCTGAAGAGATCTGAAGGAAATATACATGAATTATAAAAAAAAAACCGGTTTGTTTCCGTCGACCATCGGTGTACACTTCTGTAAATTAATGATAAGTTTAAAAACTAAAATATTGAAGGTAAGTGTATAAACTGTAAACCGGATTCTTACCATGCTTACAATGTATAATAACGATTACTTGTATGCTTGCTTGATCATACACAAATCTTAGTGTTAGCCTTTTGATTCATGTCCACAGGAACCAAAGAGAATATACACATTCTCATGTGTATATTCTCTTTGACAGGAACGAACAAAAAAAGACGGAGAGACTTTTTTTTGTCATTTCGAAGTTGTCTGTACAGAAGTTTTTCGTACTGAGTAATGGAACATCCCTTTTTCGGGGAGATAAGAGTTTTTAAAGTACCTGTACCTGGACCTTATTGCGTGGTAATAAAAGCTATTTAAACTCGTACCATGATCGGGCTCGGCGCCGACTTCCTTCCTGTAGTATTCAGCGTCGTCATCATCATTGTCTTGCTCCATATTCTCTGCGTTCTGAGACTCTCTATTGGCTAGCTCCATCAACCTGCCGACACATTCGAGAATGGGGAAATTGCGTCTAACTTACATTGGAGTGACATTGCTTTTATACCAAAGAAATCATTGAAAATTGAAAAATAAAACAATAAAAATATTTTTTCGGGGTCACAAAAAAATGAAGTTACTCTAATAACAAAAAACATATTTCGTTTCGTTGAATTCTAAACGTTTCTTACAAGGATTATACATGCAAAAATATTATTTCACGAGATAACTGAAATATTCATAAACGCTTTTTATGTAATAAGGCGGTACGTGCAAGTTGTGACGTCATAATTTGAGCCCGATTGGTATGGCGTGTAAAGTTTATTTATCTTTTAAAATTGACTCTCCGATTATATTAAAACAATTTTTCAGTGCTAGTTCTCTATCGGTAGTTTTGAACGCCATTGCGGTGTGTTGTAGAGGAATCGTGTTTTTTTTATAAATGAGACGAAAACGGTGAGACTGTAAAAGTACCCGAAACCGGTGTGCGTGCATGCAACGAGTAATAATGCCGAGGAAGCGAATGTGATCTGTCAGGATCGTGGCAAGTGGCAGTCCCTGCTCTCTGCCTACCCCTCTGGGATACAGGCGTGAGTCTATATATGTATGTGTACTACAACGGTGTTATCTATAATAATGAGACTGTAACGGTGTTATCTACAATTACAAGATTCCGTGAAACAAACCTCAAATGTAGTTTAAAGTCTGTGTTTGCCACATTGAAAATAATTTGAGCATGTTTTAAGGAATCGTGTTTTTATAAACAAAACTGTTACAGTCTTATTTATAACAGTCCTCGGAGGTAGTTTAAATAGGAAAAACGGTAAACTAAAAAAACGTAACCACATTATTTAAACTGCCTCTGAGAAGGGTTTTAGAGCAATCGTGTTTTTTAAAAATAAGTGTTTGGACCCTTCTCAGTACTGTTGACTGCTGACTCAGGAAAGATTTATTCTCGAATAGAAATAACGATAGCAGCAGGTAACTGACCTTTGGCTCTCAGTCTGACCCTTCTTCCTGTTTATCCCCTCCATAGACTTCTGTTTGTGTTCGTCCTTCTCGCGTTGCTTGCGCTTCACGTTTTCCTCCTGCTGCGCCTTCCGCTTCTCCTTCTGCCGCCTGCGAGTGGGGGACGTGAATGTAAACGGGCGACGTGGCGTCAACAAAACAAATTTATTATATATAACACACCCTGAGAATGAAAGTGACTTTACTCAAAATTACAACACGATGGAAATGCACAAAATAAAGTTGCGTTACCCCAGCGGACTGCTGAAAATTATAGCTGATAGGGTAGACCTAGGATAGGGACCTACCCTGCGGCACTGGGTCAAAACGCATGTCCAGTCGTCGACTGGGGCTTTAGGACAGACAGCCGATACCTATTAAAATGAAATAGGTAATAAATCAGTGTGTTTAATTTTGTGACTAACATAATATAAGTCAACATTGTTACTAATATAAGAGCATTATGTGACACTGTCTGATTTAAATAAACTAGAACTATTATTACATATTTTCTCAAACACGCTTGGAAAATTAAGCATTATTTTGACAACGTAATAAAGCATTTGTTTGGCCAAATACATGCCAGCAGCGGGCAGCAAAAGTTGTATGAAAATCGATATCTGTTGTGTTTTAGCGGCCAAATAAATTAAATAGTAAACGCATATGTGTCGTGTAATTTAAAAAAATGGAACGCTCTTTTACTCCGAAACATGGCAACCAAGGAGGTAACTTATCAAAGGTTTTATTTAATTTTCGAACGGGCTTGCAAATAGAAAGCTGTTTATTGAAAAAATATGAACACTAACGCGGGAAAAAATATTGTTGTTCGTCATTGATTTTGAAAAGTAGGTAAATAGTTCTGCCTAGGAACTCCTTAGTTTTAACTTTCGCGCATTATTTGAGAAAAGTACAAGCCTTGACCACAACTAGGCATTAATGGACTTTACACTTTCGTCTATCAATGCTTCGCTTGCCTGTCATTCTGTGACAAAAAGGTTTGTCATAAGATGCCACAGTAGCGCAACTCTACTTTGTGAATTCCCAACATTGAATTAAGGTACTTTCGTTCTCAGGGTGCGATAAGTCATCCGGTACCTCTTGCTCTGGTGGAATAGGTATGTACCCGAAATGAAATGAAAATATGGTCAGAGTAGAGCTTTTTTTCGCTGTGTCTTTCTTCACTACAAGTCGACCCGAAGACAGCGGATAACATTGTGTATATTCAACAAACAGAATGTAAATTCTTAACGTTGAAATAAATTTTGTATTTCTGAAATATATCATGCGTTCACGACGACCAGCATTCCTGCATTCGGATTAAGAATAGCGTCACTCCATTTCCTTCCGTGGATGTCGTAGAAGAAGGCGACTAAGGAAATCAATTACCAGGAGACGGGCAGCAGCGTCTTCCGGAGATTCCAACCGCATCCTGCGATCGCCAACCTGCCTGCCAAGCGTGGCGATTATGGCAAAACCCCTCATGGTCATGAAAACCACGAAGGAGGCCTCTGTCCTGCAGTGGGCGTCAAATGGCTGATAATGATGATGATGAACTATGAGGCTCGTTACGATATTAGTCGTACTACTCGACCCTCTTACTTTCTTTCCACTATTTTACTAGCAAGACTGCAAAATTATATGTTCGACATTGCAATAATGTTCACTGGCGTAATCTGCCGATTCTTGGTCTTCCTATTGGTACAAGTGTATGAATACTGCCTCCTGGGATTATGACTATTCGATGTACATAGCGCAGCCGAGTCTTTCTACTTATAGTCTGTGGGTTAATCGGCTCTGCAATGAACATCGAATTGTCATAGTAAACTATGAATTGTAGTTATATGTAATAGGGCCCCGGAGTAAACATAAACATTTACATACAGGCACATACATTGCTTCTGGCCCCACACTAGGATACCCTGTGTCGTGGGAACCAGAAACAGCGACGTCACAAACATGTAAACATCCAAGACCACACAAAATTACCTCTTTTCTTCTCTCTTCTTCTTGATTTGTGCCTTTTCTTCTTCAGTCTTTTCTACCAACTCGTGGAAGAGAACCTCGCCATCCATAAGGCCGTCTTCTACCTAGAAACAAGACGGTCATTAGCAGTCGGTCTTTTCAATTTCTACTGAAACTATCCAAGCAAACGGTCGTTATAGGGATGCTCATTGACGCCTCTTAACAGATTGCTAACCAAAACCCGAAGGAATTGCTAGGGAATTAACGGAATGAGCAGAGAGGCGTGGAAGAAAGATTTGCGGGCTCAACGGTTATTTTGATCAGCCGAGCAAATAAGTTAACGTCAACACGTGGTCAGTAAATCTATTATCAATTTATCTATGATCAAATATCAGCAAATTCATAAATTTTGGTCAGCACGTAATTATTCGAAAGTGGTCTGGATTCTAAATAATTATATAGTCAGCACAGCATGAGTGATGAACTTTGCATCTACATAATGAGATGATTTAAACAGCATGCAGTGGCACCTTCACTCACACTAGATGGGTAAAGAGACCACTCGGACGCTGCAGTAAATACTGGTGACTCGCAGCATGAGTGAGTCACCAGTATTTATATAGCCTTTTCGCGACTTCTCCCCTTTTCTCTCCCTGCACACGATATTTTAAAAGGCACCAGAACTGAATTGAAAATGCACAAAACTGACTAGGCTTCGATTCAGTGAGGGCATTATAGAACAAAGACACATTCACAGTCGGGTCACATGATATGTTTTTACCATTCCATTGACGCTTAAGTTTGACACGAGCGCGTAGACTTGAAACGGCAATGAAATAAAATCGACTGGTTCATTCAGCATTGTACTACAATGAATTGACCGACTAACAGAGGCAGATAAACCTTTTGTGGTTTTCGCCCGCTTAAGCTTACTTAACCTAACAACTGCCCTCGCTAATAGGATCTAGAGTAATAACCTCCTCAGTCCTGACCTTGAAAATAACAATGGTTTTCAATTGTTATTTTCAAGGTCAGGACTGAGGAGGTTAAAATACTCCTTGTTAATAGTGATTTGAACCTAGGATCACGGACCTTGGGACTAGATAGATTTTATGCCAAAAATGGCCGTTTTGGCGTTTACGCCATCTAGTCCTAGGTTTCTTGCCTTATGTGTGGACATAAATAAATGGGTCCTAAAAATCACTAGTGTTACCCATTACAATAAAGTTTTTTCATGTCATTTAATTAATCTTTACATGCTAAGCCTTTCACCACATTGTAATCCAATATGACCATTTTCAAGTAAACATAGCACAGGTTCATCCTAGTTTGGTTATTTCTGTGATCCATGTGGTGTAAATTCATATTAATAAAGATATTGGTAAGTGTTTGTATTTCATTAAGTTACTTTTGTGTGTGTGTTGTAAAAGAATTAAGAAAACAGACTCAAGGCTCTGGCTTAATACAATATGTAAGGTCTCACCTTGATGAGCTGGAAGGAAATCCTGGGCCCGAGCTCCACGAGCCGGATGGCCGACTTGGACTCTGCGCTGGCGCCGCGCGAGGCCAGCGGCTGCGGCAGCGTCACTTGCGAGTTGGGGTCGTCCTCAAACTCGCTCTCTGAGAGCAGGGCCGCCCTGGAGTCGGGGAACACGATTGGTTAGGCGAAAAGTGCCAACTACGCTAATATGATAAGACTGTTTTGGCAAAACGTGAACTACAATCTCTATAATACCACCTTTTATTCACAAATAAATTTCTTTATCTTAGTCTTTAAAGATATGGCAGGGGTATGACCGGTGACAGGCCGGGCATACCCCTGCCAAAGGAGTGGAAGGCTAAACGAGAGGCCTTTGCCCAGTAGTGGGACACAGAATCGACTTATAAAAACAAATTAATATTCCTGGATCGGTGACATAATAGCAGGGATAAAAATCGATAGAGAATAAAAACATGATTCCCGTAAAGCACGCTTAAGAGGCAGTTTATTTAATCTGTGGTCACGACTTTTCCTTGTAAAATCTCCACCACAGACTATTTTAAACGGCGTTTTAAACAATCGTGTTTTTTTCGCTTAAATACATACAGTTAGCGAGGAGACATAACACGCAGTTGTTAAGACCACCAACTACCTAGCGCTGCCCACTGCTGGGTACAAATTAAATGGCGCTACCCCGGCGTTTGTACCAATTACTTAGTTTTCTAAGTTACGTACATTAGTAAATTTGTAGTGGCAATACCACTCGCTAACTGTGAAGGAACACATCGTGAGGAAACCTGTGCCTGAAGTGTTCACATACCTCAGCGCTTTAAATCGCCAATCCGCGGTGGGCACGCGTAGTTATTAAGCCCATACTCTCTCTGAGAGAAGGCCCGTGCCCTGTAGATGATTGATCATATACAGGCTACATAAAAATACATATAGACTGCCGTATCATTTGTAATGTACAGCAATATTGATCAGTAAAAATAAACTCAAAAGTATTTTTATCAGCAAGATGAATAAATGAGCAGCAACACATGAACAGCAATAGATTATATCTTAATTTTTAGGGTTCCGCACTCAAAGGGTAAGGGACCCTATTACTAAGACTCCGCTGTCCGTCCGTTTGTCACCAGGCTGTATCTCATGAACTGTGATAGTTAGATAGTTGAAATTTTCACAGATGATGTATTTCTGTTGCCGCTCTATAACAACAAATACTAAAAACAGAATAAAATAAATATTTAAGGGGTCTCCCATACAACAAAGGTGATTTTTTTGCCGTTTTTTGCTCGATATTAATAACGGCAACAGGAACTCGCTTGAAATATTCAAATGAGTACAGAACCCTTCGTGCGCGAGTTAATACAACAATTTGGAGGATGGATTTTTTTATCAAAACATTTTTGAATTAAAACCACAATGACTACACTTACTTATCAAAGAACTCTGACATATCCTTGCATTTGTTCAGGTTTGGTATTTTGCCTTGCACCATCTGAAAAGTGAAATTTATCGTTTATTAAAATACCACTTCAAGATGTTCTATCGTTCTTTGACTCATAATCTGTTTACCTTTTTAGTCCCCTTGTTAAGTCCAACGGGCGTGGCTCTGATGACATAATGCCTCAAATCTATTAGCTTGGTTGATGGATTATAATTCATAAGAACACAGCGACGGATGTTCTTCAGTTTTACCTGAAATTGAGTGAAAAGATTTACAAACTTCACGCTCACAAGGTCGGTAATGTTGCATATTGAGGTGTATTGTATATTACTAATATATATAGCTACAATCCGGTATACTCACTGACTGACTGACTGATCATCTATAGATTTCCTCGGAAACGGTAAGAGCTACGTGAAAATTTTGTATGAGAAAGTTGTAGGAAATGTATGATATACAGCCATCCTATGAAGCCGATTTTTGAATTTCGAACGCGTTCTTCCATACAAATGTGCTAACTTTTTTGTTTACCGGCCGATTTGGATGAAATTTGAAACGGGCGTTTGTTTCGCGATCTAATTGTGAAAAAAAATTTTGAACGTTCGAAATTCAAAATAGGGGCGAGAATATGGCCGCCCGAAAAATCGACCTCTGCACAAAAAAGTCGGCAGCCAACTGGGCACATGCTGGAGACGTGCCCTAAACGGCATCGGGTTGTCAAAGGACCCAGGTATATGAGAAAAATCGGACATTTTCAAGATGGCGGCCGAGATATCGACGATTGAAAATGAGAAAATTTTGTATGGAGAATTTGTACTGAAAATCGACTTTTAGTACAAAATTTTAAACAAAAATGAACAATTTTTCAAAAAAAAGCATTTTTCGAGGCTAAAGCCGGGATGAGGAACCTCGCCGCGGCAAGGCCGAAGGCCGAGCTCCGTTCAGGCCGAGGCCGAAGGCCGAGACCACACATTTGCCGGCGAACAAGCAACAACGCAAAAGCCAGATGGGACAAACTTGCGAGGCCGAAGGCCGAGCTCCGCGAAGCGGGCCCCAGGAACCCCGCCGCGGCGAGGCCGAAGGCCGAGCTCCGTTCAGGCCGAGGCCGAAGGCCGAGACTATACATTTTCGGCGAACAAGCAACAACGCAAAAGCCAGATGGGACAAACTTGCGAGGCCGGAGGCCGAGCTCCGCGAAGCGGGCACGAAGAACCCCGCCGCGGCGAGGCCGAAGGCCGAGCTCCGTCCAGGCCGAGGCCGAAGGCCGAGACCATACAGGTTCCCACGCGACAAATCCCAACGTCAAGTGTCTAGCGAGGCCCTAGGCCGAGCGCCGCGGAGAGCGAAGCTCGGAGCGGCTGGGGGTTGGCGCGCGTAAGCGCGCAGGGGGTTCACCCCCTAGTTAAATATATATGTTACTGCTGGAACCCGTAGCCCGGCTACACCTAATTTTAGCCGGTTAGAACTGGGTGTAGCCACTTCCTCTTGGTTACATCTAGTATAAGCAGGTTGTTTTCGGGTAAAACTAGGTCTAGCCGGTATCACTCCGGCTATAACTAGGTCCAACCCAACCCTAGTGGCTGATACGAGGTCTAGCCGATATCATGCCGGCTACAACTAGATTCAACCAAACCCTGGCGGCTATTACTAGGAGTAACGTAGGGTGGAAGTTATTCTACTAACTCTACAGAGCCTTGTGTTTGTGGCTTTTAAGACATTAAAAAGAAACGCTTAATAATAAGAAAGGAAACCGATCACTTGGTTGTCCGTCCGTCTGTCTATCAAGACTCAAGACCTTTTATCTCGGGAATGCGTGGAGTATCGAGTTAAAATACTCAAGTTTACAGTTCCTTGAAGCTGTGAAAAAACCAATTTTCTAAGTTAAAAAAAGTTATGGCCGTTTATGTCGCAAAAAAACATATACTTCGACACTCTCAAGGGAATCAAAATTTATAGAGTACTTTCCGTTGACCTAGAACTATCAAATGTGGCAAGTACTTAATATTGTCGGGTGCTACAAATACAGGGAAACATCTGAAAAGTATACATTTGTAATTAAATCATTAAAAAAAAACTCTTGAAGTATTTTTTCTTCGGCTACAAATTTGTATGTAACTCTCGGTGGGGGAGTCCGACTCGCACTTCTCCGATTTTATTAATGTCTTAAAAACCACAAATATGTGGCTCTGTAGAGTTAGTAAAACCACTTCCACCCAAGGTAACCAACCTGTATAGGTTACCTACTCCTAGAAATAGCCACCAGGGTTTGGTTGAATCTAGTTGTAGCCGGCATGATATCGGCTAGACCTAGTATCAGCCGCTAGGGTTGGGTTGGACCTAGTTATAGCCGGAATGATAGCGGCTAGACCTAGTTTTACCCGAAAACAATTGGCTCATACTAGATTTCACCAAGAGTTAGTCGCTACACTTACCTAGTTCTAACCGGCTAAAACTAGGCGTAGCCGCACTTCGGGTTCTAGCCGTAACATATACACATTTATGAGCAGCGTATATAATGTGTGATATAACGCAAACCATTTGTGAAACTATAAATTAAATCTTCTCCGATTGTAGTTCCATACATGCTGATATTTTTTTCGCGTTTTCGATGCTGTCCCCATAGTAAGAGTTGTGTATTGACAAACTGGTTAAACTTACCGTAGTGATATTAATGGTAGGGAACATATTCTGGAACATGGTGGCCATGAGTTTCATGTGCATGCCCTCTCCGGAGAAGCTGTTGAGCACGATCAGCGGAGCATTCTGGAACGCCTTCTGGATGACATATTGCTTGCGTAGGGACGATCGCACATCGCGGGATAGACTGTACTGGGAGATGGAAAGAGAAGATAAGATAAGAATATTCTTTATTGCACACAAGAAGCGAGACATAAAATATGAAAGTAACAATGAAAAAGTACAATGCGCGGCCTTATTTGTGTGTAATAAATGAGGATTTCTCGCGCTGTGCAGCGCGGTAATGCTGAGAGCGTTATGGGAACCTTTGGCTTGAGTATGACTCGGGGCGGTTTGCTTGACAGTTAATTTATCGTTTCTATTCTCGTGTGTATATATTTTTCCCTTCCTGGACATCTTGCTTCTTATGTATATTTTATTTTTAATACTTTGGACGAAACATTTGTGGATGTATATAATATTTTTTTTGCTTTTGTATCTAATATACTTAATATGTCTAGTGTGTTCTTTAACAAATTAGTTTTTCCCAACACTAATATCATCTTTCACTTAGGTTGTGTGTCCAAGGTGTATGCATGAGCTTACATCCTAAATTATGTATTATTATTGTGTCTTAATTTTATTGTATATTAATTGGATCTATTTTAATTTAATATTTAAAGAAAGAAAGAAAGATGATATATTTTATTTAAATTGTCACAGAAACACAAAGTAAACAAAAGGTACAGAAACAAAAGGCATTTACATTTATTATCTCTCATTTATTAAATGATTGTGTCTTTTATTGTAATTTAATCATAATCATAGTTGCTAATTGTACAACGTAATAAGATTGTGTACTTACTTGTGTAATAGATTACTTACATGTGATTTAGGATAAGTTTATTATAATAAGAAAACTAAGCTTCGGTTAAATATTTCAAGACATACATTACTGTATTTATACGTGGAAGAGCGTAAATTAAAAGGAACGATAAATCAACAATTTTATCTAATATATAAAAATCAGATTTTTAAACTACTTTTTTCTCTGAAATACGCCCAAACTGAGGTCGGTTGTACAAATGTAAGATCCCCAGTGGGAATGGAACCCACGACCTCTGTCTTGCTAGTAAGCGCCTTAACGGCTAGTCCACCGAGGCAGTACGAAGCAATTTGCAGTTTCGAGATTATGTCTAGCTTTTAATCCACAGAACAGAGATTTTAATCCCATCATTTTGTGATTGACTTTTTTTACTTACCTGATGTATTCTGAAAGTGAGGGTAGGGCCCCGTGGCAACCTCGCAAGTCTCAAGTAAGTGCCTAGATCCGTCTCAGTGAACATCATCAAGTGTGACACATGGAGGTACCCAGACACTGACAGGAAGTCCTTGATTGTGTTGTTTTTTCGTTCCTAAAGGCAACAGAAATAATTTTAAAGATTCACATTCTAATCTAGTAAATGTAATAACTTTGGTAAAACCACTGTTCATGTATTTTTTCTTCTTACATTTTCAGCTCATCAAATATCATCTCAAGAGATCAAGAAATTAAGAAAGAAATTAATTCGGAAGAAGTCTTTCGGATTTACTGGTATTATAGGCAGCAATAGTTGCTGATCAGAATTGACTTGTCAATCTGTTTGTTCTTCAAATTCAGCCATTGTAGAGTCGTTTGGAGTAAAAATTAGTTTAGGGCCAATAGGGCCCGTTCTTAAGGGTGGAACAAATTTTTGGGGCCTTTTAAAGTTCTTGGTAATTTTCCATAAGGAATAGTTACCTTTTTTCGCGCTGACAAAGAGGACAGTTTTTGTTTAAAAGTGGAGGTCTGGATTGGGAATGATAAGATAATCCCTAATCACCAGTTCGGTTTCCGTGAGAATCACGCTACAATTGAACCGATACATCGAGTGGCAGATAAAATAAGGCAGTCTCTGAAGAAGAAAGAGTACCTACTGCTCTATGGTTTTTTTTATATCCAACAGGCATTTGATATCCAACAGAGTTCGGCATAAGGGATTATTCAAGCTCAAACCTCCTTCACCAAACTCATTTTTCTCGATCCTAAAGTCGTACATACATAAAAGAAAATGTCGAGTAAAGTTCGAAGATAAGCTCTGAAAGCTTTACGATGTTGAAACCTCGGTTCCGCAAGGATCGGTGCTTGGTCCAGTGCTCTATTTGCTTTATACCTCAGACCTGCCTGAAAGTGAAGAAGTGACAAGTGCAACTTATGCTGACGACACTGCATGTCTCGCTAGAGATAAAGACCCAATTAGCATCACAGAAACTGCAAGTTCAGTTGAATAAAATAGACAAGTGGCTGAAACAAAGTAGAGTAAAACCGAGTGTATCAAAGTTCACGCATATTACCTTTACCCTAAGAAAAGGAGATTGCGGCCCTGTGAGTATGGAAGAAAAACCACCGCCAACTAGCAATTGCGTAAAATATCTGGGCCTACATTTAGACCGAAGATTAACTTGGGCCAGCCATATGGTTGGCCCAAGTTAATCTAAGCAAAGAAAAAATAAGTATCATTGCAATCGAAAAACTTATCATAATTGATAGGACGCCAATCGCCGCTGTTTGTAGACTAGTAACTTGTTGTTAAGTTACTAGTCTATAAAGCCATAATTTGTTGTTATAGCAGCAACAGAAATACATCATCTGTGAAAATTTTAACTGCCTAGCTATCACGGTTCATGAGATACACCCTGGTGATAGACAGACAGACACAGACAGACAGACGGACAGTGAAGTCTTAGTAATAGCGGGACCCTATTTGTCACCCTTCAGGTATGGAACCCTAAAAAGATGAAAAACTATGGGAGATATTGAATCTTGACAAAAGTAACTAAAATAATGGACTAGTTCCACAAAAAATTGTTGATGCTAATGGAGCAGCAACTAAAAACTTTGGCCTTTGCATCTACGTAATCTGATGATTTATACAGCATCCAGTGGCACCATCACTCACACTAGATGGGTGAAGGGACCACTCGGGTGCTGCAGTGCCTAGGACATTGTTTTTTAGATGGAGTAGCTTGCCCAGCACCTATACCATCCTGACAGCTTAGTCGGCCTAGCCCACAGGAAAGACAAGTCAATACATGTGAAGCCAACCAAACGAACTAACAATATTAAATACTCTTAGACTGCATCTGATTATGGCTAGAAGAGCTGATGGCAGATAAGAAATATATATAATATTATAAAATCATAATTGTAAGTCTTTTTTTCTGTTGGTTCAATAAAGTATTCTTTCTCTATCTATCTCTAGAAGCCACTACTAATTCTTTCAGAGAAAAAGAGTTTAGGGCAGGGTTTTTTAAGCTTTTTGTTGTTGCAGACAACTTTCAAAATATTTAAAACCCTACAGGTCCACTTCAAATAGAGTTGTAGGAAAAGTAAATTAGGGAATGAAGATATTTCTTATGAGCAATATTAAAGCTACATCTTCCTAAACCCTTCATAACCACTTTGAACTCCCAAGATGACTCAATATTGAGATGGTGTGACATTTGAAGTTTAAATTCCCTTGTCCAAGCTTGTCCTAAAGAACACCAAGAAGTTACTAACATTCTTTGAATTAAATTCTGCTCACAAAACTTCTTTACTTTGAATTGCATCTCAAGACAAGCTCATCGAAAGGCCCCAGCAGCCATGACATCAAGCTCTTAGGGGTCATGGACTGCAGATTAAGAAACCCTGTTTTAGAGCATCAACTTAAGCGACACCCGTACCTTGAGCTGGGAGGCTGTGAAAGGCTCCATAATCTCCCTGAAATCCTTCGTGAGGTCGAAGACATCCTTGCTGCAGTTCCCGCGATGCACGACGAACGAGTGTGGAGCCTTCACCAAGTGCTCAGGCTCCGTGGCCTCCTTGGTAACTGAATTCTTCTTAGTACAACGGCCTTTCCTCTTACCCATCTTTATTTACAATTACTATCACTTCATAAAATAAATATATGCACGCGTGAGTTTGGAAGTTTTTCTATTGTTTGACAGAAAACGTGGTGGTTGTTTCTCTTCTTGTGAGAAGAGAAATATAAATAAACTTTTTTGAGGTTATATATTAACAATCATCCACATGAGAGTTTGACGTTTCAATTGTTTTTATCTGTGCTGTGATTCTCTTTGGCAGTGTTGCCAGGTCAAAGTTTTACTTTACCCGGAGCCCGGCCTAAATTTACCCTAGAATCTGCATTGTTTTGAATAAATACCCTATAAAATAGTTTCTTAAATAAAACAGCGAAATATTTGTTCTTAAATCAATACATTATTGATAACATATAGCAACGAGTGTATCTTCTGCATCACTATCTTTTTTGTCATACATGCTGTTATTAAATTTGTCCAACATTGCTTTTGAAGCGGTAAAATGAACGCAAGATTTGTGAAATATGTTTAAATTGTATCTTACAGACATTATACTTTGTATCATTGGAAGAGATAACCTTTTCCTGAGCTTTGTTTTTACAATTGAGTACAGAGAAAATGCTCTTTCTACGGCTGCATTAGATATAGGCGCTGAAAAAAGGGATAATGCTAGTTTTGATAATGGTCGCGTTCAGGAAAAATCGTTTCGTAGTTTTTCGCCGTCCAATATTACGAATATTATAATTAAAAATATTACGTGAATGGTTAATATTCCGAAATTCTCACTGAATTAAGTTTTTGTATTTGCAAGCACTAATAGTCAGACTATAACCCTGAAAATACCCAAGGAAAATTCATACCCTAAATATTACCCTGTATGATTAGTTTTACTCTAAATTTAGGGTAAATTACCCTAAGTTGGCATCACTGCTCTTTGGTGCTGTGTGGTGGTTTGTTTGACAGCTGCAGGGTGCATTCTGAAATAATATTTTCAACCTACCAATGAACCTATTTTGAGCTAAGAAAAATGTACCGAAGCGTGGATGTAGTCGACAGCACATCAACTTTTACATTTTAGTTGCAGTCTTCCGTAACAGGCAAGTAGAATCACAAGTACCTAGCCTATACGTCCCACAGTAGGGCACAGGCCTTCTCTAAGAGAGAGTATTGGCTTAATCACCACGCGTGCAGAAGCGGTGGTAGCCTAGTGGGTAGAACATTGGAGACCCAGGTTCGATTCCCAGTGCGGGCATGTATCTATGACTTTTCTTTCTAAGTTATGTACATTTGTGAAGTTATAGTAGCAATACCACTCGCTAACGGTGAAGGAAAACACCGCTATCATTGTAAAAGTGGTGATAGATACCTAAGCAGAATAATCTCTTACGTTTCAAACTGGTTTCATGAGGCGTGCAGTTCATTATGTTAGAATATCATCAATTCTACAGGTTGTACAAAATAAAAAGCCCCAAAATACAAATCAAAACAGCTTTATTTTCTGCTGGCTCATTTGCAATGTTCCATACTTGCACATGAAATTCTACATTAGTTTAAGTGACCGGTGCAGTAGGTACTTACACCACTGGCACTGAATGTATTCCGGCTGTATATTCACCATTTACTAGACCTAGCCATGCTTCGACTATGTAGACTCCGTACACAAAACTGCGAATCGGCGACGCCAATTCGCAACGCAGAATACTGCGACACGAATTTCTGGGATACGATTTCGTGTGGCTATCGCCCTTCCGCGATTCGGGTGACCATTAGCAACCGTACTAAACGTATTTTGTACACTAGGTCTTGGCATGGATCGTAAAAAGAAGTGCTCACTTCTGTTATTGCTAAGATAGGTACAGCAAAAAGAAACAAATATTTTGGGTTCATCCATTTATTACTATTATGAACGCCGATGCGAATCAATTCGCAAGTTTTTGCGATGCGTCGCGCGAGCTCGCAGATTTTTACGATGCGACGTCACATCGCAGTTTTGTCTACGGGCCCATACTGAGACTAAAACTTAAAAAAAGGGAAGATGATATTCAGCTATGTGAATTATTTGCTCTTGACTATCTTTTGAATAACTAACGTTATGGTAATCATCAAATTCTCAGTTTCATATGATCTATCAATTCGCTATCCTAACAGTAGAAAGTGCACCCAACTTACTATTCTACTAATTTAAAATGAATTGTTCGCAGACATTTCTTTATAATATTGCACCAAGGTCGAAATTGCCCAAAACAACATTGGTAAAGTAGTATGTCAATAAGCTCCATCAAAAGGTGCAATAGAAATTATTATTTTGCAGTATGATGGATGAATGAGTTCATTAGTAATCCATGACGCACAAAGCTAATCACAAGTGAAAATTACAGTTTTACAAAGCCACTATGATACATCTAAAAAACATCAGTAACCGGAGTGCTTGTAACCTCATCGCCTCCGACGAATAAGGTTCCAACCCCTCTGGCTTGAATTATAGTTCATTATATCTATTATTTATTATTAGGTACTTACCATACCAGTATTATAATTTAACACATTACAATGGTGACTTCTTGAGTAGACTGTTAAACAAAACTAATACTTCATGCAAATTATGCTATTGTCTTGTTCTTTTTAGTTCCAAACTAGAATCTCCTGCAAGATCAGAACTCTGGCTTTCTGGAAAGAAATAGGCTGGGCTATTCTAGTCCCAGCCATGTGGGGCTGGGCTATCCTAGTCCCAGCCTCGTGGGACTGGGCTATTCTAATCCCAGCCTTGTGGGGCTGGGCTATCCTAGTTCCAGACTTCCGGTGCTGGGCTATCCCAGTCCCAGCCTTGTCGGGCCGGGCTATCCTAGTCCCAGCCTTGTCGGGCTGGGCTATGCTATTCCCAGCCTTGTGGGGCTGGGCTATTCTAGTCCCAGCTCGTCTCAAATCTCAGACCTTATCGACTGCAATATATATATATATATATATATATATATATATATATATATATATATATATATATATATATATATATATGTATATATAAAATATATAAAATTATGTCGTTTTCTAGTTCCAAGTAACAAGAGCGAGAGTTTTACTACTTATACTAAGGATAAATCTTTTTAATTTTTCCGCGTTTGTTAAGTTTTCCCTACAGCTACACCTCTATAAAAGCTTCGTTTAACAGCCTACTTCTCTACGACATAAAATATGAGTGACCCAATAAAGGGTGGCTTATAAATATGTAGTAATATTGTTACACCCGACTAGTAAGTCGGATTCCTGCCATACTGCGTAAATGTCGAGACCCTACAGTTAACGATTCATGCAGGACACCTTATATTAAATGACGAAATGACATAAAACACCAATATTTAAAGCGCTGCATCTAAAAAGCGAGTGTTGGGTGTTTGAAAATTCGAAGGTTTCTTATACTCTTGATGAATGTAGGTATAAAAAATTTGCTTATTTATGGAAGAAAACCTTGTTTCAAAATATAACTCCACCGCCAGCAATTCACGAGGATATTCCTAGGTTTGGCACTGGGCATTGCCGAAGTATAGATATTTAACCTCCTCAGTCCTGAATGTTTACTATTTTATACTATTTATTTATTTAGTTTTAGGAAAGCCATTGACATTATATAACTTAATACTACTTAAAAATATGAGAACAGAACAGTTATTTTGTATACTATTTTGAAGGGCAGGACTGAGGAGGTTAAAAACAGTTTATAGGCAAATCTCGCTTTCTAGATCCAGTGACTCGGGGCCCAAAGAGCAATGTGACACATGGTCGAGGTGAAAGAGGTTTCGTAACGATTCATGAGTTATCAACTAGTATTACAAGAATGGGTGACGCAAAGGCACTGGTAAATTGAAACAGTGCCTTCAGAAAGATTACATTTGAGCCTTAGAGGACTTAGAACGCTCTCTCGCCGCGTCTCACCTAGAGACACTTGATCTCAAGCGTTCGATGACTTTCATTCGATCGGCGTTTTGCCTGTCGCAATATGTAACGATGCGAGCGATTTAAAGCTTATCTTCACATGTGTCAGGCCAAGGGCTCAGAAATTAAGTCATGGAGCAATAGGATGATCAGGTGGTGGCCCTAAGATGGTCATGTGAGAAAGGACAGACCCAACACCCACGTAAGTTTATCTATCAACAATATAAGCCTGAAAATGGACTTGATTGTAACTTATATCCGTGACTGTACTTGACAATTTGAACAGCTACAGACGATGACATCCGACGTCTCACAACTTCTTAAATAATATCTGCTTAGACTGGCGAGCTTTCACACACAATTGGGGTCATTTCCTTCGCCTTATCTCTTTCGCCATTTGCTATTTGCCTAGAGCGGGACAAGCAGAGGATTGAGGCCAATTTTGTGGGAAAGCTCGCCAGTCTAAACACAGCTAATGTCGATTAAAGTTAGATGTCCACAAAATTTATGAAAAAAAAAACAACAGAAAAACACGTTCGTTATATAAAACGCGCCGCGCGATCGTACGCATACCTTCACGAAGTGACGCAAAATAACTACAAAGAACAATGTAGAATGACAGAGAACACATCAAGTTATCGATAAATTATTAACAAAAATAGGTATGTTCAAATTCGAATAGTTTATAAAGTACAAAAAAGAGAGGTAATCGAAGCGCCGCGGGCGCCGCGCTCCAAATAATATGAACTATACACAACACACAGTTGCCGCCGTCAGCCGTGCTGCGTTATCCGTGCCCGCGTCGCCATTTAGTGCTGGTCCATCTGGAATATGACGACATTATTTTAACATGACCGTAAAGTCTACCTTGTCGGTTTTATACAGAATGCTTAAAACCATACGTGATAAATAGAATGGGCGTTTTCTATGTAGCTAGGCTGCGACATTGATAAGCGCATTCAGCGGGAAAATAATTACCATAAAACACTTGTTTTTTTTATATCAGGCATATAAAAAAAACTTATTACGCAACAACGGATTAACGTGATTTTATGCCTAGAGATACAAAGAAATCGTAGAAAACAGAAAAAGATCTCGGTAGGGAATTAAATATTATTAAGTACCTGTTCCTGTCCGTTGGTTTCCTGTGATTTCATGACGTCGGGCAGATCCGGCGGCGACGAGTACGGGGTCAGGTCCAGAGCTTCGAACTCTCCATTTTCCTTCCTGAACATAAAGTTAAATATCTTTAATTCACTGTATATATTTGACTATCTTTTTCAGCTTACTCTGATTTGTCAGAGTTTGATTTTAATATCTACTGTTTAAAGGTCTATCCGATTGGGGTTGGGGTTGGGATCGCCAGGTTAAAGTGGGACTGGGCTGGCCATGTCTGCCGTAAAATTGGGCCAAAATTGCGGAAGGCTCCGCAAAATAGATACCAACATCACTGCAGACCAAGGTGAAGGTGGCGGGACGACCCTAATGCATTCTATCGGGATGGTGCGAAGTGGGTGGGGTCAAGGAGAGACGGAAAGCAGCATTCTGGTTCGTTAGGCCAAGTACTGTAGGAAATATCATCATCATCATCATCAGCCATTTGACGTCCACTGCAGGACATAGGCCTCCCTCATGGTTTTCTGACCATGAAGGGTTTTGCCATAATCTCCACGCTTGGCAGGCGGGTTGGCGATCGCAGTATGCGGTTGGAATCTCAGGAAGATGCTGCTGCCGGAAATATATAAATATACAACGTTAGACAACGATCTAATTTGAAAACAGCGCCATCTATAGAAACCAACAAGAAGCGTTTAACATTGACATTTAACGGCGCTGTGAAGAATCTATGTAAATAGATGGCCGCTAGATGGCGAACGCTGTCTTTAGACAACGTTTGATGTATGGTAGCATAAATATTTATTTTACTCTGCTTTTAGTGTTTGTTTCTATAGTGGCAACAGAAATACATCATCTGTGAAAATTTCAACTGCCTAGCTATCACGGTTTATGAGATACAGCCTCGTGACAGACAGACAGACGGACAGTGAAGTCTTAGTAATAGGGTCCCGTGCAAGGGTGCTACCCTTGGGGTACGGAACCCTAAAAAGGAGGAGTTCTCAAATCGACGCGTATATATATATATATTTTTTTTTTTCTTTTTTGCTATGTTCTTTCATAACACTATCAAATCTTAACCGATTTCGTGACTTCTTTTTTTTGTTCGAATAGACATAACGTCCCATTGTGATTGGTCCCATGTTAATTTGGTGAAGATCTGATGAAGACTTCCAGAGATGGAGAACAGAACTCTTCAATGGACAGCAGTAAATAAGGCCTAATGGGGCCCATCCTTTAGTAATGCTATGTTTCATAAAATATAGCGTAAAAGTAGTCCCATGGTAATTTGGTGATGTTCTGGTGAAGACTTTCGGAGATGAAAATAGAGAACATAAAATTTTAAAGGAAAGAAATAATTAAATTATGGTTACAAGGGACTTAATTTTTTTTCCTGCTCCCCCACAAAAAATTGAAAAAGAAAATTTTTTAAATAGAAATTGACTTCAAAACACTACAGTACTAGAAGGTTAGAAATAGTTTAAAAGAATACCTTTAAATTAGAACTACGTACACATGTAGGTATTGTAGAAGGTATTGCAGTTTCACGACAACTGGGCACCGACTGCAAATTATGCTTTGTAGATAACTACATGTGTACATACTTCTAATTTAAAGGTATTCTTTTAAATTATTTCTAACTTTTTAGTGCTGTAGTGTTTTGAAGTTAGTTTTTATTTATCATGTTTGTGATTACAAACTTGTATGGCACAACTTTTAAACAAAGTTAAGTTGGTAATTGTTTTTCAGAACCCCAAGGGCGTGAGTCCTACTCGCACTTGACTGGTTTTTTAAATAAATAACACTGAAGTAGTTCTTTGCAAGGACTGCACAATATTATATCTTTTAGTTAGACCTACATCCTGCTTGATATCATAAATCTATAAATTGTCCTGATTAGTAATCATATCTCAAGCAGAGTAATCAAATTAGTATCAGTTGGTATGATTTTAGCTTCACAGACCATTGAACTAAATTAATTCTTTATTGCAATATAACATGTTTTTAACAAAGGAGAAGTTAGCAGTACTTTTAAATTATATTCTGTAGGTTGATTTATCTATACCATTTGATTTAACTAATAACAATTAGGTCGGCATCACCGGTAGAGCATTATAAAGATTCTTATTCAGATGAGGTTTTTTGATGGAGATAATTAGTCTCCAACAGCAGAAACTTGCTATGTCTTTCTAACTTTTTATTACAATGAGGGCTTTTCAATGACAGCTTTCAGTTGAGTTTCATTAAAAAAAAACTAGATGGCGCTGCAAGGAGAACAAATGTCATCATATGTTTTAAATGTTGTACATCGTTATTCATCTGTGATAATCTCTCCTCTCGTCAACGAAACAACAAGCAACGTGACAGAAACCACAGAGAAGGTACAGTGATGTCATGTCAGTTTTGACATATTATGAGACGTCAGCACCATCTATCGGTAACTTGCGGTACTGTATATTTTTTAATGATGCTTTGAAAAGCCCTCATTAAAATACATGAAATTTTGAAGATTTATTGGTACATAAATATATTGAGAAGATTGAACACAGCTAAAAAAATTGCGACATATTGTTGACAGGGTTGCTAGAATTTTGTTGGTTTTAAAGTTAGATACAGAAGTGGCTTCTCAAAAAATTAACGATCAGCAAAGAGGGAATGGAAGAAGTAATCAGACTATTACAACATGGTGCCTGATAAGTATTCAGTCATATACTATTTAAAACTTGAATGGTTGTATGTAATTGTAAAAGAGAAAGGTTTCTTATCAATCAATCAATCAATCATATATTTATTGTCATAAATTACATGTGCAGGGTTGTTCATATATACATGTCAGTTTCAATGTAATTTTACCAATATGGTGTGACAATATCGAAACATAAATTATAAACTACTTAAATCATGCATTTTATAAATGAGACTAAAAGCGTATTGGGATTACAATTCAACATAAGTTAATTCTATCGGACCTAGAATGCACGCTCATCCAGAAATTCGGTTATTTTATAATAGCTTTTCGTAACAAGTAAATTAAACAGATCACGTTTAAAAGAGGGTAGATCGTCGACATCCCGCAGTGTTTTCGGTAGTTTATTAAAAATTTTTGATGCCATCCCGAAGAAACTTTTACCAAATAGACCTGTTTTATGCGGTAGAGCTCTAATCTTGTTTTGGTTTCGTCTACATATTTGTCGCTCGAAAAGCCCGGGGTTACTCTTGATGAATACTGCCACTTCAAAAATGTACAGGCATGGAAATGTAAGGATTTTCAGTGTTTCAAAAAAGTTTTTGCAACTATCTGTTTGGCGTAAGTTACATATTGCCCGTAGACACCTTTTTTGTGATTTGAAGACGGCTTCTCTGTCGGTGGCGTTACCCCAAAATATAACCCCATATCTTAATGTGGATGTAATGTACCCATGGTATGCAGTCATTAGTGCTTGTTTGCTTGCAACTTTCGACAATTTGAAAAGTGCATACGCGTACTGACTCAATTTGTTGCATACATTTTTAATATGGCTACTCCATGTCAATTTCGCGTCTATAGTTAAACCTAGAAATTTAGTCTCATCTATATTTTCAATGAAATGTCCTGATATGTTTATATTTAATGTTTTATTGTTATTATTATTATTATCATCATCAGCATCGTCATTATTATTATTGTTACTATAGAAAATCATGTGTTTTGTTTTTTTGGTATTTAATGTCAGATTATTTGCATTCAGCCAGTCAATTATGTCCTTAAGAGTATTATTTATATCAATTTCATAGTCTATGTTATTTTTTGCGGCAAATATAATTGTGCTGTCATCAGCGAATAAAACCATTGAGTGATTCGTTATTTTAGGCAGGTCATTTATATAAATGAGGAAAAGTAACGGACCCATAACACTCCCTTGGGGTACTCCATGCTCTACTTGTCGGGGAGTTGATGAATGTGTAATTTCAGTTCTTGTTTTGTGACATATCCTATTAATTTGTGTAATCTGTGTTCTGTTTTTTAGGTAGGACTCGATTAACATCAATGCGTTGCCCCTTATTCCGCACGTTTCAAGTTTTTTTAGCAATATTTCATGGTTAACAAAGTCAAAAGCTTTTGTCAAATCCATAAAGACTGCAGAGATAGATTGTCTTTTATCTCTCTTGGGCAGAATCTTGCTAAGGAAGCTATATATTGCTAGATTTATCGCTTTATTTTTCCTAAAACCATGCTGTTCGTCAGCTAAAATGGTCTTAGTCTCCAGGAAGCTGTAAAATCTAGCATATATTATCTTTTCTACTACTTTGGAGAGTACAGGTATAAGAGCAATGGGCCTGTAGAAACTCATGTTTTCTTTGTCGTCTTTTTTGAAAATTGGTTTAATAATGGTTGTTTTGAGGCTACTTGGAAAAACCCCATGCTCTATACATAAATTAATAATGTAGCTTAAGACCGGAGAAATAATTTCTGCTACGGTTTTTATTATTTTGGTTGTAATGTCATCATACCCAGTACTTTTACAGTTCTTTAGCATTTTTATCGTTAGATAAACTTCGTATTCCGTGGTGGGTTTCATAAAAATTGAACTATTATAAGAGCATGTCAAGAATTTACTATATTTATATTTCTTCGATGATCTATCTGCATCATCATTATTAACAAGATTCGTCATATCAGTATGGAGAATATTGTTACTAACTTGGTCAACATAAAAATCGTTAAAGTTCTGGGCAATTTCCGAAGGATCTGTTATTTTTACACCATTCACATTTATTTGCTTTAGTTGTTCTCGAGGAAAATTCGATTTGGAGTTATTTATTATTTGCCACGTTGTTTTGGATTTATTTGTAGAGTAACTGATAGCGTAGCTATTTTGGATCCTTTTTGTTTGATTTATTATGTGCTTCAGTCGCTTTGCATACGTATTCAATAAGTTTTTGTTCAAGGCAGTAGGAAATTTCCTGAAGTTCCACAAAAGCTCCCTTTTCCTTTTGCTACATAATTTTATGCCTTTTGAAATCCACTTTGGTTTTTTAACCACATTAATTTTTACTCTCTCAAGCGGAAAACACAAATCATAAAAAAGTTTTAGCTCATCATGAAATAACTTAAAGGCTTGCTCAGGATCGTTGCTTTCATAAACTTCATTAAAACTTATACTTTCAAGGCACTCTTGAAACTTCTGTTGGTGGCTTTTGCAGAAATTTCGTCTATACGCATACCAGAATCGTAGGATGCAGTACTTTTTTACTGGTAATAGGATTAGTTGCGCTGTATGGTCGGACAATCCCAAATCGAGAACTTCTGCTTTACTTGCTCGTATATTAGAGATAATGTTATCTATGCACGTTCCGCTGCTTAGGCGGGTTGGCTGTTTTATTTGAAATTTAAGATTAAATGTGATAATAGCAGAGTCTCAAATTCCTTAGTGTATTTGTTACTTTTTAATATGTCTATATTAAAATCTCCGCAAATAGCATACTTTTTGTTTATCGCAGAACAGTATTTATTGAGGATCTGACTAAACTTTTGGAAAAATAATTCAAATTTTTCTTTAATGTTTATCGGGATCCTATAAATGCAAATAACTATCAGTCTATGTTCACTGAGCTCGATTGCACAGAACTCTACGTAGTTTGGACAATTTAATTTCAAAATATCAGTGATTACTTTAAATTGGAGGTTATTTTTTACCAAAATGCAAGCACCTCCGTTCCTATTGTCTCTACAGAAATGCGAAGCAAGCGTATAGTTCGGTATTGATAATTGTTTCGTATCATCGGGTGTCATGTTGTGCTCTGTGACACATAAGACGTCGACTGATTTACCACTTAGTGACAATTCTTCCAGGCTTACAGATAATAGGTCCGATTTATTAACAAGTCCATTTATATTTTGATGATCACAATCCTTCTTCTTGTACAATATGTCTCTGTATTCAGTCATACCTGAGAGCCAGTCCGATGGGTGCGGGGCACTGTGCCTTGGCGAGGGCGGAGGTAAGGCCATACTCAGCAAGGGTCTTGTCATCCTCCATCAGCTGACTGTCCTTGTTGAAGAGCATCTGGCTTGGAGGAGGCACCTTCAGAATGCCTGTAACCATTAACGGTTATAGCCAAGTTGGAATTCACATTCACCTAGATTAAATTGAAATTACATTGAAACCAATGGTTGGATTCTATCTATCTATCTGTTATACTTTATTGCACACGAAACTTTGAACAAGACATTACGATTACTAAGAAATAGCATGTACAAAGGCAAGCTTATGTCTTATTCTACATCTTTTCACAGAACAGACTTGAATGTGGATGGATTAGCTGACAAGAACTCAATCTGCAGGTTTGCTAAAGGTCATTCGAATGGTGGCGTGGTGGCCGGGTCACCTATCTCCCTCTAAAATGGTTGAGACTGGTGATGGCTGACCCCTGCGTTATGCTCGTGAACGGGTGCTGTTCGTGTGTCTGGCCGCAGCATTACTGTTTTTCCTACTTTTGTAAGAAGTGTTATTTTGGCTTTTAAAGTTATTAGTGGCTATCACGGAATCATATCATATAGGCTTTGATGTATAAGTTTAAGATGATTTGAGAAAAGATGGTCAGAGTGGAGTTTTTTTTCCCGCTGCCTTTTTCTCCACTACAAATACGGCCCGAAGGCAGCGGCTAACATAGTAACATAGTACATTGACATTCAGCAAACAGAATGTAAATTCTTTACGTTGAAATAAATTATTGATTTCTGATTTCTGATGTAATTATTCGAGTACATAGAGAAGGAGCCAACCATGCCCACATCAGAATGTCTAGTGCCCATAACAGAAAGTCGGGTTACTGCAAACATGTGAGATAAAACAGTTCCTTAAGAGTACGTTCAGCGGAACCCAAGGTCCGGTGTTCAGACATGCTGGTCTATGTATATGTTTAAGACTTTGGCCTTTGCATCTACATAATGAGATGATGGCGTGATCTACACACCATCACTCACACTAGGGGTACCTGAAGGTACCACTCGCACGCTGCAGTGCCTGGGACATTGTTTTTTTAGATGGAATAGGCTTGCCCAGCACCAATAGCCCAAAGGAAAGACGAGTCAATACGTGCGGAGCCAACAAAGCGGGTTTCCTCACTATATGTTTATGTAAATGTTTACAACTACAGTATAATATAAATAATATTAATTTTCATTTGCTTTAACCTATACTTAATTTGATGCATTATGCACACATTTACAACTGCAATATATGTAACTAATTAATATAGTGAAATATCAATAATTTTAATTATTCACCAAGTAGTAGTACGCTTCTCAAAGAGGCAATGCTGCCTGTACACATTAAAATTTGCACTATTATTTGTATTTGGTAAGTTAATTCAATGCATATTCAGTGCTGGAGCACTCTATGCTGGATCAAGCAGGCCAAAAAATTCCCTGGATCCAGCTGGATGCTGGCATGTACCTATGACTTTGTTTAGTTTCAAAGTTACACACATCTGCAAATTTGTAGTAGCAATACCACACACTAATGGTGAAGCTGGATGAGGGGATATAGTAATGACAATTAAAAGCAATCAGCGAGCAGACCAGCAACCTAATAGTATAAAAAATATTGTGCAATTGGCCTTGAGGTTTCAAAAGGGACAATATGCCTCTCCCAAAACTGCAGTAGTAGGAAGATGAAGATGATAGCAATGATACAAATTAGTCAACACTGTACCATGAACTAGCTTTACACCAGCATACCTCTTGCATTATAACAGTCAAACATCAAAAACATGAACAATAACAATCCAAGATACAGTCAATATCATTACAATCCAAGATACAGTTAAGTTCATCATGTGCAGGCTAATTTGAATCTATAAAAAAGCATGTATATATCATCCCAAGAATGGTTGAAATTAAAACACAGCTTAACCTAGACAAAAATCGAGTATAAAATAACAGTTCAGTTTTAAATAACGTTCACAGCTGCTGGTGTGATTTGAGATAATATTGTAATGATTTATTTGTCAATGTGCCTACCAAAGACTCGCGGATGCTGCGAAGCTCGTATCGCACGGTCTAAGGAATCAAAAATATCACGAGAAACAATAACATTTTCAGCAGGATTACTGCAAACGAATGCTGAAATCACACCTATTAATAGCATTGTCGTACAAAAAGTGGATCTTTCTTACCTTCTATCATCTTCTTCAGTTCTAATACAGTTGTTGTGTCTTTCGCGTCTGTGAAAATGGTCAGTTTTTTTCGCCTAATCATTAAAAAGACATCCTGAAAAAGTCAAAATTTAAGGTTACTTGATGAAAATTTAACACAATTTGAAATTAATCTAAGGTAACCAACATATTTTTTCATTTGTAAATAAAATACTGGTTGTTCTTACCATTTTGGGTTTTATAAATAGAAACTATAGCTAAATAAGCAAATATTTTCAATAAAACGCTATCTTTTCAGCGTATTGTAGGAAAATTAAAATGACAACTAATGTAATGAACTGTTTTCACTGCACTGTTCGAATTTTAGGTACGTTTCATTGGTTAATCCAAAAGATGACAAAAAGAACACCAATCACAGAAAGGATCGGTGGTGACGCTCTCTAGCTTTATGGCGCGCTGACTCCTCAGTAATTTGATGGCCCCTCTACACAATGGCCCATGATACAGCCACGCGCGATTGTGTAGAGAGCATAATCGTCTGTGAGTGGCCGTGTAATCGTGAGTAATCGGTGAGTTGTCGGTACAGTCACACGGAGACATGAAAACGAAAACGAAGGTAAGAGCTACTCAAAATACATAAACAAGATTACTGAGCCTTGTTCTGTTACGGTGAATAGTTAACATCCACCACCTTCTCTTCCTCCATCTACTTTTCACGACCTTTCTTTGATGCACATACCGATAGTGATTATATGTAGGTATTCAACAAATAGATAGCAGCAGCCGCTATCACTTCGTCGTCCATCTTCAATAGACGACAGTGAGTAAATATAACGTCACGATTGTGTGGAGAGCAATTCATGATCGTGGCGGTGATGGCCACTTTTTTAGTGGCCCATCATGGGCCATTGTGTAGAGGGGCCTTTGGCTGGCTGTATCTATGGACGCTCGGCGCTTCCTAGACTATGGCCTCAGAACATAGCACAGCCCCTATATTACGCGTACCAAATCCTGAGCGATTCCAATCGCCTGTCAAATTAATATGGAATTTGACAGTTAGACGATTGGAATCGCTCAGGATTTGGTGCGCGTAATTAGGCCGTTGATGAACATGGCGCTTTTCACGAAGTACTGTTTTGTTTTCTATGAACCAATCTCCCACCTTTCTTCGGTTTCGTTCAAATTTTTTTATTATAGTTAAAAAAATAAAATTTAAATTAAGGAGATTTTTTATGTTTTATTGTACAACTTAGATGGTATAAAAAGCTAAAATCATGTTGGGTACAATTAATCGTATCGCGAATGCCGATTTTGATTTTCACAGGCATGGATCTAGAACATTCGGTAGGTACCTAGGTAGCTACCTCTATGCCAGGTAGTTAGAGCATAGATACACAGACTAAAAAGAGATTCAAGATCTTTATTTGTAGAATTTATTTATTTTGTTTATTTTATTGATTTTACTGTGGCATGGATGCAAGAGTACAACACAGATTTAAAAAAAGATAAGTCTTGAGTGCACCCTTAGGGAAACTCAAAACTAGGGTTGCCAGACTGTCCTTTTTCGAACCAAGCCTTATTTCCTAGGTGGTCCTTTTTCTATCTCATCTTGCTTTTTGGCGGGATGAACAGAGAAGGGCAACATAATTTATTACACATATTTTTGTAATGTTAGTCGTGGTGGCAGCTTTAACCTCAAGTTAAGTATCATTTGTTCATTTGGTTGAGGTTTGTTAATCATAAGTCATATATGATAGTCTTGATGATGTCTTGCGTGTCTTGTAATGGAACATAATGGTTTTGCAAAACTTTCGTTTGCTTTTGCTGTTGACTTCTTGTATTCCTGATTTTCTTTTCCAAAAAAGCTCCATTTAGGCATAATTTAAAGTAAAAATGTTGTATCGAACATTTACGGTCTTATTAATAAAAAATACGATAATTTAAAACGCCGATTAAAATAGTCTGAGGTGGAGATTTTACAAGGAAAAGTCGTAACCACAGATTAAATAAACTGACTCATAGAAGTGCTTTAGAGAATCGTTTCTATAAATAAATAATATATCCCTTTCAGGACGGTCCAACACGATCGTGCACTTTCATTTAAAAAATTCCCGCGTTTAGCCAAATCAACTTTAGGGGCGCAAGACGGCACCGATCGATCGTGCATGAATTACGTTTCGTACAAAATAAATAATTTCGCGCGGTTAACCGGTCAGTTAGCCTTGGGCGCGTGTCAAAGATGGCGGCGTTTTTCGACAGTGGCACTGGTGCTAGTAAGTATTATTAATTGTTATTATTTTGATTGATACACAAAGCAATATTATTATACAAAGATAGCTGTTAAGAGAACGGATCTATTGATGGCATTTTTATTGTGAAATCTTACGAGTAGTGAACAAAATTTTTACCTTGAAAATCAAACAACACTATCGTGATGTTTAGGCATAACTCCATTTTTAGTGTCCTTAAGTAATGAGTGTCATTTATTGAATTTAGTAGTTAATATTTTACTTTTTGTGCAGGAACGGAGCTTACTAGTGTCATTGTGCTTGAGTTACTAGGAGATGGAAATTATTCCGAGGTTGAAGGCTTAGACATTGACGAAGATGGCCTTTTGAAGGGCTATCGTATCCTCCGGTGAGTCAAGTTCAATCTACAGCCTCAATATCGCCCCCGCCTCAACCTCAACCTACAAATACAGCTTCTCAGAATTGACGTAGAACAGAAATTAGAAGAAGAATTTGGAGACAGGTACCGTATACTCAGAAAGAACATGCTTTTCCGGAACGTGCACATCCAGGTGTAATCCGAGAACCCTTAGAGTAGGTACTTGACTGACTACTTGATTGACCAGTTTTTTGAAAAATCGGGACACTTCCATCGACGAACAGATGATCCCCTTTAGTGGCGTATGTCCGCGTGGTCTGCGACAGGTTATCAAATCTAAACCACGACCCCCAAGGCTTAAAAGCGTTTGTGGCCACTACGCATGATGGTCTTATGATCGATTTTGAGGTATACAGGAGCGCCAACACTCCCTTTGATGACAGATCGTTAGGACAGACGATCATATTGATGACAGATGGGCATCCATTGTGTTGCATCTTAGCAAGTCAATCTCAAGAGGAAGCTGCTTGGTTTTTGATCGTTACTTTACGTCAATACCATTGCTTGAAAAGCTGAATACTCTGGGGCTCCATAGCACAGTAACATTAACGATGAAAGAAATATCGATTTCAAACCTGATCGTCGTATGCAGCGTGGTGAATCGCAACAATTCGTAAGTGGCGATGTGGTTGTGGTAAGGTGGATGGACAATAAATCCGTTCTAGTTGCACCTAACTGCACGTCTCCTTCGTGGTTTTCATAACCCTGATGGGTTTTGCCATAACCGCCACGCTTGGCAGGCGGGTTGGCGGTCGCAGTATGCGGTTGGAATCCCAGGAAGACGCTGCTGCCCGTCTCCTGGTAATTGATTTCCTTAGTCGCCTTCTACAACATCCACGGAAGGAAATGGAGTGAAGCTATTCTTAATCCGGCGCCACACGGCCCCACACGTGATCTCAATACCTACTTTCTGGTCACTATCATTATGTTACATCAAAACTACATTTAAATAAATATTTGCTTTGCCTAGTTGTCTTTTTTTTCAAATTTAATGTACCTCAAAAGCCATAAACCCAACAACATCACAATCGCGCATAAGTATAGTTAAAGCCCACTAGTCACGATCGTGCAGGGGCTTTAACCAACTTTGGGGGTAGTTTGGATTTTTTTTAATATTTTTCGTCGATGCCTTTTAGCCTCACTTTCCATCACTAACACAGAAAACATGACATTTACAAAAAATAAAATTTAGGCCTGAAAGGGATATGTTTATTTCAGACCAATGATCCATATAATAGAACTTATCCTATGTTAATCATCATACAATATAAAAAGAATTAAATATCAATATAAATAAGGCCGTTAAACTTTATTCTGTAACTGTATTAACTTTAACCAGAGAATTCTGTTACTTGCTGAAACTTTTGAATATGTACCATATTTTTGCTTTAAGTACCATAATTTTGTATATCCGGTGCCGTAATTTCAGAGTTGGCATATAACATCCCTGCACCATACACGTAGATGTAGTTACAGAGTTACAGGCCGAGGTGACATGTTTTAGTTGTATGCCATAACAAGTGACCCCTTACCGAATTTTCAGACTTTATTAACTTAAGTAGGTAGTCTTAATAGGATACATGGGCTGGCTGGCATGGTAACCTGTGCAAGCAAGTATGACAAGACAGCTCAAAGTTGAGATCAGGGATGCCAGATGAGGCGATTTATCGCCATTTGGGTTATCTCCGAGGGTGAATTGGCGACCAAAAATTGCAATTAGCGACCGGGTGACAATTGGGCTATCTAAATTTTATTTCCGGCGACTTTTGGGCTACTTAGGAAATCAAAATAAATTATATGTATTTATTGGGTAGGTAATTGTATCTTTGTTTATAGACTTTTCCGTTTTTGTGGATTTATCGTAGCGGTATAAGGGTGCAATGAATATTAATTGCTAAGATGGAACAGTAATTATACTTAAAAAAGGATTTTTACATTCTTAAGATTAATTGAGAGAATTTTAGAAAATATCTGCGTACAAAATTAACTAAGAGCGTCAAAATTTTAAAAATAATTTTATTGAGGCGATTTTGGGCTACAAAGCTTAAAAATTAGGGCGACTGTTTTTCAAAATTTTGGCTACATTGGCGCCGGCCAGCATCTGGCAACATTGGCTGAGATGTCAAATCTCAGATTGAGTGTCGAATAATGTTTTTCATCGGTATACAATACCGTATAACAGTTTTGTGATGAAACCGCTTCTAAATTTTCTCAATTCTGCTCCAGAGAATGACTTTTCACTGAAGTCTAAGTACGGACTATTAGCAGAACTGTAAAAGTGTTATTTGTGGTGACATAACCTCACCAAGCACAACAATGAACCCTTTGGTTTGTGCCAACTGCTTGAACGAGAAGCCGGTAAATGAGACGACCAACCGACTGGTGACGGAGAGCTGCGGCCACGTCAAGTGCATGGAGTGCCTGCTGCAAGAGCGGGACGGGTGCCTGGCCTGCGCGGGAGAGACTGAGACGGAGACCTTGGAAGAGACCCCAAGAGAAGATTCCCCGCCGACTGACTATTCCCAGGCTATTGTCATAGACGTGTCGCCGCTTGAAGTTTTCGAAAAGCAGAATGATAAGAAGAAGAAGTTGGAAACTAAACACATAATTGTTGAAATAGGTAAGATGAAACATAAATGGTAATAACAACCCAAATTAAAAATATTACCCTCAACTCAATGCTGGGAGCATTGAGTTGAGGGTAATAAATGGTAATAACTACCCAAATAAAAATATTACCTTGAGGTAATACAGTATATAACTGCCCAAAGAAAATATCTTGGTGGCATGGTTCCTTAAAAAAATGTTCCTTGTCAAAGTCAGTCAAAAATTTTATTCACTATAAAAACAAAATGTTTGCTTAATGAACATCAAAACTGTTAGTTTCACAATTAATAGATTATGCAGAGAAGAAGGTAACAAAGAAACTCCACATTTGTTCTTTTCAAAACAGGTTTGCTTAACTAACAGAGTTTTTAACTTAAAGTTACACTACACTAGATACAATCGTTCCCTTTAACATTATTTAAATACCAGACATCCTTGTCTTCCAATTACATTTTTTGAACGGCATTGGTGGTAACCCTAATATATCTTGAGGAATTTTATTTTAGAACTGTATACAGTTACCCATAAAGGATGTATTAACTTTTGCAAGTCGTGGAAATGACAATTTATGTTTATTCCTAGTATCAATATTGTGATGGCTACCAACAATTTCGAAATTGCTGATATTTTTTCTAACATACATTATATTTTCATAAATGTATTGACTTGCAACTGTTAAGATGTTAGTGAGTCCTTACTATCTAGTTTGTAAATAAATCGGATCGCTCTCTTCTCTAAGATGAAGATCGTTTCAATGTCTGCTGCCCGACCCCACAGTAGTATGCCGTAGGACATAATACTATGGAAGTATCTTAAATAAACAAGCCTAGCAGTTGCAACATCAGTGAGCTCTCTAATTCTTTTGACTGCATATGCTGCAGAGCTAAGCCTGTGTGCTAGTGGCCTTGGCCAATGTTAGTCCCACTTAACATTGGCCAATGTGCCTAGATGTTTCCAACTGGAAGAACCAGTACTATATGACTATAATCCTCTCAACTTTGTCAGCCTACTCCATCAATCTTATCTTATGTCAATCTTAAATTGCACTAAATTAATTTTGTAAGCACTACACTTTATTAACTTAACTCCAGACCTGGTCGGACTCTTCTTACTAGAAACCAAGTGAGTGAATCCGGAGTTAAGTTAATAATATATTGCTTGAGTTACTAAGTTGTTGCTTGCATTCAAATTTAAATTTATATCTCTGCAAATGCTGTGGATGCCTCTAACTGGGATTTTGACATAGACTTTATTACTAAAGTCTTCGAAATGTAAGAAGCCCGTTTTGACAGCTACACAAAATTGCATTTTAATTTGGATTCACTTGAACAAATACATAAAAAGACACATTCCCTGGCATATTATTTAACTCTCGAAAGAAAAAAGAGATTTTTTAGCCCGAAAAGTTAGATTTTTAATTAATGTTATCTCAAACTAGGTTAGATTCTAATGTTTTTGTAGCTGTCAAAACGGGCTTCTTATATTTTGAGTGTATTCCTAAATAAATCTATTTAACTATTCAGGAGTTTTGGAGATAGCAAGTTTTTTTTTTATTATTTAACAAAACCCCGTAGGTTAGTTGTGGTGATGTAGTAATAACATTGGCAGAATCCTTACAGTAGCCATAATTAAGAATTGAATTGAACTATTCAGGAATTGTAGTATCAAATAACTCTACAAATGATGTTTTTGGTTGCAGATGCTAATGGCAGAAGCTACTACTGCACAGTATGCAAGCGGCATTTCCATGCACGCAGCCAGGTCGCGTACCATGCATACTGCAATGGACAAAGCAAACCTTACCAGTGTCCGGTCCCTGAGTGTGACAAGGTTTGGTTTCTAAAAATTGCAGTGTTGAGTTGTCACTGAGTTGTTGAGTCGTGACTCTGCTGAGTCCTAAACTCTTTTGATTTTGTACCCAACAATATTATAGTCTAGCCACTGTAAGAATGCAGATAATGTTTCACTTGACTTGCATCTCCATAGTGTGGAGTCTGAGTGTCTGTGTTTTCTTCATACGTTAGTCAATGCATAGTTAATGCTCAGCAGTCGTTTTTTTAAATTTCGGTTTTTATTAACTTGCCTTCCTGTCATCACAGAGTTTCGCGACGCACTCGCACTTCAAGTATCACATGCGCGTGCACCGCAACGAGCGGACTTACTCCTGCGAGGTCTGCGGGGACAGCTTCTTTCAGATGTCCAAGCTGCAGCGACATAAACTCAAGCATACCAGTGAGTACATGACATGACGTGTTAGGATCATATTACACTAGACTAGACGACATAGTAGGTCCTAGCTGGTCTTGTAGTAAAATTGGTTGATATTTATTACGGCCGAAACGTCGGGAATTAAGGTAATGAGGATAAAGTTTCATCATCATGATCATCAATGCAACCTCTCTCTTCCCCACAGAAGAGAAGAAATTTGCATGCCCAGTGTGCAGCAAGGGGTTGAGTACCTTTGCTGCACACACACACTACTGAACTCCTGGAAAGGTTGGCTTGAGATCTCACAGCCCTGCTATGTACAACTAAGGCCCAAACCACCCTACTATGGGACTATGTGCGAAAATCTCAGCATTTGTAGTATGATGGCGCGCGCGTTTTGTGGCGCTGACAAATGACAGAATTTGAGAACTAATGTACTAGAAAGTCGCTACTTTTGTTCGACATTAAAAACGCGCGACCAGCGACGTCCTGCTACCTTCGCCGGTCTAATTAACCCTTCCCAGGGCTCGCAAAACTAACCTCTTACCCGCGCAGAGGAGAATAAGCTCGCGTATTTGTCGTGCAGCAAGGGGTTCAGCAACCCTGCTGCACGCAATATAGATAATTTTTGTTGTTAAAAAAGTTACCCAACAGTATGTTATGGTACCTACTAATTAGATGAAAAGGGTTAGCCGAAACAAAATAAGTACAAATTTTGTGATTCCAAATATTTATTAAAGATTTAAAACATCGACTTAATGTCGATGTTTATCTCGCCTCTACGTGCAAAACTTTGTTTTTATGCATTGAAGAATTTGAATAATAACTAGCTGTCCCGGCGAACTTCGTAACGCCACAGAAAACGTTTGTATGGGAAATAGAAAAGGGCTGTTTTTAGGGTTTTCCCGGAAATTATTCGATTTTTTCTCGCCTTTTAAACCTTCCCTAGACCTCCACGAACATTTCAAGACTACGATAAGATAAATCCGTTCAGCCGTTCTCGAGTTTTAGTGAGACTAACGAACAGCAATTCATTTTTATATATATAGATTTATCTTAAGGCTGTTCTTACGTAAAGCGTGCTGTCGCGCTCGCACGATTATCATATTTTATTATTGTAATAAAATGAGTATGATTTTGATAATTGTGGTCTGAGGGTTTGATGCACAGTTAAACTATGTACCTTCTTAAATATATTTTTGTTGTCCTATAATAGTCCTATAATAGCGTAGTATCCAAATGGTTACAAAATTTAACATACACAGAAACAGAAAATCTTCTCTCGGTTGTTGAATAAAAAAATAAAAATAAAAAAAAAAATCAAAATTTTGCATTCGATATACTTATTCCATACACACCCTCTTACATACACTCACACACTTCACACATTACACACAAAGAGGACCAACACACTATACATGTTTTTATTTTTTAGTTTAGTTAAGTGTTTTGTATTTTTCTCTTACAAAAGTAATATCGGAATGTGTTTCAAATATTTACTTACTTGATAAACTATAAAGGCATAACCTAATTTGATTGCGCCATTCCTACCAGAGGGGTGCGGCACTGTATGCTGAAACACAGGCAAACTAGGCATAGTTCAGCAACAGAATCTCGCCACTTATTTTAAAATGTCATCTTTAGGTTGGTCTTTTCGGCTAAGTTTTACAATAAGTGGAGATGTGAACCAGAAATTGTTTTATGAAATAAACTATTTGTATTTGTATAATATGCCGTGAATGTTCACAATTTTATTGTCTATCAAACCCTCAGACCACATTCGTCACAAAGTTACTTATTTATTGCAATCACTAAAATTTTAAATTGTGCGAGCGAGACCGCAATATGCCGGATTTTGACGGTCTTAGTACGCTCGGACCGTGTGCCGTACAGTTTTAGTTGATTATGACGACGCACTCGGTCCGAGCGCACTGACCGTCGTCACAATCAATTAAAACTTTACGCACATGGCCCAGGCGCACTAAGGCGCGAAACACACAGATGGGACGTGGGGCGAGGGCGCGGTAATATGTATAGAGTCACAGACTACAGTCCTTGCTCTGCGGTCGCTCTTGGTCTGTGTATATGTTACAGCCAAAGTGATTAAATAGCTATTATACATAATGACTGGTCATTATATATAATAGCCAAATTCACTAGACAAAGTAATAAATTATTATGCTAACGTTTTATTTTGGCAAGTGTTATATAGCAAATAATTGTTTGATTAAATTTATATTTCGCATTTTGTTTGTTAGGTCAGTACACATAAGCAAAAATAGGTTCGAAGTTCCGAAGGATGGAGCGGAGCGCAGCGACGCTCCATCCTGAAACTTCGGGTGTTAGTTCTTTTTTTTTATATAAAAGCGAAAAAAAAATATTTCACTAAAAAACTTAGTTTTGTGTCAAACTTAAACAAGGTTGGTGCATGGAAAAGTCATAGGTACCCTACATTATGATATTAATATGATATTAAATAAAATTGCTAGTAAATGTGATTAATTTTGTGTTAATTATCACTTTATCTAAACTGAGTAGACATTATATATAATGACCAGTCATTATGTATAATATCCAGATTTATTACTTTGGCTGTAACATATACATGTCATATCACCGCGCCCTCGCCCCACGTCCCATCTCTCTATTGCGGGCCTAACACCGTCAACACCCGGCTTTAACCCCTCTCCCCCCGCAGAGGAGAAGAAGTTCGCATGCCCGACGTGCAGCAAGGCATTCGGCAGCCAGTCGGCGCTGCGTGCGCACGCGCTCACGCACACGCAGCTCAAGCCGCACGGCTGCGAGCTCTGCGGCCGCCGGTTCCGCGACCGCTCCAACTTCACCAAGCACATGCATAAGCACCGTGAGTATAGGCAGTGTGACTTGCAGGGTGTAGCTCTAAGTCCCCAGTAGTATACATCCGTATCGGTTTGTTTGTTTGAACAAAAATAAAAGAAAACCGGCCAAGTGCGAGTCGGACTCGCGCACGAAGGGTTCCGTACCATTGTCTATACAACATTAGACAAAGATCGAGATGGAGAAAGGTCCTCAGCACGGGTTAGTGCCATAAAAAGAATATAATCATCTAGGTACAGCGTTATCATTCCGATGTAAAAACCTAACTGCAACGTGCTTCACTCGGGGCTGCAAGTGATGTAAATTGCTTCGGCCAGATGTCGCTGCCTGTACGTAATACAGAGAAGTTTGTAAAGAGGCTCGAAATTTCACTGATGCCTGCACTTGCCCATTAGTTCAGTTGGGAGAGCGCTGGCACGGTTAGCCAGAGGTCGCGGGTTCAAGTCCCGGCATGGGTGGTTTTTAAATTGTCCTCAGCACGGGTTAGTGCAACAAAAAGAATATAGTTTAACGACATGACATCGGCGCTGTAAAGGTTACATAAATGGCCGCTAGATGGCGAGCGCTGTCTTTAGACAACGTTTGTTGTATGGGAGCCCCCCCTTAAATATTTATTTTATTCTGTTTTTAGTATTTGTTGGTATAGCTGGAACGAAAATACATCATATGTAAGAATTTCAACTGTCTAGCTATCACGGTTCATGAGATACAGCCTGGTGACCACAGAACATATTTATGTGCTGGTGACAGACAGACAGACATACAGACGGACGGACTGTGGAGTCTTACTAATAGTGTCCCATACCCCCTTGGTGTACGGAAGCCTAAAAACACCAGCTTGTCGGTAACGCACTAGTAAGTCCCTTGGGAATGCTGTTATCTACTTAAGCCTGGTGTTACGTCGAGCATGTTGTCTCGCTCGTGCAAAATGAGTATACCTCAGACTGTAAGGTGCTATAAGTGTCGTTACCTGAGGCCATTGTATCGTCTGCACAAATCTTTTTGGCGGTACCGTGAACATAGTCACAGATCGTTTGCACATCGCTTACTGTCTTTACAGTGTATGTGTGAGTAATTGACTACTTTAGTAATTGGCTAATAGTAAATAACTACGCATCACACTACGTCAATTACTCACACATACACTGTGAAGACAGTAAGCGATGTGCAAACGATCTGTGACTATGTTCACGTTACCGCCAAAAATATCTGTGCGGACTATAAATAATGACAGTAGCGCGTTGTTCCAGGTGGCTGCGACTCCTCGCGTCCGCAGCACGGGCGCGCGTTCCAGTGCCCGCGCTGTCCGCAGGCCTTCCGCTCCAAGAAGGACATGCGACGGCACAGCGCGGTTCATTCGGGTTAGATTGTTTATTCTTCATAGCTGCTTTTACTTCCGGCATCGCGTTGAATGATTGTGAAGTAATGAGGAACTTGCGTCTAACTTAGATTGGAGTGGCATTGCTTTATACCATAGAAATCATATAAAAACCTTGGAAAAATTAAAAGATGAAAGCAAAAAAAAAAATTATTCGGGGTTTTCGGGGTCACAAAATAAGCGAAAAATAAAGTTACTCTAATAACATAAAACTTATTAGATTAACGTTTTCTTATAAGGGTGTACAAGCATAAAAACATTATTTTACGAGATAACTCAAATATTGATAAACGCTTCATACATTATAGGCGTTACGTTAGGGAGTGAAGTCATAGTCTAAGGTCGATTTGTATAGCGCGTTTTAGTACCACGTGACTATATTGACGTTTCGACTGGTTATATTGTCAAACGAATTAGTCGCAGAGAAAAAAATACCACGTTTGTTTGTCTTTTAACGTGTCCTCCTATTCTATTAAAACATTTTTAGTGCATTTTCTCCATTGAGCATACTTTTGACAGATGTGATGTTTAATTGCCATCGACGTACAATCTAAACTACACCATTATTCTACATCATCGTAGATACTTATGTCCTGTTATTGGTTGTTGAGTTGATTATTTTTTGTCTTCCGTCACATTCTAACATTTTTTATAATTGTAAAAGAATGAGCATGCTTTCGACAAAAGTGATCTACCTACAGCGGCACTATAAAATAAAATGACGGACACTTAACACAATTTTGTTTTGCTTATGATACAAGCACATTTAAATTGGACGCAGTCATCCAAGTGAAACGATATTTTGGCCGTGGCAACACTGACCGCTTTGATCGGTGTTGCCACGATCAATTTATCAAGGTCCCACCAGATCTTGTGTGAAATGTTTTTGTGAATTAAAATTACTCAACTCGAGAGCGATCGCACCAACAGGGCTCGGCACTAACCAACCATCCCGCCCTCCGCAGACTCGAAGCCCTTCCGCTGCAAGGTGTGCGACCGTCGCTTCCGCCGCAAAGACAACCTGGAGCGTCACATCCGCAACACACACCCGGACCGCGCGCCCGCTACCGCCGTCGACTTAGACGAGACCGCGCTCACTGAACAGCTCACCGCCCACGACCCACCCGACAGGAAAAGCGAAACGAGCGAAAAAAACAAACTAGAAATGCTCAACCCACTCCCACCGCTCTCCCAAGACTTGCTCCAAAAACACATGCACGACGGGACGGACAAATCCTACATAATTGAAGCTAACAATGCCAGAGAAAGCGTCATCTTCGGACCCGTGCGCAGAGACCCAGCCAAGAAGGAATCCTTTGACAATGAGTACGTTCACAAGAAGAAAAAGTTCAACACGTGGAACCAAAAGGTCTCTGAAGAGCACGGGGTGACGCTACCGCCCATAGATAATTCAAAACTTATGACGATATACGGTTTCGATAACTCGGATAAGTTTGATAAGCTGAAGGACACGTTTGCGAGGCCGAATATGGAACTTATGCCCCCCAAAAATATAGAAGTATACAAAAACATTCTGAACCCCGAAAGACCTGAAGCGAAAGAGACGTCTGTTGTGACCAAACATCAGGAAGTAAAGGAGAACGGAGCGAACCAGAACAGTGGCACAAGTCCGCAGGTGCACTGGCGAAGGAAAATCACCCTTAATATCAACTGGTGAGATCTTTTTTCCTTTTTCTGTAACTATGCTTCGGAAACTATATTTACATTCATTGCACAATCAGCCCCTCTACTCTCGACGCTATTGTGTTCAAATTGCGTCACAATTAATGCAACAAGTCAGCAATAACGACTTAGTAAACGTTTTAGTTGTAAGAAATAGCATTAAACTTATCGAAACTTCAGAGCGCATCGGAAACTGAAAGCATATTATTTTGCCTGAATGAATAAATAAATGCACTCAATTGTAACGCAAGTTGGATAAATTAGTACAAATAGTTACTATGTTTACGAATGTTTAGCTGCTATACAGTACACAAATCACTCATATTGTGTGGCTCAGTCGACACTATTCACGTGAGGCTCGAAAGGGGGGAGGGCGTTCGGAAATTATCACGGGCAGGGAATGGTGTAGTAAGATATCACCTGTATTTATTTTTTCGTTGAACGAGCGATTTCAATTGCCAGGAGACGGGCAGCAGCGTCTACCTGAGATTCCAACCGCATACTGCGATCGCCAACCCGCCTGCCAAGCGTGGCGATTATGGCAAAACCCCTCATGGTTATGAAAACCACGAAGGAGGCCTATGTCCTGCAGTGGGCGTCGAATGGCTGATGATGATGATGAGCGATTTCTAAACCGATTTTCACATGATTACACTTTGGTTACTTCTTATGCATGTGATAAACAATCTGCAATGTTTCTCGGTCCAGACATTTTTATCACGGTGCTTAACTCTGTTCATTTCACGCCATACTTACCTTCACATTCTAGAGTGAAATAATAATAATAAATTCCACACAACACAATCACTTGTCCCGGTCCCAAACTAGGATAACCTGTACTATGTATGTACTACGGTAACAAGGCAAGGACGCTACAAACATGAAAGTACACCCAGACTGAGACCATTTGTACAAACGTACGGCGGCCCCCAGTGGAAATCGAACCCACGACCTCTGTTTTGGTAGCAAGCGCCTTAACGGCTAGACCAACGAGGCAGGCAAATAGATGTATACATGAGATTACACATCTATTTAAAGACAATAAATCTAAAGATTATAAGTTCATTATTTTGTACCGAAACAAAAAAAATGCAAGTGATTTTGGGTATGGGGGAGGGGAGGCGGTCAGTCAGAAACGTTGACAAGCGAGGGGTATACTTAAAAAAGTTGCTAGAAACCATGACGCGATTTATGGACCGACCCCCTAGAGTAAAAATTTACGGTTCATAATTTTTTCTTTCTTTGTTTTCAGATATGGGAATAACTAACGGAACAGGTATTTATTTACCGGTTGTTCTATTGTCAACGATTTGAATCCGCTCTTCGCCCATCGCGTGACTACATCTAAAGATAAGTCATTAATTTTACTCCAAATTCCCGTTATGTTCTAAAGGGCCAAAATTATTCCAGCGATTTAAGTAAGTACAGTCGGCAGCACGGGTCTATGATGTTTTACCTACAATTAATTATAGAAGTATCACTTCACAAGCAACATTTGTCAATGTTTCATTTTACAAAGTATTGTTTGCATTTTGTAAATGACTGCATATCAAATGAATGTTTGTATTTTTCGCCGCCATCTACGAGGTTGTAATAGCTCAGGTGGGAAATCGGGCTGTCCCGGAACCAGAAGAACCCGGTTCGAGTCCAGATGTCTCCAGTTCGATATTTATTCCCTTTTTTTCATCGTATCTAAATATAATTTCCAAAAAAACACCGTTAACAAAAAAAAAACCGAGCAAAGCTCGGTCATCCAGGTACTTATATGCATTTTTAATACCAATTTAATTCGCTTTTTGAAGAAACAGACTTTGTTTTGTCAGAAGCACTTATTGGTAACAAATAATGAGCTCGGCTGGCTTTGCTCGCTCTGCTTAGCAATATCACAAGCCTAACCCAACCTAACCTACTGTTAGGGCGGGCATGATTTTTTTTATGCGTGGTCTTCGCCCTCTTGCACCCACTGTGCCCTGATTTCTGACTTGCATGAACTGTTAAATCATATTAGTAGAATTAATTTGTCCATTTAATGCATTTATGTTAAGAAAAGTGTATTAATGATCAGTTGCCGAATGTCATTATAAGAAAGAATTACTTTATGAGATGTAGGGTTTGTGAAACATTCCTATATGGAATTCTTTTTTTTCCTTTACCTTGTCTGTTACGTGGCAATATGTTTACAAGCCATTTTGTTGTCGGTTCAATGTCTTTTTCGTCAGAGAAAATGCATCCAGCCACTCTCATATACTGCTGTTGTATCTAATCTGCAGGTTGGGAATACTGTGCCTCCTCAATCGCGTGAATTCTACATTTCCCGTACCTTCGAGTTGACGTATTTTGAGAGCCTAGTTTGGTATTTTTCGCTATATTTTGCTATCTCTTGTCTGACTGTCGATTTTTAGGTCTATATGGATGTATTTGTTACGTATGAAGTATGTAATGTTGAACATTGTCCTGATCGTGCAATCTAGATGCATTCCCAGGTATTTGGCATTATCGGCTTGGAGTAATTCCTTGTTGTAGAGCTTGACTGGTGGGCCGGTTTGCCTTCTTAGGGTGAATGTCACATGAACCGATTTACTTTGGTTTGCTTTAACAGCTGGACTTATCCAGCCATTTCTCGATCTGAGACAAGTGATCTTGCAGTTTTGCAGATGCAACGTGTGGCTTTTCATGGACAGAGAGAATCGCTGTGTCGTCTGTGTATGTCGCGGTTGTGGTTTCTGCATGTGTTGGAAGGTCAGCAGTGTATATTAGGTAGAGCACTGGCCCTAAGATACTGCCTTGCGGGACTCGTGACTTTATTTTACACAGCTGCGAATTTCCTGTGTTGTGTTTAACTTCAAAGAATCTTGATTCTAGGTACGACTTTAATATGTTGTAGAAGGAGTGTGGGAGCATCTTCTTTATTTTATATTGGAGTCCATTATGCCAAACTTTATCGAATGCCTGACCAATATCAAGAAAAATATCAGAGCAATACTGTTTTGTTTCGATTGTTCGACCAATGACCTATATGGAATTTAGGGTTGTGAAATGATACATTTGCATTACGTTGCTTGTTGTCTGAAAATTTGTTTAATAACTGTCGGACATTCGAAGGGGACCCGGCAGCACCTTTAAATACGTGTACAGTCAACAACAATTGAACCTTTACATTTTAGTTGCAAAGTCATCCCTAACGTAATTGAGTAGAGAGCACGCGTCACTTCTGAGACCCGATTTTCGGACGTGCTCTTTTTTCGGATGAATATAATGCTGCCACTTCATTTGGCTATTCGTATTCGCGTATTTGCCGACAATTTGAAATACATATTTGTCAGAAAACCCAGCTATAGGTGGTTAATATTTGCTAAATACGCAAATACGAGCGGCCAAGTAAGGCGTCGGCATAAAACTAAGCATATTTGGTAGTCCGGAGTTTTTGTCTACTATTTGAAATCATAGTCTTTCGGGTTATGCAATAAAAAGGGGCGCGTCCTAAAATCGGGTCTCAGTGTGCGCCTGTAAAGCTTGATTTCCTGTCGACTGTACTCGAAAAGCTTATAGACGATTTCATAAGCTGTTGTACTGTACGCAAAAAAATCGCGAGTCTCGAATAGACAGGAGAAGGGCCAACAAATTATGTAGCGACTGATTTTCTACCGGAGAGCAATACATCATAATGTTATATTTTTCTATACATATCGGAGTTTATGCGACGTAACGGTTGAACGTGTGTTGATATACTAAGTAGGAAGCAATATACATAGTTATGGTTTTCAATTTGCCTCGTGAAAGTCAACGCTCGTGACTGGAATCGATCTATTTCTCTTCTCGTTCGTTTCTTTGTTAGCTACTTCTCCACATAATCTACAGTGAACAAAATTTTTGAGTATACTCAAAAATTTCGAGATCAGATACTTTCCACTCACCAGTCATCTGTTACTTTAGTACTGAAAATAGATCTACTCCAACACGAGCGAAAAGGCTAAGGGGTCGTCCACCGAGGGAAATAAAAATGTACTGGGCAACCCCAGGTTTTTCGTACACTAACAAAAAAATCAGTCGACAATATTATAACTAATGTATAAATCTTACGTATACTATGTCATCTCTCTTCAATCAACAATTTCTTATTCTTACTAAAGACCTGTTAATATACTGTATACTGTTAACAGTCAGTTGTTTTTTTGTATGCGATTTTCCCAACTGACGACTGTTAACAGTAGATTAACAGATTATATTAGTGCATGAGAAACCTGCGGGGGGAGCATGAGATTTTTATCGTATCTAGATAGATAGGTTAAAATTTTAAAACATTACGATATTATATCCCACCCGCGAGCATGACTTCTCTTCGACATACATATCTTCCTTAGATAGGAGATAAGATTTTATCTACTTATTGGTATGACAACACTGAATCGGCAAATAGGGATGTGACGAAAATCACTATTTCATTCGTTCAATTTGCGTTTTTTGACAGATTGAAATCTGATCTGTGTGTGATCTTTCCTTTACTTAGTCTGTGCTAGGTATCAAATAAAATGTAAATAAACAAACAAATAACGGACAATAGATGCTTAGATGCCGAAAATGAAGTAAGTACAAACTTTATAGCCATTGCAGTTAATTTATACAATACTACAATAGTTGGAGATCCTTCCTACAAGCTCATACGGACATCACATCATATACAAGTCACTCATCGGCAAGAACTATAATATTTTTCTGTTTTAGAGGGCGCAGTAAACAAAATCAACTGGGGTTCGTTCGAGTATATGACGCTCCACAGTAATTTAGCCAACAATGAGTTTTCTGGCCCCATGGGAAGCGAAAGGTTGTTGAAAGAGTGGGGCGCATTGAGCCTTGTCGAAGGAGCATGGTCCCGACACGACTGGAGCAGTGGCGGAATGTAAGTGTTGATAGTACCTACTTATTATCTAGTGATATATTAAATTAAGTTCAATACTTGACTCACAATCACCAACCGAGTACAATAGGTAAATAATATGCTTGTCAAACTAATGCAAATGTGTACTTAGGCAATGCTCAGTGAATACCTACAGTATTTGGATAGATAGACCATAGAGGTCTATCCAGTATAGCGTCAATTTTTGCTCTTAGGGGCATCTAAAATCATTTTCGTAACATGTCTTACCTTTTTTCTTTTCGTCTTAAGCTATTACATCATATTGGAATGTTTTGGACTCCTTTTTAATTATGCTCTTTATTTGTTACAGGATATTTTGAACGCGCTGACTACAATAATATTTGGTCTATGCTACAATCAATCAAATCTTACAAATAAATCAAATATTAAAACGTAGGAATATGTATGTACGAATTGTATTTTTTCAAAATAGTAACTCAAAATTGGATGCTTAATTACCCAAGTTCCACTATAGTTTTTTTATATTACATGCACAGAAGCATTCATTCAAGGGTTAAATATAATTAGGGAATGTTCCATTGAGCTGGCCATTCCTCCTCTACTGGGTTTCAGGCTCCACAATGGCAATGTGTGTACCGAGCCTCGGGAGTCTACTCGGCCTCTCCTCTGATGGGCGTCATCAGCCAAGGCAGGCTCAAAGGCATATCCAGAGTCTCCTAGGAAATGCATTACATTTTTTTTACTTCTTATTTTTTTGTTACAGATTACATCAAAGGTGAAGAACATATTAATTTGTTTGGTAACAATTTCCCGTTTTCAGAAGAAAACATATCATGCTTCTTTTCTCCATTGGGTACCCAGTTATGTAGTAAACCACCTATTTCATTGTTTAAAGTTACAAAATAAATATTAGATTTACTTATAACCAAAAGCATTTTATTATTAACGGACTTCAAAAATGGAGGAGTCTGTGTCAAGCTTTTTCCAGAAAACTTCCTAGAAACCATACATTTGTAGTAAATACACCATAAAATACATACTTAGGTACTTAGTAGAAGTTAGGTATGATTTGTGGGGTGAGTAAATGGCTTGGGATGCAAGTTCATTAGAAAGAAATAATTTTTGCCCTTTTTAGTGTGTCGGTTTAAATCTTTGTTTTAGAAGTTTCTTATTTTAAAATTTTTTGTTGACTGGTACATTTTACCTAGTATTATTTTAATTGAGATAGGCACTGGACGACGGTCTGAGCAGGACGGCAGAGGGTGCTTGGTTGCGTGGAGTAGGGCTGAACGGAGGTCAGTGAGCGGGTCCTTAAATCCCTGGAGACGGCCACTGGACGTCGGTCAGTGAGCAGAAACAGAGGAAGGGCACGAATGGGATGCGTAGGTGGCGCGAAGAGGCACCAGTGGACAAATCATGACAAATGTGATGATTTTATTCGTAGAATGACTGACAGAAACGCTAGATATAAGTTTATATGCCCCTCTCAAAAGTGGGATAAATTTAAATGAAACATCTGTCAAAAGTCGATAATATATCTTTTTATGTTGTCATCATGCTCGCATTTGCGATAGGGTTTATCTTATAGTGACAGATGTTTTTTTATCTCACGGCACTGGTATAAAAACGATGCATTGTGCTCGCGACGATAAGTTAACCTACTATAGACGTCAAAACTCGTTAAAACGGCCATTTTTTGTAGATAAACCGCCTCGATAAAATCTCATGCTCCCTCCGCTGGGGTAGATTGGCGCGGCTTACACGTCTAATAGCTATAATAGACTGCCCATATTTGCCACTAACCACACTCCATGCTATAAGGTATTGAAGCTTCATGTCTGGGTGTATCTACAATGAATTGATGTGTCTTTTGCTAAAATAGTCGTATAATAATTATAAGTATATTAGTTTAAGCCGGGTTTTAATGATTTTAATGCACTCTAACCGAGTAAGCTAATATGGCTTGAATGGGGTTTATCTCTTCTGTAAATCCTCGCAGAAAAAAATACGACGACTTTTTAATAGGATCAATGTTCTAATAATTAAGACGTGTTGCGATAATATTTTTACTGAAAGTAAAAACAAAATCCGAATTACACTGAGTTTGCACATTTTTATAGAAAAATAATAACTTAAAACTAGCAAGGAGGTTGCATACTTTTTGGCAGGCGCAAACATGGCTACTCGAATGCTACTCGTATCGTGTACACATTTGTACACTCTGTTAGTAACAGCCAATATTTGTACTAAGTTCGCCCGTGTACACGATACGAGTAGCCAAAATACGTCCCTCAGTCCGGTCGTACTAGGATCGTAAAAACGCGGCTTTATCGGTTATCCTATCCCATAATAGTTTTTACGGTTTCGTCAAAGACGTTTTAGATTTAAGTCGATAGCTGTGAGTTTTGTTAAAATGCGCGCGTGAGATTAATTCACACATCTAATCGTTTTTCCGGCTTGAAGGATCATAATAATATGGGCCATATATTTTTTATCACTAAACTTCTTGAATGGCTAATTCCTATTAATTGGCTGGTACCAACAAATATTTTAAAATAATTGTACTACTTACCGTCTCCGTGTTCCAATATTATTCAATAATATTCAAACAAATAACTTTAACACGTTGATATAGTGACGAAAGTAAAGACTCAAAAGTGGTATAAATGCCAAATATTTTGTGATAAAAAGAGTCAACGCTTGTCTAAAAATACAAGTCTCTCTGGGACACATTGCAATATTAGTGGCTTCAAAGCCAAAGGACTTGACCTGATTCTTATTCAGAACTCCTTTTGTTCTGTGCGAACAATACAGAATGCAATAAAATGTCCATATATCCCCGTTATTATACGGACAAATTTCAGTATGGGGAAAACTTTGCAATCGCGAAAAAAAACATCAGTTGTTGCATGCATTTTAATGTCTGTTGTTGTAACTTTTGTGTTGGTACATTTTAATACAGCAGGTGGTAACTTAAGTATTGGTACATTTTAATGCAGCAGGTGTACATTTTAATGCCGCAGGTGGTAACTTAAGTATTGGTACATTTTAATGCAGCAGGTGTACATTTTAATGCAGCAGGTGGTAACTTAAGTATTGGTACATTTTAATGCAGCAGGTGTACATTTTAATGCCGCAGGTGGTAACTTAAGTATTGGTACATTTTAATGCAGCAGGTGTACATTTTAATGCTGCAGCTGGTAACTTTAGTATTGGTTCATTTTAATGCAGCAGGTGGTAACTTAAGTATTGGTACATTTTAATGCAGCAGGTGTACATTTTAATGCCGCAGGTGGTAACTTTAGTATGGTACAGCTGATATTTTATTTGTGATGTCATAGTTCTCCCCTTATTATAAATGTTCCTATTGACGAGCAGCTCCCTCCATTTTCAGATGTTCATATGGAGATTTTGTTACAGCCTGTTAAGGGGCTAGATTCATATGGAGCCCCTAACTCAATCAGCTCTCCATTACCAGAGAGAGACTATATTCTATTTCATTCAGCTTTGTTCTACATGTAAAAAAACCGTTAATAGAAATCGCTAAAATATGGGAAACAACAATGTCCAATATTGAATATTATGCAATACTGTAATAATCAAGTTTTGAACGAATGAATGAATTAATAACCATTTATTGCCAAGAACAGATTTTTCGCACTTACACACTAAATTACTTACATATTATTTTAAACAAGGTTTAAAGTTGTTTGCTCATCTTAGGTCACTCGTGTCAATTTTTAGTCAGCCAGGTTTGTATCCCATTGCCCTCCACTGCTCTATGTCTTGTGCCATCCTCTCTCATCCGGGCAAAAAGGTTGAGAGATTGTCCCGCCATCTCCGTCTTGAGCCTTGAGGTTGGACTCATGTAATTAATTAAGAAAAAAATATCAGACTCCCCACCCCAATAGTAATTTCTTGAATTTGATGGTATTAAAAAATTGCTTCAACACCCAGATCAAAGCTGAACGAGATTCAATATAAGAAGGTATTTCATAAATAAGCAGACAACGTATAACGATAGTAATTTAAGTGGCCGACTGAAGATCGATCTCTAACAAACGATGATCTCACGTAATCAATAAGTTGATATGAATTATTATGTTTTAAAACTGATTCTATACTTTGACCGTCGAGGGAACTGGCTTTCACGTTGTGGTAAGCTTGACACGATACTCATATACTCTATCCAGTGATGAATAACTTTAGTAAGTTAAAACTTGTTTCTCTCGGCGGTGGAGGTAAAAAAACCAATTGTTATGTAAGAAAATATAAATCATGCAATTTTGTAAAAACATAATCTGCCTATTTTAAATGCGATTGGTTTGCCAACTGAAGAAATATGAACTTATTAAAACGCAGTTTATTTTTATATAAGTATAAAACATTGTTATCGGTTTGGTATTCTACTAATATTGTTTTTATAAATTGTAGAATAATGATTGTGTAACTTTGATACCAATAAAATTAACTTTCAATCAAACAGTCTTAAGAATTTATCATTTAATCAAAATCTTTAGAGATTAGAATTTTGACTAGTTAGGGACGGACGGAACACCGAAAAAAACTCTTATGTTATTTCTAAGAATAAAGAATCAAGGATAATTGTGAGCTTAAGCTGCTCTGTGGTGCATGGGTGCAATATTAAAGCCATTTTTGAGATATTATAACAGTTCGCGCATTAACTGCCGGAACAAATAATTTTTTGGGATGGAGCCAATTTTTACAGACACTCGAGCGTAAAAATCTACAGAGCTGTACTCACACGTGTCTTGAACATATCGTGTATCACATCTCTAGCTAAGAAGAAATATATTGAAGTGTTTTGGTTCCACATAGATAGTGTGTATTTCCTCGTTTAATTTGAGACAGAAGGCTGGCCCAAAGATTAGATAACAGTAGCTTAAATAATACTCACTACTACTACTTACCTACTAGACCACTTACTACTTACTAGATAGAGAAAAAAAAGTGTTCTTTCGTACACTTTACTCCCAACTCAGAGCCGAAACGTTAGAAAACTAACTAAAATACACATTAGCCGTTCTCAAAACGTACATTTTCAGGGTTCCGTGCCCGAAGGGCGTCATCTGGACTCTATCGAAACATTATAAACCTACATAAAATGTTCAGTGTACGCGTAGTTATCGATGGGGGAGCAGTTTAAATAATCTGGTTACGTCTTGTGTTTAAGGCCGGCCATAGGTTTGTATGAGTGTAAGTCGGAGACCCACTAAGGGTCCAGATGTGAATGAAAAATATGTTAGCTAATATTTTATGCGTAAATTAATTGTTTTAATGTACAAAGCGTTTTCAACAGAGTCCGTCCCCTTTCCCTAATAGTTTCATAAATAGTTTATTCACTCTGAAGGTTTGTTGCATAACTTTCTCAGAGTAGGTACGCGGAGTCGTTTTCATGGTCAATGATGATTTTTGCCAATAGTACGAATGAACACGCGCGCTTATCGCTCATTGTGTATTTTTACGATCGACAGCTTAGACAAGTACATACTTAAAAATTTAAATATATTTTTTCAACGTGATTTTTATTTTCTGTTAAAAGTACGAAAACTAGTATCCTACTTTAAGAGTTTTTCGTTCCCTGTCGTTTTAAAGTCACCAAAATGGAGGATAACTTTGTGAACAACGTCCTAGAGTTGTACAAGAGCAAAGACTGGAAGCAAATAGTCGATAAATACCACAACTACCCCGAGAGGAGCAAGCTGCTTTGGGTGTATCCTAGTGAAGAGAACTGTGTCTTCCTGAAGCGGGTTTTAGAAGAGCTAGGGTGTGACGCCGTGGTCAGCATCGGATGCGGCAGTGGCCTGTTGGAGTGGATGCTGAGCGAAGCTACAGGTAGGCTCTGTAAAGTTTGTCGAATTTGAATCGATCGAAAACTATTTCGCATCTATCACTGTTTAAAAGGAACCTTCCAACAGACTTCATTCATAAAAATAAAAAATGATTACGTACAGGGGCCCTTTTCATAGAACTTCAATTCATATAACTTGATAGAAATTTGTCTGTAAACTATTTAGTCATAGTAAATAATACGTTCCAAAAGAACTTACATGTCGCGTAATGTGTTTCATAACTGACCGGCAGTCACGTAAAGTACTACGAAATGTCACTTCACATTTAAAATGTCGCACAATGTGTTACATCATAAAGCAATTGTAGTGGAGGTAAAATCTTATCATTGCATTATCACGTTTATTTTCAATTTTACTTGGAAAATTGTTACAACCAAAGTTTGAACTTAAATTTCCTACAATTTTGGTCTTGCACTTATTTATAGAACGCTAGGAATTTAAATTGCGCGCTATGCGCGTGCGCTTTGTGATCCAATGAGACCTGAAATCATTTCGGTCAAACATTAGTTCAAGTTCTTCAAACATCCGGCTTTTTGTCCAAGTTCTCTGCTGCGTATTAACCTATGCTAGCTTTGCCAAGTCAATGATGTTAAACTCGTTTCAGGATTCCCCGTCGCAGGAATAGAAGTGGACGGCGCGTGGTGGCACTGCAAATACGCCCCACCTACCTTCATACCCCTCCTGCTCACTTCACCCGAGTTAGACGAGGACACCGCGACACTACTGCAGAAGGCTGACAAGACTGCCTTAATGTTCTGCTACTTCAACAACAGAAAAGCTTTTGACAACTACATGGAGTATTTCAAAGGAGATGTGCTGGTATTGATTGGTCCGGCCGATGGGAAAGGTGTTCATACGGACCCCAAACCTTTTGGTGGTGTCAGTGATCAATGGATCTTACACGGGTGGCAAGAAGTTCGGAGCAGTAAAGACTTTATAGCCGTGTATAGAAAGTCCGATGTTGCACGCAGATAAATGAAATACACTTGTAGATTTAAACGTCTTGTTCTATTACATTTTAACAGTCTTTTACATGGGTTGATAAATATTATTTACATATATTTACAGTTACATCAATTCTTCATTAGTTCAATGTTCTTAACATTTATTTTATTTGTCGAAGGCCGAACAGATGTGTTCATCATAGGGTCCTTTTTCCCTTCAATGAAGTTGGGAAAGTCATTGTTTCCTTCAGACGATTCTACATTTTCTTTTTGATTCAAAATGGGCACTTCCGTAACCATTCTATTCATTTCACTCACAGGTTCTCCTGTAATATTGTTCGCAATGTCATTCTCTAAAGTGTAGAAGTCGTTGTGCATGAGATAAAGTGACTCTAGTGGAAAATTCATGTCGAATCTCGGTAGTAATTTATTATCATCAGAATTGTCGTCTATTTCTATAACATCGTTTTGTTGGTCCTCTATCACAGGCATTACTACTGTTGACAAATCTAAGTGTCCAGAGTACTCACCCATCAAGTTGTCTATCAGATACTGGTCTAGTATAGGCGGGTTGGATGTAGGTGTGTTCAAAGGAATGTTATAGAAGTCCGATTTAACTTCGTTCTTTATCTCACTCATGTTTTTATGAATGTCTTCTAGAGGAGGAGATGCCTTATATTCCCTCGATATCGCTGGATTATTCAAGATAACGTTAGCATTACACATGCGCTCTAGACTAGGCGACTGATTGTTTTGTTTTATTGTTCCCTCTAGTTTAATGTAGCTCGGGTCGGAGGTTTGTATCTTCGGTTGGGGCGGGAGCATGCTCATGGGTGAGACATTCATTTGCTGATTGAAGGAGAATATCTGTGAGCTATCGGTCATGGTGGTGTCCACAGGTGGCGTCGCTGACTCATCTAGCATTGTCTCTTGTGGGTAAGGCATTATATCACTCGGCGATTCACTTAGGGAAGGTTCTGGAGGTAGCTGCATGAATTGAGTTGTGATTAGGTTGTTGAAGGTGACAGGTCCGAGACCGAATCTCTCGTTATCCTCCAGTCTCTTGAAGGCCATTTTCTGTTGCGAATGGAACATGTTAACTTGGTCCGGGCCTTTGAGTATCAAGTTGCTTTTGACTGATATTTTTGGCTTCTTGCGCGGGGCGCCCTCCGACTCAGCTATGGTACTGACTGGCGAGTTACTTGACGAGGGCACTGGTAGGATTTGCGTCGGCTTTATTATAGGGCCGAGAGAGATTTTATCTACGGGCTTGAGAGTTATGTTGTTTCTAACAGATATCTGTGGCAATAGCGGCAACCGGATGGGGAAATTGCTCATAATATTGTTGTTGATTCCTGTGTCTATCGGCGAGGGGCTGACTGCTAGGGAATTGACGTTACTATTTTGGAGTATACTTTGTTCCACAGTCGTGTTTAGGAAGTGTAAACTTTTCTGTGAGCTATCGTAAGCAATAGAAGGCATGTGGTGCTGCGGCGGGTACTGGTGTCTCTCCATCACAGTATCATTGGAACTCTCGGATATGAGGCAGTCGGAGTTGTTATCGTCTTTACTAAGGTCTGTCACGAGCACCTGATCATTGAAGTCCTTCGGCGTATCAGTGCTGGGATGCGTGGAGTAGTTCTTCGGATACTTCTGCGGCATGCTATCCTGTTGACTGTCACAATCGTACACCTCTATCGGAATACTCGCCTCCTTACTTTCTTCGGCCGCGTTCGTCGTGTCGCCAGTGTTGACCTTGGTATTCTCGCTAGGTATAGTCCAGCTAGGCTTTGCGCTCTTCACTGCACTCTTGTTCATTTCTATCAGCAGCTGTATGCCTTCCTTGTCAGGGTGGCTGGTAAGGTGCCCTATGTATTTTTCCCTGTTGACTGTCTTGTAGGGGCAGTAAGGACATAGGTGTAGGTCGCTGGAGCTGACGTTTGGGTGTCGGGAGATCATGTGCGCGGCGTAGGCGGTGGACTGGATAGTGCTGTACGGACAGTGTTTGCATTTGTAAGTGCTCTCTTTCGAGTGCAGCTTTTTATGTCGCCGCATTGCGTTGTGGTCGCCGGAGCGGTAGTTGCACTTGTTGCAGCTGTAAGGTTTGTCACCTGGAAGGTGAACATGGGAAGTCCTTAGAAACTCCATAGTTACTCCTGAAATGCGCAATTCTTGAAAGACGTTATTACACAAATAAACTTTGCCTATGTAGGTACCTGCCACTGCAGGGCACAAACCTCAGAGAGGCTTGGTATTATTATTCTTTTAGGTATTATGTCTCTTAGAAAGTGAGAGAGAGAGAGCGGGCTTAATCACCTTGAATGCCTACGGAGGGTTCGCGATATCAAGCACTGAGCAACTTGACAGACTGAGATACTTAGATTTTTTTTCACGATGTATTCCTTTACCGTTAGTGTGTGATATTGCTACTACAAATTTACAAATTAAAATAAAGCCATTAATACATGTCGGCATCGAACTCAGGACTTCTCGAATGTGAAGCTTTGTTCCACGGCTCTTGCATTATTATTAACTCACCAGTATGTGACCTCAGATGCACTTTTAGCTCCTCCTTCCGGGCAGCCGTATAACTGCAGTGGCAGCACTGGAACGGTCGGATCTTGTTGTGCACTGCTGCAATGTGGTCGCGCAGCCTCCGCTCGGTGCTGAACTCCCGTTGGCAGGTGGGGCACTGGGACGGAGTCTTGCCCTCTTTGTGGACCACACAGTGCTTCATTAACTGGCCCTTGCTCTTGAACTGTTTGGCACAGACTGGACCTGGGAATAGATTCGTTGTACAAAGGATTTAGTTACATAATGTGTTGCGGTAGATAGATCTAATAGATAGATAGAGAACAATTTATTGTACATAACAATGGAAATAGTACAATTACTTCTTCTCTGAATTAGATAAAAACTCCAAAGAACTTACTCTTAAGAGAGAGATTCTCATTTAATCACAGATTATTAACATTTACTTGAAGATTCATTTACTTGAAAATTTATTTACTTGAATTTTTGTAGGAACCAGAAATTTAAAATGAAATATATTTAATTAAGGCTGGCCTAGAATGTCGTTAATTTTATTTTCTAGTTCCACCTAGACCACCTTTGTCAAAGTATACTCATTCAGTAGCCCGGACTACACTCTAAAATTTTTCCAACCCGGGGCAAAAACTTGACATTGGTGGCCCTGTGATTGCAGAGGTTAACTTATGGATAAATTGTATTTTTAGAACAATGGGAAAACAATCATGTGACCAGCCCACACCCGATTGAGCAATAACCTTAAAATGAATTATAACTTATTCTGTGTGGCGCAGGGTTAAGAATAGCGTCACTGCATTTTCTTCCGTGGATATCGTAGAAGGCGACTAAGGAAATAAATTACCAGGAAACGGGCAGCAGTGTCTTCCTGAGATTCCAACCGCATACTCCAATCGCCAACCTGCCTGCCAAGCGTGGCGATTATGGCAAAACCTCTCATGGTTATGGATAAACCACGAAGGATTCCTGCAGTGGACGTCAAATGGCTGATGATGATGATGATGTTTTATAACTTAACTGCCAATATGTCATCACTAGTTAAGCCTTCCTTTGTTTTAAGTATTTTTTTCTGATGAGGTTATAAATACTTTTTTATCATTATCAATATCTACCTATTGTTGACTCAGAGGTGGGCTTAAGCTTAAAATGTTACTGCAAGACTGTGGAACAGCTATAATAAGGTAAGGCAGAGCAACTTACATGTGTATTGGTAGGGACCATGGGACTTCATGTGAATATTATACAGTTTGTGCCTCTTGTAAGTTTTGAAGTCACAAATATTACATGTTGGCAGCTCCATATCTATTGTATGGGTCTTCCAAAGGTGTGTATGCAATGGTTCTATGCTAGAAAACAACTGGTTGCATTCCGGACATTGTAGATTGCCATTCTGATGACATTTTCTATGATACGCTAACTTTTCTGGATCCTTGAGACGTACATGACAGTTACCAGTCTGACATAAGGTTCCTAACTTTTTCTCTACATTTACTTCCTTTAAATCGTCATTTTTAACAATACTTGTGCTCTTAGCCCTGCCTCTTTTAAGTGATAGTGTCTGGGGAGAGTCTGCGCTTCCTTTCGCCTGTTGTGGTGGATGCTGAGAGTCTAGCACAGTTGAAACTCGAGGTTGAATAGATGAGATCAAGTCAGGAGGGACACTTGACATTGGGATGAGGTTGCAAGTGCTATAATTAGATGGGGCAGATACATTGACATATTGCGAAGGCAAATTGTTGGTGTAAACAATGTTGATACTCGCTTCCTGAATAATCTCTTTGGGATCCACTTTTTCAAAGTTTGGAGTGCTCATCTGCTGAAGTTCATCAACGGATATGAAAGCTACACCTTTAGGCAAGTCTTCATTGTTTGTATTTACAGTGTCTGGAATTATTTCTATAACTTGTGGCATTTTCAAGTCAGGCTCTTGTCTCACAGGCGCTGGTGTCGCAGGTTCCTCTTTGTTTTCTTCCTTTTTTAACTTTGCATTTTTCAGAGCGATCTGTACAAGACTTTTGATCATTTTCTTCACATCTTTTATTCCCATTTTGTGGTGGTTTCTTAGATGTGTCCGTAGGGTCTCCTCCGCGTCGAAGATGCTCGTACATCCAGGGCACAGGATCTGAATATTATCAGCGAGACCATTGGTTTTTGCCAAGTCCGGGTGTGCAGTAAACAAATGGAATTTTATATCATCCTCGGCCAACGCCATATAGGGGCAAGCCTCGCATTTGAAAAAAGCTGTAGAGCCAACAGATTTCTCTTCGTAGGACATGACTTTTTCCTTCGGAATGGGAGGTTTGGCGTAATTACTTTCAGTGCTCACGTTTGTCATCATTCTGTTCACATTCATGATGTAGCGTGACTGTGAAGACATTGCTCTCACTTAACACTAGGGCGTCTTGCGTTTACATGGTTACTTTCAATTTGCAGCAGGATTTTGTGACGATAGTTTAGTTCAATGCTGCTTTATGGACTCATGAAGACGTTAGTTAAAAATTAAACACAATGCCCAAACGCGAAATATTTTCTATTCTTGTTTTGTATGGCACTTGTACTGTGCGTGACTACAAACGCGAAATATGAAAAACTGAAAACAGCTGTAATTTGACAATTTTGACAGTGAGTTGAGTTTGACAGTATCTGAATCACAGAGTAGTCTCTTTTTTTCATAGTTTTTTTACTAGATTTTATAACATGTTTTCCACACTTTTCCGGAAGATTGACGTTATTAACGAGCCGAGCCTATCTACACAAGTCGGGAACGTGCGAGTGCAACGATGCAACAGTGCCTGGCAGCAGGAACCGGCGCCCGATACAAGAGCCGGAAGTAGGTACTATTTTAAGAAATCCCCCTATGATCCATACTTTCTTCTTGTTGTCCTATTTAAAGTTAGACTTTTATATTGTTTTTTTTTATATTTATAATCACGGCCCCCACAGGACAAGCTCGGCCTAGTGTGGGGACCACTGCTTATTCTTAGATCTTTAAAATGAATAATGATAATAGAACTTAATTGGATTGTTTGTACTATATTTTAAAGATAGCTGTAACATATTTCTGGGAGACAAATAAATTTAACCACTCGTCTGCCGCGACACAGATCTGTGTCCAACTTAGCATGGGCCACCTATACGTTGCGTTCCGCGAGGGCAGTTCAGGAGTTAATTTCATTTCATTTCAAGTATCGTTGTGTTGTAATAAGAAATTGTGTTATCCCGCAAGTGGAGGCATAGTCAACACGAAGAAAATTATTTTGAATCGTACCCCGTGCTGCACCCAAGATGACGGCGCGGCCGGCGCCCGCCCGCGGCTGGAGGCAAAACATGAAAGTTTGTTAAAACAATATTATTTCTTAAGCAAGATCAAAACGTTTGAGATGACGTGTGTTCGCCACTCTAATCTGTGGCGAATGAATCCGTCAAAATAATCCGTGAAACTGTCAATAGCCGCAACGAGTTCAAGCATTTGTGTAATTTAACTTTACGGAAAAAAAGCAAAAATGAGCGTAAGTACAATAAAACTTACCTCCAAACTGTTATAATTATTAACTCCCTAAGTGATTACTAACTTAAGACATTAATCTGCAGCTGGAAATCGAGTCAATGGTGCGCTACGCGTCACCGATCAACCCGGCAGTATTCCCGCACCTAACCCTGCTCCTGCTGGCCATCGGTATCTTTTTCACAGCCTGGTTCTTCGTCTACGAAGTTACCAGCACCAAGCTCTCCCGGGACCTGTTTAAAGAACTCCTTTTATCACTCGTCGCTGCCCTATTTTCGGGCTTCGGGATCCTATTCCTCTTGCTCTGGGTTGGTATCTACGTTTGATGGTCACAATATAAGTTAGGCTAAGATGTACCATTCCCTTGATCGATTGCAATATTTGGTTGGGCATGTAAGAGTTATTAAAGTTTAATACTTTACTCTCATTGTTTTTGTTAAGAAACTATTGTTCATTGCAAAAATTATCGCTACATACGTAATAAAATAACCATTCAATAAAAGCAGAATTGAACCTTATTACATTAATCATTAATTGTTTAACACTTTTTAAAACAATTATAGGTGTTTTTCAACATTTTATTACAAGATAATTCATGTGCTACATATTAGGTGAACTAATTGGATAAATGCTCTCTTAGTTGTTGCCGGAGCTTCTCATCAAGCATTGTGGTCTCGTGCATCCGCTCCGATGCGAGTGCCTCAATCCGCTCATACAGTGTACTGTTGGATATTATGTAGCGCCTGTAGACCAGACAAATAATACTAAGTGGAGTAAAGTTGATTCTGAAAAACTGTTAGTATGCCTTATTGTTTAAGTGATTAAAAATTTTGGAAGGCACTGTCAAATTATAAATGTAAAGACATGCTGACAGACAGTATCTCAAAGCGCCAAAATGCTGCCTCTCATAGATATCAACTCGTGCAATTGCTTAGAGGAGCACAGATAGTTAGGAATTGAAGTCTACAAAACATCCAGTAATTTAAAGATGGGATTCATACCTGAAAACGAAATAATAGATGAGTAAGTCAATCTAACCAAGCTGTAAATGATAAAGCATTGGTTAGGCTTGAACCTCGCATGTACCAATCACTTTGTAAGTTATGCACATTTGCAAATTTGAAGTAGCAATGCCATTTGCTAACTGTAGAGGAAAACATTGTGAGGAAACCTGAGTGCTTGAGGTGTTCACAAACCTCAGTGCTTGGAATTGTGATTAAGCAGAGTGACGGCCTGTGCCCTACAGCAGGTACTTATAAAACCTGAGAGCTTGATATTGCCAAGCCACAGTGAGCACGTCTCTCTCTCTGAGAGACCGTCTGTGCCTTAAAGAGGGGCGTAAGGCTGTATTATAAGAACACCTACCGGAATAGCCTGCAGTGGGATGTAAAGCTGCATTATAAAGAAAACCTACCGGAAATCCGCCGCGTCAAGCCGGTAGACTTGTGTGGTCTCGATGGCGACCACCGTCGCCACTCGCTTGCTGTTCATCAGCAGAGCCACCTCGCCGAAATGTGCGCCGTCTTCCAGGTGGCACACCTGAGGATTGAAGGAAGGGTTCCTACTTTAGTTAGGTCCTCCTATAAATAAGAGGTCCATACGATGTATCGAGAAAGTCTATGAACAAGAAAACCATAGAAGTCATCATCATCCCATAGCAGTCCACTGCAGGACATAGGTCTCCCTGTATGGGAGGTTTTGCCGTAATCTCCACACTTGGCAGGCGGATTGGACATCGCAGTGTTTGGTGGTCTGGTATCACAGGTCAACGCTGCTGCCCGTTCCCTGGTTTCCGTTTTTTAGTCGCCTCTTACGACACCCACGGGAAGTAATGGGGTAGCTCATTCTAGGCCGGAGCCACACGGCGCAATACCATAGAAGTCATCATCATCAGCCATTTGACGCCCACTGCAGGACATAAGCCTCCTTCGTAGTTTTCATAACCATGAGGGGTCTTGCCATAATCGCCACGCTTGGCAGGCGGGTTGGCGATCGCAGAATACGGTTGGAATCTCAGGAAGACGCTGCTGCCCGTCTCCTGGTAATTGATTTCCTTAGTCGCTTCCTACGACAATGGAGTGACGCTATTCTTAATCCGGCGCCACACGGATACCATAGAAGTATTACGGGTTAAAGTATGAAATTGCCGTTTTATTGCAATAGGTTCTTTGAATTGACATAGAATCTTCATGGTTTGAGGTTTTCGAATGAAACTTTTTTCAAATGGTTTCTATGATGTTCTTTTTTTAAAAAATGTGAAACATTTGAATATCGAATATTGAATATCAACAAGGCAACACAAGTTTCAACACGCGTTTCTTTCTGCAGATCAGTCAAATCATGAGGCACCCATTTTTCGTATTTTTTTATTTTATTGATTTGACGCAAGTGAGTCAATATTGTGGGTAAGGTAACGTTAAACCATGCCGCTAATTCCTGGGTAGTTTGACTAGGGTCGGCTTCCACTATCTCTCTTAATTCATCGTTGTTCACCTGTGTGGGCGGTCTTCCTCGTGGCTCGTTCTTTAAGTCGAAATTTCCATCACGAAAGCGTTTAAACCAAAATCGCACGGTGCGTTCATTAGTAGACCCCTCTCCAAACGCAGCATTGATATTGCGGGCTGTTTCTGCCGCGTTAGTTCCGCGTCGGAACTCGTATTCAAAAATCACTCGAATTTTCGCAGTATCCATATTTCTTGTCTAAATTGAATATGTAACAAAAACAATTGAAAGTCGATATTCAAATGTTTCACATTTTTTAAAAAAAGAACATCATAGAAACCATTTGAAAAAAGTTTCATTCGAAAACCTCAAACCATGAAGATTCTATGTCAATTCAAAGAACCTTTTGCAATAAAACGGCAATTTCATACTTTAACCCCTATTATTTCTTTCTATTCTACAAAATTCACACTCAAAAACGGCCCCAATCCTCTCGCTTAGTCATTAAATGAGCGCAAAATGTGCTGCAGAGCAAATCACTCTGTGATTAGTTCATTCTGCACACCATGCGTGACGTGAAAGTTGATTGGGCGATAGAAAGGTGACAGCGTAACCTATGGTTGGTTTTATACAAAAGCGTCAAACCATTGACTTCATTGATGTTTAATCCGTCGAATTGCGGTCTGACGGTGGCAGGTGCATAGATATTTCACCGGTAAAACTGAACTCGCTCCGATTGGTGATACAGTTGACAAGCCCCGCCCGCCATCCCTCAATTGAACGTGAGGTATTTTTTTTGCGCTAGTCAGACATAGGTATATGTTTTTAATTATCACTACCTCGGTCCCCTTGAGCGATAGCACGGCGACCGTTCCGCTGGCGACGAAGTACATGCAGTCGGCCACGTCGCCGGCGCGCACCACCAGGTCGCTCCGCAAGTACACCTCGGGCCGCAGGCAGCCCAGCACGGAGCCCACCAGGCTGGCTGGCAGGCCCCGGAACAGCTCCACCTTCTCCAACAACTTGTGGCAGGTGTGGAGGCTGATTTCGTGCCGGAGTTGTTCTGGGGAGTAGAAAATTGTACAGATATATTTAATTTCAAAGGTTCTCGAGTGGAGAACACGAACTGGCAAGCCAGCGTAGGATGCCCGATGCTGGACCGTCGATCTGAGGCATATTGCTGGCAGTGGCTGGATGAGGATGGCCGAGGACAGAAGGAAGTGGCGTGCCTTTGGGGAGGCCTAGGTCCAGCTTTGAACTTCAGGCTGATTGATTGATTTTATTTCATTTACCTTTGGTTTGCCATGACAAAAATCGTTAAATTAAGCAATACTGTGTCAGAGGTGGACTAGCAGTCTTACTGACTACCTAGGCGACAACTACTTGTCGAATATCGTGGATGGTTAATATCCTCAGGAGGATTGTGTTATTCTGCGATTAGCCGCGCCTAATGTCTGACGAGTTCATATAAGGTAACCTATAACCTTCAACTTCGCCGCTCGGGTTTCCTCACGATGTTTTCTCTACCCGTAGCGAGTGGTTTACAAAAAGTATCAACTGTTATAAGTACAAAGTCAAGCCAAGTCCTAGGTATATTGACTTTGATCCAGTGAGTACATACCTACCTACTTTAACTAAGTACAAAGTTTAAACGGTATTTTACAAGCTAATTAGGGTAGCGGTGGTAGCGGAGCGGTAGAACCACAGAACAGAGAAAATAAGTCAGTAGAACGCCGGCTTCTCATTCGGGAGGTCCTGGGTTCGAATCCCGGCATGTTCCAATGACTTTGTTTTCTAATTTAAGTTACGTACATTTGTGAAGTTATGGTAGCAATACCAGTCGCTAACTGTGAAGGAAAACATCCTGAGGAAACCCCGGTATCTGAGGTATTTACATACCTACCTCAGCACTTCCTACGTACAATGGCCCAACTATGGAAACCTCCAGTCGAACTAGAACTAGAAGCTAGAGTTAAGGTAGGTTAGGTTAGGTTAGCTGGTAAGTGCGGAAATCTCCAGTCGAACTAGAACTAGCAGCTAGTTAGGGTAGGTTAGCCTACATACTAACATTAATCGTCTAGATAGGTACCTAAGCAGGTAAAAGAAGATTAATAACCAGAAAGACACTCCAGGGCCTCGTCTTCCTTGAAGTACTTCTGCAGGTAGCGGTAGTGATACAGCTGGGTGACGCGCTGCTTCAGCGGCGCCGGGAACTGCTTGTGCCGCAGGTACTTCTGTAGGTTCAAGTTAATGATAATAACGGCCACACTTCAAATAGAAAAACCCTTGGAAGTAGGTATTTCTTCCTACAAAATTCACTCCCAAAAAGGCCCCTGCCCTCTCGATTAGTCTGTACCTACCAATGAAATGAGCGCAAGATGTGCTGTAGAGTAAACCACTCTGTGATTGGTTCATTCTGTGCGCCATGCGTGGCGACGCGAATGTTGATTGGGCGATAGTAAATAAATATATAGTAGGTACTTTCTATAAGCAGCCTATATACGTCCCACTGTAGGGCACAGGCCTTCTCTCAGAGAGAGTATGGGCTTAATCACCACGCGTGCCCACCGCGGATTGGCGATTTCAAGCGTTAAACACACAGTACATAATATTTACGAAATATTTTTTCGGGGTTCTATCGCCCAATCATCTGTAATCTCGGAAAAATGATGGCCCGAGTGGAGTTTTCGAAGGCAGATCACATCATTTTATATTGACATTTAACAAACAAAATTTAAATTCTGCATACATACCTACATAAACTCACGCCTGTATCCCAAACCAGGGCCTGCCACTTGCCACGAACCTGAGAGATCACTTTCGCTTCCTCAACATTCATTAGTCGTTGCATGCACGCACGCCGGTTTCGGGTATTTTTTATCTTGCCTTTTGGTAATACATCCCCTATTTGGTCGAAATATGTCCGCCTGGGACGTCCCTTACCGGCCCTTCCACCCACATTCGCTCGATATATTTTATATATTTTGTTTCGTCAATGTTTCTATTATATTGCTGACCCACGTAATCATTGAAAATGAGACACTATCTGGTCCTGGGGCTGTATCCTTAGTTTTTACACAATTTTCTAGTCCATGAAGCGAAATGGGCGTCGATAAAATAGATTTCTCCGGTGTCATTTGAGGCATATCCCCTGATACATACCTAGTCTGGCGTCAAGTCTTGGAGTTGGAGCATATTTAGGGCCTTTTCTTGGCCTATTCTATGTTTAGGAGTATGATACCCCTTCAGCCATCTCATTCGTCGCCACATTTCGCTGGATGAAACTGTACTATCTATAGAGCTACAGAAGTCTTGCCATGCTTTATTTTTTGCATTTCTGATTAATTTTTGGGCGTTAGAGATCTTTTGTTTTAATATAGCTAGATTATCTGGAGTTGGGTTTTTCCTCAAGTTGGTCAAAGCTAACCTACGCTCAGTAACTCCACGTGACAAATCCTGATTCCAGTACGGTTTTGGCTTAAACTTGTCCAGACGTCGTGGGTTATCGCAAATTTTTATCGTTGGAATAGAGTTGTCAGCCACATTGCTTATTACACTACAAATTTATCATAATCTGTTTGTATATTATTAGTCGGTGCATGTCGGTGTCATTTCAGCAAACAAACCCTCCAAAAGGTCTCGATATTTGGCCCAGTCTGCCTTTTTAAAGTTTCTTTTACCTTTATAGCTATGGTCATTTAAAACCTCAGAACTTAGTTTAACTATGAGATGGTCACCACCCAAAGACTCATTAATGGTTTTCCAACTGAATTTAACAGCTATGTCTGCTGTGGCAATAGATAAATCCGGCGCTGTTTGCTGAAGGATTCCACCGACCACTTTAACTCGTGTTGGAGATCCATCATTAAGAGTAACTAGGTTGTGATCAGTTATGCTATCCAAGAGTGCAGTTTCTTTGGCTTCAGTCTTGCTAGACCAATTTGAGTAGTGGCAAATAAGATCTCCAATAAAAATACTAGTCAAGAAATCTTCAAAAGTATCCCAATCATTTTGCAGCATGCGTACACTAGGTGGAGAATATATACCAATGACATAGTCTAAAACGTCACAATTCAATATCTTTAAACACAATAAATCAACCCCAGGAAAAGCAGCATTTACCTGAACAACTTCAGCTCTTACACTTTGGTGTACCAAAATGTCCCATCTATCTTTTCGATACACATTATATTCACTAACACTTAAATTACTATCCGGTTCTAACCAGGACTCAGTTACCACGGCAATATGCACTTTCAAAGTTTGTTCGTGTGTCCATATCTCCAGCATTTTGAACATTGGGTTACGGGAAATATGTACCTGTCTACCTTGACTCGAGAGCCAAATACGTAAATACTTTTGGGTAAAAATGGGCCCTTGAATCCAATTCTCACCACCTCACTGTCTTCCCATTTAATGGAATCAAAGATCCTCCTTTTTAACCTCTTGATCGATTCTATGGGCACTTCTGGACTGTCCAAGTCCTGGAGTAGCTCATCCTCGGTGACGCTGATCTCTATGTCTTTTATTGTTTCGTAGAAAATGTTAACTTCTTGAGTTTTATGACATTTCATGCCCATTTCTACTAACTTCTTGTTTTGCAAGATACTCTCCATACTTTTCTCATCTTTAAATTGGATAATAGCTCTGTATGCATTCATGTACCTTACTCTCATAACATTTATTATGTTCTCAGACTTAAACAGTCTTGCCATACCTATTTGTTCAGGCAGGGCTTCTTTGCAGGTGATGGTCACTTCAAAATTAATTTCTTTTTCTTGTTGTTCATTTTCACTTTTTGATTGTAACTTTTTCTTCCTTTTGCCTGTGTCCATCCCTCCTCCGCACTTTCCGTAGATCTGACTCTCTTCGTATTACGACTTCCTCCTGCCTTCTCCATTAACACTCTCTCCATCGAATATCGCTGTAATAAGTCCTCATTTAAATAGTCTTCACCACACTCAAGAATAGTAGATACCTATCCATTGTCTCGTCACTTTGCGTCTCCATTACGTAGGTAGTAATCGGATCGTAGGCATAGCCTCGACGCTCATGTGCACAAAAAATGAAGGTAAGTCGAAAACAGTACGCGGCGGGATATGGAACTGCCTCCACTGACGAACAACACTCGACTGTCGTACAATTTTATTTTATTTTTATTTTATTTTATTGAGTCTACAAAACAGAATACAGTCGATTGTTATACAAAATAAACTTAGAAATAAACTATTTGTGTTCTGGACTGTAGTCCAAGGTATGTAAACATAGAAGTTTGCCAAAATGGAAGTGGGATATGCAGTACTTAATCTAAAACATTAAGCCTAAATTGAACATAAAGTAGATAGGTAATTTAGAACTGAAGCAGCTTTAATTATTTAATTAATGGGTAAAGCGTTGGACGAAGACGGGTTAGATATTATAAAACTAATAATTTTGATGAATTTTGAAGGCCTTGGTTCAAATCTGTCAATACCAGAAAATTCGGCGAACAGGTTGTTATATAGACGACACATTCTAGAAATAGGGTTGTAATACGAGGTGTTGTTCTTGTACACGCGCAGGTGAAATGGTCTGTATTTACGGGTTCTAAAATAACAATTGATGTTGAGGAGACTAACCAAGAAGGGAGAATCTATCTTAGAATGTAGGATCTTGTGAAGTATTTTGAGATCAAGAATTTTTCTGTGATTTTCCAAGGAAACAAGGTTAAATTTTCTCAAGCGTTGTTCATAATTTAATAACGTGCGTCCCATACCATGCCGATACGATAATATTTTTAGCATTTTGTTTTGAATACTGCTCAGAACTTTAGTGTTCTGAGGAATACTGTCAATGTTGTTGATGTGAACCGCATAAAAGGGGGACCATATTTGGCATCCATATTCAAGCACACTTCTTATAAGAGTCTGGAAGAGATAAATGAGACTCCGAGACTTTTTGAAACCTGTTGTATTCCGAATTAAAAAGCCAAGTAGTTGACGAGATCTCTTGGTTATATGCTCATAATGCTGTCGAAACGAAAGTTAAACGATAGTAGGTACACCGAGGTCCTTAGCGACAGTCTTTCGGTCCAGGGGGACGCCATCCAACGTATAGCTGTATAAAATTTTATTAACGCGTTTTTTTGTAAACGAGATAACAATACTTCTAATTTAAATTCTTCACCTTGAAATTTAAAATTGCTGAGCTGCTAGATAACATGATACGCTTGAACCTACCCGACCGTACCCGTACCGACCAGAGTTTGCCACTTGCCTAAAAAATTTGTTTCGTTAGATTCTACGTAAGATAGATTTTCTATTTCACTACTTGAGTTTAACGGTATTTTTTATAAAATCACGATTCCACTAAAACATTCCTCAAATGCAGTTTAATTATTCTGTGGTAAAAGGAAAGACTGCATTTGTTTAAGAGTGTTTTAAGGAATTGTATTTTTGTAAACAAAACTATAAATATAGCTACTTATATCCTATCACCAAGACCTTACCTCGACCTGATCCATCAGCTCATAGTATTTGATCGTTGAATTGTATTTGGCCATATGGATCTTTAGTATAAATACTGAAATAAAATAAATTTTCTGTAGAATACAGAATTTCAACCAATCTAGTTATCTCATCATCATCAGCCATTCGACGCCCACTGCAGGACACAGGCCTCCATCATGGTTTTCCTAAACACGAAGGGTTTTGCCATAATCGCCACGCTTGGCAGGCGGGTTGGTTGGCGAATGGCGATCGCAGTATGCGGTTGGAATCTCAGAAAGACGCTGCTGCCCGTCTCCTGGTAAAGTATTTCCTTAGTCGCCTTTACGATATTCACGGAAGGAAATGGAGTGACGCTATTCTTAATCCGGCGCCACACGGAACAAAATTTTAAAAACTAAATCTAGTTTACCTACTCACATCAAAATTAATAAGGTAGCAAAATTTTTATTTCCTTAGTAGCTATACTTTGCTTAACGAACCTAAATACCTACGTATATATCGATTTGAATAGGTACCCAGTGATCGTTAAATATTCGTAGGTAGTGAATACCTACCTAAAAGTTGAAGGTAAGAGTAAATTATAATTCAAATAAACAGAAATTCAATGTAAAAATCTTATATTTTATTCGAAACGCCGAAAACGCTATTTGCAAAGAGCTCTATTTTTGAATCACTCGTATGAAATTGTATCGTCGAATGCGACTTAAGTCACACTCGTCTTCTAAGTCGCATGATGTCGTTTTTCCGTATTTTTGAATCGTTCGCCTGAAGTGTTGCCAGTACAATTTGAAGTATTGTATTTTATCCATTCCACGCAGAAATTAAAAAAACCGAAAACTACCGTAACAGAAACGGAACGTAAAACACTGTTTTATTGGCTGTTTAAATAAAAAATCTTTGTCTTTTGATACAAACAAAACACTACTACTGTCATTTTGGTTTGTGTTCTAACGAAATGTCGAAATCGTTTTTTGACAATTTTATTAATCTACCGATCGCCATGCGAGACGAGTGGTAAGGACCATTCGTTGCAGTTCGAGTGATTAAAAAATACGGAATTTCAGATGTCAAACGAAAATCAGTAGAAATCGAGCGCTCGACGCGATACGAGTGATTCAAAAATAGAGCTCGTGACGTGACGTCACTCAATCGGTACAAAATAAAAAATCGAATCGCCATGGTTATTACCTACGCGGTTATGCGGTTACGCCCCAGCCTTAGGAGTGTGTTTGCAAACTATGTGACGTTATGGCAGACTAGGACATCATGGCTGACAGCGTTTTTATTTGTTCATGAAAAGTTGGTCCAAAATTTGAGTTTCTTAGTTTTCTAAGCTATTCAATATTTAATTCATGGTCTAAAGAACAATGAACAACTTAAGACTTACTTATTTTAAAATAAAATATGCCAATTTCCGATCAAAGATACTGATTGCACAGCAAAATGCTTACCTGATTGTTACTAGCACAAACCTTGAGCGTAGATCATAAATCCAGCAGACATAATTATATAAATTGCGTTGAATACGATCTCGATTGGCTCCCAAATAAAGGCCGACGAAAACCCTGTTCCTGAAATTAAACAACCACATCTTTGAACAACAACTTTCAGTGCTGGTCTGCATCTGAGAAATATTAAAACTCTCCGTCGAGCCTCAATACAGGCCATGAGCCTCAAGTAAGAGTTAGTGTTAGGTAATTGAATCAAGTGAATATTTCATTTAAAAAGTAAGATAATAACAAAAGTTTTAGTAAAAGACACATGTCGTACCTAAATGAAAATTTTAAATGTCCAGAAATTGCGCATTTTTGCGCAAAATATATAGGTACCGTCATTTACGAGTATTTACGCTCCGATTTCTGGATGGTTTGAAGCTGCGGTTATGCAATTAGTAATTAAAAATGGCATCTATTTAGACGTAAATAAAAAAAATAGCTGAGAAATCTTGTTTAAAAAATGCGCGAACAATAAGTAATGACCCGCGGACCCACGGCACGCATGCCCCGCTCTGGATGATTAATAATTATAATGGTTTTAAATCACAGAACAGAGAAAATAAAATGGATTCTAGTTTGTGTCGGGCTATTTTTGAAAAGAGCGTTTAAAAAAAAAACAAATAGCGTATTTGATACCTAGCTATTGTCAGGCACGTTCATTTTAATGTTGAAATTAATGTTGTTTACCTACATTTTTGCGTAAGGTGCACTAAGGTGCCTACCTAAAACAAAATAAGGTCGGTAACGATATCTTCTGGGGTTCAAATTGTATGCGATAGGGTTCTAATTTATAGAAAATTTCAATCATTCGTTTTGTAACGTTTCTACGTTACTTACCCATTAAAGTCGAAGTTGTAATGAACAAAGCTCGTCTGTAGCGCTGTTCGATGGAGAAATTCTGTAGTAGGACTGTATTTAAGTTTACTTCCAGGAATATGTTATGACCCGACGCCGGTTTCCCAGTCCCTTCAAAAAAAAAGAAAAAGAAAAATGGTGTTTATTGCCAGATATAAAACAACATAAGAAGATTAAAACTAATGTGTACATCTAGGTATACCCCTAAGAGTATGTAAGGTATACCTACGTGAAATAAAGTAACATACACTTCAACAAGCATAATGTCATACACTTTACAACGGGTAGGTAGGTAGGTAATTGATGAATACACATTCGCTAGTGTAATGCGGTCCCTCAAGGAGCAATTTCCATAATAATTATAAACGTAGTTTGCTTTTCTTTACAAATGACATCTGGATCCCAACGTTTGCCAATACGTTTAGAGGATACCAATTTTATGTAGAGACTTAGTGGAGATCTACCTAAAATTCAATAATCGTGCTTAGCAATGGAAATCTAGGGGCACGGCAGTGATGTAACCACAGATTGCGTACCTCTGAGAAGTGCTTTAGAGCAATCTTGTTTTTATAAATAAAGGTCGCGGGTATAAAATTACATTACATGGTCACACACAATAACAGTCGGCCTTTGGTACGGTGTACCAAATAAATAAACCAAATAAAAAAAAAACCGGCCAAGTGCGTGTCGGGCCATGCGCAATGTAGGGTTCCGTAGAAAGAGGATTTTTTTTCTGCTTTACAGTAAGAAGTAACAAATTCATCGAAGTCATTTTCAATGGATGGAAGTAGTAAAGCCTATTCAGCCGTGATACTTTTCCTTTTAAGTTCATTATATGTGCCACTACCCTGAATTTTTTCACGTTTCTACCATCAGCCGTTTAGCCAGGAGAGTGGGGGGGGGGGATACCCTACTCGGACAAAAAATTGCGCTTTAATGCTTAGTATTTCGCAAACGGAACCCTAAATTAAAAAAATGTTCTTGGGTGTAGACCCACAATATTTTTCTACGACCAATCCAATGATACCCCACATGATGGGGTAGACGAGAAAAAAATCATCCCCACTTTTCAGGTTAGGGGTGGCATAGTAAAAAAAAAATTCCAACATTTTATTCTTTAACTTTGTCGGCGTGATAAATATGTATACACACACCAAATTACAGCTTTCTAGTACCACCGGTCTGCGCTAGGCCGCGGACGGACAGACAGACAGGCGACAGACGGACATGGCGAACTATAAGGGTTCCTTGTCGGACCACGGAACCCTAAAAAAGCGTATTATAATTAATTGTGTGTAGTGTTCGTGTCTTGTTTGTGTACCTTTTGTTTACTTTGTGTTTCTGTGACAATTTATATAAACATCCTCTTTCTTTCTTTCTTTTAGAGACATTGTTGTTTGTTAATCCTCTGTAACCAGACTGTTACGGCCCTATTTATAAAAACAGGAATCCTCTAAAGCACTTCTAAGAGACAGTCTATTTAATCTGTGGTTACGACTTTTCCTTCTAAAATCTCCACCAGAGACAATTTTAATCGGCGTTTTAAGGAATCGTGTTTTTTATGAATAAATATTTGTAAATAGCATTTAACTAAAATTCTTCACACAAAAGTCGATTTACATGGCGACATAAGTAACATTTAAAAAGTGGTGCAAGTCGGCCTTAGAGTTCGAGAAACCGTGGGTAGGTGACTCACAGTAGGACTTGACGACGGGCGCGAGGTACACGAAGCAGCAGAAGAGGTGCATCGTCAGGAAAAAGAACACGGTGTGGCGCACCAGACCGCAGTTCAGGTCAGATCTGAAGAACAGCTGGCAATTGGCCAGCGATCATTTGCATTAGTAAATACCTACTATTTGGTATTAAGCCCGCCAATTGTACAATTTTTTGTGGTACAATACAGAATTTAATAATAGTTAATAATAATAAATTACCTACTAGTGATTGTCTGGAGTAAATTACTTTTACTAATAAGGCCACCAACTGTACTGAACTTTACTATTTTTCGGGTTCCGTACCCAAAGGGTAAGGGACCCTATTACTAAAACTCCCGCTGTCCGTCCGTCCGTCCGTCCCTCTGTCACCATCAGAGCTGGATTTAGAGGTCTGGAGGCCCTAGGGCAACGAAGGAGCGGAGGCCCCTAATTATTCCCAAATAAAAAATACGAAACAAAAACTACAATGAATAAGTACGACAAATGTTTTTTTTTTTTGACAAAAAAAAAACAGATGTTATAAGTACTCATAAAAGATTGGCGTTTAATGATAGTACATATTAGCCTTTTGTGGGGGCCCTTCCTTGTGGAGGCCCCAGGGCAGTAGCCCCGCCTGCCCTCCCCTAAATCCGGCCCCGGTCACCATCTCATGAACCGTTGAAATTTTCACAGATGATAAATTTTTGTTACCGCTATAACAACAAATACTAAAAATAGAATAAAATATATATTTGAGGGGGGCTCCCATACAACAAACGTGATTTTTTGCGGTTATTTGCTCGATATTATTAACGGCAACAGGTAGACGCTTGAAAAATTCAAATGTTGTTAGATAATGAATGGTACGGAACCCTTCGTGTGCGAGTCCAACTCGCACTTGGCCGGTTTTTCTAATTAGTGTGCTTTTATGATAAACCAGATTACGAGCTCGTGGAGCCTTGCAAAGCTTTAGGTAAATGTAATTATTATTATTATTCTCTTTATTTATTTTCATGACTTAGAATAGGTTTATAAAAGTAAAAAAATATAAAAAAATACAAAATATATTTTATAAACCTATCCTAGTTGGCCACCGGTAACGGAGCTAGGCTCAAGCTACCGGTAGTTATTATTATTATTATTATTATTATTATTATTATTATTATACTTTATTGCACACAAGACTTTTAACAGGACATTACATAAGAAATTACATGTACAAAGGCGGTGTACAATAAAGAGTTATAATTATGTAGTCAGATTCTGCATATATTTTAATAATCAGGTTCCCGGGACACAGTTTCAGATAGGAACCGTAGGGGAGCCACTGTTAATTTCTGAGAGAATTTGCTTTCTTCATTGTTTAATCACACTAGCGCTTTGCGAGCGATTTGAAAGCGAGGCGATTGCGCAGCGAACTCGCCGCGATTACGCAGCGATTGCGTTTTGGACACCCAGTACTTAGCAAAATGGATTGATCTGACGAGGAAACACTACTGCTGCATGGGTAGTACAATGGCACGAGTCACGCGTTTTCTGGTGCTAAAATGTCGGAATTTGACAATGAACGTACTGGAAAGTCGCGACTTGACATTTGAAACTCGCGACTAGCGTCGTCGTAGTACCTAGGCTGGCTTTGTTACTTCGTAATCGCTTGGGAGAGAGCGACTACTGTGTATCCCATAAATAACGGGACGATTTTGAATTTTAGTAATAAATAACTTTGTATCCATTGTATTAACGACGTTTGAACCTCTAAACGATGCTACGTCCGCTTACGTGTGTATCTGTGATAGATATGACACTCAAGTGCGGCTGGGCGGCCTGTCGAAGGCGATTGCACAAAATGGCGTCGACGGTGATAATCGCAGCGTTTTCGTGGCGTTTACGCTGGGTAATCGCGGCGAGCTCGCTGCGCAATCCTATCGCTTTCAAATCGCTCGCAAATCGCTAGTGTGATAGGGTTCTATTCTAAGTATGATCTGTAACACAGTTCTACGGTACTATGAGGCTCACCCCCGGTTCCTCTTACGTCAACAAGATGTCAATCTTCTATTAGCACCGGCCAGTTGTTTTTTTCTGTAAGCACTTTGGCCAACTGATAGATGTTGTAGATTAACAGATTAGTCGTGTACGAGAAACCAGGCTTAAGTGCGGAGATCTCAGGTAACTACAGTATAAATCCATGAAATTCAAAATAGAAATAAAAAGAAAAAAAAAATAGTTTGCCATAAGTAAAGAGTTTTATCTAATCTACAGTTCTACGTTACAGTGACAGAGCGTCAACCTTTACACTCTAATCGGTTGCGATTATACCCTGAAGAAGCTCTTGAGGTCCTTCAAGACGCGGGGCAACCTGGCGACCCTCATCACGGACATCAGGTGGGCGACCAGCGTCCAGCGGCTGCGCTTGCAGCCGCGCCAGATCAGGATGTAGTTCAGGGGCAGGCACGTGATGAGGTCCAGGACCATGTTGGGGAAGTAGTGCCTGAGGAGGAGGCTCCACGAGTTAACCGAGATAGGTACCACCGAAAAATAAGAAATGAATAATTAAAAACTGAGAAATAGATGGATTTTGACATTAAAATGCTGCCAGTAATCGATGCTTCATTAAATATTTTTTTGGCGTTTAAATGCTCAGTACGATCTCTCCCGTAAGTAGTGCCTGGGGTGAAGGCTCCACTAGTTACATTCAGACACAGATCGTTTCGCGAAGTGCGACAACTCCTCGGTCACTCTAAAATGGAGAGTGTCGATGCCTGACCTCTGCGTTATGCTCGTGAACGGGTGCTGTTCGAGTGTCTGGCCGCAGCATTACTGTTTTCGCACGGAATAAGAAAAGTAACTAATTTTTTACTAACAAAGTTATTGATGGTACTCATGGAATGTTATGTAGCAAGTGATGTATTATGTTCAATATGATTTTTTGATTAATAAAAACACGATTCCTTAAAACGCCGATCAAAATAGTCTGTGGTGGAGATTTTACAAGGAAAAATAACAGATTAAATAAACTGCCTCTTAGGAGTGCTTTTAGAGGAATCGTGTTTTTGAGGTTCCGTACTCGAAGGGTGCCAAACGGGACCCTATTACTAAGACTTCACTTTCCGTCTGTCTGTCGATGATGTATTTCTGTTGCAACAACAAATACTAAAAACAGAATAAAATAAATATTAAAGGGGGGTCCCCATACAACAAACGTGGTCTAAAGACAGCGCTCGCCATCTAGCGGCCATCTATGTAACCTTCACAGCGCCAATGTCATGTCGTAAAATGTCAATGTTAAACACTTTTTGTTGGTTTCCATAGATAAATTGGGTAGGCTATAGGTAAATTCGATCTTTGTCTAATGTTGTATAGATAATGGTACGGAACCCTTCGTGCGCGTGTCTGACTCGCACTTGACCGGTTTTTATAAATAATGCCGTTAGTTACCGTTTTATCACCGCCTTTTTCTCCATTAAAAATCGACCCAAAGTTACATTACTTCACATCGTATATTAATATTCAACAAACAGAATGTCATCCTTTACGTTGAACTACATTTCTGAATTCCTGGGCTTGATAGGGGAACGGGGGCGCATATTACGCATCGTAATTACAATGCAGGGGGCTAATTACGCGCACCAAATCCTGTCGGAATCCGGACGTTTGTGATACTAATTATAGTACGGAATTTGAAAGTTAGACGATTGGAGCGCGTAATGTACTAAGGGCAGGGCATTAGTTGTGGTCATTTCAGAAGGTTGGTGGACTAAAATGTGGTCAATATTTAGAATATTCGCGGTCAAGGTTCACCAATAAATAAACCAGTCTATAGTCGTGACGGTCGTTTCATCGGTAGTTACATAATAAACTAGCTACTTTTAAAACGCAATTTTACCACGCGATCCTCCGTCTATTCATGACAGCCTGCTTCCCTTCCTTCTCGAAGTATCCGGCGTTGAAGCGCATCACTATATCGAGCATGCAAACAAGGTTGAGTGCCAGCAGCACCGCGTCCGCTAGACACATCTGGCCATCGGGCGCCAGGATGTAGCACAGACGAAACGAGGAGGTCACTATCTGGGCTATGTTTATGACTATCATGAATGTCATCCAGTAAAGGCTGAAACGGGAGGTTGTAAACGTACTTTAAAATACGCAATTCCTGAAAACACGAACTCATGTGTGACTTTAAAAAATATTAATTTTTTTAATTTTTCATTTGTTTTTAACATTTTTCTGCTGTATGGTGGCGCAGGATGCAGGCCGCTTCCAACCGGTCTTTTTGGAAAACCATGGACTTCTTGTGGGTGAATAATGATGATGATGATGGTGGCGCTGCCTTATAGGTACTTATTTGTGGACGCATTTACTTGGAGGATAATTATGGTATGTAACAATAAAGTTCTGTCTGGTGCCCATCCCAGGCTGTTGGGTTACATACCTACATGCTTCAGGATTCGGTTCAATAGGCCATATTTCTTTAAGTTGCAAGGCCATCCCAGCAGTCTCATTTTTACGATCTTAGTACGCTCGGACAGAGTGAGTAAATAAATAAAAACTGTAGTCCAATCGGATGGTAGTGTAGACACATCTTAGTGAAATCACATTTTTGCTTCACTCGAGCCAAGTGACCAACTGCTACGATGAATAGAAGCGGTATCAAGTAGGTATGTTTATCGTCGAACTTCAACAATAGAAGTATAAAAATAAAAGAGATATTTATAGTACTTTGGTGAAGGAAATGGAAATCACACATATCTTCTTCTTCTGCTCCACTTTTTCTTACGAAACGCAGAAGTTCGGACTATATTGGCGCAATTTTGTTTTCTCCTTTCCATCTTAGCCAACGAGTAGAGCACAGTCCGAGTGCTAAAAAATGGCTGTCTTCACCAAAGTGTACTAAGATCACCGGCGTACACGATACGAGTAGCATCTTATCAGCTAAAATATGTCACTCGGTCCAAGTGTACTCGGTCCACGCGGAACTCTAGTTCCGCAAATGCGAATACCAAACCGCTGCCACGTAGAAAACCCAACTTACTTGAACAAGCTGATCGGATGGATCAAGTACTTGCTGCCCGCCATAATCTGCTTCTGCCGCTCCGCTACCACGGCGGGGTAGCTCTTGAAGTACTCGGCCGTCAGAGGGTGGTGGAAGGACGCTAGAGTGAGCTTGCGCAGGCGCCGGCAGAACAAGTACCACCGGCCTGGGTTGGCCTTCGTTGGCAACATGCTGTGCGAGCCTTGGGGAGTTAGCATAACATAAACTCATGCAGATACAGATTCTGGAAGAGTAGGCAGAGACCAGGGTCTGCCACTTGCCACGATTCTGACAGATCTCTTTCACTTCATATTACTCGTTTGCAAATACGCACGCCGGTTTCGGGTACTTTTTATCTACCCCTTTGCTGATACACCCTCTATTTAGTCGTATGCCCACCTGGGACGTCCCTTACCGGCCCTTCCACCCACATTCGCTCGATATTTGTTTCGTCAATTCTGGGTCAAGTGGGAGGAAATTGAAGTTATCATGCTTATTAATATTATAAACGCGAAAGTTTGTATGTATCGGCTGAACGGATCCGGATGAAATTTTGCGCAGAGATAGATTATAGTCTGGATTAGCACATAGGCTATTTTTTATCCCGGAAAAATACACATCAAAATTACCACGCGAACGAAGTCGCGGGCAACAGCTAGTTCATAATAACGTAACGATACCGAGGGGTAGATGGGGTACAAATTGTATATGTCCTTAGCATGGTGAAATTCGAGATCCTGAGAGTAAAATAGAGGGAACAGGTGAGTGTTAATTCAAACGGGCATTCACAGGAGAGTTGGTGGGTGAGAGAGTTTGGGCAAGGCCTCGATTCAGATAGTGCATTAGTTAGGGCATGCACCCGGGTATGCCCGGTTCCACAGAGGTTTCCGCAGAACAGGTTCTGAACAAGAATACCCGGTTCTACCCGGTTATTAAAAAAAAAACAGAATTTTTTTAATATTGCATTTATAGCATTCCAATCAGAAAGCGGAGTCGGGTCGGGAGTCGAGTATTGCACAAATACACGAGCTGGCAGCAGCTCAGAAAAGTGTTCATTTGCAACATGTAAATGAAAAGAGATTATTTTATTTTGTTGTTGAAAGTTTTTAAGTGACTTGTAAGAGAACCAAAGTGTATTATTTTAGTTGCTTTACGGAATCGAGTCTCAGTTTTTCTGAGCTTATCCCGAAATTCAAAGACATTTTTTTTACTATTTAATTATAAATGTATAGTTTCAGACTTTTTATATTACTTCCAAATTTCATAGTTGTAGGTCAACGAAAAGTACCCTATATATTTTGATTCCGTTTAGAGTGTTGAAATAGAGGTTTTTTTTGCGGCATAAACGGCCGTAACTTTTTTAACATTGACTTAGAAGTTTGATTTTTTCACAGCTTCAAGGGGCTGTAGACCTGAGTATATGGTTTTAATTTCAACTCGATACCTCCACGCGTTCCCGAGATAAAGGGTCTTGGCAGACGGACGGACGGACAACAAAGTGATCCTTTAAGGGTTCCGTTATTCCTTTTGATGTACGGACCCCTAAAAATAGTATTTTCTTCGAATTTTATGGTTGTGAAAACCTATTTATGGTTCTGCTTTATAAGACTGATTATTGCATAGTAAGACTTTGTGCCTATTATAGATAAGAAAAAAATATAAAGAACGTAATTTTATCCTCATTGTAAAAAATACTTTAGTCTGATTTGTTTAAGATAATGATGTATTTTCAGAGTTCTTTTTTATTTCTGTTCATAATTATAACGGTTCCGACTGCTCCCAGAACCGGGTATAAAAAATCGTAAGACCGTAACCGGTTCTGTATGCTCTAATTGGTCACGTGACGAGTTTTTTCAAACCATTTTGCGCCTATAAGGTTTGATACGTGTACAAGCGCGCGTAGACTTGAAGCGGTAATGGAATGAAACGTTCATGCAGTAGTAATTGTACTACAATGCTTAAACAGAATCTAAGGCCTGGGAGACGCTGCTCCGGTAGCCGGAGGTGATTTTCGTTAGCCGGTGCTCAATCAATTCTTGGTATGTGGCTTCCCTAAGGATTGTCAATGGGTGGGTGAGCACTTCTTTGGTACAACGTAATGTCTCGGGTGGACGGTCTTTACCATTCTTACCTAGGTTTAAGCTGCATTGGTGTTTCTTGAGCAACATTTTCGGATCGGAACAAGCACAGGGAACAAGATTTACGCGCAAAAAATATTCTTCAATACAATACAGTTTGACGACTCACTGACAGAAATTGTCTTCTATAAAAAGGTTCTTCTGCCATCTTCAGTTTAATGAAAAATTTATATTTCCCTAATCTGAGGTCTATTCTATGGCATAGACATTTTTTTTCTACGGACTTTCCTCAGAGAGTTCCATAAAGTATGTTCTGCAGGCTAGTTTACACGTGTCAAGTCTTTAAGTAGTTAACTCAATTTTAACTTATTTTTAAGCTACATACCTAATGCACGTCAACAATTTAGCGTGCAATTTAACAAGTATATTAAGTAGAACTTTTCTATTTTTCGAGTAAGTTGGTGGGCGTGGCCAGTCACTTGAGACGTTTGGATAGGCTAGTTAATTATTAGTTAAATGCACAAGCTTGGCAGTGTGCAAGTGTGTGTTTCTTGTGTTTAAATATATTTATTAAATCGAAAATGAATTCTAGCTTCCCGGACTATTTCATCCTTTACTTCCTCTAAAACCTCACTTATCACGAATTTTAGTATAGAATTACAGATTTGAATTCGCTGTTGGTCGTCCATCTTGGAGGAATTAAAGAGCTTAGCTAGTCATTAAGCACCGAATAGGTGCCGCTACTTTTCTTTTTAATAAATTCAACAATAAACTTTAAGTCTGTAAATCCATATTTATTCGACACGTTAGACATTAAACATTTTGGTAAGAACAAAAACTACATAACTCAACTGAAAGACCAAAACTAAATTAAAAAACTGACAATTGTAAAAAGACATTTGTCTATAATAAGGAAAACTAAACAATGAAAAGGTCTATCGCCAACACTAGTATTTAAGAGAATTATGGCGTATAAACACTTTTAACAACTTAATACGTGTAACCCAGCCTTTATGGTTGATTTACACGTATTGTAATTAACTACAGTTTAACAAAATTTTACTCTCTCCCTGAGAGAAGGCCTGTGCCCTACAGTGGGACGTATATAGGCTGCTTATGCTAACAAAATTTTAAGTAACTTAATGAATGTACATAATTAATCTACCATAAAAGTCACTTAAAATTTAGTTAATTACTTAACTACTTAATACGTGTAAATCAGCCATTAGGGCTTAATAAATAAAAAGTCGTAAGAATCTGAGGGAAAGGCCAAATTATAGTTAACCATTGATTTATTACAAAAAATACGATATATCGACATGATCACAGAATGCAAAATGGTCTTATGATACTAATACTTTGCAATAATATACAAGATTGACTACACTAGTTCCCGTGGGAACGTCAGTACTGCCGCGCTGTAAAGGGTCTGTTCACGAAGTCCGAGCTGAAGGGGGTCGCGTTGAACCCGAAGTTGTTTTTGTGGTTCGCGGTGGACTCCTGTAATAATAAGTAATTTTATCCATAAACATGATACGATAACACTCAGCGTGTATTTAGCTTTAATTTATTTGTTTATAACTGTGTACATGATTTAGCAATAAATAATATGAATATGAATTCAGTAGAAAAAATATACGACAAGATGTAGGGCCTCTGCTTCCTGTATAATAAGGAATCTTACTGCCTGGACATCAACCATCAACTACTTATATTGCGATTCGTGGAATCACGACTTGAAGCCTGGTGACCCACGTCCACCTACGTCGAAGTATCGAATCTGAGAACTTGCAAAAAAATATTTCGATCTCATTAATGTGTAAGAGATTTTTATCATACAAACGGGGCGCTGTGAATGACGTCACAAGTGTCTAGTGACGTTTTCAAGCATTTTTATCAATATTGTAGTGTCTCGTGAAATAATGTTTTGTCCACGTCTTTATAAAAGAAACTTTAGATTATATTAGTTTTGTTGCACTAACTCGTGTTGAGGCTTCTAAATAGGTTTTTAATTAAACATTAAGATTTCAATGGAAAAATCAAACTTTATAAGTTCTTTTATGATTCCAGTAACTTTACTTTAACATTTTTTCAGACCGGTTTTTTCAGATTTTTCTACGTCCTTAGTGGTATAAACACAATGCTACTCCATTACAATTATAAGGCAAACTCCCCATTAAAATAGCTTCGCCACTTTGATCCGTTTATAATTCTCAATTTCTGATATTCCATTCCTTGACATAACTTTTAAATTATGTAAACTCCTCAATGTACGGACTCACCGTCTTATCCACATCACCAAATTGGTCCATAGAGTTGGTGTCTTCTGGAGGGAAGTAGTCCCGACGGAACTGCGGTAGGTCCTCGATGCCGATCAGGTCGGAGTTGTCTGACCCGTCCTCGCTGAAACAGGTAAAAGTTAATAATAAATAATAACTTCCACACAATATAAGAACCAGTATTTGAGGCTAAAACGATGAGTTTTCCATCCCATCTATTCGAAAAGGACGACTTGGTTCGTCCGTGTTTTCTATAAGAAACTTATAGCGGGCAGTAATGAGTTTTTAATCCTCTTTATCTCTGATACTATAATACAAAGATTATAAAACTATTATGACAAACATTACGCATAGGTCAAAAAAAAAGTTGTATTACGATACAGGTCTTGTATGGACACCTGTATCATAATATAACTTTTTAATCATAACGATACACCTATACAACCTCCAGCTGGACCAAGAAGGTTGAACCTCTACTTTAAAAAAAAGGTTTCAATGACGCATGAGTTAAGTGTGACGACCCTTCGGATATCACCTTTGTCAGCTCTTCTAGCAAGACACGCGCAGACCAAATTGGGGACAAGCGTCATTGCTGAGTAAGATGTTATTTAGATATAAATAGTTGTTACTTAGACTATTGAGATGATTACTATATTGTTAGATCTAGGAGAAACTCTGTCCGTTCAAGTTAATAAAGTATTTTTTTAACTTTATTCCGTCTCGACTCTTTAATTCATGCGCAATCGATGTTTGCGCCTTGGCGCCAACATTTTACATTTAAAATAACGATTTAGGCGGACAATGTCCCGTTCGCAAAATGTCCCTCCGACAAAAATTGTCCCGTTCTCAAAACGTCCTTGTGTCATATCGTCCCTTTCTCAAAGCGTCCCTTTCTCATAATGTCCTCAAAACGTCTCTTCCTCAAAATGTCCCTAACCCCTAGGGTGAGTTGAGTACCCTTTATTACACAAGATAGCTTTATTTCAGACATCACTAAGATTGTGAGACTAGGTTTATTATTTAGTTTGTATATTTAAAAAAAAGTGAAAACCAGCAATTTTAAGTTTAATTTTGAGTGCTACTTAAGAATTTTTGTTTATGAGTCAAATTTGGGTCTGAGTTTGATAAACGAATTAAATTCTTAATAGTAGTGCTTTACCTAATGGTATCAAAGTTGGGCGCCTTGATCTGGTCGTTCCAGATGGGGTTGGAGCCCTCGGTGGCATGCTTGTTGGTACCGGGCACGGTGATGCCGGCGCGGTTCAGTCCCGAGTCCAGGGAACCGAATTTCGTGGTCGACAGCGCCTCCAGGCGACGGTTTAGCCTGGGAAAGGACAACAATTAAATAAATGCTTCACAGGACACTGATAGGATATAATCAGTTTACTAATGAAATCGTACATAATGAGGTGAAGTTGGACAGCGGATTCCACACTAGACTAGTTTCTGTGGTATTAATCCAGGAAGTGTTTTACAATTTTTACAATTTTGAAAGTCGATTAGTTGATGGCACTGGTTAATAGAATGAGTTTTGTGGGTGTAAAACGTTTGTGGTCTTTGAGTTTAGTGCACGCATTACAACAGATAGGTAGTTTCTCTAGTTTCTCAGTTATACTAACAAGGTTCTCCAGTGGGCAGGCTTATGGGCTAGATTGGATTCTCCCAATATTTTTTTATGCAAGTACTCCATTGCGACAAGAAGCCGCTATAAACACCGCAAGTGAGCAAAAAGTAGCCATTCAGTAGGTATGTCAAGATGGCGGTCCAGTTAAGAGCGGTCCACTTTGTCCTGCTTTACTTGTCCATTGCCTATTGGACAATCCAAGCTACAAATATACTCACGCACCAAGAACGCACTCGTCTTAATGCAGTAGGTGAGCAGTAAGGCGAAACAGACGAGCGCCAAGACAGTTAAGATGGCAGGCAGCCAAATACCGTATAATAATAATTAAAGTCCTTATTTAAGACCAAGCGGCAAGAAACCAGCAATACGCACCGTCTTCTCTTGTCTTGTGAGCAAAAACTAGCTATTCAGTATTTCAAGATGGCGGTCCAGTTAGCCAATCAGAGCTCTCCATTTTGTACTGCTTTACTTGTACATAGCCTATTAGACAGAACGAATATACTCACGCTCTCGTCTTGATGCAGTAGGTGAGCAGTAGGGCGAGACAGACGAGCGCCAGAACAGCTGATATGGCAGCCAGCGTGTACACGGTGAGCCGGACCGAGTCCAGCCCCGGGGCCGGACTCAGGTCCGTCACGAAGTCCTGCAGGATCAGACGCTCTGAGTACAGGGTCACTTGGATCGCGAGGAGCAGTTCTGTGTCACTGCGGAGCCTGTGTGGAATTGAGAGGATATAAGGGTGAATTGACCGTAGGAAGTGGCGTGCCTTGGGGGAGGCCTGTGTCCAGCGGTACGGGCTGATTGATTGAAATGACAAACGCTGACTGTGATGCAAGACGTAAAAATACAAAGGGGAACGCCTTTGAGTCGGATGTGTCTCGGGGTGTTATATAAACTGACATTTTGTTTGTAAATGTTATTCTTGTTACTGTTCGTAAGTAGTTAGTATTCCTAATAACACTAAGAAATTGGTTTACTTTTTATTGTAAGTTATTATTTGTATAAGGAAAAAATTAATTTAGTATCATGAGGCAGAATAAATTTTGATTTACTGGATTATACGAAGCCTAGGTAATAGGACAATTACAAATATTATCCACACACAAAGAGTTCACCTGGTATAAAGTAGGATCCTCTGTGGTATGGTCTGCTATCAAAAACATGGAAATACAACCAGACTGAGGCTACAAATGTACGGCGGTTCCCAATGGAATCTGAATCTGGGGAAAAATGGCCCAATTATGAAACTAAGTGCGGAAATCTCGACTCTAACTAACTATCTACGAGCTATACTCCGGCACTCACTGCTCAATGGTCTCGGCGTCCACTGGCTGGTCGTCTCGGATGAAGTGAGCCTCAGCGCTTGTTACGTATAATGGCCAAATTATGAGAATAAGTGCGGAAATCTCAGGACTAACTAACAATCTAGGAGCTTATACTGTGGCACTCAATGGTCTCGACATCCACTGGCTGGTCGTCCCGGATGAAGTAGGCTTCAGCGCTCCGGTCTAACCAACTATCTAAGAGCTACAGTCCAGCACTCACTGCTCAATAGTCTCGGCGTCCACTGGCTGGTCGTCCCGGATGAAGTAGGCTTCAGCGCTCCGGTCTAACCAACTATCTAAGAGCTACAGTCCGGCACTCACTGCTCAATAGTCTCGGCGTCCACTGGCTGGTCGTCCCGGATGAAGTAGGCTTCAGCGCTCCGGTCTAACCAACTATCTAAGAGCTACAGTCCGGCACTCACTGCTCAATAGTCTCGGCGTCCACTGGCTGGTCGTCCCGGATGAAGTAGGCTTCAGCGCTCCGGTCTAACCAACTATCTAAGAGCTACAGTCCGGCACTCACTGCTCAATAGTCTCGGCGTCCACTGGCTGGTCGTCCCGGATGAAGTGGGCACGAACTTCCGTGACGGAGTCTAGCGCGACGCCGGCGCCGTCGCTGGCCGGCACGATCTGGTCGATGTTGCACGCCATGCTGAAGCCCGCTGAGAACGTTTGCGCTATCTGCTCGGACAACCGATCAATCAGTCTAAGATAAGATAAGATAAATTTATTTGCATAAACATGTGTCAATAATATTACAATAACATGCATTATTAAGTTGTTAAATATAACATTAAATCCTGTACGTTATTTGAAGCTTTGAGTTTGAGATAGGTAATCTCCTTTTCCGTGCCAGTCGACGCCGCTTGAACCCTAATCGTCGCACTTTGCTAGTCTGTGACACTCTACCAACCAGGATGCCTTCCGCGTAGTAATGATTTCAGAACGCGCGACGGCGATCTTGTTTGTCATTGGCATCGAATTTTCCGCTAATGACAGTCGACAAAAAATACAAATATTCTAAAAAGTGTGATATTTTCGTGCTATTGTGTATAAACAACACGACAATTAGTATATAACGGTGTTACCGTTTGTGTTATAAATATTCTGCTTCTACGAACGCAGTTTACAAAAATGCTTGAACCCCTAAAAAAATTTTCAGGTAAAATAATAGAACAGTTATTGAGTGGTTAATATCTAACACGTAAGTATTGCATTACTGATAATGTCAATTGGTGTTTTAAGACCACGTCAACAGTGAGTATCTTACATAATATATCCTACTCTTGTAGATTTTGAGGTTATAATTCCGACAATGAATATCTTTCATTTTGTTGAAACGAAAGTTATGGTGTGGTGTCGGTGCCCTCGCCGATTTTCAGTACCCATTCGATTATCGGTCAAAGGCGTGTAAATGAAGATATTTTAATCTACTGTCAATGTTGGCAAGCAGCGTTGAATAAAATATTTGCAATTTTCAGTTCGATTTTGATTCTTTAGCTTCCCACGCAGTCATGTTGCGTTACAAGAGAAGTTCGTGAGACTTGAGGTTAATGACACCTACTAATCATAATTCCAAAGATGATTGAGGCGGTACTAAAAGAACTAGTCTATGACCGATGGCTGGAAGACGAGAAGTTATCTGAAAGACATCAGTTTTGATAATCTGAACTGGCAAGGTTGTACGCCAGACCTCGCAGGTCTCTGGCAAACAATTACACACCCACGCAGGGTACATGGAGCTACGTACTGTATACAACAATATTGTTTACAGTCAATATCAACCCTCGCAGGGTTATTAATTAAATTAAATACAACTGAGTTGCCATAGAGCTGCCCACCCTCGCAGGGTATATAGAGCTACATACTGTTTAAGAACAATATTATGTGCAGTCAATATCAACCCCCGCAGGGTTATTAAATACAACTGAGTTGCCATAGAGCTGCCCACCCTCGCAGGGTATATAGAGCTACATACTGTTTAAGAACAATATTATGTGCAGTCAATATCAACCCCCGCAGGGTTATTAAATACAACTGAGTTGCCATAGAGCTGCCTACCCTCGCAAGGTACATGGAGTTACATACTGTATACAAAAATATGTGCAATCGACATCAACCCTCACAGCGTTATTAAATACTGACTTGCCACAGAGTTGCCTACCCTCGCAGGGTGCCTACTATAATGGATGCATCTATGCTTGCTTTTTATCATCCCTTGCAGGTTATTGATTACAACTGAGTTACCATGGAGCTACACATACCCTCGCAGGGTACCTATTATGAAGAACATTAAGCTAAGTTGGCAAACAATCACATAGCCTTGCGGAATATCAACCCAAGCAAATCACATACCCTTGCAGGGTACTACCTATGAAGGATTTTAAGTTAAGCCAAGATGGCAAACAATCACATAGCCTCGCATGATATCAACACAAGAAAATCACATACCCTCGCATGGTACCTACTATGTGTAATGTGCCAGGCTCTACATCAACCCTCACAGAACCCTGATCAGAGTTGGCAAACAATCAAGTATCCTCGCAGGATATCATGTACAAACATGCATATATGTGTTAAGCAGCAGACCTCTTAGGGTTATAAGGTGAACAGAGTTGGCAATCAATTGTATATCAATCAATATCCCCGCTACCTTTGTACAATACACCTATAGGTACGTGGTAAGTAGCAAACAATCACGCGCCCTCGCAGGGTACAGTGTAGAATAATACTCAGATATGGTAAATACCTATCCACTGTTACAGAGTTTTACAGTTGACAAATATTCACATACCCCCTCGTAGGGTACTATCAACAACTATGCATGGTACCTAATATCAACCCTCGCAAGATTATAAAAAGTCAGACTTGCTAAACAATTAAGTACACTCTCGCGGGGTCTGCGTGTGTCGCCTAAGCCTGAGTGCATAACAATTTTGGGGAATATGTAAAATGTTTATTAATTGAATTTTAATGATAAAATTACAGTATCCTTGCCAACACATGAATAAACCCTCACGGGGTTATTAGCATAACTTAGTTGGCAATCACATACTCTCGCAGAGCACTATTATTATACACAACACACTGATGTGTAGTTATTACTTCTATTATCATGCCTCGCAGGTTATATAAGAAGCGGTTCATAGCTGTTCGAAAACGTAGACACAGATAGATGGATAAGCAATAACATGTAACCCTCGAAAAGGGGGGGGGGGGGGGCGGCAACAATTATCAACATATCATAACGATGGAAACTTTAGAGTACAAGCTAATTATGTAGTTCCGTTTTATTTGTGAGAAAACTTCTACCTACCAAGGCTAAAGGAAGATGGCGTGCTGTAAAAGTACTCTTAAACAATGTTTCCTATCTTATGTTCCTTGTGACCAAAAGTAGCAGCAAATACAAGTTGAAGATCAACCTTTTGTTGCAAAGTAATCCTCAGCATTACTGGGTTAAGCTTACCTATTTAAAGGTCAATGTCCTCTCAACGGTACCATTACTGTATGGTTATCTTCTAAATACTTAAGTTCAGAATAATAAACCAGCGAACATCCATACCATGTTGAATACACGGTTTTCGTCCGATCACCAAAGTTAAGCAACATCGGGCGTGTTCAGTACTTGGATGGGAGACCGCCTGGGAAAAGTATTTATCATTTGTTTTACAATTCATTTCTTGATTTGTCCAGTACCTCAGGTACTATATTCGACTGGTGCTTAAAAGGAAGAAGTTTCAAGTTACCCTAACTGGCTCAACTCTTTTTGAATTTGGATCCTATTTATATCCCCTGGGGGTGAATGTAACCTATAGGTATGGCTGTGGTCTATAACTATGTAAATAACTTCTATCAGAAAAGTGAACCTGCCTGGAGTATAAGCTGTACTGCATAACAGAGGAACTGTCAGTATTTATGTTATCTGCTTTCTTAGGCTATGAGACGCAAGGATGGTTTTATCTTACTTAGCGAACAAAATGGGACAAAGATGAAGCCTTTGATGGATTTGCTGGACAAGCTCAGTCAGTACTACGTATACCTTGAGAAGGATGATCCTACATCACCAGCACCAGCCTTGGGCCATAAGGTCCCAAGTGGGAGCAGTATTGGAGGTATGCCCCAATCCAGTGAGGTGTACCGCGAATATGTCCTACCCGAGTAAGATATAAGCAAAGATATATCTCAAGTGGTCATCGACATGACTAACCTCGAGTAGATTAATATGATGAATGGCAACAGTTTTGAAAATGGTTGTCTTGAACTGTCTAGCAAATAATTTGATATTTTTGCCTTATCAAGTTTTCACTTGGGCGAAGATTTTCAAAGAAGTGGCTTGTTCCTTGTCATAAAGGGCTATTTAATGCAGTTTGTCAGCAAGTCGGTTTATATACTCTTTCCAAGGCACCCTTACTAAAAGTTCCAGTTCCCAGGCAAAAGTTCCCCTTTGCTTCACGTTAAATTGAACAATATTCTTTCTGATCGACTTCTGACTTCTAACGTTAGTAGTACTTAGATAAAATAAAGGTATTATGTTATATACGCACTATACAGGTACTGATACTTAAGTTAAATCTAAGTCTACTCGAACAGTTTGGTCAATAGTCCTGCGCTGCCCTCCTGGACTCGGCACCATGGTGCGGCGCATCCGACCCGCCATGAAGCTGGCTCTGTATGTCTTAGGAAATACACATCCTCGGCCATAAAAATGGAATCTAGCGTCGTCACTGTGAGGCAAGCTGTATATATACGAAGAGTGGGTACCTAGTCCCAATAACTACCGCAATGCGACCGTAGTGGCAAACTATGAACCACCGCCCTTGAGGACGCAGACCATATTGAGTTTTTTGTATTTTGTTGAGCAGAGCTAAAAACAAGAACGAGTGGCTCTTTTTCCACTTTAGTTATACAATTCCTAAGCAGGTTTACATGAACCTTTAATAAACGCCTGAGAGACTTGTCGGGAGTTGGTAAATGTTAGGCTCGCATACCTTTGCCAGCAATATGTATTTAACACATTCGTGGACGTCAATCTACACTTCTTTTGCTATCGGTTGCTGAAGCAAACTCTACCCGGGAACAAAAATCCCGTCTGCAATAAGTGATTAAGTTTCTTCCACAAACAATATAGTTGTTGAAGTACATAATTAGTTAATTAGCTATCTAAATAATTCGCCAGACACAGCTGCCTTTCTCTAAATCTGTTATGGCAGACATAGATGACACTACGGTTTCCTGTGCTACTGTGTTATGTTTGACTCAAAAGCCATAGCCCATAAGTAATCGAGTTGAATGTTATTGCCAAAGCCAAAATTTGAATCATGTCAATTTATTCAGGTCCTTTGCAGGTTCAAAGACAAACCTGTTATATAGGCTCTACCTAAACATGTTTGTAAGTATAGAAAGCCCATCAAAAGCTACCTATCATATTATTATTACAACGCAGGTTGAAGGCCTACTATTTTATCAGCAGCTGGCATAATATTGCAGGGTCTGGATCAACTGTAACTTCCAAAATAGTCTGTCAAAGAATAAATGTTTACTTGTTATTAAGTTCATTAAGTTATGTCACTCTGGTCACAAGTGATATAATTATTATTCAATTTTATTAGAAAACTCTAAGGATGATAAGGATGCTTATATCAGTGGAGAAACCCTGTTGACTTTTTAACAGTTCTATCATAGTAGATCGATCGCATAAGCTCCGAATCCTACTATCCCATATATTTTATGGATTGATGTGTGTACACCTACCTATCTATCCTTTGTATATTTGTACGTACCTGCAAATTGTGTTATTGTCCTGATTTCAGAGAATTGGGGTAAAATTTAATTACTCGCACTATTGGGTCTGTGGATATCTATTGGAATATTTTACATTAGTACAGTACCTACCCAGCTTTGTACTATTTTGTATTACACACACACAGCTAACTGTGAATCATCTCACATTGGCATACTCTACCACCAGGCGATAACAAACACGTCTCAAACTCAAAGCTTCAAATAACGTACAGGATTTAATAGCGGCGTTTTACCTGAAATAAAACGCTTATTAAATACTTACCTTATTTGAAGCTTATATTTAATTCCTGCCTGTGGTTTTCGACACAATGACAAACAAGATCGCCGTCGCGCGTTCTGAAATCATTACTACGCGGAAGGCATCCTGGTTGGTAGAGTGTCACAGACTAGCAAAGTGCGACGATTAGGGTTCAAGCGGCGTCGACTGGCAAGGAAAAGGAGATTACCTATCTCAAACTCAAAGCTTCAAATAAGGTAAGTATTTAATAAGCGTTTTATTTCAGGTAAAACGCCGCTATTGTCATGTTAATTTCGGTCCAACATGTTTTACCAAGAGTGGCGTGCAAATAGGAGAGGCGCGCCACTTAGAACAGATATAGTAGGTATGTCAAGTTTAAAAAAAAAAGAAATTAAATTGAAATCAAATAAAAAATTAACAAATTAGAGAAAAAAATATGAAAGGTCAAAAATGTCAACGGTGATTAGTCCATGTGTGCAAAAGAAGTCAAATTACGTAAACACAACATGTTAAGTTAAAATTTGTCATTTACAAATTCATTGAGATTATAATAACATTTGTCAATCAAAATTTTTTTAACCCTATTTTAAATAACTTTGTATCTAATTGTCTATAGGTCATTGGAATTTTATTCTATATTATAGGGGCCATGCATATAATGCTTTTGCCTAATAAAGCTGTCTTCGCCGGCTGTAGACGTAATTTGCTTTCATCACGTCTGTTTCTGATTACCGATGCAGACAGACGTGGAAACAGCTCAGGGTTACATTTGACGAACAAAGCTACTTCAAATATGTATAATGACGGAAGCGTTAGAATACGGTGTGTCACGAATAGCTGTCTGCAGGTGTCGCTGGGTTTAATGTGAAACATTGATCGAATGCAGCGTTTCTGCATTTTAAAAGCTATTTCTTTGCCTGTTGAGTTTCTTCAAAAAATAATGCCATATCTAAGTACAGATTCAGCGAGACCATGATATGCTGCAATAAATGTATCTATGCTTACTGATGAAGCTAGCTTGAAGAGAATATATGAAGAACTACTTAGTTTATGTTTCCAATTCAATTGTCTATCAATTCGCAAAGACTATTTTTTTTCTTGAGGGCTGAATCAAAAACCATTTCGAGATTAACATCTAAGTAACCATATTTTCTATGTTTAAGATAAATATTAAGGAAGATGAGCGTTATTTTTGCCAAAAAACAATAACCTTCATTTGACCTTCTGATGACGTCACATTTTAAAATAAACAACATATGGCAACACTACGTTACTTAAAAAAAAGACTTGCTGTCATAACTGTCATATGCATATAATTTCCTTGTCTGTGAAAAAAACGTCTGTGACAGCAAATCACAGAAACAAAGTGTGACAGTTTGCGCGACGTTTCGGCGTGTGCACTCGAAAAATATGACGTCACGCTTTCAAATATTTTAAATAAATAATTTATAATAATAAACTTAACAAATCGCTGAAAAAATGAAATTAGTCTCTAGAAATTACTTCTGCTTTAAGAAAAAAATATAAAATAAGATCGAAATAAAAAATATACTGCCCGAATTGTTAGGCCTAAGAAATGGGCAGTTTCCGCTTCATTTATTATAATATTTTGATAAGTTAATTTAATGTCAGAAGAATTTTTTGGTCTTTGATTAAAATGCATTATATTTGTTTTACCTAAATTAATTTTTAAATTGTTATTGTCAAGCCAAGATATTACTGATGTCAAAGAATTACTTATGTCAGATTCGTATTTATTTATGTTCTTATTTTTTTTATTGTTACTGTGCTGTCATCAGCAAATAATGTCATAGGTTGACATGTTGCCTTTGGTAAATGATTTATATATACAATAAACAAAAGAGGGCCTAATACGCTGCTCTGTGGCACTCCATATTTTAGATTACGGAATTCGGATCTATAAGTTATTTCTTTTTTTGTCTTAAGATCTAATTTTGATATTTCAGTTAATTGTTTCCGGTCTGAGAGGTACGAAATCAATAGATCTAAAATATTGCCCCTTATTCCGTAGGCTTCAAGTTTACTGGCTAGAATTTTGTGATCCACATAGTCAAATGCCTGTGTCATATCGCAATATATGGCACAGACAGGGGTTCTTTTGTCTACCGCACAGATCACATTTTTTATAAATTCGAAAACAGCCAAATTAATCGTTTTATTTTGTCTGAAGCCTTTCTGCTCAAATAACATATTATTTTTTTCAAAGTATTTATTAATTTCGTTTTACAAATATTTCTCAAATACCTTGGAGAAAATAGATATAAGTGCAATAGGTCGATAGAATTCCATCGACTCTCTATTCTCTTTTTGAAATAGAGGCTTGATAATAGTAATTTTGAGATCTTTTGGGAAAATTCCTTTCAGTATACATAGATTGATTATATGTGTGACGTATGTTGTTGCTTAGTTACATTAAAAAAGTAAGAAAAACACTGCTGTCTTTAATGTCTGAATATATGTAATTTTCTCTCCGAATAAAATATTGCTTAACGTTACACAAAACGCCTTTCCAATTCGACATATTGTGGCGACCGTGAATAAATAAATATGGAGACCTGGAAGCGTAAACGTACGCAGTATAGGCGAGAATTTACAATTCTCGAAGAAAAAACAGTCCGAGCCGTCGAAACAAATGATGAAGACGTGGGTCAGTTGTTCGACCTTTTGTCGGAGGCGGTTTCGAGTCTGTTCGAGGCTGAAGCAGCAGTGCGGGATTTGTGGTGCGCGGCTGAAGATTTTGACGAAGCTTTATACCAAGCAGACCAAGAAAAGGCGATGAATTATAAGATACGCTGGCACAAGGTCAGGTCAATGTTTTCAAACAAGCTACCGCGCATCAATAGTGAATCCTCACTTCACTCTGCAGAATCCAGCAATAAACCTAAATCTGGCAAGCAGCGACTTCCTTCCTTGCCTAAGTTGGAGCTGATCAAATTTGACGGTAATGTGAAGTCTTGGTTGTTGTTCTGGGGACAATTTAAGAAGATACACGAGGATCCAGCTATGGATTCCAGCGACAAATTCCAGTATCTACTTCAGTCTATGACCCCGAATAGCAGCGCGCGACAGCTGGTCGAAAGCTACCCACCGTGTGCAGAAAACTACGGGAAAGCGGTCGAAGCCCTAAAGGCACGCTTTGCAAGAGATGATGTTCTCATAGAGACATATGTCAGAGGTTTATTGTCTTTGATGCAGCGCAAAGAAGAGCCAACAGACTTGTCGAATCTCTATGATAATCTCCAAACACACCTGCAGGCACTGGATACTCTCGGCGTGACAAAGGACAAGTATGCATCGATGCTGTTCCCTATGATCGAGTCAGCACTACCTGAAAACATACTTCGTGCGTGGCATCGCAGTCGTCCAGACGCCAGAGACCTAGCCAACCTGATGCAGTTCCTGAGACAAGAAGTAGAATCAGAAGAAAGAATTCGTCTTGCAAGGTACGAGTTGCATCAAACAAAAATTGTAGAGCCAAGGCCACCCACCGCGTGTTTTGTGACAGAAACTAAAAGAGACGAGGATGGTCTTTCCAAACAAAAAATATCATTGTGCGTATGGTGCGGCAAAGACGGCCACTCAGCTATAGAATGTTACAAAGCAGCTAAAATGACAATACAAGAGCGTGCAGAATTCATTAAAGCTAAGAAAGCCTGCTCAATTTGCTTGAAAAGCAATCATATTGCAAAAAAATGCAAGAGTTTTCCCAAATGTCTGTTCTGCAAGAAACGACATTTCACTATAATGTGCGCAGACATGGCGGCCACTAGTTGCAATAAACAAGAGGAAACATCGAGCAACTTGTCGTGTCAACTAAAGACGTCAATCACTACTTTACTCCAAACACTAGTAGTTAAAGTCGTACACGGCAAGAAAGAGGTCTATATCAGAGCACTGTTTGACAGCGGCGCTCAAAGGTCTTATTTGAAAAAGGACATTATACAGAAACTTGGCTTAAAACCTACTAGGAAAGAGGTACTGACACATTGTTTGTTCGGCGGGTTCGAGACGAAAAAAGAAGAATGTCAAGTGTTTGACATCTGCGTCAAGAACATCGAAAACAACTTTTGTACGAATTTATCTGTAGTAGAACAAACAAATATTTGTGGTTTTTTACCTAAAATTAAGTCATCTGTAATAATTGAGCAACTGCGTCAAAACAATATCACTCTAAATGACTCGATGACTGATTCCCCCGACGAGGTAAGTTTATTGATTGGAGCTGACTTCTCTGGCTTACTGTTGACTGGTGACGTGATACAGCTAGATAATAACTTGACCGCAATAAAAACTAAACTGGGATGGACCGTACAAGGTTCTGTATCAGGGGTTTATAGTTCTGTGACAAACTCGACAACGACACTACACTGCCTAACAAAAATTGATGTTACAGATTTATGGACTTTGGAGACGATAGGTATAAGGGATCCCGCGGTACAAGCTACCAAGTATGCCCGCGACGAGGAGATTCTAAAATCCTTCAAGGACAATATCAAGGTCAATGAGGAAGGTCGTTACGAGGTGAGTTTGCCATGGCGTGATGTTCCGCGTCCACAAACCAATTATGATCTAGCCAAGAAGAGGATGGATAGCACCATGACTCGTCTCAAACAACTTGGTAAGCTCAATGATTATGACAATGCATTTCGCGAGTGGTTAGAGTTAAACATAATCGAAGAAGCACCTGACCAGTCCATTCAAGGTCACTACCTTGCGCATCACCCGGTCATAAAAGAGTCCAGTTTGACAACGAGGATACGCCCAGTTTTTGATGGTTCTGCGCGGGATAGGAATGGAATATCCTTAAATTCGTGCCTAGAAAAAGGTATGAACCTTCTCGAACAAATTCCTAATCTATTGATCAATTTCAGGAAAAACAAAATTGGAGTGACAGCTGATATAGCGAAGGCGTTCCTTCAAATTTCACTCGTCCCGGAAGATCGAGATTATCTTCGGTTCTTGTGGTGGTCCAAGATTGATGAAAAATATAGAACGATGATCACATATCGTCACAGACGCGTCGTTTTCGGAGTAAAATCTAGCCCATTCCATCTAGTAGCTACTATCAATCACCACCTAGATAATTGTGCGGAACGATTTAGAGAGACTGCAATGAAATTGAAGAAATCGTTTTACGTTGACAATTGAGGAGCGTCTGTTCAAAAGGAGCTATTTACATGCTAACCATATTTTTGATAATTTAAAAAAAAAGTTTTTTTCTGAAATTTAGTATGAGGCAAGTGTATTTTTTTAAATTGAGATAATTCATGAGAAGTCTACTAACTTTATGACTAAAATTTTTATTTTGTATCTTTAACAAAGACCACAATATTAAATTATAAATATTTTAAATAACACCTTTTGATCAGTTATTCTGAAAATAGCACCTCTTGTTCTGAAATGATAACAAATAGCACCTTTTGATCTGAACCTAGAATATATAGCACCTTTTGGTCAGTAATTCTTAGAGTATAAGTTCGGTCTAGGAAATAAAAAAAGAAAAATAGAAAGATGAAAGTAATTTTTATATTCTAATTTGACCAATGTCATGTTCTAAGCAGTCACAAGCTTCATCATGTTGGTGATCTTCATTGTTATTACCAGTTATCGTTGTTTGCTCATCAAGAATAATGTTCCTAAAGAATAACAACTCTGGTAACTCAGCCCAGCCATCTCCGAATTGCTTCACAAGTAAATTATTCACGTCTTTCTTTTTCTTGCTGTCAATACCTTGAGGTCTCATGGGCAATTGTTCAACAGTTTGGCAGTGCCGCTTGCCTCTCTTTAGAAGATTAATTTCTAAGTTTTTTTTATGAATTTGCTGATATTTATACAAATAAAGCAGGATCAATGACACAAACAAATACACAGTATCGAAAGGCGCGTTAGAATGTAACTTTGACAATAATTTGACAGTGACATTTTCGTTGAAAAATATTATGATGTTTTGTTTAGAAACTCAGTTCAAATATCTTTTTTTTTCTGGCCTGAATTCGAGTCCTTATTTAATTTTTCAGAAACAGAAGAACTGGCAATTCGTTTGTTTTGTAGCAAGTAAATAGTACTTTTTGAATAAAACCATAAATAATTATCAGAATTACTATGATATTTAGCCCTTTTTGATCAGAATTGTGATTGGTGTTTACCAACCAGTTACAACCTGTTACAATTAGCACCTTTTGACCAGAACCGTAACAAAAGGTGGAAGTTTGAAGAGGAAATAGACACTTTTGACCAAAAATAAATACAGAGCATGATGAGATCTTGGATGGCAAGTGAAATTCATAATAAAAACGTATGAACAATCCAATACGTAAATAGCTCCTTTTGAACAGACGCTCCTCAATTGCGTCACTAGCTTGGACTCTGAGGAAGATTTGGAGAAGTTCATAAGCGAATCCAAGGAGGTAATGCTTAGCGGTATGTTTGACCTTAGAGGTTGGATCACGAGTCCCATCATTGTCGACAAGAATGTGGAAAATACCTCAATATTAGGGGTAATTTGGAATGTCAAAAATGACACCTTACAGTGCAACGTTAGTTTCAACAATGTTGATTTAAAACTGACAAAAAGAACATTATTATCGGTAGCACAAAGAGTTTTCGATCCGATTGGAGTAACCTGCCCCACGACCATAGTCCCCAAAATGATTATGCAAAAGGCATGGTGTCTGAAACTTTCTTGGGACGCAGAATTACCAGATAATTTGGCTAAAGATTTTAGAAAATGGTTGGAACAAGCTCATGTCATCACCGAGTGCATTATCCCCAGACGGCTTACAAGTATGTCCATAAAGGAGTGTGAAATCTCCTTACACGTGTTTTCTGACGCAAGTAAGGACGGTTATTCTGCCTGCATATTTTTGCGATCAAAAGAAGGTGAAAAGGTAATCTTAAGTCTTGTTCTAGCTAAGTCGAGAGTTACGCCAGTTGATAAAATTACGATTCCGAGACAGGAGCTGATTGCTGCTACACTTGCTAGTCGGTTATCTGTAACAGCTATTGAATCATTAGCTATACCGAACTGTGACGTATATTATTGGTCAGACTCGAGCGTAGTACTCACATGGATCAAGTGCGATGGACCATGGAGCGTATTTGTATCCAACCGTGTAAGGGAGATTAGAAATCTGAGTTCTACCTCTGCGTGGAGACATGTTCCAGGTCATCTAAATCCTGCAGACCTGCCTTCCAGGGGTGTGGACCCTAAGGGACTCTTGGAAAGTCGATGGTGGGAAGGTCCAGCGTGGTTACGTCTAGATGAAAAACATTGGCCAGCTACAGACTTCACATTAAACGCGTCAGAAGCTAACGAAGAACGGAAAAAGACTGGTACTCTTGCCATGCTTGTTGAGGAAGAATCTTTCTTAGACAGATTAACGTATTTCTCAAGTTATACCAAGTTAGTCAGAATGATTTGCTGGATGCTAAGATTTAAGAATAAATCAGTATCAAAGGAACTAACTTACGAGGAATTTGAATACGCTGAGAATGTATTGATAAGGTTAATACAACAAAAGTATAAAGACTCTTTACTGAGTAACAATAACATTCAAACCTTTGAAGATGATAATGACATTATACGGCTAAACACAAAGTTGTCACTTGGAAGCGAAAACTACGATTTCAAGTTTCCCGTAATTCTTCCTGGAAAAGACACGATAGTCAAACGTCTTGTAGAGAGAAGGCACATCGAGCTGAAGCATGCTGGAGCACAGACCTTACTCAACAGTTTACGACAAAACTATTGGATTATCGGAGCCAGGAGATTAGTCCGTAACATTATACTTCGGTGCATTAGATGCAAACGGTTTAAGACAAAACGATGTCAGGCGCCCACTGGAGTTTTACCAGTGGAACGGATGGAAGCTAGCAACGCGTTTCAGTTCTCAGGCGTTGACCTAGGTGGTCCTCTGACATTACGCGCAGGAACCAAGGCCTGGATCGTCCTGTTTACTTGCGCTACATACCGTGCTGTGCACTTAGAAGTAGTGGAGTCGCTATCAACAGGCGAGTTCTTGATGGCGCTGAGGCGTTTTGTGGCACGGCGAGGAAGAGTAGAGCAATTTTTTAGTGATAATGCTACCAATTTCCGAGGCCTGGACAATGCGTTTAGTTCCCTAGATTGGGACGAAATAGAACGCTTTTCCTCAATTACGAGGATAAAATGGAATTTTTTGCCTCCGGCTGCTCCTTGGTGGGGAGGGTTCTACGAGCGTAGAACTTATTTTCATGAAACAAATCCTACGCCGAGTTTTAGGAAAAGCCTCCGTATCGCTTACAGAGCTACAGACGGTGCTATGTGACTGCGAGGCTGTCATAAACAGCAGGCCCCTCACGTACGTGGGTGGTCAAAAGGAGCTACAACCACTGACTCCCTCAATGTTCATCCAACCACTGTTGTCCCACCAAACGGCCGACTTTGATGAGATCGATAAAAAAGCAACAAACATCAGATATCGTTACTGTCAAAGTTTACGCGATGATCTACGGAAACGTTTTAGAGACGAATACATTAGCTTGCTGGTACAAAAACGTGAGCAAGCTAAACACGTAACGCTTCAGGTTGGAGATATCGTTTTGTTGGAAACTGAAGGCAAGCGTGTTACGTGGCCATTGGCGGTCGTCGAAGAATTGTGCCCTGGTGCCGATGGAGTCGCTAGAGTGGTGCGAGTACGGACGTCAGCTGGATCTAAGGTAAGGCCTGTCCAACGTATTTTTCCCCTAGAACTTCATAACGAATCTGTACTTGACTCGACTCATAGACAATGTGAAACAGAACTGACTGAGCATACGGACACTACTGAGACTAATAACGCACGGTCAAGGCGAACCAGGAAGCTGCCTCAGCACCTGTTTGATTTTGTATTGGACTGATGAAGTAGCCTCCCGGTTTTTCCCTCTTGGGAGTGTGACGTATGTTGTTGCTTAGTTACATTAAAAAAGTAAGAAAAACACTGCTGTCTTTAATGTCTGAATATATGTAATTTTCTCTCCGAATAAAATATTGCTTAACGTTACACAAAACGCCTTTCCAATTCGTCATAATATGACTAATGGGGTGACATATATATTTATTTACGATAATATCTTAATTATTTGAGTACTGATACCATCAAAACCTACACTATTTGTATTTTTCAAATTGCTTATAATTTTAAAAATATGCCCGGGTGTGCTTGGAGGCATAAACATAGATTTTTGTGGATTATCTATTCCAAACGTTTCTTTTTTACCAGCTTCTGGTATTGGTTTTATTTTGTTTACAAAATAATTATTAAATGCACCAGCAATTTCTCTCGGGTTCGTGATTTCATTGTCATTAATTTTAATTTTAGCTATAGCTTCTCTTGGTACATTCGGTCTCGATTTATTAATCACCTGCCATGCAGTCCTCGGTTTGTTCTGTGACATTTTTATTTTGTGATCGTTTTGTGCTCGTTTAGTCAATTTTATATTTTTTTTAATAGTTTAGAATACGTAACATATTTTGATTTTTTTGCTTCGTCAGGTTTGATTCTATACTTCCATAATAACTCTGTTTTTTGGGGGCATATTTTTATGCCCTTTGATATCCATTTCGGCTTAGTAATGACTTTTATCATAATGAATTTATGCGGAAAACATTGGTCATAAAGTAGTTTAAAATTATCCATAAAGAGACTAAATGCAAAATCAGGGTCAACAGCATTATACACTTCAGAAAATGAAATGTTTTTATGTATGTTTCAAATTTATCTATGTTGTCTTTGCTATAGTCTCTAGAAAATTCGCGCCAATATTTTATTTTAATAATTTTTTTGACAGGTATTTTGATTAATTGGGCTGTGTGGTCTGATAAACCAAGTTCCAACACTTCCGTCTTACAGGGTTTCTTATAATTATGCATAAAGTTATCATCAATAATCAGTCCATCAATCGATCGATCACTTAATCATTCGATCGATCAATCGATATTCATTACTTGCTGGCCTAGCGAACTTCGTACCGCCTCAGAGGCAACCTCCTTTTTTTGTGAATTCTTCCCATGTTTAAATAGTTATTCTGCTCTTCAGGGCGGAGACAAATACAATAAATCAAATGTTATAAAATAGGGCCACTCCTTCTTGAGTTATTAATGACGTATGTAGCCAACCCGACTGATTACTTAGTTATTATTTTATTTCTTTGTATTAATTACAACTGTGCACAAGAGCGTGCAATCAACCTGTACTTGTCCACTGCCGGACATAGACATCGGCCAAGGCACGCCACTTCTTTCTGGCCATCCTCATCCAGCCGCGGCCAGCAATACGCCCGCGAGTTAAGCTATCTGCTCGTCAATGGTTGATTATAGGGCTTAATATAATCCTCATATTCATACGAAAATAGATCAGATGAGGTTTTACTAGTCAATAGGACGACTTTTACTATGGTGGAAACTTCGAAATCGCGAAACAATTATCAGCTGCTCACTTTTAGCCCCGGTTAAAAGTATGGAACAGCTGACATTCTCTGTTCGGGAGCCGGCGGTAATAAAAAACCGGCCAAGTGCGGGTCGGACTCGCGCACGAAGCGTTCCGTACCATTATCTATACAACATTAGACAAAAATCGAATTTGAGAACAGCGCCATCTATAGAAACCAACAAGGAGCGTTTAAGATTGACATTAAACGAAATTATATCGGCGGTGTGAAAGTTACATAGATGGCCGCTACATGGCGAGCGCTGTCTTTAGACAACGTTTGTTTTATGGGAGCTCCGCTTTAATGTTTATTTTATTCTGTTTTTAGTATTTGTTGTCATAGCGGCAACAGAAATACATCACCTGTGAAAATTTTAACTGCCTAGCTATCACGGTTCCTAAAACACAGCCCAGTGGCAGACAGACGGACAGTGAAGTCTTAGTAATAGGGTCCCGTTTGGCACATTTCGGACACGGAACCCTAAAAATGGTACAGGAGACGACTTACAAAGTCCCGGTTGGTTTCGATCTGCTCGAGCGAGTTGCCGAAGCGGAAGAAAACGCGGTTGAGTGTGGAGATCAGGTACACCTGCACCTCCGCGCGGTCCTCGGCTCCCACTGTAATGTTCACATTGTCGGCTCTGAACTCACCATTACCGTTTATAAGCAGCCTACATACGTCCCACTATAGGGCATAGGCCTTACATCAGAGAGAGAGAGAGAGTATGGGCTTAACACGCGTGCCCACCGCGGATTGCCGATTTCAAGCGCTGAGGTACCTACGTGAATAGCTCCGACACTCAGGTTTCCTCACAATGTTTTCCTTCGCCGTTCGCGGGTGGTATTGCTACTATAACTTCACAAATGTACATAACTTAGAAAACAAAGTCACAGGTACATGCCCGCACTGGGAATCGAACCATACCTCAGCGCTTGAAATCGCCAATCCGCGGTGTGCACTCGTGGTGATTAAGCCCATACTCTCTCTGAGAGAAGGCTTGTACCCTACAGTGGGACGTATATAGCCTGCTTATGATGATTGCTTACATCTTAAACTACAGCCTGTAGCTATCTGAATAAACTCTTTCTAGAGGACTGTCTTAAATTACAAAGGTGTGAAGAAGTAACGGAACGAAATCAGAAGTGAGATCTCACAGGGGCAACATCAGAACTGGAATCTTTCTATTCATAAAAAGGTATTAAAACCGGCCAAGTGCGAGTCGGACTCGCGCACAAAGGGTCCCGTACCATTATCTATACAAAATTAAATCGAAGACTTTAGGTACATTGAGAACAGCGCCATCTATAGAAACTAACGGCGAAGCTCGGGGCATTTGTTTACACTAGACGACCATATTATTGCCTAGAATAAATCGCCACTCGCGTGCGAGTGACTCTCCTCGTGTAACAGCCCCTTAAATCATCTGCAATGGATGAAAAGGCCATTGATGATGATCCCAAAGGCATACCTGAGTCATTGGCCACGACCTGGAACCGAAACATGCCGTGCATGGAGGCCGTGGGCTGAATCTTGAGGGTCAGTAGGCCGGTCTGCGGCTGCAGGTCGAAGGCCCTGGCCCGGACGCTCTCTAGCGAGGGGTCGGCCTCCATACTGGTCTGGTTGATGGTGTACTCGATGGCCAGGCGTTCGGTGTGCGTCGCCTGGAAGTGATAGTGGAGGTTAGGAGTACGTAATATGAGTACCAATTAGGGCGCCTGTCGACGAGCACGGTTTTTATCCGGCACGGCGCCGGCTAACTTTGTGCACGTAAGTACACGGTTTTAGCCCGGTTCGTATTCAGAGGCCGACCTCCTTCAGTTGACTGTCGTTGTTTATTTAGCAAGGACACGGCTCCGAGTCGGACCGGCTACATGTACAGACTCGTATGGAGCTCGATACATAACTGGCGGGCGGGCGCGTGCCGGGTAGAAACAGTCTCGTGGACACGCAGCCTTACGGTCATAATATTAGGAGGTTAGGAAGAGGTCTTGAAAATAACAATGGTTTTCGATTGGTAATGTCAAGGTCAGGAATAGGAAATCAGACGGCTCACTCGAGTGATCGTTCATTTTCTCTATCATGCCTCGATTACACGACCACGGCAATGTATGGAACATGTATGTAATCAATTGCCTGAAGACCTATTGAGACAAGCTATGACAAAAAATGTTTAAAAATTTATTAAAGAAACACTAAAACCTAAATAAGGTATAGCCTTGTTCGTACGGAAGTATATTAAGTTAGCATAAGAAATCGTAAATCTATAATTTATGTCAACGTAATGAACTTACATTTTTATTTAATTTAAGGCTTCAAATGTAAAGTAATCACAAACTGTATTCGCCATTTGGTACTGATGAAAATTAAAAAATTTGTTAAAAAAAATGTATTTGCCCTTATTTGGGATCAAGTGGGACATCATGGATCAGGACGGTGTGGTAAACATCATAACTGTTTTCTCTTCCAGTTTTTGTATTTTCCTATTATATTGCTGAGAGGCTAATATAAGATAAGATCATTTTTCATTGAGACTCTTAATGAAAAAATGTCTGCAGGAACAGGCGATAGAAAGATAGCGACCATGTTACAGATTTCCGTATTGATGGAAACGAATGTTTACCCGAACAGTAAGCAGCTCCCTGTTGATGGTGTCAAGAGTAGATATCCCCGCCGTGTAAATTCGTCTCTCGAAGACGGGCCGTGGGTTCTCTTCTCTGACCTGGAGAAAACCCATTTTAGTCAACACCACATTTTCTTTCCGAAACACACTTTTCGCAATCTGGTAGTAAATAAAATATAGACGTAAATAAAAAAAATGGGTTGAGAAATACATACTCAAAAAAATACAAACTCACTGTATCCCAGAGGGGTAGGCAGAGAGCGCCTTTTTAGGGTTCCGTACCTAAGGGACCCTATTACTAAGACTCCGCTGTCCGTCCATCCGTCCGTCTGTAACCACACTGCATCTCATGAACCGTGATAGTGACAGTTGAAGATTTCACAGATGCTGTATTTCTGTTGCCGCTATAACAACAAATACTAAAAACAGAATAAAATAAATGTGATTTTTTTTGCCGCTCTTTGCTCGATATTAATAACGGCAACAGGTGGACGCTTGAAATATTCAAATGTTGACATAATGGTACGGAACCCTTCGTGCGCGAGTCCAACTCGCACTTGGCCGGTATTTTAAAAAACAAACTAGCTCATTCGATAGCTATTGTTACGGCACGTTCATTTTGCTATCGCCTTCAATCCACCCAACCCGACGGTGTATGGTTCCCGGTACTCACAGTGACCGAGACGGTCAAGAGGGAGGTGACCGCAGCGGCCGCGGCCGCGCTGTTGGCAGCGGTCACGGTCACCGCGTGGGCCGCGCTGGCTGTTCGGTTTAGGGGGGACACCAGGTACAAAATGTTACTCTCTGGCTCCACGGCGAACTGCCCACCCGTGTTGCCGTCTGGAATAAAACATTCTATGACCTCACTACTGTCCCGTCACCCTAATAATGCCGATGGAATTCAAGTGTATTAAGACACACGTACGTACGCACGCACGCACGTACGCACGCACGCACGCATGCACACAATCTTGAGCAGACCCCTTTCTATGTCTACTCAAAATAGATCCCTGTTTTGTTTACAAGAGCGGGCCTCTCCTAATACAGGTTTTTAAACTTTAATGGAGAGACCCCACCACTATTTAATTTGATTCGTTACGTTCTTACTTTCATTCTTGACGAAAACAGAAAGTTTGCGGGTTAGAAAAGCTCAGTCAAGCATTTTTTACGAAGGTTATGTTTATTTCCCCCTGTACGCATAGTCTATCTATCGAACAGATTATCTCTTCATCTTCTCTTTAGTCAGTTTTTCTTTCTTTGTTCCTTAGATAAGAAATAATCAGCACTTTCTAACAATTGACCAGTTAAAAAATAAATAACGAAAGCAATGCGGAATGACCCGAACCTATAGAAAAAGTCTCTAATTTTCGTATTTATCATTAGACTAGGATGGAATTTGAAGGAATCATCTCTCTTACCAACGATCCTGTAGAAAATGTCGTGGCAGTCCTCGGTACACTGATAGTTTTTAGGATCTTCAGCAAGGGGCAACTGGAACCGTTCTTCTAGACCGGCTTCTTGTTCTGAAAGCAAACGCATTGTGATGTTATAATAACGCAAAACCTTCATTTGATCATATTTTGCCGAGTTTTCTAGAATGTGAGAAAGAGAGTGGAAAATAATCATTAAAAGAAAGAAAGAAAGAAAGAAAGCATTAAGAGAAAAATCGCGCACGAAGGGTCCGGTACAATTCAATTCAATTCAAATATTTTTATTCATTGTAAAAACAGAATGTTTACTTAATGAACGTCAAAGTTGTTAGTTTCACAATTAATGGATTATGTGGAGAAGAACAAACTAACAAAGAAACTCCACATTTATTCTTTAAAATACGTTTTAACTCAATTAACAGAGTTTTCAACTTAAAATATTAGTCATGAATGTGTTGAACACTAGTCACAATCGTCCTTTAAATAATATTAATCTACTGTTTAATGCCAAACATCTTTGTCTTCTAAATAATCCTTGATGTTATAGTAAGCCTTTTTGCACAGAATGTGCTTAACACATTTTTTAAATCGCGTTGGAGGTAACTCTAATATATCTTGAGGAATTTTGTTGTAGAACCTTATACAGTGCCCCATAAAGGATGTGTTAACTTTTGCAAGTCTAAATAGTGGAAATGACTATTTATGTTTATTTCTAGTATTAACATTATGGTGGCCACCAACATTTTCAAAGTCTTTGATATTTTTTCTAACGTACATAATATTTTCATAAATGTATTGACATGCAACTGTTAACTTCATAAATGTATTGACATGCAACTGTTAACTGGTACATTAGACAAAGATCGACTTTGAGAACAGCCTCATCTATAGAAACCAAGAAGAAGCGTTTAAAATTAACATTTAACGACATGACATCGGCGCTGTGAAGGTTACATAGATGGCGAGCGCTTTAGCGCAACGTTTGTTGTATGGGAGCCCCCCTTAAAGATTTATTTTATTCTGTTTTTAATATTTTTGTTATAGAGGCAACAGAAATACATCATCTGTGAAAATTTCAACTGCCTAGTTGTCACGGTTAATGAGATACAGCCTGGAGACAGACATACAGACAGACAGACAGACGGACAGACAGACGGACAGACAGACAGACGACGGACAGTGAAGTCTTAGTAATAGGGTCCCGTTTGGCACGCTTTGGGTACGGAACCCTAGAAAGAAGAAGAGGAACTCGGTCTGTATTGAACCAAACCTTACAAGTATAATCATAAACTTTATGTATGTTTCGGCACAACTAATTTTATCGACATACCCCCAACATTGCAATGTATCCAAGACTCGATTAGAGGCGTCGAAAGCCATGATACAGGCTCGCCTAGTATGGTTTTCGATGTGAAAACATAATATTAAATCCTGTACGTTATTTGAAGCTTTGAGTTTGAGATAGGTAATCTCCTTTTCCGTGCCAGTCGACGCCGCTTGAACCCTAATCGTCGCACTTTGCTAGTCTGTGACACTCTACCAACCAGGATGCCTTCCGCGTAGTAATGATTTCAGAACGCGCGACGGCGATCTTGTTTGTCATTGGCATCGAATTTTCCGCTAATGACAGTCGACAAAAAATACAAATATTCTAAAAAGTGTGATATTTTCGTGCTATTGTGTATAAACAACACGACAATTAGTATATAACGGTGTTACCGTTTGTGTTATAAATATTCTGCTTCTACGAACGCAGTTTACAAAAATGCTTGAACCCCTAAAAAAATTTTCAGGTAAAATAATATTTATTGAGTGGTTAATATCTAACACGTAAGTATTGCATTACTGATAATGTCAATTGGTGTTTTAAGACCACGTCAACAGTGAGTATCTTACATAATATATCCTACTCTTGTAGATTTTGAGGTTATAATTCCGACAATGAATATCTTTCATTTTGTTGAAACGAAAGTTATGGTGTGGTGTCGGTGCCCTCGCCGATTTTCAGTACCCATTCGATTATCGGTCAAAGGCGTGTAAATGAAGATATTTTAATCTAATTTAATCAAAGGCAAGCAGCGTTGAATAAAATATTTGCAATTTTCAGTTCGATTTTGATTCTTTAGCTTCCCACGCAGTCATGTTGCGTTACAAGAGAAGTTCGTGAGACTTCAGGTTAATGACACCTACTAATCATAATTCCAAAGATGATTGAGGCGGTACTAAAAGAACTAGTCTATGACCGATGGCTGGAAGACGAGAAGTTATCTGAAAGACATCAGTTTTGATAATCTGAACTGGCAAGGTTGTACGCCAGACGTCGCAGGTCTCTGGCAAACAATTACAAACCCACGCAGGGTACATGGAGCTACATACTGTATACAACAATATTGTTTACAGTCAATATCAACCCTCGCAGCGTTATTAATTAAATTAAATACAACTGAGTTGCCATAGAGCTGCCCACCCTCGCAGGGTATATAGAGCTACATACTGTTTAAGAACAATATTATGTGCAGTCAATATCAACCCCCGCAGGGTTATTAAATACAACTGAGTTGCCATAGAGCTGCCCACCCTCGCAGGGTATATAGAGCTACATACTGTTTAAGAACAATATTATGTGCAGTCAATATCAACCCCCGCAGGGTTATTAAATACAACTGAGTTGCCATAGAGCTGCCCACCCTCGCAGGGTATATAGAGCTACATACTGTTTAAGAACAATATTATGTGCAGTCAATATCAACCCCCGCAGGGTTATTAAATACAACTGAGTTGCCATAGAGCTGCCTACCCTCGCAAGGTACATGGAGTTACATACTGTATACAAAAATATGTGCAATCGACATCAACCCTCACAGCGTTATTAAATACTGACTTGCCACAGAGCTGCCTACCCTCGCAGGGTGCCTACTATAATGGATGCATCTATGCTTGCTTTTTATCATCCCTTGCAGGTTATTGATTACAACTGAGTTACCATGGAGCTACACATACCCTCGCAGGGTACCTATTATGAAGAACATTAAGCTAAGTTGGCAAACAATTACATAGCCTTGCGGAATATCAACCCAAGCAAATCACATACCCTTGCAGGGTACTACCTATGAAGGATTTTAAGTTAAGCCAAGATGGCAAACAATCACATAGCCTCGCATGATATCAACACAAGAAAATCACATACCCTCGCATGGTACCTACTATGTGTAATGTGCCAGGCTCTACATCAACCCTCACAGAACCCTGATCAGAGTGGCAAACAATCAAGTATCCTCGCAGGATATCATGTACAAACATGCATATATGTGTTAAGCAGCAGACCTCTTAGGGTTATAAGGTGAACAGAGTTGGCAATCAATTGTATATCAATCAATATCCCCGCTACCTTTGTACAATACACCTATAGGTACGTGGTAAGTAGCAAACAATCACGCGCCCTCGCAGGGTACAGTGTAGAATAATACTCAGATATGGTAAATACCTATCCACTGTTACAGAGTTTTACAGTTCACAAATATTCACATACCCTCGTAGGGTACTATCAACAACTATGCATGGTACCTAATATCAACCCTCGCAAGATTATAAAAAGTCAGACTTGCTAAACAATTAAGTACACCCTCGCGGGGTCTGCGTGTGTCGCCTAAGCCTGAGTGCAAAACAATTTTGGGGAATATGTAAAATGTTTATTAATTGAACTTTAATGATAAAATTACAGTATCCTTGCCAACACATGAATAAACCCTCACGGGGTTATTAGCATAACTTAGTTGGCAATCACATACTCTCGCAGAGCACTATTATTATACACAACACACTGATGTGTAGTTATTGCTTCTATTATCATGCCTCGCAGGTTATATAAGAAGCGGTTCATAGCTGTTCGAAGACGTAGACACAGATAGATGGATAAGCAATAACATGTAACCCTCAAAAAGGGGGGGGGGGGGGGCGGCAACAATTATCAACATATCATAACGATGGAAACTTTAGAGTACAAGCTAATTATGTAGTTCCATTTTATTTGTGAGAAAACTTCTACCTACCAAGGCTAAAGGAAGATGGCGTGCTGTAAAAGTACTGTTAAACAATGTTTCCTATCTTATGTTCCTTGTGACCAAAAGTAGCAGCAAATACAAGTTGAAGATCAACCTTTTGTTGCAAAGTAATCCACAGCATTACTGGGTTAAGCTTACCTATTTAAGGGTCAATGTCCTCTCAACGGTACCATTACTGTATGGTTATCTTCTAAATAATTAATGGTTCAGAATAATAAACCAGCGAACATCCATACCATGTTGAATACACGGTTTTCGTCCGATCACCAAAGTTAAGCAACATCGGGCGTGTTCAGTACTTGGATGGGAGACCGCCTGGGAAAAGTATTTATCATTTGTTTTACAATTCATTTCTTGATTTGTCCAGTACCTCAGGTACTATATTCGACTGGTGCTTAAAAGGAAGAAGTTTCAAGTTACCCTAACTGGCTCAACTCTTTTTGAATTTGGATCCTATTTATATCCCCTGGGGGTGAATGTAACCTATAGGTATGGCTGTGGTCTATAACTATGTAAATAACTTCTATCAGAAAAGTGAACCTGCCTGGAGTATAAGCTGTACTGCATAACAGAGGAACTGTCAGTATTTATGTTATCTGCTTTCTTAGGCTATGAGACGCAAGGATGGTTTTATCTTACTTAGCGAACAAAATGGGACAAAGATGAAGCCTTTGATGGATTTGCTGGACAAGCTCAGTCAGTACTATGTATACCTTGAGAAGGATGATCCTACATCACCAGCACCAGCCTTGGGCCATAAGGTCCCAAGTGGGAGCAGTATTGGAGGTATGCCCCAATCCATTGAGGTGTACCGCGAATATGTCCTACCCGAGTAAGATGTAAGCAAAGATATATCTCAAGTGGTCATCGACATGACTAACCTCGAGTAGATAATAATATGATGAATGGCAACAGTTTTGAAAATGGTTGTCTTGAACTGTCTAGCATATAATTTGATATTTTTGCCTTATCAAGTTTTCACTTGGGCGAAGATTTTCAAAGAAGTGGCTTGTTCCTTGTCATAAAGGGCTATTTAATGCAGTTTGTCAGCAAGTCGGCTTATATACTCTTTCCAAGGCACCCTTACTAAAAGTTCCAGTTTCCAGGCAAAAGTTCCCCTTTGCTTCACGTTAAATTGAACACTATTCTTTCTGATCGACTTCTGACTTCTAACGTTAGTAGTACTTAGATTAAATAAAGGTATTATGTTATATCCGCACTATACAGGTAATGATACTTAAGTTAAATCTAAGTCTACTCAAACAGTTTGGTCAATAGTCCTGCGCTGCCCTCCTGGACTCGGCACCATGGTGCGGCGCATCCGACCCGCCATGAAGCTGGCTCTGTATGTCTTAGCAAATACACATCCTCGGCCATAAAAATGGAATCTAGCGTCGTCACTGTGAGGCAAGCTGTATATATACGAAGAGTGGGTACCTAGTCCCAATTACTACCGCAATGCGACCGTAGTGGCAAACTATGAACCACCGCCCTTGAGGACGCAGACCATATTGAGTTTTTTGTATTTTGTTGAGCAGAGCTAAAAACAAGAACGAGTGGCTCTTTTTCCACTTTAGTTATACAATTCCTAAGCAGGTTTACATGAACCTTTAATAAACGCCTGAGAGACTTGTCGGGAGCTGGTAAATGTTAGGCTCGCATACCTTTGCCAGCAATATGTATTTAACACATTCGTGGACGTCAATCTACACTTCTTTTGCTATCGGTTGCTGAAGCAAACTCTACCCGGGAACAAAAATCCCGTCTGCAATAAGTGACTAAGTTTCTTCCACAAACAATATAGTTGTTGAAGTACATAATTAGTTAATTAGCTATCTAAATAATTCGCCAGACACAGCTGCCTTTCTCTAAATCTGTTATGGCAGACATAGACGACACTACGGTTTCCTGTGCTACTGTGTTATGTTTGACTCAAAAGCCATAGCCCATAACTCGATTAGAGTTGAATGTTATTGCCAAAGCCAAAATCTGAATCATGTCAATTTATTCAGGTCCTTTGCAGGTTCAAAGACAAACCTGTTATATAGGCTCTACCTAAACATGTTTGTAAGTATAGGAAGCCCATCAAAAGCTACCTATCATATTATTATTACAACGCAGGTTGAAGGCCTACTATTTTATCAGCAGCTGGCATAGTATTGCAGGGTCTGGATCAACTGTAACTTCCAAAATAGTCTGTCAAAGAATAAATGTTTACTTGTTATTAAGTTCATTAAGTTATGTCACTCTGGTCACAAGTGATATAATTATTATTCAATTTTATTAGAAAACTCTAAGGATGATAAGGATGCTTATATCAATGGAGAAACCCTGTTGACTTTTTAACAGTTCTATCATAGTAGATCGATCGCATAAGCTCCGAATCCTACTATCCCATATATTTTATGGATTGATGTGTGTACACCTACCTATCTATCCTTTGTATATTTGTACGTACCTGCAAATTGTGTTATTGTCCTGATTTCAGAGAATTGGGGTAAAATTTAATTACTCGCACTATTGGGTCTGTGGATATCTATTGGAATATTTTACATTAGTACAGTACCTACCCAGCTTTGTACTATTTTGTATTACACACACACAGCTAACTGTGAATCATCTCACATTGGCATACTCTACCACCAGGCGATAACAAACACGTCTCAAACTCAAAGCTTCAAATAACGTACAGGATTTAATAGCGGCGTTTTACCTGAAATAAAACGCTTATTAAATACTTACCTTATTTGAAGCTTATATTTAATTCCTGCCTGTGGTTTTCGACACAATGACAAACAAGATCGCCGTCGCGCGTTCTGAAATCATTACTACGCGGAAGGCATCCTGGTTGGTAGAGTGTCACAGACTAGCAAAGTGCGACGATTAGGGTTCAAGCGGCGTCGACTGGCACGGAAAAGGAGATTACCTATCTCAAACTCAAAGCTTCAAATAAGGTAAGTATTTAATAAGCGTTTTATTTCAGGTAAAACGCCGCTAATACAATTACACGCCTACCTACTAAGTTCAATGTATACAAGACATGTATAATATTATTTTTGTTGTTGTACAGACGTTCGTTACACAATAAATTTCTTAATTTTCTTCATTTCTTAATCTTAGCTGTCGTAAATGAACTCGCTACAGCAGCCTCACGAATTGACACTTTAGTATTTAAGTCAAAAGCTCATTGCGTATCACTTCTTCACCAGTTTCTTATTCGCAGAATCTACTTTGTTGACTGACAACACTAACCTCCAGTTTCTCGTACACTAACACGCTGTTAATCTACTGTTAACAGCTGTCAATTGACCAAAGTGCATACAAAAAAAAAACCACAGACGGCTGTTAACAGTGGATTAACAGCTTGTTAGTGTACAAGAAACCGGGCGTAAATTTATTACATTTTTGTTTATTGATACTTTTATTGCACTTAAACTAACACATACTACGCAGTTTGGCGGAATTGTGTATTACATTTTAAGGTTTTTTTATTAAAAAAAAAATACTTTCATGTCACTATGTATTCTGTTTTTGCTACGATTAATAAAAACATCAGACTTTGAGTGACTTTTTGTACAAAGACCTCATACCATAGAAGGCAACCGAAGCCGTGTTCTCAGGGAATACGGGGTCCCCGAGTGTCGGGACGAACACCACGGTGATGGTCGACTCCGTGTACAGCGGTCCGGGTTCGGTGCCCCCGTCGGTGGCGCGCAATGTCACCTGAAAACCATGGAAATAGTTAACTGCATGTGCATCTCAACTTTAACGTAGTGGTATGCGAAAACGTTGGCGACGTGACTTTAGTGCTGGTAAAATTTTACGAGGGCAATTAATTGCACTGAGTGCACCCCCATTAGATAGGTAGATAGATATAATATTTTTTATTATACACAGAGACTTCTAAATTCTAGATAGAAATAGAGATTCAATAAATCGCAGTACAATTGGCGGCCTTATTACTACAAGCCATTTCTTCCAGGCAACCATAGACGGAGATAAGAAAGAAGTAGAGACGGGTAGTCAGTGCAATTAAGAAAATATGATTTAACTGTTTTTCGCGACTTATAGGAACTTCTGAGGCTGTGACTGCGAAAGAAAAGGAGGATTATTATTATTATTAATTTTTTATTGCACAAAGACAGTGTACAAAATGTGGACTTAATGGTAGTGATCATGTTGTACACGCGTCTGTGTGTGTGTGTGTGTGTGTGTGTAACTAATAACTAATAACGTAACTAACTTCAATATTCAACTAATTTTAACTTAAAAAACTGCAAGAAATTAAAGAGGTTATTAAAAATTCAACGCATCGAATAACTAGCACGATGTAGGTGACTTACCTACATCACACACTACAAAAGTTAAGTGTTCAATTTTAGCCAAAGAACCTTGTGCTGGAAACATGTGGTGGTTTCGGTGGCTTATATCATAACTTGTGCGATCCGAATCTACGGAGCTGAATATTTTGGTGATTGCCGTAGCTCGTATGCCTTGAAAGTAATCTCTTCTGCTGGAAATATTTGGTAATTTCTGTAATATGAGCTACAAAAATTACCAGATGCTTCCAGCAGAATTAATATGTTTCAAGGCATATGAGCTACCGAAATTACCGCAGAGGATAGTCAACACGCGTGATCTCAAGCTACGGTTCTGGATCCAAAGAAACTGAGGAGGACAGTGTCTGACCTGGAACTCCCTGATCTCCTCGGAGAAGAGCTGCGTCAGCACCAGGGAACCCAGGTTGTCTCCGTCGTTCGCTACGCTGAAGTATTGCTGGGCTTCATCTGCAAGTATGTTGGAACTAATCATCATTGTATCGTAATAACATACATAAGCAGCCTATATACGTCCCACTGTAAGGCACAGGCCTTCTCTCAGGGAGAGAGTATGGGCTTAATCACCACGCGTGCCCACCGCGGATTGGCGATTTCAAGTGCTGAGGTATGTTAAGCTCAGACACTCAGGTTTCCTCACGATGTTTTCCTTCACAGTTAGCGAGTGGTATTGCTACTATAACTTCACAAATGTACATAACTCATAAATCCAAGTCATAGAAACTTGCCCGCGCTTCTCGCTTCGTAATGCTATCCTACTTATATATTATTTTTAATATTATAATGTGAAAGTTTGTGAGGATGTTTGGATGTTTGTTACTCAATCTTGCAATAACGGCTGAACGGATTTACATGAAACTTGGCGTACAGACAGACAAAGACCTGAATTGAGACATAGCATACTTGATATCCCGGTAATGCGTTCCCGTGGGATTACATTTTAAGTTTAAAATAAATGGCGTTGTGCGAGCGAGCGTTGTGTTTTAAAAGTAGATGGCGTTGTGCTAGAATTGTATAAACGGATTCTGCGGCGGTACGAGGTTCGCCGGGACGAGAAGAACGTATATAATGTAATGTAAAACGCTGACCACGTACCGTCCCCGGCCAACAGGAAGGTGACCTGTCCGGGTGAAGGCGGGATGAATGTATATAATGTAATGTAAAACGCTGACCACGTACCGTCCCCGGCCAACAGGAAGGTGACCTGTCCGCGTGAAGGCGGGATGAACGTATATAATGTAATGTAAAACGCTGACGCCACGTACCGTCCCCGGCGACCTGGAAGGTGACTTGACCGGCGTGAAGACCATCCTCGTCGGTGGCCGCCACTCGCTCCAGGAAGTCGCCGCTCACAAGCGACAGTAGGCCGTTCACTACGGCTCGCTCCTGGGACCAAAAATGTGACCGAAAATTGTGAATGTGCCGTACTTTGTGCAACAATGTAACAGAACGCCAACGACCGAGCGCGGATGACTGTATCCAGTCAGTCGTTCCCCGAACCTCTCAGAGAAAAATTGTTCTATTTCGAAAATCTTATTTGTGGTAACCGTAATTTCTATTACGTAATTTCTCTTGTGGATCTTTGTATCGTGACATTATTTCGATTAAAGAAATGGTAAATGTGCTGTGCAATGTGCAACAGAGTAACAGAACGCCAACGACCAAACGCGGCTGCCAGTCATCCCCCGAGCCTCTGAGAGAACACTTGTTCTAAAGGGTAATATGTGGTAAACTAAGGTATGAATCTCAGAACAGGTATGAATATTCTTTAATGTATACCGGAAAAATAGTTACAGAAAGAACAGTTACAAAATAAAAGGTACAATTGGCGGCCTTATTGTTAAAAGCAATGCTAACCTACTATGTAATTTCTCTGGTAAATCTTCATATCGTCTCATTATTTCTAAATTAGAAATTCTAATGGGGACTATTCATATTGCAACCTTCTGATATTTCAATTGTGCAAAAGAAACATAAACAAACCTCCGGTCACCCCACACTGTGTACGGACAGACCAACCAAACAATAACTTCCACTGAACACAATCACTTCTCCTGGTCCCAAACTGGGATACCTACCCTGTGTTCTGGTTACCCGGCAAGGAGAGAAACATAGTTTTTTTTCGAACCACTTCCAATAAGCAAACATGTAAAACTCTCATTTTTTTTTCATACATATTGACCTTGCAAAGTTTGCATAAAAAATTAAAATTTCTACATAAACAAACATATTTTAAACGTAACACGTTTATCATAATAAGCAATCCAGCAGGATTCTGCATTTGAATTAACACTCGCCTGTAAGTACCAGACTCTATGCTTATTTACTTAGCATCTACATACTATGTGTAATTATTTCACCTGGTTGTGCAATAAAGTGTTCTCTATCTATCTATGTACCTACCTTTTCCCACTTTTATTTTGTTATTTGCCGAGATGAGCCGTTAACTTACCCTCGCCAATCGCACTGTGATTCCGTTCTGAGGAAACACGAACACCGGCGCGTGGAAGTTATAGGGTCGGACTACCAGCTCGTAGGTTTCGTTCGAGGACATCTGCGGGATTCCGTGGTCGTAGGCCTGTGGACGCAAAATTATACAGTAAGGAGAGTTTCCAATCCGCGGTGGGCACGCGTGGTGATTAAGCCCATACCCTCTCTCTGAGAGAAGGCCTGTGCCCAACATTGGGACGTATACAGGCTGCTTATTATGAAGGAGAGTTTATTGCGGGGTTTTTCTACTCATCGTACTAAACACAGTTTGTTTTACAGATTTCCTTGTTTCGCTAAAAAAAAAACTTTTTCACTTACAATTTTCGTTGACACCTGAAATTTTGTATTGAGTATATTTTGTATGTTACGTAAAACAAAAGTTGTTTAGTATGAATAGAATCACCCTTTGTCTTAACGGAACAAGTCCCCAGGGGCCTGTTTTATAAAACTACTTAATTTTCTTGTCTTACCTCACATACCATAGACTACATAAAAAAACCCTGGAACGTGTGATGCTCAGAGAAAGTAACTCGAAGCCCACTCGGGAGTTGTCTGACAAGGTCTCATCTAGGCAGAACTCCAGCTTTGCCGAGCCAAACTCACCCTTATGTGAATGTCGTAAGTGCCCCAGTACCCTCTAAGTTCCATGGCGGTCTCCAGTTCTCCAGTGACGTTATTTATGTTGACCATGGTGAACAGCTCGGGAAGCTCGACGTCCCGGTTTGCGACAGTCAGGGAGAGGATCTCGTAAGCCACTCGGGAGTTGTCTGTGTTTGGCTCGTCACGATCCGGCGCGTAAATGTGTGGCAGTATTCGGATTCCCTGTGAAAGTGTAAGTTTTGGAGAGTTGGTTGAACAAAGGTGTGAATCTGGACAAACGTTTTTACTTATGTCTATGACGGCGGAAGATGGACGCGGATAGCAAGGGACTATTATAATAATCATTTCTATTAATCCCCCCCCCGCGCCTCTAAGTCTAAGTTAATGTATTTCCTTATGTTCACGTAAGTTTAGTACTGTATTTCATCTTTTTCTTGCACTATCCGTCGCGAGTCTCTTCAATACCAAAGGTTCGTTGGAAGGTAACGCTTCTGGCATTAAGCACGCCCTCCTGGATGCAAGCCGCTTCCAACCGGTCTTTTTGGAAATCTTGTGGGCGTCTTGTGGCTGAATGATGATGATGAAATAAGGGACCGTAAGAGATGGCATTTGGTGAAAAAGGCCTATACCCAGCAGTGGGCCGCGGTGCGCTTTTATAAATCACGAGTTTTAAAAAAGCGGGTGGGGCTGCGCCGGGTTACACGGCCGTTGCTTTAACGTGAAACGTCCATAATATAACGGTGTAAGCCTTTTTACACCATTTTTGTATTACCTTCATTGCGTCCTTAATCTTAATCTTAAACTCAAATTTAAAATTCCGTCACCCATTCTAGACCTATCGACTTGTGTTTTATCGTTTGGTTCCTGCTTTTTATTCTGTATTCTCCTGTATTCATAGAAGTTTCGCTACAGTAACATAAACACAGTTTTCTGGAAATCGTATATATTTTTATTAATCTTTATGAAGAACCCGTGTTCTTCCGTGGAATTCCGTGTGGCGCCGGATTAAGAATAGCGTCACTCCATTTCCTTCCGTGGATGTCGTAGAAGTCGACTAACGAAATCAATTACCAGGAGACGGGCAGCAGCGTCTTCCTGAGATTCCAACCGCATACTGCGATCGCCAACCCGCCTGCCAAGCGTGGCGATTATGGCAAAACCCCACATGGTTATGAAAACCACAAGGGAGGCCTATGTCCTGCAGTGGGCGTCAAATGGCTGATGATGATGAAGAACCCATTTGAAACAGTTACAAAGTAAGCGTTATTTTTTATCTCAAACTGTGCAATGTATTACACGGAATGGCGCCATCTAGCGGTACGAGTGAAGAGGATCTGAGTAATGGTTATTTTGCTCTCCTCAACGATATATAAATGAACTGCACACGGCCACGGCACGTAGTTACAGAGTTCCTGCCTTAGCCGAGGCGAAATGTTTTAGTTGCATGCTGTCTTAGCAAGTGACCCCTTACTTCCGAAGTGAGAGACGTTTCAGCTCAAAATAGATATGCAGGCGCGAGTTCATGTACTAGACGATGTGTAACCATAAAAGTTGTCCAAAATAGGTAGAAGGAATATACCTCAGTGAGGTTCTCTGATATGGACCAGGACAGCTCTGCGGGTGGCGGTAACTCCGGCGCGTTGTCGTTGACGTCCAGAAGTACCACCAGCACTTCCACGTCGGCCTGGTGACGGTTGCCGTCTGCCGAGTGGAGAACAGACTCGCTTATTATGTTGTAAGAGAGGAAGGAAGGAAGAAAGAGATCTCTCTTTCCTCCACTTCTCGGAGAGCGGGAGTGAAGGAAGAGAGAAAAAGATGAGAGCAGACAGAAAGAGAGAGACAAGAGAGGCAGGAAGAGAGAAGGAGAGAAAGAGATGAGAGGCAGCGAGAGAAAGAGGTAAGACAGGCAGGAAGAGGAGAGAGAGGGAGAGAAATATATAATAGAGAAGGAAATAAGTAAGAGAAATATATAAGAGAGGCAGGGAGAGGAGAGAGAGAGGGAGAGGAGAGAGAGGGAGAGGAGAGAGAGGGAGAGGAGAGAGGGAGGGAGAGGAGATAGAGAGGGAGAGTAGAGAGAGGAAGGGAGAGAAGAAGAGATTAATTACTCCCTGAAATTGGGATAGTGAAGAGGTTCCAAAAATCTAGAATGGGCTATATAATCCCAATAACTGACGAGCCGGTGGGTCCCAATGGTACTTTGAAGAAGTTACGAAGACTTATGTTAAACACTATTGGAAATCCAATAGACTGATGAGGCCGGGATGAACGTCTCAAAAATTGGGACGGTCTGGCGTAGTTCCAAAATACTGGGACAGTTCAAATTGGTCCCAAAATTTCGAGACGGGTCGGATTAATGCCAAAAGGCTCGAACAGGCCAGCTTAATCCCAAAAAGGTAGAACGGACCGGATTAGAAGATTGTGCAGGTTGATTTCGTGAGTAAACCTTACCCCCTTTGGAGTAGAAGTTGTCGAAGAGTATGAGGAAGAGCCGGTGTTCAGGCTCGTCTCCACCCCGGTCCAACACATCGTTCGTACAGTGTTGCCAACAGTTAAACTAGCTCTCCACCAGATGAAACCTCTAAAACCACCAACATAAAACGGTCCTACTGTAAAAATCGCTAAAATTTCCTCGAAACAAGTTACAGTTTTTACGAACGAAAACAGTACATATGTATTTTAGTAAATAACCTTTATTATTACGCAATAAAATATTAAAATTAGTAAATCAACGTGAACATCATGTGATTCAATAACAAACTGGTATTGATTTGGATCAGTTGAGCTACCTGTAGATTGTTTACAACAGTCTGCAGTTAGCTGAATTGTTTCAATTTTAAATACTACTTTTAATTTGTTTTTATTATTGAACTGTAATTTTCTTTGTTAATAACCAACTGCTATTTCAATTCGTCTTCTTCAGATGATACATTTTGGTCTGCACCATCATCGCGTGTTCCCGATTTTTTTTTATAACTATAATTGGAATTGCTGTACGATTTTACTTTGTAATTTTTTTTATATGTTCTGTATCTATGTGTGTGTGGAAATGCAAATAAATGGTTTTATCTTATCTATCTATCTGAATTGTATATAAATTGCAGCAGTTTCCTTCCAATCCAATCTCAAACCACAGCGTATTTTTAACTAGTTGCTGCAGAAGTAACAAACATCCATCCAAACATCTAGACATCCAGACTTTCGCATTTATTAGTGTGATATATAGCAGTTAAGATATTGAACTTCATTCTGTTCCTCGGCTTGTTTTTTATTATATTATACAGCTAAATATTTCAAAACGTGGCTTAGCGATTGAATATTCAGTAATTGAAAGTTAATTTTACTGAGCAATATTTCACCACTAAAGCGGGGGTCGAAACCACCAGTTTTAGTGGAAAATCCACTAAGGTGGCAACACTACGTTCGTAGTGTAGTTCACATACACCAATCTACTTTCCACTCCGAAGCCTGCTATTGAACCCTATTAGCAATAGATTGATAGTTCCAAAAAGCTGGGACGTGCCGAAAAGACGCAAAAAACCGAGACCATTCGAATTGGTCCCAAAATTCTGTCACGGGCCGGATTAGGCCCGAAAATTGGGACGGACGATAGTAGTCCCAAAAAGCTGGGACGTGCCGAAATCCCAAAAAGCTGAGACGGTTCGAATTGGTCCCAAAACGCCAAGACTAGTCCCAAAAGGATGGAACAGGCTGGATTAGAAGATTGTGCAGGATCATCTCGTGAGCAAACCTTACCCCCTTCCGAGTAGAAGTTGTCGAAGAGTGTGAGGAAGAGCCGGTGTTCGGGCTCGTCCCCGTCCCGGTCCAACACATCGTTCGTAGTGTAGTTCACATACACCAGTCCACTGTCCAGGTCTACTTCGAAGAAGTCACGCAGGCGACTGTTGACC